>CM060463.1:9523689-11923689 GCA_030544235.1 Lepturacanthus savala
GACAATGCTGATTCAGCCCGATAAGACAGAATGAAAGAGGATTTTTTTTGCAATTTAGACAGAAGCACAAGAAAACACGAGTAAATATAACTCTCAGCAAAACTCATTAAAGGCTGGGGGCTTAAAGGGGAGGACTGGAGAGAGAGCCAGAGCGCTGAATATGAGATCATAGGGAATAAGCTTTTGAAAGTGTGTTTGGGAAACAGGGATTGTCTAAGGTTGTACTAAAGCCAAGTGATGCCTAGAAGTCCGAACAGAGAAGGAAAAGTTTTGCTTCAGTCATTTGCTTGTAAAGAGGCTCAGCGAGACAGCAGCGGCACATCACTAGATAAAAACTTAATGCTGTCACATCTTTTATTGATAAGACTGAATTCTAAATACCGTGACAACAGAGCCGGCCATGTCACAGCACGGGCGTGATGGTGAGATGCTGGTGAGAGTGGAGGGGATGAAAACACACACACACCACATTGTCAGATATGTTACGCTACACCCAAGCAACGCACATCTGTACTCCGAGTTTCGCAGCTCAAGCGAGGCAGTGAAGGAACTCAGAGTGCCTGATAAATCTTCCAAAGGCTCTGCAGAGGCGTTAATGTACTTTTTCCCCTATAAATAAAACACCTTTGGCTTTGAAACAGGCAAAGTCTGATTCATCCGATCAGCAGCCCCCATGAGAAGACACGAAACACAGACGGAATATGAGAAAACTGAGGAAAAATCAGACATTTATTACATATTGAAGGAGGACGAGTCATGGTGTACACTTTCAATTTAATCAGCTGGCTCATAATGCATAAAATATAGAGGCTCCTGGATTTTCCTATTGCACATTTTCTGAGAGAAAAAGATGGAGAAAGTATGAGAGAGAAAGAACCTCTAGGCTTATACAGTCATGAGAGAACAAAGCCTACTGCCACTGCAGATGGATTCTTCCCAAACATGAAAACTAGATTCACAGACCAAAGCATCCATAAAATAAAATAGGACAGAATAAAACAGGATGTGGTAGCAGAGAACCTTCAAATCAATTCTGCAATTGTTGTCGACACAGGAATGTTCTGTCCTCTGTATTCTAGTGCCGCCGAACATAAAGAAGGTGGCCAGGAAGGTTTAAATAGACACATCTAGTGCTGAATGTGGCCCACTGCAGCACTATCAAGCCAATCTCTTTGGTCATAATTGAGGCTGGCAGGGCTTTGCTAATGTGTGACTTTGTTCCCATTGGCCTGCCGAGCTCTGAACAGAATGTGCAAAATCTCCAAGGACCCTTGAATTTACCAACAAAAGTTGCATTCAGATGCAAATTCTGCAACGGCATGCAAGTAACTTTCTCTAGGAGAAGTTCATGTGTGTATGTGTGTGTGTGCGAGTATGTGTTGGTGGAGGGAGGGGTTTGCAATGCTCAATACAGTATGGAATGCTTTTTTCATGATAATAAGAAGCCATGGTTTGTCGGCATCATCTATCATGCTCTGCTTTTAAATCTCTGCTCCACTACATACACTAGTAACATCACTGTATTAAAGCAAGCACGTCCACATCATATCGAAATGACTAAATGACCCATATGAGCATTTTCTGCTCATCTGACAATGTACTTTGCAGAGAGAAAGTCTGCCATCATGGCTAAAAGGTATCAATGTTTCTGGTGTCAAACACTTTGTATGGCCATCAGTTATCTCATCCCCCATCCATGTATTTTTCTCCATGCTGTAAAACATTTCAGCTTTGTCCCTTGACACAACACGAAAGTCCAAATCCCACATGATCCTAACAACCAATGACCTCTAAACCAAGGCTTATCAATTATTAATGTTGGCTTGATGACATCTTAAAACAATGGCTCCTTTAATAGGTCAGGGTGGTGTGTCCACATTCTGATAATCATATTCAGCAACTCTCCAGCTGCTCTTTGCTTTAAAACAGCACCTGCACATTATTATAACAAATGTGCCTTTACTTCCTAATAACTAACTTTAATAGCTGAGAATGACGAGAGATAATGCAGCAGGCTGATCCCATTCACCAAGAAGATTTAATTTAGATTTCCCTCAGGTTCCGATAAGCTCGCCACTCGGCAGACATTTTAAGATGACAGTCAGAACCTGCACAGCAATTTTCTGTTTGAATACGCAGACACAAAAGAGTAGTGGCTAAACTTTAAAAGTGAAGAAAATTTGATTTATGCTGTGATGCAGAGACTCAAATGTGAACTGTTTCTTTCTATAGTTACTGTGAATCCAGTTGCCTCTTCACTTGTGTATGTGTGAGTGTACTTTGTCATTGTTTATATATTATATTTGTCCCCCACCTTTAATACCATGTGGAATGTGCTGCTCAGATGTTGAAATATGAATAGGAGTAATTTTAGTACTTTACACATCATTAATCCTGCAGTGAAGCTGTTGCCCTGAGAGAAGAGGTGAAGCTCTGATGTGTTGTGGCTGGTAAGTACACACACACACACACACACACACACACACACACACACACACACACACACACACACACACACACTGCACACACAGATGCACATATACGGGTACATGCTATAACTTATACATTCCATCTGTTTATGTTTTTACTTCCATTTGTGAAATAAATACATTATGCGTGCACAATGTGGCCAAACGTAAGTAGACAGCCTTGTTCTGGGGTTGTTTTCCATGGTTTGAGCAACACCCTTTGTTACAAGTGAGTGAAATCTAAAGCATACAATAATATTTTAGCCAATAGCATGCTTTTGGGATGAATTAAATCACTGAGTGTGAGCCAGGCTTTATTGCACAACATCCAACAACCTCACTAATGCTCTGAATTTAATGAATAGAAGAAAGTCTGTGCAGCCAGGTTCTAGTTCCAGAGACCAGTGCAGTAGGACATTACTATAATGTCCAAAGTTTTGGAATGGCATGAGTGACAATCGCATATCACGTCCACATACCTAAGGCCCCGTAGTGTGACACAAATCAATCATGAGATAACATATACATGTAGATACATGTAGGTAGAGTAACAAAAAAAACCCTGATAGACACACACGCTGAGAAACTGTCCTCAGATATCATCTTCGGCTAGTCACGTTATACTTGGAGAAGAACTTGGTCCACGCCCAACAAAAAAAAACACGCATCTGTGCCGGGAGCAGCATTTCCAGCTCTGCAATTCCGTAATCCACAGGGCCCATTATCTTTTAAATGGTTTCAACACGAGAGAGAGAGAGAGAGAGAGAGAGAGAGAGAGAAAGAGAGAGTGATGGGATGCTGGGAGAATAGTTTGCTGGAAAAAAAATAAGAGGGTGAGGAAGAGAGATAAACAGAGAGTGAGAGAGAGGAAAGTGAGAGAAAGAGACTGTATGATGGTGTCAGTACAGACAAAAGGCCCAGTCATGATGTGTTCTTGCTGGAGAACAAAGAGCTCTGACAGACTCCCTGGGTCTGCTCTGTTGACTATAAATGAACATCACACACACACACACACACACACACACACACACACACACACACACACACACACACACACACACACACACACACACACACACACACACACACACACACACACACACACACACACACACACACACACACACACACACACACACACACACACACACATACAGATGTACGCAGAGCAACAGACAGACCCGCAAATGCACCCACACTTTGTGTATCAGACTTCAAACTTCTCTCTCCAACGTGGGGACATAAAAGACGAAAACAACAGTCGGGCTAATTATCTCTGAATCTGAAAGAAATGAACAGCAATGTATTGTTCAAAAACTGTTTGGCCTTGGCAGCACTAGAGGGACATCACACAGCTACGTGATGCCTTTTTTGTCTCCTCCAGGTTTCGCAAACTATCTCAGTGAAGATATTATTCATAATGAGGCTGGATTGTAGCCAAGCCACAAATAACAACGTCACAACCTTCTGCGGTGAGAATGCTTGGTGACTGAATTCAGTCTTTTATCTCTTAAGACAACAGTTATCACTTTTTGATTTTGCACGTCTTTTACTATTGTTTCCTTTTACTCTGTTTCCAACAGCAACCGTGTGGCATGTAGAGCTAGCGTGGTGGTCTGCAGATTTTTTTTTTGGAGGGGGGGCGGTTTCAGGCAGGGTCCACGGCAGGGTCATGGCATTTAGCCCCCCCCTGCACCCCGCAGTATGCTCCAAGAGACCCCAAAGAGAACATGAAGGTGTTAGAGAAAACACAAACAGAGCCCCGATTGTGCCTGACTTGGGTTCACCCCCCCGCCTCACAGCCCCACCTCCAGGGGTTTAAGACTCAGAGAATGAGCAACTGTCAATGGTGTTTTGTAAATACGTAGCTGTTTTCACTTCAGATGGGTTTATTCAGATGTCGAAAGGGAAATGTGCCTTTGCAGTCTGCCGGCGTCCTTGCCTTTCCTGTCCTATTGAGGTTTGTATGGGAAAGCCCCATTTGTGGTATGTCCGAGAGAGTGGCGCAACGGCCAGCTCCTTTGACACGGGGGTTGACAGCTGAAACAAGTGAGCAAGCTGGTGGACAGGGCAGCCCACTGAGTGATGGCTGTTTCTTATTGGCACTTATTGACCAAAGGCAAAGCCCCCCTACAGTGTGTCACATCTCAGCTAAATGGATTACAGACGGGGCCCATTGTTCCACCGGCATAATACCTCACTGAGACCCAAGTGCAGTGGGCTGACTTCTGCATGACATTGCAAGACTGCAGCGCCAACGAGAAAATCGGATGATCTGTTGAAAAACTGTGTAGCGCTAAGAAAGCCTGATGAGAGGAGCGTGATTGCGATGCACACAGTGATATTTATCTGCTTAGGGTAATGCAATTATCTCTCTAAACAATGCTGCCTGCCTCTAGTTTATGCGCCGTGCACATGTTGGTTAAAATTAGATCACATTCCACAGGACTCGTAGGTTTTAAGCTGTCATTTGTTGTGTTTTAATTACATGCCATTTCTCTCCCATCAGCTAATTAGCACCTGCAGTGGGGACTGCTCCTAATGGCCCCGACTTAATGATGATTACAGACAATATCGGTTTCAACTTTCAGTAAACAACTGCCGCCTCCCCGCTGAATAAATTACAGACAGCGCAGATAAATCAATACGCTGGCTGGAAGTTACAGTTCAGCTTCTGCAGGAGTGATCACTTCTATAGACTCGAGATTCTTTCACTTGACTCATAAACAATGACTCTTGACTACTTAAAGAGGCCCTACACGGCGGAGGGATGTTTTACCGCGGGGTGGCGGTGGTCCGTGGGTGCCTTGAGCATCACCTTATCTGGTGTTAAGCGTACCCTTGGGGGTTGGCAAGGCGGGGACCACTTCTTTACTCCTTCACTCCTCCCATTCTCTGTTGTAACCCCCCCTCCCTACCTTCACTAGCAGGCTTTCTTTGGGCCCTTTTGTCACGGGATTACTGGGGGTTTAGAGACGCACACACTGATCCCTCCCTCCCCTATCGGAACCACACAGGGGGTTAAGACTGGAGCACAGAGGGGAGACCTCAGCAACAATGATCTGAATTACAGAGGCTTTCTATGTATGGCCACTTATATTCCCCCCCATTTGCTCTACTCAGAAATCACCACAGAGCGCCATTCAGCGCTTGTGGTTTTCCCAGCAGGAATCTCTGGCTATATGCCAAAACCCTGGGCAGATTTTTTTTGAATCTGTATCAACACCTACGGAGTTCAGTGAGTGTGTTTTCTAAAACGGAACTCTTTGTCTTTTGTTAAGTTTTAAAACGCTAACACGCGGCCCTTGTAATCATCCGCAGTAAACTGGCCGACACAGAAAAGATCCACAGCAAAAAACAAACAAGTCTCGGGCGATAACCGCAGCGGTGTGTAACACGGTCAACACACACATCCCACATCATCCCTCTACATTGTGAGAGTGCAGGCTGTCTCCTCCTCTACAGGTCAATATCCATCTCTCTCTCTTTCCCTTTCCCTGGGACAGCTGCCCAGACAGCCCATCTGTCTGTCCTGACCTGTGTTTGGGACCATAGGGGGAGCCTAAGTGGCCCACGAAGGGGGTCCCTGGCATGTAGCCCGCACAGTAATGACAGTTAAGCTGCCAGCGGCTTGCCTAACAGCTCTGGAGGTCTCTCTGTGGTGCTAGAGTATTGATATTGTATTGGGTTGCAGAAGGCTTGGCAGCCTTTTAATGAGCGCTCAGATTGATCAGGCGGTAGTGGCTCTCTCCTTACTGTGGATGATGTTTATTGGCTGTCCCTGTAGGCCTGACCTCCCTCAGATGAGTACCAGAGGAGGGAGACTTACACTCCCCATGCCCTCAGTACATACACACACATACACATGCTGCCACATGTACATATCCAAATGCAGAAACACTGTGTGTGTGTTAACGTTAAATATTCATATTCAAATTGAACACGATTAACTATAATACACTTTAGGGGATTTTCACAGTCAACAATAAATCCATATGTCTCATTATGTATCCAGTCAATATGGAATAAGGGAGCTGCATGACTTTATCAACTCCAAACTCTTCATGTAAAAAATGCTTTATTGGACAAGTTTAGTCATTAAAAACTACTGTAACACAATATGTGATCATTAAGAAACTCGATCTGTAAGTCATCCAGTATTAATGATTACTTACTGCAGTAAACTTTACGGGGAAAATAATTTATTTCTGAAATCTGTTTCCAAAATAAAAAAAAAAGTATTTTTGTTCTAGTTGTAGTAATAAAAATATCAAATTGCTGTAATTTCACTAATTATTCCCCAAAACAGAATACTTTATCAGCACTTAGACAGAAAAAACACTGGAGGCAATATTCTCAGTAAAGAGAATTGCTGTGAGGAAAGTCACACTTTAAAGAAAAAAAATCAAAACAACATTCACCATTTTATTCTGACACATGCCAATACCCACACATACACTCACAAATACAGGAGCACACACAGAGAATAAAAAAAAATTTAATCACCTGCCTGTCAGCATCTATTATGGTACTTCACCTTTCCAACCCTCCATCTCCTCCACCTGCCTCCCTCCACAGGCTCATGTCAAGGTCACAGCGGTGGTCTCAACTCTCTACTATTAGCCCTCCATTAGGCTGCTGCTGTCAAAGAGGCAGCCAACTGTCGCACCCCCCCACCCCCCTGTGGTTGTAATCATGACCCCCTCTCAGCCTCTGGACCCCCTCCCACCCCCCAGGATCTATGGCAGGAGAGTTAACAGGATTGAGGTACAAATGAACCCCCCCGCTCAGTTCTCAGGGGAGAAGATATTGTGATTACTTTTCGATGGCCTGCACCGGTGAAGAAGTCTTTGAGAGCCTCCTCGGCTGCCGATCAGTCACGCTGAGATGTGATAAGAAAAAAAAAATTCAGACGCAGTGGATTCGCATGGATAAGGTGGAATGTTGTGATTATGTCCTTTTAAAATCATTCTTTGCATACATCTGCTCGCTCTCTCCGTTTCTCTTTATTTTCGCCCCCTTGTTTTTCTATTAAACATGAATTAGCCTCACCTTGATCAAGTTCATCACCCTTGTGTTGTAATTAGTGCTGTGTCAGAGCGTAGAGCACGGCCCCCATTTCACTAATCGAGTAATTACCGCACCATCCGCCAGCTCTCTGACCTACACCCCCACACACACCTTCAATCCTCCCAATCACACCTTCCCATCAGCTCAGATGGAACATAAAGCATCAGATGGGACAGGAGATATACCCAGCGTTGCAACCAAGGGGGGGATTAATGGGTGCGTTTACCCTTTTGCAATGGATCGCACTGAGCGAAAAGGTCAATCAGATTCATGAGAAAAGCGTTGTGGATGAATGTCTGCGCTTAATGAACATCGTATAACATTGGGATCACTGTTGCACCCTCCTACATGTGAAGCAGAAAAGCATTAAAAATAAATGGGGGGCAAAGCCAATTCAAGACGCACATAAAATGGCCTGTAAATTCACAGAGTAAGCAGACAAGAGAGGGACAGGGATACACCGTCTAACGAAGAAAGAGGGACACTGTTTTACTGCTGTAGAGATTCAATTAATTATCCTTACATCGTAGTTAAGGGAGGGTACAACACTATGAGTTGTAGATACGACGCTTCAGCCAGAATCTCTACCAGCTGTCCTCCATTTTTCACAGGGTACAGGCGGCGATACGCTCCTTGATGTGGACTTGTCACCCTGTGTTTGGTAAGCTCCTTGTTAAACACGCCTGTGATTAAAAGCTATTAAAGCAATTATCTTAACTGCAGGAAAGCCGGGGATGGAAAAAAAAACGTCCCACAGTGGATTGCAGACGAAAACCGCCTTTCAGCACCATCGCCCCAGATAGCTTAAGTTAGCTTGAGTGGTTACGCAAGTGTGCAGCAGAGATATTTTTTTCAAGCATAAAGACGAACACACACACACACACACAAATTGTCTTCACAGCCAGCCACTTCCTTACAAATTGAGAGCCAACTTCCCAGCCCGCCGATGGGAGCTGACACACAGCAGAGGAATGAGCTGCTTCTGTGTTGTTTTCTATAAAGCTTGGCCGGAGTGCCGAGCGGCCTCTCTGTGTGTGGCGCCGCAGGTTGGCACACTCACAGGGGGCTTTATTGGGGTGCCGTCCTGAGCGTCAGGCAGCATGCCCAATGTTGACAAAGCCTGGTATCGCCTGCTGTCAGCCCATTCTGTGCGCACCCGGCGGAAAGAATCAATTAGGCCGAGCTCACAACAGAGCACTTTAATATTTGACTTTTAATCAGTGGGCAGAAGGCAGGCCGGGGCACGGAAGCAAAGCAGGCAAGTTCCCATCTTGCTGATGTGGAAAATGAGGGTCAGGGAAACGCTCCCCTGAGCCACACAACGTGCGTCACATTGTGGATGGAGAATGGGAGATGCTGCTAACAACGGGCTAATCTTTCCCAAGTGTTAAGGGAACATATCTCTTCGTCACTCACAAGATATCAAAAACACCTTATGCAACCAGCTGCAAGGAATGAAGGAGAAATATCACAGAGCTGCTGCTCATAAATTCAGCTCTGTGGAACGGACAGTGGTTTTAGAGAAGGAAATTAATCGACGATGGCTACGCTCACCAGATGAACTGCACCTTTGAAGAGTTTCTTTTGAAGGTGTTTGGATTTCATCCTGCGCTGCTGAAGTCCCCCTCTGTCAGCTAGAGGAGGAGGAAGAAAGAGAAAGGTGAATGCGGTCCTCGCGGTGGGGTTTTAAAGTGGAGATCAGCCCTAAAACAGAATGGCTTACCAAAGACACGTCATTCACCTGTCTGCTCCCGCTACTGTCACAGAGACAAGACGAAAAATCAAAGCTCAGCTCCCTCAGATGCTCCGTCAAGAAGAGTTATGGAGCCTGGCATATTTTTCACACAAACAAAGCCGTAAACCGCCACGGCTATATTAGGAGCCGTTTGTAGTGAGACGTTTGTTAATCAAACAGGAGAGCTGATTACAGTCACACATACTGATGTTTCTGAAAGTGATTACAAGTCAGTGGTGCACAGCTGTGCACATAATATGCCCACATGTTCTGAACGCTACATCTTCTGCTGCTATCCAACTGTTCACGCAGAATGACTGATCTCATCAGTGTAAGCATGTTGGAGACAGAAAGGACAATGCTAACGCTGTAGTGGGGAAGAGTCCACATCATGCAGATTAATTGCCTGTTTACAACTGTGTTATTAGGAAAAAATCTATTTATAAAACTCCAAAATGGAAGTTCAAATAGTGATTTAAAGCATAGAACATGGCCTATGTAATTGTTGCTTGTTTAGTAAAGACATGAAGCTGGTTTACAGCCCAGAGCCACAGGGGGTGAAAGAGATTTTTCAGCTATTGGTTTAATAATTCTGAGTTATGTAGCTTGCTCATTAATTCTCGCGACTATTTCCCTCAGCTTCACCTCTCTCCCACTCTCTGCATCTTTCATTTCACTCTCTTTTCTCTTCGTAATTAGCATATGGACCGACAGCCACCGACGGGGCATCTATTTTGACCGCATCACATCCACAACACCCACAGCTCTTTGATCACGGATTCCATCTCAGCAGAGCCAACAATAACCACTATTGTTTCTGCAAAAATTAAATGCTAATCACTGGCAGGCAGAAGAAATGAGGTGATGTGATGCATGAGTCGCCTCTGGAGGTGATAGATCTATCCCCCCTCGGTAAATTAAGTGTTGACGTTAACACTAGCCCAATGTGTTGTTTGTTTCCTCCGAGGTCTGTAGAATCCACGGCACCAGGAACAATAATATGAACCCAGCTTATTTCCGACATGAGGCAGGGGGTGATACGCAGATAGGTGCATAGACGGCAATGATGAATGATAGGCCTGTGGCAGACATCATAGAGTTAGGTGCTGTGACACTTATTCTGTAATGACGTAACATGTAGACACATTCTCGCATACACTGACCCACATCTGTGTGTAAAAATATAAAAGTCTTCAGCAGCTGTAGCAACAAAGCAACGCCTGCATTCAAGTGCAGATCAGATCTGTGTGTGAGAGGCAGAAACGAGAGGGAGGAATGAGACTTCACTTTGACATAGAGTAGAGGTAAAGTGCCTTACCCTCCTTTCTGAGCAAGCTCACCCACAGTAATCTGACCGACAAGTCCAGAGTGGTTAAATGCATAGAAACTTCCACAAGTAGAAAACAGAACCATACTACAGTATGTATGCTATTTCTGCTTTTTTCCATATTCGTTTTACTGTATGAATCTAATGTGCATACTGGTTTATAGCTGTTAGATGCCAGCCTGTATCATCTCTGTCCTCCTTTACAGCTGCCATAATCCATTCTGGGTCCAGATGCCCCTCCCTGTCACCACCCCTCCCCCACACATATACCCGGAGGATGGTGACACATCTGTTTTAGACAGAAACGCTGAAGAATTGTGCCCGACTGAGAGTTAACAAACACACACTATGTCATGTATGACGCGTCAGTCCACACGGTTTGTAAATCGCACGGATCTGGAAGTAGTCGCTCAACATAAAATCCATATTTGACTGATGTGATGCCGGGAGGAAGTTGGCGATAGTTCACGAGGTGGTTTAATTAGGCCTGTGCCAGTAAATGTTGTCTTGGTTTTAACATAATTACAGCTCACACTCCAGGACATTTTTAGTGATAGTGATAATAATCAGTTTATGACTGCAATGCTATGTAAGCATAGCTCATTTTTCAGTCAGGCAGAAAATCCTTACACTGCTTTAAACTAGGTGTCAGAAGAAGCTGAGGTACAGAAAAATAACTGTTTTCACCTGGCTTTCCATCATGCCGCTGTCTGCCACTGTCTCCACATCTCCACCTGCCTCTAGTTGTGATCTTGTAAGTTGCGAGGGCTTGTTCTGTGTCTGCCTGTGAAGACATGTTGACAGGTGTGGATCCGTCTGATCCATGTTCTGATGGGGACAGGTGTCACTGTCCAACATGTAACCCAACTTTATTTACATCTCCATAACGATCCTGTGAAATCTTTGGCCTTAATCTCGCTCTACAGATGGAGGTGATCGTATTTCATACATAGGCTTTTTGTGGGATACGTTACACACAAGGGTGTGTATTAGGGTTGCCTAAGTGCATGCACCCGCTTGGTATGTGCAGCGGGCTAAGAATACACCGGAGGACCGTAAGAGTGCACGTTTCTCGTTGCCAAGGCACGTCTCTGACCCCAGCTGCTCTCTGCTGAGCCAGCTCATGGGCATCAAAGAGAGGTGAGGCTGGACACCTGTGCCTGTCTGTTTCTCTGTCTGTCTGCCTGTCTATCTGTCTGCCTGTTTAGAGGAAAGACAAAACACCTCAGATCTCTGTCAAGGCTTGCTTCACGCTGTGATGCGTATTCCTAGACAGCTTAACGCATTGATGACAGACGTCGGAAGCCAAGGACACATCGAGGAGGAGGAGGAGGAGGACTTTCAATTGTGCGACAACAATACAAAACAGCAGACATCATTTATTGAGACAGGATTTTATTTGGCCAAATATGACATCCACATAAAGTTGCAGCATTCAGCTGACACCGCAGGCTGCAAATGGCAAAAGTGATTTACTTTCCTTTTCTCACACTAAAATAAAGGAGTGACAGATTTAATATAAATAGTAGAGAGGGGGAGGGGGGAGGGAGGGAGGGGGAGGGGGGATTGGAATAGGCTGTGGGTGACAAGGCAGTGTGACAAGCGTGGCAACTGAGAGAAAATGCGGCACCTGGCCTTGTCCTTGATGTGAATAAGAGGATGATACATCAAAAAGTGACAGGGCAGAAAGATGGCTATTACCCAGGCGGAGAGGAAGGTGAAGAGGAAGAAGAGGAAGAAGAAGAAAGGACTATTTTTAGAAGCAAAGTAAAAAATACGCCAGGGGTTCATTTAATATTTCTCTCAATAAAGCATTCCTGTGTTAATGACTCATGTTTTATTAGTCGCAATAATCTCCTGTTATTGGCAGTGTTACGCCATAACTGTAATGGCATTTTCGAAGCATTGAGATCAAAATGCCTACGTTAGGAGATAAAAGCAATTGGGGACTTCATCCTCCTCTGACTGTGATAAGCTGGAATGAGACGTCTGTCTGTTCAGGCTGATCCTGATAAAGTTTGCCCGAGAGGGTAAGTGAGTGGGAGCCGCAAGCCGTCTTCTCTGTGATTGGCTGCATTCTCCCAGCGGCGGGAGGTTGATTGATTTCAGTGGGCTGGAACCCGGCTCTGCCCATATTGATCCCTCATCCCCAGCGCTGTCTCTTCTCCAATTAAGAGTTCACTAAGCCGCCACTATAGACCACTCCTAATTAATGCCATCTTCCTGCCAACATCTTAGTGTTGCACTTACTACGCTGCATGTCGTCGGTGCTTTCTCCCCTCATTCCTCACTTTCAGCATCTCCTCCCTGCTAGTCCTCCACTCCGGTTGTAGCGTAATGATCTGTTTTTTTGATAATGTAGTTAGTGTGGTTGGTGGTGGTGGGATGGGGTTTGAGGTAAGTAAAAGAATCCCTCAGTTCATTAAACATAAGTATTGGTAGCCAGTCAAAATCTCTGTTGCTGCAGCCAGATTTGAAGGATTAGAATAAATTGAGCTACTTTGGATGTAAAAATCTGGAATGTGTGTGAGGAGAGGAAGATCAAAAGCTTTATTAGATTAGAATTAGATCAAACACAGTAAAAAGTTGCGAGGACAGACAGAGGAGTATGCGATAGTGGTCGATATGAGAGAAGCGGAAAATCCAGACGTAGGAGCCAAAGCGCTGTTTGACTCTCAATCTATTTAATTGCCAGGTACACGCACAGATACAAGGAATCTACCTGTTCGAGCTGTTGGAAAGTCAATCTCTTGATCTGCCCACCTTGAGGGTGCAGGAAGAAAAAACAGAAAGAGCAAGTCAGTCACAGGTCAGTGAACCTGCATGGACCCGGCCTTAAACCCGTAAACCCGTTGCTTCGGTGGAGTGAGAAAATCCAATTTCAAAGGTCTGTAATTCCACAAACCTTATTAGGCAACACAACGGCTCTGCTACACCCTGAGGCGGAGGCACAGGCGAGGGGTGAGGGTGTAGAGAGGGGTGGGGTGGCTGAAGTTGTGACCAGTCTAAACACAGGGACCGAGAGAAGGTTGATGAGCACAGAAATTGAGATTGAGGTAAAGCCTGTGTGTAGCAAATCAAGGAAATGAAGAAGACAAGAAGGGTTCTGGAGCAGCTGCACTGCTGCTAAGTTACCATGACCAGATACAACATGATGAAAAGAGAGACACGCTTGAGATTCACCTGCTGAAATTTTCTGTCAGGTGGTATTTACAGTCGTGTCCACAATGCTGCAGAACCCATCACATTCACATGAATCTTCCAGAATTCTTTCATGTCTTAAATTTTACATAGCTTTTGATTTGCGTTCTTTTTCTACATATAATCTCTTTTTTTGCTTTAAAAGCTTAAACAGAAGATTTTGAGTTATTTTGTATAAATAGAATCTGAGAATAGATCGTAATATATTATGACTGGTTTGGGTTGGTTGGTGCTATGATCCCATCACTACTCCATCATGTATGCATTTAATCATCGACCAACATTGAACATGGCCCAGCATTGAAGGGCCATTTACACTGTTGCTATCTGAGTGCTGCCATTGATTGTTTGCCTAAATCCAGTAGAGCAGCAGGGTGTGTCTGTTTTTCTTTCGCCTCACTAATGGACAACATAAGCACACACCTCAGTGAGAGGCATCATCAAAAGTGCGAATGGCTGATGTGACGAGATAAATACACAGCAGTGTGATCCCTAAATAGAACTCTTCATATCGATATGTGAGACCCAAGATGGTGGAAATTATAAAGAATAATGTGTACGAGAATAATTATGGCAATAATTACAAATACGTTAATAAGGTTCTGCTTATCAGACAGAAAAACTGTTGAGAAAAATGGCTTTGAACTCGAATGAGATTTTGGCTGTGTTCCAAACTCTCCCAATCACTGCTCTTAGCAACCGCAGTTAATACTGTCATAAATAATTCACAAGTGTAACAAAACTGTAGCAAAAGGCCACTGATAAAGCTGGGATCTAAAAACTGATTAGAGCAAGGATTTAATAAAAAATTAGGTGATATAGCGGCTTTAGTGACATCGCTGCTGTTTGATACTGAAGGGGCCACTAGCTGCTGTTTCAGATAGAGCAGTGAAGCCCGTACTCTGTGTCCAGCGGGGTATAATTACATTTCCCTGTGGGGCACCTCCACCACAGCAGCTCAGCCATATAGAGGGAAAAGATTGAAATCAGATTGCACTCGCACAGCACTGTCGAACGCCCGTCCACACTGGAAATCACAAGTCCGCACGCTATGCACACTGAGCAGACTAACAGCACAAGATAAACCACACAATCACATTCACATCATAAACATACACTAACATGCATCTCCTTATTTGTTCCATAGAGTACTCTGCCCTCTCCACAGACTGTTGAATGTTGGAGAGGCTTTGTCAAAGAGCCTCTCTACCTCTTGTCGTTAGAGCTGAGAGGAGCAGCAGCACCAAGATTTAAACGCTGCTGATCTTCTGATGCTGCTTCATCCCAGAACCTGTTAACAGCAGCTCATACATACTGATGAACAGGGCTACTTAGTGTCACACTGCTTTTAATGCACGCTTAAGGAACAACGAAACACTGATTATACTGCTGAATTTAGATAGACAATCTATTTGAGAGGATGCAATAAGGTTATGTAATTAATCGTGCACAAATGACACTGATATGTCATTATATTTAATTGCTGCCTCCCTGCTAAGATGGTATTTCATTTTTTTATATTTGATATTTTAATTTCTGCTGGAGTCATGGTAGCATCCACAAGAAAAAGAAGCAAGTACCGTAATGTCGACACATACTCAATTCAATTCATTTCCATCAGTGAAGATGCAATCTCTTTTTTTCAATATCTTTTTCAAGTGTAAAAATGTTTTGGCTTCATTTATAATTTTCTTATGCAAATTAGAATTGTGCATAAAAACAGATAGATGTAAAAACGGTAGCTAAAGACAAGTACCCGTGTAGAAAGAGAGGAGGTGGAGCAGGCAGAGCAAGCCTCTTTGAGAGGGCTGCATGAAGATAATGGGAGACATTAGCTTTAGGACCATCTAATATAACCTCGCAGTGTCGAGCCACAAAGGGTCAAGGCGGCGGTAAAACGAGCAGACGCTGGCACTGCTTCAGCCGCCTGTGGGCCCGCAGGGACCATGCAGCGGTGTCACCTTGGCTGCTGTCACTGATATCTGCCACCTGTCACCACGCTGCCCCTGTGGCCAGGGATGTGGCTGTGTTGACAATGGCTTCGTCGATAGCACTTCCTCCCGAGAGCGGCGACGGGGGGGAACATGTCCTCTGCTTTCATCAACAGCTTGAGTCAACAGCCTTGGCGTGCGGAATTAGCATACAATACATATTCATGCCAGTGTCTCCCTTCAACTGCATCGCCAGCCCTTCCTGCACATTTACCAGCCATTTTTTCTTACAAACGGCGTGTCAAGCGCCCCATTTTCACCGGGGGTCCCACATGGCCTCTTATGTATTCACCGCACGGCTGCTGCAAACAACATCAACAGGTCTCAAGGTCGTCACTCCCCCGATTGTGTGTATGTGTGTGTATGTGTTCAGAGAGAATGAAAAGAAAAATGGGAAAGATTGGAGCAAATAAAAACAAAAATGATGTGTGTGTGGGTGTGTCTATGTGTGCATTTGTAAAAGCAAAGACACAAATTTATGTGGTGCAAGTAAATATGAAAATATGGAATGCAGCGCAAATAACTGATTTTGTGTCCACTCCCTATTACGTCAGTGTTAATCGTATGATTACAGCTTAGCGAGTGTACTAACGTGTGCGCAGGTGCATGCGTTTGTGTGTGTATGTGAGAAGAGTGCGTAGCATGTAGCTGCAGTCTCAACATGCCCGGGGCTTAGCTGACAGGTAGACTTAGCAGGAGCATCCTCCTCCTTCAGTCCACTGGAATCTCAGCAAGAAAAGAGGCCAGTTGATGTGGGGGTTAGAGCTTCTATGGCAGAGTGTGTGGTGATAAATAATGAATGCTTAAAGAACAGATCTCAGAAGCTTCCTTACTTCCATCTATCCCTTCATCCCTTCATTCCTTCATCCATCCACTCATACTGCTACAAACAGCACACAGCGTTCAGCTGTCTCCACCATAAATATTTCAGCCTCTGGGTCAGCTCGCACCCCCACCCCTCCCCAAACCTCTCCACTCAGCTGCTCTTAACTGCCACCACTTGGTGATGACACAGCCTTTTGACCCATAAAGCTATTGACAAAACACTGATAGTGAGTATATTCACTTGGACGAGTCACGGAGGCTACAGCAGGGGAAGGCTTCTATAGGAGTGGCAACGGCTGCAACTGTTGTAATGGCGACTCTTGAATGAAGGAATGCTGAGAGGCAGATACCGACTTGGTTTCTAAAAAAAGGTCCCCACAAAGTAAATAATCCAAAACTGGCTTGGAGGGGGGAAAAGTCATATTTTTTCAGTGCAGTTGTTGTTTTTAACTCTAATTTATTTCAAACCCACGCACATCACTCAGCAACAGTCAGGATTATATTTGGCTGAGTGAATACAAAGCACTGTTTGAGACAATGAATGTTCCATATTTCAAAACATCACAGACTGTGAAACAGGAAGACAACTAATCACAAATTGGATTCAACACCAAAGTGCCATGAAAGCTACTGACTTGTTTCAGTAAATAAAGTGGACTCATGCAGATTCTCAACACAACAGCAATGTGATAACTATCCGTCACGAGTATAGAGATTTGTAGAAAACATCAACATCACTTTAAAGACAAGATACTTTTAAACCAAAATGTAGACACTGCACATGACAACATCTGGCCAAAAAACTAGCAACTTGTTCAGACACTTAAACCGCAGCACCTCTCCACACTGCTCTGATTCAAACCCGGATACTCTAAGAAAAGAGTCCAGTGTGTCCGATGAACGAGAGGTCTCATCTCTCTTACCCTGATGAGCAGCGCCGTTAGCGACTCCATGCATAAATCTCAGAGGCGAACAGAACGGATCAGAGCATTCAAGTGTAAACTAGGGCAAAGCCCCAGCACGGTACCTTTATACATTTTTACTCTGGAAGCAAGTCCTGTGGAGGAACAAGCGATCACATACTGAGGGATACACACACGCTGCCCTCTGTCATCTAACCACAAACGCATCACACACACACGCACAAAAGAAAGGATTCACACACCTGTTCTGGCCGGTCTAGTACCATCCAGTCTTGTCCGGTCTGCTCAGATCTGATCGCTCGTGCTGGCAGAGTGAGGAGCTCGTTTCACCCCCCACGCAGCCCGGTGCAGACAGCTCACTGTTATGGATGCACTGACAAGTGAAAGGAGGGAGGCGTGGTCTCGCACCGGATAAATAAAAGAGGGAGGGGAAGAGGGAGGAGAGAGGCTCCCTCAATCTACAATTCAATTTTGTCCCTCACTCCCGTTTTCAGCAGTTTTGTCCTTCTCTCTTCTCTTTCTCTCCTCATTTAACATTATTCTCGCCGTTATTCTCTCACTCCCTTTTTCTGTTATTGCTCGCCTGCTCTCCCCATTTCCATTAATTCTATTTTTTCTTCCCATGTGTTAGGTTTCCTGTTTCTTCCCTTTCTCCTTGTCACATTTTCCTCTGCCTCTTCCTTTCTTTCTCTCTGGGCTCTCATTCATGGAGCAGTAGTGTGTGTGTGTGTGTGTGTGTATGAGACAGTGAAACAGGGCAGCTCCAGCCATCTGTTGGAGCCTGTGAGCTTCACCTATTCACAGTCTCATAAAGGCAGAGGCACACAGAAGAGAGAGAGAAAGGAATGGGAGGGAACGAGGGATCAATCTTAATGCTGCAGGGGTGGGGAGGGAAGGCACAGCCTGGCACACACACCATATCTATCAGGCTGGCACCTCTGAGGCGAGCTGGCGTGGGCACGCCTGCTCGCTAGGTCCAGGCAGCACGGGGGGATTTGGCTCACAGTGCATGGGCATGCAGATAGAAAAGAAACATACACTCAAATCGATTTATACACCGGCACACAAAAGGCATGTATGGGTGACTTCACACACACACACACACACACCCGCTCACACAAATCCACAAAAAACAATTTCCTCTTTGACAAAACATACAGGATCTATCAGGATGGATAATCCTACAAACTCAAAGAGACATGGGGACGGGAGGACAATTCTACAAAACTCACACGGATGCAAAAAACAAAAAGAAACAAAGCCTGCCCTGAATCCTTCCATCATCTAAAGTAGGCTTTTTCCTGCTTGGTTTAAGCCAGGTATTTCTCCTGAGTGCCTGTGTCACTTCCTATCCCTGACCAGGAGGGAGAGGTGCGGCGGAGGGCGGCGGAGGGCGGCGGAGGGCGGAGGCATCCATCAGTGTCCGCAGCAGCTGTCCCATGATGGATGCGCCTGTTTATCCCTCTCTGCAGGTTATTTAGATGCAGTCGCAGCCAGAGAGATTAGTGATGGAGAACCTCTGCACCTCCTCGCCTCTTCCCCAACCCCAATCCAATCAATAACGCTGTTATCTATTATCTGCATTTTGAGGTATTTCTCCATGGAAATTTGTAGCGTGGCGAGAAAGAGAGATTAATTGTCCACCCCCTCGCAGTGTTTTCAATTACAACACCTTCCAGTGGATCATATATCTGTCAGCTTGGCACACAACAGCATTTGTGTCACTGCAAAAGAGATGAAACCACGCTGCTTTTGAGAAAATCAAACAAGCATTTTTTTCCTGGCCATGTCGGCCCCTCGCACAAAAAAAAAAATATTCAGAGGCAGGGATTTGCATGGCATTTGAGTATAAAGAACAATTTATTTCCTGTTTCAACATCAGGTGCATTCAACACTAATCCCGGTATATAAAAAAAAAATCGGAATCATGAGCCCTTTGTAAAAATGGATTAGCCTGTTCTAATACTATTCATTATTATCTTAAACAAAATATGCTGCTGGAAAATTATTTATTCCTCCACTGTATGCATATCAGATGATGTCTGAGACTGTGGGACTGCTTACATAAAGGAGCCATCTAGCTGCTGTAACATGCTGGATTACAGACAATGCCCCAGAGCCATGTTTTTCCTGAGCTGTGCCGACATGCCAACACAGCAGCCCAGTGACACCACTTTAACACATTGTTTATTCATGCTCCGGCTCTCTAGCTCATTCACTCTCACGCAAACTTAAGCTGTGTCATCCCGCTGACTTTTAATTGGGTTTAGTGCAGATCAACAGATGCATCCTCCATCCAACCGGTGTATGTAAACAGAGTAAACTTTCCTTATGTAAACTATCATTACAGGTCTTCCAACCCTGCAGGCTTTAATGGAGGAACCGAGGGGAAATTCCCACAGAGTCGGGAAGAAAAGACACAGAAATAAATTGAAGAATAAAAACACAAAACAAAAAAAAATAAAAATAAATGCAAATGTCTGTGTGTGCAGAAAGTGTTCAGTCCTCAGGGAACACATTTAGCATTTCTGTTTTGTGCTTCACAGGAGACAAAGTGGGCGAGGCCACTGTTGCATGATAGCGCGCAGACAGGTGCATAAATAAGAATGAATGATTTCTATTCTGTTCTATCCTGCTGAGATCTTGTCCTTGGCTGGGAGTGTGCTGTTACAAATGAATTTGTTCCTTTTCTGCACTGTGTGTGCCAGGCTGATAAAAATATTCCCTGTCAGCTGGCTGCGTGAAGAGGGGAGGACTCGGTGCAAATGAGGCAGACCCCCTTGCTGTCTTCTCCTCCTTGCCAACTCTCTCTATCTCTGAGAGCACCCTCCTATTATTCTCTGGGTTCAGGCTAGTTGGTTCAAGGCTGAGTTCCCTCCTTCACCACCACACACAGATCCCCTGAACCCTGCCCACCATCCATTCTGTGATTCCCTACATGAATGTGTGTATGTGCACGCGGGTGTGCGAGTGTCAGCGGGTCTGTATCACCATAGCTACATTATGGAGAGAAACAAAGATACCGAGAGGAACAGAGACGGAGAAACAGAGGAGAAGAACCCAGAAGGCTGACGATGTGGGGACTCAAGGACGAAATTGACAGAACTGAGGATGAGAAAGGCCCACCAGTGTGGAACAATTCTCCTGAAAATAGCACAGCTGCTAGTGCAGGTAGAATAGTAACTAGTGAGCATAGTTACCTCCTACATCCATATTATGAACATGTCTTTAACAAGAGATATACACAACACCCCAATACACACAAACATCAGCGGTTCAAGCATACATCCATCAGCTAATTACAAATGCAAACAGTAAAACACACCACACATTTTCCATGTCATGTGTTATATATTCTTTTTCATTCTATTCATTTCATCCTGTCTGCCACCATCACATCACACTGTCCCATTGCAAATATAAATAGTTAATAAGTCGTTACAAACGACCACTGTTTTCCAGCAGTTGGTTCCGTATCCTGAGGTGATGTTATAATTCATTCATGAGTGTCCCACCACTCCGAATGGCACAATTAAAGAGAATAGAAGCTTCATCAAACTTTCCACCACTGCAGATTTCAAATTTAATTGCCAGGCTTTTTGTTCATAGATGTTTTCCCAGACAGAAAAAAATACTGGACAAATTCTCTGAATAAAAGCTTCGCAACAACATGAGAAATCTCTAACAGAGCAAGTGTAAAAGAGCCTTTATGCTCCTTAATTGTACTACAGAGACTATAGACTGTCTGTTGTTGTTTTAAGTTCTCCTTGTTCTTACAGAGTAACTCTGAAAATAACAAGGATAAATAACAACACAAGCAACAGATATTCAGACATAAGTCTAAGAAAAAACTTAATGCCGACATAGTGTCGAAGTTGTATATGTACATTTATTCTCACCACAGTAGTGCATTGATACTCATTTGTCCAAATGATTAAGAAAGTAAGAATTCCTACATACATGTCTAGTTTAAGATGGACAAAACCAAATAATGTTATTATCATAGCAGGACGAGTGTTACTAATCACATTAACAGGGATTATCTGGGGCTACACTACAATCAAATTTATCAATAATCTACTATGCACAATACCAGTACCTTGAAACACCTGAATTGAAAACGATTAGTAATTATATTAGTTACACCTAACTGTGTGAGAATAGAAGGAAGATCTACTGTGGTCAGTGTAAAGAAGTTAAGTAATATTCCTTTACTCAAAAGTTCATGTATTTTTACGTTTGAAACTATGTTCCCAAAGTGCAGCTTCATTGACATCCCACATGGCTAGTATCATTCCTTGTTAGTGCAACCCAGTACATCGATTTTGTGTGTACTCCATCTGCCAAAACAGTGTGTTGTCAACATTAGTACATGGTGCATTAGTACATAGTAATTAGAAATGGGACACCCTGGCAGTCCCGCTGACGGAGATCATGTTGTTTGTCATGTTGTTGTAGCATGTTGATCGTCAGCCAGCAGGGGGAGGTGTATTCAGATCTGGAAGGAATAAATCTTCCACTGAACATTGGCGGTGCATAAAAATATTGACTCTAACCTAGGTGAGACTACTGCATTGATTTGAAAAGTTGATTCATTTCTTATACATATTCTTTTCATTGTAATAATAACACTGAAAATGGTTCTTTTTTCTGTCCCCGATGTACTAGCAGATACTGATCTGTTATATATAAATAAATAAATGTCAGCCTTTAAAATGATTCTTTATTCTATTGTTTAGTTGCCTTTTATAACCACATTGGAAGAGCTGTGGCACTGGAAGGATCCAAATTTGAATTTGAGCAGAATGTATCATCTTAAATTGAATTGAATCTTTGCTAAAATAACTGAAACCAAATTAAAATGTTATATTCCTTCTAATATGGTGCCAGTATCGAGGGAAGCATCTTTTACAGATGAGCAAAGTGAACTATCAATAGTCAAACTTTAAAAGTGTATTCGGCTCAATATACCTGTTCATAAATTAATAGTGAAGGAAGATACAGGGGAAAAAAATGAAATTCAGAGCAGCTTGGATCAGTCCCATAAACACTCACACACACATTCTGTTCCCATCTTCCCATCTGTCCATGTGCAGCAGGCATTGCAGAGGTTGCGGAACTGTTAGCAGACCGTGGGATCCACAGATCAAAGAGCGCCCCCCCATTGAGGTCTGCGGTCCCAAGGAACACAAGCTGCTATGGGCCAGAGCCAGCATCACATCTCCAGCTAATTAACTAAAACCCCTTTTGACGCTCTGTTATTTGCATTCCTAATGTACAGCAGTCAGTGTAATATCTGCCACACACATTAAATAGGAATTGCTTGCGGGTTTGTCTAACAAGGCACCCCAGTGTTCCTAGCACAAATACATTTGTAATCACTTTAAAATGTTGTGTTGAGGCAGCTTCCATAGACAGGCAGCTACACAGAGGAGTTGAATTACACCCGAAAGAGGGCTGAATTTCACAATAAAGTTAAATAAGCATTTGTGTAAACCTGCTTGATTCACACGTTTAACTTTGTTTTGTTCATCTTAATACTGACACATAACTACTGTGCATGCACACAGGCACAAAGGAGCAACACTGAAAACACCTTGCACCCCCCACCGTGAAGTTTCAAGCACTCTCGACAGCAGTTTTCCAATCTCAGGACTCAGTGGAGTGAGAGAAGGGCCTGAATTATAAATCAAGGGGCTTTAAACGGCTATGTAGATTAGCAAGCAGTCATGTTTGGTGTCTTTAATAATTAATTACTTGTTTGTACCGGAGTGGACCTCACTTCCTTTTTATATTGCGCTGCGTGTCTGCAAACAAACACTCACTGGCATGCAATCAGGAGCTGCCAGGGTGTGAGGAGAGCTCCTGAAGAGGCTGGTGTCTGGGCTGACATCATAACAAAAGGTCACCACTACAGCGTGTGTTTATTTTTATACTTATACTACTGTCTCAGAAAAAAAACAACAACTCTAAAGTGAGGATGTTTTGCTTGCCTGAACATTTTCCACCATAGCTTCAACATTTATGAATAGGACCATACTTAGGTTTGTAGATGAGACAGCTATCTATCAATTAATTAATTAATCAATCTTGGTCGCATATGTCACTGAGTAATCACGCTGGAATCATTTGAAAACTACACAATGACAGAATGTAGGAGCATTTGTATGGAGGACTGAAACTGTCAGAAGTAAATACATTACTTTATTTAATTTACCATTAACATAACAACTATTATTTTCTCTTTGCACATGAATTATTATTAATTTCAAATTTTATTTTCCATTTTATGTATTGAGGTGGAAATGTAGAGATAAATACATTTGGAGAAATAAATGGAGTGATAA
This sequence comes from Lepturacanthus savala, assembly GCA_030544235.1. NCBI lineage: Eukaryota > Metazoa > Chordata > Actinopteri > Scombriformes > Trichiuridae > Lepturacanthus > Lepturacanthus savala. The sequence goes on from CM060463.1 coordinate 9,547,577, forward strand.
ATACATAAATATGTTTATAAATTAATGTATTAATAAATAAAAATGAAATAAATTAGGCATTTATGTGCAAAGGAAAAATAAATACATACAATTCATCAAATGTAATAAATAGGTATATGTATGCATGTATATGTATGTATGTTTACTGGCATATTCATTCATGTACTGAGCCAGTCATTTATCCAGCCAGTCATACATTTTTGATCAAGGCAGTTTCAGTCCATAATTTTTAAAAATGTAAAGTGAAAATCTTATCAGATGGGGTCCTTAATCTAGTTTTTGGAGTTTAAGGGTCCTTGAGGTGAAAAAGTTTAAGAACCACTGATTTTAAAAAGTGTGTAAAAATCCTCTATGTGTGTGTGTGTGTGTACTTGAGTCTGTGCACCTATTAGCAGAGACAACTGTTAATTGATATTCAGCACCCTGTGAGCATATGGACCACGCTCTGCCAACAGTAGCAGCAGCCAGGTACAGCAGACGGACACCTTTTGTTACATCTGCCCCTGGGACATCATGTCCCTCTACCTCCAAGACCCTGTGCACGGCTGGTACTAACAGCATCCTGAATGATCAAATCACAAGCCCTGTTTACACAGAGATCCCGCAATGATGGCACAAAGAAGACTCCTCTATTATTCTGCTTTTGCTGCCGCTAGTGCATTTTAGACTGAATCAAACAAAGCCATAATGCTGTAATGTTACTTTTAGACAGACGGCATTCCGGAATCAGAGACTTGACCTGTGATGCAATGGTGTTAGTGTCTAGTGAGTATGTGCTACTTCCTTTGAATGAAATTGCATATATATTTGCTCTTTTTTAACACCTCATCTTGTTAACATCATTTCCATTTGCAACTTGCTGAGCTTTTATTGCACTTACAGTAATCTAATGAGTGTAGCAGTTGTTGTTAAGGCTGTGCATTAATCGTGTTTTCAATTTGCATGTTAAATGATCTCCAAACTCATACAATCGAGTTGAAACGTTTTTTTTTTTTTTACCATTTTTCTTTACACAATTTCTGAAAGAGAGAGCACGAGCGTGAGTGCAAATGAAATGACATGGCACAGTTTTTTGGTCGAGAAAAAGGGTCGGAAAAGATCATTTATATGGGATCACTTTGGGTTCCAAGAATCCGACAACATGCAGAAGCAACATAATGTGGTAAGGCGATAAGGTGATCTCAAACAACAGCACAAAGACACTCATGCTAAATAAATGCTTTATGATTTTTTCCCATAATCTAGCAGCCCTAGTAGCTGTCTGTCTGTCCTCTGATTGATCTGATCTGTGTGTGTGTGTGTGTGTGGAGGGGCTGACTGACCCTCACCCTCGGTGAACATATAGAGCACAAAGGAGAGATACTAGCGTCCCCATAAACAACTGCAAAATGCAGTAGTGACTCTGCTTATTCATGTTATTTAGCTAATTTATGTGCACTCGTTATTTCAGCCCAGTATGAGAGTCTCTCCTGCATTTTGCATCATTTATGGTCACACACGGAGCAGATGAGAGGCAGGCAACAACTACACTGCTGTCATTCATTTCTTGCTGTTATTTATCCTGTTGCCAAAAAACTGCTTTGACTGGCAGTGTCACTACAGAAGACAGTTTAGCATTTTGCCAAAGAATTTGAACATGAACCAAACATGTGGCCAACTGGCGTTGCTGTCTAAGATGGCAGATCCGCAGATTGTGTGTCTGGTACAGATTGTGTTGCGACAGGTATCAGTGCTTCCTGTACCTGTTCTGCATATTCATGTTTACACTGCTATGAGTTCAATGTTAAGTTTCTCACCTAATAAAATATATACAAACAAATTTTGTAACACTTTTAAATGAACGCTCCACTTTCTATTTCTTACATCTAATTTTTTCAACTCGATTACTTAGCCCCACCTGAGATGCTATAAGCTACAAAGCTAGGATACCTAATCTACAGCACAATGAGAGGCATGTGGCTGGTGGAAGTTTCAACCAGCAGATCTAAAGTAGAAAACATTGATTACATAGGTGTGTGGTGCCAAACTGAATCAACACATATATTGACACTGTATCTATTGTACAGCTTTCCCAGCCAAGCAGGAACTCTACCTGTGGGAGATGAGCTAAGTACGCTTCGTTTGAAAATGTCTGTTCACCTGGAACTAGGTTTGTGAGAAAATTGAAATCAGACTTTTATCTGCATTTTAGCACTAACTCAAGCCCAGATTAATTCTGGAGGGCAGTAAACTTTAACAATAACAACACTTCAAATTCATTGGCCCACTAACATTATGACTGGTAATTGGAAGGAAATTTGTCATTTGTCTTTTAATAGCCACCACACTGATGCTGGTCATCTATTTGACAGAAAATTCTCTGGATGCCTTCCTGCTGCGGGTGATGCTATTATTGATGATGTTGACTATGAGATCACTATGGGTCAGGCTTCCCATTTCTCTTTTAGTCCATTTTCATTTAGTGATGTTTTCAATGCTCTGCAATCTATCGACCCCAGGAGTTTCCTTGGGGAGGATCAATTAGATTTCTTTTTTCTCAAATTTGGCTCGGTCTTGTGTTCTAGATTCTGATGGCATTTTTTCACCCTTACATGACTGTCAAGCCCACCTGTCAGCAGTTGATAATATTTTCTATTGTATTACTAACTTGTTTGTCCACAAACCAAATGGCTCAGCCCCTCAATTGGTTATTATTCTTTTTTGGCTGGTAAGTGAAGAAAATCTACTAGTCATTTGCCTATTTTACCAGCATTTGGCTGGTCAATAGTGCTAATTCTGTCCCTGCATAGAAGCACCCTGTCCAGTGATATAGCTACTTTGGATGGCATTAACTGGTTTCCACCACCACCGAAAGGACTTTGGGAGTTATGTGTGATCAAATGATCATATGTATGTATGACCTTCACTTCCCACATACAAATATAATGGACTGTCTCACTAGTGTAGCATTAAAAAAATGTCAGGCACTTCCTGTCTCTAAAAGATACAGAAAAGCTAGTCCAGGCATTTAGTACTTCCGGTCTGGATTACTGCAATTCCTTATTGTCAGACTGCTCCAACAAGTCTCTAAAGACTCTCCGGCTTATCCAGAATGCTGCTGTGCATATATTGACAGGCATTAGAGAAAGAGATCGTGTTTCACTTCTATTGGCTTCTCTGCACTGGCTCCTGGTAAAATTGAGAATAGATTTCAACCTCATCAAAAAAGATCTTTAATTGTCTACCTGGAGCCAGGTTCTGTTCAAGGTCACCCCCCATTAGAGATTTCCGCACCACTGGAGGTTGCATGGCTGAGATCATATTCTGTTTTTGTCATGGTTTGGTGGTGGAGATGGACCTAAGTGAGAGAGCAGAGCAGGCAGGATAACAATGCAAGGGATTTCACCACAAGGAGAAACTATTTTAACATAAAACAGGAATTGGATACAGAAGGAAACAGAGAAAAGCCCCAAAACCCCAAAACACAAGAAAACCAGACAAGACAGTGACAGTTCTGGTGCACCTGGAAGCTGCCCTGGATCCTCACAATCTCATCCTTTATATAAACTATAAATCCCTATAATTCTCTTATCCTGTTCAAATGCTGCATTCTGTAATTTGTATTCTACTCTGTACGCACATCTATTGCAAGTCTGTCCTGGAGGAAGGATCCCTCCTCTGTTGCTCTTTCTGAGATTTCTTCCATTTTCCTTTGTTCCCCATTTCACTTTGTTAAAATGTTTTTTTAGGGAGTTTCTTTTTTCTCATTCGATTCGAGGGTATAAGTGTGAGGTCCCCTGAGGCAAATCTGTGATTTGTGATTTTGGGCTATGCAAATAAAATCGACTTGACTTCACTTGACTGGCTGACATCATGGTTGAATACCTAGAAATTCACTTTCACAACGGTTGTCCTAATTGTAATGACTGTAATCCTTATTGCTGTGGCACCGGTACAGAGCCTATTTTCAGATTCCTGCTCACCGGAATGATTTCTCAATATGTACAAATCTCCATTACACAAATGGCTCTGCAAGAACTACTACACTAGGATGAGGATGTTATGTAAACCAAAATCTAATTCTGTATAAACACAGCCTACGATAATTTCTGACTTTATTGATCTGAGAGAAATAATTGTATGAATATGTATAAACGCTTGTGTGAACTTGTGAATGATTCAAATGCTTAGTGATAGTCATAGAAATCCTTGTTTGTTGTACAATATGTTCCAGTGCGAAGGAGAAACAAAGAACATCTGTTTATTCTGATCCTGCCATGTCTGGGTATACTCATGCATAGAGTAGTCACAGCAGGTCCTAGAGGTTGATGTAAAACAGATTCACAAGTATTGGCCCCAATGTTCGGGGGTTCCTCCTTAACAGCTGCTCATATGTCTGTGTTGAGTGTGAGGGTGCCATTTTGTTTTTATATATTAAAACAATACTATATCGAGAGTTGTCTTGTTTCCTCACTGAAATCAAGGGAAAAAAAGGTAAATCGCCATGACATGTCCGAAAAAATACTAGACAGACCTCCTCTCCTTATCACAGGCCTCTGGCCAACTCTCCATCGCTGCCCTGAAACAGCCATGTAAGCACACTAAAGACAAGTGGGAGGATGAGATGGCGTATCCCTCTTTCCCCGTGAGGGAGCAAAATGATAAATTGTGTAAAATCTTATTTGACACCTCATATTAAAGAAGTCAGAGATTAAGCCCGCACAGCAAAAGGCAGAAAAAGAGCTGATGCAGACAGAGCGGAGGAGGGTCCATTTGAAAAACGCTCCTGTCCGTCTTTCCGTCCGCCTGGGTGACACCTTGCTCCTTAATGAGCTGTCTGAAGTCCAACAGGATAAATACCAACACAATAAATTACCAGGCTCATCGCTTCCTGTTTGCCTCCACTCAGACACGGCTGAGCGATCCTGCCTCGCACCATCCAGAATGAGATTCTGTCAAATCACATTCTACAATCCTAAGGTTCATTTGCATAACTGCGCTCGATGTTTCCAGTGAAACTGGTGACATGTTTTTCTCCAGTTAATTAGATTTTGGAATTAGTTTTCCAAAAAGAAAAAAATAGGAAAGAAGAAAAACAACATGATTTCTCCTCTGCTTGGTCTTCTATTCCCATTTGGAAGTGACAGAATAAAATTGTGTATAAGGGTAATTGCCAGGCTGTATTGGAATTAAAGCTGAAGAGAGAGAAGGTATTTTTGCAGTCGAGGAGCTAATACTCTATTCCAATTTCAGTCTGTTTAGCATGCAGGCTCTGAACTGTTCCCTCTGACATGGCAGACCTCATTAAGATAGAGCAAACTAATTCACTTGAGAATGAAAGCTAATTCTTCATATCTTTTTTTTCTTAGAGATTTAAAGACAAACTGAAATTGGGTCTTTGGGGATATACACAGTTGAAGGTAGAGCTCTTTCCCGGCTTTTATCAGTACACATTTACTGTAGATTAAAGTAAAAAGCGGAAAGGATGTAACCTTAAGCTCCCTTTGAACTGGTGCTGTCAGAAATAGAGGGGACTTTGTATGGCAAGGCCCAAACTGGACAAAACTGTCAAGAGTGTGGACATCTGAGCTGCAGGAGATCAGTCCACTCATGTGTTTATTCTTGCTGATGAAGTGCAGCTAACCTTTTAATGGACAGAGGAGCAGAGGGAAGGGAAGGACGAGGCAAGAAGGATGGAGGGAGACAAAAGGAAGGAAGCTCCGACGCTGGGTCTACGACGGGCAGACATCCATTAACCAAGCACTCAGCATGGGATGTGGCATTTACTGAGAACAGCCAAATGCCATGGCAATTAATCAGTGCCTTGAATGCCAGCTGTATCAATACCCCTCGTTCATGGTCATGGGTGCATTTCAGCAGGCAGATAGAACACACACAACTCAAAATAGGCCGATACTTTTATCTGTTCTAATGGGAAGAATACTACGTGGATAAATCACCAAATTGCTCCCGATGGCTGAGCCATCAGTGTGTGTGAGAATGGGTAAAAGGGCATTAGAAGCATTTGTAAAGCGCTTAGAAAGAACTTTATTGCTACTGATGAGCAGGTTGGCACCTCCTCATCAGTGTATGAATGTGTGTGAATGGGTGACTGCTGGCATGAGTTGTAAAGCTCTATGAGGGGTCAGTAGACTAAAAAGCACCATATAAATGCAGTGGCAATCCTTTTACCGTTTAATATTACTTCCATGTCTCAAACTAGGACACTCACAGAGAAATGCAATGAATACGTCACTTGTACAATCAGAGGGTAAAGCCTAGGAGATGGCACACATCATACTCTGCAGGGAGTTGCAAATTGCTTTTGAATAACCAAGGTCTAATTGACAGGGAAAGAATGTTCTGTCACTTAGCCAGTGTGACTGTCATTAACACATTTTTCATTTTGTACACGCTCCAAGGCATTATTGTTTTGTTGGCCTCAATCCCTCCCCCCGTGCAGTGAATATGTTTTAAAATGGTTGTGAGCAGAATGTTGTTAGCTACACAACGTGCCCGAGGGGAACAAAACACAAGAACAATTGGCTCATTAGAACCAGAAACACTTGAAACCAGAAAGTGTCTGGAACACACTCAGATGAGAGACAAAGTCAAGGAGAGAACCACACAGATAGATGGTTAGAAGAAACTGGGAGGGAGACAAAGACTCACCAACAAAAGAGAAGCAACCTTATGTTTGACACATGGCGAGTTCAGCCTGCTCTAGACAATTCCACTACGGAGATAAGGTGAATTCATGAGGCACATGAAAAGGCTGAGGAGCAAGGTACAACATGCAATTAGATTATAGTAATCTAATTATCATACCTGCAACGACATGCTGTATGCTTATAAGGAGTACAGGAATAATCACATTACTCACGCATCCATGAACTTACACACTTTTTTGTGATTTTGTACAGGGAAAAGGAAATTTGCACTGAGATTTGACATACCGCGAGTAGACTCCTTCTCAACTGTTTCTTCATTTTCTATGTTAGAATTTAACTTGTAATTACTGAATAAATAGTCACAGTGGGGGAAGGTGGAGATGTGTCAGAAACTGATACTAAAATGTGATCCCAGATTTTAGACAGGTAATTAGCAAAGGTGGAAATTAACTTAAGTACTACAATTACTATATATATATATATATATATATATATATATATATATATATATATATATAGTAGTTACAGTAGTGCAACCCAGACAATTTTGTATTTTCCATCAAATGTCACACTTTTATTTACCACCATGAGTTCTAAGTGAATAGAAAATATAGTCAAGACATTATCAAGGTTAGAAGTATTGACTTCTATTTTATTATGATTGATAGTTGATACGTAGATATTGCACCAAAAAACAAACATTTGCAGCTAGAATAGTCATTTACCACATTAGCAATGTCTAGAGTGTATTTCTGATTAGTTTAAAGTTATCTTCGTTGAAAACAGTGCTTTTCTTTCAAAAATAATTCCAAAAAGTGGATGCATTGCTTAAATATAAACAGTATATAAAGTATCTGGAACAACTACAATAGTAAAGGCTGCCGATAATTTATATATTTTTCTTATTGTCAATAAATCTCATGTGCAGAGCCAAACCAGCCACCTACCTACATATAATGTGCCTATTCAAAGCCTGATATATTGCATTCCTATGTGCTGTAGACCTACTCTTTCCAAAAACTATTAAAAGCATGGCAGTGAGTCATATCACAAGGTGGATGATACTTTGCTTTGGCAAAAAGAGGACGGTTACAGCGGTTTATTTAGAAATGGCTCCTTGTACAGCAGACGCTATTGTGCATCTGCACGAATGTGGGTCTGTTTGCAGAGTTTGTTTTGCTACATATAACAACTGCTTGACTTGGTGCTCCCTTATAACTTTCCTACCTTAAGAAGTGAAGAGGTCGTGTTATGCAGCACAACAAGCTAGCAAAACACTGTAAACAAAACCACGTTCCTACGTTGCTTCTGCGGTACAAGGAACCTCTCTCCTGAGATTTAAAACATGCTGTTGAAATTACTGTAACCGTGATATTTGCGGCAAAGTAATGTGTCACTGAGCAGAGCCAGGTGGCTCATTGACAGGTTTTTAACAGGTTCTGAAAGTATCATTTAATTGCTGGTTTGGCTCCGCACATGAGATTTGTTGACAGTAAGAAAAATACTGAAAATTGCATTATCCTTTAAACGAGCCATTCCTCATGATTCCTGTTATATCTTACTGCTAATACTTAATAGTAATTATGGATTTTTTCTTTCTAAGTAAAGTTTGGACATGATCCTTACTTCAAGAAAAGGGATGCTTTTCAAATTGTGGCACTGAATGCTTCCATAAGCACTCACAATCTGTAATCTCTCCTACCTTGTATGCATGACTTCAGCAGCTAAGCAGCTTCAGCAGCTCCCTCTCTGCTTGAGGCCTCTGCTATAAAAAAATCTATAAAAAGGATAACAGAGTATCTGTAATTCAGTGAATGAATGACCTTACTGTGACAGCTGCACTGAGACACAGATGTCCTAAATACACCAACAACTGTCCGAGGCGTGTCACTGACCTGTGTGTGTGTGTGTGTGTGTGTGTGTGTGTGTGTGTGTGTGTGTGTGTGTGTGTGTGTGTGTGTGTCTGTGTGTTAGAGAGACAGACAGACAGTGAGAGAGAGGATCACAGAAACACTGGGGGTATTTTATGACAGACTCCAGCCTGTCTCTCTCCCTCCTTGGCTGGGTGTCTAGAGGCAGACTGGAAGAAGCTCGGGCTACAACAGCTCTCCAGGTCTCTAATGTTCTGTATAGAGATTAGAGTGATATTTTCCAGGACATATCATCTATAATTCATTCGCTCTATTGAATCGCCAAACATCGCTCACAGTCTATTAATATCAAATTCACAGGCTTTACAGTCTGATGTGACTGTTCCTCTACATGCACGACAACTCTGCAACCACAAACGCTGAACCCGCGTGGTTTGTGAACCTTATACAAACACACACACAGGCGATTGTGTCATTTGACAAAGGCTGAAGCAGCACACTTTTGGAATACTCCGCCATTACGCTTGGCATTGAAAATACATGGAAAAAAATTTTCAAACACAGCCTTAGGGAATAGCATATCGCCAATCATGCGAGTGAATATTAATGAACTGTCTGTCTTGCAAATGCGCATTTGTCCTTTTGAATTCATGCTATTATCCATTATGATGTGTCCTTAACTGCAGCTGTGTTGGTCACTGTCTGCCTATCTGCCTAAGCAGAATAAAACTAGCCTCATTGGCTAAATGTACCTCTTGTTTATTTTGATAAACAAAGAGCAAACAAATGAAAGCAAATAAAATGAAACATGTGTGTACATTTAAGCAACACATTCAAAAAGATTAAACTGTGCAACTGGCCAGGTCTACATTATTTTACATGACAGCTATAATTACCTGAAATACAGGTAAATACAAGTGTTACTAATATGATGTTTCCACTATGACATATGGCACGGCATGGGATGGAAGACAATGCTTATTTTATTGTTTTTACCATTTTAGTAATCCATTTGGTTTGGGTATCTTCCTACCTATTTAAGCTGAGGTCTGGGGTTTCTCCTCCTTTTAAGTGTCAAACACTTTTTGCATTTGAGTGCATCAATTTATGGTGTAAATATCTTTATTTAAAAACAAAATTCATGCACCAGGTAACAATTCAAAAATATAATAGATAATGGAATATAAAGCCGTAACACTCTAATTCTGTATTGCTTTCAAATATCTATTCTCCAGTAGATCAGCTTTTCTCATTTACAATTATTCTGCTAGTCCACACACATATGGGCATGATTTACAGCATTTTTCTAAATAAAAGTCTGGAAATTTACACCTATAATAATGCTAATTAAGGTTCAGGGTTAGGGTGTAGTGAATCTTTTCCAGTGAGCCAACATGCAGGGTAGCAGCAGCCTCACTCTGTTTGACTGAATGGATTTAATGGAAACTTAATTAATGTCATTTGTTACACCTGCTACTTCATGTCAAAATGGCCGCCATGAAGAAGGTATATTATGGATAACCTTACATAGGTGAATTAGCTTGATTTTACAAGTTAATCTTTAGCTTCTTGGTACAATACACTTTGGCCTTACATTCTATTTGGCTTGGTGGACAGATTTTAAATAATATAAACAAGTTTCACTCGTTAGGTAATGAAACCAGACACATGAAGACCTTTAACATTTAATCACAGACTATGAATAACTTACGGTACATCCAGCTGCTCTTCGGCCTGGTGTTGTTCCGCAACGCCCTCTACTGATTGTTAACGAGACCTACTTTCTCTCATTCGTTGATGAATCTGCAATGACAGGTAACTCATTAACGACACTACACTTTAAATTATGTTTAAGTTTAGAAACTTTTTTTTTAAAAAAAATGTATTACTACTTTATCCGAACTCAAACAAGGTCGCCCAGCAGACGCGAGCTCTCGTTTTGGTGAGTCAGCGTAATGATATTGTAAATTGTTATTTGGTCACAGGGGTGTGCTTCGATTTCGATTTCCCGAGACAAAGACAAATGCGCGATATTAGGGCACTAGAACCATAATTAATGTATGTTATGTTACACTTTCCCTTCTACGACACTCAAGTGCATTCCATTAAAAACGGGTTTGTATTCATGTGGCCTTATAAGGTACAGTGGTCACTAAAAGAGATTAATTTAACCCTCCCTGTCCGAAGGTTCCATGGCTTTGAACATGAACCTTTTGATCATTTTCATTCTACATTTTCATTTAACTTTATTCATCTGTGTTGTTCATTACAGTATAAATTAAAATCAACCCCATATATATATGGAGAGGTTAATATTGTGAGTAGTTTGTGAGCTCAGTTCAAGGCTACAGGCCATAAATAGAAAAATAGAAGTTAAAACTATGTAATTCAAGATTCAAAACCTTTATTTTCATGTGCACAGTGTACAAGTAAAGTTTCTCTGTACAATGAAATTCCTACTTGCTTTGCCATACCATTAACAATAAAAAAATAAATAGTAATAAGATATTAAACTTAAAATAGAATAAAATAAAAATAATGTTCTCCAGAACTGAAGTAAGATAGTAGTAAGATAAAAAAATATATATATATTCTTGTTAAATAATAATTAAAAATATTTTTATAGATTTATACTTATTAATTATTAATTATACTTATGAATTTATACACATAAATTTGTATAAATTTGTATTGCTTTGCCATACCATTAACAATAAAAAATAAATAGTAATAAGATATTAAACTTAAAATAGAATAAAATAAAAAATAATGTTCTCCAGAACTGAAGTAAGATAGTAGTAAGATAAAAAAAACTATTCTTGTTAAATAATAATAAAAATATTATTATAGATTTATACTTATTAATTATTAATTATACTTATGAATTTATACAAATAAATTCAGAATTTTGGATCTGAAACACAGAATTAATTAAAATAAAAGAAACACAACAGGGGGGTTATAAATATGTAAGAAATTTGGCTTAATACTCCATTCACCATTTCACAGTCACCATTATCGACATTATCTCCTTTAATACACAAGAGGGCGCCACCAGTTTATGTTATTCTCACAAGTAGCAGGTTCCAAGCAGACAGGATGAGACTGGTTTAGTTTCAGTTGTCAGGACAGAGAAATATGTGTGAATCTGTTTGTGGTGTCCTACATAGAATGAAAGATGGTTTCTGGTTGGTTAGCTGGGTGAATTTACAGATTTGAGGTGTGTGGGCTAATCAATCATAATGACTTAATCCCATTACGTCAATCAGAAAATCACGTTGCAGGGGAAAAAAAAAGTAGTAGTTGGCAAATCTTTGCCTTAATCCGTGCACACACCCAGTCACAGACTTGTATAAATCTTAGAATTTAATGACTCAAAGGGTGTATGATACAACATATAAAATCACAAGAACAAACACAACGTTGCAAGAAAAAACATACAGGATCAGGGATTAACACGGTAATATGATTTATAATCATTATCATGCAACCAATTATGATTTGTATCGATCAGATTACGTCAGTTAACTTTCAGAGAAGAACCCTCGGCTCAAAAAAGATCAGTATCATAGACGGCCTTGTTCTAGTCGCTACAGCTGCGAAGCAATAGGCGCAAATGAGTCATGACAGCAGCATCTGACATCTATTGCCCCCCTGGGGAGCAATCTTCTTAGATTACATAAACTCATCCTAGAGCCATGGGAGAGCCATGGGAGAGCAACAGCAAAAAGAGAAGTGCAGTAATAACCTGTGGATCACTTCTCCCTGAGTCAACATCAGGCCTCTGTGTTTAGTTTTCATTATTTCCCAAAGGCACCTGGAAGCAAGGCCTCCAACACGTGAATAGCAACTCATCCAAACTACAAGTCTTACCTTTACAGTCCTACCAGACAAAAAGGAAAAAAAAGACAAAAACAACAACACAGAAACCATGAAGACTAAATTACAGTCTTTGTGTTTGTGTGTTTTCTCAGGCTGATGGTGGAGCCTACGCAGATGAAGCAACAGCCTACTACACCCAGGCAGAGGAGCCCATAATCTGTTTAAATATGTCTGTGAGAATTGTTGTTGTGAGTACCCGTGAAGCTGTTATTACAGGTATTACTGTGAGCTTGACAAGTATATCTTGGCAATAGTTTGGCAAACTGTCACAGGCAACGTGAGATCATCCATGGCAACAATAGCGAGATGATGGATGACACATACGGACAGATGGATCTTTCCAGTTCACGTGTTGAATCAAGTGAATCAAAAGGTAAGAAGACACCAAGCAGTGAGTGGGAAGGATACCGTTGGAGAGAGGAGTAAAGTTGAGTAAAAGGTTAAGTGCCACCTGCAGACAGCGGACCGTTCGGGACGTCATAACACAGCCGTAAAAACCCTCTTAAGGCAGTTTGTTACAAACCAGGTTAACACACTGGAGCGGTTTACAACTGAAGCCAATGCACAGTAAAGCACTTTACACAGTCACTGACACTAACTGGTTTGGCAGATACCAGCGCACGACACACACACACACACATATATATATATATATATATATATATATATATATATATATATATATATATATATATATATATATATATATATCCATACAGACTTTGAACCGATGATCTTTACTTCGATTTGATCCCGTTTGAATTAGCGCAGTAATAACACATGTTCTGTCAACTGTCATTGAGACAGTTCTGGTCTGGTTCTGACTGACGGGGCATGACAGACTGATATCACCGTACTTTTATTTTCATCTTGCTTCCCACATTCATTCCCAAGACAACCTTCAATAGACATGGATGCTTTTGGTTGAAATCCACTAAATATTATTTTACATCCTAATCTCACTATTCTAGATGCTAATTGCAGGTTACGTATCTGGAATGACGTACAGTGCATCCGGAAAGTATTCACAGCGCTTCACTTTTTCCATATTTTGTAATGTTAGAGCCTTTTTCCAAAATGGATTCAATTTGGGTTTTTTTCCTCAAAATTCTACACATAGCACCCCATAATGGCAACGTGAAAAAAAACTTTTTTGAGATTTTTGCAAATTTATTAAAAATAGAAAAACTAAGAAACATGCATACATATTCAGTCTTTGCCATGAAGCTCAAAATTGAGTTCAGGTGCATCCTGTTTCCACTGATCATCCTTGAGATGTCTCTACAGCTTAATTGGAGTCCACCTGTGGTAAATTCAGTTGATTGTACATGATTTGGAAAGGCACACACCTGTCTATATAAGGGCCCACAGTTGACAGTGCATGTCAGAGCACAAACCAAGCATGAAGTCAAAGGAAGAGCTCATAGTTAAGTGATAGGTCTAGTAAGTGTATTAAGTTGCCATTATTCTTTGCGGCCAATACAAAAAGTGTATCTCTCATAGGCTGATAATGTGTCATAGATGTCTAAGTCACTTATGCAAGACCCCCAAAAGATCAATTGTTATTTTTTGTATCATTGTTTTTCCAAACCATGAAGGTCAGTCAGTCAGTCATTTTCTATGACTCGCAGGGATCTGCTGGAGCCAATCCCAGCACGTTACGGCGAGATGGTCACCAGCCAATCGTGGGGCACACACACCATTCACTCACACACCCACACCTATGGACAATTTAGAGTTGCCAATTAACCTCAGCATGTTTTTGGACTGTGGGAGGAAGCCGGAGTACCTGGTGAACTCCACACAGAAAGGTCCCAGACCCAGGACCAAGGAGGTCTTGAACCTGCGACCTTCTTGCTGTGAGGCAACAGCGCTGACCCCTGCACCACCGTGTCGCCCAACCATGAAGGTGTTATACTATAAAATGTTAATGATTGCTAATATTAGCCATTATCAGCTTCTAGTCTGATAGAGTCAAGCTGAGGCGGGGCAGAGCTGCTGTCATCCATCCTTCAGAAGAGCTAAATCATATTCATGAAGCAACATCTTTGTGAAAGGGACAGACAGCATGTCACAACCAGCCGGGACAGAGGTGGGACGTAGTGGTTGTTGCATCATCGTTTTCCTAAGTTCCTGTTTCTGCACATCCAGGCTACAACGCAACCCCACAGTTTTCAAACTACAGCTCTGGAAAAGTATTAGAGACCCCTGGAAAATGATCATTTTTTACTGAAACTAATACTTTTACTGATTTTACTACATATAGGTATGTGTTTGGGCAAAAGGAACGTTTTTGTTTTGAGTCTGTAAACTACTGACAGCATTTCCGCCAGTATTAGTATTATATAAAATATAAAGTATTATCGTTTAGAGCATTTATATGCAGAAAATAACAAAATAGGTTACGATGTTTTCAGACCTCAAACAATGCACAGAAACAAAATTTATTTTATTTTTTATACATAATAATAATGTTTACATATAAATTCAGAAATCAATATTTGGTGCAATAACCCTTATATTTGATCAAAGCTTTAATGCGTCTTAATGCTCTCCACTAGTCTTTACCACTGTTCTTGGGTGACTTTATTCCACTCCTGGTTCCTCTTTAAGCAGAATGAGGTGTGCATGTGTTGGAATTCAACAGACGCTGGAATGGAATGGCTGGAATACATGTAGAGATGCTGATTTCAGAAAAAAAAAAAATGCAATGGTCTCTCTAGAGCTGTAAGACCGGGTCAGCAAGCATTTTCAGAGGTCTCTGTTTTAAGGGTTCAGAAACAACAAAGTAAAGAAGCCATTAGGCCTGAACGTAGCAAAAGCAAAGAATAAATAAATAAATTTAACACCAGGTTTTCAGTTGTTAAAGAAGCATCAACTTTCATCAAGCCAGACAGATGATATAAACAGCAATTACTGCTTTTTTGCTGTGTGTAATTGCTTTTCTTCACACCTCAGTCTATAACTTTATCACCACTTTATCAGCTGCTAAATCATATACACAGCACTTGTCACCTACTGCAGCAGTCTGGTTGCTTTCCTCATACCTGACTTCATCACCAGGCGCGGGCAGAGTTTATTCTAAGCTGCTGGATAACACGTTAAGCCCGTGTTTGACTTACTCTCTGGAGCACAAACACGACTAATACCAGTCCGGCTGCACCACCACTGTTGCCGAGCCTCTCCCAGCGGGGTGTCAGGCAGGCCTGTGTTGACAGTACCGTAGCCCCAGTAAGCTCGATGATTCACACACGCGTCACTGTGCCGATCTGCGGGTCTCAACACACACCGGCCTAGCCAACCCAGCTGGTGGCTAATTGTGCAATGACGGGACCAAAAAAAAAAAACTTTCTTCAGCTCTGCAGACTCATGGGCAGAAAACAAGTGTGCACGCGGCATTTGGTTGCGCAATAGCTCACTTGGACAATATGATTCAGCACTTAGCCTTGAAATAACAAAATCCATCCAGCTGCCTCTCAGTCTGGTTTACAGTAAATCTCTTGGCATTAAAGTCTATTTGTGGCCATCAATGAGGGAAAAAAAAAAAAAAAAGGTGCGTCAGCGGCTTGGACCACTGCTGCATTGTTTGAAAAGTTCAAACAATGTCTTGAGGAGTCTCCTGTGATTTAGTGTGTGAGCTTTAGTCAGGACCGATGTAAGTTATTTCAGGACATCAGCGGAGGGTACGTTTCATTCTCGCAGCTTAGCACCCAAAGCGATTGTGAAGAAGTTTTGAGCTTAGCGGCACAGCAGGGGGGGAGGGGGTGGGGGCTGTTACCTCGACCTTTGTCATGGGTGATACTTAAGCCCCACGGCCTGCCGATGCAGGTGAGACTCGTACGGACGGTTTGCACCTGTAATCTGAAGAGCTGAGGTCACCTCCAGCACTCGGGACTACTTGTACTCTTTGTCTTTTGAAGCAGCTCCCTCCCTCTGTTGTATCTGGTGTCTTTTCTCCCCTCCTCTAACCCTCCGTATCTGTCCTGCCTTTGCCGCGACAGAAAACACCGGTGGGAACCAGAGCCGATACAGGTGGCGAGAGGATGTGCGAGGTTCAAACCAGAGTGAAACGTGAGAGCGAGAGGACCACTCAAACCAAGGGAACGCTGTTTGTTCTAATGGCTTCCAGAGAAGGCAAACACCAACTGGCGCTGTCCAGGTGTTTTCTTTTCTTTCTTTCTTTCTTTCTCGACTCCTTTCTAAGATGAATATTACCTTGTTATACCCAAGTAGCTGGATAATTTGTTCCATTTGAGGGGAGGGGGTGGCAGGCAGGCAGGCGACAGTCAGGCGAGCAGCCGCACAGGTTCAGGCCTTGTTGGAGAATATCACGTAGCCGCCGTTTTACGACCTGTTTAACACCAGAGAGCTGAACGCAGCCATTTATCCCGCAGCGTGTGACACGGTGCGAATGCGATAGGGTGAGCCGTGGCAATAAAAAAAAAAGAAAAAAGAACTCATGTTCATTACTGGTTAGAGGAAATCAGGCTACATGGGGGAAAAAAAAAAGCGAGGTCCCTGTTTGTCTGCAATAAATTAAGCTGACGCTCATGACGCCTCCCAGCCTCTCTGGATCCACTGACAGAGTTTGTTTCTGCTACAACTTTCCACTGTTTAAAGGGAGGCTCTATTGTGATTGTACTCATGTACCATGGGGAAACCCTGATGCATGCTGTTTACCGGAGAAGCAGTTATAAAATTTAAAGCAGCCACAATTCATACACACACACACACACACGTGTGCGCGCACACGTATTTGCATAACAATTCATGTCTCAGCTAGAAAGTCCTGAACTAGCCAGTCCTGGCTGCCTCAAGAGACCATCCAACCCACCAAAACATATGTGTCTCATGAAGCTTCATCCATCACGTTGGTGTAATGAGATATGTCTCTGTTTACACATGGCGGGATGAGAAAAAAACAGCATCTGCATAATTATATATATAAATATATGTTTGTGTGTGAAAGATAGAAGGACGGAGAAAATGACTGGTAAGATGCATGTGTGTGTGTGTGTGTGTGTGTGTGTGTTGTAAAGGAAGGCAAGGCAACTTTATTTCTGTAGCACATTGCAAAATCAAGATACAATTAAAAAAAACAGTTGATTGAAAGGAGAAATATAATTCAAATGAAATAAAATGAACGTAAAATAAATACAACAACGTTATACGATTTAAAAGCAGTTGATTAGGGAGGACAGATGAAGAGCAGGAGTGTTAAATCCGACAGCAGCCTTCATCTTTACAAGTTCCTCAGCAGAACACGCGTCACATTTGGCCCGACGGCCACCAACAGGAGCCACCGCTGAAACCAGGCTGTGTGTGTGTGTGTGTGTGTGTGAGAGAGAGCATGCAAGGTATCATGTTTATCGCACCGACGCTTATCATGTAAGTCAAAGCCAATATGTTTATATGACCGCTCTATGGCTCAGGAGCCTGATCCTCAATTCCTTGAAAGATCACTGGAGGGTCCCCCCTGTGAACACTTAGGCTCTGGCTTTCAGAAGGAGAGGAATAACAATCCCCTCTATGATGTCTTCCACATGCGCTCAATGACGCTCACTCATTTTTTTTTTTTTCCCCCCCGAATGTTTCGTCCTTCATCAGATGTGTTGGAGGAGGCCGGGCAAAAGAAGGAGAGAGAAAGAGAGAGACAAGGGTGAAGGAAAGTGAGTGGGAGAGAGGAAAAAGTGAGAGTCGATCTTAAATTTCAATTGAGCCCAGGCAGCTACACAAACAGTAGATGGAGGTGGGAGGAGGAGGAGGGGGGAGGAGGAGGGGAGGAGAGGGGGGGGGGGGGGACAGCAGCTGAGGCAGAGGGATGGATGGATGGATGTGGATGTGGAGAGGGAAGAAGGGAGGGAGTGAGGCGCTCGGCAGAGCCACTCAGTCTAGACTCCAGATGTGCAGGCAGCAGCACTGTGGCTGTTTTGGCCCCCACCAGGCTGCTCTGGGAGTATCCCCGGCACATGTCCCCACGCCGCCTGTAAATCAGCCCAGCCAGGCCTCAGGCAGCACCGCAGCCACAAAAACCCCTCCGCCCGGACCCCCTAAATGGGCCAGCCAGCGACAGACGGACGCCGGCGAGCCCGCTGCGCCGCTTTCCCGCCTATAATAGTCCGCCTCGCTGCCTATGGGAGATACAATGGGCCTCCAAGTTTTAAGTGTTACCACGCTTTTGTGTGCGTGTGCAGGCTACACCGTTTCATCCAGTTGTTTGTTTTGCATACGTGCATGTTTGCACACACGTGTAGGCGTCCTCCGATGCCGATGAGGCTGCGGCCGCCTATAGATCAGAGAGGAATGCTGCTCGGTGTCATAAACGCCGCCGTCTCTCCTCATTTAGCTCCACCACAGCTTGTCTGCCACTCTGCTCCCTAGTCTCACTGGCACCAAGGCATTCCTTCAATTGCACACCGCTTCCCATACTTCACATCCACTCCAACATCCACAGAGCACAGTCACACAATTACAGATTCCTGCTGGATGTGAGCGTGTGTGTGTGTGTGTGTGTAATCCTTTCCCATCAGCGCTCAACACATAATTAGATGTTGGACTGGGAGGCCCGGCCCATATATAGTAAGCAATGCAGACCACAAACATGCACTTAAAACCAGATTTCTTATTGTACTCCATCAGACCAGAGTGAGCTATTTTAAAGGGGGAGAGAGAAAAAAAAGAGAAGTTTTCAGTGGGTCACTGGGCAGCGTTTAACACATCCAAGTCTACATGAGCTGGAGGAACACAAGAGGAGGAGGCCTGTGTGTGTGTGTGTGTGTGTGTGTGTGTGTGTGTGTGTGTGTGTGTGTGTGTGTGTGTGTGTGTGTGTGTGTGTGTGTGTGTGTGTGTGTGTGTGTGTCTCCAAACCAATCCTGTGCTATTGTGCAAAGTGCTAAAGTCAACGCTTCACTCAGCTGTTCAAACAGGTAGCGTGGAAACATTGGAGCTGTGTTTAAAGTTGATCAGGCTGCAGACATCCTCTGAACAAACAGGTGAGCGCAGGGAAAAAATGTGGAGGTCAGGGTGTTGTGTTGTGCTGTTTGTGTGTGTGTGTGTGTGTGTGTGTGTGTGTGTGTGTGTGTGTGTATACACTCAGCCGTGACTGCGGCCCTATGAACAGACGCCGGTTTCCCCTTCTGTCCACTGTGTGTGTGTGAACAGGTGAGCAAGCCACCATTTTTAGTACAAACCGGCATAGACACAAACACAGCAACTGAAACACACAAAGACACCTATTCACACTCACACATTCTCACACAAATCCCAGCTGATCCTCCTAAACATACTGTACCTAATGCTTGCTCATGGTGAGATTCCAGTTGCAGAAGTGCTCACACAACTTCTTCCTGTATCTATATGTGTGTGTGTGTGTATTCATACACACTCTATGGCTATTCAAACACTGTGCTATGTTGATACTTGTCACAGAGATACAGAGGGAGATATCCCAGCATCAAGGCTCGGACCCTTGATGAGACACTGCTGGAAAAAACAGCTGACAGCCTCTGGAATTCTCCTGGACATAAGAGGTTAACTGGGCTTTAACCTCTGCACTGTGGGAGGGGGGAACGCTGCTAAAACACAGCACAGACCTTCAACTGGACTGTAATCAGAAGCTTACATTAGACAATGAAGTGTACAAGACTCAACAATAGGATCGGTGTGAGATTTATAGATCGGGCATCAGTATGATTAGTTCATAGGAGCGCTGGAATGATTACTAGATTAACTGATAGAAATCATTTATCAAGTCTACAGCCATGCTAAGGTATAATGTTCTCACAACATGTTCAACACAAGGTACAGAGAATGATGAAAAGTCCTGTGTTTTGCAGGTATTTAGTCATAAATGCAGGTATTGGAGAGATGATTGATCAAATGATCAACATTGTCTTCATGATTTATAATTGTCATTTATTGTCAAACAATTAATGTTTGTACAAAACTGTGTGCTCATCCTAATAATTTAGATAAGCTGCCATCTCTAGAGCCACGCCATTAGCGTGGGGGGGGAAAAAAAGTGAGATTCTCAAAAGTGAGAATTGGCTGCTTGTATTTGTTTATGCGAATGTAAACTGAAACTCTCATTGGGGAATAATCAATAATGGAATTATAAATTAGCCTCAGTAAGCAGTGTGGACATGCAGCACTGCCCATGTTTGAGTCTGAATATGAACTCTTGCTATTTACTTTATTGGTTTTTGAAAATGTCTTTGGGGTTTGGAGAGAGACAAAAATGTTCAAGAAACCAAGAGCAACACATTAGGTCAGAATCTCTAATAATACTCAACAGCCCCGCTTTGCACCACAAGAGGGCCACCTACACCGTGATCGTCCTCCTCCTCGGGCCCACAACAGATAGGAGTCTGTGTGTCTGCTGTGTGTGTGTGTGTGTGTGTGTGTATCTGTTAGCGTGAGTGTCTGTTAGCATGCATGCATGAGCAATCCTGAGTAGGGGGGATTGCGAGAGACAAGGCAGTCAGTCAGAGGGCCCTGGGCTCTCCCAGTTAATTAGTAGCAGGACTAGGCCACAACCAGGCCAGCAGCAGCCGCCTGGCCAGCAGTCATCATGTGAAACGGCTGGAGGGGAGAACGTCTCCCTGACGCTGCAGATAGAGCCGTTCAAAGAGCTTATCTGAGGCTGTCTGGCCTTGCCTTATCTGATCTGACCCCAGCTCATACGCCTCCTGTTACACTATGTTTCATCTGGTGCAGCGTGTGGAAGTGGTTCCTGCGTGTGTGTGTGTGCGTGCATGTGTTCCAGGGGCCTGAATGTGTTTTAAAATGTGCTGGAATCTGGTTATGATGTTAAATTTTTGAATTGGATTACAACCAGGGCAGTGTGAGGTCACCATCAGATGTTACACAGTAAAAAAAACAGGGAAGGGGAGGGGGGGGGCATATAAAATCAACCTAAAGTCACTGTAACGAAGCAATCTGAAATCGTTTATGTGCAGCGATTTATGAAGTGATTGATGGGAGAGTTACTCAGCCGAGCTCTGTGGCCTGAGCCGGGTCCGTTCGGGAGTGTGTTTTTGTTTAAGCGTGTTAAGAGCACAGCTCAACGTGTACAGCAGGAACGCAGAGCGAACAGAAAGTAGTCGCATACAGTCCACAGGTGGGAGGCGATCAGTGATCTGTGCCGAATTACATTCTTCAAACAGCCCCTCTGTGCCCCGCACGAGTATGCGCTCATACTGCAGGTGATCATTTATTTTCTATTATATGCTAACAAGCAGCGTTGCATCTTTCAAATGAGCCACTGCACAGTAATTACGTAGCCAACTCCGAGCTTTTTTCTCTGCTGGCAGCGGCTGGTTGTGGGCAGGGACGAACAATTCAGAAACAATTTAGCTACAATGCTGCAGTAATTGTTGTTGCCCACTGTCTCCCCCGGGGGTGACCCTCACTTCCCGAAACACAAACACATGCAGATACAGATGCACATACTCACACACATTAACACACAATGTTGACACAGCTTCAGCAGGGACACCCACCTCTACACCATGACACCCCCCTCCCCTCACACACACACACACACACACACCCTCCAACCCCCCTCCTTCCCCTCCTTTTTGCCTTCTTGATCCCTCATCCCATCGTCCCTCCCCATACACACACACACATGCACACACACACGCACACACACACTGCTGTTTGGTGGAGATCAGAAGCCCAGCTCGGAGGCCCCACACCTGGGCATGTTTGCGGAGGAAGCGGGCCCTGGGCGGGCTGCGCTCCATGCGCCTGTCGACTGGCTCCACCAAGTCTGGCCAGCTGTGCTCCTGGCCTGGCCTCGCGCTGTGGGGGCTGTGCAGCTGGGAAAGGCATGTTTCCCAAAAGAGGAGAAAAAAAGGACAGGGAGGGGAGGAGGGAGGGAGGACACAGAAAGGAGAAAAAAAAAGCAAGAGAGAGAGAGAGAAAAAAAGGGCTTTAGGTTATTTCGAGCTCATTACACATTCATCCCTGAGCTCTCCTAAAGCATCTCCTTTTATATGAAAAAAAACATACTCCAATAGATTCCGGGCTAAGATGGTTAATACCTTGGAAGTGTGTGAATTCATGATCAGATTATTTTATGGAATTATCAAGCCTGATTCTATTCTCTTTGAAGGAAAACAACCAAAGTCTTTGCACGGCCGATAATCAAATTGCAGCTGTTTGTTGCGATAAACGCACCACGTATTACAACAGTATTTGCTGACACGTTTATTTTCCCCCACTGAAAATGTGAGTTATATGATGCGGAGAAATGAACATTTCAAGAAAGTGAACAAATTCACTTTTTTTTTTATTGCATAATATATAACATTTAAAAAAATAATAATTTGTATTGCATTTGCATCTGCTGGACATTCTTATATGGTGCAGATGCTCCAGTGCGATGTGATGGCCCTGGGATACAATGCACACACTCAAAAACTTTCGCTCACTATGCACTTCGAAGAGACGCCAAACAGACTGTTGCAGCATTTGCTGTTTCAGATGTCACCTCTTCCTGTGTGTGTACTTAGCCCGCTGCCATGCGGAGCTCCCACGGGCTGCCTGGGACCCAGCAGTAGCTCAGGAAGTGGAGGACGTGTGGAGAGGCCGTCGTGTTCTCCTGTCACTCAGCACTCCAGGGAACAGCCAGGCCAAGCCAGGCGGACCAGGGCCAGCACGCAGGCTGAGTACGGGGATCCCGTCAGAACATGCCCAGAGCACAGGCCTGGTCCCGGGCACTCCCTCCCTCCTTCCCCGCATCCCTGGGGATGAATCCCAAAAACTCCATAGCTTTAATTATGATAGATTAAGAATGAGATTGTATCACTTTTGTGTCAAAAGTGAAACTGCCAGAGGTTGCTACGAAACACTGCCATCTCTCCACAGAACCTTCACTCGCTCTGTATCACTTGTCTGTTTTTAGCACTGTTTGCATAGCTCAGATTCTAGACATCTTGATAGTATCTGTAATAGAGGCAATAAACTCTTGGCAGCAGAAGACTTCAATAGGTATCCCTTGGGCTTGTTTGAGTACAGATTGAGTGTTCAGGTGAAACAACACTTGTTATCCAGTCCCAACTATTTACTGCCCCTGCCAGGTCGTTCCCCTCGGAGCACCTCAAACATATGAGAGCAGCCGTGCAAACAAGAGAGGCAACTCACTAAACCCATTTGTCCATCGCGCAGAGCGCCGAGCCTGCTGACACACGTGTGAGCCACATCCCACCAGTTCAAAGAAGATTCTCACAGCTTTCGCGCAGGGGGTGGGGTGGGGGGGGGGACACGTCGAGGTGGCATACCGGCTCTCATCGGCCCGTAGCCTCTCCTCAGGCCGGTCCCCGCTCCCCGCTGTCCTCTCTCCTCTGGCCTGACCCCGGACCTGCTACCCCGCTGTCACCGGTGGCCCCCGTTTTTTTGACCAGATGGACACGCAGACAGGAAGCGGCATGAGGTGAACATATGCTGGTGAAAAAGAAGGGGATGGCAGGATGTTTATTTGTTCTACTTCACCAACGCACAATGCGAGAGATGAAACGTGTTGCAGTGATAAAGCAACGTCCGTGACCGACAGGTTATGTGTTGCAGCATGGGATGGGATGCAGCAACACCTCGGACAGAGAGGCCTTAAAGTCAAACTGTATTTTCCCCTACACCTCCAAGGCCCAATGGAGGCCTCCTCCTGGCCCGTGTTCTGTCCTGCCTGCCCCATCACAGGGACCTGGTGTTGGGCCTGGCGTACCAATTGGAGCCATTCTCTGCTCATAACCAGGGTCCACACATACAGTCCTCCACTTGCAGCCGGAGGGGTGGGCGAGGTGCTGAATGGGGCGGACATCAGACATCAGTCCTGACGGATGGGACGGCCCACCGCGACATTGCAATATATTCTCAGCAGGTATGAACTGCGCTTTGTGTCTGTGTCTGATATCGTTAGGGGCTGCATGATATCTGTTAGGCTCATTTCCCCGTGATACCGTCCTTCATAGGTCTGTCCTCTCAGAAGATGATGCATCTCTGGGGGATCGGATTCGCTTTGCGTCGTTTTAAAATAAACCTGCAGCTCAGCAGAGTAAATGGAAAAACATTACGGGGGGAAAAAAAGAGAGACCTCTGGAGACGCAGAAAAGAGGGAGAGAAAAAAAAAATCCTGACAAAAGCAGAAAGAGAGAATTATCTCCCCAGCTGTCTGTGCATCAGGAAGTCTCTCCCAGAGAGCCAGTTCTGACAGGCCTGATCACAGAGGCAGGACAGGAAATCACACAAAAAGAAAAGGAAGTGAGCGCCAGGTCCAGGAAGTGACTTTTTGCAGCTTCGGCTCCACGAAGTCTGGACCCTGAAGGGGAGGGAGGAGGGAGGAGGAAGGGAGGCAGCCCCAGCTGAACACCAGAGTGTGAGAGGGAAGGAAAAGAGAGGGAAAGACAGAGGGAGAGACAGATTAGGGCGTAGTGATGGCAGTGACAGCTGTCTCCATGCCGCCAGCTGTGTGTCATTTAGTGAGCGCTTATAAAAATGAGCCTGGCACCAGGGAATGATGTGCCTGATGCCGTGGCGCCAGGCGCCCCGCTTCAAATGACATTGGGTGCCACCACCGGCTTCCTCTCAACCTACACACATACACACACACATATACAAATGAAAGAGCACAAAAAGCTCGATTCAGCACAAGTAAATGCAGGCTTGTGTTCGTAAGGGGGCATATTTTCAGCCGTGAGCTGCTCGGATCCTTGTGCGGCAACACAAACACAAACTGAAATGTGTTTCCACAAAGCATCTCCTAAACACAATACCGGGGATTCAGCGGTATCAGGGCAAACACAGCGTACGTCAGAACAAACAGATTATTGGCTCAACATCACCCCACCGCATCCCACTCACACACACACACCTGTGTTCACACATTTACTGACTAAGCCTGGCGTTTTGCATGTAAATAGAATGAGTCACTGTGCTGAGGCGCTAACTTCCTCTGTGTTGCACCTGGACTGACTGCTCATCTGCATAAACAGAGAGGGGGGGGGTGGGGGGCTCCTCCAAGGACAGAGAGAAAGAGGGAGAACATCAGAGGTGTTAATGGGGTAAAACCTGGTAATTGGGGGGTACTTAGTCAACTATTGTCATCGCGAGGCCCGAGGGACAACAGATGAAGCCTCATTTGGATTTTTTTCGGAGTTCACGCGCCACTTTAGGCTGTGATGCCTTTTAACTCACAGCATCATGTGTCCTGTAAACATAAAGCATTTGTCTTTCATTTTTTTATGTCATCCAGACTCTTATGTTGAATTGCCATACACTTTTGTAGTTACCACTCATATTTCTGTTCTTGATTCTCCTTCATACTGTTAATGTTAGTCTAGATTTTCAGGTTGTCTTATCTCTCGCTGCTCTTTCCCTGCATCTAAGCAATAAACGTATCACTTTTATCATATTCCCATTACAGTATTAACTGCAGACCTCCTTAAACCTGTAAATTATATGTAATTATAAAATATATTTTTAGCGTTCAATAACCAGATCTCAAAACCTGCCATTTCTAAGAGCCAGTTTCACAGAAAATTGAATAACGTTTAATAGGAAGGAACAGCTGCGCATAAACACGGATAAGTTGAAGTCATCATATCTGGGCGCAGCCAGTATGACCTGTACAGTATCTACATGTCCTCCCCCGTGTGCTTTACCAACAATCCTGTTTGTCCGTCTCTGATAAATAATAAAGCCGAAAACCATATGTTGCCCGCATGCTATCAGAGGCTATCAGGGCCCTACGACAGTATCTGCTATGGCCTGTCAAGGTCAGACCACAGTTCATCCAAAAACCCTTCAGGCTCACAACTGCTTTTCAGATGGGACTCTGGCGTCTTGGAGTCAGCACGGGACACACAGTCATAACATTTGGGTTGGATTCTTCCAACAGACATAATTCAGCGCAGCTTTAAAAGCAAAAGCTGATAATATTCAAAATGACTGCTGTCATCTTACTCGAGAGAGTGAGCGAACTGGCCCAAGGCCAGTCTACTCGGTGCACTATATTTGGTCATTTCTCCTGCTTTCAGTGACTTCACCAATGCAATTTTAGCCTGGGCCCGTGTGTTGTTTCAGTCTCATTTTTAGCAAATTCTGTGATCACCTTGCCTTTGCGTTCCACAGGCCTTTCAGCGCGAGCACAAAGAGAGAGGGGCATTAGTCCACAAGAAAGCCCAGCTTTGGCTTCTTAAAGAAAGCAGAGGTTTAGCTCTTTCACTTCCACTGCATTGTTATGCTAAGGCCCGGCTTGGGAATAAGAGTGAACCATTAGCATCTGAAGAAGAGCCAACATCTGAGGGAAACATGTCTTTAAGGCCCCAAAGAAAAGAATCCATGCTGTCTCTCCCTCTCATTTTCTCATTCTCTAACTCACTCACTTGTTCCTCAACTCAACTCTCATTCCTCACCATTCGAAGGCCCATTCTCTTTTCTTTCACTTTCTCCTGTTGGCTCTTTTGGCGCGAAGAGGGATAAGAGATGTGTATATGTGTGTAGGTGGGTGGAGTGGGGGATTAAGGAACTGAAATGCCTGATGAAACAATGAATATAGTTCTTAACAGAAGCTGCATATCTCTATCAAACAGTGTTATATTCATCAAAGGCCAGTATGCAGTACAACAGATAGCCGACGGAGCAGGAAGGCGGGTTTACTTGCCTAAGTATGGCTAGTAAAGGAGCTTCAGCTCCATGGTAAATATATTTGACCTGGCCAATAATCCTGTCTAATAGTTGTACTGAAAACATTTCATTTGCAGCTGGTATGATTAGATTAGATTATTAGATTATAAAACTTAAAAAAAAACAACTTCAAAAACCATATTAGGGAAATTTGTGCGTTACCGCAGCTCAGATGCTTCATTATCACCACTATCTTTTCATGTACTCTTGCAATTTTCTCAAAAAAAAAAAAAAAAATTATATACATTACATCAAGTAACAGTTCTTGTCTTCTCTTTGCTTCCTATTCCTGTCAGAGTGCTGAATAATCATTTGTTAATATAGGAAAAGATTTATTGCTATTGTTAGTGTGTGGTACTGATGTATAATATACTAAACCGATTTTCAAATGGGCAACATTTGTGATTCGCTACAAACGTCATAATAAAGCCCCAAGCAAAAAACTAACTTGTAGATGATAATGCATATTTTGGAAGAGGTAACATACGGCACCGGCAACATTTGCAAATATTCAAATATCCTAATTTTGTTGTTTCTGAAATGGCCACAAAGAATGTGAACGAGTAACAATTCTAAACACAGGCTTCATTATCACCACTATCTTTTCATGTACTGTACTTTGTAGCTAGTCACAGCTTATCACACGTTTATCTTCTTTTTTTTCCCGATGTGGATAAGTCAGGGTGTGCAACCCACATGTATTTTTATTGGGTGGGAACTGCTACAACCTGTTGTTGTAGCAGTTTCCCATCTTGGTATCAGGTGGTCACAGCAACAGGAGTTGATTCCCGGATAAAGCCACAGGGTTACATATCTCAAAGCAGAAGCATCAATGTTCCTTTTTATGTCCTTTGATATGATGGTTACCATGCGATGGCAGCAAACAAACATCAAGCCTGCAGATGCCGGGTCTCATGCCTAATCTATCCGGAACAATCATGTTACCTGGATAATTGACCACGGCACTCTCGCAGCTTCCAAATTTGAAAGCAGTATTACTCTCTGCTGTTATTAGCTTAGGTTTGTTGTAAACAGAGCGGCCTGAATGTTCAGTTGGCTACGATACTGCAGAGCTGCAGCCGGTCAATTGGGGGGGTGGGGGGGGCAGCTGTGGGATGAATCACAGCCCCAACACGCACACGTCATCCTGGGTGGGATCCCATAGATGCTGCACCAGGTCACAACTGGACACGGAGTGGATCGAATCCTAGAAAGAGAGCGATACTGTAAGGAAAAACAAACACACACCGCAGGGCACGGAGCGGGGATCAGAACCTAGAAACGCTGAGTCACTGGAGTTTCGCAGGCTGAGAGATGTTTGCCAGAACGCACTGACAGGAGGGACAGGGGTGAGAGGGCTGCATGAAAAAAAGGAATTTCCAAGGACAGGGAAGATGTTGTGAAATCATATTGCGCATGTGGCCGGCACAGCTGCAGAGGGAGTGAATCGCTCCATGTGTAACGGCATGAATCACCAGTAGAGTTCCTCAGAAGTCAGATCACACTTTCAGCTCTCTACCTACACACACAGAAACACACACACACACACACACACACACACACACACACACACACACATACTCCCTCCCTCCCTGTTTTTCTCTCTTCTGTTTTCCATACCTCGCCTCCTTTATCACAGGTGCAAGCGGTGAAGTAAGCTGACTAGATCATCCACAACATGATCATGTAGACATATAAATACACACACACACACACACACACCTCAGCAATCACAATGAACAATGCCGGAGCCATCCAGCATCTCTTCATCAGTATGAGATCATGTGGCACATATAACACACATTGCTCACACACTTCCTCCTCCTCGTCCCCCCCCACCCACCACACTATAGTGCAGGTGGCCGACTGCAGCAGCCGGAGCAGCATTCCTGCTCTGTTGTTAAGTGACATCTCCTCTGTAGAAGTGTCCTCATCCTCATCCAGGAAAATCAGATGACTCACAAGGTTATTTACTTCAGATGGTTCTCATTTGGATTTTTATGTCACTGCTAATATAACTGGAATGCTTACGAGGGCTGCTTGGGGCCCGTGCATAATGCAGCATGTTGCTATGGATGGATGGATAGTAATGAAAGGACATTTTATTGTGAGAAAATTGCCTGCTATGGTCCACTAATGGCATTTAAAATGCTGTATGTGACCAGGGGAAATCAGTTAATTTGATCAGCGGATTCGCTCATGGGGGCAATGTAAATCCATCCCATTTTTTTTTTTTTTTCAGGCCAAGTTCGGCTTTGGTTTGCCATATTCACAAGGTTGTCTTTTGAACAAGAGTCAGGAATGGAGGACGCTATCACGGCTTATCAGCTGAGCTTTTATTTTCCTTCATAACTCCTTATTGATTGAGATGACAGGGGAAGTAACCGGCACTGCACAAACCTAGTGGAAATACATGATTTCCTTTGAGAGAGCTGTTGTGACTGATTAGCCTTAGCAGACTCCCAGCTGGGTTCAGCTTGCTATTAGCTCACCAGCTTTAGGCTTATTGAAAACACTGCAATGTATTGCAAAACATATGTGACTCCAGTCAGGGATAGAACAACATGTTTCCATCATTGTCCAAGACCTAGGCATCTATAGTCCAGCAAGCCATCCCTGCTAAGACTGCATATTATGGTAATTCACGTGGATGAATTTTTGCCGTGCCACTTTCTGGTCTGCCCGATACTTAACGGGGATTATTCAGAAAGAATTCACCCATGAAAATCCACAGTGAGAAATGAGTCAGGGGGCAGAGGGCGGCTGATTAGGAGCGCCCTGATGAAGTGGAGAGGCTGCCTACATCTTTATCTGTCGAAGCCTCGGCCTCTGATGCTAAATTGACAGCCTTAGAATGTGCCTTTAATGCTAATTCAATGGAGAAATCCACCCGGAGCCAGGCTCGCTGTAGTGCCCTCTAGGGCCACAGTGATATCCAGGGTCCCTAAGGACTGTCCAGTGCTGCGCTGTGTGGTCCAGCCCCCCAGGAAAGGTCCTGGGCTCAGAGGAGTTGGGGGGGGGGGGGGGGTGTATGTGGGCCTCTGCCTCCCTCTCCTCCTTGTCCTCCTTTGATATCAGGAGTGTTGGAATGGAGGAGTAGCACAGGAAGGGTGGGGGAGGGAGGGGTGGGGGGTTGCTGGGTCTCCCTAGTTGCCAAGCGAACGCCATATGGGCAGCTCACTGGTGTTACTGGGGGCCCGGGGCAGTTCCCAGAATTCACATGATAATGAAGCCCGGGGCCATTCAGAGTGCTGGCCTAAAGCTGGGCCTAAGAGCTTTTGATAGCCCCCAGCAGCCTGTAGGACTGCCCACCCCGGGCCCAGCCAGCTTTCCTGCCAGGCCCAAACCACCTGTTTGATTTTCCCAGGGCCCTGCCACGGTGGAGGGAGAGGAGAGAAAGAGGGAGCGGGGAGGAGGAGGAGGGGAGGGGCAGCAAAGGAATGTCTCCCTCTTATTTTGTCACCGAGTGTGTACTTCCCATTCACTTCCTCTTTATAATCCTCCGGCCCTCCCCTCACGTGCACACACGCACATACACACCATTGCATAAAAAACACGGGCGTGCACGCAACACACGCGCACACGGGTGTAACCTAGATGCACACACACACACACACACACACCCCTCCTGACCCACACACATAGGCTCTTTCCCCTTTTGTTGAACCCCCTGAAACAATCCCAGGGAGAAGAATGAAGTTTAAAAGTAGGGCACCTTCTGCTGCGTCGAAGTTTCACACAAGCAGATTCCTGGAAGTGGGCCCTGGGTGAAAAGCAGGGCGCTTGTCTTCACTGTGTGTCTCTCAGTTTTTTACGTGGGAACCAGGGGAGGAACTTTCCTGGGCAGCCGAGGGGACTGGAAGACTGGCATTGTAGATGAGGGGGGGTCGGTGTGCGGGGGGTATTTGGGCTCTGGTGGATGAGAGGTTGATGGGGACCGGGTGGATGAAGGGACACTCGGGCGTGAGAGGAGAGATGGGAGTGACCGGGGAAAGGGTGTGAAGCTTCTGGTACTTGTGGGGGGTCGATAGATGTTTACAAGAAGGGCACATTCCTTTATCGTGAGAATAGCCAGTCGATGCACAGCAATAACGCAGGGACAGGCCGAGCAGATGGCCCCAGGCCTCCTTTACTGTAGCCAAACTAACTGTTTAACACCACTGCTTTATCAAACAATCAAAGGCTGGGTGGTGAGAAAAAAAAAAGAAGAATTTTAGGTCACTTTTATTTAGCTGCGCAGATTAAACTGACATTCGCAAACTGCATTGACTGAACGTGTGTTTCGTCTTGTGCCAAAATTTCTGCGGCGGAATATTTCCTGTTGAGAAATCATGTGATGTAATCACGGCAGGAGAACACGCATACACTCATAGTGGGAGCACAGGTGTGCAGGTGTGATGCTGTGTACTCTGTGACCACTTCCAGTTCCCGGTGTTAAGGCGGGGCAGCGTTCCTACAGTTTAACCTGAAATGCTGCCTCGCTGGGGGCTAAACACCTGCGCTGCACTCACCCGGCCACAGAAAAAAGGAGTGGAGAGGGTGTGTGCATGTGTGTGCGTGTGTATGTTGTGTGAGTGAGTGGGTTGAAGGGGGGGTACACCAAAGCTACTTGCATTTACCCCCACCCCCCCCCCCCCCACACACACCCTTCTCTCTCACCTAACAGGGTCTCTAGTTACAGTAGTCCTTTGGCTGAGGCTGCTTCTTTTAACACATTATTCAGGTCAGGTGTACAAGGCCAGGACATCTGCATAGAAAACATTACAATAACACAGCTCTATAATAGCCCTATTGACTGTGATAAGAATACATGCACCTACACCTGTTGCACCTGCGCTGCCTACTGCAGGGCACATGATCCACAGATTCCCACACCCAAGTAAATTAACTTCCTCTTGCTGTTGCGCCCTTCACAGCTTTGATAAAAAAAGAAACAACAAACAAGAGGGGGGAAACTTGAGCAGGCTCAGATCACAGCCGAGCCAGCGGAAGGCTGTTAAGGTGAGGCTGTTAAGGGACTTTAGTGTCAAGAGCATCGGGAGAGAAGAAACAAAAACTCCCCAAAGGCCCAAATAACTTGATTATACCCGCTCCACAATCAAAACAAAAGTGGCAGGCCCAATCTGTTCACTGTCAATAGCGGCTCTCATTTGTCAAGCCCATCCAAGAGGTTGGTTCTCAGGCGACTCGCACAATGCCCAGTGACAAACAGGAGGGCTCTCCTTTTAGCCCTGCCTGCCACCGGGAAGCCCATCTGAAGTATTAATCTTTGGGTGGAAGAGTGGAGGAGAGGGCTCAGCCTGGCCCAGCCATTGTCCCCAGGCCTGGGCCCTCTGAATGGGGCTTTGTCAGCTCCCCAGCTGCCACTGTCCATGCTCCATCTTTGGGCTTTGGCTCCCATGTCCCCTGGCCGTGCTGACTGGGCGCCTCTGTGCAGCTGTGGGGATGTGCGGGAGTTTGTGTGCGTGCGTGTGTGTGTATGTGTGTGTGTGTGTGGTGGGTGGGGTTGAGGGGGTGGGGGGGTGTAGAGAGAGGTCAGGTGACAGACCATTCGTCTCACACACACACAGCCACAAATACGTGGCTTTACATAGAGTCTTGTCATTTCAAAGTGGCGCATTCAGTTGCCATGGAATCATGAAAGACACCAGAGGAAGTTCCTGCCTTTAAAAAACGTTTGTTCATTTTCCTATTAGCGCCTGATCAAGGGACTATAATTATGTGTCAGAACATCCCAAGAAATACGGAAGACATTTTTACCCCCCATTCGATGGTGGTTTGACAAAATCATTCAAATATTATCAAGATATTCTGTTGCTGACCTTTGACCTTTTGTTATTGATCCTTGTTACTTTAGATATGTCACCTAAATGCTGTAATTAAGTATACAGTGTGCATCATTATATGTAAATGTCGAAGCCTCATCTCACTTGTTCCATCATTGTTCTCAGCCTGCCTGTACGATTCCGGAGCTGATCTGATGGTTTCCCAGAAGCAGCGGCGGCAGCAGTTATTTGTTTGCTCTCCATCTCCCTCCTACAGCAGGGGGCAGCTGGCCAGCAGCAATCAGGCCTGTCCCCCATAGGCATCTTCTGGCTACCAGCTGAGAACAGCTGGTCACCCCTTCTGCTACCGGTGGACCTGGGCCCTGCTGGAAGTCCTGGGCCTGATAGGATCTGACAAAACAGGCAGCATTCACACATATAGACAGGTTCCGCTAATGAAGAGCCCTCATTAGGCCACATTTACAGTTTCTATAGAGGTGCCTCTATTGTTCGGAGGGGGGGGCTATAGCTATTGGGCCCTTCGGGACAATGAAGCACCTCATCAGGTTGTGTTGCCGGTCTCGCCGCAGCCTCAGTGTTAACTCACTGGACCGGCCACCGTGTGATGTCAGCGGCAAACTGTTGCTAAAATGAAAGCAGCGGAGGGAGGAGGGGGGCGAAGTGGTGTTGTTAAAAAGTTGCTTGGTGGCGGTGGTGGTGAGGGTGCAGGGTAGTGGGGGGGTGATGACCAGCGGACGGAAAAGGGACTCTGGTGTTATTAGATTTGCAACAAGCCGTAACACTGTCTCCCATTGTGTATCCCTCCACCCCTGCCCTCCCCCAAGCCCCTGACCGTAGAGAACACTACCCAGCATCCCCCTCCTCCTCCTCCTTCTCACCCAGCCCCAACCCAGCAACCTCCCCCCCCACCCCCCACCCCCAACTAAAGCTCTCTATCCAGGCAATTGCCACTGGAGTGGAAAGTATTCCAGAGCACAATGCCTATGCTCTCAATGGGTGCTTTAGCATGCCACCAGTGCGCTGTCACCAGCAGATGGGGAGCTAATTAGAAGCCATTAAAGGGCTTTGATAGTGTGTGTGGGAACCAGGCGGAGGGACATGGCCATAGGGGTGTAAAGGAGGGGGGGGGGGGTGAGCTTTGGGTCCGGTGAATGCTCACACACACATACACATGTACACAAGTACACAAGTGAGAGAAAGAGATAGAGAGACCAAGCTGTTCCTGCTAGGGTGAGGGAAAGCCATCCTAGCCAGGCCAAGGACGCAGAGCAAGTAGACACCTGCGGGGCTTCAAGGATCTTCTGTGAGGCTTTAGCCACGGACCGGCTGTCAGATGGAGATAGCGTTCCTGTAACCTGCCCCTGGCTCTCAGGGAAAGGGCATCCATCCATTCGCCCAGTCTACCGCCTGCACACAGGGAGAGAGAAAAAAAAAATACCCAACAGGCGGCGAGGCTCCAGTCGGTCTGCACTGCTGATGACACATCTCTGAACCAGGACTCCCACAGGAAGTGACTCCCAACCACGGGTCCTCAGTCATTACAGAGGCTTGGCTGCCCAGGGAGGTGCCAGGCCACTCCGGGGCACAGCAGCAGCTAAAGGAATCCAGGCGGAAACTTGCATAACACACCCACTGGAGCAGTGACACACACAGAAACTCTCACATTCAGCACAAAGTTCCTCCAGTTGTACGTGAGTGATGAGCGGAAGAAAGATGTGACGTTGTGGTGTGGTTAAAGATAAAAAAAAAAGGTTTTTGTATCTGACACCACACACACACACACACACACACACCCCTCCCAGTCCCATATGAGCCTCTCCACACACCTGCACACAGGTGTGATCATTATCAAGCAAACAGGAAGAGCCTGACTGGGAACTGGAAACTAATCCCACAGCTGCAAGGAGATGGCCTGTGTGTGCGTGTGTGTGTGTGTCCGTGTGTGAGTGAGTGAGTAAAAATTGTTGAAAACTCCCATGTGGTGCCCTCCTCTCATAATCAAATTCTTCCCCCCCATTTCTTTTCAACAGTGTATCGCAATAATCATACTGAGGTAAAGTCCTCTGTCCAAGAAACCAATTTACTCCCATCCGCCATTGTTGTGGTTTTGGTCACTTTTCATGTTTCAGGAAGTAGTACGAGCACTACTTATTGTCCCTGCAGCAATAATAAAAGCGGCACAAGTGTGAAAGCATTGCTGGAATGTCCTATTTCCTCTGAATTAATTCCTGCACCAACTTTTCCCCTGGTGGCTTCCTGTAGTGTGCTTTTGTAGATCTGTTTGCTGTAGCGATAAAAGAGGGCGTATTAGCCAATAGGTTTCCCCTCCGCAAAATGGAACATTTTATCCTGAAAAATGCTACCGGGAAACGGTTTTGTGTGCTGGCACAAATATAGCCAAGATACACAACGTTCTGTAACAAAAAGAAAAAAAAAGAAAAATGGCCTTTCTGCCGTTTGATGGATGCGGAATGTTGTAACAGCACTCACACAAACAGTAGCCTATCGTCGAAATAAAACACCCGAGTGATAATAAAGCTCACGTATAAAGAGCCCTCTGGGAAATGAATTGTGAGCCGGTGATGAAGGAGGGAAGGGGAGCCGGGAGAGGGGCATTGCCATTCTGTCAGTTAAAATCAGGAGCTAATATGTTTCACTTTTCTTTCCCCTCCTCTGCCTCTTCCCTCTGTCTTCTCTCTCCCCTCGCCTTGATGTGCTGTAAACAGGCTAAAAAGGGCCCAGCTGTGTGGAGTTATTGTTGGTGTCAGTAGGAAGTGCTGATAGCTTTTGCAGCTGAACAAAAGCTGGATGAGGGGAGTGGAGGGGCGCTCCAGACACTGTGGCTCCAGCCTAGATTCTCTCCCACAATCCCTGCACCGCACTCCCATTGTTCTGCCCACCCGGCCCTCCCTCCGCCCTGTCAGCTGCGACCTAGGACAGAGGGCAAAAAAAGAAAAGAGGAAAGAAAAAAAAGAAAGTTTTTGAAAAAAAAAAAAAAGTTTTTACAGGCTACTGCAACAGCTAGAAGAAACAGACACGGTGGTAGTTAACTTTGTTACAAGAAAGCAGTACCGGCGTTATCTTTGCTCTGGTTTAACATCTGGGCAGATATAAACAGTGGCTCTTTAAATAGATTTTTGTTTTCTTTCTTTTTCTTTTCTTTTTTTTTTTTTGGTCACAAAAACAAGTTGTTTGTGAAGCCGATTGATTTATTATTTGCCTCATTCAGTGCAAACGACGACAGTAATAACAGTCTGAACAAAATCTTATACTTGCAAAAAATGTATAAAGAAAACAATTATATTCTGTAGCCAAATAGCGGAAGATATATTATGCAGCGGTGGAATGCAGCCCTTTATTGGAGAATCGTGTTCTTTACTTGATGATTTATATTGAATGTCATGTTGTTTACTTTAAAGACAATTCTGATTTTACAAAATATAGGTTATAAACTATGATGCATCATATTTAAAGTAGGAAAAATAGCTTCACATGCACTTTATTATTTATATTAAATGTTACATTTCAGAAATACAATGCTTTTTACTAGTAGTTTACAACATCATTTACTTTAAAGCCAATTCAGATATTACAAAATATAAATTACTCAGCTTATAAACTATGATGCATCATATGTAAGTAAGTAG
Source organism: Lepturacanthus savala (assembly GCA_030544235.1). Classification (NCBI taxonomy): domain Eukaryota; kingdom Metazoa; phylum Chordata; class Actinopteri; order Scombriformes; family Trichiuridae; genus Lepturacanthus; species Lepturacanthus savala. Next base: position 9,584,098 of record CM060463.1, read on the forward strand.
TAGTAAGTAATAGCTTCACGTGCAACATGCTTACATGTTAATGCATTGTATTGACATAATCCATTATATCAAGGACCCACTATGAATCATTGTATATTTGAAAGTATTGCAGAAGCATTTTATTGCATATATTTCAATGCTGTATTATATTACATCAGTGTTTTTGGCAATATCATAGCTGAAAATAGTAAAAGGAAAAAAAAAAAAAGATTGGCTACAGTAGTATCATGGAATCAGAAAATAAAGGTTTTGTTATTCCTTCAAAACATATCTTTATATAGCCTGAATGAATGAGTTCCTGGTGTAGTGCAGACTAGTGAATAAAGTGAATTCCTGAATATAAAACTAAACGTAGCTGTAAAGGGACAGTACAGTAGCCGCAGTGAAAGCTGTGTGAAGGAATGCGGCGGTCTGCGTTAATGCGGGTTAACAACATTATGCTGAACCGTCCTCCTCCTCCGCTGTTAAACCGGCTGACAGCGGCCGCTCTGCAGGTGCGCGGGGCGGTAATCTCATCCCGCTGCTTTAAGGTGATAAATGAACGAGAAAGAAAAAAAAAAAAAAAGCCCCGGAGCCGGTTTGTTCTCAGGGCTCCGCGCGCCACGCCAGGTGAATGGAAGGGAGCGAAGGAGCGCGAGCTCTCTCTTGTTTGACGTCTCCATGGAGACCGCCCGAGCGGCGCCAGGCTGACAGGCGTCAAGGCTCGGATGAATGGGTGACGTCACCGCGCTGGCGCCTGCCAGTCTGCTCGGGCTTGTTTGGACAATCTGGGGGGAAGATTCAGAACAGAGCGATGCGATCTGAGTGCACACAAGGCTGAGCACACACTGCAGAAACATGTGAAGGAATCCGTGAAGCTGCTGCGCGCACCGAGCCTCCTTCCAGCCGAGAAAAGACACTCTGTGCTCCCAGTAAAAAGTGCAGTTTGTGTGCATAAAGAAAGCTTTGAGTTTTTTTTTTTTTTTTAAAGGAGACATGTCCGTGGAGCAGCGGTGTGGGAATGACTGCGCAGCATATTTTCTGCAACGTTCAACAAGCCGCCCTTTAACAGCGATGTTACTGACCTGATACCGAATAATCAACTTTAGTCACAGTTTACGAAATATAGAAAAATAAAAAACTTCATGATCCCTAACTTAATTAAAGTTAAGAATAAAAGTGCATATTTTACACGGATTGTTCGGCTGCTCTGTGTCATGTATTCTCTCCCCCTGCTATTGTCATCTGCACATCTGCAGCCATCAACCAGGCAAATCTAGGGCACTGTGGTAGCCTAATTATCATTAGCCATTCATCCCATTCATCTCGTCCCATCCCACACACATTCTCACAGTACCCAGGCATTCAGCCCTTCGACTGTCCCCAGGCAATCTACACCTGCAGAGTCCCCAAGCTATGGACAGCTGGATTCCCACATATTACCCATAAAAGACACACATTTGTTTCCATTTGTAACGCCATCCCTCAAACAGATTGTAAATCCCGATAACCAGGCGAGCGCGCCCATTGGCCGCCAGCGCGGTTGTGGACCGGCCCACCAATACGAACGCGGGCGCCCGATTGGCTCGCCGCCTTCAAACAGGGACGACTCGCGCACGCCCCCCCAGCCTGCGCTCCGCTATAAAGCCGGGGAAGGTTTGCCCATGTGGATGTTGGAAACTGTCAACATTGCTGCCGACTCTAAAGAGGAGGAGAAGCCTCGCTGCCCGAACTACAAAGCGGCTTTTTTTTTTCCTAATCTCTCACTAACCTGGAAACTACACTCGTCAACATGAAGGTTGTCGGATCTACCTGCGCCCTGAAGAGCCATGTCGGCGGTGAGGACGTGGTCCGCTGCCTGTCCGACCAGAGCCTGACCATCTCCAAGTGCAAGATCCCGCTGCTGGACGAGCAGATGAGCGTCTTCCTCCAGGACATGAACAGCTGCTACAGCAAGCTGAAGGAGCTCGTGCCCACGCTGCCCACCAACAAGAAGGCCAGCAAGGTGGAGATCCTGCAGCACGTCATCGACTACATCTGGGACCTGCAGGTCGAGCTGGACGAGCCGGAGAAGAGCCGCCAGCACTCCGCCGGCGGGGTGCCGCGCACGCCGCTCACCACCCTGAACGCGGAGCTCGCCAGCATCGCAGTGGAGGTAAATATCTTCATCCCATACTGCAGATTTACCTTACGTACATTACATACATAACGTCGATTCTTGAGTTGCTTGCACCGATGCAACAGGCGTGTTTTTGCACGCCAGAGTGCGTGCGTAAAAAGTTTTTGACAAGTCCGTGCGTAAAACGTTTCCAAAGCGCGCAGCTGTTTTGCCTGCTACGATACAGATGTACTAATCAACCTCTCCCCATCTGTCTCCCCCCCCCCTCTCTCTCCCTGCAGAATGGATGCTCGGATGACAGGATTATGTGCCGTTAAAGGAGCTCGTGGAGCATCGCCCCATCACCCCACAGCGAGCACCGCAAAGACCGAACAAGGCTACCTGATGTGCGACACATCTGTGATTAAAAACCTTGAACTGTGTAAGGGACGTTTTCGAACTCCCAGTGCTAGAAAAAAAAAATAACGTTGCGTGGACAAGAAAAACCTCCGGCGGCGACGATCTCTGTCACTCAAGGTTCTCGATTCATCAGAGGGCCCTGAGAGAAGAAAAAAGACGAAGAAGGCCGGCGGTGTCCAGACATAGAGAGACTGGGTTAGCCGGGGACCAAGACGAGTTCAGTGCAACCAGCTTTGCTTGTTGTTGTTTTTTTTTGTAGAGTTTCTAAAGAAAGCTAATGTTTCTGTTACGCTCTTGTATCTTTCTGTAAAAAAAAAAAACATATAGAGAATTCAGCATTTTGTAAAAGGAAAATTTTTTCTCAGATTCCTGAGTGACAAACTGTATTGTATATTACAATGCCACGTTATGTGAAGATATTGTTTTCTTACAATGTACCTTATTGGTGTTTTTATTAAAACAAGACGATTATTTTTGAACAAGAATCTTTTCTTTGTCGTTTTGTGCGCGTGAGAGAGGCTGATATAAAGTGCAGTTTCACAACATACACCTGGGGGGTGGAGGAGGGGGGGGGGGATCAGTCAATAACACACGTGAAAAATAACACATGGGTGGTTATTATGGGCTGTTACAGCCGTATTATAATTGTGATTAATCACAGCTCTATTCATATTCCTGTGAATAGTTTATATTGTAGCCGGGGGAGGGTGTAGATGGGGTTTGTAGTTTAAAAAAAAAAAAGAAAAGTTCTACACTGAGGAGAAACTGTTAAGTCATTCACCGTCGCCTCTGGTAACATAAGACCCGAGCTGGTGGTCAACATAATGGCTCTCGGCCAGTTAAATTGGTAATTTGCCTCTGTATGGGTCATTAACGCAGTCCTATCACATTACAAGAGGAAACCTCACTTTGAATCGTCTAAAAGATCACGAGAAATAAGAAGGAAACGTATGAGGGACGCATCTGAATAAATCAGTATTATCCAGATTATTCTTTTTATATATGTAACAAATCACATAAAGGGCATTGCTTTCATTTAACAAAGTTTACATCTAAAAAAAAAGTTACTTTCACATCCATTTAAATATGGTGTTCCAATATGTTCGCGTGTAAATCAGCATTTTTTTTTGTCTTCTAAGTCTCTGTCGGCACCGCAGGGGTTAAAATGGCTTTGGCGAGGCGATTCGTTATAAGATTTATTCTGTCTCCCTGGTGCAATGTTTTTCCCATTTCCCTGCGGTGCGATGCGCACAGCTGCAGCCCCGGCGTGGCCAGTGTGTGATTGTGTTTGTGTGATAGCTTTGTGCCAAGGGCAGGGGAGGGCGGCGGGGCCCAGACTGAGCGGCGCCTCGGCACACCTGGGGAAGTTCAGGTTAAATAGCTCCACATTCCTCAACACACAGCTGATTGAAACATTAACAAACAGTAATCCACGGGCCAGGCCGCAGATGGGCCGGGAACCACGCCAACACTCCCGAGCAGAGAGAGAGAGAGAGAGAGAGAGAGAGAGAAGCTCGCTCTCGGGTAGAGATTCCCACAGTACGCTCATATGTTATAAGTTTGCTATTAATATATACACGTCACTTCCCCCCCCCCTTTTTTTCCCTTCTTGTTTAGAAACCTACTCTGCTTGAGTTATAGGAGAAGTAGTCATGAGTAGCTCAGCAGATTTGCTTAACATGTACAATTCCAACATGTATTTTTATATTTTTTTTTTATTTCACATATATGCTCCTGCTTAATAATTTAAAGTGAATTCCTGATCACTTATTATCTGTATGACAGATGTTGGAGCTGGAAAAGAAGGAAGGCTCGGTTTAACTGTGTTGTCATCAGACAGATGTGACACATCTGGGAAGGGGGGGGGCACTTTGGGACATATAGCAGTATAATAATAACCATCGTAATAGTAATAATTATAATAAAAGACAGCACAAATTAAGAATAAAGCATTGTGGTATCCGTGATAAGCCTGTGCTCAGTGTTGTATTACTATTAAATTCAATCAGACGCATTGAGTTTGTTTTATTCTTAATTGTTGTTATTATTTTTGAATCCCTCAGCCTTCAAGCAACCTTCATGTCCCCTGCTTTTAACTTTCTCTTGCGATCAGCGCCCTCTAGCGGCCGTGAGGTGATCTGCAGGCTCATACAGACTGGTGCTGTGTGGTGATGGACGTGTCGGAGGAGAGATCAGTAGACGGCAGCGCCCTCTTGTGGTGAGAAAACGGGATAAAACATTTACTGTTTTGATTTAAAAAATTCTGCTTTAAAAACTAAATATTCTTCAGTGAGTAAATGTTTTTGAATTAAAATGCAACACTGACTAAATATGGAATAATTGAGGAATTATATTGTTAATTGCACTTGTTTTCATGTCATATACTATTCTGTAAGTTGAAGGTTAATCAACTGTGCAAATATTTGTAATGTATTTTTCCACAAATTTGTCCGAGTTTTTACTTATACATGTATTTATATGTGGCCCATGAATTAAATTGAGTTTGACTACCCTCATAACTCTTTTTTTTTTAAGATCATAAGATCATACGTTTTAAAAATGCTGTCAGCTAATGTAGCAGAGTAAAAATACATTATTTACCCACCTAGTGGAATAGAAGTAAGAAATAACACTAGTATCATGTATTTTCATCAACGGTATAAATAATATCATAGTATAAAGTAGTTGTTTTACCCAATCCTGGCTATTGGCAACTTACACAAATAACTAAAACAGATGCAATCAGAACATTATGCACTTTTCTTTTGATACTCATAAACTTGTATTAGAGTATTTTTATACTGCAGTTGTTTTACTTAAGTCTCCCTCAATTCTAAAACGTGTTTTGCTCATTATTGTTCCTGGATGTTCGAGCTCCACGGTGCAGAATGATGTACTATGTGCAGAGCTTGACACTAGAGGTCTATTTGAATCTATTTTCTACCTTATTTCAACCTTTAGAATTAATATTTGCTTATTTAAACTTGGTATTCTGTATTAAGGGGGCTAAATGAGTAGATGTGATTTTAAGAATTTTAAAGATATACCCGTATCCTTAAATAACTTCAAAATGCTTTTGATGCAAATAATGTTCTTTATCACTTACATAGCAATTGCTTCAGGAGGGGCTCTTCCTGTGGCTATTATGGACAGAAGGAAGAATGACCCAAATTCCTGAGTTAAGATGTAAGCCTGTCAGCATTGTTTCAATGTAGCCTTGAAAAAATGAGACATTGCATTTTAAAGTTAAGGGTCTGTCTCTGCATGTGTGCAGAGAAAATCTTTCTCTATTAGTTTCTTCCAATGATGCAACACCAACATCCCTCATCTGTTTTATTTATTTAAGCTCATTATTTTGTCAATGCAATATACCGGCTGATAATTACTGTTCCCATACTTTTAGAAATGAATAAATCCGATAGATGCATTCATGCTGATAATCACAGAGCCAGAGTCGAGAGTGTTTAAATAGAAATTTGTATTTACATCAATATCAACATCAACAGAAAAAAAAAAATCTGTAATATACATCCTGTAAAATGACAGCTTATTTAACCTCCAAATAAAGAATAACAAAAAAAAAAACAACTAAACAATCTCTTGCCTCTTTTTGAACTTCATTCGAACTCTACAAAGTTGCATTTTCCTGAAGTAACAAAATCTGGACATAAAATTAAGTTGTTTCCTGAAAAATAGAAGAGATATTGATATGTCTTAAAGTAGATATCTTTCCATTGGTATTTCTCTCACATCAAAAACATGCTTCGCTATCGTTTTCCTAGATGTATAAACTTCCTGCTGCGGAGTTAAGAGTTTCCAGTCTCATCGCGCTGCACTGGTAGCGTCACACAGAAACAACAACTTTAGCCCCTTGGCCTTTATGTGTACAGTACACAACCATCATATGCTTTTATCCATGATATGTACCCATTTACCATCAGAATAATATAACACATATCATAAAAAATGTACACCAGAAACTTCAGAAACTATACAAAGATGTGGAAAAATATCTTTGGATTGCGCATGTTGAAAAGGTAGATTCAGCGAGTTGAGAATAACAGTCAAAAGAAGACGGTGTGAATAAAAAAATACACTCGACAGACAGCTGGTGGGAGGAGGGAGAACACTGCAAGGACCAGGCCTGTTGGTGAACTGAAGAGTGTGTGTCTTCATTGGACTGCAGCAAGACATAAACACGCGCACACACACACACACACACACACACACAAACAGCTCACCTCACACACAAACCAATAAAATAATTTTACGTAATCAACAGTCATGACGGAATTTGCTTCCGCCACCTGGCAATAAAACCTCTGATTGTGTGAAAACGTAAGCCTTCAACTCATCAGATCCTTGTCACAAGTAAAAGTGCCTCGCTAAAACATGAAATACATGACTTTTTGGGGAGGAAAAGAAAAAAAGAAAAAAATACAGCATTCAGAAAAAGGACAAACGGGGGAAGGAAAACCCAAACACGCCTGCAATATTTGCAACGGCTTAAAAAAAGCAAATCAACCAAATCAGTATTGACCTACTGGACACAAAAATACAACCAGGTCTCATACTTTGTGCAATAATGGGCCTTTAAAAAGCATGTTTGATATAATTTGTAGAATATTTACAATTCATATTCACAGAGGACATTTGAGACATCTAATACTGCAGTACCATTTGTTTGCTTACAACAGGGGTTATGATGCTCAGTTACAGTCTAAAGCATAGAGACAAGCGTTATTGCTCCAATCTGCATAACATAGTAAACCGTGTGCTTATAGCTTCCAATGACTTTAAGAATGAGGCGCATTCCAAAGGATAAGAATAGAAAAGAGGAACCCATTGTTGTGAAGGCATTGAATTTCTAGTAAGGCTGTAATGATGAGGAAATATTGCATCAGTCCTTTCGTCCATACAGAAGCCTCCAGGTAAAGTGCAGCCACAGCCAGTTGTACCATAGTCCCATTCTGCAGCCTGGCCATGATGCTGAATACTGCCCGACAGCTCCGGGTCGTTCACGTGAACACACACAAACGAGCATGTGCACACTGACATTTTCTGTTTGTGCATCACCTAAATAGGTTTCACTCTGCAAGGCTTCAGTTGTAGAAGTAACCTGCCACCTGCAAGTGTGTCCTTGTAGCCTATTTCCTCCTGGATGAGTGTTGTGCTATGTTGGACTGCATATGTCCGTGTGTGTGTGTGTGTGTGTGTGTGTGAGTACGGTAGTTCTTCTCAGCACACAGGACAACTCTGGCAAGTTAAAAGGCTCCAGATTCTGCTGTCAGCCACAGGTTCTCAGCAATACTTCTGTAGAGACAGGAAAACAATGAGCTGTGCAGTGCAACTGTGTTTAGAGTCATCAGCTGTAAGACAAATTAACTCCTGTGTGTCAAAGTATTATTTACCTGATCAGGTCCCATTGGCATCCTGCCCATCCCCATGGGGTTCATGCCCATCTGACCCTGCATCTGACCCTGCATCTGGCCTTGCATCTGCCCTTGCATTTGCCCTTGCATTTGCCCTTGCATCTGGCCCTGCATCTGCCCTTGCATCTGGCCCTGCATCTGGCCCTGCATTTGCCCTTGCATCTGCCCTTGCATCTGCCCTTGCATCTGGCCCTGCATCTGTCCCTGCATCTGGCTTGCAGTGGCCCCGCTGACAGGTCCAGGTCTGCCCATGGAGTTGGTCATCATCATGGGCCCAAACTGGCCCTGGCTGGCCTGCTGGGGGAACTGTTGCTGGGGGTAAGAGCTGGAAGGAAAATAGAGAGACGCTTGTTAAAATGGAGATCATTACATCAAAAACCTACAGTTGACTTGAATACATTGAAAACATCTCAACTCATGATAAAATGAATTGTCTAAATGAATGAGCGTGAGGAAACTTGATTACTTATTGCGTGGCATGCCACCCTGAGGCCAGCCCTTCATGTCTCCTGATGGGTACATGGGCCCTCCCTGTGGATTTCCTTGCATCCCTGGCATCATGTTGCTCTGAGGAGGACCTCCCATCCGCCCTGTCATCATGTTTCCTGATGGGCTGCTCCCTGGAGCCATGAATGATGGGTCCCCCTGCTGGTTCATCCCTGCAAGTGCAACAACAACAAGAGAACAGCTATGTGTGTGAGACTTTGACATCCAGAAAGAAATGAAAAAGACAACCGGCTCTGTCACATTAAACTCACCATAGCTACCTCCATAGTTGAAGCCCTGCTGTCCAGGCTGGTTCATGGGGCTGTCCATGCCTCCAGGTGCTGTGACATTTGGGGGTGGGCTGAAGCCTGCTGCTGCGCCCTGTGCCTGCTGTTGCTGCTGCTGCTGCTGTTGTTGCTGTTGTTGCTGCTGCTGCTGCTGCTGTTGTTGTTGCTGTTGCTGCTGCATTAGCATCATCATCCGCTGCCTCCTCATCTGCATGGTCATCATCTCCCTGCTGCGCTGAGCCATCATCTGAGCATTCAGGAAACCAGGCTGCAAACAAACATCAATACTTGGAACTCTAATCTTCTACAAGTACTGACTTGACTGACATATTTAAAATGCATGCACGTTACATTAGATATGAGAAAGTGAAGAATATGTACCTGACCACTCATGCCTGCAGGCTGCATACCAGGCTGCATGCCTGGACGCATGGTAGGGTTTCCTCCGGCGACATTTTCCATCTTCATGCCTTGTCGGGTCTGGTTCATAAACTGCATAAAGAGATAAAATGAATACAGCTTTTTCATTTTGATGTCAATCATTAACATAGCACCCAATAAACCGACTACTCCTCAGAAACAAGGAGACCTACTATATTTTCAACATACTAATATGTAAAAAACCACTGAGGATGATTATTGTCAATGTGTGTATGATCACCTGCTGTCCTTGCAGCCTCTGTTGTAGCTGCAGTCGAAGAGGCTTGGTGGCAGTCATCATGCGGGGTCTGATCATGTTTGCGCGGGGATTGCCAATACCCCCCATTCCCGCCATACCGGAGAAGGCCCCCGTCTGGCCCATTTGATTCATCATGGGGTTGAAGCCTGCAGGAGACTGGCCCTGCATTGTGTTGCCACCATAACCGGGCTGCATGCCAATGGAGGGGGGGCCAGGGTAACCTTGATTAAACATGGGTTTTTGGTCCATGCCTATGGAGGAATCCGGCCCTGGGAAAGATGGCGATGCTGGGCATTGACCCTGGCCATGATCCTGACCTTGCTGGTGGCCCTCAGGCCCATGGGTCTGCAGGACAGAGAAGGTGCATGTCATGCCAAGGCGGATATATGTTTTTCTCAATGCAAAGACAAAACATATTCAGACACAAAGCAAGAGCATGAGAACCACCATTATCACAACACTATTACAGAGTGCCTGCAGAATGTGAAATTAGAAAACACTGGAAACAGGCTCAACTTATTCAGCAAGCAAAAATTGCTGATCTTTAAAGACCCAACATTCAAATGCCATCAAATTTAACTGTCTAAATACAATAGCAGTACTTCATTGAAAAATAAAAAAAACAGAGCTATATATGGACAGGCAGTGAAGTTCATTTGGGTCTCTGTGAAGCCCCCTTTATAGCACAATCTATTTGCTACCATTTTCAATTTCAAAATTAAAGTATATATAATGTAGACTCCAGAAAGGATGCTGTCCTGTACCTGTCCCACAATTTCAGGGATGCCTAGGGCTCGGTCTATCTCCTGCAGGGCAATGACATCGGCTGTGTTGAGCAGAGAGTCCAGCTGATCAAGAAGTGCGCGTTCATCATTCGGGCCCTCGCTGTTGGCCAGGGGCCCTAGGAGCTCATCCAGGGGATGCCCAAACTGCTCCCTAACAGAAAACGATACAGGAGGCACATTATTAATGCAATACAGTAAAGAAAAGCATCCTTAAGGTCAGCTTTTAAATTTAGCCATATGTCAACTGAGAAAAGCAAGAGAGTTGAAACCAATGCAAATGATTTACCGGTTTGTGTTAGTCCTTGGCCTGTCCATTCCCATGGCAGAGTCTGGCCAAGAGGGGGACTGAGGTGGGGGCCCATGTCCGCCAAATGGGCTCATACCCATACTGCCTTCACTGGTACCTACAGTACACACACAATTAATCATAGTAAATAGTACATATAGTAATAGTATTTACCATTTTTGCACAAGCACAGCCATGTAGCTTATGTAAGGCAATTAAGACCTGTGACATACCCATATCCATGAGTTGCTGTTGCAGCATAGACCTGGTGTTAGCAGGGACACTGTTGGAGCGGTTGATCATGGGTCCTCCCATTGGGCCAGAGCGACCCATGCCTGGGTGGCCTGGTCCAGCCACGGGGCCGGCGTTAGTTCTTGGCATCCCCCAGTCCCCTGGCCCTGCCATGGGAGGGCGCTGCGGCATTCCCATTCCTCTGCCCATCCCTCCTGACCAACACAAAGACCACAAACAGTAAGTTTCACATAAACCTCTGGAAATTCAAAGCCACTGACTTTAACTGTACTTCTTAAAGAAAGAAAGAAAAATTGCGGATCCAAATATCCCCATACTGCCTAAGACATAGGTAGTTAAGTTACTTGTTGGATTGCCTCGTGGTGCACACGCTCCCATGCCTCCAGGAAAGCCATTGGGCATCCCCCCAGGTCGGATCGGAGCATCCATGTTCTCCTGCTTGACCAACGTGGGACAGGGGACGTTCCTTCTTCCAGCCAGCCCGCCCCCTACTACTCCCTCTCCACCCATTGGTTTGGCATCCATGGATAAAGCTCTTTGATACGCAACTCGCTGAACTGGAGGCATGGGGTCTCTCTCCCCATCTGAAACATATGAAACAAACAAAGTTAGGTTATGTACCTCCACTTACTGAGGTTCTGAGATTAAGACTGTGGGCTGAAAAGGGAACAGATGATATTTCTCTAAACAGACTGACTGGTTTACCGTGTAAACTGTCAGGCATATTTCCCCGTTTGTTTCCCACTTCCTTTCCTGCTCTGGAGTCTGGCTCAGGGTAGAAACTGGAGCTGTTCCTGGGAACACCCAGAATGGTCTCTAGGGTTTCCGTCTGAAATATTGAGAGACAAGAATAGATTATTAATTAATATCAGAGAACAATGGTCTCATGTGTATTATAAACTTCATCCAAAAATGTGTATACAAAAGACATATCCTTGCACTTGTCCAAAACTCTTACCTCATCAGATGGCTCCAGTTTGACTTTGCTATCCATGGGGTGGGGCTCAGAGCTGGTGACCCCTGCCCCCTGAGCTCCCCTCCCCTCCATCTCCTCTAGCTTTGGCTTAATATCGCCACCCTCTTTAGAGTCGTCCTTATTGAGAAGGTAGTGGAGGAGGGCATGGGGCTTTTCTTTCTTAGGGCTGAGATGCTCCTGCTTTGTATCTGAGCCCCTAACTCCTCCAGGAGCAGCGGGCCCAGCTTCAGGCCCCCCCGACTCCAAGCTGCTCTTACCAGTGGCCTCAGCTGTGATGCGAGCCACCTCGTCGGGAGTGTTCCCGTTCTGCAGGAGCTTGTGGAGGATCTTGTGCTTCTCCTGTAGCGACTGACTCGTGAAATGTCCTGCGGCACCAGAAGAGGACACTGCACCGTGGTTCCCGCCCGTAGAGGAAGACACGCCTGTTGAGGACGAAGGGCTGGTGACTCCCGCTGTTCCGTCTTTAGCCTCGGGTGTGGAACTGGGCCCAGAGCTTGGTGTGTGATTAGGTGGCACCAGGTCATCCGTAGGAGAGGTGAGGAGCTGCAGAAGCTTCTTGTGGCTCTTGTTGTCAGGGACTCGTCGGTTGGATTCTCCCCCAGCTGGTCCTGCCTCTCTGCTGGCCTGGCTGTCTGGTTTGTCGAGGGGGCCGTCACTGGTGGGGGTGTGTGGGTGCTGCTGAGGCTGCTCTCCTCCCGGCCCCAGTGAGCTGCCTGGGCTCTTGGAGTCACAGAGGACTGGGAGGCCCGGTTTACAGGGTCCTCCCGTTGGTGGGTTGGTGGAGTTGATGCTCGGCGAGCTGTCAGGCTTGTGTGCGGGAGGAGAGGTGAGGGGGGAGGGCATCGGATTGCCCACTCCCTCGCTGATGGCTTGAAGGGCATTCAAGGAGCTGCTGGAGAAGGTGGTGGTCCCTCCCCCTCCTCCGCCAGAGTTACCAGGGTGACTGGAGCTCATTGGAGAGTTCATACCTGCAAAGGACACAACCAGAGGCACACGAGCAATATATGAACTGTGTTCAAAATAATAGCAGTGTGTTTAAAAATGTGGGTAAAGCCCAAATCCTCATAATATTTTTGATTTTGGTGCACTGGGAACACTGCATTTTATATTCTGGATGAAAATGTGAAGGAAAATGTGTCAATTTTTCAATTACTTTAGAGAAAATAAAGAAAAATGAATAATAGGCTTTTCAAAAAAAATTGAAGTGCCTGCATTATTTAAGTAATAGTAAGTAACAGTCGGTTGGTTTCTGAGAACTGATTCACATCGCTGTTGCATGGAGTCGACCAACTTCTGGCACATATGAACATAAGTTTTCAATGGGATTAAGATCTAGACTTTAATTTTGTTAGTTTAGAACCAAGATGTTGCTGGTTTACCGATGTGTTTAGGGTAGTTGTTTTGTTGAAACTCACATTTCAAGGGCATTTCCTCTTCAACATGAGGTGACATGACCTCTTTAAGTATTTTGATATAGGCAAACTGATCCATAATGTGCGATTTAATACACAGAATTAATGAGAATATGAACAGTAGGGAGTTCTAGAGAGGGTTGGTTCATACCTCCTGGAGAAAAGGGGCTGGCACCCATCTTGGGGCTTCCTCGGACTCTGGGTGAGCCCATGACATTGTGTGGGGGGCCGTTGATTCCTGGACTAGCCTGGGGCGGACTGGTCATTCCCATCCCGTACCCTCCACCAGGTCCTCCTCCACCTCCGTGGAACTGGCCCATTTGCTGATGCTGGTGCTGCTGCTGCTGATGCATGCCGTGGTGGCCCAGCTGATTCATCTGATTCATGGGTCCCATTTGGTTCATCGAGCCCATGGGCGAGTTCATTGGATGCATGGAATTCATTTGACCCATGTTGTTCATCTGATGCATGGAATTCATTTGATTCATCTGATTCATCTGGTGCATGGGATTCATTTGATTCATCTGGCTCATGGGATTCATGCGGTTGCCCGCGACATACGGAGGCACACCTCTCTGTGCCATGTTTCCTTGTTCAGCCATGCCATAGCCCCTGTTCATGCCCATGCCCCCTCCTGGGCCCATGTTCATCTGTTGGTTGGGGTTGTTCACCCCCATGTTTTGAGGCCTCATGCCTCCACCTTGGTTTCCACGATAACTGTTGTGCTCTCTAGAAATAGAACATGTAAAACAAAAGTTTAAGCACATGCAACACGATCAGTCGATCGTCCAATTTGCATGTATCATATTCTTCCAAGTTTTAACCTTTGAAGCAAGTGTGTGGAGAGGAAAGAGTGTGGTTCGTTGGTGTTGGGATTCCTGCAGAGGTCACTCCTGGTCTGGGCCGTGACTGGGGTGCCATCAGCGAGCGAGAACCGATAGAACGGGGTCTCCGCGTGGCCGTTATGGAAAGCTGTAGCACAAACAGGAGAAAAGTAAGAGTAGCTGAGTGAGATATGGAAGGATAAAACCAAGTTGGACCATGTAAGGATAAGTTTACATTTTTATGTCTACAATGTAGATATGCCATATTTACTCAGAGTTATCTAACAAATGTGGTAATGTCTTTGCTTGTGTTGGAATAAAGATTTGAGTCATTTGATGGCTCAGAGTGACGTGTAATACTAACATTTGTGACTGACGCCTTCTTGAGAAATGCTCAAACCTGCCTACCCTCAACAATGAATCATGTGACAATGCTTCATTACTAGGTTACTTTACATGCAAATTGTTTGTGGAAGTAATGTTGCAATTCCAATGTAAACTAAAATGATGCAGCAACAGATATGCAATTGTCAAGTCTGTAGTCACTAAATGATGGTCACAAGGGAGATTACACAGAACTACACACCGTCTTGATAGTGGCGTTTGTAGGACCAGGGTTGTCCCTCACTTCGATTGAGGAACATTTGCATACAGCGCCTCACCAGGTCCTCAAAGCCAGGGCGCATAGTGGTGTGAAGAGAGTTCTGCTGTTCGATCTCTATGAGTTTACCTGCAACGCAAAGTTTGGATTACGCAAAGAACAGTGGTGACTGTCGATAAAGGAATGCATACTTGTCCAACCAGAAAAGAATAACAAGTGTATTAAGGATACATTGTCTATGTTATATCTAATACATATCAGTTCAAGAACGAGTGAATGAAGAATCCGTTTTTATGTTCATTATCTTTTTAAAAAAGTGACAGGTACGCAATGCTGCATAACAAAGCATTTTTTTTTACTAAAACCTTTATAAGGTATTGGACCTAAAAGAATGTCTCAAAATTGAATGCAGCCTAAGAAAAAAATGAAAAAAATCTATTAGATGGCAGTGGAAGCTTACCAGATAGTTCGTGGCGAGTGCTAAACCTCTCTGTCCTCTCCACTGCAGTGATGCGTCGTGCCACACAGATCATACATGACTGCAAATCTGCATAAAGACAAAACATCATGTTATGTCTATATTTGAAAACAGTGTCCAAGAGGTTCTGAGTCTTAATATATAAAATGATCAAGACTTTTTATGTCTAACACTTGTTACAATCTGTTTCACAATCTTTTTTTTTTTTTGATTCAACTAAGGCTCGTACCGTCGCCCTCTTCCATCATGGCCCGTGGCTGAGTGAGAGCGAAACACTGCATGGTCTCATAGCGCTGGCCCCCGGGCCTCTCTTCTGACATCCCATGACTTTGACCGTGGACAAAATTCACCAGCATACGACAGTTGAATGTGTGGCTCTTCTGCCGGGGTGTCTCTCCGCCCCATGACGGCCCGTTTGATGCTACGAGGGGGGGAAAAAAGGCTACTAGTAAACAGGTGACCAGAACTGCGTGTTTGTGTGTTAAAAGAAGTTCAGATGTGGAGGGGTTTGATTTTTTTCAGGCTTTCTTTACAGTCTTGTGTTTAAAAGTACATTTGGGTGCATTTAAGGACCAATGTCTCACCGTTGGACTTGGGCAGATTCTTGTGGAACTCCTCCCTGTCTTCATCATGGATGATGTTGTAGACACTGGTGTTGATCAGCTCCTCCTGCTTGTATTGCAGGTATTGTGTCACGTTATCTGACACAAATACAATGCTTCCATCTCGGTTCACCACAAACAGAAACCCATCCAGGGCCTAAAAGAACAACACATAAATGGAAACTCGGTTAAAGAACGACATATGGATGCAAATATCTAAATTATATAGACCGTATTTGATTAGAATTTCACCCTTCTAGTAACCACCTGAGACTTTTCGATCTACTACATGTAAGCAATTACTGGTTCAGCATATGGACAGGCAGCTAATTGGTGTTGGTCTTTTGCCCGCGAGTGATTGTCCCCAAGCTGACCTGTAGGAGCAGCGGTCCCAGATGGTCCTTGTCAATGACCCCTTGACCAGTAGAGGACACATCTGCCTTCTGGACATCGTCAGCACTACAGGAGCTTTTTCCTGAGGACAGATGAAGAACATCACACTACTGATGGAGAGTGAAAAGTGTGGAAAGTCTCATTTTACAACAGCTATCAATTAATCCGTATTGTTTATGCAGTTATTTACATATTATTTTCATTATGTGGCCAAAGTAGCTTTTGTTATCAAAAAGAAATATGACAAAAGTTAAAAACTGCACATGACCAGAGTGTTTTTGAACCACAGCTAATTTTCAAGGCAACAGCTCTAGTTGTGGGAGCTGCTTCTTTAATACAATGAAATAAAATACTTCTTGTGGTCACCAGATGGCAGCAGGTGTCACGGTTGCATGGTTAGCATGCCTTTCTAATTTTAAAATCAGCATGTGTCTGAGGCTTTGTTAGATACCACTCTATATAGCAGGGTTATCTGTGGAGACACTTAAGAAGACGAAAAATAGTATGACACTGGAATTATTTCCATTTTAAAAGGGAGGTACGGCATGAGCTTGGAGATCAGAGAAAACAGCGACAGACCAAAATGGACAGACACCTGAGATTGCATGAAGGAAATATATGTAAACTGGGTGTGTGTTAAATGGACAACAGATAGAAAAAGAGAAGAATAAAAGGGAGGCCTTCCATCATTCCCATCATGTAACTATGACAACCTGGCTGCACAATGCCGGGGCCAGCAGTAACCAGCTGTGACCCTCCGGGTAGATTCCAATATGATTGCCCTCTCTCTTCCTTACCCACTTAACCTCACAGATCTAATCTCATCTGAGCTAATACAGGTGGAATGAAATCTCCTGCTTTGCCTATCCAATCATGTCAAATCTGCAAAAATGATTGGAAAAAGGCCTACGGATAGGAGCATCTCTCTATAAGGTCTGATTTCTAAGTCACCAGTGTCATTAGTCTCCCAGAGTGAAGCAGTTTGGCACTAACAGATACACACCGCCACTGACAGCCTTGAGCCATGACCACTGAGGATTGGTCTCAATTACTGGTGTTCATTTACCCCTAGCGATACAAACAGCCAAACTGCCTGCCGGTCTGCGGCAGCCTGGCCATGAACCAAACGCACAGCTTCATCACTCGCATAATCTGTCCTGCGGCAGGGTACTTGACAAGACCCGGACGAACTTTATTCACTGTTTACTTCAGAGATCCGAATATGTGGGAAAGACAAATGATAGCGTCTCATGTGTGTGTAATTTGCACAGCGGCGGTACCTTGCTCTTTGATTTGTCTGATCTGCCTGACGGTCTCCTTGAGGATGGCACATTTGTCAGGCTTGACGTTGAAGCTGTCGATGTTGGAGAGGTTGGCGGAGATGAGCTCAGCCAGCTCCTCGATGTACTTGCTCTCCTGTTCCCTCCGACGCTTGTCACACCTGCCGGGGCGCCAAGGGGATTAGACATGTTGCCATGACAACCTCACCTCCGCATGGCCCGTCCGTATGCGGGCCATACGGCCAGGGCTCAGATGCTTCAGATGGTTTGCTAGTAGCAGATACACGTTTTAAATGCAGAGGGGGGGGGGATGAATGGCGTTGACATGAAGTGAGGCCTAGAGAAAGGAGGTGACCTCATGCACATTCACACTAAAAACAGAAGCGGATAGTGTGTGCCGATATACGAACGGCATTCAACAGAAGTTACGGCACTCACCCTAAGCCCGGTGTGTCACAGGTGGACAGTTTACGTTTGCGGTCGGAGCACATCGGCTCCAACGAGTTGTCTCCTACGCCACTCATCTTCAGCGCATATCAGCACCTGAAACCACACAGACATGTCATATACAATATGCATGTAGAAACATAAACACACACAGGGCTGGGCAATATATCAATAGGATATTGATGATAGGAGGCTAGATATCGGCATAAGGGTTGTCTGTTCCTGGTTTTAAAGGCTGAACTACAAAAAAGTGATGACATTTGTTATAATTAACCAGATTGTTGTAGCTGTGATATTTTTTGCCTTTACCGACATAATCATTATATCCAGGGTGTTGACATTGTTCCAATATTGATATCAAGGCATTTGGTCATAAAATATTGTGATATTTGATGCTGTCTGTATCACCCTGCCCTGCCCACACGCACACACGCGCGCACGCACGCACGCACGCACACACACAATTAGTGCAACATGAATCATATTGGTGGGAATGAGCCAAGTGTGGTTTTATAGGCCTGTGTGTGTGTGTGTGTGGTACGATCTAATAAAGGAATAAGTGTGTACTGGCCTCAGCTGTCATGTCAAAAGTTGTGCCAAATCGAGGCAAACATCAAAAGCTTAGTGTCAAATTATGAAAAAGGAAAATAAACTAAATCCCCAAGCAGTTGAGGTTCTAAATGAAGTGACTTCCAGGAAAAAGAGTAGATTGTAGATTCCTACAGATTTATAAGGGAAAAACCATCCAGTTAGTAAAGCAGCCTTGGTTCCTGCTTAGTGTTTGATGGGAGTGAAATCTCATCTGTTCCACTGCGAGGAGCGACTGATGATGATGTAGTGATTTGGAGCCTCGGGGGAGATGGGTCATCCTGCGTTCAGCCAGCCTGCCCGCGAGAGTGATACCACTCCGCTAGCGGCGGGAACACACGTACACACACTGCATATACAAAGCGATTTCGGTACACTCGCATGCTGGGGCATGTCGCGGCACAGTCTGTAAGAGAGATGAGCGCTAGTAGCTACTGTCCCAGCAAGGCACATATTCACCAGCTCTTTGTAGAACTGCCTGGGACTGCATGAGCAAGAAAAAAAAAACAAAAAAAAACACATTCTGCTCAAGCTTCTGGAGCCTAGAAACAATCCAGGCGAGGCACCACACTGTATTCCAGGGACTAATAAGAATTATCCCTTTTCCGCATTCCCTTCACTCTGCAATCACCATACTGGGTTATATCCGTTCTTTCTTCTAATAGGTTCTAACTGCTGTTCCCCCCCATACCATCCTCAAACAAGCTCTCCCTCCCTCCTTGGGTGTAACTGCACTGGGCTAGAGACCCTGCCCTTGTTTTCTTGCTCTGGCATTGCCCTGCGACTGAACCCCTCGGAAGTTCACGTTAACGGAAACCCTCCGTAGCCGGCCGCTAAGGTCACCGCTCTTTCCTATTCCCACCCAGAAACGCACACAAAGCTGCGGCGAGCCGGATTGTTCCACTACGAGACCGTCCTCCGCTTCTCTCTCTCTTTTTTTTTTTTTTTTGTCTGAATGTGTGCGTGTGAACAGACGCGGCCACACAAACGGGCCTCAAACATAGAGGAGTGAGCTCATTCCAGAGTGGAAAAAGTGTAGAACGGATTGAAGCCATTATGCAACTCCAGCTCTGCAACTTGCAGGCTAGGACATGCAGCTCAGTCACCCACCACCACCACCACCACCACCACCACTACAACTACTAGAAGAGCAGCCACGTCTCAGACATGCACGCCACGCTATAAATTTGCATCGCATGCTTCTTGTCTATATACCTTTCACCACCCCTCTCTAAATCTGCCTGTTGTGCTGGCTCCTGCTGTGACTGTGTGTGCCTCTCGCTGCCCTCCCCTCCTCTTGTGCTTCTTTCCTTCCCGGTTTCTGTCCTAAGGCTCACCTCTGCAGCAGTGGAGAGAGAGATGACATCAGCCCTCAGTCAGCCTCATATCCTGAAGCGGACAAACAGCAGGGCTGGGGGGCTGCTGGGAGGCTTTCTGAGAACATGGCATGCATAGCAGGGACGTGTGCTTTCTAGAACAAATACTTCTGGATCTCTTTCTTTCTTCCTTTTTTTTTTTAAATACAACTTCAGCAAAAGTGCAAAGCACAATTTACTGTGCTTTCCTGTCGACAATAGTAGCCTCCATTAGTTGTGATATGAACACACACAGACAACACCTCTAGTGCAGTGTGCAGAGATTGTGAGCATCAGCCCCCCAAACCACAGATAAGTTAACAGGCCTGGCAGTAATCCACTGACCTGAATCAGCTTCATTTGACTATGTGAAACTTGCTCAGGGACAGGACGAGATAAGTTGCACAGCAGCTGCCAGTGTGAGAAAAAACATCTCATAGTTAAACAGTTAAAAATAAAATGGTCTTAGCCTTTTATGAGTCCCCCACCTGTGGTGTATGCATTATATCGCGTGTGTGTGCGCGCGCGTGTGTGTGTGTTTTCTACATGTACCGTATGCTCACCTTGGCCAGAACAATCCCCAGTCAAGCTCCATTCAGGGTCTACCGTCACTTCAGTGTCTCAACATCTCCTGAAAGCAGAAAGAGAGAGCGAGAAGGTCATGAACAGCGGTGTCTCTGAATGTCTGGGTGTCATAATATGACTCAATTTTAATGCCAGACTGCAACTCTGACTTGAAAGTAGCACAGGTTCTTTGCAGGTTTTACTTTCGCTAAAATTCATGGGAAAAAAAAAAAAAACCTGATTTCTAAAATTGCACAGGAAGCCACAGTAGATTGCATCCTGTTTGCGTCCTCCCTCAGCCTGTTCCACTGCGTCATCACTTCCCTTTCCTGGAAATGTGGCCACTCATCCACCCTATTTACATATTCTGTTTATCGCGCTGCTTCCCTCACGTTCTGGTTCCTACTCGCACCTTGTAGGATTTGCTGCTGGCCATCACATGTTTAGCCAACTCTGGCTGTCGAAACACCTGCAAAATATCAGTCAGCTGGTGGCGTTCACAGAGTTGAAACTACGAACGTGATCTTTCCCAAGCCGCCTCTTTTACTACCTTTAGAAATGTTCCCTGTCCTTCAGTACTTTACTAACTTGTATTAATAATCACAATAAAGAAGGGCTTCTGCGATTTTGTGTTCTCTCCTCAGCTATGGGATAAGCTTTCATCAAAGCAATAGAAAAGAATCCCTCTTTAACTGGCCACTGAACTGTGTACACTTGTGCGTTTAAAAAAAAAAATGCAATTTACATATGACTTCATTTCTTTTTTATTTTTCTAGTCACATTTTCATATCATAGGCTCCTGACCCAAATACTGACAGGGCCTGATCTTCAGTGTTTGAGTACAAACGGCTCCCAAAACCACTGACCTTTAGCACCATCATCATCCTACTGCCGCAGATAAGCCCGTCGGATGTTCTTTCCTTTATGAAATCTAATAATACTTATACTGTTCAAATACACAAATTCCTGTTCCTTCTTTGTGGTTTATAGGTGTTGCAATCCCACTTAAAAACAACTGAAATCTTAACAGGTGAAAATAGCTTGTTTTTGGTACAATTAGTCCAATAGTGAGTAGAATTATACTTAATTAGACTTATTCCAATGACAGATAATTTAGCTTCTTTTTCTAAGTAAATGTTAGTCTTAAAACAAAACCAAATTAAATAAAAAATGAAATTATCTCAGAATGTAATGAGATTATTCTCCTCAATATTGGACTAATTTGACCAAAAACAAGATATTTTCACCTGATAAGATTTCAGTTGTTTTTAAGTGTGATTGCAAGTCCTATAGACCATTAGCACTGCAAAAGTATTTTTTCAATGAACTAATGTAATACATTTTCTTGCTGTATTGTGGGGAATTTGTGTTTTTGGGCTTGAAAAACAAGATATTTTTCCCCGTTAAGATTTCAGATTTTGCAGTGCATCATCGCAACGATCCACACAGGCAATATTTACCAGTCTGTTACCTGCTAATACATACGGCCCAGGGTTTGTGTGTGTGCTTGTGTGCGTGTGTGTGTGTGAGATGCGCCACCACAGATCACTGATCACATCAGTCCTAAATGTGGGGCTGCTACTGAGCTAATGCTGCGGCTGAATAATTTAACACAGAGAAAGAGAGAAAAGTGTTCTCTTTCTGTCAGCTGTCCAAACACTGTTTAATAATTCTGAGTTAACTTTGACCAACACCAAAAACAACAACATCAACAGAATCCACAGTAAGAAACCAACATGGTGCAACTTTTTGGAAGAAATGTTTCTCTCACGTTCAAGTTGTTTGGACCCTTAATCCTCAATTCTCATTGATTTCCATGTAGTTATACTTTTAATTCCTTGTTTACTGAGACAGGTACAAATACAAGTAGCAGGCAGGCACACACAGGCAAGAAACTTTAAGAAGTGAAAGTTATTCAGAGCAGGAGAAGCAAGGAATTGCAGGGACATGGACTGCAGGGGTAGGAGGAGGAGGAGGAGGAGGAGGAGTCAAGGCAGACTGAGTAGAATGAAGAGGAGGAGGAGTGGGGCTAGGGAGGGGGAGGGGACGAGAGAAGAAACTGAGCTAAGAAGTGCTCGAGTTATTTAAAAAAAAAAAAAAAAAGATGTCAGACTTTGATACCCTTTACCAGATTATACTTGTTTGATGCCTTTTAAATAAGCAAAGCAATTTTACAACATAAAAATACTGTAAACTGAAGTTATCAGCTCGCAGTTTCAATACAGTGTCACTTATAACAAGGACAACTGTTGAAAAAAAAAAAAAGGCAGTGAAACGTGCATATAGTTGAGTGGAAAATAGAAAGCTGCTAGCCGCTATCTAGCTTCAGAACAGTACAAATGTGGAGGGAAACCCACACCTTTATCTCCAAGGCCTGCAGGTGTCTGTTGAAGTTAATAAAATATAAAGCAGATGAATGAACCTGCACGTTTCATATGTGGTAACATGCTGCTATGCTCGTTTTTTTGTCTTTCTGGGAACAGATTACAGTACGGATATACTTTTCACAGTGAATTAACGGTAACAACGCTTCTTCTCTCCTCTTGTCTTCCTGCTTTAATGGACCAAACACAGAGCCCAAACAGTGCATGTGGCTATGATCATGCTTACATTATAAGCAAACATTTGCTTGAGTAGAATAAGTAAGTTCTAATGTAAATGTTAATCTAATGATTAAGTGCTGCAGTGTGATACAAAAGCATGGTAGATTGCGCGAATAACACCTTTAC
This sequence comes from Lepturacanthus savala, assembly GCA_030544235.1. Classification (NCBI taxonomy): domain Eukaryota; kingdom Metazoa; phylum Chordata; class Actinopteri; order Scombriformes; family Trichiuridae; genus Lepturacanthus; species Lepturacanthus savala. Next base: position 9,607,051 of record CM060463.1, read on the forward strand.
ACACATTCTCTGTAGCTACAAATTACAGATGTCCCCTGAATGCCTCATGACTGTAGAAAATACTATGTCCCGCTGATCCTAAATGCCTCTTATGCAGGCAACCTTTATATACATTCTAGACAGCATCTTGTTTTCTCATTCACTCACACCAGCATCTGAAGAACTTCAGTTTCACCTCCTCCTACTGTCTGCAAGGCAAGAGATTTTGCAACCGATTGTTCTTGTTCGTTTTGTTTCAGGCAGTTATTTGCATGTTCATTATGCATTTTCATATCGCGACGACGATATGAAAGTGCACATATGATTAATGGGTCAGTCCAACCAGCTGCTCAGATTTAATGGTGGGCAGTGGAGGGAGAAATCTCTTGTATTACAATTGGACTTACTATAGGGAGTGTCACTAGGGCTGGGCAATAAAACAATAGCATAAAATATAGGATCTATCTGCTTTATAATAAAATCTTCCTCAACAAAAAACATGATATAATTAAACTGAGAGCCTGGGTCAGCTAGCAACACTACGCTGGGGGGCTGGCTAACGACAGCTAGCAGCCAACGACTGGATTACCATGACATGGAGCTGCATTTTTAATTCACTGAGCCTCGTCTCCATTATGGTAAATATACAAGTATGCGTGCACATGTATAACATGTACCATTATCACTTCAGCAGGCAGGGGAATAGCTTAACATAAAGCAAAAAAAAAGCAGGAAAGTGATAGGGAGGGAGACGACAAAGCATTGCTAACTGCTAATCTAAAGCGTGGTTAATAGTTTGGGTTCCAATGTTGTGCCAGTGAACGATCTAATCGGAATCATTCTACAAATTCTACAGTTTAGAAGTGATTGAGGAGTTATGCAAACATACAAGGCAACACTTATTTGCTAATAAAGCTAGCTGACTAGCTGGCTATGACGACTCAGTGGTCTTTTGGAAATTAGAATAAAAACTCCTTATACTATTCTTCATGAGTGTTGAGGTAAAAACTTTGTAGACTTAGTATTATAATGACAGGATATTTCGATAAAACAGCCATTCGGCTAAAAGCCAGAGTGGCAGCAGCATCAGTCAGTCAGGACCAGAATAGTGAGGAGGACATTCCTGCTCAGCCTGAAATAAAGCCTGCAATCTGAGCTCCCTGAGACAATGACTAGCAGGCCCAACAATAAACACCGGCCCACCCAAAACAAAGATCAGACAAACTGGGGCACACACATACATACAATTACAGCCCCCACAAAAAACACACACCCAACACACATGTGCCCAAAAAAATGAAGAAGGCTGAGGAGAAAAATGACAACAACACTGAAGATATTATTTTCTGGCCATTTTTAATCATGGCGGATACAGGCTACAAGAAGCATTTAGCGCCATTCAACACAAACACACGCACACACACACACACAAGCAGACACAGCACAGAGGCAAGGTAATAAAGCAACAAAAGGTGTCCTCTAGAGTTTAGGACATCAAGTGCAAAAAGGAAACAAAAGAGCAGAATGACTTCCTGTTTTTCTTCAAAGGACTTTTTTTTTTTTCCACCTCCTGCCAACCATACAACCAGCTATACACTGGCTCTGCTGCATTGTAGCTCTCGCCAGCTCCAGCCTCAACAAAGTCTTCCTGGGCCATTTTAAGACCATGTTTTGCTGAATCTAGAATATTAAACTGTGCCCCCGCTCCCTTGCAGTCACTATCAATAACAACAAGACTGAAAATAGGTTTTTATCATATACAGATGTTTGAAGTATTTGTTCTTTTCTTCAAAAGAAACAACTTGAGTTTTAAGGTGGATCAATGGGTATTTAAGCGTTAATGTTTGCACAGATTCTGAAGGGTGAAGTTGGAGGACTTAAAATGTTTTAGCCAACTTGGTACCAACGAATCTATAATATAAGTAAATGTTGAATTGATGTGTAACAAACTGGAATGTCTTATCTATTATGACTAGGCTTTCCTCCCTATAGTCGCCACTAACATTAGTCATGTAGAAAAGTCAACCAGGATTTTATTGACCTGTTGGTTGCAGCATTGAAAAAAACAATTTGGAAGCTGCGCCTTTTCTAAATTAGGTCAAAACCTAGTATATAGCTGGACTGTGTATGAAATGCAAGCTCTTAATGTGAAAAAAACAGACACAGGAAGTGGCAAAACCCAGTCACTTGTACACAAATGGGTGCCTGTGGTTGTTAGATAGTAAATTACTATGTCAGGCAGGAAATCCAAGAAGGTGACATCATGCAAACTCTGCAGAGAAATGTCAACACCTTAAAGCTGCTCGTAAAGTTAGCCTTAGCCTTAGCCACTTAGCATGACCGTGATCGTGTCCTTTTATGGACTTTATGGACAATGTAAAAGTTATACTGACTTTTACACAATAAAAAACACTAACTCCCATAATATTTTTGAAAAGGTGTCCAAGTCAGGTCACAGTTCCTCTCTCTCTCTCTCTCTAAATAATTTAAGTAATACCATAAACTTGTGAGTAGTTAGCCAGACATGCTAGTGATTTACGACAGGTTTGTGCAGGGTTTGGTGAATAGCAAGGACTTGAAAACTCATATGAGAAAGGTTAAGTAAATTAAGTTTAGGGCAAACCCAAAAACATTCTTGCACGACGGCCATTGTTGGTGTCTTTAACTGAGCGATACCCTTATTGGCGAGATATGTGACAAACCAAAAGGATGCTGTTCTATTCCTCAAAGGATCAAGGATGAGGAATCAAAGCTGAAATTGAATGCAGAAAAGTTGCCATAACAAAATTTACTTTAAGTGCTGCTAAAGTTCAGCAATCGCACATTCTGACATTTCAGGGATCCCCCCCTCCAATGCACCTCTGTTGTTGGTGGATATCGCTAATTATCTGTTTTTGAGCCAACGTTACACATGATTTTAATGAAACATTGTGGGATTAAACTGGAGCCAGAGGTTTCGACGGCAGGATGGAGAGCGCCGCCACACAGTGAGATTCACGGATGAGGAGGACATGTGTCAAGCATGTGTGTACAAGTGCGGATTTTGGAAAAAAAAAAAAAAAAGTGAAGCTGTAAATTGTTCAGAGAAAGCCTCCATTTAACTGCAGAGGCAGCTGTTAAACTCCAGTGAGGCTCAAAAAAAAAAAAAAAGGACTGAAAGTCCTGTGCTTTGTCTTTGCCCCTTTATTCCTCTGCGTACTTTTTAACGTTAAAGTCAAGACATGTTCATGATCTGGATTGTGAGTTGGGACTGAAATAAAAAACACACAGCTAAAACTGTTCCGCTTCTGTTTATCAAAGTCACTCGGTCAGATAATCCTCACCAAGCGTGACAAAGTGCAGCAATTTAGAGTTAATATTAAAGTCGCACAAAGACCTGTTCACAGTCGGAATAAAGCGCACCTTTCAAAACCACAGCGGTGACGCAAATGTGAGAGAGAGGGGTGGAAAGCTGACAGAAACGCACCCATGCAGACGTTTATAGGAGTTGGAGATGCATTCCAGGAAAGCATCAGTGAGAAAATGAAGCCTCAGACGTTAAGGAAATCCAACTTGAAGGTTGAATTTGATTTGTAACCAAGCCTTAAAGGCAGGAGAAAAAAAACAAAACAAAAAAAACAACGCAAAACGTGTATGCTCTTTATATTTGAACTACTCCCAAATCATATAATCCAAGTCAGGCAGAAATTTTGCAGTTGAAAATAAACGTGGGCTGAATTATCAATAAATTAAACCCTGCTTAACCCATCTGCAACTCATCTACGCTGACTGCAAGAAAACACAGTAAATGCCCTCATAAAAAAAAGGAAAAAAAAAAAACCCTCATAAGGACGCACTGCCTAAATAACATCCAATATTAAAAAAAAAAAACAGCTATTTCTCCTGGTTCTTTTCCTTCACACTCATACTGGACATGATGTCCACAGATGAAGGTGGTGAGAGAGAGAGAAGGTATTTCAAAGCAGAGGAAAACTGCCTTCATAGGAGTGTTTTTCCCCTAGAAAAAACATCCCCCACCCTTTGCCCAGCGCACAAAAACGCACACAGAGCTGAAGCGGGCTGTGTGTATGTGTGTGTGTGTGCATCTCCCCATTTTTCTCACACGAACGGCAACGTGTAGAAAAACCAGGGAAAATAAATGAAGGTGGAAACAAAGAGATGGCAGATTCCACTGTGTGTGTGTGTGTGTGTGTGTGTGAGTGAGACACATGCATCTCCTACAACTATTCATCATTAATACGGACAAAGAGCAGAAAAGAACAGGAAAGGACCCGAGCGGGGGGACAGACGCAAACAGCCAACTCATCGCATGAGCACAACTGTAACACCAACCATCCCTTGGTTTCCTATAAGGGTCGACATGCCGGTTCCTATCGTAGCAAGGTGATAAGAACGAAGACGTGGCATTGTTGCTGCGGCCAAAACATAATGCGGGCGGCTGCGATCACATGAGGCTAATATTATGGAAATGAGTTCATTAATCAATGGCTAAACAGCCTTTTATCTGTGGAGCCAGAGCGGCCGGGGCCTGATCAGCCTCCGTGCTGCCCGGCCCGATAAAAACGCACACGTCTTCGCTGGCAACTGATGCAAATGCAGCGAGAGGAGGAATCTTATGTAGCCGTAGATAATTCAGTGTAAAGACATGTCACCCATTATAATTACTTGCAGTATTATTTTCTTTTTTGCTTGTTTTTGAAATAACCTCGTGTGGATTCAGAAAGGCCATGCATGGTTTCAACTTTGCTTTCCAGAAGCCGTGTGTGTGTGTGTGTGTTTGTGTATACGTTTCAACAGTGCCACTCAGGAAAAAAAGAAGAAAAAAAAAAAGCAGATATTCATTTTCAGACCGCAGCGCAGCACTGACAATTCTCTCTTGCCTCCCTCCCTCTTGCGTCTTTCTATCCTCCCTCTCTGTGCTCCCTCCCCCTTCCTCCCCTCCTCCTCCTCCTCCTCCTCCTCTCCCCCACCATCCCTGTTGGATTGGTGGAGTAAACACAGGAAGAGAGCGGGCTCTGTTCCACCACGCCGGAGCTGGGGCTGGGCGTTCCTGCAGAGCTCCTGCGTCGGGGTCAAAAGTTTACTGTGGTTTTCATTTCACCTTTCCTCAGCCAATCACGGCGCCACGCTGCAGTGCCTGAACTCTGACCCCCGGCAAAGAATTCCTCTCAAAAGATGGTCTGACGCCAGTTTCACAACTGCTCCCCCATCTTCCATTTTTTTTTTCCCCCCCCTTACTACTCCCTTTCCTTTCTTTCAACTGGCCAGTCTCATGTGTTGACAGAGTCTAGGTGAAAAAAAAAAAAAAGATTCCAGAGATGAGGTATGAGGGGTAATGGAGAGCAGAGAAGGAGGATTCTCACAGGGACGCATTATTAGAGGACTTATCAATGCGTGCTTTATGTCATCTCCCCGGGTGATGAACTTTCTAATTTTGGCAGAGTAAAAATATATAAATAAATAAGACAATGTAATAAGTTACCTAAGCATTGGGGGGGGTTCGACACATAAGCACTCGCAGATTTACAGACCTCTCTCGTCGTGTCTCGTTTTCGGTTTTTATGTTTTGCTACTGCCTAACACATGCTTCCCGAGTCCGGGACGACGCTATTAAAACTGTTTAAAAAGCTGGACAGAGACGTCACAAGGACCAAGTGTTGAAAACACAGCAAACGATGGGGGAAAAAAAAAAAAAAAGGATAGGAGGTGACGTGCTGCGTTTGTATCACATCACCCAAGAATCTGTTTGGGATTTAAATCAAAGTTGCTCAGTCTGACAGGACACACACTCACACACTCACTCACACACACACACGGTTTGTTTTTGTCTTGGTGACACTGCACTCTGTTCCCATCTGCTGAGTGATTAAGTCTGCACTGCTAATCAAGTCCCTCACACTGTAAGGGAGCAGGGGAAGGACGACACGCACGCACATCTAGCCGACACGTGCCGGCCTCAGCTTCAACCCGCCTCCGTGTAGATTTTTTTTTTTTTTTTTTTTTAAAGAAGTTTGCAAAAGAAAGTTCAGGGTCAATGTCCCATCATTCAAGCAGATGCATAAGCTACGAATGAAATCAAATTTGACGTGTTCAGAAAGGCTTTTCCAACTGTCAAAACACAACAGAATCAAACGAAAGACAGATTTCTCCACAGTGATACCTTTCAGTCACACCGGCAAAGACTAAAAGGTATTTATTTATTCATTTCCTTTGCTATAACGTGCTATTAGTCAATGACCTTGCATGCTGATGAATAGTTTTCTCAATTTGGACACCATAGGATTAAGCCCCCTGCTACATTAGATTTTTTTTTTCCAACAAACCCGAATACATGATCTGCCTAAAAGCTGCAATACCATGCCAGGCCAGTAGTGGCCGATAAGCCAAATTTGAAAAACCTGCGTGAAAGAACGTTTTTGAGCATGCACAGTGCCAGCACTGTTGTGGGTGTCATAGTAACCGTACGTCACAGGCAGTCAGTGGGTTGTTGTTCTTGCTTGGCAGAAAAAACATAAAAAAGTTTCTGCTTGGCTCCTTCTGCGTTGTGTGGTTTATGTATCGTCCTCCGTTGCTGATGCAGTGCAACGTGGTACCGAATCTACACCAGAGATGGCTGGTCGGCCTGTTATTCATCCGCATCAAAAACGCATCATTCACCTGTCATCCATCCGCACCACTGTTTTTAACTAATTTTCAGAATGGCAGCTACCTGCCATCCATGATTTTTAATTACTGGTAAGATATTTAGACCAGCCAAATCGAGGGCACAGGCTTTTATCTTTCACTTCATGCTGTAATCTCATGCTGTAATGCTGTAAAACGCAGACGTTACCTGAGACATGTCCACAAGTTGCGCTTCGACGTCATGAACCCGAAAAAGTTCTGGATTGGGGTCGCTACACGAATGTGTTCCATCTGCTCTTTTTGAATCTCTCTGCCCGTTTATCCGGTTTGACAAATCTCCGGATAAGTGCCGTGTTGGTGTGGTTCCGAGGCCGAATTGGATAGCAAAGCATGTGGATAGGAAAATAATAAAAAAAAAAAATCTACATTCGTGTAGTTAGAGCTTTAGGATTGAATTCATTCTTTACGCTTTGTTACAGGCGGTGATGAACTTGATGACCATTTCGTTTTCCTCCATTGAGCGATCACTCTCTTCTAACCACTGACAAATGTCGAGAGGGACTGCGGGGTCCCTGAAGGTTTAGGGTTTCTTATGGTTGTTTTGCAACTTCAGTGATTCAAGCTTTAACTGTATTGACCCGGTAAACAAGTTCAGAGTTGCTTGAAATGGACAGGCCACACACAGCCTGCAACACACACACACACACAATCGCTTTTCCTTCATACCACAAGTAAAGCATCGGCCATACTGGTTGAAAGTAGAACCTTTTCCCTTCTTCATGTTGTCGTTCCTTCCCCACCAGCCTCCTGTTCTCTTTCCTCATTATTATTTTCTTTTACAAATAATGCATTCACACATAAAATGTTCCAGCATTTTCTCTGGAAAGGGGTCATGTGTGAATGACAGCCAGAATTCATTTTCTGGGAAATCTGCACAGGCAATTTCCCCAATTCAAGACCAAGTAACATTACAAGTGACAAACAAGTGATTTTAATCTGAGACATACTTTATTGTGTTAGTAGCAGTTTTATCATCTGACCTGTGCTGTCCCAATTTAGGATGCCCTTCATCAAAAAAATAAATAAATGTCAAATTACTATCAAAACATGCATAAAGAAAATTGGTGACTGGTCTCTGAAAATGAACAACTTATTGGTTTCCATTTTAGAATAATCTACATTTTTATTGCTGAAATTGTCAAAACTAAAACCCATTCATCTTGAAGTCCATATTACAAATAGAACTAACAACTACAACTAGAATTTACCATCTGGTCTGGAAATCAGCTTCTGAAAGCCTTCATCTACTATGATGGACAGCGGGTGCATGTCTATCAGTCATGTGATAAATGTCTGTTGAACATGGTGCAGGTCTAAATACGAAACTGTACATTCATAAGGCTAAATATGTTTTTATTCATCACTGAGTTGTGTGTGTGTGTGTGAGAGAGACAGAGAGGGGTTCCTGTTCTTGCGTGTGTGTCTATCATAACAACTAAAATGAAGCTCAGGCCTTCTCTAATTGACTGCAGCCTTTATTTTCTGTGGTTATGGGCTCCGATTGCTAATTACACCACCTGATGTTTTGCTGTGATAAAACATAGCTAACTTAGGGACATTATAACAAGCCACCATATTGATTTATGTTCCTAATTAGCCATTATATTTAGTCATAATTAACGTAGAATATTTATTAGACTTTTACTCAACAAGCAATTACATTGATTTGTGTTAGGCAGTCATACTAATGCTAACGTTGTGTTAGCTTGTGGTGGGTCTGATTCGTGGACTGGACTCTTGCCGCTAAGTTGCTGTAGCATCAACGTCGTCCTATTGCCGTCGGATATTTCAGTTTTACAATATATACACACTGTACAGGGTTTGTAAAATCCCGGGTGACTAGATTTTGCATTGACTTCAGGGCCTGAATTTCATTTTTCATATCTAGGCAGAATTCTCCCCTTATATTTTTCACTTGGTGGGGGATAAAGTCAATGTCTGACATTGTTATATTCTAGCCTCAGATTGAATATAACACTACGTCTCCTCATTCACCTTTGACTGAAGCCTTTTAGAACGATGATGTAAACATTTCTGACATGGTCCAAAATCACAATGAAGTAATTTCATAGTGGTTTGTTAAAGCATCAATGTGTAAGTACCATGAAGCTGCTGGAGATGGAGCTAGTTTTAACTAATATAAACACAATTAGAACATAAAAACACTGTTAGCTTGTTACTGTTAGCTTGAAACAACTTTTTTTGGTAACATTTACCGCCAAAGAGCCATTACTGGAGGTTCACGGATTTAATCATAAAACAATAAAATGTTATTTTTTTTTGTGAGGAACTGAATGCACCAAACCGTGACCCCAAAACTGAGAAATACCCAGCTGAATTTTGTACACTGTTGCACCCCTAATGACTACTATCACATGATCATTCATGTACACTGAGAAATCGTGTGCTGTAAACAGGAAGAAGATTATCCACTTTGTGGTTGGTTGCTTAGTTGCAGAAAATATTATGGGGGAAGGACAGCAATGTTGAAAAATAAGTCCAGAGATATCTTTGCCAGGTGAGGAGACATAGGAGTGTGTACCCCCCCCCCCATCCCTCCATCCCCCCGCCCCTCTGTGACAATGTGCCTGGTGTGTGTGTGTATGTATTCAAAAGTCTCTGCTTCTGCTTGTCCAGACTAAAATGCAATCCCAGTTTTCAAACTAAAACAGCAGCCGTGTTTTTTATCTCTCAGTTTTAGGGGTTTGAAAGTAAATTGATTGTTTTGTCAAGTTCTGTGTCCTAAACTTCAGAGAACTCTCAAAATCGTTACTCACGGTCTGAACCATGCAGAATATTCCTGATACGTTCAGAAAAATGTCTTTATATGGCCCATGTGAGCTGAACTTTTGTCAAATTTGAAATTTGCCTTGTTCATAAACCAACAACTTAACTGATGTTATTCTATGTTAGGCCTGGGCGATATATTGAGCATTTAATTTATGTAGATATTTCATGCACATTATAGGATTACTTCAAATTGTTTATGAATATAGCCTGAATAGTCCTTTCGTATACTTGCGAGCACTAAAGTAAACTACAGATAACCATCTCATTCAGGATCTATTCTTTTGGGGGTTTGTTACGCAGTCATCAAGCACAAAGCAACTATGGAAGCAAATGTGACTCATAATATAAATAAAAATACTTTAACAGAAATCCTTTCTTTCCATTTTCAGAATTGGAGCTGCATATGTTGACTCAAATAAAATTAATAATCAATATTTCAGACTGCATTTTCTTTTTTGAGAGTGCTCATTCTGTGACTCAATTAAAAAGAAATAACATTCGAGATTTAACTTTCCAAACAATCTCTGGCAAAAAAGGTACCAAATACAAATTTTAAATGTCAAACTTGAAAATTAAAGTGCATTAAGAGAAAACACCTTTTTTTTCCTTTTCAAAGCCCTCACTACATTATTTGACTCATAAATCAAACTAATAAGAAATAATCCAAACTACATTTTCTTTTTCTTCTTCCAGACTGCTCATTCTGTGACTTCATTAAAAAGGAAGATCAAACTGAGAAATACTTTTTCATTTTCATGCTCACCCGCAATAATGTGTCTCATTAATCAATGTGAGTCGACTATCCCGACTCATATTGTATAAAAGTAAACTCAAGTGTCAGATGTGGAGCAGAAAAATGTGTTCTGTAGAGGAGAGAAAAAGAAAACCAAACCGACCTGTTAGTTTTCGTTCTGTATGTTTGTGCACATTCTGCACCAAAATATTTTATTCAAGAAGTTTCTATATTTACTTCAATTTACACTGGTAGTTTTTTTCCCTGCACCATTTCATGTATATGTTAATCCTGTGCTGCTGAAAGTGCCTGTGTGAGATTTGCCAAAATGTGGCTTGAAGTATGAATTTTGGTCCATATCTCTATAAACACATCCAAATAGCTGCTAAATAAATACTCATGCCAGTGTTTTGTTTCTGCTGTTACAATCCTTGTAACTATAGCTCTCCTTTAGTCTTGTGAAGCAGCAACAATCACTTCCAGACATGCATTTTATTATTTCCATCAAAAGCAAAAACAAATGTTATCTACATTCAGACCCCTTGTTTATAAAAAGAAATGAAAAAAAGCCAGGTAGCGGTACAAGTACCAATAAGGATCAATACTGATAAACAGCACTCATAATGATGCCCATCCTGACCAACAACAGACGAAAAACTCCTGCCGAGCTGCTTTGAAGGACGTCAATTTCTATTGGATTTTGCCTGGAGGCCTTGAGTATCTTGACAACACTGCATTACTGTGCAATTTTTTGGCAGCTCGGAGCTACTGCTGGGCTTTCATGTCAGATGATTTATCGCAGTTATTTCGTGCAGAATTGAGATTATGGCTATCACTGCTATTCCTCAAATTTGGGGTGAAATATGTTCCATTGAACCTGAACGTGAGCTGACCGCAAAGCATTCATCGTACATGTGATCACGCTTAGTTGTGGCTCATGTTGATCAACTTACTAGATGACTAACTGTAGAGCTTTTGTAGAACGTTTAACTGCAGCGCTCTTAGTTCTCCCAGTCGGAAGAACTCGGAACGGGTCCCTGCGAAGTATAAAAGCTGAACAGCAACATGTTGACACATGTTTGGAGCATTGCTTTGGAACTACGGACACGTTCTAACTGTAGAGCATCTGTAGTAAATAAATTACATCACATCATTTGATTAAAGTGAATCCATGGGTATCGTTTAGGCGCTTGAATCTCTGGTCCCCTCGCAATTTGATTGTGTGGCATAGATGCGTCTTTTTTGTGATCGAATGCTTTTTAACAGACAGTTTCACAGTGGGTTTCTGTTCTATGGACTCCATAGACTGCTCTGACGGGTGCTAACCTGACGCACTCCAGAGTTCCATGTTCCGCCTTTTTCGTCCCGTCAGCGCTACGTTAGAAAATTGATTTTTGACATTTGTGAATCGATTCAAAATTATCCATATTGCGATCCATCAAAGAATCTAATTTTCCCTACGCCCCTAATATATATTACACAACCAGAGCTGCAGGACAAGGAAAATACAGGAGATACACGCCGTCTACCAGGGTTAAATGATTACAACTCTTATCTGCATGCAAAGTAATGTGTGAAATTCACCATGATGATAGACTTATTATTGATGATTGTGTAGATAAGATAAAAAACAACTTTGCATGGAAGCAATATCCTGATTACTTGCCGAAGCAAATAGAAACGCCTCAGCTGCACTGAGCAACTAGTACCAACAACTGGATGTCCAGAACTTATGAAATAGGCCCTAGAAAATGCACTGATCTTTTTTTTTACTAAAAACTGTTGCAACTCTTTTGTGAATATGGAATCTTTGAGTAAGTGTGTTTTTATTCAAACATTGTTGAAAACATCAAACTGAACCCTGTACACACTGTATTGTTACCCTACTTGTGATTATGATCCTTGCTCGTCTGTCAGAGCAAATTTATTGTGGCTTAACCACACAACTTCATCCACGCACACACACCCCTGCCCCCCCTGACTGTGTCTCTGGCCCACAACAGTCAAATCTCTGCCATCTCTACCATAAACCACACTCATAAAATGCTTTAAATGTTGTTTTGCGTTCATCCAATGTCATGGGTGGCCGCCTCAGAACAGACTTGTTAGGTTAATTGAACAGGGACCTTTTACAACTATTTTAGTCATGCCACAGTCATATAGAATCACGTGTTCTTGTATGGGGATGGCAATTATATCAGCATATATACATAAGCACCATGAGAAACAAGCCATATGGAAACATGGCGATCGTCTGCCAAAAGCGGAGCCGTCGCCGTACGCCACTGTGGATCGAATAAACGGTGCGACTCGCAGTATTTCCTGTGTGTTGTTTGTATAAACTTGTGCAAAGTTTGGAGCGATGTGGCAATGTCGGGAGGCAAGTGTTGGCTCCGCTACTCTGGGGACAACGGTAAGCTCCGGAGCAGCAACTTTTTTTTGATTGGAGTGTTGCCTTAACGACAGGCCACATAAACAAGGGTGACGTCACCGGGCAGAGTGAAGAGCAGTAATGGTTGAAAGGAACATTTTTCCACTTCACACGGAAAGGAGACAGGGGAGAAGAAGAGAAAAAAAACACTCCAATTAAGAAATACTAGTAGAAAAAAAAGGGATAATAATAAATGATCTGACACATGCCATGCTAGTGTTGACATGCTGTAGTAAGTCTGGAGCCTTTAATAACGCAGTGGAGTTCCGTCATTTGAACTGCAGACAGCAATAAAAGTTGAAAATCAAAATGCTGTCTTGCACAGCGCCGTGAGCAAACGTCCCCACGTTGACTGCAACTTGCTGTAATTTCCTAAAATGAAAGGGGCTTTTCAATTGCTCGTGAAGTAAGAGATAGGAGACACTCTGCGCCCTTATATTCCCTGCTTGTGTGGGGCCAGCCCCAGCTGCAATTATCGCTGCGTAATGTTGAAAAAAAAAAACCAACCACCTGAAAATAGCAATATTTTCTTCTGCAATATATACTGCATTGGAGAGAAGGGGCAGCGCTAACTGGTTGTTTTAGATGGAAAGTGGGGCCTGCTTTGGTTGTTTGGTGCAAAGGCACTTCTTTCATACGTTGTAGCATATTTGAGTTAATTTGTCTCATTTGACATTGTGCATCCTGCAATGCGACTAGTTTTAAGTAGTAAATAATTCAATCAAAGTAAGAATCTTCAAACAGACTCTAAAGAGGGCCTTTGCATATTTGTTGTAGCCACCATAGTTTTTCCTACATGCTTGGAGTAGAACTGAATATTCAGTTAGTTGCAATTCGTAAACACGCCACTAGATGTCCCCAGAAACTAAACAGTGCACCTTTAACAAAAGGAAATCAGTACAACCAGCACCGCCACCGTTGAATTTAAAAAGAGGAATGTAATACTGAACTAACCACTTTGCCTGTATACATGACGACAGGAAAACTGTAGGCCTGAGAGGATGGAGCGTGTCCATGAAACAGTTGAGAAGTTCATCCAGAAATGACAGTCTCTTTTCCCTCTTCACTTGCCTCGTTCTCCTTCTCTTTATGCTGCCTAACAGACAGAAAGAGAGCATCTGGTAGCAGTTATCTCACAAACCAAACTTTTTTTCACCCTCGCTGTCTCTCCCCCAAAGCATTTTTTATAAAAGGGGGCCCTAAACAAAACACAAACAAGGTCTTGCTAACATTTTACAATGGTAACAAAACTGGGCCAGGGAGCTACCCTCCCACTGGCTTGTTCAGGTGAACCCGTTTTACGAGCATTCTTGAGCTGGGGGAGAGAAAGTTAAAGGGGGAGTTGAAGTTAAAGAGGAAGGGCAAGGAGGGGGGGGGGGGACAAAGCTCTTGGCACCCCCTTCCCTAATAAACTCCTGCCTTCGTCCAATCAACGGAGACTACAGAGGGTGAACTGTTCCAAATCCTTGCTGGTTATAAACTGGAATTGGGTGCAATGATTGCTTCAGGCTGCCCGTTTGGCTTTTAGAAGTGTGCATGGCTCACATATGGCTCAGCTAGCATAACACTTGGGTATTACCTCAGAGTTGAAGAAGAGGGGACAGAGGGGATGAATGAGATGTGACTTCAAATAGAGTCAGAGTGCAAACTGCGCCGCTTGACATGGGACCGGCTGCCTGGTTTCTTCTGAATAGTGAATAACAATCCGGTTTCAGCGGCTCTCGACTCATACTCTCACTCGTTTGGGCGAAGTAGCTGTAAATATTTCAGCAGTGGAAACACGTCCGTCTTGTTGAGCAGAGTTTTCTATATATAGCTCTACAGAGGTAGGCAGGAAAAGCAAACCTACCTGTTGAGCACTACCCAACACACACACACACACACTTGTGTGCGGAATGTACACAACAAACACACACAAATACAGATCACCATCATTGCATTAGACCTTGAGCTGTGGCGACTATACCAGATGTTGTACACAACTTGAAATGACCGCAGGAAACGCTTTTCATCCTTAAAACATAGTTGTAGAACAGCCTCCAATTACAAGTCAGAGTCTACCCATTGTGGAGTAAAACCTCCGTGAATCCGATGAATGAATGACAGGTACTTGGTTCAAGGCATCAGTCAAGACAGAAACTCCTGTTTTCCTTGACTAAAGCAGCACTCCCTGTATCGCTGCCTAACAAAAAGCTACTAGGACCAAGGAGTCATATTACAATTAGAGGGAACAATCAGGTTTTCCTTTCAGTTCTGTGTGTCATCAGGAGTCCTGCGCTCATCTATACAGCTATTAATCTTAAACAGAACACATACCACATGACTGATTGGCAGATACTCGAAACGAAACGTATTATCTCTGCCTCTCTAAAGGCACAGAGACTGACGACAGACCAAAAGAATGCCATCTATTCAGACATCAGTGATGCAAAAATGCAGCTTGACAAAGACAGATTACAGACCGTTATCAAAAAGTGCTTCTGCAATACAAAAGTGCCACACTCTCCACTAATTTCTCCTGCCTTTCTGTGATACCAGCCAGTATTTAGAGATGCATGCCGCCAAATAGCAGAAATACCTACCCAAGTCCATCAATCGGAGATCATTTAGCAAAAATGTAAAAGTTTCTAAAAACGTATTTAAAAACATGATGTTTTGAACACAGTATAAACCTGTTGTGCATCCATCAAAATACTGATATAACACGTTTAACAGTGGACTGGAGTAAGTGCTCATTAGGAGAACAGGAATATGTTTATACAATCATAAATCAACATTAGATGCTTTTAAAATGTATCCAGACAAACAAATCTTATTTTCATATAGATTTATTATTTGGCCAATTATTTATTAGTTCACAGAATCTGATTATTAACTATCTCTGAAAATGTTGACAATTTTATCGCATCGATGACGGGAATCATCAAAAGGACCCTATATCAGCATTAGCTAAATATCAGTAACTAAATTTGAGCATCAATCTGATGACCTGATGCAACCACAGAATCTGCCACCACAGAGGGACTTCTCCCAGTCCCATGAGAAAAAGTGATAAGTTAATGAATTATTGAGAGCACAGGGGCCGACAGACAAAGAGCGAAAGCCATGCATCCCAGTCACTTCTTCACCCCATCTGCAGTCAAAGAGTCCCCCCAAAGATTGATTCATTGTTAACGCAGCCTGACACCCTGTGTGAGGGAGAAAGAAAGTGGTAGATAAAGGGACAGAGAATGGGGGACAGGGGGCTCCATTTGCCAAGAATATGAGCAGAAGCAGCTCATTGGACGGGTTCCCACAGTGGTCATTCTACCATTTACAAAAATACCACATACATGGGCTTGAGGAATTGCATTCCATCAGACTCAAAAATAAAGACAAGTACGCTCATCTGATGGTGGAGGACTGCCAGCGGCACCGTTCTCACTTCTTCATTCCCAGCTACACGCCATTCAAATGACCATATTGCTGATATATTGAGCCTTTTTTAATGAGCGCTCGGCATGAATTTATATAAAGCACAAGCATTCCTCAGTGGGCGACAACCTAGCAGTATCATGGAGGTAGATTATACCTATATGTTTCAGCTCACTGGTAAAATAAACAGTGAAATGTAAATGCCTGCAAGTATAAGCTAATACAGCGACAGCTCACCTAGACGCCAACGGTTTCATAGGGATGACTAACCGACCTCCTTATTGTCTGGCAAGTGCCTACACATGAGCACGCGCTCCAAGAATGTCCTCGTACCAGCTCAAAAATGAGTGCTCAGCATACACATCCTTCTGCAGAAAAAAAAATCATACCTGGACTCTACTTGAACCCTGTGAGCGTTCATCTTCCTCCTCCTCCTCCTCTTCTATACCAGTCTGTCTGTCTCTCACAAACACATGCAGCTAAATATGATTTATCAGCAGTGAAAACCAGCATTTTTCATATTGTGATGGGCCCATTATACCCACCATTACAATCAGGGATATGTAATCTCACTATAGCCATCCATGCAAATAAATAACAGATGCTGTGGATTCTCAAGAGCAGGCATCCTGAGCTGAGTCAAGTTCTGTTGTCAGTGATGTGCTGGTGAAAGCAAAGCTGGATTCTCATGATGTGGAGCTGGGTGACACAAATCAAAACCACCAACAACGTGTGTTTTCCTTCTACTTTCTAAAAAAAAAGCTAACGTGTGTTCTTTTTTTTTTTTGCATTTTAAGATTTTTTTATCCCCACTTTTTTAATAAGTAATGCTGAATTTTATTTTGTTAAACGATCAAAACTACTTTACAAACAAAGCGTAAATACGGTGAATTGAAGTGTGTAACAGTAAAGACTAGCAATAAACTATTTTATTTCATTTTGTTAGTGAACTACTGGTTTAAACACAGAATCCCCGCAGTCCTGCTTGGACCGACACCGTACGAGCCAAGTCAGGCTGTCTGGTCAAAAATATAGTGCCCGAAGCTATTCGGCTGTGCTGTTATTATGGACAATAATAAACAGCCTACGACTATACAAAGTTAGCATTTTATCTACTGCAAAACAAAAGAGTTCACGCATAAGCTTGAGCACTAACAGCGAGGCTACTGCACACAGCGGATCAGAAAGCCTTGTATCTCGTAAAGTTTGCAGCGAGCGGATAATGAAAAACCCCAACAAACACCGACCGCACTCGACAGAAACGGCACAATATAGAGCCTCGTGTGTTGGGGATTACTGTCTTATTCACGGTTGAAGCGCTAAATAACACCACAACAAACACCCCATAAGAAATAAGACAGCGGTAAGGTGGCTCGTTGTATCACGGCAGCTTTAAAAACCACAGCCTGCTCGGAAGCGGAGCAACACCGACAACTGCCTCCGGGACGCATTAGCGCCTTCAAACACTCGCTAGCATCGTAGTTTGAAACTTGCTTATAACGGAATCATAAACCAGTTGCAGAAAACTCACCGGCTTCGACGCTTTCATTGAGTGGGGCAGTTTCTTTTTACGCCTCTAGAAACTCTCCGCCATCTTCGGCAGGACCGTGTTTGTTTAAATGGGAAACACTCCCAGAGCGGAGGGAGCCAGCTTGTAGCAGCGCGCCGAGCCTTCTGGGTAATGTAGTCGCGTTCCCCCGCGCGCCGCATTACGAGTGAGCGACGCGTTCTGCGAATGAACTACACGTACACAATACCCAGAGTTGATATGAGCAGGAGTCACTGATATTATTAGGGGAGAGATTTAAAAATGTATTTATAGGCTGGCAGAAAAGCAGCTTTATGCAAATGACCTAGAGTATCACATTAATATGTTATCAAGTATATGCTCAATTACAATAAATATTTTTTTTTCAAAATTAATAAAGAATTAAAGGAGATTGTTTGAAAAAATCAACAAAACACAAGCGGGTATTTAAAATATAATGTGTTTTGCTTCAACTTGTAATACAGTACCCAATATAATACCCTATAATTATTATATGAAATAATATCATTATATGTAATTTATAAAGTGACATATAACATGTTCTGCTCGATGAGTATCAACATAGGATGGAACAAAACTGCCTTAATGGCTCACTAGCCTTGAATTTTTACTACTGAGGAGGGAATGCAGGCCAGAAATGGAGGGACAACAGCAGGATGGGGGTGAGGGGAGTGAAGAAGAGGCTGGTAAATACTGTTTAATTACCTCCGTACTTACTCTTTCCTGCCTGAACCTAACTCTCTCTGAAATGACTATTGAAACTGTAAGGAAAGTGGAAAAAAGTGTGTATGTATGTGGCATGTTGGGAATATACATAGAGTTTAACAATGCTGCTGATTTTCATTTTGGAAGTGAAGTTCATTACCACTGCCACTTAATTTCATGTAATCCGTTCACGAAATGTACTGAGACTTATGTAATGTTGGTAAAACATACACGATTTCCAGACAAGTTACTAGTAAATATATCATTTAAAGTTATTTACAAAATCAGTCATAATGACAGCTTTTGGTTGACTGGCTTCAAGCACAGGAGTGCTTGTAGGTTATTCCAGATGTATGCAGATTTTTTTGCCAGTATTTACCTAAAGTAAAAAAAATCACCACACGTTGCAAAAAAAAGCCATGTGCTTTTATGTTGTGTGCGCTTTTTGGTATGTTTGTATATCTGCCTGGGTGAGGGAGCCTCAATTACATTCCACAGAGACCTATAGAGGGGCCCCGTGGCCCTCTATTTGTGCCCCATCCCCCACAAAACACGGAAAACTGACCTCCCCCCTCACTGAGTGTGAGATACTTTATTCCATCTCCCCTCCCCATTCGGCCTCTCTACTTTGAAAGGACAGGAGATAACAGTTTGAAAGGTCAG
The DNA here is from genome assembly GCA_030544235.1 of Lepturacanthus savala. Taxonomy (NCBI): domain Eukaryota; kingdom Metazoa; phylum Chordata; class Actinopteri; order Scombriformes; family Trichiuridae; genus Lepturacanthus; species Lepturacanthus savala. The sequence continues at coordinate 9,625,999 of CM060463.1, forward strand.
GAGATAGCCCCATAATCATTAATGTATTCAGATTGGTTTACCTGCAAACAGCTAACAGCATGCCTTTCTTTGCTCCAGACCCATTCCCTTCCCCCAACCTCTCAACACTATGCAGATCCAGTGAAACCTCAAAAGACCAAGATATCACATATCTGTTACCAGCTATAACCCTATTATAACTAAATATGTTGAAGAGTAAGGAGTTTTTCCAGGCACCATAAAATCAAACACATATAAAAATGGTAGAATAATGTAAAGTATTAAGCAGGTAATGAAACACAATGCAAACACAGCCATGTATCCCTAGAGCTGTAACTACAATGTTTTTTTTTTATATATTTTATGTTACATTTAGTCTTTTCTTGATCAGTCTTCAGATCCATGGTGTAGTGTAGAAAATGATAAACTCTATTGAAAAGCTGTGATATTTTTCTTTAAAATGTCTAAATTTCTCAATAAAGATAATGTGTGGAATCATTTTGAACAATGTGGCCCAATAAAACACAAGCCAGTGATATGTCTCAATGTTTAATTATATAAAAGTCAGTGGTCTTTTGGGCTTTATTAGAAACACTGCATGTGTCAAGCAGAGGCTAAAGCAACACTGTACTTTGCATTACTTTAACTGGCTTGGTAACACGTTTCTGAAAGTTAAAATAAACACATAATGAGACCCTTTCAGTGCCAGATGCTTTTCATGGCAGCTGTCGGCTACTAACCTCAAAAAGGTGGCTCAAATGCAGCAGCACTTACAGCACTGGGAGTATCTGTACTTTACATAGAATTTCATATTCATATCAACTTCCGATTGTACTCCATTACGTTTCCTTTAGGCTTTCTTTAATCTGTTTAATTTCTTACTATAAATAAAGTCCAAATTTGGTACAAAATACCCAAATCCAGAATGTGATATCTCAAACAATTTGGAAGTCAATTCTAGTTCAATATTCAGTTAAGACTAGTGTGATGTGTAAACCTCAATATTTAAGTACATTTAACATTAGAAAATAATACAAAAAACGTTTAATCAAGTAATAGTCTAATAGGTATCTTTAACTTAATTTTCTGGTAAGATATCTGCACTTTTACTCAACTGTGGCGTCCCAGAAACAGCTGTTTAAATGTTAATTGGAATACAGCAAAGAAAGCATAACCAGGGGGGATTTATTGTACCCTACAAGGTATGAACTGAGGAAAAAAATAGTCCTCTTGAACCGCATTCAGGACATTCATGGCCTTGAATCCAAGGGGGACCCGCAGGCTCTGAGGCCTCTGCAGTGAAGGTTAGCTGGGGCGCCATCTTGGGGCCTACAGGCCTCGTTACCAGTCGACCACCTGTAAGCTCACGTGCCTCCACGACAGGGTACACTGACCCGCTCACGAGACACAGCTTGTACACAGCCGCACGTCGGTAATCAGCGTTTTATGTAAGTGAGTCACCTGAGTCATTGAATGTCGTTAGCACACCTGGTAAGTGGACAGAGGAGGTGATTCACGTTTGGACTCTTTGACACAAGCTCTCGGCTAATTAGTTAATTGACGCCAACTAACATGAATTTAAGTAATTCACTGGCTAGAAAACGTCAATAATGAAGTAATAACTGGAGAGAGATGTCACAATTGTGAATTCTAATAACATAAAACCTTAGTTAAAATTAGTCCAACGCATCTTGAGCATATAGGCTAATTGCGTTTGTTGTTTGTAATGCTTTATTAGCACAAATGCATTTACAGAACAAGTCAAGTGTTACAACATAAGGATACAAAATTGCATCAATGTCAGATAAATAACATAAAAACATACAACAGGAAGAGCAAAACACAAAGACCAATAATTAATTCAGGTAAACACAGAAGCACAAAGGAGCAATGTAAGAAACAACTTAAAATAAAGTTATAGTAACTTAATTTTTTCATTATTTCTTGTTTTTAATGATGAAATAAATCAGGCTAACGGCTGTGCGTTACTTAGAGTCCATGGAAAAAGAGAGTAGCTAGGCATCATTCAACATTAATTGCTGTTATTAGTGTACTTTATTAAGGTAGTGTGTAAAATACAAGATGAAATGTATTGTCCTTACCTTGCTAACACCACAATCCTCAATTGCCTTTTCCTACCAATTAAAACAAATTCCTGCCAAACAAGCAAATTAAAACAGTTCTGCCCATAGGAAAAAAAAATTGTAATATTGTTATTGCACAAATGAACATCAAAATTGCACAGCATACAACAATCAACACATCTCTACAGACAAAGTATAAAAAGAAGTAAGTCTAAGAATTTAGTCTTAAAATATGATTATAAGTATTGCAGAATTAATACTAGTGATAATATTTATTTGAATAACACCTTTGATACAGAAATGCAGCTCAACGGGTTTTACAACAGACATGAACTAAACATTAAAAATATGATAAGAAAATTAAAGAAGAACATTAGATAAAAGATAAGCATTTATAAGTAGTGGGAAAAGTTAATAACATGTAGGAACAAAAATTTCAAATAAAATAAGTAAAACAAACAAGTAGTTTTCTGTGAAATACTGCTTATCAGAAACGTGCCTCACATCTGCCATAACCACTGTTATGGTGATGAGCATTTTAACCCATTCAAGTTATGTTATTAACTCTATGACTGTTATTTTATATTTGAAATTTAAAAAAAAAATCAAAATTATGTTTCTAGAATAATCCCCTCAAAAAAGAATTTTGTACATGGGATAAATAGTTTTTTGTTTATGGGCATATTTGTGTAAGCAGCAACTATAATAGCTATTAAAATGCTATTTTCTGCAAAGGAAACAGTACAAAATGAAAAAAATATATATACATAATATGATTGTTAGTGACTCAACTGATAATATGATAATTATATTAAAAAAATCTGGACTTAAATGGGTTATATAAAATGACACTCATAGACTTGGTGGGCTTTAGGATTAAATGGGTTACATATAGGCAATTTGCCAGGATATATTACTCAGGCTATGTTTCTGTTTTAGATTTTCAAAATGAATAGAGTACAGTTCTTTTGATGGCTCAAAAAAAACTGTAAGTGCATCTCCTCATCGACCTGTAGCAGAGGGCAGCAGAGTGAAAAGGTGGTTGACTGGATGAGTCCTCGGTTAAGCCTGTGGTCTCGACATAGACGTCCGGTTCTGTATTATGTCCTCGAGTAAAGGTTACTGTGCACTGGATATTCTCTGTGCTGATTCAATGACTTTCTCGAGTTCTTCTTTGTCAGCCACCATGTATCTAAAGAAAAACACACCAAGATGCTGTGAGAGCAGTGAGAGGCCAGCAGCAGCCGATGGGGCAGGCTGGATGTCCTGAGGAAGTAGAGACACTCCTGTGCCTTCTTCGCTGGAGAGGTCGTGTCGGCAGTCTGTGTGAGGTCCTGGGCGATACGTGTGCCTAGGATTTTGAAATCGGTGACTCAGAGAGGGTCCCTCTTTCGTTTTCCGAGTTAATTAGTTAATTATCAGCTCTTTTGTTTTGGAGGTATTGAGTGCCAGGTTATTAATCAAGTACCATTCAGACAGTTTTTGAATCTCAGCTACGTAGGCAGATTCATCACCATCAGTCCAACCATAGTGTCATCTACAATCTTGATAATTACATTTATTGATTCCAATTTTTTTGTAACACTAAACCACTACTTTGAGGCATGTTATGCATTATTACCTAATCTTAAAGTCCACTTTTACGTGTAACAAAGTAAGAAAATCTTGTTTTAAGGCATTTATAACAACAGGTAGTATTTCAGCATTTGTTCTAATATATATAAGCTGAGATTATATATATTAATAGCAGAGATTAATATGATGATTTCTAGGAGTTGATAGATACATTACAGTTTTTTATTTTGTACCCAGAAGTCAGAATATGCTGACTGTATTGATGTAGGCTGAGCCCATTATCATCCCACCTGTATTATATAGTCATGTGTGATTTTCTTAATTTGTCATGGTAACAAAATGTTTTTCTGCTGGTCTCTTTGGGAAAACCATTTTTTAAATGGCCTGCTCCGTTTACCGTAGTTGCTACATCGATAAATGTGAGAATATTTGAGCCAGTTTGTGATCTGCTACAAACCAGTTTTTCCACAAGAGGTCGCTGCCGTTCTTCCAGTTTTAAGACAGTAACCAGTGTAGGCAGGTGCTTCCCTGTAGCCTGATATTAATCATCAGATTCTAAATTCCTCCCTGCTGCTAGCTGTCTCTTTGCTTGTAGCTCTCTGTGTGAGAGCTTGTGGCTTTGTAAAGAAGAGTGAGAAATACCTTAGGGATAAAATAATGAAGAAATCAGTTAAAATGAGACAGTGTTTTTTTAATTACTCATATTTTTATGAACATGCTGCAAGTGAATGTACAATTTCTGATTAATTCTACAATTTATGGACATGCCACTTCCTTTTTGAGTGATGAGATGTTTTAACCTGTCTTAACATGCTTTGAATGGCATTTAGTTAAGCTTATATAATACTGGATTTCACTGAAGATATGCACTAGACAAATTAAATACATCAAAAAGATCACGAAATGACACAATTGTGATGAATGCAAGACAACTATGATTTTTTATTACAAGCAGGGCTGCAACTAATCATTACTTTCATTATGAATTAATCTGACGATTACATTCTTAATCGTATTAGAAAATAATAAGAGTCTACCCCACAGCTCAAAGTGGACCAGCAATCCAATGAAACATATTCAGTATTTGTTGTATAAGGCAAAGAAAAGCATGTTGTGTCTTTTAGCTTGAAAAAAATAGGTTAAGTTGCAAAATTATTGCGATTTTATTTTGTTTGACTGATTTATAAACCAATCAGGTAGTGTAGCTGTAATCCTGGGGTACCATACATGTTCTTGTAAGACATTGTAAATCTTGTGAAATTACTAATCATGCCCTATCATGGACCCACATGACAGAAACAGAAATTCATTGTTTCTCACTGTATTATCTTGGCCTGTCTGGAAGTACATTGTTAACATGCGATCATACCCGTTAAAAGATTAACATCTGGAAAATCCCACGACTTTAATTTAGTCTGCATTTTTTGCATTGTTGTTAAACCCTTTATAGGAATGGGATACATTTCAATTATTGCCTGTTTACCCTTTGCTTTTATCAATAGAGCATTTGTTTAAATCTTTCCCACAATGACTGGTTTATTTTAGGGGAGGGAACTAAATGGGACAATTCCTCCTGAAGATTACAGCCTCAGGCCTGCCCTTTATGCACATATCTGCTGACTGCCCTCAAAAACTACACCAAAGACCCACCTTTTAGCAAGTTTATGAAATCACAACAGCTGTATGTAGCCTTCTTGGTAGCTGAAATGTGTGCACTGGCTTGATCGTTTTGATCTGGGCCTAGCGACTCTTGCTCTGACTACTGCCTTTCAGCCTGCCTGTGCTAAACAAAAGACAAGCAGCCAGGAAATGCATTGGCCAATCAGCAGCCGCGTTACATTTAGTCAGCAAACGTGGCCAGTCTCAGCGTGCCTTATATCAGAGCAGCGAGTCGGACAGCTTGGAGAGCCGTGGCTGTGCTCTGAGCAGGGTGAGGGCTGACAGGGCTGTCCTCCATGTTTTAATAAGCATTGACATATCACACAGAGTTTTTTAGCCATGCATCCACAGAGGTAAGCCTTATTTTCATTCTTTCACATATACTACTCTGTTGGTAGGGCATCAGCCTCTGTGTATGATCCATGCCTGAGTAATAATACAGGTTTGTCTGACAGCCTGGGGGAGGGGGAAGAGTATTTTGTCACCCCACAGCATAGGAGTGGAGCTTGGAAGAAGAGCATAGCATGGTACAGTAGAGCAGGCAGCCTATCCTAATAGGACATGTACGACTCGGGGCCACAGGTCAAGTGTAAGGTCATCAAATAGTCATAGTAGACTGACTGAAAAAACCTGCTTTCTTTTGTCAAGATCAGAAAGGGACTGAGGTTGTGTGGCTGCTCCTGGCCTATGCTGTCAAGATAGCAGGCCTGGTGAGAGAGAACCAGGCAGGATGGGAGAGACAGGGAGCAGTGCAAAGGGGAGTCCCCAGATGAATTAACAGATGGTAAACTCACAACACAGCAAGTTTAATTTAGGCCTCAAACTGGCATGAGAGCAAGGGAGAAGGGCAACGTTGTTAAATGTATTCCATGCAAAACACGCCTATGTAGAATAGACTGTAAATTGTCTCGTTAACTAATTTATCTACACTTCATCCAATACCCAGTTCACCTAACCATGATGCCCCTTTTTCTCTCTGGAGAATAAAAGATGCTTTTAACAGGCCTGACACTATAAGATGCTCGCCACCTTTTCTTAAATACCAATTACCAAAGGACTAAATATGATGTAGCAGCTTATTTATCACAGGGTTGGAGGAATTGACTGAGCCTAATAGTGTGCACTGCCTCCCAGTGTTGTTCTCTGCTTCCGAGTGTCAGCCATTTTAGAGAGCTTCCCCTTTCTGTCCCTCTGCTCAAAGCACACTGGGTATTTGTATGTAAGAGAGGAGGAAAGAAGAAGGGAAGGACTTCCTCTGAAAAGGCACTGCATAGATATCTCATCTCATCCAAAGGGGCTTGAAAACCTGTTTGAAGTCGTCCAGGTTTGATTGAATTATGTTTATATGTAATGATGTTGATGTTGGTTTTCTGTATGCATGAGTCAGGAAAAAAAATGTTAATTTCAGTTAATGATGAATCAGATTATCAATATTGTTATTTTATTATTAAGCATCTGATGTATTCCGGGAGATGTTATTTAAAATGTACATATATAGATTATTAGAGGATGATTGATAAAAAAAAATCTCCTTTAGATATAGCCATGGCCTGAATATAATGGAACACATAGTGTTGCTTGACCAAGGTTCTTAGGCCGAATACATTGACTGAAAAAAGCAAATCCCCCCCTCAGTGTTTTGTGAATGTTGCTTGATAATGTGTCTAATCCCTTCATTCCACCCTGGTGTGAGGAATAGTGCAGGCAGCACTTAAATCTGCTTTACTCCATCACTGCCTGTTTAGTTTGCCTCTAACATTTCTACCAGTTGACCTTCTTGGATCTGTCTGGATGATGTAATTGGTCCTGACATTTTTTGGCATGGACGTGTTTCCATTTTGTAGGATAATTATGCTTTATTTTGCTTTTCGTAATGTATCTGTGACAGTACATTTTAATTGTGTATATTGCTTGTATTCTGGCTTTTAGGTTTTGTATTAAATGAAACGCATATATATTTGATCACATAGAAATTACACACAGTAGGATGGAATGCGTATAGCTTTATTCATATGTTTTTTTATTCTAATCTTACTGTTTATGCTTAAAATAGAGATATTGATTATGAGACATTGTAATATGAAGAAGCATTGGTAAGAGAGGAGGAGGGGTGGAGGTGGGGAGGCTGTGCTTTCCATGCTGTCTGGGAGGCCTGTGACATTTTCAGTCTCGTGTTTGTGTCCACTATTAGGGCCCATGCTGCATATCAACATGCTGGGGCACATGATAAGCTGCATGTGGTCCTTTACAGCAGAATTCGACTGGTGCCGTGTGTGCTCACTGTGTGTGCAGTACGCTTAGCGGTCAGAGAGAGGGAGAGAGAGAGAGAGGGAGAGAGAGAGAGGGAAAAAAGAGAGAGAGGGAGAGAGAGCTTCTTCAAAATGGATGCCATACACATACACTGGCTGAGAGCACAGCAAGGGAGGGAATCTGATCCGTTCACTGTCAAGCCTGTAGAGCTGCATACATGTCTGATAAAAGGCACACAGCCAGTTTATGCCTGTATGGGGTTTCACCGGAGCAAGGGACTCGCTTTTCAGGAGGTTTTTAGCAACAGTGTGGATCAGTCCTCTCTGCATTGCAGCACTGAGGCTGAAGAGAGCGGGGAGAAGACAGCCTGTGTGCCACACGGAGCTTAGCACCCAATCAGGCACCTCCGTGTGGTGCTCAAGCCAATCAGCAGCCTGCAGCCGAGGTTAAAGATTGACAATTGCAGGAGAGAGCAGCAGGGAGAGAAGGCCTTCTGGGAAACCTGGACCCATCTTTTCCCTCTTCCCCCAACGCCCTCAATAATTGAAAAAGATTAAAGAATAGGCTGAAGAATCTGTATGTGAGTAAGAAAAAAAGGTATGCTGTTGATTTCCTACATTGAAGCGTGGATGTTATGGCAGTGGTGGGTGTGGAAAGGCTTGTATCAGTAGGTTACAATAGGCTGTATTGTGTGCTCTTAGGAGTTTTCATTTAGTAATGTGTTTTTTTTCTTCAGGATAGGAGGTTTAGATTTTCCTCCTTGTTCCTGTTTCTATCATTGTCTTTGTCTCTTGTTGCTGTATTCCTGACCTGGACAGGACAGGATGTTGCTATGGTAAATTGTCTGAGGCTGTCCAGACAGTTTAGATGAGGAGGCCAGTAAAGCCATTTCACTGCACTCCTGCCTGTCTCCGCAGATGTGCTGTGCTCCTGCCCGTCATTTCATCTGTCTTTAGTGATGGAGGAGGAATAGGAGGAGGAGGGGTGTGGGGGGTTGGTGAACAGGATTATTGAAACTGAAAGCAGTATTTTTGTTTTCAGTGAATGACTGTCTATTTTTGACATTTTGAAAATCAAATAGGGCTCTCCTCAGAAATAAGTGGCACAAGAATTGGCCAAATTGAAGCCATCTGAATAGTGAGACTGGTGCATCTGTTGTGGCGTCAGAGGGAATGGAAACAATAATAGGATCGACAACAGGGCGCCTGCAAACCAAGGTGAATCATGTTGAACTGATCCTGAGAAAAACCTGTTGGACAGATTTTGATAATGTGATGACAGCACATTGTGTCTTGCGTTTCAAAGAAATTTTCCTTTACAGAACTGGGGCTATGATCATGCAGTCATTATAATGTTTGTTGATAGTGCACTTGATCATTAAATATAGCTAAAATAGGGGCATCTTTTTACGTGTTTTTTACTCGTCAGATGTCAGAAGTTTTAGACATTGCAGATTATGTTTTTGTGTTTACTATTTATGGCTCTGTGGTTAGTGGATAACTGCTAATTATAACACATTTAGTTGCTACTGCAGTTAATGTTTAACCTTTGCTTTAACAAAGTTGGAGACTTTTTGTCATTTAGAGGATGACTTTTCAAGTCACCAAACATTGAACATTATTTTTTTTGAATGTGTCTTTAAACTGTGGACATACACTATCGGTCATTATTGGGTACACTATGCTTGTTCTTGGTTGACCCTTTGGCCTACCCAATGGCCTTAATTCTTCATGATGATTCAACAAGGTGCCAGAAACATTCCTCTGAGATTTTGGTCCATATTGACGCATTAGAATCACACAGTTGCTGCAGATTTCTTGGCTGCACATTCATGATGCAAATCTCCTGTTCCACCACATCCCAAAGGTGCTCTATTAGGATTGAGATCTGATGAATGGAGGCCATTTGAGTACAGTGAATCCATTGTCATGTTCAGGGAATCAGTATGATATGATTTGATGTTGTGTTATCCTGCTGGAAGCAGCCATTAGAAGACGGGTACACTGATCATAAGGGGATGGACCTGGTCAGCAGCGATACTAATGTTGGCTGTGATGCTTAAACTAAAACCTTAATTGGTTCCAAGGGGCCCAAAATGTGCCAATACAGATTCACGCTATTACAGCACCACATGAATCTGACCTCCTCCACTTGACCATGTCAACATGCCTAAATGCAATGAGTTGCAGCCATATGATTGGCCTAGGTTAAGATAACATTAATGAGCAGTTGAACAGGTGTACATAATCAAGTGGCTGATGACTGGCTCTTGGACGGCTCATGAAACATGCCAAACAGCCTCACAGTATGTATCTTGCAAACAATTTACAGTCTTGTGTTACTTTATTTCATTATAGCTATTTATGGGTTGTTTGAAATCAGGCAAATGTCAGTGTGGAAAAGATGTGTTTGTACACAGGTGCAACCAGAATAAGCCATTGTACCCCCCATCAAAAAAATGAAACCTGTAGTTGATGAGAAACTAAAACTTTCCCAGACCCAATTTATCAACCCCTGACTGGTGTCTATTTCATATCTTAACATAATTATTCATATGGCTCTAAACTTTTGAAATGTGTTCATAGCACAGCACTTTTCTAAAAGGAACAATTTAGATATTAATTCTGATCTGAAATTTTCAGCACATGAACAGGGTAAGATTTATAATGCTTCTGTTCCCAAATGAATGAATGTCGCAAATCTAACCGGAATTATATTAGAGTGCCTGTTGGCAAAGTAAACATTTCTTGTCTAGAATAAAACCATTGTTGTAGGATAAAGGGGATATATTATTGGGTAGGCAAAATTGTCTATAATAAACTTGCAGTTAAACGACTGAAAATGTGACCATTTACATACCAAGTACTGCTAACAGGACATAATGAGTCTGTGTCTGAAATGTTTTAGCCACCAGATCGCCCCAAATAAAGTTCCCCCTACTTCTAAAAAACACATTGTTCTGAGGAACAATTTGAACGGTGTAATCACAGCATGTGAGAAATCCTCATTTGTATGCAATATTTGGCTGCTGTATCTTTGAGATTACCTCTTTTCTGCATCAGTGTAGCAGAGGAAGAGGGAAAAACTGACACTGCAACAGAGGGAATGGAGATCTCAACACGATCCAAAGGTAAGAACAAGCATACTGTATGATTTATATGGTTTATAGATATGTCAAGTAAGCTATACCTCTATACTCATGTCTGTACCTATGAAATAACCTAATATTGCATATTATATAATGTAAGGTGCTAAGTTGTTCTGTTTAAGTGTCTTACCATCTTTACTGACCTCACCCCACTGTGAGTGAAGGAAAACTCTGCTGTGGAGTAAATTGTTCTTGCTTTAAGGAGGCCATCGGTGTGCCCTTGCTGTTTTGTGTGGTCTCTGACCTTTGTCTGCACTTTCAGATACAGGGTCGACAGAGCGGATGGCCCCAAAACGAAAGATACCAAGTCCCTCTCACTCTTCCAATGGCCACTCCTCTGCTGAAACCTCCCCATGTCCAATAAAAAAGAAGAAGAAACCGGGTGCTGTCAGCAGCAGCAAAGACCAGGTAACAAAGAATCCGCAACCCACCATCCAAATGTAAACGACCCCACCACTAAGAAACAGGATTTAAACCCACTAGCATTCCCAAACTGATTGCTTGTCTTTTGATGTTCTATCTTAAACTACATAATAACTAAAGTTATTCTACCCTGGAATTGTTTTCTGAGCTGCGTTTTTTTACAACTTGCATTTTGCACTACTATGATTCTTATCTGTGCATTGATGGTGACATTTCAGGAAGAATTCTGAAGCTATGAACAGTTACATTGGATCCATGGTTGTGGACAACAAACCTGCTTTACTACATGACATACCCAATGTTGGCATGATAATGGTTCTAGTTGTGTGACACACACTCCTGAGCCCTAACCCTGACCTTCACATGAACCAAGTTTGAGTAAAGCTGTAGGTCAAGATGCTTGTTTTTTTCCAGTTTCTGCTAGTGTGATGTCACACAGGATTTCTGGGAGTGAGGTCGAATAAAGTCCAAAAATAGATTTTGAAGATTGTTACTTTAAACTAATCTGCTTCTAAATTATATTTAAATTTATATAACTGCAATATTGAGCAATAAAATCAAAACATCACAAGCATTCACCTTCATATTCATGAAATTATAATTGTAGGAGCGCTGATATAAATTATACCATCGTTTTGCAACAGTGCCGAGAATGTTCATCCATTTCAGATACCATGACTGATGCTTTTAGTAATTCATGTTCTGTCAATATTTTATAAGCCTTTATTTATCCAGGGTAGGTTCATAGAGCATGAAAGCAGTTTTGCAGGAACACGCTGCTCCATATACACACACATTTGCACCTAGAAGTTGTCCAGTTCAAACAGTGTTTGTTCTGTTGGATCAGTGAGCAGCTCCACTAGAGCAAATGGGGTTAAGGTTGTTTCAAGTAAAATAATGATTGTTTGTTTTTTGAAAGTGAGATGTGTGTGTATAGTTGAATATTCTTGGATTACCCCCTTCCCCAATAACTCACTTTACAGTCTGCTATAGAGCTGGGACAAATAATCAATATTGTATTATATCATGATATTATGTCCTGCTTTACATTATTGCTACATTAGCATCAGTATCATGATATGTGTTCTTGTGATTCTGAGGCAGACGTATTGGATTTTTGCAAGTGTTAAACATGTTCTGCTTTTTGCTACCTACGATTTTTGCTCGAGTTTGTGCCATTTGTATGATGGCTCATATTTTCGTGTTCCCGGGAGGTTTTAGCTTGTTGATGCACCTTATTTAGTCCTAGCTATCTGCAGAGATGTAAAACCAAAAGCTCTTAAAAAATGAATAAGACAAAATATAGTGATTAGCAGTACTTTTAAAGTAGTAAACATGTGATTTCCAACAATAGATGAAATTATTTAAGTACAGTATGATGTGCACCATATTCTTATTAGTGTGTTATGTTTAGAATTGTGTTCAGTTTGAATTAACATTATTAAATGCACCTTTAGAAAAAAAATAAAAAATAGTTATACAAGGTTCTTTTCAAACAAATGCTTCTTTCAGTCAAACTATTTTAATAAAAGAATCATCTGTAAATCATGTGTATGCTTTGCTTGCTCTGCACAATAAGTAAATGATTGCTTGTATTTTACGCTCGGGACATTAGATTGACCTTCGTAAATGATTAGGTGCTACTGTAACTATTTGAGCCTTTGCCAGTTGAATCAAGATTGCTCACACTGTTTACCCTCCTGCACGTTGGTGTTCTAAAACGCAGATTAAAATCAGAGAGCTGAGAAAGTCACATGTCTCCGAATATTTACATAGAGCTATTTACCTTTGGTTTTTGGGGTAATTTTGGGTAATTAATTTGGAATTTTGAAAAATATACTGTTGACTTAAATCTTGATAAGTGTGGCATATCAGTGCTCACAGCGGTCTGTGTTTTGCGCAGCGACTTGAATGTGTCTTTTGTTGATGCTCTACATGTCTGCTTGGCTTCTTTAAATCTCTGATCACCTGATTTTGACCTTCCCCAACTTTGTGTTTCTTTTGCCTACATTCCAGTCAGAACTAAGACATGGTCCCTTTTACTATGCGAAGCAGCCAGCACTCACCACAGACCCTGTTGATGTTATACCGCAGGACGGCAGGAATGACTTCTACTGCTGGCTGTGCCACCGCGAGGGCCAGGTGCTCTGCTGTGAGCTCTGCCCCAGGGTGTACCACGCCAAGTGCCTCAAACTACCAGCCGAACCTGACGGCGACTGGTTCTGTCCAGAGTGTGAGGTACTCACCTAGGAATGTGTATAGTGTATGGGAAACATAATTCACAAACCTATAGTACAAACCTCTTGTAATATTTGTCCAGTTATGGATGACCTCTTAGTAAGATTGGACATAAGTGACTTCATAAATAATGTGCAATAATGGGGTATTACGTTTTGTTTTTTTTTCTTTTAATGTCTTCTAGAAAATAACAGTTGCAGAGTGTATAGAGACTCAGAGCAAAGCCATGATGATGCTAACTATAGAACAGCTGTCTTACCTACTAAAGTTTGCCCTTCAGAAGATGAAACAACCAGGTGTAAGTATTCTGGTCCCTCTGTCTTTCCTGGTAATTCATTTTCAAACTGATTTATGTATATATATTGGGGCAGGCAGCTTAATTACAGATGCATACTCTTTAATTTCTGCCTTTTTTCTGGTCATTTATTCAGACGTATCACTTAGATATTGGCATGTGTTCTTTTCTGGCCAGTCTTGATGAGCGATTATTGCCTTTGCAAACCAAAAACAAAAAAAAAAGACGTTTTTTTTCTGGTCATCTTATTCTCACCAGTCGTGACAGTTATCTGCACTCAGAAGTACTACCTATCCAGCATGATATAATACTGATTTGCATGTGCAAATGATGTCTTATAACAGAACTAACAATCACAGTCATTGTACTATAATAGGCCTATCATGGCTGGAAACCATGAAGGTAAACATGCTAGCTGGTGGTGAGGATACAGCTGCCCCTCTCACTCTCTTTCAGGATCATCCCCGCTTGTCATCTCGCTCCCCCCATGCAGCTTCCACGCAGAGAAAGACTTTTAATTGGGTAATCAATTACACCACTAACAAGACCCCGTCATGATTTCTTCCTCCACTGGTTTTCCTCCTTTTGTTTGAAGCGGCTTTTAGAGCTTTTATTAGTAGCATGGTGGTAGCATGTTCATTTGCGGTAGAGGGGAAGGTTGTAAATTTGACTAGTGAGTTTTTGCACCTTCACTTCCTTTTCTGTCTCCTCGATTTTATAGACTGAGCCCTTCCAGAAACCTGTGTCTCTTGAGCAACATCCAGATTACGCAGAGTACATTTTTCACCCAATGGATCTTTGCACACTTGAGAAGGTAAAACACAGTCTCCTAAAACATTTATAAGATGTTTTTAATTCAGATATGTTGCGCAGTCATCAGTTTTGGCCCTTTTTTTCTTTTTGCAGAATATCAAAAAGAAAATGTATGGCTGTACAGAGGCTTTCTTAGCAGATGCAAAATGGATTTTGCACAACTGTATTATATACAATGGAGGTATGTTTCTTCATCTACTAATCACACTGATGAATAATCTGGTGGTGATATGTTAAAATATGATAATGGTTTGTTAGCTTTTAATTACAATTTACTTTACATAATTAGTTTTAAATGATGATGTGATTGTCTCAGAGGAATTCCGCTAAAAGATGATAACCAATTATATGGAATTATCACCTTGTCTAATTTGTATATAAATAGTTTAACACATATTTCTGTCTTTCTTTTTCAGGCAATCACAAACTCACAGCTACAGCTAAAGTTATAGTAAAAATATGTGAACACGAGGTCAGTATGTGGTCCGGGTCTGAAAGGATATTTAATGTTTGAGCTCAGTTTTGATTTATTGATTTCAAGAGTTTGATTTTCGAATCTCTTTTTGCAGATGAATGAGATTGAAGTTTGTCCTGAGTGTTATCTGTCTGCTTGCCAAAAGAGAGACAACTGGTTCTGTGAGCCATGTGTAAGCTGAGTAACTTGAGCTTTCTGTTGATGATTCTTCCAGATTGTGTGTACCCATTCAAACATACACCACTGGAATACAAGCACTTAGTGCCAGTGTTTTACTGTATGTCTGCAGAGTAACCCGCACCCTCTGGTGTGGGCCAAACTGAAAGGATTTCCCTTCTGGCCTGCTAAAGCTCTGCGGGACAAAGATGGCCAAGTGGATGCCCGCTTTTTTGGACAGCATGACAGGTATCTGCCCTTTGTGCTTCAGTGACTTGATTGGATTGACATTTCAATGTTTGTTGTGACACAGGGCACTTTATGATATGGTTCTTTATCCCTCAGGGCTTGGGTCCCATTAAATAATTGCTACCTCATGTCCAAAGAGATTCCATTCTCTGTGAAGAAGACCAAAAGCATCTTCAACAGTGCCATGCAAGAGATGGAGGTCTATGTGGAGAACATGAGGAAAAAGTTCGGAGTGTTTAACTACGCCCCCTTCAGGACACCCTACACTCCTGACAACAACTTCCAGATGCTGCAGGATCCCTCCAACCCCTTATCCACTCCTGTCAAATCCGAGAAACAGGAAAAGATCAAGCTGAGCTTTGATATGACGGCATCACCCAAAATCCCTCTGGCTAGAACCATGTTGTCTGGGGCCGGGGTGGGAGGGGCTGCAACAGGGCGGCGGCTCCCCCTCAGTGATATGCCTCGCTCCCCCATGAGCACCAACTCTTCTGCCCATACAGTTTCAGATGGGGAACAGGAGGCAGCAGACAAGTCCCAGACAAAAGCTCCGAACAGCCAGTACAATGTGGGAGAAGAGTCTATGGACTGTGCAGGTATGCCACATTTTAGCATGGCTTATCTATGTTTACAAGGAGATTGTTCCTCTTCTCTGATCTCATTTAACAGTAAAAAAAAATATCTCTGTACAGCCTCACCTGCTAATCCTCGGCCTGGTCCTGCTGGCAGCTCCTTGGACAGTCCTAAGCCATTCCACTCCCAAGCTGCTGGCCTCCCCAAGCAGGAGAAAACGCCTCCGACAGGAAGCATCCTGAACCTCAATCTAGGTGAATCTCTCGTGAATATGTAATATATGTGGAATTTAATTTCTTGAGTCAATAGTAGATTTTAAACATTATGTTTGAAATATTTTTTTTCAATCAGTGTTGGATTTAACATAGCATATTTCTATGGAACAACAACGGGTTTTACCAAAAAACAAATCATCAGCTTTATTCCACTGCCAGTGAGCTAATGCCACAACACAAGTGTTAATGTAAATGAACTACTAATACTAATAAATTAGTGATATTGTTGGCCCCAATATGTTTGGCACACTGCAAGTCGAGATGCTTTTTGGGACCTCCCAGTCCCAAAAATCTCTGAAGTGAAACAAACACTATGTATGAAATCCACTGAACCTTCCACAATATCCCTAACTTATTGTGAGTAGTGTGTAAATCTGTCAATAGGAAGTGAAAGGAAATTAAAAGAAACTGGAAAAAAATGTGTTTTAACAAGTGTATGTATGTAACAGAAAAATGAATAATACTATTAGGAATTTCTATATATTTTATTCGTTCAGATCGGAGTAAAGCAGAAATGGACCTGAAGGAGCTCAGTGAAACGGTGCAGCAGAAGCAGGGAGCAGCACCGGTCCTCACATCACCAAAGAGACAGATCAAGAGTCGTTTCCAGCTCAACTTGGACAAAACCATTGAGAGTTGCAAGGCACAGCTGGGTCAGTGCGGTTTGTGTACTGCTGCGTTAATCTAGTCTAAGTAGATGATAATCAGCAATATAAATGCTCTTATAAAAGAAAGTTGCTTAATGAAACTTATTTTGGGGATGTGTCCTTGGGAGGTGGTGTTTTCTGTTGAATAATCTTACACCAGTTGCTTACTTCCTTCTTATATCATACGTCCTTTGTGTTGCAGGTATCGATGAGATCTCTGTTGATGTCTATAAAGGTGTGGAACACAGTGACTCAGAAGACTCTGATAAATCTGACTCAAGTGACAGCGAGTATGCCAGTGATGAGGAGCAAAAGACCAAGGACGACCAGGACATGGCACCCAATGAAGAAGCCCATAAAGAGCCTTCCAAAAGTCGAGTCAAAGACCAACCATCTCCAAGCCAAGATAAGGAGAGCAAACCTGATGCACCTGCAGCATCTGAGTCTGCAGCAGACGACGCCGATGCAACAGCATCAGACCCTCCGGCTAAAGAGAAAGTAGACGCAGTTTTTGAAAAAGAGGGTTCGGAGAAGAACAAAGCATCTCCAGCATCGCCTGCTCCACGAGAGAACGTTCAGGTGAAAGATGATGCGAAGCAGTCCGTGCCGGTGGAGGACTCTGACTCAGAGAGGGAGCTGGTTATTGACCTCGGAGAGGATCAGGGAGGCAAAGACAGGAAGAGAAGCAGAAAAGACAACAACACTGTTAAAGAGTCATCTGCCAGCAAACCTGAAAGTGAGAGTAAAGTCCACTTTTAGCAGTTGAATGTTATGAAATTTTATTTATGGAAACATCAACATTGCTCAGGTAGAACTGGTAAATAACATGTATAACATGTACTTTTTCTCCTAGGTAAAGCCTTGACGCCTTCAACGCTACCATCTCAAAACAGCACAGCCCCCTCCACACCCTCCAGTGTTTCCTCGCAGTCGCCTATGGCCATTCCCGTCACCATGGTCTCCTTCACCACTCCCTCCCCTGCGACCATCAGCCTTACGACTGTGTCCAGCGCCACCGCAACAACGCCACCCTCTTCCTCCGCCTCTTCAGCCTCCACCACGCCGGCTCTGAAGAAACAGCGCCCTCTGCTGCCTCGAGAGACGGTGCCGGTGGTGCAGAGAGCTGTGGTGTGGAACCCCACCGCCAAGTTTCAGACCTCCTCCCAGAAGTGGCACATGCAGAAAGTGCAGCGTCAGCAGCAAAACCAGCAACCCGTGGCCACGACCACACAAACGCAGGCTTCATCGCCGCGGCAAGGTCAGGCGCAGGTGCTGACCCAGACACAGGCAACGGGAAACAGCTCGACATCCTCATCCATGTCCTCGTCTTCACCGCAGACGTCTTCACAAAGCACACGCTATCAGACCAGACAGGCTGTTAAAGGTAGATAACGTAGTTTTGGTCACAAGCTTCATTGTATTCAGTTAAAACAAACAGAGCAAATGTTTAATACACCACCATTCCTAATCATCTAATACTATCAGTTTAAACTCCACAGTGATAAATGTTCAATATTTCAATTTTTGTCCTTATTGATGGTGCTTACTAAAGGTGTTTTTTTTTATCAAAGCTGTTCAACAAAAAACAGAGCAAAAAAGAAAGCTGCACCCTTTTTTGCTTTGTAAATCTAATTCAGTTCTTTTTAAGACCTTTTTTTAAGACTTTGACAAGGCAATTGCACCCTTTCCACAACAACAGTGCACATTAGGGCTGAGCTATATGTTTGAAATCAACTTGACAATCTTAACAAGGATATTTTCTGGATATTTCTGTATCTCCATATAACAGTCATATGTAAAATCTCAAAACGTAATCTAATTGATGGCAAATGCAGTGAACTGTGCCCCACTGTTACGCTCAACATTAAATACAATTTTATGGTATTTTAACATTTTGACTATATTTTGTAAAACAATAAGGCTGTTCTGGCTGCTGTTGCATTGACAGAGTAGGCTATAGTTAATTCTCCACATTAAATTGCATTCACATTTCACTATCTGTCTTTCTTCCACTTTAACAGTCCATTAAATCTGTAAACACCATTTAATTGTAACCAAATGAATAGTCGCATATGCCACAGCAGTTGTTGTGGCTCTGCAGTAAAACAGAAATAATATACTATACTATATACTAAAATATTTTGTTTTGTCTCTAAAACCCACTGGCAAACAGTTTTTAGCTGAGCATCATCTGTACTGTTTTGTATCATTCTTCAGAAAAGAAAAAAAGAGTTTGACTGGAGTGAGTTGTAACCGAAGAATACTATGGTCTCTAATCATTAAAATTTAATTTAAACTAGTGAATCCTGTGAGGAGACATTTTATGACCTTCAATTCTGAAAATCTAATTAAAGACTTTTTAAGACTTTTTAAAGGTCCGCGGAAACCCTGAAAAAGACACTCCACTCAGCACATCCACGTCAGCGGTCACCCTGGTGTCCAGTAGTCCAACTTCTGTTGCCATGGTAGCAGCATCAAGTTTAGGCACAGCTGCTTCATCTTCACCAGTGACAACAGACCTGTATATCCCCACTGCGTCAGCAGATGTTGCTGCAGACATTGCCAAGTACACCAACAAAGTTAGTATCATTTTGAGTTTACTAGTGTTTTATAAGGCATCATCTCCACTGATCTCTTGTTGTGGGATATTGTCCTGTGATAAATACCTGATGTGAAAACAAGCCCTGAGAGCAGCAGTTTAGAACGGTTTATAAGTTTTGGGTATTACAGGTCAAACATTCTGAAAACTCACTTTGCCATGGAAAAGATACAAAGCTATATTCATTCCCTTGTATTAATGTTAAGTTAGAAATCAAATGATAATTTATTTTACTACATAAGAGTATTTATTGTTAGCCACATACAGTAGCATATGAGAAAAAATGTGTTTCTAGTATATATATATTTATATAGTCTGTTTATTAAATATCTTATCATGAGACATCAGCATATTATGGTCTTGTCTTGTTTAGATAATGGATGCAATCAAAGGTACTATGACCGAAATCTACAATGACCTTTCCAAGAGTACTTCAGGCAATACAATAGCAGAGGTAGGTGTTTTCTCTCAGCCGTTCGGACACTCAGAGTACTATGCAGATCATAACAGTTGCTTGCATTTTTGGCCCTTTACTTACCCTAAGATGTATTTTTCATTCAGATAAGACGACTAAGAATCGAAATAGAAAAATTACAGTGGTTGCATCAACAAGAATTGTCAGAAATGAAGCACAATCTTGGTGAGAACTTTACGAATCAGCAAAATGCTATGCCGTGTCTTCTCCCTAGACAGTGTAATGAGTTTTACTTGTGTTTGATTGTGTAATTTTTAGAGCTGACGATGGCAGAGATGAGGCAAAGTCTGGAGCAGGAACGAGAGCGGCTGGTGACTGAGGTGAAGAAACAAATGGAGCTGGAGAAGCAGCAAGCAGTCGATGAAACTAAGAAGAAACAGTGGTGCGCTAACTGCAGAAAAGAGGCCATCTTCTACTGCTGCTGGAACACCAGCTACTGTGATTACCCCTGTCAGCAAGCCCACTGGCCAGAACACATGAAATCCTGCACTCAGTCAGGTAAAAAAGCAAGTGCCAGCATCAACATTATATGACATTCACACAAACAAGGACTATTGTTATCTGTGGTGGAGTTAACTCTGTCTATAAGTATTTAATCCTTAATCCAGCCACATTACCTCTAACATTTTATCACTTTTGTTCTATTTGTAGCCACAGCCCCACAGCAAGAACCTGAGGCTGAGTCGGCAACAGACCCCCCAAACAAAAGTTTAGGGCAGTCTAGCAGTGGCCCAAACACTCTCAGAGACACGCCAGTCTCTGCACCATTAGACAAAGACTGTGACATGGAGAAGAGCACTGACAACGTTGCGGTCACTCTGTCATAACTGTGCTTCCCAGACTTGAAAATGTAAATGTATATATTGTTTTTTCTTCCACTACATGGATATGTCTATATCAGTTGTTCTGTTCAAGTGGCTGTTCAGGGAGCAATCCAAATTATTTTTATTTATATATTTTTGTTTGCCTTTCAGGGCTCACATACTGCCCCCAGTGCACAGTGGTCTTTAAAACATTTTAAAGGTGGAAACAAGACTGACAGCAGATAGTCAGCAACCGCTAGAGGGGGCAGTTTAAAATGTATACTGCATATTCATGCACTCCTCTGCAGTCTATAGAGAGCTGTCAGTATAACGTTCATAAGAGCATGCCTGACTGTCAAAAAAAACAAACAACATACACATAGTGTAAAATACAACAGTTAAACCGTTGAAGACTGCAAACATGTAACCTCTTTTAATGGACCACCTCACTTTTAGATTAGAGGACTGTTGACAGAAATGTCTGTAAATTACTTATTTTGTATTCTGTTAATTTATTTGTTATTCTAATGTTGCCTGCTGTATACTGCAAAGATAATAACAAATACAAACATTTTAAACAAGCTGTTTCAATGGTTACATTGTACTCTATTTAGTAAGAAAGCAGTCTCCAATCAATTAGCTTAGTTTTAACTAGGCTGAATGTGTAAGTAGGGTTTAAACAGAGAAGCTTTCAAGTTTACCCTTTAGCTGGAAGGTTTGCTCACTAACGGCATCATCTTAAGTTTTATCTCATAGTTGTGTCAGGGGAACTTGTTTTGATGTATATGTACATATGGTCTATGCAAATTTAAGAGTATATTTGACACCATTTTACTGCCACATTTATGTAGAGGTTTATAAGAGCTTTAAATAGATGTATGAGATTTCAGAAGTCTGAAATTGTGTATCAACGGTCAGAAATATGCAGATAAAAGTCAACAAACCTGAAAAAAAACAGCAAGCTGTTACTTATAAGAACAGAAGTGGCAAAATGTCACATTGGCAATTTATTTTTTAAGTGTTACACCCATGGTGTAAATAATATGTTTGAAATACAATGAAAGCAAGATAATTATAATATTAAATATAAACTCAAGGTGCCTAATTAAAATAACCAAAATTCAGGAAAATGCTCGTGTAGCTCAGGTTTTCAGTTTTCACTTTGTATAGTGTAGTGTCCACCTAGACGTGGGTTTAATCCCATGGTGTCTAGCTACACTTTAAACCTGCGCTTCTCCTCCTGGCCAGCGGCGGCGCTGCAGACGCACAGCGCGCCCTCTCACCGTCAGCCATCTGCCGCAGTCAGTTAGCTCCAGCGGGAATGGGAAAATGGAGGATTGACCGAAGAAAGAGCGAGGGCATAATCATCGGTATTTCTAGCGTGTAGGTGGGTGGAATGCAACGATTTGAAACGTTTAGCGCTACTAGCGTATTGCTGAATTTTCGTGGGGTTCCCCCTCCTCGTGCAGCAGCGGCTGGAACAGGTTGACTCCAGGTATCCGAGGCAAGGTTGAACATGGCGTTAACTAACAGTAACATCACGCTGTTTTCATGTCACGTCTCCCCCTCATGCTGCTAACCCGCGGGTCTCGCTGCAGGAGAAATGCGCCAATTGGCCCTTGTGTTTTATTTGTGAAAAATTACCGTTACCCCGACGGCTAATATCTGAGCTATAGGTACAGTTAGCATGTCCATGCGCGTGGCGGCTAATGGCGTGCGTGCACGTTTCGCGACGAGCTCGAGGACGATGCAGTAAAGCTGGTTTATGCTCGTTGATGCTAAACGTCCACGTTATATCTGGAGTCTACACGAACAAACTCGACGTTACCAGCATTTGAACAAACCAGAAAGCGGTGCTGGGGTTAGCTTGAGCTAGCTAACGGTGAGCGGGGAGACGGTGCGGTCGTCACTTGGTGAGGGGGGGGGGTGTAGTCTCATGTGATAGCTTAGTGTGGTGTGAGGCGAAACTCGCACATAATTCAGCTCCCACTTGACGACGTAACTTAGCGTTATATGTAATGTATTGCATGGCTGGGAACGGGGAGGCGGGTCTATCCTGCGCGTGAAGGCCGTGCTTCCCTCTCCGGTGGAGCAGCAGCTGCTGCTGCGTTAACCCTGTTCACAGCATCTAGACGCGTTAGGTTTCTCTCCGAAATGTTTAGTTTAGATTTTCACCCACGACCCCTCCCACGTTTCTTGGCAACGGCTTCCTCCTCATTCACGTGGCACAGTGTAGTGATCACCAGCAAAATCTTTGTTTAATCACCATCAGCGGCGGTGTATGAAGTCCCGGAAATTCCTGGGTTGAAGATACAGTTACCTATGAGAATAATGAAAGTAAATATACAAGTTAAAAAGCAAGCAGTCAGAATTCTATATATAGGGATATATTTTATTCTCGGAGTTTTCGGGTTTGCATAGTACACTTTTGTGAGATCTACACTGGACGAGAATAAGCTTTAAAGCTATTTTTGATGTCTCAGGTCATGTTCGAATCGGGTCATTTGGAGTCAGTTTCCACCACAATAGAATTTTATTTTTTACTAAATATTGGAAACGCTTAGAGGTACGTTAAATATGTTTTGCTTAAGTGTAGAGGAGTCAAAGCCGATTGAACTGTATACAAACTGAAGTGAACTACATATACTTAAGTACTATAACAAAATATTATAAAGTAGATATGATTATGCTTCACTATCATTGTATGCATTGTATTAATCTATTTAAATTATTTTAAAATTATTATATTTATTACCGGTTCTTGTGAAAATTGCAATTCCCCAGATGCCAGAAAGAAGTTGTCTCAATCATGTTTGAGCATTTGCAGTTAATCTGGAAAAAGTCCTCTAAGAAATATTTTTTCATATGAAGTTAAATCTTTGAGTGGTTTTGGCATTAATAAGGACAGTTGGTAAATCTCACGTTCTGTATTTTATGTTTAAAATGTAAACAAAGTTGAATACACACAGTGGTTGCAGTTTAGCTTTTCTGTGAAGTGCAGGGTCCTAACCTCTTTTCTTCCTTCTGGCAGATCCTTTAACCCTTTACCAAGAGTGATGGTCACTGATGTAAAGCCTTTATTTTGTTTGAAGAAACACTCTGTCACCCACCACTGCTGACCTGCAGGTACAGACATGCAACAGCGTTCATAACATGTTAAATTGAGTAGAATTAAGATTTGTTTTTCCTGGAGAATTTAAAGCTCTTTACATCTTCATAAATCATGATCATCGATAACTCCTTCTGAATTGTTTTAGGCCACAATTATTTCAGTTTAAGGCCCTAAACATTGTCCGTATTTAAATGTTATCCCGTCACAGTGGTTACGTCACTGTTGCATACAATCCTACTTGGCAGCTTAGACTATAGAGGGTATGCACATGATGTGATCACACACAGCAGTTGCTACAGTCACACCCCCTAATTAGCAAGCATGCTAAATTTAGCATGTCATGCTTTTCACATGCAAAATAACCATTGCACTGTTGTGTAATTTATCATGCAGATTTTAAAATATTATCCACCGCAAGCTTTTGAGAAGGGAAGTGAAACCGTGTAACATTAAAACAAACACTGCATCCTCATGAAGGCGTAATAAACCTAAAGGGTTTAAGAAACACGTTCATACTATCCCTTCAAGTCTATGATTATGATTCTGTGTACTAAGATGAATTATATATAATTCATCAATAATAATTCAATAATAGGAACAGGCATTTTTTTTGCCTAATGCCTAAAAATATGATTCTGCTTCTTGAAACACATGAAGCGTCAGGACACATACCTTCTAACCGCATTTTAATGTCCACGGATGTCTGGGGAAATTGAATTGGGCATTGTTGGTATTGATGGCCTTCATTTTTGTTATGTATGTTCATTTTCCTCATTTATCCACATTCATAGCAGCTGTTTAGTTATGTGATTTTGAGAAAAGGATGTCAGTGCATACCTTCTATAGAGCTGTTGTTAAAAATGATAGATAAATTAACAATGAGTTTAACAAGAAAGGAGCCTATTTAATAATGTAAGACACAGCCGTAGGGCTGCTCCCTCCTAAAGATTTTCCGAGTCAACTAGTAGTCGTCAGGCAGAATTGTTTCCGGAGTCTGACACTTTTCTGCTCATTAACATTTAGCTTAACTTACTGCTATAATTTGTCATTGTTTCAACTAGGTTAATTGTGTTAAAGAATAACTTTATACCTTTTTAACAGGTTGTTTTAATCATTTACTTAATATTTGTTTTCACCAGAGTATGAAAAGGACACTAAGGACACATGTTTGCCTGTAGAGTTGGAATCACCTTCTTGGGGTGTCCTTTACACTCTGGAATAATCCCAGACTTTGTATTTCCTCTGACATAGTAAATATCTAATAACTGTAGGGGCCTTTGTTAATATAGTGACCTAGTGATGCTGTTGATTTGTTGCTTTCTATTTCAAATTAAAAGCGCTCTAGTGTTTTATGTGAGCTCTATTCTAGGTTTTGGCCTAATTTTAACAAAATATATCCTGAGTGTTTTTTAAAATTCAGCAACCAACAGACCAATGAAAACCTATCCGACTAAGATTCTTCTCTTCAACTAAGTTTTTTAAACTCTTAGGGGGCAGCCCTACAGAACAGTTCGGTCATTGCTTAATGAACGAAAGCCTGGTAGCCCACTGTGCTTGTCACAATACATTATAGACTGTAAAGAGTGACTCATAGCTGGTCTTTTGTGCTCTTCTCTTAACTGTAGCCTTTCAGTTTGAAAGTAGTGATTGACTCCATCATCTATGGAGGAGAATGTGAGCCCTGAGCTCTCTCTAGCTCCTGAGCCAGAGCAGAGCCAGGACCGTATGGATAGCTGCTCAGAAGGTACCTTGGATGAGCTTCTTTTCCCTTATCACTGAGGGGGTGGGGGTGTTGTAGTTGCACTGGGCACAGCTGTAGTGCCAAATTCTCTAATCATTGAACGATTTTAAATTTGGGTGAAAATTCAGTGTAAGTAAGAGTCATATCCAAATCCTTCTGAAATTGTCATTTATTTTGATTGGTATGCATAGTTGATCACAACAATCAGTAGCTTCTTAGAAATGGTATTGATCTCTGATTGCAAGCCACTATTATTTTTGTCCACAGCCTTAGATTATGTATTTTTTCCACAGGTGAAGGGGCTAACGTGCCGTTTCAAACCAAAAGTGAGAATGCGGCAATAGAGACGCCAGACGAGCCAGAAAAATCTACCAAGGCCAACCGGGAAGTAAAGAAAACTTGGGGTTTCCGTCGGTCCACTGTCGCAAAAAGAGAGATGCCAGTGGAGGTAGCAACCGATAGCCCCGAAAGCCGTTGTCCTGTACGCCGCAGTGGCAGGCAGTCCAAGCGTACTGACAAACTAGAGGAATTCCTCTCCACTGCCAAAAGAGGGTCAAGAAAGAGCGCTCCTCCCAGTCTGGAAAGTGGGGATCCTCCCTCCCAAACTCGGACCGATGCAGAAACGGCTTCAGAGGCCAGCTTCGACGGTAATGCCGATCTGAAGGCTGCAGAGGGCACGGCGGAGTCCCCGGAGAGGAGGACGAGAAGTAGCACAAGGAAACAGACCCAGAGGAAGACCCGAGGCGGCAGACTGACCCGAGGCAGGGGCAGAGCGGCGGTCAAAGACGACGGAAGCTCCGAGAACGACGAGGACAACAGAGATGCCGCCAACAAGCCAGATGACGAAAACAAGGAGAAAAAGGGTGATCTTTGTCCTAAAGACGTAGGGAGCACGAACACAACACAGCCTCAGCCCGAGCTGGACTCCGTGGAGAAAGGGGTTGTTGACGAGAAGAAAGGCTGCACGGACATAAACGACGAAGGGGAAACGGAGGAGACCGAAAACGAGAGCGAAGAGGAGAGCGCAGAAAAGCCTGCGATGGTGGTAAAGCGTGGACCAATCAGAACGTATATTAATAAGAAGAAAGCAGCCACTAAGAACAACACCTCTGCTAAAGCCTCTGCTCCTGCCAACAAGGGCAGCGCTCCTCTCACGAGAGACAACAAGTCCAACCAAGGTATTGGCAAGACACACAAGCCCCAGACGGACGAGGATGACGACGAGAACGACTCCTCTTCCACATCATCGACTTCGTCATCTATTGAGTCCGACGATGGAGGATATGACCCCAATGCCCTTTACTGCATCTGTCGCCAGAAACACAACAAACGGTATGTTCTGGAAGCTATACCCGCATTTATCTTTAGTGCCTGTTTAAATAGAATTGACTGTCTGAGTCTACATTTAAGTTTTTGTGCAAGTAGATGGGGAAAATATACCAGCCAGACCGATTCTTTAACCAGCCAATACCATTTTCTATTTTTACTATTTATAATGCCATATTAGTTTCATCTGCACTCCCCAAACAATAATTATAGTGTGCAGTATGGTGCAAAATTAACTTCTTTGTTCCCCAACTAAATGGCTCAGCCACTTAAGAGATTTCTTTTTTTTCTGGTGTGTGAATCAAATCTACCAGCCACTTGCATATTTTAGCATCATTTGGCTGGTAATTGTAGCTAATTTCAGTCGCTGAACATAGCATATTTATTTTTTCCAGTCATCTCACCTCCTTTTTGTCACGTTAGTCACTAAATTGTTTGATTTTAGTGTTATATTGATACACCGCCCAAGATAGAGGAAGAGTTTTTGTTGCACAATACTTGTGAAAAGCACCACTACAAATGTTTCTTGCTCCCTAGGTTCATGATCTGCTGTGACCGCTGTGAGGAGTGGTTCCATGGAGACTGCGTGGGCATCACTGAGGCCCGCGGGCGCCTGATGGAGAGAAATGGGGAAGATTACATCTGCCCGAACTGCACCGCCAAGAAAAACCAGTTGGTCCGGCCTGCCACATCTGTCCTGTCTACAAGCACAGAAATCGGGGAGCCAAAAGCTGATGTTGCTCCTCAGACTTCTCTTCCCGCTGCTTCTGCTGCCACCTCCTCTTTAGCTGCTGAGAAAACCAACGTCAGGGGAGCAGAGTCCAGTCCCTTCAATAGTCAAGCTGCAGCAGCGGCACCCCCGACCTCCGCATCTGCTGCAACGGAGGAAAAGGGAGCAGAAGACCAGGGTATCAAAGGCAGGATAGAAAAAGCTATTAATCCGACTGGGAAAAAGAAGATAAAGATCTTTCAGCCGGTAGGTTCTTGCTACTAATCTTACAGGCTTTCAATAATTTTTTTTTAATGAGTCGATTCAGTCATTCCTTGTATGAAGAACATGGCCTATAACTCTGGATTACAATACTTCAAGGTTCCTGTGGGTTATTAAAAAGCCTTAAAAGCATTGAATTTATGAATTTGGAAATAATACCTTAAAAAGCCTTAGAAAAAGTCTTGAATATTGATATATGGGTCTTAAAATGTGTGCAGTACCTTCACTATATTACATGTGATGTTTTAGTGAAAAAATGCTTCATATGGACACTGTGCATATAATACCTGAAAATATTCACTAAAAATCAATTGACATATTCACAATGCCCTAACTACTACAGGTGAGCTTTTAGGGGGAAAATTAATTTATATACACATTTAATACAAATGGCAATGAACAAATAAAAAAAAAAGGTTTTCTTTCCCAGTAAGTTTGTGATATAGGTTCTAAAATATGTATGAGGTTTTATATAAATAGTCTTAAAAGGTCTTGTATTTAATTTGACGAAACCTGTAGGAACCTTGTACTTGTACTGTAATTAACAAGCATTGCTTTAAGCCAGGGGTTTTAAAGCAGACAAGGCTTAGAAAAAGGCTTCCCCTCACTCCTCCTAGTTTGCTTCTAGGATGTAAATAGGATTGCAATTTTGTTATTCTATCCCACAGTTATTCAACTCAATTGGGGCAAGATAGCCTGATATTGCTGTAAATAAAGTCTGTTCTAAGGCAAACATTAAATTCTGATTCTGGAAAAATGGGGGAAAAACTGTAAAAATACATTTTGTATCTGTATCTCTGAACTATCCAACCAAATCACAAATATTTAGACTATTCTACATTATCGCCTTTTGAAAACTAACGTAATATTCGTTCACTTCCATTCACTAAATCACTCCTGCAAATGTTCGAAGCTACACTCTGAAAACCTTAGCTCTGAGCGATTTAATTTTTAATCCCCAAATCTGTGAATAGCGTGCAGGGCCCCATTACTCCTACCCAACTAAATTATGTTGCCAGACATGCTTAAAGACGTAGTGAAATTGAAAAATTTAAAGCATTTTTTTAACACCTTTGCAAACTGTACTAGTTGTCTTCTAAAGATATGTAGAATGGAACTTATTGTAACATATTATGACTACAAAATGACCTCGTGGATGATTAGTTGTTGATTGTATTGTGTACTGACTCGGAGCAGTCCATACAGCAGCCAGCCCAACCAAAAGCAGACCAGATGGTGGCACCGATCGTGGAAAAGAAGCCAGCAGCCACAGCAGAGCAGAAAACGGCACCAGACCCAGAGCAGAAAGTGGCATCAAACATAGAGGTGAACACAACACCGGCGCCGGAGGAGAAGACCGGACAAACGGCGAAGGAGGAGTCTTCCCTTCCCAAATGTATCGGGCCTGGCTGTGAGAATAACGCCCAGCCGGACTCCGTGTACTGTGGAAACGACTGCATCCTGAGACACGCCGCTGCAGCCATGAAGTCCATCACCGACGTTAAAGAGCCCAAGCAGAAGGACAAGCCAAAGGCTCAGAAAACCAAGTCTACACCAAAGGTAACTCGGGCCACCTGAGACGATGCCCTTTGCCAGATAGGTTTTTCAAAGTAATAACATAATAGCACTGTGTATGAATGCCATACAACATGTAATCTTAATGTAGATCGCAGGCTTTTATCTCCTGTCTTGGAACACATTTTAGAAATATTTTGAAGTGTGTATTTGTTGGCTGAATGTTTTGCTTCATTAGAATGGCTTGGAACCTGTCACATAGAAATCTGTAGTCTGGTGTGACTATTGAAGTACTTGGCTTTTTTTCTGTCCATAAATGATTTTAATCATAACATGTTAAGATTCTCTTACTCATATAATATATAATAAGTAATGCTATCTATGCAAATTATATAATGTGTGAATGTCTTCGGTGTGACACTGGTGAATAATTTCACTGTTGAGAAGCATTAGGGAAAACACATTAATCTGTTTGTGACAATCACAACCTAATATTAACTCACGCAGGTGCAATTAGTCATATTTGGAATTCTTTAAAAAAATTATATATAAAAATCTCAAATCAAATTTGGGGACTTGTTTGGCTGTGTTAAGTTTCCTTGCTGTGGTTGCACAATCTGCATTTCTATGTCAAAAGAAGATTGTAGAAATGATTCAGGCAGACCTTTACAAGTAAAAAGTACTTGGAATTTGAACATTTACTTAACAAGCGGTTACTGTTTCTGCTTCTGTTAAATGTCGGTTGGTCTTGATGTTTTCTTTGTCTCATTAGCAGGTTAGGAACTGTAATTTACTTTCAACACAAGTTGCACTGTTCTATAAAACCAGCTCAGATTTAAGGGGTCAGATCACAATTGGTCCAGAGCAGGTTAAACTCTGTGGATCAGGTGAAAATGAGCAGATGTCCTGTGTCCTGACAAACTGACTCATAGGAACAATGGAGTCGCCATTCCCACAGCATCATGACATGAACAAAAGCACTGCATACATATTAAAAAGAAGCATTTAAAAATGTGGTGCCATCTGTTTCGACATCCAGAATAACTTTGCCTTGCTTTCTAATGTATCATGTCAGCGATTGAATGTTGTGGCTTAGTAATATTACACTGCCCATGTTCACTGACGGGCTGTACTCAACAGTATTATTAGGGCCTGTATAATTTCAGACTATTTTATTTATTCATCTTAAAGTGATTTGCTATATTCCAGATTGTTTCCATTGTCTTTTATTAAATTAAAATTTGCCTCCATAGAAATTCAAATTCTCACCAACAGCAGACCGAAGTCTTACATAGGATATGATACACATCTCAATCTGTTGCAAGTTATTGGCTAGTTGTTAGAAACTTACATACATTACGTACATTCCTAGTTGAATAAAAAAAATGGTTTCATTACTCTGAAAACTGTTGACTTGTCAAATTGATCTTTCAGCAGTTGTGGAAAGGAGTCAACAATGCACAGTTGGGGTTCATCTTCCCCAAGGCACACCTAATCCTACTGTATAAGCACAGGACTGATGAGACTATACATTCAAAAAACACTATTCATATTTTCTCACAGATGTAATCTGTTAAGATGTGAGTTGACTTATATAAATTTAAAGGTTTTTATAGAATAGTTGTGGTTCACTGCAAACACAAGCAACATTGCTGGCCTTAATGTTCACGATAGCGGATATATTATTGAACGTTTGATATTTAGTGAAATTTAATAAAGGTAGGATAAAACAATCTGCATTCAATTTGCCACTTCAGTTTGCGTTGCCTATGTCCCGTTACCCAAAACGCCTGAGTCAGAGTTTACCCAAGGCTGTACCCGTTCTCTTGTCGAGTTTGTTTTATGAATCTCTAACTTTTTCATGGTAAATGATGTACTTATCTTTCAAGCCCAGATTTCTGTCCTATGCAGTGGTTATAAATGAGGCCCCA
Source organism: Lepturacanthus savala (assembly GCA_030544235.1). NCBI lineage: Eukaryota > Metazoa > Chordata > Actinopteri > Scombriformes > Trichiuridae > Lepturacanthus > Lepturacanthus savala. The sequence continues at coordinate 9,657,331 of CM060463.1, forward strand.
GACCAGTAAAATGTACCTGCCAAAAATAATTTAGCTTGCTGCACATTTTTCAGAGAAAGTGGCCAAGTTTAGGTGCTGTCAGATTAGCTGAGCCTGGAGCTGTAGGGTACAAAAAACCCCAATGTTTTACTTTGATTTATTCTCTTCCTAGCCACTGTACAGGCTTTTTACAATCAGCGTAGGCAGCCGAAAGACTTAATAGTCTGTAATTTCGTATAGTAAAGGCAGAGCTTCCTGGCGTTTGGCAGGATGTTATGAAGGGAATCCGTATTATAAGGAAACAAGTTCAAGCTCAAGTCGATATGTATATAATTTAATTTTTCTTGCAATGCAGTACATGCTTAGTGCTATTACTAAACTGCTTGAATGTGTGCGTCTCTTCCCGTTCACCCAGAGGAGCGCTGCTGGTGGGAAGAAGACCCAGAAGAAGAGCAGGGAGGATTCGGAGAGCGATGAAGATTACAGTCCTGAACCAGATGAGGAGGATGACGAAGATGAGAATGCTGAGGAGCACCCGCCCCCGCCGGCCACTGCGTCCTGGTCCAGCGATCATAATTACATTGCAGTAACACCAGAAAAGACTACACCCATATCACCAACAGTGTTAAACAAAAAGTGTATGTATCTCTTTGAAGGTTTTGGGCTGTTGTTGAAACCATATTGTGGGTTTTCCATTATAAATGTGGTCCCTGTCATGCTAGCATGATTTAGAAATGGTCCATATGTTTGGGGAGGAACATGAGTGCTCTGGAGATGAACTCATCTGTACGCTAGACTTGCAAAGTAATTGCAAAGTGTTGTGATTTTAATCATGTATGGTTTTTGTTACTCAATGAAATATTGGCAGCTGTTGAAAAGGTAAGTGATAAATATGGCTTTCGGGTAAGTATTGAATAATCCTGAGCATATTCATTTTGAAAGGGGCACTCCAGGGATTTTACACATTGAGAGTAGTTTTATTCAGCAGTCTACACCCAGTGAAAACGGTTCAGAAACATTTAGAAGTCTGAGAAACTCACTGCTGTCACTGGGGTTATCTCCACTTGGGACTGGATACTTAATACTTAACACGAGGCCTGTGTTACAAAAAAAGGGTCAGGAGAATGAAATGTGGACATTTGCCAGGGAGCTTTAGAATGGCACTCGGGTTGCATTATGGGAATTGTAGGAGCCAGCATTTCTATGACTACTAAATGGTCACTAATATTTCGGCCTCTGTTCGATCCATTTTTGCCTTGATGTTTTAGTAGTTCAATACTAAATCACTGGAGTACCCTTTTTATTGAATATTTCATATTTAAAACACAGGACTGGCTGAAACCAAAAAAATGAAATGTGGTAGAGCTGAAAGGAGGGTGATGATCTTAAACTCGGAGCTCTCAGCAGTATATGCTTCTTTACCATGGGATGTGATGGATGGACCAGTGTGTGCTTGTGTATTTGTCTGTGGAGGGTGGTTTATATTACCCACTTGATTTGGCTGTACGAGTCTATCCACCACCTGGGTTCATCACCTCAGCTGTTGGTCTCACAAAGGTCCTTCCTTCCCTTTCTCCAGCAGGTAGGTGTCTCAGATCCCCCCCACCCATGTTTATGTGGACCTATGAAGCTAACGGCTCATGTTGAGCTAATAATATCATGCATGAACCTGTTGAGCACAACCATGTGTTTTATTTTTGACCCTTAATCTTTGGGGTGACAGGTTGACTTTTTTTTTTTAAGTTTTAATTCATATTGAATATAATGCATCAGTACTCGGAAAACTGGCTTCAAAATAAAAGGTGATGTGACAGTTTTTTGGATATGGCCTCGATTGATTATGTGAGCAGTGTTGGCTTGCTGTAGGATATCCTGACCAATTCAGCTCAAACAAGCATGCAACTAATAATTCTACACACACTATGGAGACACGAAGCTCAAGAGTCGCCCGGATGGTGAGCAGTTGGAAAAGGAGGAGCCTCTGCCAGACCCTTCTGCCCAGGTTGAGAGGCCAGACCACGTGGAGATCCAGCAGTGAAGTTAAGAAAGGTCACAACAGAAGATGGAACAAGAAGACCAGGGCTGAGGGCTTCAGAAGAGGGGGCATCCAATCAAGTTTTTCTACACATTTTGCACCAAATGAGATTTGATTAAGTGTTGAGTGGAACTTGCTGCAATGCAGTGTGGACATTTTACGTTTCTTTCACTTTTATAAGTTGATGGTACTCTAAGGAATTTAATTGATTATACATGGAGTGTTGATAGTGACTACATGCAACAGGTTAGATCAGCATGTCCAATGATAGTGTGATTATAACCTGAGATAATCTCCAATATTTTTGCAGGCTAATATTTTTGAAAGAGACGACAACCTATGATCATTAGAAAGTGGCTTTGGTTGCTTTGGGTTTCAATCCTGTTGCTCTGCTTGAATTTTTTTGGTTTTAATTTTGCGTGGACTTATAAAAGTATCTTTATTGGGATAATGGATGAAGCAGTAGCATATGCAGATGACAGTTTGAAGATATATCTGTGAACTATTGCTAATTTGGTGTAGTTGCACAATGGTTTGAGTCTTGTCACACTATAAAAGGATGTTTGTGGTTTTGAAAAAATATGTTCATCTTTACCTGCAGAATTCATGCAAGTGACTTAATGAAGCTTGTGTCGAGTGATTTTTATTTTTTTGTGGTCTCACTGCATCTATTTCTGGGGACCTGATATTCATTCATGATAAGGTTTGTACCTGACTTCATGATATGAATGAATTAAAAAATTTACAGTGTTAGTGGTGAGTAAGTTATCAGCTTTAAGATTTTCAAATATTTGCCTTTTACTCTGCATGCAAGTGTGAAGGCCTCCAGGGACTGATACATGCTGATAGATGCTTGTCTCATTCAAGTGATTGAACCTGATAGTTACAGTTGTGAACTGGTGATTGCCAACAAGAATTTACTCAAGACCTCAGTGGATCAGTGCCTTTTCTCTTCATGGATCTGTAGCACTCTTCTTGAAAATCACCACCACCAAATAATGTTTGGGAAGAAAATACTTATTGCATAAACAGCATAATGTATCTGCTGTTACTGCTACAAATAAAGAGGGACTACTTATTTATCTGCCCAGTGGTCAAAATTGTGTTTATTTCAATGTGTACACACAAAATTGTGAGGGTCATTTTCTTTTTGGATCAGTTGAGTAAGGGTGTTATTCTTTAAATTCTTCTTCTTTAAAACTATTTTTTTGACTTTGAGTCAACAATTTGACTTTTATCAGATGTGAAACTGATTGTCACCTTAAGCAACTTTGATAATCGAAATTATACTCCCAAAATCAGGGTTTTAGTTTTGGTAAAGTAGTTACACTACGTGCATGACAACATATTTTAAAATGTTTGATGTTGTTCTTGATTTCCAGCCCCTCCCAAAGAAGAGAAGCAGCATGAGAAAGAACTCAAAGAGAAAGAACCAGCCCAGACTCCTGAGAAATCCTCCTCATCGTCCACGACGCCGGTGAAAGGAAACAAGAAGACCCTGACCACGAAAGGGGCAAAGGTTTCCCCGAGGGGCAAGAAACCTTCTCCTCAGTCCACTAACTCAAAAGCCTCCAAGAAACCCGCAACGACCCCGAGTAAAACGGCAGCAAAGTCCAAGAAACCAGCGAAGGCCGCCCATTCCCCGTCTCCTTTCCCTCCGGGTCCTATCCACATTACAGGAGCACTGAGAGTCACCAAGTCCAACTTCACCATTCCCAAGAAGCAGCCGCAGCAAAAGGACTCTCCATCCCACAGTCAGTCCTCAACCTCCAGAGTCCCATCGTCCCCGGTTTCTTCAGCTCCGTCCAGCCACTCTTCATCTTCCAGACCACCGCATCCAGCTTCCTCAGCCCCCCCTGTGACCGCCATGCCGCCGCCACCCAACAACCAGATGAGACAGAACATCCGACGCTCGCTTACAGACATCCTCTATAAGAGGTGAGTCTCTCCTATAGATCATAGGACATTTAGATATAAGAATACATCAACAGCTAAAACACTAAACAACAATCATTTATGGCATATTTTCTTACCACCAGGGTGAGTGACAGTGATGATCTGAAAATGACTGAGAGCGAGGTGGGAAGACTGGCGGTCGCCATCGAGAAGGAGATGTTCAACCTCTGCCTTAGTACCGACAGCAAGTACAAGAACAAATACAGGTCCCTCATGTTCAACCTTAAGGACCCTAAAAACAAAGTGAGTGTATGCAAATGTGTCTGCAGCTGCAAAAGGTCATGGTATTACTTTGCACCCCCTCAAATTTGGAAGTTAAATATTTGTGCGGTGTGTTTTTCTTAGGGCTTGTTCTACAGGGTGGTGGGTGGTGAGGTCAGTCCCTTCAGACTAGTCAGACTGAGCCCTGAGGAGTTGCTCTCCAAGGAGATTTCAGAATGGAGGAAGCCCGACGTTCCTGAGGTAAATGTCACTTGAACTACAGTCAGTACCTCACATATGATTTAAACTGTAGCATGTTCTCCAGATTGCAGAAAGTTTCAACACTATACGTGGTTGTCCTCCGCAGGCCCACTCTCCCAGTACAAGAGCCCACTCAGGGCAGTCCAGACTTGGCAATAGGCATGACTCTAGCTCGCATAGCTTGGATATGGAAGATGCTCCACCAACGTCGGATGCAGATGTATGTATTTCTGCCACCACTTCATCTGCTCGCATGGCTTCTGCTGCAGTAAGTGGTGGCTTGCTGTCTTTCTATAGCTTTCATATTTTCCTTTCAGTCTTGCATGGGGTTATTACTGCACAAGCTGTAAAGTCTAAATTGTAAAATTGTCGCAAAGATTAGTTTAGTCTCTTGTTCTTCTTCCGTTCTGTTGCTTTATCTTTCAGTAGGCACTAAACCTACTCGCACCTTCCTTGGGCTAAATACCGCAGTGCACATCATCATCCAGAACAATTGGTGTTATGTGACTGATTGTCTGTTCCAGCTCATTTAACATCGTCTTTTCTTTGTCCACAGGACCAAGATGAGTCTGGCTCCACTCCCTCAGTATCTGCCCAGCCCTCAGCTGTTGAAGGGAACAGTGGCATGTTAGATATTTTCAGTACCATGCTCAAAGACACCACTTCAGAGCACAGGACTCACCTATTTGATCTCAAATGTAAAATATGCACAGGTAAGCGAGAGGTTGACAACGAGCATCAGGGCAACTTTCATCCAGTGAATGATACAGGAGATGTTTATTTTACTATTTTGCCCATTCATTTAGGTCAGAAGACAGAAGATGAACCAGTAGCGAAGAAAGCCAAACTGACCAAAAAGCCTGAAGGCCAATCGCAGGCCCCTATACCCTACCAGCACCAAGACACCATGGGCTACCAACAGCAGCCCCTTCCATCCTACCAGTCCAACATGGAGCCACCTGTCCCAGAATCCCAGCCGCAGCTTTACCAGGAGGACCTCAAGGTCCTGGCGCCTCCAGCCCAGGCTCCGGCACCCGTCACCCCCACCGTCTCCTCTGTGAGCATCACCCGCAGAGACCCGCGCGTGGCCAGGCACAGCTCCAGTGTTGCTGTGACCTACACCGCTCCGGAAAAACCCATCAACAACGCAGCAGCAGAGACACTCCCAGCTCCTGTTACTGCTCCAGTGGAGGTTGTAGCCAAGGCATCGCTACCGATGCCTCCAGCACCGCCACCTGCAGTGTCTGTGTCCAAATCAGCTAAAACAAGGTGCTCAATCATAGAAGTTGTTTCAATTAACCCATACTCAGGATTTCCCTACTGTTCTTGGTGTTTTAACATTAGTGTATTAACTATATGCTTTGGTTCTACTAAAATTGTATTAAATATGTATTTAATATTGTATTTTTTAAAAGGAATGCTGATGCTGAAGAGTATATTATATGGCTGTTCTCTTTTAATGAGGAAATGGCAAACTGTTATACTGTGTACTGTTTTTTATGCATTGCTTATGATGTAGCCATCTGCTTGAGATTTGTGACATCAACATGGGAAATACCTCGCTGAAAGGGTGATGATTTTGTTTTTACAGCACATCTGAACCTCCTCCTGAAGGCGAGACGGCAATCTTCCTCCATGGTCAAGAGAAGATATGGAAAGGATTCATCAACATGCAGTCGGTGGCTAAGTTTGTGACCAAGGCTTTCCTGGTCTCAGGATCTTTTGAGCACCTCAAGGAGGTTGGTAATTTTTTCCTATCGACATACAGTTTCTGCTCTAAAAATGTATGGCTGTTTTAGATGTTATAAGAAATGATGAATGAATGCAAAGTTCTTTAGTCAGATTGTAATCAAAAGCACCATTTACAGCTTCTTGTATGTTTTGCAGGATTTGCCAGACACCATTCATATTGGAGGACGTATATCTCCAAACACAGTGTGGGACTATGTAGGGAAGCTGAAAACCTCCCTCTCCAAGGTTTGTTTGGGCAAAGAAGACAAAACAAGTGCATTACTTTTCTAATTAAAGGCCTTACATCACTTACATGCTGTGCTTTTCCTGTCTTTTCTTTTCTTCCCCTCTGTCTCTAGGAGCTGTGTTTGATCCGATTCCACCCAGCCACAGAAGAAGAGGAGGTGGCATATGTCTCTCTCTTCTCTTACTTTAGCAGCAGGAAACGGTTTGGTGTGGTGGCTAACAACAACCGTCGGATAAAAGATCTCTATCTCATCCCACTGAGTTCAAAGGACCCATTACCCTCCAAACTCTTACCGTTTGATGGGCCAGGTAAGCATTTATCCAAATGGTGACATGAATGTAGTTGTATATGTGTTGTTTTTTGTTTAGTTGGGTTGTTTTGTTGTCTGTGTACATGTGGTGAGTATAGTTAGTGTAATGTTTACTTTTGGACTCAGGTTGAAATGAGAGCTTTTTTGATTCATGGGTTTGTACTGTAGGGGGCACTCACACTCCTTGTTGAGCCTGCCCTGCTGAACACCTCTGTGCATGTAAGAGCTGCTCCTTTATCTGCTGTGTATCTGACTTTGTATCACACATTTCTAATAAAGGAAGTTTGCATCGCAGGTTGGTGCCAATTGAGTCCAGTCTCAGCCTGTTGTTTTTTAAAGACTTGGCTCATACATGAACATTATTGAATGTTTGTGTAACCAATAAATCACTGTGAACTTGTGAGTCATTTTATACCACGCTGGTGTTAATATGGTAATATGCTGCACCACTTAAAATGATCAAAAATCCTCTTAAAATGTCCCCCTGACTGAAGAATCAACACTTGATTCCAATTTGTCACCAGTGATTGTACCACAGTACCACATAGGAATTGCAGCTGTGGTAAATAAAGCGGGCATCCATCTTGTGGGGTTGCAAATGCCACTAAATTAATGCCTACCTAGATGTTGAGTTTTTTTCCTTTTATTAATTGAATAAAATCAGAAAAATCTAATTCCACATCTTGAATTGGATGTTTCTGTTAACAGGCTGGTAATGATCAATACCAATTAATTTATGGACCGAGCTGGATTAATCAAAACATAGTTTACCATCTGGTCTCATTCTGCAAATTTATTTGCAGGTGCAGTCACTCAATGCTTTGGTGTTTTATTTCATGGTTTGTATTTTGATTACATCTGGTAAAGCAGTGAATCTACAAATATCTCAATTTCCATACACAAGTCTACAGTCATCTGTTTCCCCGCAGCCGGAATTTATTTACTAATGTCAGTATCTTGTGTTTTAATTTAACTCACAAATGTTTAACAACTATACATGTTACTACATTGTCATTAGTCTTTTTAGTTGACAGAATTTTGGTTTGATATCTGATAAAGCTTTATGTCCTGCTGGTTCTTTCGGTATTAATCATGAAAACTGGAAGCTCTCATTTCACCTGGTTCATGTTTGTTTTTAATAGTGATTTGTTTTAAGCCAGAAATGCTGAATATTTTTTATTATTTTGAGATTATTTTTTTTTTAATATTGACAAATTGATATGATGCAAGTGTTTTCATGATTGTTGTTCTGTCCTTTGTACAGGGCTTGAACCAGCACGTCCAAACCTTCTCTTGGGGCTGGTGATCTGCCAGAAAGATAGAAAGCGTGCTGGCGCTCCGTTGGAAACTGAGGAGAAACGATCCAAGATTCAAACCAAAGATTCAGATGACACTGGCCTTCCTAAGCCGTCTTCATCAGTCAAAGCTGAAAGAAGCACACGGCTGAGTCTGGAAATTCCTTTCAGCACAACTCCCCCTGGATCACCTCCACCTAGCTCCTCAGAGACATCAAGCAGCACTGGCACAGCCTCTTCTGTCCTTAATTTCTTGTCCTCTGTCAAAGCACCTGCCACATCCACTACTGCTGGCAAAGACTCCCCCTCTTCATCCAGCTCTGTTGCTTCCTCCGCAGCTACTGCCACTCCTTTACAGACCATCCTTAAAACTCTTTTTGGGAAGAAAAAGCATGACTCAGATGCTTCCAATTCTCCATCTGATCAGGGTGGGGAACTCTCTGTCCCACCTGCTATGATGCTAGATTCCATTGTGCGACAGTTTGCACAGACTAAAGATAAAATAGAGGAGGATGAAGATGACCGACCATATGACCCAGAAGAAGAGTATGACCCCAGTAGTTGCTACAATGTGCCTAAAAAACCTGTTGAGATAATAAGCAAACCTGAGGTCTCTAAGCAACCAGAGGTAGTAGCAAGTGAAGGTGATGATGTAGCGTATGACCCGGAGGATGACTCTATTTTTGATGATGTAAAAGTTGTAGTACCAGGTCAAACTAAGGCTATAAGTGAATGTGTAACTGATCCACAAAAGATCCTGGAGAGTCTTAAACAAATCGGGGAGACATTACAGAAACCAGGAGAACAGCAAACGTCATCCACCGGCGCACCTGATGCCTCAGACACACTCTTAACTCAATCCACCAAATCCCTGTTGGCCAATACCCAGCTACTGCAGCTTGGCAAAAAAGTTGAAGAGCTGGTGAAGTCTTCATCAGTTGCTCCCTTGATCAACCAGAGGAGAGATCCCCGACAGAGCAGGGATCCTCGCCAGGCTGCAGCCAGCCAGAAACCAACTGATGAACTCGAGGAGAGAGAGGAGACATCTGCTATGTTGGCAGATTCTACTCCTCTTTCACAGCCGGAGGTTCAAGAGCCACAGTTGCCTAATGTAGATGAACTCCCAGACTCTTCAAAAAGCCCACAGACATCAGTGCCTCAGGAGGAAGCGAAAAATGAGACGTTACCCTTCATGGAGTCAGATGGGGCAGAGGTGTCAATTCCTTTATTAGGAGAGGAAGTGGAACCTGATATGGAGGTCAACTACATGGATGAGAGGGAGGTGAAAACTGAGGAAGATGAGCCAATCAAGACTGAAATAGAGTTGGACAAGTACAGTATTTGGCCAAATGCTGCCAGTGTTTTAAAAACTGGTGAGGATTCAGACTATGAGGAAGATAGCCAAGATACAGAAGATACAGCAACTTCAAGCTATTATGAGTCTACAGGCACCTCCACCATAACTTCCACAATCCCAGTCCTCACTCAGACCACAAAGATGAGTGACTCTCAATCTCATCACATTTCGCATCACATGCCATCACCGGGCTTTGACAGCGAATACAGACCTCCAGCTGACATTCCGCCACCCTCTAACTTCCCCCCACCGCATGCAATGCCAGGGCAGAACCTGATAAGGCCTCCACCAATGTCAATGCCACCACCCATGCAAAGTCTTCCTCCAATGTCAGGTCCGCCTCGATTGCAGGGACCCCCTCCACCAATCCATGTCCCCCCCCCTGTACGTGGTCCTCCCCCCAGGCAACCTGAAAACAACCAGCAATATGTCCCACCTCCGGCAGCATACCCGCCTTATCAGAGCCAGTGGCCGGCCAACCAGCCGCCACCACAGCAGCAGCCGCCTCCTGGACCACTTCCTCAGAATATTATGCCACCCAGAGGACCACCACCACCCTTTGCTCCAATGGGCCAGAGAGGCCCTCCTCCTCAAATGTTTGATCCTTCCATCCCCCCTCAGCACATTGGACAACAAGGCCCCCCTATAGGCCTTCCCCCACCTCCTAGTTTTGATGGACAGACCAATTTGCCTCCACCAAGATTCACTGGTCCACCACCACCATTTAACTTTCCTGGAAACAGAGGGCCCCCCCCTCCACCATTTACAGGGCCACCTCCTGGACATTTTGATAACAGGCTCCCGCCGTCCCATTTCCAAGGACCCCGGGGTCTTCCACCTTCTCCGTATGGTGACCATGGAGCCCAACCTCCAATGGTGACCCAACCTCCAATTTTGGAGCAACCTCGAGGCTCTACAGAACAGTATAATAAAGATACAAGCTCCTTCAAACTAAATATGGATCAACATCAGAATCCAAACCCTCTCCATATTTATAAAGACAGTCAGGGCCCACCACCAGGTCCAGCTTTCAGGGGACCTCCACCTAACCAGTTTGAAGACAGAAGAGCTCCCAGTGGGGAGATGAGTGGACAACATTTCAATCCACATAACCAGTATAGGGGCACCAGACCACTGTCTCCACCACCACAGCGTGGACCGTTTGATGAGTACAGAGGTCCTCAGGAGAATCGTCTGCATTCATCTCAGCCTTTTGGTGGATCAGAGCGGTACCGCTTTGACAGGCACTCGGATGAGGCTAGACCTGTTCGCCACAGTGGTCCCTTGCTGCCGACTCCAGCAGAAGCTCCCATAGGTCCTCCAAGTCGTATGGGAGGTCACAGTCCAGACCTGCATAGGGAAGACCACTGGCGCCACCACTCACCTGAAATGAGGAGGCGAAGTAGCACCACCCGAGAGGACTCAGAGCCTCGCAGTGGAGAACGCTACAGTCGTTTTGAAAGTGGACACCGAGAAGCAGCTCCTGGTCCCTCACAACCCTCCGAAGACAGACAGAGGGAGCTGTCTGAGGATCGCAGGAGGGAACGAGAACGGGAAGCCCCCCACTCTGGTAGGCCGCCATGGGACAGGGCCCAGGGCAAGCGATGGAGCAGAGAGAGAGAGTGGGACAGAGGCAGAGAGAGGGACCGAGATCAAGAACGGAACCGTGAGCAGGACCGCAACAGAGGGAGGGAGGGTGAAAGGCACAGGGAAGGTGAGAGGCACAGAGACACAGAGAGGCACAGAGAGGCGGAGAGGCCCAGGGAGGCGGAGAGGCCCAGGGAGACGGAGAGACACCGGGAGACCGAGAGGCCCAGGGAGGTGGAGGGAGAGCGACAACGGGATCAAGACACAGACAAGAGGAGAGACAGAGACAGGGAAAAGGAAAGGGACAGAGGCAGGGATAGAGATTCTGACAGGAGGGACCATGACCGCGACAGAGGAAGAAATCGTGACAGTGACCGAATTCGCGAGCGGGAACGTGACCGAGAACGAGACAGGAGGCGGGACAGGTCCCGGAGTAGAGAACGAGACCGTGACAAGGATCGTGGAAAAGACCGGGGAAGGGACAGAGATAAAGACAGGGAGAAGGACAGAGACAGGGACAAGGACAGGGAGAGGGACAGAGATAGGGACAAGGATAGGGACAAGGATAGAGACAAGGATAGAGACAAGGATAGAGATCGTCGGGAAAGGAGCAGAAGCCGGGAGAAGCGAGAAGAGAAAAAAGAGAGTAAACATGATACATCCAAGGAGAGTGATAAAAACGCAGAAAAAGACAAAAACACGTCCTAATCTGTGTGTCATGAACACTACACAGTAATGAGTGACGCTTTAATCTTTTACCACTTAATATCAACACTGTAAATGTAGAGGATCAGTATTTCGTTAAATTTCCACAGTTGTGTTCTTTCTGGAAAAAAGGACAATGTTTATATTCTTTGTCACTTGAAGGTTTCTAAATTTGTTTTATCACCATCTGAGTTGCTTGTGTACGAGATGTTTTAAGTAGGCTACTGAGTCCTATTCCATGTACCTTTCTCCTGTCAAAGCATTTTTTAAAGAAAACAATAATGTAACTGATTAACACCATTTGCAATATGTAAATATGAATGTATTTGTGTATATACTGATGTTTTTAATAATACTTTTCTAAGTACAGAAAATAAAAGCCATATACATATCTGAGATGGATAATGTGAAAGTTAAGGCAACAGAACTGTGATAATTGCACAGTACAAGGTGTTGAAATGTTCAGTGGCTTTGAACTAAGAGTCTCCATTTATTTACAGTATAGTACACCCCACCGATGGTTGTTCATGAAATGTCCTGAATCTGTTTCAGTTCAACCAATTAAACCTGATTGATGACATTTGTGTTTGTCTTTGTTACTATTGATTAGCGCATAACTGCTGTGCTATGCACAATGATGTAGGTCTTGGTCCTGACACAAGGTGAAATGTATCATATCTAATTACTGATGATCTGACAGTTGTCTAAAAGATGACCATTGACACCTTGCACAAAGAGGGCAAGACAAAATGTCATTGTTAAAGAGGCTGGCTGTTCACAGACACGTGTTCAAGCACATTATTATAAAGGCGAAGGGAAGGAAAATAATAGATGTGGTAGAAAAGGGTGCACAAGCAATAGGGATAACTGCACTCTGGAGAGGATTGTGAAACAAAACCCTTTCAAAAATGTCTTGGAGAGTCTCAAAGAGTGGACTATAGCTGTCAGTGCTTCAAGAACCATCACGCACAGACATGCAAGACATGGGTTTCAGCTGTCGCATTCCTTGTGTTAAGCTGCTCTTGAACAAGGGACAGATCAGAAGTGTCTCGTCTGGGCCCAAGACAAAAAGGATTGGACTGCTGCTGAGTGGTCGAAAGTTATGTTCTCTGATGAAAGTAGAGTGACCAGACATCCTAAAAAAAATTTGGTACAGTCCTGATGAACATTAAAACCGGTTTGTAAAGTAGTTGAGTGACTCCATGCTAACAGGCTACACGCAACCCCAGCTTTTAATGCTATGTTCGATTGCCCTCGCAAGACAGATTTGAATTGGAAATTCCGACTTCTGAACGTTTCATTGTGTAAACTCTGAAAACATGGTCAGCACAGTAAGGTGATGTTTGTTTAAATGTCTTTCAAGCATTAAAGAGAACTGATGGGGAAGTACAATAGCTACTTGAGGGAGGGAGAAAAAGAGAAGCACCATATGCTGTTGCTGTAACTATAACCTGTGCTGTTTAATGCAGCAGCGAGGGGAATCCTACTCTTCTATTCTACATGTTAATTATGAATGTCAAGGGATCCAAACCTTTTCAAGTAAACTTTCTTAATTTGTAAGAAACATAATCACAAACTAACCTGCAGGGTAAAAGTTCAGATTGTTTCATAATAAATAGGGCCTGTATAATTAAAGTATTTTTTTAATACCGCTTTTCCAGTTTTCGCTTTTCCTTTTGCAGTGAAAGAACTCTTTCCTTCTCAACAAAGACCAGGCCTTGGTTTCAACCTAACCACCGCAAGACTATTACTATTACCCTGATTACATTTATCTTAGATTAACAAATCTATGCACATAAGACAAGTAGGTACAACAAACATGCGGTTAAGAATAAGGTAATCAAAGACAAAAATTGAACAATTTAAAAAAAAATGTTTATTCAACACAAGCTGATGAGCACTTCTTAAAGCTACTTATATGTCCTACGTATCCCCATTATAACAAAAACACGTATACATACTTGGGTATTCAAATATTCAACTAGTTTAGAATAAGGCACATTAATGTTCTATGAAAGCCTGAGAACAAGAAATAGGACAACCAAAAATATATCTATATAATTAAATGGGTAAATTCTGTAAAACACTGAAAAAAACTGCATAGGTTAAACGCATTTCACATGCAGAATCTGTGTATCTGTCTCTGCTTCACTTGATAACTACCTCTCTGCTGCTTTGTTCAGGGATATTTGAGCTGCATCCATGTGTCAGATGTGCATAAGAACTTTAATGCTCCTGATAGTACTTAGGATTCATCTCCTACACCAGCTGGTAGATAAGAATCTATAGCAAGTGTTTGCTCTACGGCGACATTCATAACGTTATTAAAATCCAGTTAAAGACTTTCAACAACGGCCTCGTTGTCCTGCTTTGACTTGGACACTGACCATTTCTTCTGTAATTTCTTTGGGCACCAAACAAACTCATCTTTGCTGTCATAGTTCAAAAAGGCGAACTTGATGAGGTTCCTGCGTTGTCTCTTATCCAGGACGGCAAACACAAAGTAGCAGAGGACACTGTCCTTGACGTTGGGGAGTTCCCCACGGACGAGCGTCTCCTCCAGGAAGAAGCGGACCAGGGGGGCCTGGTAGTGGGAGTACCCCAGGGTGCCCAGGCACTTCAGGATGCGTGTGATGCGCAGGTTGTTGTGACTGTGACTGGTTGATGACAAAACAGTAAAAAAAAAAAAAGTCAAGGAACTTATTCCTTGGGTGTGTTGTTACCCTGAATGATAATATATGAATTGTTAATATTCTGATAGTTCACCTGTTCAGGTTGTTGAATCTGTCTCTCCAGTTCAACGCTCTGCCGACGTCTCCGGTGTCCTCGTTACACAGCTCGATGCCGTAAAAGTCCAACATGAGCTTGTAGGATTTCAGCAGATTTTCCTTTGCAATGGGGTTGTTCAGAAAATCCTAAAGAAAAAGTAGAATACTTTACTAGAACACCTTCTATTAACAATTAGATCTCTTATTATGCTTTAGCTGCTTACCTCAATCTCTGCCTGTGTCAGTGGGACGGCGTCCCGGTTCACTCCTGGCTCTTGCAGTGGGAACAACCTTTGAAAGAAAATCAAATATTTATAAGTTGCATAAACTGAAACCGAACATGTTACATTACATGTACATTAGAATGTAACTTACCACTGAATGTAAGTGTGTATATACTCCAGCGTGTCATACTCCCCATACCATTCATTGTGGAAATTGCTTATGTAGACACCTGATAGCAAAAGTAAACGTGAATAGATGTTAGGAGGTAGTAGTACAGATTAACCTTTAACCTTTGACTCAGTTTGTTCCTGATCCTGATTACACTGAAAAGCCTACAACTACAACTCGGTATAAGCTGTGTACAACCAACACGCCCACAGACTTTGTATTGTGTGCTTGTACCATCAGGTGATGAGGGCCTCCTTCCAAGGTAGAATTCCAAATTAGGCTTGCCCTGCTGGACAGGAAAGACAGAACGGTCATATGATGAGTGCACACGCATGTTTCATATCATACATGTGTAAAGTACACGTGTATCTTACAGATACTGTCCAGTCCCTGTATTCTGGTCTGTTCTGGAGCTGAGGGGAAAGATAGAAGAGAACATGTCACAGAATATTTCATCCCATCCCTTCTGTGCAGTGTGTGTGAAAGGGAAAGTATAAAATACGTGTGTGTGTGTGTGTGTGTGTGTGTGTGTGAATAACTTACAGGGTAGCCATGTCTGTAGTTCTGCATGTCTCTTGCTGCATTTCTGAATCTCTTAAACATGTACTGCCACAAAGACAATAAAAAGAAGAATTGAAGCTTTTTCTCTCAAAGATTTCATGCATATAATTATATCAGTGGAGTCAATAACAATCATGTTATGTATCTATTTTTCTTTCTTTGCAGAAACCCATAAACAAATCTATTTATGCCATATATGAAATTATTTTGGTGAGACTTGAATAATTAAATAGATATATACCATGTCAGGGTTGAAAATCATAATAATCTAAATACAATGACCACTTTCTGGGAGGGTTTGTCTTCTCCATGTTCTCTGGATGAAGATGATAACGTCATATAAGAAGAAACCTATTTTTGTTTGGATTTTTTTTTTATTGAAAGTATAAAATGACAGTCATAGACTTAAAGGCCCATAGGCTTCATATAGGAGGAACTGTGCAAATGAAACTAAAACTCTCGCACGTTGTGACGTCACACTCACGTGTCTGGACGGTGCTCGGTTGCCTCCCCTCTTGATCGGACCCTCCTCGGTCTCCCAGGTTGAATCGTAGTCGCAGTAAAACTCGTCTGTGGTCTCAACTCTACACTCTTCACGGTCCAAATCACTGCCTTCCTCTTCCTCCTTATCTTCACCTCCCTCCTCATCTTCACCTTCCCGAGCCTCATCAGACTCAGACCGCAGTCTGACGGCCCTGGTCCCGGCCTCGGCCTCATGTAGACCCTCCCCGTGTCCCCCCTCTGCTGCGACCTCCTCCGGCTCCGTCTCGCCCTGAACTCCGGAGCCACTTTTCCCGAAGCCGAGCGCCAACCGAGCGCGCCCGCGCACTGCGGCGGAACCTCTCAGCACGCAGCGCCAGATGAGAACCAGTCTGCGCCAGAACCGGTCCAGCAGCGGACACAGCGCGTCCTGCAGTCTGCGGACGATCCAGACCATGATGAGCGCAGTGTGTCCGACGAGGAAACGCGGCGGCGACACGGTCTTCAACAGTGAAAGTGAACAGCGTGTTCGCTTTCGCTTTCATTTGTTCCTACAAATTCACCTTTTACGCGAAAACGAAACCGCGAGGCAGGGTGGCTTCATGTTTAAAGGCCTCGTCCTCGTCCACCTTCTGGTTTCTCCAGCTGGATGGACGTGCATCAGTCTGACAGTAGAAGGGTGTTTTCACCTTCATCTGTTTAGATTTTAACAAGTGAGATGCAGAGACTTCTAGTGTACAAACGCAGAGACTTTACAGTGAAGCAGGAGACAATTTCCGGGAAAAGGAGGATATTTATTTACATTTACAGATTCTCACTGAAGGCATCAAAACTATGAATGAACACATGTGGAGTTATGTGTCTTCTAAATAGCCGCCCTTTGCTCTGATTGATAAAGCAAGAAATCCCACTAATTAACCCTGATAAGGCATAACTATGAAGTGAAAACCATTTCAGGTGACTCAGCAAAGCAGTAATCAGAGCAAACGGTGGCTATTTTGAAGAAACTAGAATATAAAACATGTTTTCACCTTTTTTTATTAAGTACATAACACCATAAACATGTGTTCATTCATAGTTTTGATGCCTTCAGTGCGAATCTACAATGCAAATTGTCATGAAAGTAAAGAAAACAGAAGGTGTGTCCAAACTTTTGGCCTGTACGGTCAAAAGTGATATATAATATAATTAAATACCTAATTATATTATATATCACTCGTTTATCTATTAATTAAGCACACAATTTCCAGTGAAGTCTTAAATTTCATCTTAAAAAGTTTGTATGTAGGAATTTTGACCTCTTAAAAGCCATTTTTTCATGCAAAAAACTATTTCTTATATTCCCTCACTATTTAAACTGGGTTAAAACTATTTTACCTATACACAGAAGACGAATTTAACTAATATAATTGACTCACTCCTTATGCAAACCATAATCCCCAATACCTGATTTGACGATTAATGGAAATTTTACATTAACGCACAAGATTCTGGGACTATAATAGCTTTTTAATTGGTTGATTAGGTGCTTATGCAACCTAAAGGAGGGCTCTGCTACTCCATTTGATTGAAGGTGTCAAAGGTCACTGATTAAGCAAAACAATTAAATAGATGCAGCAGTGGCCCAGACACGCTGCGGTTTTACAGTTATTTGAATTTTCCATCCTTTTTGAAGGTTAGTGCCGGTATTTTATTTAAATACAAGTTTAAATGGATATAGACACACAATAAAAAGCCACATCTCACAACACGCAAAAAAAAAGGTGGTTCACTTCTGGGGAAGCTCAAGCCAACATACCAAAAGAGAACAATCGTTACTGGGAAGTAATTAATTAATCCAACCCGACAAACAAAAGAAGAGAAAACAAAGTTTAACAAAGCTTCAGTCCACCGCGACTCCTGCAGCACAGATCAGAATCTGACAAAGAATAAAGGGGCCGATTGGGAGAGGAGAGCGGAAAGTGCTGCCATCTTGGATGATTGTGCAGCAGGCACAGCCAGTCATCTGCCAAGCTGGAAACCACGATCACCAATCATCTCCAGAGCACGAAGCCAATTTCCAATCACCCGTGCACACGTACACGCGCACCTGGCCACACGAGTAAAACACAATTTTAGAACACACTGGATTTAGAACCGAGATATGAATATAAAAATCCGCAGATGATGATTCGGTATCTTAAAACGTGGGTTTTAGGAGAAAAATCACGCTGGTGCCGAGGAAAAAAAACAAAAAAAAAAAAACAGGCAGATTTTTCATTTCGAAATCGACACAAAATGACATGATGACTGTAATTTCGCCATCTGACAGACTGCTGTCAGCTACAATTTAGTATCATTTGAGAAAACCGTGATCCTTGTAAATGAAAAAAAAAAAAAAGCTATACTTTTTTTTTTTTTTTTTTCTATCATCCCGTCCGTCCTCAGCGAGGTGCCTCGGACACGAGGAGGCACACGCCGTTCCCCGGAGGTGACGTTACAGAGGAATTAAAGACCCGCATCCTTGCCCTTTTGGCTAATAAGGCTCAAAGGATCGTTCACATTAGCTGCAAAGTTCAAGCCTGTTTCCCCTCCGATGACCCGTCACCCAAGAGACATTTACCTGCAAGTTCCTGTAAAGCAATTGATTTTTATTAAAAAAGGCTTTTTTAAAAAAAAAAAAAAAAAAGAGGTGGCCTTTGATCCTCAGTGACAAAACACGCCGTGTCTCTGTACTATATGGTCATTATAAAAACCATCTTCGTATCCGTCGCCGGCCTGTTATCGGTGCAATGATAGTATCGTATTTGCAGTATGTTTTCCCTGGCACTTGGACAGATGAGTGTCTCGACTCCAGTCTGTGGACATCCTGCTCTTAATGTCTTCCTGTGGAAGATAAAAGGATCCATGAACTGTCCTGCAGAACAGGGGGGGGGATATGAGATCAGTACATTTGATAATACACTATCATTACTTTATGGAGAGAGAGTTATTAACCCGCGGGGGGCGGTGGGGGGGGACTTATTAAAACAACCACTTGTTTGTTTTGAGGCCTTGCGGGAGCATGCTGTTTAAACCGTCCCGCGCGGGTCATTGTTTCCTGCATTTGCATAAGGAATTGATCCTGAATAGGGGATAATTGCTCTTACCGCCAGCGGAGAGAATCAAGACGCGTCCGCATGCTCCGCCGTTAACATCTGCTCGCCGATAGGTTTCATTTGTGCTTACTAAAACGGGACGCATGCTGTCTCTGGAAGATAAAAAAAAAAAAAAACGCAGTCGAGAGATAGCCATATGCTCTGTATGCAGCCGAGGCAATAAATGTGGATTTTAATGACAGATCTCATGCTCTTTATGGCCTGGTTTTAGTGCTTGAATAGGCCCCACAAATTGGAACGCCCTCCTGGAATAGATGGGAAGTCCGAGCAGTCATACCAAAGATATATGAAACTGGAATAACTTGCAGAATCCAAGTGCAGCAGTTTTTTCTGATCGCGCTGCTGTGAACTCAATTAGCATGACACTGAGTAAAAAAACAAAAAAAAACCCAACAGGAACTGGAAACCTTGGCGATCGAGGCCTCCCTTACATACACACCAGTCATCTCTACTGTCTGTCACACTCGGCGTACGTGTTGGACTTAGTTAATGGCGGAGGCTCGGTGGATCACTCAGCGACTAAGTGTGCTTGATAAAGGTCAGCGCTGCCACCGGCTAATGCTTCATCGCTCTGTGTAATAACGGGGGCCGAGCGGATTGTGAATAGTCCGCACATGAACGCTTCACAGGGCAAAATAATCAAAAGAGTAGAGTCTGGAAAGGCCAGCTGTTTCTTAATGTACACCTCTGTGGCTGCTGCACACGGTAACACACACATGCCCGCGCGCACACACACACACACACACACACAGACCTCTCAAAATACAGGATCAGTGACTACAGTGTCAGTGGAAGACATTCTGAAGTAAACTTCATAAAATGACATGACGTTTCACAATGGGACAGAAAGTGATAACAACAGTTCCAAGTTTTAATTGAATTGTAATTGAATTACTACCACTGCTACTGTAAATATACTATATCCAGGCCTGCATGGTGGTCATTGCTTTCTGCAACCTCAACAGATTTGCACATGTTTTACTAGCGACAATGCTCATCTAGCATTCGTGGCAATAACTTTTTAAAAATGGAAATTAACTATTAAAAAAAAACGATGTCCTTTTTTCCCCCCCGACATAAAAAGATCACTAGACACTTTATTTTACAGCAGCCGTATTGACGTGAAATAGTAGGTAAACACAGGTGCTACTAATTCTACTTTTTAAGGTTCTGTCACAGAGCCTTTTCAGTGAGCCAACACACACAGTAGCAGCAGCAGCCTGACTGAACCTTAATTAGTATTGTTAGTAAGATGCTTAGCTACTAGTTCACGTCAATACGGCTGCTGTGAGAAAGGTTGATCACTACTTGGAAAAATGTTAAAATTGCATTTACACTTGCAGAATATGAAAACGCAAAAAAAAGGTTTGTTTCAAAAGTTTAACAGCAGGGTTCATCACTTAAACGTCTCTCAGTGCATTTGCAATGTAGTTGCAGTTTGCCTTGTTTGCATCACACCACCTGCTCCATATTGAACCATGATTAGCTTCCAAACTACTTGTGATGTTCTACTATCAAACTCTGTACATACAGTGCATCCAGGTAAGGATGAGGAAACTTAATTCATCCCCAGGGAGAAAATGTGTTGTTAAATATACAAATGATAAAAAAAAGGTATAGAATCCAGAGAAAACAAATAAGGGACATTTAATAATCAGCTGATGAGGCTTTAATGTTATAATGTGGTTGTTTTGTTGAAATTACTTAATTTTGTTATGCTAAGCGTTTGCAACAAAAATAATCGAACTCTAGATATTTATTTTTAAGTTGATTGTACTTATATTTCTTTAGCTGATCATACTTATATTTTTGAGTACTCGCAGAATAATTATTTTGAGTAGAATTTACTTTCAATTTCCAAGAGATTTCTACTCAAATACAATAATCACTTATACTTCTTGTTTTTGGTATACTAAAATGACTTATGTAGATTCAGCCAATAGAGTTTAACTCCTACACATTCAAGTTAAATCTTATTGAAACTTTTCGCTATTTTTTCTGTATCTTAACCTTCAATTAGACAGAGAACCAACCGAATATAAACCGAATATATACCGAATTTAATTGTACGTGCTTTTTTTTCTGATTACTTATAAGTGAGTGAAATTAGTTTTGTTTTAATGAAGGGCAGTATATTTTATTAGATTTTTTTTATTTTATTTAGAATTCATTAAAAACATATGATGAAGTATTTAAAGCCTATTAAATTAACCAGATTAAAAACAGGGGTCGGAATGATTTCTTCCAGTGTAGAGTGACCTGAGATGCAGAAAATGAGGCCACGTGAGCACATTTAAGGAGGCTACGCTTTAATATCCTGTGGTGGAAAAAAGGTGCAGGTGCAAGCAGCTGCTGATCTCAGGTAACTGAAATTGCAGGTACAGGTGCAGGTGCCGTTTCACCTGATCCAACGCTGCACGCGGCAGGCTACAGTTTCAACACGCAACCCGTTAAGATACTGTAATCTTAGCAAACCAAAGGGGCCTCTGAAGATGTATGGAGCCCAAAGAGCATCCTCGTGTGTCCTCGTAGCGTCTGCGTCTCTGAGCAGCAGCAGCAGCAGCAGCAGCAACAGCACCACCCTTCCTCCCTCCCTGCGCTCCGTGCGCACCGCGCGCACTCCGCCGAGCCGAGGATGAAGACGCAGAACATCAGGACCCTCTCACTCATCGTCTCCATGGTTATCTACCTGCTCATAGGCGCCGCCGTCTTCGGCGTCCTGGAGTCGGAAAGCGAGAGGTCGAGGAACGAGGCGCTGGAGCAGAAGCTGACGGAGCTGAAGATGAAGTACGGCTTCGCTGAGGAGGACTACAGGGAGATAGAGAGAGTGGTCCTCCAGTCCGAGCCGCACCGCGCCGGCAGACAGTGGAAGTTCGCCGGCTCCTTTTATTTTGCCATCACTGTTATCACCACGATTGGCAAGTAAATACTTTTGCACAAAGGTGCTGGATTTATAAAAAAAAAAAAAAAAAAAAGCACAGGGGGAGCAGCTGTCAGTTTAAAGGGGGAGTTCTGTGAAAGTTTAAAGCTACACAAGGAGGAGGCAGCGTGACACATTCTGTATTATATGACATATATATTATCAATGTGCAAGGCTGCAATGTAACATCTCATAACTTCCACTTATTTTCTCTCCAGTCACGTCATATATGGGCTGTAATGTTTGTTACAATCATGTTTCACTTCTCCCTTTATCCTCAGACACAACCCTGTCACACTTGTGAATCTCTTTCCTGTGAGAACATGCCGGGGTCATGCAAGAGTTATTAAATGTAATATTTATTCATTCCATAGGATATAACATTTTATATCATTCGCGGTAACACAAAATAGCAGTGAAGGAGTCTTTTTTTTTTTTCGTAATATTTGGCCACAATTAAACCAATGCAACAATTCAGTTTGGCTCATTCAAAAGTGACACGATAAAAGATGCTGGATCTACTGGATATGCAGGTCAGGACACGGGTCGTTACATACCACAGGCCAGGGAGAGGGTGAAAAAAATGAATGAGTGCATCGCAATAAAGGGAGGTGAAGAGAGAAAAAATGCTGATTTAGGTTTCTCTTTTTCAGCTATATCAATAAAAGTTTATGTTTGAGAGACAATTTTAATCATCTAAATGCAGAATTTGTGTGTAATATAGCCTGTGCAGTCCATCTGTAGGTTGCCTTACCGTTTTATTTAAAGCTGCATCAATCAGCTTATGGGCAGGAGAGGCCAGAAAAAAAAAACACATTAAAATACACATTCCCATCCTGAACTCATAAACCTTAAATTGCTAAATTATCAAAGTTGTCTGCTTTCACATCCAGGAGAGACAGAGCAACGTTAATATTCACGTGGAATCGGGTACAGCTACAACAGTTTTGGATCTTTGGTGAAATCCTGAGGAAAAATATCTGGGTCTTTAACTTGTAGCTGCTAATGAGCTGCAGAAAGAACAGGGTGGGCAGGAAGCTGACAGCTGCCTCCTCAGGGCCTTTTCTGGAAACGGATGGCTTCAGGGGTCGATGAGAGAAGTAGAGAAAAACAAAACAAAACAAAAAACGACACTGAGATCAGTGCTGACATAAAAAAAGAATATATATATATATATATATATATTGATTAAGTCAAGGTGGAGCAGGGGTTAGCGCTGTTGCCTCACAGCAAGAAGGTCGCAGGTTCAAGACCTCCTTGGTCCTGGGTCTGGGACCTTTCTGTGTGGAGTTTGCATGTTCTCCCTGTGTCTGCGTGGGTTTTCACCGGGTACTCCGGCTTCCTCCCACAGTCCAAAAACATGCTGAGGGTAATTGGAGACTCTAAATTGCCCGTAGGTGTGACCGTGTGAGTGAATGGTGTGTGTGCCCCACGATTGGCTGGCGACCATCTGGGGTGTATCCCTGCCTCTCGCTGTAACGTGCTGGGATTGGCTCCAGTGGACCCCTGCGACCCTAATGAGGAATAAGCAGGTATAGAAAATGACTGACTGCATTAAAAGCCAAATTAGACAAAACGCTGGTTGTACTGAAGACACTACCGCTCAGAAGTTTGCGGTCACCCGGACAATTTAGTGTTTTCCATGAAAAGTTACACTTTTATTTACCACCATGAGTAAAAATGAATAGAAAATATAGTCAAGACATTGACAAGGTTAGTAATAATGATTTGTATTTTAAATTTATTTATTTATTTATTTATTTATCATTTTCCTTCAAACTTTGCAGGTCAGTTTATAGCTTCTTTAACCATCTACGCTGTTTTCAGCTGTGTTAACAAGATTGCACAAAGGTTTTCTAATCATCCATTATCATTCGGATGCAATGAGCAAACACATTGTACCACTAGTACACTGGAGTGATAGTTGCTGGAAATGGACCTCTATACACCTATGTAGATATTGCACCAAAAACCAGACATTTGCAGCTAAAATAGTCATTTACCACATTAACAATGTATAGCAATGAGTGTTTTTCTGATTATTTTAAAGTCATCTTAATTGAAAAAAAAAAACAAAACAGTGCTCTTCTTTAAAAAATAAGACAATATCTAAGTGACCCCAAACTTTTGAATGATAGTGTATGTTATGGAGTGAGGACAGTGAGTAATTTAAGCATTTGACACTTGGTTCTCCATCAGGTGATGTGTGAGGATCACAGCCGTGCAGCGGCATAACTTGATGACTCACAATCTCCACGGACATAAAATAACATCATGTGACCTGACTCTGCAGGTTATGGCCACGCCGCCCCGCGCACCGACGCCGGCAAGACCTTCTGCATGTTTTACGCCGTCATGGGCATCCCTCTGACGCTGGTCATGTTCCAGAGCCTGGGCGAGAGGATCAACACTTTGGTCCGCTACCTGCTGCGCAGGGCCAAGCAGGGCCTGGGCCTGCAGGAGACCGAGGTGTCCATGGGGAACATGGTGGTGGTGGGCCTGCTGGCCTGCATGAGCACGCTGTGCATCGGCGCCGCCGCCTTCTCCCACTTCGAGGGCTGGAGCTTCTTCAACGCCTACTACTTCTGCTTCATCACCCTCACCACCATCGGCTTCGGGGATTTCGTCGCCCTGCAGAAGAAGGACGCCCTCCAGAAGCGGCCCTCGTACGTGGCCTTCAGCTTCATGTACATCCTGGTCGGGCTGACGGTCGTCGGGGCTTTCCTCAACCTGGTGGTCCTGAGGTTCCTCACCGTTAGCGCCGAGGAGCCCGGCGAGAGGCCCGAGGTGCAAGGAGAGGAGCGGCGTTCGCGGCCTAAGGACACGGACAGGGACATGGCGGCGGACGCACCCAACGCGGACTATAAAGACGACGAGGACGGACACAGCAGCCGGTGCAACCTGAGCCTGCCGATGGAAGGGGGCAGCAGCCACATCAACCTCCTCTCCTCTCCGGCAGAGGAGCGCAGACTCGCCGCGTCGGAGCTGAGAGAGCGCTCCAGTCTCCCCGAAACCGGCAGGTTCAGGGCCTTGTTGGCCTGCGTGTGCTGCAAGGCGGACGTTTACGTCGACCCGGCTCCTCCGGCTCGCCGCGACGGGGACGGCGGCCACAGCAACCCTGTCTTTTACAACTCCATCTCCTTCAGGATAGACCAGGCCTCAGGCAGCTCCTGCACGGCGTCCTCACAGGCTTCCCCCGGCAGCGCGGCTCTCTGCCTGGGGAAGATCAGTCCTCGTACCAGGAGGAAGTCGTTCTGAGTCTGTGGACTTTATGACCTGTAAGTGGGCTTTTTTGTTCCGGACTCTGCACAGAACAGATAGAAGCCCTCGGAACTTTCTGCGTGGTGGATCAAATAGTCCTGTGCCGTCCCATGAATGTAACATTGCTTGTTATCAGATAAAATGTAGCATATTTAAAAAAAAAAATCATATTCACTACCCTTCAGAAGTTGGGGGTCACTTAGAAATGTCCTTATTTTCTTATTTATCTTATTTCAATGAATATAAACTCGTCAGAAATACACTCTATACATTGCTAATGTGGTAAATAACTATTCTAGCTGCAAATGTCTATCTACAAAGGTGTATAGAGGCCAGCAACTATCACTCACACAGTGTTCTAATGGTACAATGTGTTTGCTCATTGCATCAGAAGGCTGATGTAATAACATTTTCTATTCATTTTACAACTCATAGTAGTAAATAAGAGTGTGACTTTTCATGGAAAACACTAAATTATTTGGGTGACCCCAAACTTTTGAACGGTAGTGTACTTTATAATGTTATTTTTCTACATTAAATGTGACTACTAACCCGGAGATATGTAAATTAAAGAACGTGATATCCCCACTGTTACTGTCCAAATGCATATTGTATAAAGGACATTTAAAGCCAGCTAGGTGTGACTGAGAGGTGACATCCGCCTGAATATTTAAGGCGCCAGACTTTCTGCAACACTGTCACCTGTGACCCTCAGTTATTTCCTCCAGTAGGTAGGTGTCTCAATAGGAACACACACTCCGCTGCTCTGGCTGGTTCCCTAGGTAACGTTTTCCATCCCGGTGCTTAGTGCTGTGGAAAACTACAGCTGAACACATACAGCACAGTGAGCAGTGATTGTCTGGAGTCAGCGTCCAGTCAAAACTCATTTCCAGACTGTGTCCTTTGTGACGAATGAATGTTTCATAACAGAATGAAATGTGAGGAGATGCACTAAAAACAACGGCGATCAGAAATGTCTCCACACCAATGTTTAAGTGTCTACCTTTGTGTGTTTTAGATTTCAATAATGAAGTCTCCTCATTTCTCCTTGCTTTATATTTAAATGTTTTGTTTTTTCCAATGTAGAAAATAAGCTATTTACTAAAGATACTGTCTCGTTTATCCTCAGATTTCACTGTATACTTGTTTAATCTACAGGATTAAGAAACCCTTAAAAAAAGAGGCTTTTCATAAGCCTTGTTTCCACTGTCAGTATGGTACAGTGCAGTATGGATCGGTACAGTTCAGGTTGGTAATGGACAGCTTTGTGTTTCCAGTGTGTAAGGGGGACAGAAATCAGTGCTTTGCCTCCTCCCCTCAGGTATGCTAGGTACCCTAACCAAAAAGGTTACTAAAATGGTAACGAGTAACATGGAACCGGTACGGAAACGGTAAAATAAGCGCACGGTTCCGTCCTGTACTGCATAGTGGAAGCAGGGCCTTAGTAACCTGATCTCAGATCTGTATATTGAATATTTGAAATGGCCTCAAAGCATTCTTTATCGGCTTATATGCATGTATTTTTCTACATTTTCTATTACCGTACAGCAGGAAGAGACACTGCGAGAGAGTCCGCTCTCCAGTTCTCGACCTCAGTAAAAGTCCTGCCGGCTTTTGTCCCAGCAATCGAGTCAGAGGCAATTTACACCTCACATTTGACATTAAGAGTCTGCAGGACAGTGGCCGTGTTCATGCGGGGCAAACAGCGTCTCTGCAGGAGTGTACCGACATTGAATCAGAACCTAAAAGTCGCCTTACCAAGATGATTTCATTCGGATTCAAACTTATTATCCCCTCCTGTTAATATTTCAGTAATCTATAACTGACCTGGAGTTTGACCTCCCTGTGAAGGGTTCAATTTGAGTTTTGCACTACTTTATATTATCGAGCGTCTAATGGGAACACTCCAGTGACTTGCATTTACTTTCTCCTTGTTCCCATTTGCAACACTAGGGAGCAGCATTGATCCATGTAACGTGAACAGGCTCGTGCACAGTCTGCAACTCAGGGAGTCATATCTGCTCAGAGCCTTGCATGGTGAAGTTTTTTGTCTCCCTCTTAAGAATGATACTAATGTAAATACAACTATCCTCTATGTATAGTTACCCTTTTACAGCACAGGAGACAACACTGTTTCACTTTGTCAATAAATAGAAAGCTTAACTCATGAGTGACATCAGAGTTGTATATATCACCCAAGCACGACAGCAGACATTTATTTTCCCCTGACAGCATGAATTTACGACACAGATATATATTATCGTCATTTATGCAGGATTAGACGTTGAGGGATTTGCGAGCATGAGCTTTCCGTTCGAGCGTAGAGACATGTATCAGATAAAGAAAGACATTAGTGAACCAGCAGAAAGGAGAGGTCTTAACAATTAGCCCGCGTAGCGTAACAACATCATAACTTAGTGAGTGATGAAGGCTGGTGTCCAATTTGCATAATCACCCCATTAATATTGCAGATTGTGCTTCACTTGATTCGGTTATATGCCTCCTTATGTGAATAGCCGTCACTGCTCCAACACTCTAAAGCCTAAAAGTGTTGAATATTATCTGCATAGAATACTGATCAAACACCATGACGCAGGAAACGGCAAGTAACATATAATGAATTGTACACGCAGAACGAGTGGCTCTACTCCTCCACAAAGACCTTTGTATGGTCATTTCCTGTCTTCCTACGTGACCTCATGCATGACTGTGCTGGCGATCTGCCCCCAGCTTAAACTCTTTTTCAAGCTTCTTGTGTTGCTCAGTGAGCAGCAAACCACTGGGCTGTTTTCTATGAACATGATAATAAAGGTAATGAAATCTTTTCAGTGCATATCAGTACAGGTACTGAGCTGCAGGTGGTGCTAGTGATCTTAAAATGTCATTTTTTTTGACTGCAGAATATATAGTTATATATTTTATTTTTATTCATGTATTTT
Source organism: Lepturacanthus savala (assembly GCA_030544235.1). Taxonomy (NCBI): domain Eukaryota; kingdom Metazoa; phylum Chordata; class Actinopteri; order Scombriformes; family Trichiuridae; genus Lepturacanthus; species Lepturacanthus savala. The sequence goes on from CM060463.1 coordinate 9,685,454, forward strand.
CACACTCATAATAAAATGCAGATAATGGGAAAAAAAATGTTTTTTACGATAGGTCAATAGGTCACAGGCTTAAGTAAAGAACCTTTCCTCCGCTTAACTTTAATATGATGATAATTTCCTTTTAACATTTAATAAAAAGAATGTTTATTTTACCTCAGGTGGATACAGTTTCATCATTCTTTTTACATCTGTTTTCCGTTGTGAACTTGAAGTTATGTGGGAAGTCAATTCATTTTGTCTCTATTTTTTTTTCCTTTTCAAATAATTAATAATTCAATCAATAAGACTCTTTATCCTAGTTCCGACCAAAGTTGAGGTTACTGAACATTATTCTCAGCTTTGTTGGAGAGAAAATAGATTTAAAAAAATAGTAATATCAACACCACAATGCTTTAATTTGTTAAAACAAAAAATAAATATACTTTTATTTACCGCAGTTCATTGATGAGAGCGTTGACTACCATCATCAAAGCAAAGCATGCATATTCTGTGATGTACCATACTTATCTGGAGCTGAGAGAGGGTGTGAATAATTGATTACATTGTTAGATATTTCTCTTTGTGAACGCACTCTGTTAAGTCATTACTGTGCCGCATTGAGGGGTCTTTCATGTGTAGACGTATGGTAGATTAAATCAGAAATAAGACGTCAGTTCAAGCAGAGTGCAACTAGGCTCTTTCTAAAGGGTAAATTGCTTTAATATGGCAGAAATAGGGGTGGGAGATTTGTAATAGAAGCTGCTTGCAAATAACGCATTTATGAACTGAACCAATAGTGGTTGCCATGTCTTGATTTTGAATAAATACATTTGCCTGTGTACACTGTATTCACAGTCTTTCAGCGGGAGCTGGGAGATTAGGAGTTATTTTCTCGGATGCACATCAGGATGCAAAACCACATTTCTCTGGGGCTCACAGTGAACACAATAAGAGATTAATGCACTAAAACAAGTGTCATATTTATTCAGATTGATTAAATAAGTAGAAATTAGGATTCAGTCGGAGAGCATTGAGAAAACAGACATTAATAGAAGTTCATTGGTGGGGTAATTGCTCATTAGTTTTAATTTCCAGTCAATTTGCTGCTTGTGTCGAACAGTGTGAAAAGGCTGTTTTTGCTCTGTGGAGGATGTCTCCTCCAATCAGACGCTGCGTTTGACACACTGTCTCTTTGACATTTTGTGTCAGAAAGATCACCCTACTTGAATAATTGCAGTTTAAATTAAGTCCTGAAGGAGAGGATTACTCTCTAATCAACAGGCCCACATCTCTGCAGTAAAAATTTCAATTCGAATTTTATAGCAGAAAGAAAAAACTGCTAAGTGACTCTTGTTTGCTTTTAATATACCGTCACCTCAAAGCCAGCTAACCAGAGTCTCTGCTTGTTTGCATTTGCTAGCAGTGTCAACCCTCCTCATTACATTCTGATGCAAAATGACTAATTGATTTCATCCTTCAACGATAGAAAGAAGAACAATAGAATACTGAAAAACATGTTAATTCAACATGAATCTATTATATATATATACACATATATATATATATTACATGTAATTGATTGCATGTATAAAACAAAACATCTTGTAATACTGCTGTGGCTCAGGAGGTAGAGCAGGTCTTCCGCGAATCAGAGGATTGGTGGTTCCTTGGCTCTTCTTGTCCATGTGTCCAAAAGTGTTATATAACTGCAGTCCATTTAATAATAATAATGTCAATATATATATATAAAACCTCTTAACTACCAGCTGTGATTGTGCCAAGAACATGCACCTTCTTGACTTTTGCACTATTCATACTGCTCATTCCATCTTTCATATTAAGTAGGCAGTACATATTCTATGCTACTTGTGTGGTGTTTTATTCAATTTATTTGAACTTTTATACTCATTACTTTTTTGGTGGTTAGCGCTGTTGCCTCACAGAAAGAAGGTCGCAGGTTCAAGACCTCCTTGGTCTGAGACCTTTCTGTGTGGAGTTTGCACGTTCTCCCTGCGTCCGTGTGGGTTTTCTCCGGGTTCTCTGGCTTCCTCCCACAGTCCAAAAACATGCTGAGGTTGAGGGAGACTCTAAATTGCCCATAGGTATGAGTGTGTGACGGAATGGTCTGTGTGCCCCATGATAGGCTGGCGACCATCTGGGGTGTATTTAAATCTCTTTGAATAATATTGTCATGGATAGCGTCAGCATCTTCAGCGCAGACACCACCGGGCAGTCGGTAATATCCGGGTGCAGCTTGAGTGACTACGACACAGACGAATCAAACAGCCGCTAGTTACATTGCTGTGGTTTTATGTGCCTTAATGATTCCTTTGTGCGCTGAGTGCTGCTGTGCAGTTCCGCGGTTTGTGTGCGAGTCTGTTTCACCAACGCATGCAGAGCAGATAGGCCACAGTGGACAGGGGGAAGCCTGTGCTGCAGGCAGAACCATGTGCAGACGCATGGCTGGCTTATTTTTTCAAAGTGAAAAAAGCGTTGTCCTCTCCTAGCTTTACTTATTCACTTTAGGTTATTTGACAAATCCTGCATAATATACTTTCACGTTAACAGTATTTAGTCACAATCGGTAACATTCCATCACATATCGTGCTAAGCACAAGTATACAACACCTTACCGGTATTAACATCAGCAGCAGCAGGAAAGACACGTCGCCCATTAAATCATAAAACACACAATGCGATAAACCTCATTCACATTTTCTAGCAACAAGATAGTCGAGACCATGTGGCCAACATGGATACCGCCTTCTGCCTTTTTTAATCGCACACATAAACAGTTCAAATGTCTGGCAGCACAGGACGCATTCGTCTGCAGCGTGTCGTAGGCGGCTCTGAATGCATCCTTGGATCTGTGCCTGGGAAATGTGGCCCTTAGTCTGATTTCTCATGTTATGAGGTAGAATGGTGTGAAGGGCTTGACAGTGCAAACTAATAAAGCTGCACAAAGGGAGAGAAGCGTCTGAGGTAAATCAATGTCAGTGATTCGCTTTCTTGTCTGAGGCAGAGCATGTAAAATTATCAAGGTTGCTTCCTGTCCAAAACAGAAAGAGAGAGAGAGTGTTTTTCTTGGGCAATATATCTGTGGCCATGAAGGAATGTCTGTGTGTCTTCATCGGGTCTGTGCGTGCGCCACTGCCAGGGACTGGAGTTTGTAAAAAAAAAAAAAAAAAGTGAGTTGGGACTAAGTCAAAAGCTCATCACGAATGAAATGGAGTCTCAGCAATGCGAGCGAAATGCTTAATAGTGAAGCGATACATCATTTCGCGACAAGGATATTTGTCTATTCTACAAAATCAATGGCCGGACACCTCTCTGCGTCTCGCGGGTCAAACCTATCTTTTGTCCGGCGCCGCCATATTTTTCTCATTATGTACAGCTCAACTTGCACGAAAATGTGTTTCCGGCTGCAAGAAAGACTGATTCAGAAGGCTGCCGTCGGGGCGGAATTTGAATGAGTGAGATAAGGCCACAGAGAGAGAGAAAAAAAAAAAACTGCAACACAATGGCCCCCAGTGCTGTAGGATAACAAATGCACCCTTTTGTTATTTTTAGACGTCCTGTCCAGAGAAGACAGGAAAGAGTAATTGATAAAGAATGAATCCTGTCGGAGATATGGAACTCGATTTAGTCAAAGTTCTTCAGCTCGGAACTGTGAGAGATTGACAGCGGAATGATTTGCCTCATCTGTTAATCTTCCTAAATGAGGAGCTCTTTGCTGCAGCCCCTGCACTAAATAATTCAGCATACTGCACTTCAGTTTCATTCCATTTATATCTTTTCTTCTCCCCGTTAGCTGTCAGGATACCAAATCATTGTCACTGTATCATGTGCTCTGCTGTTTTTTAAGCCCAAATCGTGCAATTCATCCACTAATCCACTAGAGGATACTGTGTCAGCATGCACAGCTTTCATGGCGACTATCAAGTGGTGCAGTTCAGATGACGTCTATATAAGGTAACACATTTCCATATCTGCAGGGGGTAGGTTGGGTTGATATATAGATCCTTACCTGCAAAAAGTGGACTTTGCTGCAGGAGGCCATGTTTTTGAAACCATTTCCATGTTTCTAACTACAACTCTGGTGCGTTTTAAATATTAAGCTGAAGGATGATCTTTTCCTGTCCTTAACCAAGTGTTCGTGAACTGGAAACAGGACAGTTTATTATATATGTTTTTCTCTGGAAGTCAAAAAAAGCCACTTCCTATGGCCACGGAGCCCGTGCAACAGAGAATTCTGCTGTCTTGTATGATTATATGATGGTCTATATCATCTTTATACTTCCATCGGTGCAGTGTCATGCTTATACAGAAAAGCTTAACTTACAACTCGGCACTAAAAATTGTTCAGAAACTGCTTTTGGAATTTCTTAAAAAAGAAAGGGCAGATATTTCATTATGACAGGAGGGACATTTGAATAAGTTGGAACACCATGAACTTAAAGGTCCCATGTTATGCACCTTTCTGGGTTTTAGTTGAAGTTTTGATACCCTTAATATGATATATTTGCGGAAAAAGCAGGGTCGTTTTTGGCCTGTCACATTAATATAATATAGAGCCGCTGAGGAGAAGTAGGGGAGGACGAGCAAAAAGAGAACATTCTCTTCCCCTTATTTGTCGCACCCTGGTAGGCACCTGGATAGCTAACAATGATAGCAACTTAGTAGCATATTAACAGTGCTAACATCATTGGCAACAGAGCTAACGGCAGACACCTCCTGAGCATGGAGTGCTGGGAATGAAAAGAGCCATCCTGCTTCAGGAGTGAAGGTAACATGGTTAGCCTGGCTATGTTAATTGTGTAGGAAAGTTTAATGTTTAAGTTCCTTGAGGCCAAGTCATGTTTATTCCCTAACTGCTGTTTCCTGTGTCTAAAACCCTGGTAGCGCTAACATCATTGGCAACACAGCTAACAGCAGACACAACCAGGTAACATGGCTAGCCTGGCTAAGCTAGCATCTGTACCAGTGTCAGAAAGTTTAATGCTATGAATAAAGCTCCTAGAGGCCAAGTCATGTTTATTCCATTTTATAAGCAATAAAATAATGATACAGCTGCTGTTTCCGGTATCCAAAATGACTTTTGGGTAACGTCTACAGTGCAGGTTGCCACATTTGAATAAGTTGGACTTATTCGTGGCACCGTGATAGGTCAAGGTCCCGGGGGCATCTGGATAGCTAACAATTATAGCAAATTCGCTAACATAATAGCGTATCAACAGCGCTAACATCATTGGCAACACAGCTAACGGCAGACACAACCAGGTAACATGGCTAGCCTGGCTAAGCTAGCATCTGTACCAGTGTCAGAAAGTTTAATGCTATGAATAAAGCTCCTAGAGGCCAAGTGATGTTTATTCCCTTTTATAAGCAATAAAATAATGGTACAGCTGCTGTTTCCTGTGTCTAAAATGACTTTTGGATAACGTCCACAGTGCAGGCCGCCACATTTGAACAAGTTGGACTTATTTGTTGCACCCTGGTAGGTCAAGGCCCCGGGGGCATCTGGATAGCTAACAATGATAGCAACTTTGCTAACATAATAGTGTATTAACAGCGCTGACATCATTGGTATCACCGCTAACAGCAGACACAACAACAGAGGAAGGGAGAACAGAGCTCCACAAATGAAGCTAACATGGCTAGCCTGGCTAAGCTAGCATCTGTACCAGTGTCAGAAAGTTTATTGCTATGAATAAAGCTCCTAGAGGCCAAGAAATGTTTATGCCATTCATGAGTAACAAAATAATGATGTAGCTGCTGTCTCCTGTGTGACTTTTGGATAACGTCACCGGCGCAGGCCGCTTCAGGTGACTCATCTGCCGAGGTAGCTCCTTCTCCCCGCTGAAGCAACGTTTGCTGTGAGGAGTCAAGACAACCGGAAATCAGCCTCTTTGTATTTTAAAGAGTGCTGTTTAAAAAGAAAAGCTTCATAGTCCATTAAGAATAGAGACTTTTAACCCTCACTGGGCGTATTGGCGCCGACCACAGCAGCATCTGAGAAATTTCAGTCGTGTGAAATGGTTCCTTTTGAACCGTCCGTTACTGTTCACAGCGCTACCATTTCTTGCTTCAAACACTCGCTATTTTTTTTTCCTTCATTTTTTTTCCCCCCTATCCTCAGATATAATGATTTTAATATTCCATTGACTGTGTCTTTGCTGGTCTGCTGAGCAGGAAGCAGACGTTTCCATCAACAGAGCCGCGCCTGGCATTCATCATCAAAGGTCTGCCCAGGAAACGGACAGCTTCACGCTCATCTGCATCTGCTTGGTATGCCAACCGGGTGAACATCCACATCATCCTACCCACACAGTTATTTCTGATTAGCATATAATGCATCAATTACTTCACTTTCACTAAACAGAAAAGCCACCACAAGTTTTGTTTCCAAGGCAACAATGAAGAGTGCCGGTGCCAGGAGTAAATTAGTTTGGCAATGGACGTCGAATTGAGATGGCAAGAGCTAAATGTGGGGCAACAATTGTTGTCTGTCACAGCAGATCCGAACATATGAAACGTGATAAGGGAGTGTGATGTGGATGGAGCAGTTTAATTAAACAAAAGAGGTGGATACAGACACATGCAAAAAATGGCTGTAATTCCCCACTTATGAAGAAAATCCACTGATAAAGCACATTTTTAACCACTAACTATGTGACATTGTCACTTAAGGTGCAAAACACACACATACACAGAGAAGCGCACTCATGCAGGTGCACGCCCACACACAATCACACTCACATAGGTGATACCATCTTGACATTTCCATATTTAAAAATAACAGTGTTGTCAGCATTGACAGCACGTAGGCTACTTCATTCTGTACAATATCAGAATCACAATCGGTATCAAAAAACGTTATTTATCCCAAGATGGGCAATTCAGATACATTTAAATAAAATAATCACAAGTAAACAATAATAGCAAATCCTATAACTATAAGGAAAATTCAGTCAGTCATTTTCTATACCTGTTTATTCCTCATTAGGGTTGCAGGGGTCTGCTGGAGCCTATCCCAGCGCGTTACGGCGAGAGGCAGGGATACACCCCAGATGGTCGCCAGCCAATCGTGGGGCACACACACCATTCACTCACACACTCACACCTACGGGCAATTTAGAGTCTCCAATTAACCTCAGCATGTTTTTGGACTGTGGGAGGAAGCCGGAGTACCCGGTGAAAACCCACGCAGACACAGGGAGAACATGCAAACTCCACACAGAAAGGTCCCAGACCCAGGACCAAGGAGGTCTTGAACCTGTGACCTTCTTGCTGTGAGGCAACAGCGCTAACCCCTGCTCCATCGTGTCGGCCAATCCTAAAAGTATTAAACATAAAAAAAGAATAGTATGATAAATATTAATGTCACATTTTGACATAAATTTACAAACTCTTCCCCCTTTCAAGATGCATGCCAGAATCTTTACATATTGCACATCTCAAAATAGTTTTCTGGGTCCATCATCATGTTTAATTTGCACATGGAAATTGATCAAATTATTATATAACTACCAGTTTATTCTACATGATGGTTTTCTGAACATAATTTCAAATACAAAATATCCATTATTCTAATCCTTTCCTTTAATCCACCTAACTATATAACGTTCTACCCTCAATTAAATTAATCTAGACTAGTTTGGGTGGCCTTTTTTTAATTAATCCAAGAGGTTAAAGAGGTTAGGTGGTGTAGAATCTTATTTCTGGGAGAGGACATACAGTATATGTATATACCTATTATATATGAATAGAATGTAAATGTATGATTACAATCTTTTTTCTTCTTCTTGAAAGCTATCATCATTTCAAGATATTATCTGTTAAACAGATTAGATTCTAACAGGCTTGTGTTCAGCAGCTTTCAGCAACAGCTGAAAGGCCTGACCACAACAGAATGAGTGGGTGTTCGTATTTCACAGTTTGTGTGTTAGAAGGAACACCACAGACCTAAATATGTACACATAAGCACTGAAAATGTGTTTTTTATTCACAATAGTGCCCCTTATTTACCTGTAGAAAGCTGCTCTCTATACTCTGAAAATCCTGGGTAAATTATTATATCATATATATTTTTTTGTTTTTATAACATACTGCACATGCACACATCTTTTTTTCTGAGCGGTAGCTCTACTTGTCAGGATGCTGGAAAGCGTAATGTGTTACTATAACGACCTGCAACTACTTCAAAGTTTTTTAATGCAGGTGTCGATAAAAGGGGATTTAAAGTCCCCCCTTCACCCAGAAATGAATCTTTTTGTTCCCTAGTTTGGATGTTTGAGCTTCATGATGTAGCCTATGTGTAGATTTGACACTGAAGGCTGTTTTTTTTAGCTAACTTTAAAACATGCCTATTAATTCAACACAAAGGTTAAGAACAAATTACAAGTTCGCACAAATTATGTATCGCATGAACCGTTCATGCAAGAACATCAATTAGTATTTTTTTTTTTGAGTTTTTATGCCTTTAATTGTCTATAATTATGTATATAATTATGTGGTGTATACATTTCAATATTAGAATTTGAATATACACCACTAATAAACTAAGAAACAGCACAAGGAGAACGTAAAGGTAGGATAAAGTACTTAAAGTCTTGTATCATTACCACATCTAGAGGCTATTAAAACTATACAACATTGATTTGCTTGCATGCTACATATTCCCAAATCTTCTATAACCTACTGTAGCCTTCTGAATGATTTTATGCAATCTGAATGTTGTGTGTTTGAAACTGATGACTCTCTTCTTGTTTTTACTGTCAATTGTTTCTGCTGCGACACGCTGTTTTAAATTGTGTACAATTGTATGTTACAAGTTTTCATAATCAAGACATCATTGAAAAAAAAAGAGAACTTTCTTTCACCTGGTCCTCTGGGTATAAATAAAGGTGATAATAATAATGGCAAACAAAGGAACTGTTATACAACACACACCTGTTGATTGGTTGGGCTGTGAACTAAGCTGCCAGGCATTTGAATGTAGTTTGAAGGTAAAATGGAAAAAAAAGAAGTGTGAAGAAGGCAGGATAAACAGGGGAATTCATTTATTTATTTATTTTTTTTGCACCAAAGCCCAAAACTAGGGTTTATCTGCTCATGTTTACGTAATTCATTGTATATTGAAAGTAGTCCTCCAAAAAAAAAAAATCAGATTCTAAAAACAACAGCATATTCTGTTAATATTTCAGTAATAATTCAGCACAACAAAACACATCCAAAGGCGAACATCTGATGCAATTTATGAATAAAACAACAGCACCAAGCAGCCAAGTTAGATATGGCAGAACATTAAAAAAAAAAAAAAAATACTGCATTTGTTGCATGACGCCACAGCTGTCTGGCGGACACTGGTTGTTCATGCCGCCCACTCGAGCATCAATCTTAAGTCTCTCGTTTCGTCTCCACCACAGAAGCGGGAGGCATCTGAATTAAAGATAGGCCTAAGACACAACATCACTCATCATTCCCAAGAAGCCCGGTCACCTGCAGAGATACTCGAACTCGCTCTCGCTAACAAGACTGTTGAGGGAAACATGAGGAAACACAAGAAAGTGGAGTTGGTGTTACATGATGGTGCCGACTTGCTGTATTTAAAATGTGTGGGAAAGTGCTGGAATTTTTAAAGCTGTTGTGTAATAGGACGGTTTGGCTGCAAAGGTCAGGGTCTGAATAAGAATTAGGTCCCGTTCAGCGGAAGGGTGAGCGGTCTGGAGATTATAACGGCACAACTGCGCATGAGTGAGCTTGTGTGTTTGCTTGAATGTGTCTGGGGAAAAAAAAAACTCCAATAAAGGTGCCTTGACTGTAATAGAAAAAAAAAAACGCCTTTGATACTCCACATAGCCACAAAACACCTGCATACCAGGTGCACCTGATTTAACTGTCATCAGCCTATTGCATAAGCTTATCATCACGCATCTGTCCTACAGGGTTGGGAGTAACGCATTACAAAAGTAATGAGTTACTGGAATGCAGTAATGCATTATAGAAAAAAAAATGGTAAAATTTCACTCAGTACAAATGTCAGTAACACGCATTACAATGTGTTTTTTAACCTGGATTGAAGTGGTCCTTATTTTTGTTTTTCTTCGCACCAATTCGCTAAAATCACTGCAAGGTCAGCAAAACGTTTCACTTCCTTTCCCTTTTGGCTCGTCGGACAGAAGATGGAGATGGCACATGCTCCAGATGGACACATGCTCATTAAAAATAATGATTTGAAGAACATCGTATGTCAAATGCACTTTGTGCGCTACACCTAAAGAACTGTGCACTTCCCGAAATAGCAGCAGTAATATAACATTTACAGAGGTGCCATTGTAACATGAAGTTATGAGAGCATGAGAGTGGAGATAAAACCACAAAACAGACACAATTAACATTCTCCTGCTCCGAGATTCTTTACCCTCAAGAGGTTAAGAGACTTGTGTTGGAGGATGTTACTGAAGGCACGATAAGTGCTTTCAACAGTGGAATTGACAGTTTTTTGAAAACTTGTCAGCAAGATCCTTGTTGTGACTAGCAGCAATAATGACAAGGTGAGCTATATTTAGGTCCCCAAATCCATATTTCCACTTATTTTGGTGAGAGCAACTTGAGAGAGTAACTAAAAGTAATGCAATAGTAATGTAAGCCTTACATTTTAAATACGGTCATATTATAATGTAATAAATTACTTTGGAATGACAGTAACAAGTAATAAATAATGCATTGCAGTACTGAAGTAACTTACCCAGCACTGGTCCTAATTAAACGGAGGGGGCTACTAAACCTGCTGGTGGGTTCAGGAGGCCGTTACCTTCCATGAGTCAGCGTTGCTGAGTCATGACATAAATATATGGACAGTCAGCAGGAGGAGGCGGATAGGGTGGATGGTTAAATGTGGTTATATGTCAAAAAGTTGTCAAAGAAGCAGAGGACAACTGTTTGAGATCACTGTTCACATCCTGTTTTGCTGAATGTGTGTGTACGTGCGCGCAAATGTGTCATGCCTGCAGCTAACCTGGCTCAGTGGAGCTGTGCATCCCTTGGAGAGGTGATTAAACAAAGAGTCTAGAGCCAGAGGTCCCTCTCTGTTGGAGTCCAGCAGAAAATGTATGTTTAATATCCTGCTTAATATCAACCTCACGTCCCCCACGCTGCCTCGCTGGCTTTACTCAAATATTATGTTTATTATCGACTTCAATATGGACCACAGTAAAATAGCAATGCGTTTGTGGAATATTACTCAGTTCATTATTTCTTCTGACATGATATGAAAATGATCATTCTTCATTCTGCTTGGACTTGCCGGCTGTTTACCTGAAACCTACACACCGATGATGCCTTTACACCAGCGGCTCGTGAATAAAATTCAATCCAGTGTCCTCATTATCTGTTTGGGATCTACGACAGACACGCACAGACTCCGTCTCGCTCCACTGAGCCGCTGCAGCTCTGTATTCTGCCAGCAGGTCACTGAGATCATCGGACCAGGGTTTGTTTCGTCCGAACCTAATGATGATCAAAGGTGGCTGCTGCTCCGAGGTTGTGGCCTCTGGTCTTCGGAGCCCACTAGTCTCAAAATCCGCAAGCCCCTTTTAGAATCTGCTCACAACCCACCTGCTAAGATTCAAGTTCGGTGCTTGTTTGAGTGTTTACCAGGGGCGCAACACAGCATTCTGGGCCCCTATCAATGTCAGTCAGTCAGTCATTTTCTATACCTGCTTATTCCTCATTAGGGTCATTAGAGCCAATCCCAGCGCGTTATGGTGAGAGGCAGGGATACACCCCAGATGGTCGCCAGCCAATCGTGGGGCACACACACCATTCACTCACACACTCACACCTACGGGCAATTTAGAGTCTCCAATTAACCTCAGCATGTTTTTGGACTGTGGGAGGAAGCTGGAGTACCTGGTGAAAACCCACACAGACACGGGGAGAACATGCAAACTCCACACAGAAAGGTCCCACATTCAGGACCAAGGAGGTCTTGAACCTGCGACCTTCTTGCTGTGAGGCAACAGCGCTAACCTCTGCGCCCCCTATCAAAAATCAACAAGCAAAATGGAGTTTTAAGCTACAATCAGATCAGATTATATTAATGACCGATTGCTTCCTTCACCACCTGAATTGGTGCATTTGGCCTCTGTTCAGTCTGGGCTTATTGACGTGACATTTGTCACCAGCTGCTGTCTGTGGGTGGACTAAACCATTTTGCACCTCCAAGAGGGTGTTATAGAATATGTCTAAGAATATGTTTGACACCATACTACATATTAAATTATCACACTGATTAACTGGAGAGCCAAATTCATTCATTCGCCAAAAACAAAACAAAAACTACAAGATATTTATGGCCCCTGGATAGTCAGGTCCATTTTTTTTCATTGTATTCAAAATTCTATCCTTTTTGTTATTTTGACCATTTGTCTTTTTCTGCGAATAAATGCTCTAAATGATAATATTTTTATTTGAAATTTGGGTGAAATGTAGCCAGTAGTTTATAAACTCAAACATAAATGATCCTTTTGCCCAAACACATACCTATAAATAATAAAATCAGAAAAACTGATCATTTTCATCTCTTATTTCCATTGCTGGATATCAATAATTTCTGCACTTGGGACTGATATTGCGAAGAAGTGAGTGCAACAGTGATTAAAATCCACAAGTCTGTTTTCCCTGCTATTACTTCACCTTTTCCCTGTTGGTTTTTGTGTAATTTAAGGGAGGTGGGGGGGGTGTTTCTTTATAGAACAGCTGTCAGACAGAGGCCATCATATGTAATTGGACGTGATGAAATTCGAAGCTTCGGTAAGGTGAAATCAAATCGGGAATAAAATTTTAAATAAAAAATTATATAAGTTTTAAAGCTGTGATCTGTGGCTCTGCAGTATCGTTTTTCAGTAACAGTGAATGTTATTTTATTTATTTTTTTTTTATGTGTGTGTTTTTTAAGGGACAATTTCCCAGAGTAAATGAGAAAAGAAAATGTATTTCATTTATATTACAGTCATGCTAAATAGTCAGCAAATGATACTGAACGGCTGTAAATAAGCTTTGAGACCTGGGGTTAAGATTGCATCAGCCCACAAGAATCGATGTTCAACTAGTTTTGTGTTGTCTTAGTTGAAATTCACATCACATCCGCGGCAAGTACAAGTTTGGAGTGCGTTCATTTGGGATGTTTAAGGCAAAACAAAATATCATATATATCACATTTCCCATATTTTATCCAAATTGAATCAGTTCGCACAAATATAGCCGTAAAACAATTTTTATAAGCAGATTCTGGTGGCTTTGCTCCATTCCGGCTTTTTTTTTTTCCCCATCTGAGATGTAGTTTTTACCGCACATCTGATACAAAGAGTCATTTTTCCTTATGAGTTAAATGGAAAGAAATGCTGAAGACCGCTAACGCCCTCTGATCAAATGTTTCCTCCTCATCAATGCCAGCTGAAGGAGAACAGGGTGTGCGCTAACAATATTAAGTGGCTGTGAGCCAAACGCAGCCCTTTAAGCAAGACATATTGTTGGCTGCACCTTGTGCTGGATATATTGTATACACACATAATTAAAATGCACAAACCCTGTAACCAAAACACCCGCTCAACACCCTTTGAACGTTATGTTTCACGAACTATCAGCTGCAAGGATGAATAGAAGGAATAATGGCCATGAAAAACTTCCTTTTTAGCAATGACGAATCCATTTTTTAGATCGTACCTTGACACATCTTTTTATGAGGCATATATATATATATATATATATATATATATTATTTTAAACCATGTGCTGTAAATTCTCTTCTATGCCTCATACAGGAGGAGGGGCCGAAGTATAAGGGGGGGATTTAGCGTTCCTGGGAAATATGAATTGTTTATGTCAAACGATTGACTGACGGCCCCCCAAAGAAATCAATAAGCGTGGAATTACAAAAGAATAGCATTTTTTGCACTTACGTAGAATGAAAACAGGCAGGCATGGCTTTTTCCTGAGATACACTGTCGATCGAGTCCACAGTAAACCTGTATTGATTATTTTTCTCAAAGTTGTATTGCTAACTATGTATGCTATGCTTTAATGAATTGTTGGCAGTGAACGTACTGTACGTATGAAATGTGCTAAAGCAAGCAAACGCTATACGGCTCTTTAGTTTTAAATCGCTCTGCTTGGCAACGCGAGGGGTCATACATTTTCTCTTACTCAACTTGACGTTTGGAAACAGCAAACAAACAAGTGCGTTGGCACAGGTCTGACACATACAAATGCAGTAAAAAAAAAAAAAAATACTCAAGATGGTCTTATAAGCCAGTGACTGAGTAAATAGCAACACATCCAACACACAGCGGGGGGTGGGGGGAAATGTATCACAGTATGTTAGTGTTAGTGAAAATCCTTAAATCATCATGATTAACTGAGAATAATGGCTGAAGACATTAAGCCTTAGACATTGCGTCATGTTGCAAAAATATATATTAGGGACGCAAACCAAACCAAATCAAGAAGCAGTTTAGAGTAGAAAGAATGGAAAATTTAACACGTGGAGAGCACAAACTGGAAACTACCTTCAGTCCAGGTTGTCACATTTGAAGATATCAGTTAAGTGCTGTTGTTTAAATGACATGTTTGTGGTTCTATTGTGGTGAAAAAAAAAAAAAAACTCACTTGGAGATGATTTGTGAATAAGTTCAGATATGAGGGGAAAAAAGCACTGAGATCAGCGTTACTGCCACACTGTGGGTAATAATTCCCAAAAGTAATAGATCCAAAGTCAGCCTTAAATGAACTCCTAACAATATGTTTACTCCTGACGCAAACTCTTTCCTCTGCTACGTACACACACACACACACGCACACAGTGAAGAGTTGACAGGTGTGGATTTTAGATGCGCTGCAGAAAAAGAGAGTTGCAAAGTAAGCACTGACAAATAGCAAACAGCAGGTGTAAATGAGGAAAGAAACATTATGCAAAAAGCTTGAAAGTTGATTATAAACTCGGGCATAATTCAATATGAACCCCGGGAATCTATAAAATAACACTAAGTATAGCAAATAACTGCAAGATGCTTGTTAAAGATGTTGAAGTCACAGTTTTTTTTTTTTTTTTTTTTGCTGAGGATCCCGTGGCAAATCTTGTGCTGTTATATATATAGTATATATAATATAGGATAGACGCAGGGTGGGCGGCGCTTTTTAAAGTCGCCACCGGTGCAAATTCAGGTAAAACGGGGAAAGGTGCAGCAGTGTTATCCCAGAGGCCCAGCGTGACCCGCAGCACGGTGATGCTGCAGACAGCGAGCTCTCCCTGTGACCCCGTTGTGACTGGTGGGCAGACACGGGACGCCGCTGGCGGGCCCGCGGATGATGAACGACGCAGCGCTGAACTAGTTTAAGAGAAGCATCACACAGTCACTCATTTCAAAAAAAGAAAAAAAAAAGAAGAAGAAGAAGAAAAAAAAAAGCACTGCTCACACAGCAGCCTGGGGAACAGCATTGAAAGTAATATCCATCAACAGCTAGCCAAGCAGGAGCGCTATCAGCAAACACAATTTAGAGCTCGGAAACATTATTGTTTCCCCCCCTCCCCTTTCTTCTTTTTTTTTTTTGGTTTTCGCCTCAGTGAGGACGATGAACTGGCTGAGCGATGCTCATTTGATGAATATGATACCGCTGTCATGATAATATGAACCCGGTCATTATTGGTAAGAATTGAGTTTGGAGGAGAGGACGTTCTGTAAAAAAAAAAAAAAAAAACAGAAGAATTTTTATTCTTTTTCATAAGCCTCGTAATGGTGTAAGCTTTATAAAGGAGATTTTCTTCTGCCTTGGATTCTGGATGAAAGTTGCTGACACAATATTACGGCCTTGAGGTGCCTTATGGGTCATGAAACAAATAAAAAAAAAAGCATGAATGAAATTAGAATATAAATCAGCATTTGGAAGTAATTATAAAATAAACAAGCCACCCAATCACATATGTATGACCAATACTGATATTCTATTCTATTAATAACTCCCCCACCCACACCACCACCAAAAAGGAAATAAATAGTAATAATATTAAATAAATATTTCATGGTGCCTATAAGGCTGTTCAGGGGCGTTTCGCGTACATGCTTACATGGCTGTTAGTTTATTCTGTATCTGAACAGCAATGTGCATTCATCATTAGTTTGTACTAGAATGCCTTATCTTTCCAATTAAAACAGGGCATTGTGGCTTATTAAAAAGTTGACAGCAAAGAGATGACTGGAAAATGAGGGAAGAGAAATGCATCAAAAAGGTCCCTGGAATTACTCGATAGGGGGAGGTTGCAGTTCATGGTCAGCGAGTTAATCCCCTGCCACCAGGACACAGAGAGTACCACAAAAAAAGTTGAAAAGGTTTATCCACTACCTGCAGTTTGCAGTTGATTTCATTGTGTTAAAAAAAAAAAAAAAAGCAAATGGTGGGAAAGGCATGCTGTTGACAGCTGTGGTTTGAAATGTCAGCCAAAAAGTTAGAGAAGTGCTCCTCTGAGAAATGAGACTCGGTAGCAGTGCACAGGCAGCAGGTTCAACCCCGGTAAGAAGCTCTAATGAAAATGACACTTCTTTGTTTTCTTCTTTTGCTAAAAAAGAAAAAAAAAAGGTACAGTGGCAATGAAAATTAAATCAACAAGAACTTGTATAAATAGGAAAGGACCCCGAAGGCAGACCAAAACACCAAGTAGCCTGACAAACATTGGAGTCGAGGGCTGCAACTAATGATTATTTTCATCACTGGTTCATCAAACAGACTATGAACCTTCAGCTGAATAATGGAACATTCTCAGTCTTTCTTAGATATCCTTAATTTGCTTGTTGTCAAAGGAGAGAATCCACAATTAAAGGATGTTTTTTTGCTTGAAAAATGACTGAAATGACTTGATTATCTAGCTAGATGCTGTTTAATTTTCGTATAATTTTCAACTTCATCCGGCAATTATGACATGATTATAGATAATTATTGACCATGCCAATAGGTTGCGACAAACAGATCTTTGCCTCGTTTTTCTGAGAAGTAAAGTGCTTTTAGAGTCTCCTTCATTATCAGCCTGCATTACTCATGGCAGCAGTTAAATGTGAGGCTATGTCCAATATAATTAAGCTCATCTTAATTATTGCTGCTCTCTCACTGTCTGAAAGGTGCCGAAATGTTGTTCACTTGGTTTTTCTAATGGTTGATTTATCAAATTATATGTAAATGTTTTTATTGTGTAATGGCATGGTAAAAAAAAAAACAACAACAAACAAAGAGCTAATAAAAAAACAATTATATTCTGGCTCAGAGTCTGCGTTATGTTAAGTGTAAAAAGCAGAGTTAAAGGCCAGCTGTTGGCTTCTGTGTTAACGACATATTATAACATGCCCTCAAGCGAACAAAAAAAAAAAAAAAACACACATAACATAACATGTAGGTGCATGACTCTTATTATTAGCTCTCTGACTTTCAGCTACACATTAATCAAGTGTCGCCGTCCTGCTGTGAAGAACACTACGTGACCGAGAGGAGGATGAGGAGATAATGAATTATTTTTTTGGGAAAAAAAAAAAAGAAATGATTCCCCCTCCTGTCCGCTCTCACCGCATTTATCACAAAATCCACCCACTCCCGCTACCCTCAAGAGTCTCTTTCAAATAGCATGTTTCTGTATTCACCCAAAGCACAGTTCGCCCTTTTTAAATTATGTTTTCAATAAATTTTAAGTAGTTTAAAGCCACTATTTCTTTTCCCCACCTGGTTGTCTAATTAAATCCTTGTTTCGAATAATTCTCCATCCCATGGCCCTCGGAGTTAATGCGCTGCTACTAAAACACACACAAAACACGGGCGAATGAAGAACCTCTGCAAATACGGAAATACAGCAAACACAAGTAGATACAGAAGTGTTATAAACAGCACAGGGCTAATAGTACTGTAGTGTACTGTTGCTATAGTAACAGCTCAGTGTCTGCCCTGAGGTTGGGGGTTCAATCCCTGGTCGGGTCATACCAAAGCCTCTGAAAAGGTACCTGATGCCTCCCTGCTTGACACTCAGTACTCAGGTTTTACATCAGTGGTTCTCAAAGTGGGGTCTGGGGCCTCGCAGGGGTCCTTGAAGAGGTGCCAGGGGGTCCCCAGAAAAAAAGAGAATACTTTATTCTCACTATAACTTCACAGCGACAGAATATAGGACCATTTGTATAAAGGACTGGCATCATTTTAAATAAATACATACATTTATCTCATTTTGTATTATTTATTTCCTATTATTTGTGTATTATTTTCCCTTTCCACATGCAGTTTATTTAATTTCAAATTTTATTTTCACTCATATATTGAGGTGAAAATGAAGGGGGTGAGTGAATAAACAAACAAATAAATTAATTACAATTAAATTCATTAAAAATAAATAAATAATTAATAAATAAAATGGAGAATCTAATAAATGTGAAAATAATACACAAATAAATTCATTATTTTTAAGAATTAATGAATTGGAAAATAAATAAATATGGCCAATAACTGGTATATCAGTCATTTTTCATTCATTTATTTTTGATTATTCTTTATTTTTGGCAGATTCAGTCCTCCACATTTGTGTTTCTGACACTTTCTTTCATAAAACATCTTAAAGCACAGATCTTATGAGACGGGGTTCATGTTCTAGTTTTCATGAGTTTAGGGGCATTAAAAAAAAGCTGTGCATGTGTCAGGTGAAGATGTTTCTTTTTTCATCAGATACTGATTCTGCAAACTTTGCTGTAAAGATTCTAAAATACAATATTCACTTCTGAGTCAAGTGACCTGAGTTGGGTCAACTATACATCAACAGTGCTGCCTCTTGACGTCCCCTTCAAAGTTGTTTTTGGCGAATGAAAGGAGCAGTCCAGCGCTTAAACATGCCAACTGTGATATTCCAATATTCAAAAGAAAGTGGTAGCACAAAGAAGGAAATAACAGCATGCGAGTATAAAAATATGAAGTAGCAGCACCCCTTATTGAGCGCCTAGCCACAGGAATAAACACGCTGTGCACATCCTTTCATTGTGTTTGGTTCCACTGTACGATTTGTACTTTCATCTTTGTATATATCTCCCTGCGTCTCCTATAGCTGCTGCGCACATTTCAAATCATGTGTGAATATTCATATTGGAGCTTAACACATCGGGTTCAACACACCGATGCGCGGCGGCACAAAGGCGTTTTTACATAAATCGAAGCAACTTATTCGCAAACAGTTTTCTCTATCTGTCTCATTTAGATGGTGCAGATGTCTGAAAACATAATTTCACAGCTCATGGGGTTTTATTTGAGTGCTGCACTCGTGTTAGCTCGTTTGTCATGGTTCTCACTGATTTCATTTTTCAAAATGACATCAAAACAACGTTTTGTGCTCCGTTGCTGATAATCAGATCTCCTGTTGTTTGTATTGTTTACTACAGCCGAAGAAATGTGCGCATCACGGCCGTGCGTGATGGCTTTGTGTGTGCGTGTATATGTGTGTGTGTGTGTGCGCGTGTATGTGTGTGTGTGAGCATCAAGAAGGTCTGTCTGTACCTGCAGAAGATTTGTTATATTACAGTATTGGCCTTTGTGTCTGGGTTGCAGACATTCACATAAACTTTAATGCTTTTGTGTGCTTGTGCTTCAAAAGATGTAGTGATATGAGGGAGATCTAGAGGGCTGGAGCATGAAAGGGGGTCGGGGGGGGGGGGGGGGGGGGGGTGATGGGGGTTGGGGTCTGGTGTGAGACAAGAAGGAGAGAGTGAATGGTTTTTTGCTGTAATCCTCGTCGTCTTGGTAGGGAAGTTCAGTGTTTGAACAGAGTGCGACGAGGCGGGGCACAAACCTCCAGGATGGATCTCCGAGATTAAAGTGCCCCGATCACTGCTCTCACATCACATACCGCGCCATCAGGGGGGAATTCATTTACTCACACAGAAAGACGTGTCAACTCTGCAAACGGGGGGAGAACTGATAGAAAATGGAAAGCGCAAGCCTATCTGGAGGCTTTGTGGGATCTGAAAGCGGTTGAACCCTTTGAGGCCCAGCGGTTCGGCGCGGAGACGTATTATAGAGAAACACGCAGAAGTTGAATGTACTGTATGTACATTGACTGCTGTCTGTTTTCTCTCCCTGAAATACAAAAGTGACACGGCGACGCGCTCGGAGAATAATAAATGAACATATCGACATAAAAAGTTTGTCGTTCGTGTCCTATTGCTTCTCTGCGCACTCAATACTACAGAGATACGGCTGAAACGATGCTACAGTCATGCTCTTACAAGCAAGCCGGTCCACACACTGCTGCAATGGCTGCTCTTGAAGTCATGAAATAAGGTCATGCGAGTATCACTTGTGCTATTTAAAGCAGTGGTACACACTGGTGATCACCAGAGAGACAAAGCTGGTCCCACACATTCACTTGTTACTATTTTTATGCTTCTATAGCATTACATCATTCATGAAACACATGCTCAAATGTGTATCTGAATAAAGGGGATGCATAAAGGTATAATGATTTATTATCTGACCGACATATTCCCAGCTGACAAACAGATACACCTGGTTATTACACATTGTAACAGCTCTGATCAGCTCTAATCAGGCCAAAGGCTAAAGATGAAAACACCTGAGTGGGTGTACAACAATGTCATTTAAGGTCTTGTATAGTGGTCACTCAGCAGCTGGTAATATTATTAAGGCTTGTGTTTCAAGGGTCAGCAATAATCCGCCTGAAGATCACAAGCACGGTCCTAAAACTAAATAAAACTAGTTGGTGTGAGCTCAGTTATTAGCATCAGCAATAAAATGTTTTTGGTGTCGTATACTGGAACAAGTGCAAATGCCTATGTATTAAATGTATTAGTAACACTTCACAATATAAGCTTTCAGAAAAAGTGAATGTTGAAATGATTTGTTCATTCCTCTTTGTATTTGATAAATCAAAAACATGTTTTTTTTTCTAAAAAAATCCAATCTACAACTGAATGAAGATGAATAATCACAATTGATTAAATAATAATAATAATGACAGCTGTTCTGATCGCCCCAAATCAGCTAATTGTCGACATATCGAATGTAGGTAGAGTTTAATATTGAAACATACTGTCCAGTGGCGTAATCTGTACTTTAATAATCAGTAATCTGTACCTACAGAAAATATCAAATATGACCTACTGTACTACCATAGGGCCAATAAACCAGAAGGCTGTTCACTCCGTGTTCGTATTTGGAGTCTGCAGGGATAGCAAGAGCACTTCAACACACAGTTCACTTGTCATTAAAGCTTAGTATTATATCATTTAAAAATATTAAAACCTAAAAAGCCACATTAACAGTCCTATAGTGATAATTACAACGGCTTTTTATTAGTAATCTGTCTAGGATTACATGTCCAAATGAAGCTATTGCCCATATATTGGGTTTTAATTTATGAGATGCTATTTCATTACAAGTTCAGAAACACGGATACAACAGATGAGATCAGTGTTTTGTTTTTTGTTATATACGTCAGTGTTTTTAAAGCTGCTTTAAATGAATGGAGGGGTCAGGCTTCAGCAGAGCTTAGTGACGAGCTGATTATTTAAACCAAGTGTGTTGGAAGAGGGAAACATCCAAAACATCTAGGACAGGGGGGATCTCCAGGACCAGGATGTAAAAACACTGGTATACATCACGCTTTAAGTTAATACAGCACATCTTGAAATCTTCTTGGTTCAGGTGAGTGACAAGCAACTGTGTAGGAGTCCGTGAATCCTTCTGAAACCAGACAAAACTAACGGCATCACCAGCGTCAGTCAGAGCTGCCTGAAACGGGTGCAGGCTGGAGATGCAAACTTTTCTATTTAAACTTCACATTCTTCACTTATGTTGACTCTTTGCCTATGATGGGTGGTGCTAGTAGAGCTTATTGATGGCGGCCACAAAGGCAGTAAACACAGACTGCAGTAACATATATCAGGAAAAAGACAAAACTTCAGCTGAAATATAGAGCTTCAGTGCATAGCAGTGCCTAGTCAGCTCCCAAAGTATGGCCCTTGTATTGGTTAATTTTTTTTTTTGTTTTATCAGTCATAGGGATTTGACAAAAATTAGAATACAACTCAACAAAAACAAACAATTAAAAAAGAACTGAGTTTAGCGGGGAACACAAAATATATAACAACAAACAAACGACCAAAAATAAGTATGTATCATGGAAAAATGTATTTATTTCCATAATTCCATTGAAAAAAGGTAAACGTTCATAGATTATAGATTTAGGGCCACAATATAAACAATTTCAACTATTTATTTGCTTATTTTTTGCATAATTTGGGATTTTAGCTCATAAAACCCACAAAATCAAGAATTAAAAAAATTTTAATACTGTGAAATTAGCCCCAAATTCTGCAAGACAAGAATGTTTTAAACTGAGTGTCGCACACTAATCATCTACAAAACTCAAAAGCACCTGCGCAGGTTTCCCCAGGTGTCATTAAATTGCTGTCTAGACATATCAGTGAAAAATCTCGTGCAAAATTTGCCGCGAGAACATGCACCAGCACGGATGACCTTGCGCTTCAGTGGATTGCCAAACAAAGATTCGAGAATTTGGCAGAGCTCCAGAAAGAGTGGAACGAGGCAGGAGTCACAGCTGGGGTTAAAACTTTCGGGATCCTTGCGTCAAGCCACTTCTGAGCCTCTACCAACGTAGGAAGATTGACATATCGTTTAGAAGGTACCATGGTTTGATCGATTTGATGTGATCCTAATTTTCTTTCTTTGTTTTTCCACAAAACCTCTGAAGTAAATGGTGATTTCTTCACAGTATTCTAATGTTTGGAATTCCTGTTTTCATGGGTTTTTTTAGATGGAAGCTCATAATATGTAAATATGAACAATCTCACGATCAATGAAGGTGGAAAATCGTATATTGCTGGTAAAGTATGGAGGACAACAGCTCAGATCTCAACTCAAAAGCCCCACTAACACTTTTTTCTTAAAAAAAAATAATCTCATTCAGAGAACAATGAAACCAATTGTTATTCAGTCTATAAAGTGTCCTAATAATCAGATTTCTTATTTGATCTGTTCATTTTAATACCCTTATATCTATTGAAATGTGGCGATATATGTACATATAACGCCCCAGAGACAGCACTGTACTTCTGTTCACATGGGCATGAAGCTTCACTTTACATTCAAGACTAATGATGCGGCTCTTTTTATCTACATGCACAGCCGGTCTTTCTCCATGAGGCTTTGTTGCGCCGCCATGTTCCTACATTCTACAGAATGGACAAACCAAACAGTGGCTTTAGAGATGACTTTTCGCATTTTTCACAGCCACAGTAGGTTCTGCTAAACACTGGGAATACTTGGTTGCTGGGGTGAAAATCCTATTTCATTCATTGATGGGGGGGACAATAAGCAGTAAATTTTCAGAGAATGATTTCTGGAGGGGACATGAAAAAGAATACTAATACTAATAAAAATAATAATAATAATAAAAAATATCATACTACCACAATAATCTGGCCCTATCTTCTTCTCTCTCTTGCAGGTTTAAGCCCTCGGCATGTAAAAACAATGGTATTAAAGGAATAATGGTAGTTATAGCAGTGTTCCATATTTATTTCTATCTATACATGTGGTAAATGGGATCTTGAATCAATGAGGAAAAGAAATATGAAAATCCACGCCCCCCTGTCTCTACTCTTCTTCCCATTACCTCCTAGTTGCTGCTGCGACCACAACTTATGTTAGCGCGTGTTAACGATCATTAGGTCTGATCTTAACCAGGATTTTCAACAAGTTGTGCGATAAATAACTTACTGGCTTCTGTATATTAGCTTAATTGTTTTTTTTCCACCTAGCTAGCTACTAGCTGACTGTCAAAATTAGCCGTTAGGCCCTTTGGAAAACAAGATCTGGACGAAACCACTTTCAGGAATAGGTGGGGGGTCATAGTTCTGTTCAACAAAGAAATAAGAAATGCATTGTCACAGCTAGCAGCGCTTGTGTTTGTGCATTAATTTAACATTTCTTGAATATTGGAGGGGGGGGGGGTCACGTCCCCTTCTGGAATTTCCACCTATTGGTTGCAATCTGCAGCCTCAATACTAGATAAGATTTGAGTACTGCGACTGATGATGTTTCGCAAGAAGAATTGCAGATTGAGGGAAGCCTTAAGAGCACATCATGCACACAGCTGTTCATATTTACATCATCGTGCATTGTTTTCTTCTTCATGTAACAGCTTGGCATGAGTCTCTGTTCTTCTTGGGCACATAAATCAGGAGCTCACTGCCAAAGGGGGCTGCCTGTTAATGATACTCTCTTAATTAGATAAAGCAACTTCTCCCAATTTGCGTTTGCCTCAGCAGTGGAGGAAGCGCACACGCACACACACACGCACGCACACACACACACACATGCACAGATGCAGAGCCAAAGATAGGTTAGAAAAAGCAAAGTCAATTCCCAGACAGGAAATGATGTGTGATGAGTGCTGTCACTACAGGATCTACCTCTGCTCAATAACAGTCGACACAGTGAACAGCAGCCAGCGCCGGGGCAGGAACACAAAGACAAAAAACACTCACAGTTAACAGCACTATTCTAATTTTCTTGTCTTTGCGTCACCTCAGATGCAGCGTTTTTGTTTTGACTCAGGGAGAAGCAGTAGTGCAATAGTTCAAACTGAAAATGCAATAATGAGCAGCGGTTGCATTTAAAAACCGTGACTATTTTTGGTTTTAGAGATCGTGTTTCCTGATGCTGATGATTGTATTTTTGGAAGCGTCTTACACATGGAGGCGCTCCGAGAGATTCTCTCTACCATTGTCCCACGAACCACAGATAATTGCCCCAGCTCACTGTTTATGTTCATTAAATACGTTTTGGGATGAAAACACGCGTAGCTGTCGGGGATAGAAGCAGAACGCTGTGTGTGATCCCGGGATCCTCATATCCTGATAACTTGCAGCGCATTCTCTAACTTGTATTCAACAATATAGTCTCTCTTTTTCCAAACTTGGTCCCTCGGGGAGGCGCACGGGGTGAAACTATGTGTGTGTGTGTGTGTGTGTGTGGGGGGGGGAACCTGAATGTGAACCTGACAACAATAAGTCCAATTTGTCTGAAGAGGAGGCGACATTTCACAGGCTCCTCTGTCAGAGTTACAGTCAGCCTGCTGGAATTCGCTGGCAGCTCCTTATTCAACAGCAATCGCCTTTTTTTTGTGAGCACTCCCACATCTTTTTAGGAACCCGCTGCTTAAAGATTGAGTGTTGTGGCCCCCCCACTCTGTTGCGTCTGGAGTACGGCGGTGTGTGACCTGTGATAGTGCTGAAAAGGCCCGTTTTCGGCCTGCTTAATCAATTGCTTGTACATTTTCTTTTGAACCTAATTGACTGAGTTTCCCAAGACGGGCAAATCTGGGAGGGGGAGGGGGAGGCGGGTGCAGTTTCACACCGCCGTTCCCCGGTCCTCATGAATCGCAATCTATTGATCATACTGCTGCACGCTGGAAGCCAAATCTAAGCCAGCTGCCTTATCAGCAGTCTCTCAGTTAGCTCTCAGAATTGAAAAAAAAAACACTCGGGGAATACAACTAAGAAACTATACGGGAATCATCAACAGGAATTTGCTTAAAATAGTATCTGATTTTGTAAAATGTGAGATCTTCGAGGGTAATCTTATCACTGGAGAGCTGGTTTATCAAGGTTTATCAAGTAAAGTCTTGTTAAAAGTGTTTGTGAAAGAAAGTGGTGGTGATCTCTGATAATGTCTTTCCAGATGCATGATGCACACGAAGGCTCATGACCCACGGCCGATAACAAAAAGCGCAATTGTTACCGGTAACATGCAGCGGGCGTGAACTGTAAAATCTTCCTTCAGCGGTTGAGTCCGAAAAACCCACTAAACCATCAAAGCAAGAAATGAGTTAAAATACTTTGCAAAAGATGCAAAAACGCTCGCGTCATATCAGTCGTTCATTTTGCTGAGATGTGAGCAGCAGCGGTGGTTAAAGGGGTGAATAAACTGCTGAAATGCGTTTGATATACAAGTTGTTTGAAGAAAGAAAAACCATCACTCACGCTGAGTGTGTTTGTGAGTGTGTGATTGTGTGTGTCTAATCCACATGGGCCCCTGTATCGATGACAACAGCATTCTTCTCAGTAGGAGCCATTGCCGTCATCTCCAATGCAGCCTGCGATCTTCCTCAATAGAAGATTAATGAGGATGATTTATTAAGGTAACAATGGAAACCCGTGTAAGGAGATTTCCTACTGCAAATTTGACGTTGAAATCTAATGGGATGCAACGAGCAAACTAGAGGCAAGGTCTCCATGCTGTAGAAAGTGTATAGTGTTAATTATAATTAAGTAATTCTTTATATCGCAGTGACATGTCTTGTCAAAATCCATCAGGATGGATCCACTTCATATTGAACCCGGTCACGATGCCATGATTCATGATTACTAATTGACTCCTGGTCACCATAGGCCGCTGTGATTAATTTAGAGTAAATAAACGTTTATTATAATTACCAAGCGATTTGCGGTGCGAACTTTGGAGTAATCAAAATCAAATAAAGCATTCAAATCGTTGCTTGATTTGATATAGTTTTCATCATCTCCTTCTAATGATTAATAGTCAGCTGCGTGGCCTTTTGTTGCAGTTACTTGCTTCTATACTATTTGACTCTAATAGTCTCTGTTCCTAATTCAGACACCGGGCTTTCAAACATATAGGCAGTGTTTCATCACTGTCTTCTTAAATAAGAGATTGACAGCTAATCGTCATTAGCATTGACATAAGATGGCTTGCCAAGTCCCCCGAGTCAGAGCTCGGGGGTCCCCTCAGGCACTTCCTCAGCCAGAGAACCTTACTTCTGCAGGACCACTATGACGGTTTCCCAAAGCCATAGATGTAAGGTGGCCACAGGACCACCTTACATCTTCCCTGGGAAAAAAGATTCAGGGACAGTGGACTGCCTCAAACACAGTTACATAACATAGCTATAAATAGACTATTTTGATTGTATACTGTTAATAAGGGGCTTCATCTTGCATTGGGAGAATTGTCACATGTGCATTTGCGACTCCCAAACATCTCTCTATTTTACCACTTATATATTTTATATTATATTAAATCAAAATTAAGACACTAAAACCACTGATTCAAAATTAAAATAAAACAACTGATTCAAAATCAAGATTAAAAAAAGAGAAGAACTACTCTGGACGGACGGGAACCGGCTCCCAATCTTCACTTCAAAGAGCCGACTCTTTGAACCGGCTCGTTCGCGACTACCCACTACTGCGTATAAAACCACACGAAGAAGAAAAAAAAAACTACCGAGCAAAACTCAAAATGCAGCGTCATCAACTAGTTGGAGTAACGAAGCGAACGAAAAATGATAAAGAAAGGCTTGAAGGGATTTTAGAAAATGTTCCTCATAATTCCACTAATTTAGAAAAGACAGCGGCTAACGAGTCCAAAGGGGAGGAGCACAGGAAGAGGCTCGGCTATTAGCAGCGATGCTAATGCTAACCGCTAACCTAATACTGAAGTTTGTCCTGAGATATGAACCTAAATGTTTATATTTGCTGCAGGCTTTTAGCCTCATCGTCCCACTATCAGGATTAAAAAAACAGCCGAGAACTAATAAGCAGAATCATTGAAGTCTGTTTAAAAGCAGCTGAGAGACTTGACTGGACTTTAATCACGTGGATTTGCAAGAAAACATCAAAATCCAGGTAAGTGGTGTTTTTTAGGCATTTTTATTTTTTAGGCACACACACACACACACACACACACACACACACACACACATATATATATATATATATATATATAAGAGGCAGGATTATTTTAATTATAATTGGCTATAAATCCTGTATTGGTGTTCACACAGGGGAAACATGCTATGCTATGTTGGCTTAATTAAATGACCTAATGTCTGTGAATCCTGTTAATAGATGGATTTATTTCTTGTTATGCAGAGTTTGCTGCTGTTATTTGCTGTAAATCATTTGTTGAATGCAGGTAAACCCGCTTCTTGTTATTGTGTTGTTGTGTTGACAGAATGATGACTGTGCTGTAAATCCTGTTGATGTACAGGCGAAGGAATTTGGACTATTAATTAGGCTGTGATTGTGTGAATGATAGGGGGTGGAGGGTGGGGTGTCGCTTTGGGGGCTTTTAAATGTCCAAGCCCATTTGGAGTCATGTTCATGGTGAGTTTAAGTCCAATAGTCACTCTCTCTTAGCTCTATTTTAGTTTCCGACAACTCCAGATAGAGATTTTCAGTCCTTTAGGAGCTAAATGCTCCACTGTGTTCACTGAAGTGGCAGTTTCTCTTTCTGCTGTGTTGCTGTGCAGGCTGCAGGGTTTACTCACAGGTTGAATGCCGGAAAAACCTTGCAGCTGGAATCTGCACTGATGAGGGCTTTGACGGTGAAATGCAACAGAAAAAACCAAAGCAATGAGCTGAAAGATGCAAGAAATTATCGTATATTTGCAAGCAGCATCAACTAGACACAAAACAATTTAACTCAGGAGGCGACACACCTACACAGGTTTGACTGTTACAGCTTTATTGATCCTGTCCACTCAATACAGCTCTAACAGTCAAACATAGGTAGAATTTCCATGCAGTATATATGCATTTTATGACTGTGATTCCTCTTTTAATTGTCTTAGATTTAGATTATTTTAGCTTGTAGCTATTACTTCATATGAACATTGATATATAGAGAAATGTAAGGATGCACTGAATATTTTCTGAATATATTCGGCAGAATGTCGCAAAAAACACAACATCTGGCTGTCAGTCGAAGTGGGCGAAGTTTGCAAAGGACAGCACCAAAGCGACCAGATTCACGACAAAAAACCAAACAAAGCAGCACGTCAAAATCGGAAGTCGTGGTCTATTTCTGTTGCAAAGGAAACATGACGCTCTACTCGGTTGCGCCTTGCGCCGTTCGGGGAAAAAACAAAACGTGTTAATGTGAACCAGAGCTGAAAAAAGCGATCATTTTCACATCCAATCCATGCCACCCGGTATCTCGGATTGTTCAGGGTATCAGTTCAGTTAGTGGGATTACACAGTTTTTTTTTTTTTTTTTAATTCTCCAGAGTGGCGGGTTAGTGACTTCATTCACCGCCAAAGAGTCTAAAGTAGTCAACTGTGATGACTGATCATTTTAAACCCTTTTTGAAAATTATCGCTTCAGATTAATTTGAACCTTTACGGCTGCATTAACGCATCTATTTTTCTAACGCTCGTGTGAACAGCGCACTGAACTGCATCATGTTTCCTTGGCAACGGAAACAGATTTGCACTTTAAGGTTGTTTTGTGGGCTTCTGCTTCATTTCTGTAATCGCAGCATTTTGTCCTGCAGCAATTTTTTGTTGCATTTGTTTTATGTGTTTGTCTTTTTTTGGCTTCGCACCATTTCTGCGTTAGTGATGCGTTTCCTCCTCTCGGATGTGTGCTTACCTGAGATCTTTCTTTGAAAAATATGTCTGAAATTTATTCGAGACTATTTATGCAATATTTAAAAAAAAAAAAAGTGAATAACTTAACTACCGCATTTCATATTCGGTATTTGGCCAAGTGCTTTTTATACTGTTTGGCTCCGGCCACAAATTTTCATTTTGATGCATCCCTGGAAAAAAGATGAAGTTTTCTGCAGTTTTTAATACCACATATCTTAAATACCGAATGTCGTTTGCTGTGCTGACACATAAGAAGTTGATGAATCAAATTCTCACCTCTGCCTGTTAGGACATTTACGGCGGTTTTGTCTTTCTCTTTTCTCTCAGCCGCGTGTGTGCCACTGGTCTGACAGTGACTTTCCTTGGCCTGGCACATGGAAACAAATCTGCTGCACTGTCACTTTGACAGCAGCCCGTGTCAGAGAAAGGCAAAGTGAAAGGTCTGTCAGCCAGTCAAATTATTTCTCCTGTCCTGATGCACTTTCTGACAGATATGCTGTCCTCCCCTTCCTCAACTCACCTCTGTCCTCCTCAATCTTGGCGGAAACTCTCAGAAAACGTGATTGATAGAAAAGTGCAGGCGGGAGAATAATGTCAGCACTTGTTGCCTGGCACAGGTCTCCATCAGCGCGCGCGGTTAACATAGGTCCCCCATCCATCGGAGAAAGAAATCCAGAAATTATGCAGGTCTCCAAACAAATGTCACAGGAGTCAATCTCCCTTGTATTTCCATTGTGCACGGTGTTATGGAGTTCAGCCAAGTGCTGACAGACAGCCGGTGAAGACAGGAAGACCCACTGAATATAGTTAGGCCTCGGCGGTGACATTTTGAAAAGACTTGTATTGTTGCTGGCCGGCGCTGGCGAATTGTGGTGCATTCAGGCCGCTGTGCCGCGTGCAGAGATGTCAACACCGTTAACAATGTGTCAAGCTCACGCGCCGGAGCTAAAGAAAACGCATCTAGCTTCATTAGACCCGTGGAGTGGAAATATAATTGGTAAGGAACTTGCCAGGACTGATGTCTCGCACTCTGGCTGCAAACAGGACCATAAATGTAATCAGTGTTTACGGTTTTGTGGTAAAACTGCTCCTTCAGGATCTATTTTCCCTGAGTGAAGTTAACATGCCGCCGGAATTTTAAAACCATAACTCACGCTTACTAGGTGCATGTAAAGGCGAGTTGTTTGTCATTTATTTATCATACGACGCACATACAAATGGATTCCTTAGCCGGGCTTTAAGGTCCATTCTCTCCTTCTACTACTCCTCTATCCCTCATCTCTGACTCCCACTGTCTTCTCTCCTGTCACCAGGGCTGTGCTCATATCCATTACACGGCTCCACTCCTGTGATAAATCTGTCTGTCAGCAAGACATCATAATCAAATTGTTCCAGAGGTCATTTAACATTGCAGAGGAGGGACTTCACTTTAGCCCTTGGAAGATCCGGCTCAAATACAATTTATGTGTCAGAGATGAATTGCGGAATGAAACATTTACGGAGAAAATGAACTGTCTCGCAGACAGAAATAGCCTTGTTATGGCCAACTGTGTCAATTTATCTGCTAACTCGCTGTTATTTAGCTGCTATTCCACCCCCCCCTTTCACTGTGTTATTCTAATGACAATAAACAACACGTGAGACAGTTTAATTACTGAGAACTTTGAACTGAGCTGCATGTGTGCAATTCAAGTTCCTTTCCCCTTAATACCGACGCCAGTCTGTGACTGTCTTGTTGTAATCAATAGCAGCTGCACATCAGAGCTGGTTCGACAAACTCTGCTTGTATATGCACATGCGTGGCCTTCTTATGAGTTTTATGATTGCCTTCTCAATCAGTCAGGATTTTTTCTTTATAGTACCAACCAGAACATTGCGGTACCCGGTCTAAACTATTAAATGCGTCCAGAGGCCCTGCAATCACTCTGTGGAGCTTGTAAAATATTGCAATGTTCCAGTGTGTTGCATTGAACTGCCTGACACTGATCATGTGTATTTCATAGAAAAAAGTCTGTATATGTACAGAAATCGAATTGCAGTCGTACTGTATGGTAAGCTACAATCCTAAAAATTTTCTACTTCCATGTCTTAAGTGTTTATATGTGGTGTTTTTGTTTCTTTTATACCACCATAAACTGTTTAAGTCACATTGGGCATAGATAAACGTATAAAATATGTACTCATAGGAGCACATAAGGGTTAGTAGGGTTTTTAGTACACACACACACACACACACAGATGCTCACACAAGGGGGTTTACACGGTTTGCAGAGGTTATGGTTCCAACCCATTTGGATCACTCACTGGTGATCAACTGAAAGCTGAAGCCTGATTTTCCTGCACTTTCTTGCACTTACTGTCTGATCCTGCATCTAGGCTACGTTTTGGGTAGTGACAGAAACACTGTCTGGTCATGGTTTCCAGTGGTACTGCTCCGTCTGTCCTGTATCCGTAAGCTTTGTGGAAATAGACGAATAACAGACGAAATGAACGTACGAGTACAGATGAAAGACCCCATCCGTATCTGTATGCGTATTTAACGTTGAGCATAAATGCTGATACTGACTCAGCTTAGGTGTGGTACCACCTGCATATACAGAGACCACTGCCAAATCATCAGTTTTTCTGATTTTACTACTTATAGGTACGCATTTGGGCAAAAGAAACATTGAGTCTATAAACTACTGACATTTCACCAGAATAATAAGAATTCCCAATAATAAAGTAATGCTTTATTTGTCCCACAGTGGGGGAATTGCATTAGCAACAGCAGTATAGACAGTACAAGTGACAAGAAAAGATTGCACACAGACTATATTTATAAAAATAAA
Source organism: Lepturacanthus savala (assembly GCA_030544235.1). Lineage (NCBI taxonomy): Eukaryota > Metazoa > Chordata > Actinopteri > Scombriformes > Trichiuridae > Lepturacanthus > Lepturacanthus savala. Next base: position 9,717,771 of record CM060463.1, read on the forward strand.
TACAATATATTAAAGGATAGATGCACCATATGTACAAAATAGATATGCTACAGTGAGTAGGGTAGAATATTGCACATGAATTACACAGTAGGTTAGGTTATTGCACATGAAAAATTATTATGAAGATTATACAGGAAGGAAAGACCTGCGGAATTTCTCCTTCACACAGCGAGGGCGGATCAGTCTGGCACTGAAGATGCTTTCCAGAGCTGACAGTACATCCTGCAGGGGGTGCGACTCATGGTCCAGCATAGATGTCAGTTTTGCCAGGACCCGTTTGTCGCCCGCCTCCCGTACCGAGTCCAGAGAACAGCCCAGGACTGAGCTGGACGTCCTGATGACCTTGTCATAGAAGGTCTTTAGGAACGAATAACAAATGAATAAGAAATAACAAATGGTCAAACTAGCATTAAAGATCCAAATTAAAGTTTTCATACCTCAAACAATGCAAAGACACAAGATCAAATTCATTTTACACCAACATAATATTAATGTTTACACTTAAGAAGAGTTCAGAAATCAATATTTGGTGCAATAACCCATACTCCCCACAAGTCTTTCAAGTTGTTTGTGGTTCAAATGTTTAACTAATCAGTAGAATGAGGTGTGCATGTGTTGGAATTCATCAGGCGCTGGAATGGAATGGCTGGAATACATGTAAGAATGCTGATGCAGTGGTCTCTTATTTTTAATTTTTTTCCAGAGCTGTAGACTCCTAAGTGACAAAGTGCAGAACCATCTCTGTAAAGACTATAATATAAAGACTGGACACGCATTCATTCAGCGGCTACTACAAATTCCATCTACAGGAAGCTACCCGTGTATCCTGCCCGTGTGTGAGACATCCACTGCGGAAGGAGGAGGCTTAATTATGGGCTTGAACCGCAGAAATCCCCTCTCTTCTTTTCTCTCAGCACTGAAATTTGCAAATTAAAAAATCTCACTAATCAGGAAGCTGCACACGCCACGAGCATCTGAGGTAATAAAAATGTAACTACAGACACAATCAGGGCTTTCAAGCCTTTTTTCGACAATAGGTATTTTCATCTATCTGTTCAGACCATCAGGGCCTCATCAGGAGCATCGCTTGTATGATGATGTGTTAAACGAATTAGCATAAAGCTTCCATGGCTGATTCCAAATGGTTCACTTGATGATTACTGTGGTTGGCTTTTAAAAATGAACACTTCAGGCTCTGAATTTAATTAGTTTACGTATTTATTCCTGAAGTAATTCTCTAATTAAGTATAGAATTTTACCAGCATGTTGTTTGTATTTTTGTATCAGAATTGTCCCAATAAAGTATAGCATAACAGATGTTCATATTAATATCAGTATAATAATATTATACAAGTTATGCATCAGCATTTTGGGTGAGCTATGAATTTTTTAGCTAAGTTTTTACTTCGTTTGAAAAATAGTAACAGATTTTCTATGTTCTTTTTTTCAAGGGTCACTTTGCCAGCATTAGAATATTAGTTGATAACATTAAAAACAAGGGTTGAATATTTCTATATTTGTTAGTAATCACTTCTTATTTAATTCATGCTGTAGGACAGTTCTGTATAACTTCAAAACAGAAGTACAAACTTCCAATGAGGGAATTGTGGGCACGGGTTACTGAAGGAACAGTTTTTCCAACATCAAGGCCCCTGTCGTACTTGTTTTTGAAGTGAAATAAACATTTACAAATGAATAATTGATTTTATCTGTGTTATTTGGGTGGGGGGAGGAATGGCAAAATATGCATGTTTGGGGTTCTTCAAAGACATACCTAATGCATAAGTAATGCTTTCCACTTTCAAGTGTAAAGTCCCACTTTTGCCTCAGGTATTTCATTCCTCTCTCTGTTTGTATCTCGCTCTCCATTCTCCGCAAACACAAATCAGAATAAAATGAGAAGAGGAAAGACATGGAAATGCACATCAAAGACACGATCATATGACACATCAGGAATCAAATGAAACGGAGGCCCCCCTTTTCCTCATTAAAACGCTGCGTGCTTCCGACTTCCGGCTCTGCACGGCCATCGGTCCGACAGCATGATTGGAGACCCACTACTGCAGTCCTCTCAGGTCATGTATAGCTACTCCAATGCAATGACAATGTGATTATGCAAAAGCTATCAGCCCTCTGGTCAGCAGGTACGTGGCCATGATGATGGAAATGTAATTCTGTTGAGATTAGATTCCGGCTGCTTAGCCCCGCGGCAAGGCTTAGCTCTCGGCACCGCACATCTGTTTGGACATTAATTGGCCCCAAAGGTTCAGGAATAGCTCTCTGAACAGGAGCACAGGCTGAGGACAAGAAAAAGAGAATAATAAGAAATCGAGTGTGGTCTTTTCCCAATCAATGTTATCCTTAAGGCCAAACTCAGAAGTACAGGAAGCAATCAATGAAACTTTGGCAGGTACAAGAGTGATTCTGCAGGACAACAGCTTCACTAATGGGACGGGGGGGAGAGGGGGACCATCTGTGGCCAGTAACAGGACATCTGTGAACTGTACAAAGCAGGAAATTTGCGGCAGTAAACTTGAGCTTAAATATGCATATGGCTAATAAAGGAACTGCTAGTGAATTAAGAGTTTATTTAAAAATCCAAAGCAACAGCTTTGAGTCCTGTAATTTAATTGTCAAGTGTAGTTTAAAAAAAAAAAGAGCCACGAGGAATTGTTGCGCTTGATTTCTACGGTGGCACCTTAAAAGTGTGTTTTCCGTGTGCATTTAGCCATGGTCCAAGAAACACATTTACTGGAGAAAGATGTAAATGGAATCGAGAACCAACTGTATAAAGTGATAGCTTTTTCTGCTTCACTGAACAAAACTAAAGGAGCAGTAATAGCGTTGCATAAAAACCCGAAAATAGACCGCGGAGACCCGTGGAAAAGGTCAAAACAAGGAGGGTAGAGTTGTGAGTATAAATGTCGGCGCAACTCAGCTTTTGTCTCTATTATATTCACAAACCACGTTTTGATTCTATTGTTTTTTTCAGCGATATCAATAATGTACCAGCTCTTTTGTTTGCTTTTAGGTTAAAGCCGGTCCTGGTAAAGGCCTAGAAAATCAATGATGGATGTGTGTGCGTGTGTTTGTCTCTTTAAAAAAATAAAAAAAGACTATTGAAAGGCAGATGTTGATTGGACAGTGCACGTCAACACTGAGCACCTGCATTGACTCCTGTCACATCAGGATTGGCTTCGGGTCCTGCGGGACTGTGTGGAGATCCACTTGGTTGATTATTTAGCTTACCCGGTGAAGCGCACATCTCGCCAACATGAACGCTCATGCAGAATTTATATGGGCTGAATGTCTCTGTGATAGTAAGCAGGACCCAGAGAATCCTGCAGGATCACTCGCAATCGCTTCATAACGACATTTCCTTGCTCAGACTGTAATCAGGTAAAGATGGTATAAATGCGAGATGGCTTGCACACACAGGGGGGCGCGTAATCAGGGAGCTGCGTGAGCCCGTAGTCCTCGGCAGCCGGCCAGCAGCCGGCCATCAAATGCTGCAGCAACTCAAGAGCTGCACTAAATTCAGCACCACGGACAGATCCCTGAGTTTGAACTGCAGCTGCAGCTATGGATCTGGGGCCGTATTCCTAAAGATTTTTAGTGCAAAGAGTTGCTCCTAGTGGCCAAATTCTAAGAAGATTCTTAGAAATTTAGAGTAGATCCTAGTAAAGATAAAAGCTATTCCAAAAGAATCCTAGCTCCCAAAAGCATGCAATTAATAAAAGCAAATTAACATAACCATCACTATATGAATATGTGAGCATTCAGTAGGATTATTTTATAGTGGAGATTACTATTCATTTGACATGTACGTTCTTTTATGTGATATTTACAAATACACAGTATTCAGAAGACTATTACTTTGACTATTATCACCAAAAGTACGTTTTTTTTTTTTTTTAATCCAGCTTTTAGGATCAACCAATCACAGGTCAAGCACAGCTCCTCACTAAGATCGGAGTTTCAGTCCATTCCTTGCTCAGAGATCTCTGAGAATGTTCTGGAATTTTTTCCTAAGCTGGGAATTTTCAGGCTAAGTGAGGAGCTCTGGAAGGATTCTCAGAATCTTTAGGCATACGGCCCCAGAACTCTTAAAAAAAAAAGAAAAATCTTAAACGTGGACTGCGGAATCACACTCCCACTTAGCCTAAAGTGTTTTGTCAGAAATTCCATTTTGAATTCCTGTTAAAAACAACATTTTATTCAAAAGGAAGGAAGACCCTTTTAGTACCATTAAATTGTATAAACGGTACGCACATCCTGTCATAATATAGAGGTACGGGGGTTTAAAACGACGGCTCCTGTGGTCGACGCTGACCCGATCGAAGGATCATCCGGAGACATCTTCTTGCGTTAAAATGCAACCTGACCGTAATTAGTAAGAAGCAGCTTTTAAGTACTCTGATGCTCACAGCCTCTTTGTGCAGCCTTGTTTATTAAAATACCTCTGCTCTCAGTCAGACAAATTTGTGTGTAGAGAGAGCCCTGTAATTACATTCACGGGAGGCTTTTCCTGCTTTTTCAATATTCAACGTAATTTTCTTGTAAAGCGATGTTACACCAATTAAATGAATGGAAATTGCAAAAAAAAAAACAAAAAAAAAAAAAAACAATCTCTGAATGGTAGCTATTTGCTTGAGTAGTGAGTGCTTGAGGAAAATTATTGTTTTTGGAAAATCATTAAAAAAAAAAAAAAAGGGCAACTTGTCACATCTTGTCTGTAGCTGATTGTGGTGCTACACCGTTCCCTGCTGATGGAACCTAAATTAAAAAGTAGTTCTCTCCTTGTGTCTGGCCTGCGGGCAACATGACATTCAGTTTTTATTTAAATTGAACGAATAAAAGTGTGTATAAATGAGCAAAATTCAATGTGACTGACAGTGACTGGATAATATGAGACTATACGTCTAATAGGCAGCCCTGCTTGTCATTGCTTGTGGAAAATATGGTTAAAAGTCAATAGATCCGGGACCTTTCGAGCAAGTGATGTATAACAGGAAATAGTCGCATAACATCAGTTTAGTAGGAGAGGCACCGATAGCAGTGGAGAGCAGAGGATAAAGCGCGAAGCACAGATGTTTTAGTAATTCCTTCCATTTAATTTAGATGCCGTTAGCCACAGAACAAACGGGAGCCGTGAGACATGTGAAAGCAGAGGAGTCGTGAGCGGCGCGCACAACGTCCAGGGTGATGACCCCCGACGAGTATTCCAGCTTTAGGACTAATGAGGCCTGGTTCACTAGTGTCTTATCCTTATTACTTTTGGTTATAATGAGGGTCAGGCTGTTAGGCCATTCAGCTCTGATCACCCTTATTATGAACTAACAGAGGGAGAGACAGTGGAGAAACATAAATGGAGACTTAGTTCACAGAGCGTGTTTATTTATTTTTTTTTCTTTATTCTGCTGCTTGTGGCTGTATTTTTGGTCATAGACACCAGATACCCTGACATGCACCTTGTGGATTTTGTTTGATTTCGTCTCGTCTAAGAAATTACGTGGCAGGAAAGCCACCGATACACGAAAATCCTCATATAATTACACTCGGCTGCAGACGTACGCTGAGGAACGCGCATTAAACGCACGCGAAAATGCCTGCTGTCTATTTCCAGCTCCCGACTTTTGAATCCCTTCGGTGTTAGATTGGACTGAGTAAACGAAGAAAGAAATCAATGAAGAAGAGCTCCGCTTCTTAAAAGGTCCCTCGTGGCTGAAACATAGACAACAAATACAAAGTAATGAAATTACCGGGCTTCACGCCACAAGTCACCCCGCTCCACTACATAGGTTGTCTGGGTCATTGGGAATTAATTACCGGTATTACTACATATCAAAGTATCCTAGAGATGGAAGAAGATCAAAGCAAGGAGCTGTTTGAAGGAGGAAATCAGAAGAAAGAGACTCACGACAAACAGAATTTCCAATAGACATATGTTATTGATAATCATGTTTCATATTAATTTTATATTCATAGTCAAAAAAAAACAAAGCAATGCAACACTTACAGAGTAAAAGGGAAGAAAACACATTGAAACAGATAGAGGGGAAATTAAAGGACTAGATGCTCATAATAATACCAAAAAATAAATGAATTTAATCAAATAAGAGTATTAAATATAGCATAGTAGCTATATTAATTAATGACATGATTAGCCATTCATGGGCTACAGCTTAAATCAGCAAATTAATTGAAGTCAGAGATCAGTCAATCAAATTTGTGGAAAGTACAGTACAAATAAAAACAATGGGGGTTCCGTACGTCACCCCATTTTTTTTTTCCACATCTTTCTTCAAAGGTATTACCTTGGTTTCTGATTCTCATGGTTATTATTTCCACAAATGCCTCTTTTCGAGATCCTTCCATTCCGAGTTAATAAGCTTCATCAACTTTTAAGGAAATCCTTGTAATCTTTTCGGTTATTTCAGCCCTCATTACTAGGAACAGGTGCAGATCTTTCTTCTCCATCTCCTCTAGTATATTCTAAAGTAATAGGACTAGTGTGTTTCTAATCACTAGTTCTCTAATCATATTTTCTCAGAAGCCACTTACCATTTTCCACCATGGCTGCGGCTCTCCCATCTGCTCGCTACATCCGCTCCAAACATATTGGGATTACGTTTTCTTAGTTTGAGCTACTTGTTTCATGTGTATTTTGGAAATCAGCTTATGATATATTACATGAAATTTAATTTTACAGTGTATTTTTTATAATAATAATATCAGACAGATTATGATTATTACTATAAGTAGTAGTGTTTTTGAGATTCAAGATTCACTCATGATTCAATGATGTCATATCTTCAAGCAGTTTTCTTCCAACTAAAAAAATATATATATTTCAGTGAAAGAGATGCGGAGCAGTAGTCCCCATTATTTGGGCTGTGCTTTCAAACATTTGAATGTACATTAGTGGTGCATCAACCGATGCTTTGTACTATACTGGGGCTCCTCAGCACACACAAACCCGGCCCTTCGCTGAAAGCTTTCATCAACGTCACTTCATCCTGAGGAAGTTGCAGGAGTGGAGAGGGACTTTGTGGTTTTCGGAAGGAATTGGGGACTGATGCTACTTTGAAAACCCAAGATCAAAACAAACTCCCACAATAGGCCGCATACGCATCCATTATGTCACATGGTTGGTAGTTGTGTAAAACGTGTCGCAGGCTGGAATGGACTCAAAAAGGAGGAAAAGGTTCACATTGCAACATCAGGCTTTGTGCAGTTTGAGATAGAAAAGAAAAAAAACCCTCACAATGTAGAGAATCTCAGGAATAGTTTGGAGTGGACGGTAATAAGGTGCCTGTAGGAAACGCGGACTAGACCGGTGATGAAGAAGAGGCTGGAGCTGCTTCACTTCCGAACTACTTCAAAGTACAAACATTACAAGGTGATATCGTGGACTTGTTAGCTAACAGTTATTACACAATCAGCAAATACAGAGACATATTTAGTTCATTTGATATTGTGTTTCTGTCCTCCCGGTGACTATAAATCTAATATTCACCTTCTCAGATTTATTCTCCACCAAGTCCTTAACTTCTGCCATTTGGTGGTGGGCAGCTAGTGTACAGCAGGTTCAGGACATCACAGGTTTATGGTTTAATTTCACCTAAAGCAGTTGCTTGCTGTGGCTTGAAAGATCATCTACTCAGGCAATTGCAGTTCTATTAAGAAATAAAATTGAATTACTTTTCTTTCTAACTGTACCATGAACTAACTTTCTTCTTTATTAACTGTATATTTCTAGTTCTGATGCAGTGGAAAATATTTTACCACCACATTTACCTGACTTTTATCAATTACACGTTACAGTTTAAGTTGCAGATCCAGATTTTACTCACTAAACATAACACAATATTTTGCCTTATTGATGCAACCATCACTGATAAAACCCAGGATAAGAGTTAAAAGCTGTAATTTCACTTTTAAGTAAAACTTTGAATGCAGGACTTTGACAGTAATTTTACCATTGTGTAAAGTATTTTGCTCTATTAAAATCAGAAATTTAGAAACGTCTTATTTGATTTTTCTCCTGGTTTGTTTCTGATCGTACATTTAGCAGAATCTAAATTGTGCATTTGTAATGTGTTTTATCCACATGAAAATAACATTTGCATATATATATATATATTATATATTTCTATACACTCAGTATTTCTATATCTCATGCCATTTTCACAGTGGAAGAATCTAAAGCAAACACTTATAGCCACGAATGGTGCCCAGATCACTCAGCTTGTCTCTGGCTGTTGTGTGACCTGTGGGTTGCCTTATTGATTGAGTTTTCATTAGTGGCTCATGACTCATAGGTGTCATGGGTATTTGAGTGATAAAGGGAAACACTCTTTATTTGCTCTTATAAATGTGCAGCCATCATCTTTTGTGCTGGAGAGGCAGTATTTCTAATGTTGACTAACAAAGAAACAGAGAGAGAGAGAGAAAGAGAGATTCATGGTAGGTTAGCCGGCCTGAGGCCAGTGCATCCTAATGTCTCCTCTTTAAAGCAGGGAAATGAAATAGGAGAAGTGATGGAGGGAAGATACCACTCTTCAGGCCTGGCCTGGCCATCTTCTTATCACCAGCAGCAGCCTGTGGCTTGGGGGGGGGGGGGGCCCACACAGATGAGAACTGTGTTAGATTCCCTGCTCAGACCACAGGGCACCTAAACAAAGCATGCTTAGCGTATGAATGATGTATGACAGAGCTGTGCAAATTCCATTCAAAACGGTCTCAAACTGCTGCAAATCAAGGTCCTGTAAGGTTAAAAGTTTTAAAGTTAGCTAGTCTAAGTCGGCGTATGGCTTGTGTTTCAGTGGGGTCGGAGGTTAATTGCCTTTCCAGCAGTCTCTGGGGTGGACTGTTGTGTGCTGCAGCGGAATTGTATTTCATGAAGCCGTACAGTAATTCTCTCTCTCTCTCTCTCTCTCTCTCTCTCTCTCTCTCTCTCTCTCTCTCGCCTCTCCTCTTGCTTTCTGCATTGCAGACCATACCGGTGTGGGCGGATATTACCACTGGCATTGCAATGGTGAGCTGACCAATTTCAAAACACATCTGTTCAATTATACCTAAGAACCTCAAGATAATTAACTCTCTTCCCTCTGGCTTCTTCTGAATTACTATTGATCCCGACAACTTACGAAGCAGCCTAAGCTCTTCTCTGCAAGGTTGTATTTGCAGAACGATTATAAAGTCATAAATTCATCGCTTTTTTTTTTTTTTTTTCCCCACAGTCAAAGTCTGCAGACTTTGAAAGCCGGTTGTGTACATAAAACTATTCATAGCTGATTTTATGAAGAGACAGTGGAGCTAAGAAAAGATGAAAGGGGGAAGCTTCATACCGTAGATATAGATATACTGTGGGTCCTTGAAAATACAGTACTGGAGCTCAGTCTAATTTTTTTTTGTGTCACTGTTATTTCATGTCAGACATATGATTAGTAACCATGGAAACACACTGCAGAGAATCTTGCAAGAAAACATTGCACTTCACAATTCTTACCCCACGTATTACACCATCACAATGAGACTGCATGTTCTGGAAGAAGGTAAAGCAGCATGAGAGCCATTGCCTTTGTAATGAGAGAAGTGCTTTTCCACTTGACTAGTTGCCATAGCAGCCTTCCTTCAATGATTCTAATATGGCAGATAAGTTTAAAATGCAGAGCCGACGGCGAGGGAATGCATCTTCATATTGTCGAGGGAAGCGAAAATAATAGTGGTAGTTGCTCTGTCGATCATGGGCCGGTGGTGGAGAGGAGGTGTGTGTGTGTGTGTGTGGGGGGGCTTTTTTCGAGTCAGGTTGTTGATTCATTAGGTGCGTCTGAAAACATCTCTCAAAAAAAAAAAAGAGACTGCAGTGCTACAAAACACGGAAAAATTCAACTGGAGTCACTTTTTAGCCATTACTGCCAAACCATTTCAGCAACAGAGTGTTTGATTCGGCCATATTGATTTGTCCCTGTCAGCTGCTCCACACGCCTAGAATATTCTCCAAACTATATATATTCTTGAGTGACATTTTTACTGCATTAATGCATAGCTGGAGCAAGGATCAGCAGTAACATAAATGCTGTGTCACTGCTTCACAGTTTAATGGCACATACCAAACTTGGGTCACCCTTTTTTCGACTCATAAAAAAAAAAAAAAGGCCGATCCCAGACACGAGAAACGTACACCCTTCCATTTCTTTCAGATTCCTACTTTTCCAGCTGTCCTCTGCTGTAAGCGACCCGATAAAGACAAACCCGTAGTGATCCTGGAGTGTCTTCGCGCCGCGCAACTGCTCTCCACGCCCCGGCTCGTCAGAAAATCAATTTGTTCCCTCAGAATTAACTGTGTCCAATTCCCACGGATATGTTTATTTCATTCAATCCAAATGAGATTATGGACCAACGGAGTGACCCTGACAGCATCCGTAGCGAATCCATTTTCTGATGCATGCGGAGTCTGTGAATTGCTCATAAAGTGGAGCATAAAAGCTATGTACTGTATTTCACTGTAAGGAATTTTTTCATTATTCAATGAAAAATGAACGAGAATAATTTCAGGATTACAGGTTCAGTGTTAAGTGTCCTTGGTGAAAGCCTCGATATAAATCCGAGTTGTTATTATTATTAATGTTACGCCAAACGATGACAAAATTTGTGTAGAAAATGATTTATTTATTTATGTGTATTTTATGTGTGTTGGCTTCCAGCAATAGATTATGGGATGTCAAGGTTTGTTGAGTACAGTCATTAAGGCTGAACAAAGTCTCTACCTGATATCAATATTGAAACCCAATAGAGCCAATCTTGCTTGTGTAAACCGACTGGCTTTAGCAGCTGTTACCCATTCAGGCTTTAAATTATTAACAACTTCTACCCTGCAAAGTTACACGGAATCATGTCCAGCAACCGTATCCTTACAACTAAGGTATGACGCTGCCCTAAAACCGAATCCGGTCTAATACGGCATTATGCGTCGGAAGGATTTGAAGGAAGAAGGCGCCGTTCTGAAAAAAACAGTGCATCTAAAAAGTGCATACAACAGCTGAGAGGTAATAACTGGCAATTTTATTTTTGGGGCAACTGTCTCCCTGCCAAAGCTGCTTTCATTTAATGACTGTCAGGCAGACCGAGAGTGACTCTGCCTCTGGCTATTCAGAGAGTGAAAAACGCTCCCACCACACCGGCAACAGCGAGAACTAAAGTCCCAGTAATACCTCTGCGCCCGCTCTCACCTCAAATTTTTGGAAGGAAAATGAGCACGTTTGCCTCTTTTTTAAGGGCGCCCCTTAAAAAAGAGGCATTTGAGGTATATAATTTCACCGTAGTACATAAACATTCAAAATTGCGTAAAAGGAATACTCAGTCAAGATTAACGAGTCTAGGATCATCAGAAAGGCAAATATGTCGCCCTGAGCACCGCAGATAAATTGCTTTCCAATTTTAAAAATGACCTCAGCGGTATGGAATAAACTTGAACAGTTTAAAGGCAGCGTATGGAGGATTTCCCTAAAAACATTATAATCCCTCTCAATCATCACTTATGACACTAGAAGTGAGCGGTTTTGTGTTTGTATGCGGAGACCCTGCTCTCTGTTGCTCTGTTGGTGTTTTCTACTTTGCTTATAATTTGTTTGGGATTTTAAGGGGCAACGACCTTTGGGCAGTGTATGGATGTGCGTGTATGCGTGTGTGTGTATGTACTTGAAGCCCCCGGCCAATAACAGTGCAGGGTGTCGGGTGTCAGTGCATCGGTCCTTTGTGCTTGCAGAGCAGAAATCCACACACACAGAGAGAGACTACAGCAGGCAACAGACACAGCGGCTGCCTTCACGTGGCGGTATGATGAGGTGTGGGCGTTATATCTGTGCTGTTGAACATCACTGCTGTGGGGATAAACAGAACCGGCATGCTCTCTCAGTTATTTCTCCTACAAGTTTATCTCTGATTTCCTCAGTTTAACATTTATGTTATTGGATAAATATGGTCTAGTTTGTACCGAAGCCCTAAACCACATATGTTGGAAAAAAAAGCTGTGAATCACATGTATTTTTTATTTTATTCAATCTATAATTATAATAATAATCGTATTTCAAGATATAAATTTGTTTTGACAAGATATATGTGTAAAAAACAGATATTATCTGGTTATTTTAATATAATAAGTTGTTATTACGAGATATTAGTTCATTAATTCAAGATATTATCTCATTTTTTTTTTTTTTTTTTTTTTTAAAGACAACATTAGGCTGTCTCAGATTGAAGCAGTATTGATATGAGCACTAGAGGGGAGACGAAAATGGCAGACGACCATGACTGTGTTTGGGTGCCACGTTGCATTCTGGGACGTGACGGCCATAAACGCACACGAGAGAAGAATCAGAATTAGGAGAAAGAAAGTGAAACGATGTTAAAATCCTGAAAAGGATGGGGTATTTGAATGTGGAAGCCAGGGACTGGTATATGGACAAAATCTGCACTATAAATGGAGTGGAGCACCAATGATGACTTTCTGCCACAGTTTTGCATAACGAACATCTTCTGCTACCTTGTTTGTGTGAGTGCCAACCCTTCAGAACAGTTCCCAAGCTGCAAGTCATTGGAGTCTCATGCCTCGTTCACAAATGGATGGGTTCAGGAGCTTCAGATCATAAAGATATCCACCTAGTTTGTTGCTAACAAACATTCACACATGTTCTTTTAACTATGTGTTTCAAAAGTGTAGTTAGCTCTATAAATTAATATTTAGATATTATGTATATATATATGTATATACATGTTACTGAGATTGAGGTTAACATTTGTTTCCTGCAAAGAATGAAACATAATGAAGTGTGTTTATTAGAACTGCTGTTTTTCCCAGTTATGAGAAAAATGAACAAATGCTTAATGTATGTTCGTATATGTTTCCCCTGGCCTTGCGATTCACCAGCTTCCGATGCGGCACTTAACTTTGTCTGAAACCTATTATTAAATTTCTGAAAATTATTTTATTATGAGAGCATATGAATATGCTAAAAGGGAGATTTCACCGTTTTTTGTTTATTACATCTATACCTAATTAGACCAGGACCAGATCAAAACCCATTGGCCTTAGACTTCTTAAATTTGGATTAGGTTATACTGTGGTTTAAAGTGAATTTCATTGCAAAACCACTTTTTGGGCATTAGTTCTTTTCTCATGTTCCTCTTTCACAATTGCTGGGGCTTTGGTAATTAGCTGAGGGAAGCCTATGCCCAGGCACAGGTGTGAGTAGCACCAGGTAATTGGTAATTGATTGCACCTGGGTGGAGAGTATATAGAGAGAGGCTTTGCCCCAGCAACTTGCTTCAGTGTCGCCTATACACTGAGCCGGTAACAGCTAGTGGTGGTTTTAGCTTGGGAAGGCCTGAAGAGAAAAGTTCTCAGTGCAAAGAGAATCTTTATTGTTTGGAAGGCATTTTGTTTTTTGCCAGTTTGCACCGTGAGTGTGCGCTTTATGGTTTTGTTTTTTCTTTGAGGCTCTGGTGTCCTACTTCCTATGTTTTGGGTTGCAAAAGGAGCTGAACACGCAGCGTTTGCAACTCGGGCTGGGAGTGTAGTGCACATTATTCCTCTGTTTTATTTCCTTTCCTTTTTTTTTTTAAAGTCTTTTTGACTTCCAGTGGTTAACTTTTAGGTCCCTAGTAGTCATGCTTGGAGTCACACCAAGCACCAAACGTAACCGGTTATACAACAGACCCTCAAGATTAATAAAAAACACAGTCCCTGAATTTTGAAACCTTTATTCCATTTGTGAATTTTTAGTTACAGTTCAAAGTTCCATTGTCCCGTTTCTTCCTGCACTGATTCTGCAGCTGATGTAACGAAAGTATTGTAATGTCTCTCAAAAACCACATGCTAAGACGTTAGCTGGTTTAGCTGCTACTTCATTTCTCTCGCTAACACGGGCTACTGTGGGCCACAACCATCTTACTCCAAGATGCATTCCCAGACCCCCAAAGTCCCAACACTCTCCCAGAACAGAATCTGGGCCCAGACTCATTTATTTATGAACCCATATAACTGTAACATGCCCAGGTTGTTATATTATACAAGAAAAACTATGAAATAAAAGTTTTAGAAGTCCGGTTTTACCAACACCATTTCAAAACTGATATGTAGATTGACATCTGAACTTGCAACATAAATTGTAGCCTTTTTCTTACAATAACTACATTTGCATATCTCTCCTTATTTCAACGTATGTCCATATCTTACACAATGTAGAATTCATCTAAGACTAACAGTCTAGCACACCCTCACTTGGCCAAACATGAAAAATCTACTTAAGCCTTCACTGATTTATACATCCATCCTGCGAGCAATGAACTAGTTTAAGTAATTTACTCACATTTTTTAGGGTCTTTCACATTGTGGTTTTCACATAATCTGTCTAATTGCACGTATTTAATATTGCAAATACTATTACTTTGAGCAGCATTTTTTTTGAAAGTTTGATGGCGGTGGAGATAAACGAGTGTGGATTCAGAATTTTCTGTGAGAGCTATAAGAGCTTATATTCTGCTTGGAGGATATATGGTGAGCCAGTCATTATCCCCCGAGCTTACCACAGAACCAACTGCTCAGATATGGACTAGAGGAGCTGCTATTCATTCCTCCCCATCACCGTCATGGCGGTGTCTACCGGGCAAGCGAGCTTGGATTTTAGTGATACAGCGATGTTGCAATACCATGCTGAAATTCTATAATCAGAATGTTTGACTTCACTTTTGGCTTCACTTTGCAGAATGATGTATGTGCAGAGTCTGATACCAGAAGGCTGTTTTCAATCTAATATGCTGGAAGTGCAAGTTTCTCTCTACTCGCTGAAATTCTTCTTCTAAGGGGGCGGCCCAGAAGTGTGATGTGGAAACTTAAAGCTGCCGGTGCATGAAAGCTGAGACTGAACTCGCAGGAGACTTCTTGTGTCCAGCACGTTTTGATTTATCATACAATTAGGGTGTTTTGCCTACATCCTAAAACATGTCTTATGAGGATCTTTAGAAAATGAGACTTCCCTGGTTAAAATATGGGTACATTTTTCTGTTCTGAAGACTTAAGTTATCCTAAGTTAATGTGGGCAATTGTTTCTATGTACGTGGTGTATGAAACTGAAAATGTCAGTTCACTAGAAAAATAGGAATACTACCTATAAATGTTACACCAACTCTTGAACGCTCAGTTACAATATTGATGATGCGAAACCCTTCAATGATGGTCCTATGGGAGCCCTCAGATTTTCCTCAGCGGAGTCCATCAAAAGCAGGGAACAACTTGGAAGGCAGATTGTCGTGAATGGACTGATGAATCACTGACTCAAGCAATGTGCCTCCTGTTTGTATGCCATCTAAAAACTTAATAATTGGCAATAAGTGTATATTAAAGGTTTGGCCAGCCAGGATTCAAACCAGGACTGGGTGTACTCATGGAGTTTTCACCCGAACCACTCAGCCATTGAGTTGCCCCAACAGCTGTTTGTTGGTATCTGGCGTGACAAAGCAGTAATATTTGAGGGGTCGCACATTCTTACTGCCCAGAAGAGAAACTTTACCTACAAAGTATAGATATTTTAGTCTTAGATGATTGTTTTCTTCCAACCGATTACCAACCTAGTGAGTAAAATCAACATGTGGAATAACGTGCTGTAGCTTCTGAAGATTACAGTCCAAACTGCCTGAGAGAACCAGAAAAGGGCCAAGGATCAATCCCAACTTCATTGGACACCAATTTAAAGTCACTCAGAGTGATTTACTTGGCTGCAGGGGCAGGTCCAGGGGCCACTGTAATGAGATTCCAGCTGCTTCTGCCCATCTTAAGCCAGCATTAACGTCCTAGATACACTTATCCTCCAAACTTATTTTCCATTTGTCACTCTATATAAAGGTGTGGAGTTTAATGTGAAGTTAAATGTAAAAGCAAGCACAACATAATTCTGTCAGTCCTCTGTTGAGAATGGGGAATGTGAAAATATGTTTTAAAGAGATTAGTCCTATTGGCTCAAATTAAGGTCAAATGTATTGTCGCTCTGTATCACCATATCTGAATGTGAAATACATTTGAATGTGTATGTTTAATGAAATGAATTAATTTGAATGAATTAACTGTGACAACTGTGTCTCACTGCAGTAATGGGACAGAATCTGCAACCATCAACATCATATAATCATTTTTCATCATCCTTTAAGGAAACCTAGACCTTGAAATGCTCTTAAATAGATTTTTTCTTTACTCATTGATTCAAATGAGTTTGTTTTTTTTTTTTTTCCCCTATATCAGGAATAAGAGATAAAACTAAGTAACCAATTTGTCTTCTTGATTTGGCATGAGAATAAATCTTTCTGTCATGATCATCAACCATGGTAACCTTTTGTTTGCACTAGATATTAAACAATTTTATCGCTCTTTTGGTGTGTAACTTTGTGCAAAATATCTCCGTCCTTTCAAACTAGTCTGAACTAAAATCCACAATTTTTGTACATTTGAACACAATGGGGAAACTGTCCTTAAGTTACCCCTGTTTTAATTCTGGCGCAAGAATAAGCACAATTGAAATTGCTATTTACATGACGTGGGCGCCAGGCATGAAATTTAACACATGCACCAGTGGATGCTATTAATTACAGTTGCGTTTGGACACTATAACCACTTTAACACTGACTAAATTGGGCCTCTTGGTATGGGAATAGAATCATGCCATAAATCGTGGAAGCAAATCAAACATCTGCGTGAATATGATTAGTTGAGGGACTTTGCCAGTTGGACAGCAAGGCACAGCAACGCCACTGGGACAAATGGAACAAACCACACAGTCCTGAATGCCGGAATAAATTGTATTGTAATTTGATGCTTCTGAATTATATTGTTGGAATGTTTGCTCGTGCGGATGTTTGATTTGCTCGCACAATTTATTTCATGATTCTATTGCCATACTTTTGTTTATCTCACATAGATTTCATACTTAATATCCAACTACCTGTAAATAACAATTAAAATTGATTTGAGTCGGTTTAGCTGTGTTGGCTGCTGAGTCAAAAAACTGATAACACTCAACCAGAGTGTGTTTCTAAGCTGTATTATGGGGTAGTAGTAAGCAAATGTAGTTAGGGTTAGTTTGTGCTTTTATACGTTCTTTAGTGTGCAAAGCAGTTGCTGTTTAGACTTATTAAATTTGCTGGCAGCTCATGATATTATAATTAACAGGTATATATTAACCGCCTGTGAACACACATCAGCTTTGAAAATAATTTCAATCTCATTTGAAAGCTACATACTACTGGCACTTGTCACAACACATTTGTGCAAGCTGTTAAGATTTATCGTTATTTAATTATAGTTTTGCGAATTAAGATTTTTTTTTTTTAATTAAAGTTGCTACAAAGAACTTGTAACTTGATAAGAAACAGTCTCATGATGCCTCTGTATGACCTACTTAAATGACACCGTCAGCGAGAGGATTTGCTATTTCTATACAGTTATTCTGAATGCCTGTGCTTGGGTCAGACTCCCCGTGAGAGTACAGCTGTGGTCGAGTTAGTAAGAGTGTGAATGAAGAGAGATAAGAACAACAAAATGAATCTGAGAAATAAAATGTTTTTCATAGCCTTTGTTCTAAAGGGCTTACAGGTAACCGAGGTGTATGAACAGTACTTAAACAGAATTTGCATTGCTTCACCATCGTTATATTGCCTTTTATTAATCTTATATACAGCCACAAATTGATGTGTTGTAGAAAAAGCTTTTGTCCACATGGAGCCACTAAAATGAACTGTTTACTATAGCATTTACAGTAAGAAAATGTTAATGTAGGTAACTGCTGCAACACTGTAAAACTAGTATATTACTATATAGTATATATACTATAGAGTATATTACTGCAGGCCTGGCTGCAGTATCAAACTTCTACTTCACATTCTAAAAAACTTTACAGTAATTGAACCTGTTGAAGTGAATTACAGATGAAGTACTGTTTAATTCAGCTGCCAGTATATTACTGTAACTTTACTGGGATTTTTTTGCTAAAACACACTCCCTGCATAGATTAAATAAGTTTCAGTAGATTCAAAGGAGTTGTGAAGGTGACACATATCATGCAGTGATAGACATGAAAAATACAATTTCCGAAATCTTTGGATGTTGTCAAATGGCTGGAATTTGCTCGAGCGTTTCTGTGTGTGTGTGCGGGCGTGTGTGTGTGACCACTGAGACCTGCTGAGAGCACCCCGTGCACCCAGAGGGGTGGCAGGGGACAGATGGCAGGGAGGGACGAGAGTAGAAGCTGCCAAGCAACATTAGTCACACCCATTACTCACAGGCTCTCTGCTGGCAGACAACAAGTGAGTGTGCCCCTGACGTCTACATAGCAGGAAATTCTCATTAACAATTTGCACGGGAAGGAACAATGGGGGAGCAATTAGAGACGAGCAAAGAGGCATTAGAGAAAGTGAGGAGGGATGAGGAGGGAGACCTCCTCTACGCTGTCACCGGATGCATCATCATCATTATCGTCATCATCATCATCATCGCAACCCTCTGGCATGGTAACACGCTCAGACATCAGTATTCTCCCGGGTCTTCCTGCCTAAAATGACAAAACGCAAGTAAACTGCAAGCCGCCGCGCAGGAACTCCGCTAATCTGTCCGGATAGAGACATCCGTGGCGTTGGGGGAATTGTGTTCCTGGTCCGGTGCCTTCGCTGTCATCCCCCGAACATCTAAGGACAAACACATCCAACGCCGCGTTGATCCCCGCGCACAGAAGTGCGATCTAGGCCAGACGTTCATTTTCCCCTTTTAGAAGCCCGCTAATGAAGTCACAAACAGGCCGACCCGGTGGGACGTGCCCAGCCTCCGCCGCAAAGATGTAGGAAGACTTGAGGACTAATTGGCAGCACCCTTGTTTCCAGTGTAATTGCACTTATCTACCGAGTCACCTTCGAGGGTCATTAAGAGGCTCTGGATTAATTGAGCAGAGCATTGCGGAGAGAAGGAAAGAGAGAGATGGAGAGAGAGAGCAGATATTTGGCCCATTACGCCGATCGCAAACTTTCTTGGAGTCTGACACGTCCGCTCACACAGGACACTTCCAATCAGTCCGCTTAATCGCTCCTCTGCTGTGACTAACAACAGTAACAGTTTTTCTTTTTATAGAATTCTCAGTGATCATTATTTCACAGCCCTACTCCCACCAGCCCTCTCTAATGGGTCAGATCCAGCGCTTTAAGAGCGGTGATGGAGTAATGACAGTGCTTTTAGCCCGCTCGTGTGCGGAAAAACAAGCCGCGGAGAGGAGCGGGAGGAACGTTTCAAGTGGGGATGTAAATTGTGACTATGAGGCAGCGCGTTATAGGCTGTACGCGTAGAAATTCACATTTCTCATCACATCAAGGGCACATGGAGAGCCTGCCAAAATAGAACTGAGGTAACCAAAGTGTAATGAAACCCAGTGCTTGGGGAAATGGCTATAGCGCGTGTTTTGGCTTACTTTAATGTTGCACTAGGAAAGGCTGAAATTAATTTTCAAGGTCACCCGTCGTGTCAGAACGTGTCTACGCAGGCAACGCTTGGCCGGGGTGTCCTCTGTAGTTTTTTATCTGCAAGGCTCATAAGTTCGGTCTAAGGCTTGGGCCCGGCTTTTAGTCAATGTCAAAAGGCTCGGCGAGATCAGCGCTTCAGTTTTGATGGCTCAGCAGGTCAGCGCACGCGATCCCGGGCTGCAGGTTACCGGGCGTAGAAGATTACAGCAGGAGACGGCGCCAACGCACAGCCAGTTTAACCCTCGAAATGTACCGCAGTCGAACGCAACCCGGACTGAGAACACTTCGCCTTCGTTCATTTGCATGCGTGGCTGCCGCGGAGTGCTTGATGAACAGAAACCCGGGGGCTTAACCTTCTCTAATGCTTTCAGATTGATGCATCTACTGGAGTTCTCCCTTCCCTTTTTGTTTGCGCGCGCGGCTGGATTAGGCCGGTGTCGCCGCCGTTTGAGGGAAAGATGGATGTTGATGGGCCTGACCTTTCATTTGCGTGCTCCGCCATGCATGGCGCACCAGTAGAGAGAACGCTTGTCAACAAGCCGGTGTGTGCGAGCGACGACGTTCGTGTGCCCGCTGTAATCTCTTACTAAAACATCCGCGGCGTTCTCATTGAGAAAGAGGCAGAAGACAGACGAAAAGGGCATATTTGTGTTCTCACTTTGTGCAGCAGGAGGGGGGGGGGCTTTGAACAACTGCATTGTATGAATGAGAGAGAGATAGAGAGAGAGATGGCGGGGGGTGGGCATTGACTGTAGCAAAATGTCAACATGATAAATCCAACCTTTACAAGCAGTCTCTGCTCTAAGCGCGCTCGTGTTCCAGAATTAATAATCAGAGATATAAAATTGTTTTGGAATAATTAATTCTGTCACATATTCCCTCTGTGAGGTCTATAAATCCAGCTTAAGGAAGAAGAGGAAAAAAAAGTTAGGGCTAATATATATACGCCGAGTGCTGCCCTGTGAGTTGCCTTAGGGGGGGAAAGGTGCTTTTTATTGGCCGAGAGGATGGCGCTTGTTAAACAAGCCTCGCCAGAACTGGGCGGGTGTCAGGCCCATGTGAAAAAGAGATCAATCTCCCTGACCCGTGTCGAGCCCCTGATGGATGAAGCAGCAGAGGGGGGGGAGGGGCTGTCATTGTTTGAGATGGTTGGACCGCAGAGGCCAACGCCAGCCTTACACCAAATGACTTGTCAAGCAATTTCGCTGTCGCAGACAAATTTCCAATGGCAGATTAAAATCATGACCGTTTTGCTGGAGCTGTGGCCCACTCCCGTCACCTCAGCGGTTGGTGTGAGGCGGTCGTAATATTCAGTCTGGGATGTCGTCAGAATCTTTTTTTGGTTTTGGCTAGGACTGGGTGTTACATTGCATTGTATTACATTTTCATGCTCGATATAGGATCATGTCATGTTTATATATATATATATATATATATTTCTTTTTTTTTTTCAGTCACTTAGCAACCGGTGTGTAAAGCAGCGTCTGGCCAGCGAAAAGGTAGACTTAATATCGAGCTTGAGATAACTCGACATAGAATTTACAAGTTAGACATGTTACTTGTTAGCTGGCATCAACACAGTATGTTGATGCCAGCTAAAGTTACGTAACATATCTTCTGTTTAAGTCAATTTGGCCCGGTGCCAATTTAGTGTAGGTAACATGAGAAAACCAGTTGATAGTGTTAAGTTAACTTTAATAAAAGTAAAGTGGTAAAATAGTAATGTGTATATAATAGTAATATGTATATAATAACAATGCATACATAATGGGAAACTGCAATTTATTTTGTTTCCAATAATTCTATGTGCAATAATCTACTCATCTACCTTATACTATGTGCACTTTTAAAATAACCATGTACTATAGTGTGTATAGCCATTTAATTTTATTTTTTTATTTTCTCTGTTAGTGTTGGTATTTAGGGTATTTTTTTTGTTTTTTTAACATTTTGCTTCGTCTGTGTGTCTTAAGTTTTTTAACAGTGCTGTATGTTATGTGATGGAGCTTCAATTTCCCTGAGGAAACCTCCCAAAAGGATCAATAAAGCCTAATCTAATATCCTCATGGCATTATGTAACTTGCTGACTGCATTTTTAAGTACATTCGCTGTAAAAGTAAAATCTGCAGTCATGTGTCATTTGTTTACAGAGAGCCTGCCCCCACTGCTTTAAAAAAAAAAAAAAAAAAAAACCTAGAGGAAAATCTGCTGGTTGGTAAAAAGAAAAGTCACGGCTCGCTGATTTGTGGATGGTTCGGCTAAAGTGGCAGATGGGGAGCAGAAAAAAATGCATTCTGCAAAAAGTGCTGGAAACAAAACTATTTTATTTTTCTACATTTTCTTTTTTCAAGAAGTTTTCTTTCTGCTAGTTTTTGTTGTTGATCCCGTACTGCTGAATGTTAATGAAGGTCCCCGTGTGATTTGTCACACGTGGCTTCAAACTGTCCATCTTGTTATAACTTCAGGAAAAAAAAAAAATACCGAGATGAATTTTGGTCCGTATCGCTCGGCCCTCGGCTCGTGCAAATAGTGAAGTTCAATGACATGAACTGTGTCAACAACCGATCGGTGTAATTGAATGGTAACCATGATTTATACAGTGTTGGCACACAAAGCACACACTTTGCTTCATGTTTTCAATTTACCAACACAATTATTGACATTAAAGATAAACACATAATGAGGAAACTAAAGTTCTGGAGCTTTTAGCTATGGTAATATTTGCAGTCAAAACAGACCATGCAAATACACACTCCCTCCAATATCAATCAAGGGCATTTAGATATAAAATTATATAAAAATTACATAGACAAATTTTACTTTACTCACAACACAAGAAGCCACAATTGGTTCCCCAATTGTATTTTGTGCAGATACAATAACATGTTTTATGCCATGTACATTTCTCCTTTTTATGTATACTCATGTATCTATTTGACATCTGTTCATTATTATTTCCATTAATCAACTGATAAATGACTTCAAGATAAAATATTACGCATTTATATAACCTTCATTGATGTAGCATGATTTATAGTTTTGTTTAATTTAATATCAGTCAATGTGAAGTAAGCTGCTGTAGGTCCTCCCTGGATTCAGAGGAAAAAAAAGATCTATGCAGAGCTTAATGAGTGTTCATAGTGTTGCACAGTGGGGGGCAAAGATTGATGGCTTTCAGTGAGATAAAGGCAATCTTATTACATGGCCATTAATAAAACATCATTCATTAAGTGGAGTAATAAACCTGCCATCAGTTCTGTTGACTCCAACTGACAACTAATCAATACAGTGTGGGGGAATTCAAACTTCAGAGGATATTCACTGTTAATTGTACCCTTTTATAAATACTAAATACTATATATAGTTGTTGGAGGCTTCCCGTCTACATGTGATAATGGTTTTGTATTTCCCTCTTTGTCAAATGGCCAATTTCAATATCAAATGATGATGCAGCATTTGAAAATTAAAGAAACGTGGTAAAGGTGGATACTTCCTACTAAATGTGACATTTTCTTCTGGTAAAAGAGTGGGAGCAATAAAGCCGGGGAAAGCAATAAAGCAAGTTGCAGATGCTTGACAGTATATCTTCATTATTGATACCATAAAGTTTTACTTTGGATGTGAAAATATGCAGACTAAGAAATCTAACAAAAGTTGATAGTAAAAACGTGTTATTATTGGGATGCACACAGTTGTACATATTATACAGCAGGTATTCCAATATTCAACTTTATTTTGATGGCTTGGAAAGAACTATGATAGCGTTTGTTTTAGAGGAGTTCAATGATAGAATTGTGAGCTTTTATTTCAATTTCGCAAATAAGAAACACAAATCTAGTGTCAGAAAACATCACAGAATCCCAACAGCCAGTCAGATGTGGTGCCTCTCAAGGCTGAATTCCACCGCATGTGGATCCGGTCCGGAACGGCTCGGATCCAGACCGGATCCGGCATCTGGTCAACCCTCTCTGTGAGATAACTGTGGGTACAGGCAATTTTTGTTATGTAGGCCTACTTCATTTAAAACAAAATCTAAATAAACTAAAAAAACAAAAAACAGCAAAATCAAACGCTCCTCATCCATGGTGAAGTTGGGTGAAATGATACCTGAAACCGTGACTTTGGATCCGACTCTGTCCATTATGACGTTTTCAAGGTATAGTCATTTAAAATATGATCCGCAGTGACCAGTGTGTTTTATTTTTTTTTTAAAAAATATTTGTGTTTAACCTAATAGAATGATTTGTGAGCAAAAATGATTAACATCGGAAATCATCCGCCTCCTCAGAGAAGCCTAGTATTTGCCTCAGTTGTTAGAAATGGACTTTCTGTCTTTTTAAAGCAAAGCAGTTGATTTTTAGATCACCATCATTTGTTCGAGAGTCTTTATTCAGACAGATTGCTCGCATAAAATATCATTTTATGACTCTATTGGTGCATGGTGATAGGAGTGAAGTTATAGTTATGGTAAGCGTGGCTCATGTCGTGCGTATTTTCGGATCTAAATCAAACACGTCATGGCAAACACGGCCTATTTTTGCTTGGTCTCAACAGCATGGATGTTTAATAATACCCGGATACAGCACCGGAGGCAAGGCCCCTTTTATTCCTACGAGAGTTGTTTTGTGCACGAAGTCAAAAAAGCCACTTCTCACTTTGAAGAAATATCCAGATGATTGCACAACACTCGTATCCTCTATGGGCCTGTCAGCCAAGACCAGACGTGTCCTGTCGGCTACTTCTGGTTTACCCCTCTAGCCGACTTGAATACGGTTAAAATAATTAAGACCTACGGCTCTCCGAGGCTTTCCGAACGTTATCGGACCAGATGGATTTAAATTCTCAGTGATAAACCCAGACATTTCATGGGGGTTGTGACACTCAGAAAAAATGTATTCACTGTTTTCACAGCTACTCCTCTTCCCATGATTGCCTGTGGGGGGAAAATGACTTTTGTGCCCATAGCATCAATGGATGGACATCACGATTGTAATTACACAGTTTGGCCACTAGTTAAATTTGCTTCAAGCCCTGCTCTCTTTCTGAAATCATGCGTATACTAAACTAAATTATAGAGAAAATCCTTGGTTTACATCTCTGTCATTCTGTCTGTTTTTCCTCATTATTTATTGTTGTTAAATAAGCTGAGCACAGCTTTGGACAGAGAGTAGCGTACAGGGAGGCAGCTGTGCACCGTGATTCCCAGTCTGACAGACATCTGAGGTGCATTCAATTAGAACACTGTTTTAATCAAACATTGAGATTTTATCAGCAACTTCACCTTTTACTTGCATCATTTTTGCAACATTTCAGGTGGGTGGATAATTAAATGCATTTGTCTCTTTGGCCAACAAGTGGCACTTTAAAGGTCCCGCATGATGCAAATGGCCACTTTCCCTGTTGATCGCATCTCATTTGAGTAGGTTGGTCCTTCAACGTGGCTCAGGACACGTTGGCGATGTGACCACATACTGCCCAGACTAAAGCTGTCCACTTGTGATGACATCATCCACGACACACATGTTCATACCAGATGTGCTCAGGGTCATAGTTTAAACTAGAACAAGCTGTGGCCTTTATCATAGGGAGAAGTGCTGTGGACGCGTCCCTACAACTTTACCCTTATTGTAAAGTGTCCCCAACCTTATAAATCAATAGTTTGTAGCCGTCACAACACATTTAAATCTTTATGGAATATAATTCAAGTGTAAACTGTATGTACCTCATAAAAGGTATTGCAGTTGTTTTGTTAATGTATATCCGAATCATTGGCAGATGCCGCTGCCAAATCTATGTCCGCACCACTTATCGAATTAAACCTCACCGCAGTCATTGTTACTCAGAGGGTCGCCGCTCGATACTACTTTGTTGTTCCTCTCAGAACAGGAAGTTTATCGTAGCTTTAAGAAGTAGCTCACTTCTGTCTCTTCAGGGAGACTCTCAGAGGTGATCATTTCCTGCAGCAGATGAAGTGGTAAATGCAGCTTGCCTAACTGCGAGAAAGTGTGTGGGCGTGATGGAGGTTACCACGAGTCAAGAGAGAATAGTTCAGAAAAACATCATGGGTGGATAAGAAGACAGATTAAGAGATTACCATTTTACCACATGGCACATTCTTCAGCCTTCAAACCAGACAGATGTTTTTTTTTTTTCTCTCCTTTGAGTGAAACATAAGAGAAATATACAGCTTATAGGAACATCGCCGAATTGTGCAAGATGAATCGGAATTTCCAAGTATCTTATGGGGAAACTGACATTTTTCAACCATATCTCTATCTGTTGGAATTTGGGATAAATGCAGCTGCAGCTGCACTGTGGTTCCATCACGTCTCCTCATCCAAAATGCATAAAGGAAACAACATAAGGAATTCAGCCTCAGTAGAGAGAGAGGTGTAACGCTGCTCACTCACTATGTCCCTGAACTTTTTTTTTTGCACACCTAAACATCTTAAACACGCCTTCAGTAGTAGACTGTATGCTGTATGTGTTGTGATCTTTGTGGTAATCCCCTTAAAAGTGTTCTCTAGTCATAGGGCACCAATTAAAAAAGATTGTTAATTTCTACACATAACACAAATGGAATTTAATGAAGTACATTTTCTTGAGTACTGTACTTGGGTACGAGTTTGAGGTACTTGTAATGTATTTGAATAGTTACAGTTTATATTTGATACTTCAACTCCACTACATTTCAGAGGGAAATGATGTATTTTCTACTCCACTTTAGTTATTTGAAAGCTTTAACTATTTTTTAGATGCAGATTTGACCCAGTGGAGAATATAATTATAAAAAATACAACACATTGTTAAAGATGAAACTATTGGTTTTCAACATTTTTGTCATTTGACATCTTACAAAAAACGAGTATCTCATCTAGGGCTGACCCAAAACAAATTGAAGCGTCGAAGCTCGGCTGATCACATGGTTGATCGTTGCCATAGAATCATAAAGGCTTTGATTTTTTTTTTTTTTTTTTTAAATAGAGCGCATGTGACACAAACTAGTTGACACCAATCAGCCCTAATCTCATGACCCCCCCCCTAAAATGACTAAACGCAATTCCACGCTTGATGTCTAAAATCACCTCAGTCATGCTCATGCGTTCACATTATGTATAGAAATGCCCAGCATAGGTGTGCTGTGCCTGCCTCACTCACGGCACAGATAAAATGTAGTCTCTTGCGCTAATTGTTCAGATGACATTGGCTAACTAAAATAATCAATTATTTTAAATTTATTCATTAAAAACTAGAGCTTAATTAAGTTGTAGAGTGTGGCTCTTGGATGAGGGGAAAACATAGCCAATTCTCTGATTCAGTCTCATAAATTGTACTAAACTTTCAATTTGGACGTCAGTCAGTCATTTTCTATACCTGCTTATTCCTCATTAGGGTCGCAGGGGTCTGCTGGAGCCAATCCCAGCGCGTTACAGCGAGAGGCAGGGATACACCCCAGATGGTCGCCAGCCGATCGTGGGGCACACACACCATTCACTCACACCTACGAGCAATTTAGAGTCTCCAATTAACCTCAGCATGTTTTTGGACTGTGGGAGGAAGCCGGAGTTCAATTTGGACATATGGTTAGCTAATAATAGTTGAAGGATTCTGAGTTATGAAGAAGCGGTTGGCATAATTTTTTTTTTTGTGTGTGGAGGTGTGAAAGGACTACAAAGATGGCTGCTGCGGTGGCTGTTCTTTGTTCTCAGGCCATGTGTGTCTCCTCTTCTGTGGAAGACAAAGGCAAAATGGCCGACTGTCCATACGTGTATGTGTAGCCTCTAAAATCAAAGTTCCAAAGTTGCTCTTCGGCTCTGCTTCCTTGAGTCGTTGAATGAAGCCGTTTCCAGCTTTGATATGGTACTCCTTGTTGCTGGTTGGAAGAACCAGGCCTGATTTGCTTGTTTGAATCAGAGGGGTTCACTTGCAGGGCCTTAAGAGGCTAGAGAAGTGTTCTGAGAGATGCCTTGAGAGCAGAGAAGCTGCTGAAAGCTTCTGGCCTGTAGCTTCTCCTGCTGTGAGGAGCAGAAGAACAGAGCTATGGTCTGCTGATGAGCCACAGAGGAAGGAGACTCCAGAAAAGAGAGCAAACAAAGGCCAGTGACTTGCCTTTATATCTCTGGTGACATCATAGCTAAAAGTGTGACAAAAGTGTAATGTCCCATAGTCCATATCTATATATTCTCTGTGGGCACAACAGGTGACTGTGTTCACAGTATAAATGTGGTGCTGGTAATGTACAGATATGTCGTGACTGTGTCAAAAGGCCTTTTGACACAGAATCAGGAAATTTTTAGATTAAATATAATCTTGCCATAATAAGCCTCTTTGTGTCAGGCTCATAGCAGATGCTGCAGGTCCATTGTCTGCGTCGAGCAGATGACAAGATAAAGCTAAACGAATGAAAGCTACAAGAAGTGATGTCATAAGCGATAAGCAATAACAAGGACACCATCAGATACCGAGCTACGTAATTCGTGTCTCCATCTTTTAGAATAGACTTTCTTCCTTTTTTGTCCCCCCGCTCTTTTCCCCGTAGCATCTCTTTATCTCAGAGCAATAATTAAACCCACGAGGGAATATTTTATGATGGACATATAAACCTATTTAAAATGGAATTAAAGATGTTATCACACAGGCAGAAATAATGAAATGCTTTGGGGAATTACAATCACCGGGCCTTTTCTCTCTCCGCTTCTCTCGGCCTGAATCATAAGGAAACAAGCCCTCCCTGCTGAAGATTACACAAGCCATTTGACTTGTTGCTCTCGGGAACTTTGGCGTCGGCGCGATGAAAGATGAATCTCTAATTATCGCGTATTCATCATCCATTTATGCGCAGGCAAGGCGTGCTATCGAGAAAGATGGACTCACATTATGGTGCAAATGATCCTTAAAATTTCTCAGGTTGAGGACTTTTTTTTTCCGCAGAATTTTCCGAAGCCAATGACAAGGGGGATAATTTTCGTAATAACTCAGCGTGAGCAGTTCATTTAGGAGGTGGATAAAACAGAGCATGGAGCCTGGAATAACCTGTGAGAGAGAGCTGGGCACAGCGGGTCTCCATTTTATGTCCAGCCAATGTTTTTTTTTTTTTCCTCCCTACTAGATCCCACATAATCAGACCTCTCCATCCAGACCTATTACACCTTCTGGGTCATGGTAACCCCCGATGAAACTTGGGAGGCTCTGTTCCATTACCCTCTTTCAACACTAATGACACTGAGAGTTCCTCTCTGATGCACAATAATGCAGTGCTGGGAGAAGGTGGGGGGGGGGGGGGGGGGCAGTGTGTGGTACAGATAACCAGTATCTCATTAATAGTGGCACATTCAGCTCCGCTGCTCTTACAATGAGGACTAAAAAAAAAGGGGGGGGGGGGAGTAGTCACTTTTTGTTGCAATGAAGCCATGCAAGCATTAAAGACTAAAAAAAAAGGATTAGCTGCAGCTAATGAGTCGCGGTGACCTTCGGCTTTCATATTCCACAAAAGGTAAAAAAAAAAAAAAAAGTTACAACGTAAGCAAGTCTGGAGTTTGAGTCCGCAAACTTCATCAATACATTCACTAGGCACAATTGAATTCCTCCAATACCAATTATGCCATTTCAGAGGAAACAGTGGAGGTGAAAGTATCTACGAAGACACTCCTGATTCTATATTCTCCAGCGCGATGCGATCTGATATAAAGTCATCCGTCCACTTGGTTCCCCTGGAGGCAATTTGCACTGTCTCCGAGCTTCACATTTCCCCAACATTAACTGCACGATTAAAAACTCATTTCGGCTGCAATTCCGCAGTTAAGCACCTTTCCCTCTCCTCGGTTACAGTAGACTCTCATAATCCTCCCTGTGACGTACGGCCCGGCTTTTTCAGGAGCCGTGCCGCCCTGACACCGCGCCCAAGCATTTTAATTAAAGGGAGGTGGGGGAAAAAAAAAAAGTAAGCTCAAGGTATCTGTCCCTAACCGAAGCTGAAAAATTAGCTCCTCGCTTTCAGCAGGAAGTCTACAATGTGACGACGCGTTGGTTGTCCGATTCGATACGGAGCGAGGAGCTGTGCCATTAAGGACATTAAATGGTGTGCTTCACTATCACACTCTCGGCGTTCTTTGAGTTTTCCTCTCTTTGCCGGTTTATAATTTAGTTTGAGGTTGGGTGAAGCGCCTCCTCAAGGCCTCGCTGAGCACCGTTGACATTTAAGAGCACATGCCATTTGGAATCAAAAAACCCAAAAACCCCCACCATCCCCTGGCTTTCCTACCAGCAGCTGCAGTAGCAAAGAGCCTTGACAGTCAAAACTATCAATAACTTCGACTTCTTTCACCATCTGATATGTTGTTTATTGTCAAGTCTGGGACATGGCTGGATCTCTCCCTTGTACGCCTGCACTTGAAGATTCATTTAACTCTCCTAGACTGTGAAGTGTATCGTATCATCACAGGAGCCTGAGAGACTGTGACGGTGACCTTCGGAGTGCACTGGATCTTATTTCTCCCTCCGCGTCAAAGAGAGTGGTGTAATGGCAGGGGAGAGAGGGAGAGAGAGAGAAAGAGAGATTAGGTGGAGGAGGGTGGAGGCTGGAGGATCACGGGTGACGAGGAGGGAGTTAGGGCCCCAACGGTTTGCCGCCGTCCCATTCTCCAGACGTCTTGGAGATTTACACTTTGGAAGGAAGCTCGGCTAGCTCCAGTATTGATCCGGAGCCTTTACGTAACACGTGGCCGCTGCTCGCAGGATTCATAAATAACCGCATCGAAAGGAGGAACAACCGCCATCTCTCATAACTGGGCGGTCAGGTCATTTTTAGCCCGCAGTAAAGAAAACGAGCCAGGCCGACGAGTGATTGCAGCAACGGCGTGCGGCCGAGGCCCACTGGGGGCGAACCGTGCTAATTTATTCAGAGACGTCTCGGGGAATTCATGGGATTCATGTCGGTGAACGGCAGTCACCGCGCACACATCACCCGCGGTTTGGAAAATTTCCATGAAAGTTCCGGCCGACTTTTCAGCTGCCGTCTTTTCCCCCTAGAACTTTGAAAGCCGTGTATTAGCGGCAGCTTGAATGATAATGAAAGGGAATCATCAGGAATCGTGACGATCCGTGTGTAATGAGAAATGCAGCGCTGGATGTATGACGGTATTAACTTGCCGGGTCATGCGAGCATATTGATCAATGGGAAGAGATCACTGGCAGTGACCTTCATGATTGGAGGAATGTAATTAAATATGTATTATTACAGCCCTTTCCAATGATGCTTATAGATGCAGAAACATTTGGAAAATGTCAGGTTCTCGCCTTTCTATATTGCTGATGAATCCTCTTTAGTTGCAATGGACCTGAAGGAACAAACGCAGTTGAGTGGAGGTTATTCCATTTTCACGGTCCAGGAAAAAAAAAGATGCATAAAGCTTGAAAAAAGCCCTTTGTTTTTGTATGAGGAGATGAAGGTTTTTCATCTTAAGGTAGATCGATTAATAGTAGCATATAGATTTGAGCAATAGAAGGATGCACCCATTTATATAATGCCAACATGCTTTATGGATTAGATATTCCACTTGTGAATTCCTGAAGACATTTTAATCATCATATTACCTATAAAGAATATCTCAAGGGGGGGAGGAAGTGTGGTTATTGCATTCAGCCATTATGACTAGGAGAAAACTGAGAGCCTGAAATGGCATAAAAAGGAACAAAAAATAAAACCGAGCAAGAAAGGAGGTATATGTGATGAAACAGAGAGTCGAGACTGGATAGGCAGGAGATGCAGCTGAGCAACAAACACAAACGTCCATGTCCAGTCTGTGGCAGTGCTGTAAGGTTTTCCTCCGAAAAAGCACTCAATTGCTAAACTGGCTGTCAGCAAACGTCACGTGTTCGTCTCTCTGTGAAGCTACAGCAACAGTTTCGCCGCCTAAGCTTCTCTTTTTGTGCTTTTTTTCTTTATTAAAAGGGGAGTGATGGCAAACTTTTTTTTTTTTTATTTTCCCTCTGCAGTCTGTTCATCTTCATTCACAAAGTGGTCCAAAAGCTACTACTGTGTGTGTGGTAAAAAAGACAAAAAACATCTCCACCTAAAAAGTGGAAGAAAAACAAAAAAATCATCCTGCTTTAGAAAACTGGAACTAAAATGTTGGCACGGACAATCTCTTAATTTCTTCTGGCTCTTGTTTCTCTTAATTTCCTGTGAGGTTAGATCGGTTGATGAAAAAAGAGAGGGAGAGAGATGCCATCGCTCATTACAGCAGATTCTCGGCTGTCCAAAGACGGGTGTGTCATGTCTGCTATTGATGAGCTGTGCCGAGTGCAAATTGCTCTGTTTATTCTTAAAATGAATTGCATATGTTCATTGATTAGTAATTGATTAGATGTTAGACATACATCCATAACAGAGACAGGCCTGTGGATAACAGAAAGCAACACACAGGCTGCAGAAACTATCAATTAAACTGATCACAGATGAGTGGAGGCTTTGACTTTGTTACAGATACTGACAGAAAAGGTTTGAAATCAAAATAGAATAGATAAAAGAATAGTGGACGACCTAGGGGGGGGGTTATACACCAAAAAAAGGAAAAAGCCCCAAATGATCACCGACCCGACCACAAGCCACTTGGTGTGTGTGTGTGTCAGGCGGTTCTTATTGCCATGGCGACGAACGTCCTCGTTTTTCCACGCCCATCAGCGTCGCTGTCCTATACACCGAGGAGCTACTAAGGCTGGATGATCTGGAGATCATTTGACACGCAGATAAAGATCAAAACTCAATTAACTGAGT
Organism: Lepturacanthus savala; assembly: GCA_030544235.1. NCBI lineage: Eukaryota > Metazoa > Chordata > Actinopteri > Scombriformes > Trichiuridae > Lepturacanthus > Lepturacanthus savala. The sequence goes on from CM060463.1 coordinate 9,750,103, forward strand.
TTTGAACTCGATTTGCGTGTCAAATGATCTCCTCATATAATCATATAATCCAGTCGAAACAATTTATTTGCCATTTTTCTTTACACAATTTCTGAAAGAGATGCACATGCACAATACATTCATGGTGAGAGAGAGGGAGCGAGGAGGAGTGAGGAAAACTTTGAGTTCCAAGAGTCTGAAGAGGAGCAAAAGCACATTATAATATGCAATATTTGCTATAAGGTGATGTCTGTGACTCTTGGCAACACAACAAACCTGTCAAAACATCTCAAACAAAAATCATTCATGCTGAACAAATGCATGTGGAACTAAAAAATAATTCTTTAAATAATTGTGATTTCAATATTGATCAAAATCTTTTTTTTTTTCCATGATCAAGCAGCCCTAGTAGCTACCCTTTAGCATCATTTATGGAACCTGAGTCCCATAGGCTCCTAAAACATCTGAAATAGATGCAATGAGACTGATTAGTTTAAGGTGACAATTGTCCACTACAATTTGTAGGGGGCAGGTTGAAAGGATTGTTGGCTGAACTGGAGGATCTTTCCCTTAAACCTAACCAAGTGATCTGTGTGCCTAAACACAGGCCTCAACTCCACCGTTGCCACACTTCTACATCACCCAGATGTGATAAAAGCCGTGTGCGTCGCAAACGGCTTAACCTCGTAGAAGGTAAAAAACAATCTGAGTTTCAACCAGAATCTAATTTTGACATCAGCATCAGACACCAAGGAGCCTTATTAAATGGTGCTATTTGACACTCTGGAATGATAATGTGTTGGACTGGCAATCACAATTAGTGTATGGAAAAAAAAAAAAAAATCTCTTGTTTTCTGTTACACACACACACACACACACACAGGGTACAGCACACCCAGTTGAGATGATACCTTTTGCTGGTTAGAGATCAGAGTTGTCTTAATCTCCTAACTTCTGAGGATCCGTGGGAGTCCACAGCTACGCCCCCGTCTGCAGAGATGAAGCGCCGCCCCACTCCAGTCACTCTTCAGGGCTCTCTCCACATGAGATCCTCTTACACCAGATTAACTCGATTTGTGTTTTTCCGTTCCAGGCAATTAAACGTTTCCGTGTGTGCAGGGTTAAACGAGATCACTAAAAGTAATTACCGATATCCATCACTGCAGCCCAGCACGTCTGCATCATTTTTTTTTTTTTTTTTTGCTCCTCTCACCTGGACTCAAAGGCAACAGAAGTGTTATTTTGTAAATGGAGTGAGTTCATGTCAGTTTGTTATTGATTATCAAAAATGGAGTCTATTTCACTCCCTCACATACAAATGACATGTTAATTCAAGTAACTTTATTAGAACTAATACAAGGCACATTATCAGATTTATAGCCAAAATTTTTATCTTGGGATGGGAAAAAAAATGGATCCCACATTTCCCACAATGCAATTTGATGGTATCTTTTTGTTTGTTCTTTTGGATGAAGTGACAAGTCGTAACATTCAGAAAAGTCTGCGTTCCCTAGTTACAACAATAGAACATTATTTACAAGTCGGAAACCAGTAATTGTGATAATTTGGCATGAAAACACAGATTTTTGGGGGGTTTTAAAAAGGATGAGTTATTGTGACATATTATGACAGTAACAGCTGCTCACTTTAAAAGTTTCTCACACTTCCTTTTATTCTTGTTCTCTAGCAGAACGCACGAATTGCGAAAATGAGCCGGAGTCTTTGTTGCTTTGAAATACATATTTAAACTTTGATGATTCAAAGACTCATTTTTTTTGAATGTGTTTTTTGGTAATTTTTCCCGCACTCTTGTTTTTTATAACGGATATGTCATGGAAAACATCCCCCCCACCCCACCCCAGCCCACCTGTGATTCTTAGAAGAAACCATTGTATTTAGAAAGAGCTGGACAGATAAATGGATGGACGAATGCTCAGATTATTTCCAGTGTACAAAATGAGAAAAAGTCTGGCGTCAGCACCAGTGCTCAGTGTAAATCATTGCCAAAGAGTGCAAGGAAATTACAAAAAGCTCTCACAGTCATACCTTAACAGCACCACAGCAGAAATTCATATCTCAGTGATGATTTTGACAGGAAATGAAAGGTGAATGAATGTCTGAGTGGAAATTTTGTGTTAACATAGGTTGGCAGTTTTTTTTTTTCTTGATTATATATTCATACATACAAACACTTTGTCTAGCCTGCTATAAACGATCTCTTGATTCTTGGTAACAAATTTACTTAAGTGTATCATTGTTCTATTAATTCCCACAAAACAACATATTATGCCTAATTAACCCTGCTAGGGATTGCAGCTTGTGATTGCTGCTGTTTATTTACATGAAATATAAACTGTGCAACTTCACACTCCAACAGGAAGCGTATTGATTGTGGCGAGACAATTACCTTGTCTGGGTACGTTATTGGGTCTTGGTGGACTTTTCTGGCCAGTGCTTTGCATTTGTAGGTCATGATTTTGAACCTTGTCTGCAACTTAAATACTTAAATCTAACTACAGCGTTTGCAATGTGAATGCAATAAGTGGTTTATTTCTAACACTTTACCTAAATATTAAAAAGAACTTAATAAACATTGTGTCATTTAAGCAGCATTTCAAATTGTTGACAAAAACATCATCAATACATACAAAATGTCATTATTTTGTATGTATTGATGATGTTTTTGTCAACAATTTGAAATGCTTTGTTTGCAAGGAAGACAAAGAGTTGCCCATAAATGCCTGTTGTCCACTTTGATATTGAGGATTTAATTTCTGCTCAACTATGTGGATGCATTTGAGAAGTTGACATTTGGATTAAAGAACAAGAAGAAGTAAATTCTACTTCTGTAGTTTGTTGCTGTGGCATCCCATATCAGTTGTGGACGTCATCTGGAAGCGAACCAATCAGAACATAGACTCCTGGGAGGGGGGGCCTTAAAGGAACAGTACCTAAAATGGTCTGCTTCAGACAGGCTGTGAGACACAGATATACACAAAAATATTTGATTTGTATTTCTTCAACATTGATATTTCATGTGCATATGACATTCACATTCTGCATGTGTTGCTGTTGCGGTGCATCAACAGTGTGAGGGGGGGGAGGTGAAGTTTTAAGATTGGCGTGTGCTACTGGAAGCAAGTTGTCAAATATTTAGCTGCAACAGAGGGAAAAAGGTGGGATTTGAAAACATATGAAAATAAATATGGCGGATATTGCATATGTAAAAACTGCACAAACAGGAGATGACGTTCGCTTTAGCTGTATTTCTGTGTTTCTACATTTTCGCCAGCCTGCGGAAAGTGAAGTAAATGACTTGTTTATGTGGACAGACAGCACACAGCTGTTCACAGTATAAAACACCATTACCTGGATTAAAATGACATTTCCTTGTGCCTGACAGCATTCATTCACTTTGTTCCCGAAGATACACACACTCAATCCAACTCTGTGTTCAAACACATATTTTTGAAATACAGTATGTCAGCAGTGAGTTGATTTGGCAGTAAATGCCAGCACTGTATGTTGTAAAGATGCAACGGGATAAATATGTGTCTGTGTGTGTGTGTGTAGAGGGTAGATAAGGGCACATTTTACACCGCTGACTACCACTCTTCCTTAAGCCAGACCTTAAATGACATGGAAATTGAGTTCTGGAGACTCCCTATAAACAGATACAGTTTGGAGGAGAAGAGAACAGACTTACTAGTCTATTTCCCTCCGTATCAGACAAAAGCTATGCAACTTGGGAGGAAAGGTCCCTCGTGTAAAAAACAAACAAACAAAACACTAGTTTTAAAATGGAAAGAGCAGAGAAAGAGAATTTCCTTTGCTTCATTTCCAAGGCCTCTGCAGTGGATAAATCCTGTGGTATTTTGGACCTGATGACTGATACCATGGGTGGGAAAAAAACCCCAAAAAAACAAAACTGAAAAAAGCACTCTGAGATCGCAGACCTCTGTAAGCATATTGTGACTCAAACCCAACACTGTTGTCTTATATTACTGAATACACACATTTCGTGGAATGAAAAGTAGGTGTAGTCATGTTATCTCACCACCAGGTGGCCCTAAATGATGGAGCTTGTTTGAAGATCAATTTACCGCAATGTTGTCAAACAACAAAACATTCTAAGTGATCTAGAAACCAGGATTTCTTTCGGATCATAACCAAAATTTAACCATTTGTTCATGCTACCATTACCAATATTTGCTGAAAATTTGATGAAAATCTGGCCAAATTTTTTTTAGGTATTTTGCTAACAGACAGACAGACAGACAAACGCTGGCTAAAACATTACCTCCTTGAAGGAGGTAACAAAACTGCAAACAGACTTCTAGCACAAAATGTTTTTTTTTTCTTTTTCTGGGGGCAACAATCTGTTATCATATCTATTTAAGTACACCTATAGTTATTGGACTTCAGCAAGACTTTTTTATAACATGCTGTAGGTACTTGCATAAAAAAGGAGGGGAAAAAATACATCCCTGCTGTTACAGAACAACAGAGGTTTAATTGAGCACTGCATGCTGCCCTATCCACTTGCATATCACATCAGCATTACCACACAGGATTAAGACTGAAATTTAAGGAAGAACAAAAACGGATGAAAAAAGAGCAGCCTGATTCTCCTGACTCCCTGCACAGACCACACATGCCACACAGGGATTCTCCAGACTCCCTGTGTGGAGTGTGCGGTTGCCTGCGGAATAACAAATGGCCCGGGTAAGACGGTATGTGAGGGTGGATCACTGTTTAATATGAGAATAATGTCTGTGACCCACTGACTTTTATAATAGAGCTCTGAAGTCTTCTGCGGAACACTGAGAGTTGGCATGTTAAACCACAACTGCTGAGGTCAGCCTATTGAAATGCAATATTGAGTATGTATATAACCTTACTTGGGGGAGGCTAATGGTAGTTCGGGTTCAACGTGGTAATGAACTTCCAGTCACATAGTCACCACAGATAATATCTGTTGAGAAATTGGCCTGCAGAGGTCCGGTTTGTGGTGGGGAATGTTGAGCTGAAGGTGCCGGGTCAGCACGCAGAGATTTACTATCGTAAGGGCTGGATACAAGACAAGTGCAGGAGAGAATATTTTGCCAGTATAGTTAACATAGTACACCTTGCAGAGAACGGAGGGAGAAGACAACAGGCCCATCAGGGGGAGAAAACACTTTCTTTATCGAGGGTTGACAATCTCAGGACTAGCATGAAGATTCTCTGAAACCACATTGAATGAAAAGTTCTTTTTATAGATGTATGCGTGCATATTGCCTTTTTCTGTTTGGATCAGGGGCGACCTGGAGGCGCAGGGGTCAGCGCTGTTGCCTCACAGCAAAAACGTCGCAGGTTCAAGACCTCCTTGGTCCTGGGTCTGGGACCTTTCTGTGTGGAGTTTGCATGTTCTCCCCGTGTCTGCGTGGGTTTTCACCGGGTACTCCGGCTTCCTCCCACAGTCCAAAAACATGCTGAGGTTAATTGGCAACTCTAAATTGCCTGTAGGTGTGAATGTGTGAGTGAATGGTGTGTGTGCCCCACGATTGGCTGGCGACCATCTCGCTGCCTCGCCTGCCTCTTGCTGTAGCGTGCTGGGATAGGCCGTAATGAGGAATAAGCAGGTATAGAAAATGACTGACTGTTTGGACCATCAGAAGATGGTCAGTATGTGCTCAACAACAACTGTTGCCCAATTTTACAGGAGCTCTGTGTGTTTTATCACCGTGATATAAATGAATGAAAACCTCCCCTTGTGTGTTCATAACTTGGTGTGCTGAGAACTGTGGGTCACCATGACCCAGCAGTGAACACTGATCCGGCAAACACACCAAGTTTTGATTAGTATCACACAATGCTCATTCTAGAATAATTTGACTCCTACACCAGGTGCCTTACACTTGAACCTCAACTTAGAATGCCAGAAACTGACAAACAGAATAGATATTTCAGGGTCAGCAGACATGGATTTACTATGGCAAGGGCTGGATATGAAAAAATATATATGCAACTATCAATGGTGAAAGACATATATTCTATAACAAGTACATAAGTATTAGCAGCAAAATGTACTTAAAGTAAAAGTGGGTTCCTCTGATATACATATGACATAATTAGATTATTGATACTGAAGCACCAGAATTAAGCAGCATGTTGTAGCTATTTAAAGTGGAGTTATTTTCACATACTTTTTAAACGGTTAGTTAAATTAGTACAGTGGTTCCTAACCTAGGGGTCGGGGCCCTCCAAAGAGTCAACAGATAAATCTGAGGGTTCATGAGATGATTTGTGTGAGAATAAAGAAGAAAAAAAAAAGTTCTGATAAACAAATCTGTTTTCACATTTTTGACCTTTCCTCTAATCACCACTGGTTTCTGTTCTACCAATAGGTTTATTGAATCTGTAAGGTAACTAAGGCTGTCAGATAAATGCAGTGGAGTAGAAAGATAGTACCTCAAAAGTGTACCCAAGTACAGTCCTTGAGCAAATGTAGTTACATTCCACGAATGGCCAAGTACAGACTCCTGCAGTATCTGGGTTGGAAATATTATGGCATATCATTATCAGGAACATTACTTTATATGAATGTCATCATTCTGCTTTAAAAAAACAAACAAACACATTATTTCCATATTGTTAGGTCATTATTTCAAGTGTTCATCAGTTCACTCTGAATGAGTGGGGACCACTTTCTCAAGTCCTTACCTCCAAATATGTCCCTTTCTTTTCTCTATAGAGAGACATTTTGCAGCTCATACATACAACTGACTATCAAGTATAAACAAAAAGATGCATTTCCCAGTATTTTCCTCTTAAAACCAGAAAAAGGACATCTCAGGCAAAAACAAAAAAAAATTGATTGAGAATATACTATGCTGTGGTGATGGATGCGACATGCATTAAGAGGCTGCATAAACCTAATAGCTTTCCACTTCTTATACCAGAAGAGAACGTCAACAACCTTGTTAACATCTGGAGAGTGAGCGGCAACCAATCAGCGATCGCCTGTCTGGACAGAGTTCTGCAAACACTGCACTCCACAAAGACCTCAACAGTCTGCTCAAGGTTTTAGCTTCTTTTCTTATTCATCATGCACATAATATGAGCAGTCTTCTCCGTCTCTATTCTCCAACACCTTAAATAGCTTTTAATTGCTTTGAGCATATTTGAGCATATCTGATCATATAACAATGAATGCTAAACATTTGTTGGAAACAAGCGCAATAAGATTATATTTGCTTCGAGTTTGTATTCATATTCTGCATATCTCACAATATAATCTACACAATCTGTCTTGTATTTTATTTTTTAAAAAAAGTCTGTTTTGGTCACTTTATTATTATTTGACTCTCTTATAAGCTGAGCCTTATGCATGTATGAGTGCATCATCAAGATGGACGATGATATCTGGAGGGGGTGTGTGCAGAGATTCTGATTGGCGTCTTCGCCATGGACAATGAAATTTCACACAGTTCACTTTGAATAACTTTTAATCAATAAATCATAGCTCCTTAAATATTTTTTTTTTAGCCTAAAAGCTAACTGTTACATCGGTTTAATGCTGTCTTCGGTGTGATCGTAGGCCATGTAGCACATCTTCTATCCACCCTGGAACTTGTGTCTTTTTCAGGGGGGCTTTGTAAAAAAAAATCCATATGGGTAGATACAGTATTGACCACTTTATTGTCTTTATTGTTAATTATATCCATTATGTCGGCTAATGGCCATCTTTATGTCCCATAATTCTTTGCGAGAATCTTTTGACCAATCGGATGCTGATCCAACCGGAAATAACTTCTTTTTTTTTTTTTAACCGACCCCCGATTAGTTATTTAAGAGACAGAAGGGGGCGTTGTATCACGATGCTGGCTCTCCAGCAGGAGGATCTCAGGATCAATATTTGTACATAACCTTGTTATACCCAGTAAGTTGCTGCTTAACAAGCGAAAATATAAAAATAAATAAATACAGGCCATATTGGTCTATATTTATATTACATGTTACTGTCAATGTTTGGCTTTTTCAATATTGTTTTTACAGCTAACACTCGTCTCAATTTCTGTTCTAATAGAGGACATGATTTGTTAAAAATTCTGCATATATTTGTTTTGAAGTATTTGTTGTAAATTGCACATTGTGCAAGAGATACTTGACTGAGAAGGTCACAGACTGGGCCAGGATCAAAAGGTTGTTTTACAGTTGAGAACATTTAATCCATACAGACATGCAGAGGGGGCCTATAGTAGTAGTAGTATAGTATATAGTGCCCTTTAGTTGATGCATTTTTTTTCATCTGTGTGTATTTAAATTGATACAATCAACACATTACCGCTGTCAGAGGCTGTAACAGGCTCAAAAATAGATTGAAGATCCTGGTATCATACGAAACTAGAAAACCTAAAGCATTCACTAGTACCAGGTAATGATGGCATCCAGATTCAGGCTCCATTATGGGAAATAGGAAAAGTCCCTTTTGAACTTGTGTCTTCATGGGTGATTCAGAATCCATCTTTTCTCTTTTCTCATTATTTGCAGGACTATTGTTTCCTTCAATTCAGCAGGCACTTAAACATAAAACACATTTATTAATATATTATCATTTATATTAGTGAATATAAGACATTATTGCCCTCTAATGGGTTTTGAACTTCAACTGGCACTTTAAGGGCCTGGGCATTGTTATTACCCCTCACATTTTGACATCTTAATAGAAGACAGCTTTATATTTGAGGGAAAAAAAACAGCTGACAATTATCAATACAAATCAATCGCTTCTCTTTTGCTAAAGCTAGAGTTCTGACTCAAAGCTACTTATTTTAACAGCTCGACTTTTGAATTGTGTGTATCTTTTATTATTTGTATATGTCCCCCTTCATTTTCACCAGTCGGAGGGGCAAAGACTAGTATGATTTTGTACTATTTAAATATGGGTTGTTACAATTCAACGAGTTATGCTGTTGGATGGTGCTTTAAAATCTTGTTCCATGTGCCTCTTTTTAACTTTGAGCATCTTCACCTTCTCTGCATGGCCCTGGTTCTGGAGTTGCTGTCACCCTCTGGTAAATACCCCTGGAGAAATAATCTCTTCTTGTCGAGTGTAAAGCAGAGTTAAAAGAAGCTATTATTGAGCTTTCTTCCATTTCCTCTTGGCTGTTGTATGATCTAATTATATTTCGAACAGCCCTTTTTATCCGGGGTGATGGTTTACTGTGACTGTCAACTGGCAATCGTGCATGAAAACATACATAGACCCGATCAGACACAAATGATATCGGCTGCCAAGACATTAATGGTGTCAGTCGTTTGACACCGCCAGGTGTGATGTGTGGACTCACTGATATACTGGGTGAGCTCTAAGTTTTCCAGTAGGGCTTTGAATTCTAGGAACATAGCCAAGTTTATTAAGCTGAAACCATGACAACCCCACAGTTGAGACCGGAGGCGGAGTCGCAGTCCTGCATGTTTCTGTCCGCTTCCATTAGAGCAGTTACCCACTCAAAACTTCACCGAGACTGTGTCTGGCCCTTGAACATTTTATTGAATTATATCAAAAACAAAGAGAAGAGGAGATATTCATAGAAACCTAATACAAAATTGGCACCACTGCAGCAAAAGTGCAGCAGGACTGGAGAGTGAAATGTGGACTCTTAAAGATCAGATCACTGTCATCCAAAGATGTATTAATAAACAATCTGATGTCAGAATATCATATTGATCTATTCCATCTTACTGGAACCTGGCTGTGTCATGAGGGATGTGTTTGCCTGAAAGACTCCACTCATATTAATACTCTATATTGAGAGGTGGAGTTGCTTATCAGGCCTGAGCTGAGATTTATCCACACATCCTTTAAAAGCTATTTTTCTTAGTTATTCACACTGGAAAATATTACAGTCTTATATGTTACAGTGTACCACCCTACTGGCTCATACAGATTTTTTACCTGAAATTTCAGTGTTTCTCTCAAATCTAGTCCTTAGGAAAAATAAAATAATCATAGTAGGCAATTTATTTATATGGATGTTAACAATGATAGCCTTGGCTCTTAGTTTCTCTCATTACTTGACTTAATCAGCTTCTCTCAGCGGGTAGGTAGACTCACTGTTTTAACCACACCCTCGACCCTGTTCTGATGTATAGCATTGAAGGTGAACATTTCATCAGAATATCAGACCGTTTCTTAATAACATTTGATTTTCTACTATGATTTTCCTACTAACAACAACAACTAGGGCTTTCTTGATAGCATTTGCCCATCAGAACTAGATCATCTCGTTGAAAGTACTGCAAGCTCACTGTGAGCCACACTCAGCACCATTGCCCCTCTTAAAAAGAGGATGATAAAGCAAAAGAGAGCAGCTCCCTGGTATAACTCCCTCTCTCACAGTCTTATAAGAGGTCCTAGAGTCTCTACAAGTAGATTTGAAGTAGGCAGAGCCTTCAACTATCAGGCTCCTCTCCTGTGGAACCATCTAAATCGTCCTAATCTTTCTAATCTTCCCCTCTCAGACCAGATGGCAGAAACCCTCTCTATATTTAAGAATAGGCTAAAAACTGTCCTTTTTGATGACACTTATAGTTAGGGTTGGCTGAGGCTTTCCCCACCCACCTACTGCAGACTGCCTGATGCTAAAATGGCACAGAGGTCTCTTTCCATGGGAGGTCTTCATGTTGTCATAGCTTTAGGTGGCTTCTTCCTGAGGTATCTACCATCTGCTTTTATTTCCTCATTAAAGGTTCTTTCAGTGAGTTTTTCTTTTTCTTTGAATCAGGGGTCGAAGGATAGGGGAAGTTTTATTCCTTTACAGACTGAAAAGTCCCATGAGGCAGGACGACCCCTCTCGGAGCATAAAATCAAGGTGTCTAGATGTAATAAAATCATTTAGAATAAATGGAATAGAATACTCTGTATACTTTTTTTCATAATGCTTCTCCCTTCCCTTATACAAACAAAAAGTCTATTAGAACTAGACATTATTAAAAAGGACAAGGGTGCAACAAGTGAGGTGGATTTGGAGGATAACATTTTATTGCACTTATCAGCCTTGATATAGAAGAGTGAGCTGATTGTTATAATGGGGTGCTGGATCGGGGTGCTGAACATTTACAGCCTGGGCACCAGGACCCGGGATTCGGTCAGTACTGGAGGCGAAACCTTTAGATGCCTGTGAAAGACAAGAAAAAATTACCAATATGGGGTGACGGGAACATAACTACACATACTCACTCACTCATTCAATTTGAATCAGGAATTGAATTAATTAGAAAAAAAATTATCTGTATTTCTTGAGTGCAGAGATTCTTCTACTTTGTATTATTTACTGTTCTGTTGTTTCTAAATAGAGTTTTTATTTCCTTGCTGTTTAACAGTTTCTTTTTAATAAATCTTATACACAAGGGGTTCTCAACTGGTCTGGGACCCACATTCTCATCAATTTGCGACCGATTAATAAAGAATTCGAACCAAAGCAAATTCCTTTTCTTAAAAAAAGGCTTTGATAACTCAGTTTTTTTAACAGACTCATTTTACTGAGCAAAGAGCACATGAATTAAACTGAAACGAAGATGGAGACCAGCTACATGAGAAATTTGACCTATATGCATCTCTGCATTCAGAGCGATATGTCAAATATTGAATAAAAGACCTGCAAAATGGGGTATCTTCACAGCATTCAGGCCACATGAATAAGAAACTAAGGAGGACCATGACAACAGCATGGGGGAAAAATGAATAAAATGATTAAAAATGCATACAGTAATTATGGCCATAAAATGAGACATTTAGGCCTACAGTTAACATTCAGAGCAAATAATAAAAATCTGAAGAGAATATTATGACCGCTTGGACAGCTGGGCATGTTTTTTTTTTTCTTGATGAGAGTTTCAGTTTCTGGGATGACAGTTGACAGATCTACTCTTAGATTATGTTCAGTGTCCAGTCTGTTCCTCCGCTTTGATTTGCAGCTGCAACAATGTGGAAAAGCCACATTTACAGATAGGTTGTGCTATCAGTTGAGAACCACTGTTCTACACCACTGCACCACTTTTAAAGCTACTCTTCTTCTATCTCTGTTGCGTGTTCTTATACAAAAGTAGTTTCACACACAACCTTATCAGAGCTGAAGAGCTGATAACTGTAGTGTTACACATGTTTTAGTGTTGAATTGGTTGTTTATGGCATGAATTTTCATATATGAATAGCATAAAATTTGTGGGAAATACACTTCAAATTATTTAATGTCTATGTATGTATACCATGGTTAGATCTTTGAGAGCAATGCACCACGTACCAGTGATTGTAAACAGGCCCATAAATCAGCAAATGGAATAGACGTAGTAAAATGAAATATGTTGCTGACAACATATATGAGCCCAGTCAATTCAGATGAAGACCATCTCTTCTGAAGACTGCAGAGCGCTCCCAGCACGACTTGTATGGAAAGACTGCAGATCTGTGTAATGGGGAACCCAGAGTTTTAAATCGAGTAATATGAGCAATATTAGTCTGGAAAGTAGCAAAGGACGGTTGTATTTTACTTGTCAGGTTGTAATCAACAGCAGTTTTACCATAATTTCTGTCATTCCATCCATTTTTGTTACAATTCAGTCATGAAATAAAAGCTTGTCAACAAATTGTTATCAAATTTTTATGGTTGTAAACTTTTGTTTACAACCATGTTGTAAACTTTTGTTGTAAACTTTTGTTTACAACCATGAGTTGTAAAATGAATAGAAAATACAGTCAAGACATTGACAAGGTTAGAAATAATTATTTTTTTACTTCAAACTTAGTTTTCTAGCTTCTCTAACCAGCTAAACTGTTTTCAGCTGTGCTAACATGATTGCATCAAGGGTTTTCCAAGCATCCATTAGCCTTCTGACGCAATGAGCAAACACATTGTACCATTAGAACGTTTAGATAGTTGCTGGAAATGGGCCTCTATGTAGATAGACAATGTGTCCAAAGACATTTGGAGATAGAATAGTAACTTACCACATAAGCAATGTCTATATTGTATTTATGATTAGTTTAAAATTATCTTCATTGAAAAAAACAGTGCTTTTCTTTAAAAAATGAACGGTAGTGTAGATATTTGAGGTCACAACACTATAGAAATAACAGAAAGGCATTAAAAGAATATTATCCCCTTCAATGTAGAGGCAGCTTTTTCTTTACCAACCCCAGAATAACTCATAATAATCATATCATCATTCTTAATATAATTGCACTGTGTTTTGTCCTGGTCACCAGCCCTGCGGCTCAGCCAGCCACATTCTGACTGCTTCTGTTCCTCCGACTTGTCCGCAGAGATGTTGCAACAGCGCCGTAGCCGGTTAACAATTCTTCCTCTGCCTGTAAATGATTTATGCCTTAAAGAGTGACGTGCCTCACTAATGGTCAAAAACGCTTCTGCTGTAACAAACCTTAATCCATCAACACAAATGCTGAGCTCGGCTGTTTACATACTGTAAATAAAGCGCTTGCCAACGTGGAGAGGGGGAGGAAAAAAAAAAAGCCTCTCTATCACTGATAATGATCCGCAGCCATTTAGAAGGGCAGGAAGCAGACAGGTTGCTCCGTGAGTAAGTGAATGAATATTCTTTAAGCGCTGGAGAGTAATTCACTAGCAGGACTGAGCTGCCCTCCTCGAAGACAAATGTGTGTGCATAATGCTGGCGAACATTAACGGGTGGGGTTTTGCGAGGAAGGGCCTACTCTTTATTTAATGTACTCCTTGCAGATGGATTGAACCTGCAAAGCCAAGGCGCAGCAGCACAATTAATATTTTGATTAGAATTCTGGGCAAGTGATACCCAGTGATGTATCACCGCCGTCAAGTGATGGCTCCAAACTCTGCGTCTCCAGACACATTGACATTAGTGACAAGCTAAATAATGACGCGCCGCTGAATTGGTGTTAATTTTGTCACTTATCTTTTAATTTACTCTTAGTCTTCTATTGTGTCGACGCCAAATGACACAAAAATAATCAGGTGATTATGTACGCGCCAGGAGTCCATAGTTATTGGAGGCAATTTTCCATTTGTACCACTGGAAGTCAGCTTTCCCTGATCAGGCTGGCGCCGAGACAAGTTACCAATAGCGGTTGCAAGCAGGATCGGTTTAATCTCTAAAACTGAACAAAGGTGCTTCCATGAAACAAAAGCATGGCTGCCTAGGTTTTATCCAATGTTGGTCACGTTTATTTATTTATTTTTTTTTAACTAGTAAGGACTTTTGGTCTGTCTGCATCGTTTATTGAATCCGATTTTCATTCCTAGTCAAACATTATTTTCGCTGCACTTTTTGCAGACAGGTTAGCTCATAGCTTTGTCAGTCAGTCAGTCATTTTCTATACCTGCTTATTCCTCATTAGGGTCACATGGTCTGCTGGAGCCTATCCCAGCGCGTTACGGTGAGAGGCAGGGATACACCCCAGATGGTCGCCAGCCTATCGTGGGGCACACACACCATTCACTCACACACTCACACCTACGGGCAATTTAGATTCTCCAATTAACCTCAGCATGTTTTTGGACTGTGGGAAGAAGCCGGAGTACCCACTGAGATCCCACGCAGACACGGGGAGAACATGCAAACTCCACACAGAAAAGTCCCAGAACCAGGACCAAGGAGGTCTTGAACCTGCGACCTTCTTGCTGTGAGGCAACAGCCCTCTCATAGCTTTTTAAGTACACGGGTATCGTTGCAGTTTGTACAGTTACTCAGACAGTCTGCTGTTGTCTTTGTGACGAAAAAATTACTGCACGGTTTCAGTCCTAGAGATAATACGATGCGGGCTAACAAAGTCCTCAACTGGTTGCTTATCAGTTGCTGGACACACCTGGTGTAGGTGAAGCTCGAGTGTTGGGTGAGCAGCTGTCACAGAAGCCTGTAATTGGAACCCATTGCACCATTAGTCCTGCCCATTAGGCCTGTTATGAGCGCTGTCCGTCTCTGCTACACTTCTACAGCCACTGTCTCCATTTGACCCAGGGCACTCCCTTCTATACGGGGACGGGGCTGACACTTAATGACTTGTCACGTGCCCACCTGTGACTTTCTGCGCGGACGATCCAGCATGACACATTCCCCCCATGTCTGATCCGTAATGGTCTCCATCCATACGGGGAATAGGAATGCTCATCCAAGGCGGGAAGAAAAAAAAAATGAATGATTGTATTCTGCTCTTCCTGCGCAGTTGATAGCAAGCGGAAGCCCAGACGCCTGGAGAGAGGGAAGGTAATAGGAAGTGTGTGGTGGCGTGTGGTGGCACGATGGCAGGAGAGTGAGCTTCACGTGGAGAGATAAAATCAACAGCCCGTCAGCCCAAACAGTTTGGTTTGTACGCGCAGATCCCACCGATTCCCTTAAACACTGTAGTCTGGCTTAAATGAAACGACAGACTTGTCCCCCCCTTTGCCAGAATCAATCTCAACGACCTCAAATTTCAACAAAGATCCCCAATCCAGTTAATGCGGGGAGGTAATCCCAAGGCTGTCCTCCGTGTCGTCCAGCTCCTTCACTTCCCATCCCCGCTGATTGCATTCTCCCAGCCCAGTTCTGTCAAAACAAAATAATCTTAAGCATGACACCTGAAAATTGAATCTAATTGCAGCTAAACCCTGTCTGCGGAGCCAACGGCGTATCGATTCTCTCCTCATTCAGGCTAGAGTACGGCGTGTACTGAATGTTTCCCTGCCAGGAAAAAAACAAATGGTGAATTAGCAGGGTGTGTACCAGGGCTCGCAGCTGTCTGGGCTCCTGCTGCATCACCGGAGCTACTGTGGCAACTCTGGGCTCGGCCGGGAGAAAAGGAAAGATCAGATCACCGTTGGCAGCCAGCATTGTAAAAGGCCGTTTTTTTTTTTTTTTTTTTTTTTACACAGGGTTCCAATACCTTGGGGAGAGAATGCTTTTGAAAAGTGAGAGTCGTGGTTGTGCTGCACAGTCCTCCATGAAACCTTTTATTCGTTCCTTCTTTCTACTTACTGTTTCTGTGAGTTAGGAATTGACATAATGTGACAAGCTGCTGTTCCCAGTTGGGTACAGTAGTGTTTTTTTTTTTTTTTTTTTTTTAACCCATGCATACTGGTTATTACACAATCTTACTAACCTGGGTATAGCCATCCTTCATAGCACACAAATTCATTTTGTTCTGCAATTCAGTCTGGACACCAAGTACCCAATTTTTTTTTTCCCTCAGTGTGGGAGTCAATCACAGAATACGGGAGGGTGCAACAAGACGATGATGAAAGACAGAAGCAACTTTGTTGATAACTGTTTTACCTTTTGATGCAGCCTTAGAAAGCGTTTTAAGTAATTCAGACCCCAAGTTTATTTGGAAAAATGAGCAGCTTTTAGCACTAAATTATTTCATGGTTATCAGGTTTCAGGTACATCAATGGATATGTTTGATTGGCCATAAGCTACATACAGATGCGTGTGATAGACATTCATTAGCGCCCAATAGACGGCCCCAGACTGAATATCAATACATTGATATGAGGTCTGGTGATAGCCAGGCTACAATCTTATAGTAATTAAATGAAAAAAAAATCATTATGAGCGATCAAAGCTTTTTCTGCAAACCTGTCAAGTCAAAATGTTGTGGTTGGATTTTTGGGAGCATCAACTTCTATTTCTGGAATAGTTTTTTGCCATCTTGCCAACACATTTAAGCCTGTAATCCATTAACATCAATACAAATATTTTAACACAATATTCAAGTACTTTTATAGACACAAATGGAAAGAAAACAACTTCTTTTATAGCCATGAGGAAGAAGGGTTAGATATTTTGCATGCTCACAATTCTAAAAAAAAACCTGCTTATGATTTCCTTATTAATGATGTCCCTGTAATGCAAATGTGTTCATTTTTTAAGCGAATAAAACATTCGTCCGATCCATTCTCGCTGAATTTGAATAAGTGATTCTGGGAGCACGTGGCACACTTCACTTGAACTCACCCTTAATCTGATTATTAACTTCACTTAAGCATCTGAAAGGTGCAGAGCTCTGAAGTTGTGACGGCGTGGCTGAAGTGCGGGATGCGGCCCGACAAAGCCTCTGCAGCTCATGGCGTGCCGCGGGGAGCGAGCTGCCAAATCCCGAGCTCGGGAGGAGAACTCGTTTTGATGGCGGGCATCAATATAGCGCCGGAGAGGGAAAGCAGGCACAGCGAGAGCACGCCCACGCTGGGCCCCCCCGAGACGTGCCGGAGACGCTTCTTCCCGGCGTCTGACCGGGTCCCGGCGGCGTGGCCGGCCATGATGCGTCCCGTTTGATGGCTCGGAATAGCTGTTGTCCTGTCTGTTCCGCTGAGGATTCACAGCTCTGACAATATGTCTCAGTGGCCGGTGTCACCCAGAGGCCCTAATTAACCACTCCTCACACCTGCTGATGTAGTGCACGCACTTACATGCATGTGCATACACAGAGGCACTTCTGCACACCCCTGCCAGGAGAATGGCCACAGGCAGCACTCCAGTGTTATTGATGGAAGCTGATGGGTCTGGACTGGACCTTGGCGAGAGCCCCCCCCCATCTCCCCTTTCCGGATCCGCGTCCTGGCAGGGATACTTGTCCCTTCTTGTCGCCGTTAGCCTCTCCGTCCCCACGCTGAGGTCATCATTAAGGAAATCATTGCACCCAGATCCCAGATGGTGCTTTATCATTATTGGCAAGCCTTGTAAATGCGGAGCAGCCTCGCTTAAAGGTCTGAGTCATGCTGGATCTGTCTGCAACAGTATTTGAGGAAAATCCTTAAATGTTGCTCCAGCTTTTTTTTTTTTTTTTTTTACCAGTAGCTGTTTTACACAAGGGAGCTTCTGCCGTTGCTCGTGGTCATCATGCGTGTATCTTGTGAATACAGAACGAAAAGCGTTTTTCATGTTTTCCTCCCTAAAGTGAAATCTAACTCGTTTCAATCCTGACACGAGCCCAGAGCAATGCTGCTGCTGAGAAAACCTCCTGTGGATTGAAGGTAGGCTGAAACAAATAGAAGAGGAATTTGTTAGGTAAAAAGACCTTTTTGGGTCAATACTACACATCACAGCCAAAGTGTTTTTCTTTGGCTTCTATATTCAAGGAATATATTTTTTTTACTGTATATTGCAGTCGAACCAGTGTCTCATGGCTTCATGTTTTTTTTTTTTCACAATTACTGTACGTTACCCACTCATTAACAAACAGAATCACCAATTAGTTTCTGAGATTGTAGAAAAACTGTTTTAAAAATCTAACAATAAAAAATTGTATGCTTTGGAAAATGTAATGTATGCATCATTAATAATAATATGCACGCAAACATGCACAGATAATCCATCGGGATTCCATTAGAGATAATTTAGCAGCTCCAAAACGTGCTTCTAAGATCTATCGTAAGTAAGTAAGCAAGCACCGTACAGGCAGTTGGCCTAATAAAGGAAAAACATGAGAACAAATGAAGATCTTTCCGCTCTGAATGGTTTTGATCACAGTGAAGATGGTGTGAAGCTTCTGCTGTGGTCTTTACAGTCTAATTAAACACCTATGTTAGACAGAAACCTACAAGGGAATATCTCTTGGAACAGTCATGTTCATCCCTAATTTTCTTCCATTACTCTATTGTAGACTCTGATGGGTATAAACAATTAATATTGGTTTATTATGTAAGTTTGCACCCATCTTTGTGTCTGGTGGTTATATTGAAAACTGGTATCTCGCAGTTTTTTCTAATACTTACTTCACGTAGCTATCAGCTGTATCGATAATGTAAGTAAATAGTTGTTTTGTGTTGCTGCATCAGCACCAGTAGTGGTAGCCATCGCCTTGACAACAGCATACTGCATTTGTCACTTCCGCTTTGTGTTATACGGCAGATATTGCTTTTCTTGTTCCAATATTTTCTGTAGCAGCACAGCGGGGCTCTCTGTAGCTGTCTTGCACCTGCCTTTAAGGATCAAATGGATGTGAAAATATAGTCGCTTACCATTAATACCGGAGCCATTTTACCCATAAAGCAGCTGAACGCCGGGCATCGTGGTGACAAAAAAGAAATATCAAAGACGGAGCGCCTTCGATGACAAATGCTTTTGATTTTCAAAGGGATGCAGATATCAGCACTTTCAAATCGCTTGACCAGGCCTGGCCTTTCCACTCTCTTACCTTTCATCTGAAGAGCCGGGGCCCCAGGAAAAGAAATGATGGAAGGCTACTCAATATTTAAATGCACCCAGGCCTGACAAGTTCATGATTTTATTCAGATTTGACATGAATATTGAAAAGCCTCCTTCATAAGCAGCAAATAGTGGTCTGAAATAGCCCCGATGGACGATCACCCATGCCTGCATTGTAAGCTGTCGGCCATCTGAAGGGCGGTTGAAGAGGCTTCTTTATCCGCCACCACATCAATGACACAGATTCATCTTAACACTTTTAATCAAGGTCCAGTTTTGCGATGTATTTATCCAGAGGAACCATTATACTTAAGAAAGACAGTTTACATTGAATTTACAAAAAAGATTGAAATGTCAGCCTTTCAAAAAACCTGATCTGATCTCAAACGCATTGTAAATAGACCCTTTCACAGCTAAGTTTGAAATTCAGCTGTCATTCAAGCAGGCCCTGACATGCTCTGAAGTAATTAACCAGGCAGGCCTCACTCTTCTTCCTTAATGCACCGGCTGTGTATTTATGCAGAGAAGAGGTTTCTTCATGCTCACATCAGAGCTGGATTATTCTAAGTTTAAGAGACACGTACATGCTTTTAAATCGTCCATCCTGTCCATTGTTTTGCTTAGATGACCATGACCGGTTAAATTTTAAACCCGTTCATCTTTTTTTTAAACTAAATACATGTCCTTAGCTTCTCTCAAGCTTTTTTTTTTTTTTTACATGACTGGCAGCTTGTGCGCTAGTGGCGTTTCTAGAGTAGCTCCAGCGGGAATCTAAAAGCTACATTTGCAATGCATGTTTTGTCATCTGAGTGACACCCACTTGCTGTCTAAGTGCTGTGAAAAGATTTGATTTTGTGTGCGTTTTTTTTTTTTTTTTTTTTAAAGAATAAAATGCAAATGCGGCAAAGTTCGCTGAAGTTCACTGAATCGTGTATGTTTGAAAAAAACGCTTGAGGATAATGTAAAATAGATCCTCTTCATCGGATGTGTTGCGTGAATGAAGCTATTGATTCTGTGCAGCGGGTTACACTGTCAGCGCTGCTTTGAATGTAGCTACCTATCAAGCTGTAGAGGTTACAGAGGAAGCATGAAGATCGCTGCTACTGTTTAGCTTCCTTCAGATGACCTCATTCAAAAAAAAAAAAAATAAGACTAAAAGAAATGGGCTGGAAGATTTCTCTTTTTTCCATATGCTAATTTCCACATCAACAAGTTTCACTGCAGCGGCTTCTTCTTTCCAGAAGAGGTGTTACAGCAGCAGTCTGGTTTACCTGGAGCAAGGCCACCGGAGAGACACAACTACATGGTAATTTGATTTCAGCACATGTTGTTAATAAAGGCCTTATGCTGCTCTCTGCTGCAATGATTTCATTTAGACGCATAATGCTGAACATTAATATCAATACATACACTATTGATTTTTCCTCTCCCAGCCTGCTTTGAAAGAGAGGGAGTTTTATAGCGGAGAAAAGGGGGGGGATTCGATTGCACTGAATTTAATTTGGTGGTTTCATGTCAGCATAGATATCCTGAAATTCAGACTTGTCTGAAGCCCTGTTCGATATCCTTGCTTGACCCCTTTCTCTGATTTCCTCCCCTCAGAGAGAGATGCATTACTCCGAAGGAAAGAGAGGAGCTCTAATCGCTCTCCCTCTCCTGCAATCCTCCTCAACCCTTACCCGCAGAACCACAGAGGGTCTCCGCAGGGTCAGTGTTCGCAGCATTTCCATGGAGGGAAAATGGGTGTTCACTGGATATCCAGCTCGACGGAGCCCATTGGTTTTTGCAAATGTCAAAAGGTGGCCCGTGTGATTGTTTTGGCAGCGGAACGTAATTCTTCCGAGATCAGCGCTCAGCTTGTTTCAGAGGGGTTTTGCGCCGGATTCTGAAAGGTGAAGGAGAAGGAAACGAGAATATTAAGGAGTACTGGTGGGAAGAAGTGCAGTCACAGATACAAAAGTGAATGGGATTGATATTGAGGGACAGGCTGACATGTCGTGTCATTCATCACAGGACAAACTAAATCCTGATGTATTCCACTGAACCGTCGTTAATTGGGCACAGTTATAATTAATGGATGCACTCAAGAAAGAATATTAAAGAACAGATGTTTACTCAACCTAAGTCAATAGTCTCAGAAATCTTCAATTATGTCCCCCTATAGGGAAAAAAGATGGACCATTAATCTGGGCCAATTGACAGCAGATTGAATTGATTACCTTATTATAAGGAAGCTTGGTTATTATTGCCATAACTCACTGCCGATTAGCAACCTTTTGCAATGCAGAAAGAGACGAGACGTAATCACATGACTTCCCCATATTCATCTTGTATACTTGATTAGGTCAGATGTACAGAGAGAGGCAGGCGGAGAAGAGAGTGGGTATCAATTTCAGGATATGAAAATGATTTCCATAGACACCCCTGGGTGGTACTGTGCACCAATCTGATTGGATACCATTAATCATGACTAAACAGTCTATCATTTCTGTAGAAACAAACCCAGCAACCAAATATTTATGTGGCGTCCGCTCCAGAACAAATATTCTTATCTTAATGTATGTATACATTTGGCATGCAAAAATACCAAATATTTGTTCCAATCACTTAACAGATCAGGTGGCAGTTTGGGACAGGCCATTAATAATTAATTCAATCTTTCCTGACAAAAATCAGGCTCAGCAAAACTGGAAAAAAAATGGTAATTTACTCAAGTTCTTTTATTAAACCAGTATGTCTACTGAATAACTTACATTTTTCACAAATCAGATTACAATACTGTGGTTAAATATCTTGTGGCTACTTCTCCAGTTTTCCTCTGCATATTTTACCACATAAAGTTGGAATTTTTATGTCGCTGCACCGGAGCCACGGTGATGGACAATTAAACAATATTACCAGAGAGGATGTTCTTTATCATCATTTGAGCATGATGATGTTGATTTTCTTGATTAGATACGCCTGCACCGGGTGTTTAAAAGGGCCCCGGTGGTCACTTGAAAATCGTTTATTTGGTATTTATATAAAAATGGGACAATAACAAACGTCAGATTATTCTGCAACCTGCGCCGATTTCGCGATGCTATCATGTTGTGCGGAGGTAGCAGCCGAGTTAAGACCGTGGAGACTCGGCGCCTTGATTTGTGCTCGGCTTGCTGAGTCCCCATGAATTGAGATGTTCGCCCCTAGAGCTCCGCCTGCATGATGAGGGCGAGCTTCTGAACTTCCATCCTGCCAAGTGTGTGTTGAATCCATTCTTCTGACAGCTCTCTCACTTTACTTTGCACCCCCACCTCCCTCCCCGCACTCCATTTCACACCACAGAGGTCAGGGATTCTGCGTGTGTGTGTGTGTGTGTGCATGCGGCTGTGTGTGTGGAGCAGTGTGTGAGGAGGAGGAGGAGGAAAAAAAAAAAAGAAAGAGCTGAAGTGTGTATGGGGAGAAGCTGTCTTCCTTCTCAGCCGGTACGGTTGTCAGGTCTTGTGGTGTTAAAGAACTCAGACAACATGTCCCCTACCTCACCTTGCTTGCAAACGGCCTGATATCAGCTTTCATCCACAGCGCAAGTGTGTGAGGAGTGTGTGCATGTGCCTGCTCAAGTGTAACAAGTTTGTTCTTTTTATTGTGTGTTTCTATGCGTGCATGTGTGTGTATGCCCCCCCCCCCCCCCCCCCCCCATATTGTTCAACTGTTCAATATTTATCTGTATGTGGAGGAGACCGACTTGAGGATTAATGCAATCCTCAAACGGAATACAACATGTCAGAATTTCACCCCCCCCCCTCCCGGTGACCAGATGGGATGGTTTTCATGAAGGGAAGCGAATATATCGACCCCAAACCAAAAGAAGGACTGCTGCGGTTACTCATACACACAGCGAGCTCTTTCTGAGTCAACCCTGAACCTTTTTAAACACAACACTAGATTTCCTTTCCTTCCCCGCACATGACGGTGGTGGAGCAGTAAGTAGTAATGCTTTTAGCAATACTTCAATTCACCTGTCAAAACAGACCCATAGACCATCTCTGCTCCCTGAGGGCGTAACGCCTCTATTAAACAGAGAGTAACCTCCTTCTCTTTTTGTTGTCGATGTTTATGCTTTTTAACACCCCAGGTTGGACCGAATATAACAGCAAATCATCGGCCTCTGTATAATTACATCTGTAATACTGAACATAGATTATTTTAACATTGACATGCTAATGTAATACTCTTGTATATCCATTCTGATGGAGCTCTACTTTGCTGTTGCAGTCTTTAAAGTTTCCCCTCATCCATTCCCGTGCCCTTGATGGCGCGTTGGTAAGACAACCCCAAAACCACCAAAACTGCACTAGAAAGAAGAAACATCAGCTAAAAGCGGCATACACTTTCTAAGGAATGAATTAATATAGACAACAGACTGTAGACTATATCTTTGATGGTATGAACATTTGGTTACAATTAAAAATATTATTTCCCCATCTGGGATATAATATATACACTGTAAATTATTTGACCTTACTCTGGTGTCTTGGACATGGTTTTTAATTGTTTTTTCTCTTTGATTATTTTATATGGTGTTAAAATCATGTGTTCAAAATAATAGCAGTTCTGGAGTGGCTAACCCAATCCCCCAATCCTTAATTGAATCCCATTGAAAACCTGTGGGCTGACATCAAAGGCAAAACCAAGGAATTCAGAGACATTGTGAGCCTGAAACACCCAATCATAGGCGCCAGAAGTCGGCTGATTCCATGCAACACAGATGTGAAACAGGTCTCAGAAACCGTGGTCATAACAACTAAATATTACTTTAGTGATTCACAGGAGTGCTAAAGGTTTTTCAGTTAATATAGTAAATATTTAAATTCTTAAAAAACATGCAGAAACTGCTTTTTTTTCTTTTTTGAACAGCTTAATATTCATTTTTCTTAATTTTCTGTAAAGTAATTAAAACATTTATGCTTTTTTCTTCACATTTAGGATGTAATATACTGTGTTCCCAATGCACTAAATATAAAAAGTATTATAAAGATTGTGGCTTTACTCACGTTTTTAAACACACTGCTGTTATATTATAGGCAACTGTATACGAGTATATCTGGAAAAACAATGATAAATATTTACTGAGGATGTATGGATGCGGCTGTTTCTGTCTGTGTCAGAAATCCTGAGCTTGTTACAGTAATTCAGAAAAAACAGGAGCAATAGACGTCTAAAGCAAAGATTTTTACTGACCCCTAATTGATATAGGAGACCGTGGGATACAGTCTGAGTGCACTGATTTGACACCAGCCGCAATCTTAAAGTATATGTGAGCAACGCCTACCTGTAGTTTAGGTCAGATAGGAATTTATTTAGCAGACAGCCTTGGCTCGACCACACAATATAATGAACAAAAAAGGAGTGACTCAGAGGAGAGCAGACAGCTGCATATCTCTCCATATGCTGGCCACTAATAGAAGAATATTATATAAATGAAAATACTTTCACAGTCTGTATATTCAACAATCAGTTACTCTATCAACAGAACACAGATCTGCAGCAACTGATTATGATTTTTTGGAAACAAAAATGGGTTTCAAATGTTGGAATTTTCAGATTTTCTTTATTTTAAATGACGGATCTTTTGTTTGGACAATTTTTAGTCAACAGCAAGTATTTGGCAATTGATAATGAAAGAAACTGTTCGGATGGATGGATCTATCTCTCTATTTCTGCTGTACCTATTACAGATTGATAGATATACTATGGTAGACACTGAATTTCATTGTGCAGTAAATTACATATGTTTTCTGTGAACTGTCACTCGAAGATCACACTGTTAAAGGAAGGAAAAAATAAGCTATTACTCGTATTTGTTCATATAAGTGAGTTCATTACTGGTGTGATGTTTACCTCCTAGAGGTCATCACTCATACATATTTTTATCCAGGGCTCTGTGGCTGTTAAGAAGAAAAGCGTTTTGTAGTAAATCCAGCCGTATATGCGAAGCTCCATTATGCATGTTCCTCCTTCCACCTGTCAGGAACACTCCACACCAGCTGCTGCGGCTCGTGTAAAAATCATGTGTCCTCTGACGTCCCAGTCGTGGCCTCCTCCTGACCTGACATGGAAATGCAGGCACCGGTTCATCTGTCTCTCATACATCCTCCTCGGCCCTTTCCCCAGCCTTCATGTCCATATTTGAGCTCCTGCCTGCTTGTCCCATCCCCGGCTGCTGTCTGACATGCGGCAAACCGAGGCTGACAGGTGGCCAGGCAGGGTCACAGGCTCCACCGCAGAGAGCGCCGCCTGTCTCCGCTCATTTCCTCCTTTTTGCTCCCCTGACCCGAACCCCACCGCCCCAAACCTCAGACCGCTCCGCCCGCCTTCCAGCTGGGAAAACATCCATGCCAAACACGGATGCTTCATTTTTATTTTTATTTTTTTTTCAACAGACACGCTGTTTAAGCGATAGCTTTCAATGTTGAAAAAATGTTTGCGGTGAACCGAGCCAGACTCAAAGCTCATCCAGAGATCTCCAAGGTGTTGCTCGTTTTTCTAAGCTTGTTACTGTCTCCCATGAAATTATCACATTCATTGAATATGTGTGAAGAACTGTCTGTGAACCATAACAGCGGCTAATCAATGCAGAATCATTATGAGCTAGAAAAAGAAATGTTTCAGGATTTAGACTGAGTTCCACCTTTAATGCTGTGATCTCTCCTAACAGAACTTAACTCTGAATTGCCCCTGTGTGTGAATGATTGGTTTCCAATCATTCACACACACGCTGATGTGCCGATCATGTGTGGTCGGCACATTGTATGGTAGCCACGGCCACCAATGTGTGAATGGGTGAATGAACACATGTAGTGTAAAGTGCTTTGAGGGGTTGAAAAAACTAGAAAGGTGCTATACAAGTGGAGTCCAAACAAGTCTTTCCTATGCAGACGCTGTAGATTGTCTAAGGCCCCAACTACACGATTCCGGATTGTTTTTCAATCCGGATATTTTCATCTGCAGGTTTAAAAAAATATCCATCACACACCGATCTGATCGACAAATCTCAGATCACACAGAGACCTCAACACGAATACAATCCGTCTAAAAGCCTGCCATAGCATGCCGGTCCGGTGGAGGCCAATAAACAAATTTTTCCAATACCTGCGTTATGAACATGTGACATGTCTGCCATCGTTGTTTTGAACAGAATGTGCAGGCCAGTGCTTTGACGTCACGCGTCAAAAAAATATCCAGACTGAGGTCGCTACCTATTCAATGTGATATTTTCGAATCTCTCTGCTTGTTTATCTGGTTGGAAAATAACCGGATAAGTGCTGTGTTACTGTGGTTCAGTGTGGGTAAAAAATAAAAAAATCTGGATCCGTGTTAGTTGCATCAAAGCACACAAGCCCTCAAATGATCTGCTGCGCCGCATCTCCTGCACCGATGCGTTCAATCCTGCCGTTTAACAACAACACAGTCTTTTGCAATCGCTTTTGTGTTTTTGCTCTGGAAGGAGACCCTTCCATCAGCCTCGGCTGTAATTGGTTTTCATGTAAATCGAGAACGGTCAGGAGATCAGCGGATTAGCTCTGCACGCTCATACTCACAAACGTACAGGTACAATATGCATACAAATACACACGCGGCGCACACGGAGGGACAGCCTGTCTCCTACCTTCTCCTACAAACACACATTTATCAGCGTGTGATTAGACTGTTGCCATGGAAGTTTTCCTAATGAGGGTTGAGATTGAGACAGTTGAAATTCATACAATACGATGCATCGCAGTAGAAGGCCTGGGAAATTATTTCCATTTCAAGAGAGAGAAAAAAAACCCCGGTTGGTCCCTTTGTGTCCAAGAGAGACAGTTAAATGGCCATAAATCAGCTTTAATTTGATTCTTGATCTTCCTCACCCCTAAAGCATAATGGCCTTGAATATGCGATCCTGTCCATTCAGAGCACGATGAAAGCATCTTAACGGCTCTGACTGTACAAAGGTGTGCTGTTAGCACGAACGTTCACACGGCAATGAACAAGACGGATGCGGTGCTACAGTTGGCTCCTCAGAGGAAGAGAGATGTCTTTTTATCTCCCAGAGCACACAGAACCATGTTTTGAAAGCACCATATTTCAGAAATATAAAATATACACCCTAACGTGTGTCTCTGACCCCTCCCGCCCCCGCTCTTCTCTCTCAGCGCTGCTGTGTTTGCGGCGGAATTCTCCCAAAACGAGAAATGAAGTGAAGACACGCGGGATGTGACTCCACATCTGTTTCTAATTGCATTCCTACACAGGGACAGGGTTCCTACAGGGTGACCCTGCTAATGGAAGGACTTATCAGTATCTTCAGGGTAATTAGTCGAATTAGCCAATCCCCTCCTCTCTGAGGTGACCCCGGTATCAGGTGAGCTTTTGATGTGCAGAGAATCCTGTCCTGTCTTGTGGCAATTACTGACTTCCCGGTGGGGGGGGGGCTGTACCTGTTGGCTGTGACGCCATCATAATGATCGTTGTTTAATGCGTTCCAGTTAAAAAATAAGAGTTCCATTTTTCTGATTTTACTAAATATAGGTATATGTGTTTGGGCAAAAGGAATATTTTTGTTTGAGTCTATAAACTACTGACATTTCCCACAATTTCCAAATAAAGAATATTATGGTTTAGAGCATTTATTTGCAGAAAATGTCAAATAGTGAAAAAAGACTGTTTTCAGACTTCAAACAATGCATAGAGACAAGATCAAATTCATTTTAAAACACAATAGTAATGATTACACTTTAGAAGAGTTCAGAAATCAATATATGGTGCAATAACCCTTATTTTTAATCACAGCTTTTATGCGTCTTGGACATTCTCTCCACAAGTCTTTACCATTGTTCTTGGTTCAGATGTTCACCTAATCAGTACCTCTTTAACCTCTTTAAGCAGAATGAGATGTGCATATGTTGGAATTCAACAGACACTGGAATGGAATGGCTGGAATACATGTACAGATGCAGATTTTAGAAAAAAAAATACAGTGGTCTCTCTCTCTCTCTCTCTCTCTCTCTCTCACACACTCTCTCTCTCTCTCTCTCTTATTTATATATATATATATATATATATATATGCAGACAGACCTTTCATTTTCAGATGTATAAAACCACTTTAGTGTTTTCTCACTTCCCCTCCAGTGAATGGTTCGAACAGTAATGCTTTCTGTCTAACTAGATCTGTCTTTATTATTCAGTAGCCCTCAGTCCATTAAAAGGCATACAATTATTGCCTTTTTTTGTCTTCCATCACTTTGCTCTAACTAAACCTTTTCCATCTATTGTTGATTACATTCATCACCACCACCTCCCTTTCCATCTCGCCAAGAGAATATTTAACCTTGGCGAGGCTCAGGGAGCAGATGGTGGGTCCTTATGTGTGTCCGGCATCATCCACAGCTAATGAAGTGATGTCTCTATAAACACCTGACAGTGGGTCAAACCAGCAGGAAAACGCTCCCAGTTTCCTTCTTGCAGCCATACTGTTGTTCCCGTATCAAATAAGCACAGAGCTGCCTCGGCCGCCCCCTGTTTCAGACCCTGGAATTAAAACGTCTCTCGGGTGACCCTGGCGCAGGTGTGGAGGCGCCGAAAGAGACGCCGAGGACGAGTTGAGATCCGATCACTCAGACCGCATTCGCAGGCGGTCTGGACCACCTATGGTGTACAGTATGGCGGCCGCATTGCTTTTTTCCTACCCTGCCATTTCCCTTCAAAGGAGACGCATATCAGATCAAGGTTGGCGCTTTACCCGTTTGTCCATGTAGTTGGTATCTGAGCGAGTTAAATATTCACCTGGCATCTTTCCAGACCTGGAGCATGTGTGTGTGTGTGTGTGTGTGTTTGTGCCAGATGATCATGAGAGAGCTCACCGTTTGGCCGATCGCGTTACAACGTACGCCGCCCTTCATGTTTCCATCATAGTGTGTTTGCACGATATTGGTAGTGATGTTTCCCTTTCAAGAAGAACAGGCTGTTGGCAGTGGTGTGACCCAGTCTGCGGTACCCGACGATGCTAATTCAGTTAGCTGCCTCCTGCCATTTCCTCACTATTGTAAACACTTTTAAGTTAACGTGTTTTTTTTTGTCCTGTTAGCGTTGTGGGCCCCTGCTTTTTTTTTTCTGTCTGTTAGTAAATTCCCCTCCTTTGTGGCTACTATTTCTTCTGATATTGCTTCTGTTGATTCGGTTTGGTTATCTCCAGTTATTTTTTCTGATTAGATATATTTACAACATTATTTTTGATTATTGTGAGTTTGTTTCTTTTCATGTATTATTTAAGAGGCGAGCTGCAACGCTCA
This sequence comes from Lepturacanthus savala, assembly GCA_030544235.1. Taxonomy (NCBI): domain Eukaryota; kingdom Metazoa; phylum Chordata; class Actinopteri; order Scombriformes; family Trichiuridae; genus Lepturacanthus; species Lepturacanthus savala. The sequence goes on from CM060463.1 coordinate 9,779,555, forward strand.
TGTATTCTGCTGGTGGCAATATATAACTTGTGATATATTTTATAGTAAACCAACTGAATTAAAGCAGCATTTTTTTTTTTATTGTGTTTAGTTTCCCCTGCCAGTAAGAGGCGATGAGGATGCTATATTCCTACAGGTGGTTGGTTATTGGGTGGAGATTTCCTTTTTTTCCTTCGGGTGTTTCTCTGAATGTTATTTTCTTGTATTTTATTAACTTTCTTGTCTTGCAGTGTGTGTGTGTCATAATTCCGGTGGCGGTGGAGTACTTTGAAAACTTTCTGTCCCTCCCCCCCCTCCCATGGGTTTCCTGGCACCTTCCCCGCTGCACAGGTAACATTACTATCTTAGCGGTATTTCACTATATAAAACATATTTTGTAATAAAAAGATGACTTTTTTTTATCCTGTCTACTATTCTACTCCTTTCCAACCAAACTAATAACTCCTATGAATTTAAAATAAATATACTGCTTCAGAACTTGAAATTCACATCTATGCTACTATTCTTTACCAAAGAAGTTATTTACTGTTACTTATTCCCAGACTGGTGTTGTTGAGGCTTCTTTGTAGTCTGGAGGCTTCCATTCCAAACACCCTGGTCACAAATGCATTTTGTTTTTCAATGTTTTGTGTCTGTTTTTTTTTGTCTTCAAGTTGTCAATTGGACTAGAAATCAAACCAAAACCAGCAAACAACTTGTTTCACATTGAGTCATTACTCACAAATGCGTTAGGGAATAAAACTGTTCTTTTAAATGAACAATGATGTTGTTCATAGCTTTAAAGGTGCTGTGCTTGTCCGTCTGTCCACTAGAGTTAGTTTAGCCCTAAAAGTGTCTGTAAGTCTTCTGTTATACAGTGGGACTGTTTGTTTTAATCCCTCTCCTGCCTGCTCCCACTGAATTTCAGACCCGCACCCCGCGGTGTGCGTGCAAAGTGTCCTCCTGTGATGTGTATATGCCCGCTCCTGCCCGAAACCCACGGAACTCTGAGAATTCATGCCCGCACAGTAATAGAGATGCATTGATTTTATGTCTTCCATCCTGAAAAAGCAAACACGCCATTTATGCTATTAATAAAGAGATTCAGGGGGTTGTTTGCTTTTTTTTCCCCTACCTGCAAGTCTTTTGATGCTCCTATTTGTTTTCTTTTTTTTTTTTTTAGATGAAATAAAGACAGGTTTATATTCTATTCTTGTCCAATGTAGTTAGCAAGCTCTTAGCAACAGGGCTGCTTGATTGAGCTGCTATCTTTTTCATGTGAACACAGACAAAACAACACATTTAAATATCAAAAAATAAAAAAACGCACCGCCACACGGCACATAAAATAGAGGAAAACACAAAATAAACATGAAAATGGTTTGTCATATGTCGCAGGTATTCTGCTTGAAGGAATAATTCGGCAAACATTGTAATTTAGGCAGCATATGCCCCACTCATAACACCGCCATCATCACGCCTCTTTAGGCTTTGTTTCTGTGACCTAAAAATAGAAACGAGAGGCTGAGCGGCTCAAACAGTAATAAATCGCATAGCTCAAAATAAACAAAAGTTAACGAATGGAATCGACAAATGAATCACTTGCCAAACTTTGAATGACTTTGCTATGGGGGAAGAGAATGTTTCAGACCGACTGCGGTCCCAATCTCCTCAGTCGTTTTTTTTTTTCCAAGATGCGCCCACAGACACTAACAGCCTGCTCTGAAGGCGCGCTGGATGCGGGGATACTGAAGATGAAACACGCCAGCTTTGAGGGCGCTTGGCAGTGTTCTCTATTGAACTTCCACCATTCAAGACTGCTGTCTGGGTCCAGGTTATCAGAAAGCTTGACTAGCCTGCATTATTATCCTGCACTGACCCCAGTGTTTTTTTTTTTTTTAGCCGCCCACTCCGGCCCGTTCCTGTGAGCTTTGCGTTAGATCCCAATGGAGATGTTTATTGTTAGAATTCACAATTACAAATTTCCTAATTTTTGAGAGAAAAGCACTGTTTTTTTCATTGAAGATGACTTTAAACTAATCAGAAATACACTTTATACATTGCTAATGTGGTAAGTGACTATTCTAGCTGCAAATGTCTGTTTTTTGGTGCAATATCTACATAGGTGTATAGAGGCCCATTTCCAGCAACTATCACTCCAGTGTTCTAATGGTACAATGTGTTTGCTCATTTGCGTCAGAAGGATAATGTAAATGTTCTATTCATTTCACAACTCATGGTGGTTAATTAAAGTGTGACTTTTCATGGAAAACACTAAATTGTCTGGGTGACCCCAAACTGGTAGGATATACTTCAGAAGTGCCCATGTGTCAGTAGCTTTTCTCTCAGCAGACTCGATTCCCAGTTTACTACAGTGCCTCTTTCAGGAGAAGTGGTATTAGCGGACCGGATGGTCAGGGGTGGACGTTTTCAACCTAAATTCTGTCAAATTCTTAGACATTGTATCCTTAAATGGGATGTTAACAGAGCAACATGCAAACGTTAGCATTAGCTCAGGTAGCAGTGTTGAACTGTCTTGGAGGAAAACTGCGTTATTCAGGGTTTGTACCTTCAATCACTGTTCCATTTTCTTTTTGGAGAAGAGAAGACATCTGCAGACGATTGGGCTCCCAGTAGAAAAACCTCCGGAACAGCTATATGTTTAGCTGTTAGCGACACAAAAGCACGGTTCAAAATATTAAAGAATACATGCGTTATCATGAGACGTGTAAGGAAGTATCACCTGCAATTCGTACTAATGAAGCCCCTCGGATAAGAGGCGAAACGTCTTCCGAGACAAATACAAGTCCAGTTGCATACGATTCAGTTTGAGAGAGAACAATGACCTGACGAATGAGAATATTCATAAATTTAACTACAATAGTCTCAAGCCGCTGCTGGCTGCAACTCATTTACCAGTCACCACCAAGGAATTCACTGTAACGTTACACACAGCCGCTTTAATATAAGGAAGACAATAGACTTCAGGGGTGAAAGCGGAATGGTTAATGCTGAATTTTTATATAATTTGTTATTTTTATTGGTTTAATTTGTTTGTATTTGACTTTTAAAACTTGCCTTTACTAACTTTCCCTCAACAATGAGTGAAGTCACAGACACATGTACAGACGCATATGCTCTCTCTCTCCCTCTCTCTCTCTTTCTCTCTCTTAAAACCTAAACTCGCAGTAAAAATCGTGCCAGTACTGGAATAAATATAGTTATCATACACCCTCCTGCCTAATTCAAACCACAAGGGATGAGTTGTTCATCTGCTCAATTTATAATAAACACATTACAGAAGCAAACAGTGTGTAATGCATGTGGATACAGATGATGTCCACATGCACACGCTTTGCAAATCCTTTTTTTTTTTGCTGTTAAATTGTTAAATGTTCTTAGACAAAATAGACCCTAAACTGCAGAAGATAGACCACCAATTGTAGATCAAATTTATTATTATAAACCAACAGTGCACTATTTATTTAACTCCCACATGACCTGGATGATTTTAAAACTGTTTAAATAATGTGCAAATAAAGCAGGCCTAGTATACGGCTGGATGCTTTAGACTGTGAAAGTGTAGCCAGTTTGCTACAGGCACAGTTAGAGTTGTTTGTAGCCTATTGCAAAAACTGAGGGTATAAATTTCTGTGTAATTGTCTGTAGAGTTGCATATCGCATGACACGGTTAAGGTAATGCCAGTAATGTTTCTTCCTTTATTTGATGTATTGTGTTGTGATTTCAGTGGATATGTGGATATTTAAGCAGCTGAAACAACATTTTGAGCTAAAATGTTGTGTCTTCAAATTTTAAATATCCCAATTATTGCAGTATAATTATCCATTTTCAATACCCTTTTATTCCTCACTAGGCTTCTGCTGGAGCCAATCCCAGCATACTTTGGGCAGGGATACCGTGGGACACACACACACACCCCTACGGGCAATTTAGAGTCTCCAATTAACTTTAGCAGGTTTTTGGACTGTGGGAAGAAGCTGGAGAACCTGGAGAAAACCCACACAGGAACGTCCAAGACAAAGGTCTTGAACCCTCGTCCTTCTTACTGCGAGGGAACAGCAATACCCACTGCGCCACCATACTGACCTTGCAGTATATTAGTCAGACTAATTCTAATCTCTCCTGATTTTCAAACACCCAAAATGACAGAAATGAAGCCTTGTTTTTCTTCTTGATTCAACTTCAACTCACATCAGAACTGCTGTGATGTCACATAACTACATACAGAGAAATATGCTTTCATTCAGTGTGCGGTCCATGTGGAGAGAGAGAGAGAGAGACCCTAAATAGAAACCGGATGAGGTTGACTAAACATGCTTAAAACTAACAAGGACATTTGACACGGGACGAAGAGTAAATTAAAAATAACTGTCAAAATTAACACTATTTCCCAGCTAGTTTCCCCCCCGGCCCTCTTTTATAAATACCGTGTCCTGTCTGCGTCTGCCCTTGAGTTCACCTGCTCCGGCCATGTATCAGATTTACTGTACCGAGAACGTCTTACTGACAGAACGATCAGATTTTTTTTCTTTCTTCCAAAATAGGTCACGGCTGCACCTTCCTGTTCTTTAGAAATCCTTAGATAGGCGAATGTACCACAGGACTATTTGTCACTCAGCAGCAGACCGCAGGCTGAGTGTATAATTACCACTTACTGCACAATCAGCTATCTTGTCACACACCCTTAGTGCCACAACTCTGTAGATTCAGATTCAAACTACTGAAGAGTTTTTTTTTCCTCCCGAGTATTTCCAACTTTTTTGGGGTGGCCGTTTTGTTTTATATTTCAATCCACGTTTTCCTATACTTTAATAATACACTTTAATGGTGCCATGATTTTTTTTTTCTCACACATGATTTGTGGACCTTCTCTCCTTTCTCCTCTTTGCGTTCTTCTTTTCTTATGCATGCCTCCCATTCTCACCAACCTGCCCCCCCCCCCCCCCCCCCCCCCTCTCACCCCACCCATATCCGCCTCTTGCTCCTTCACCCTTTCCTCACTCCACTTTGCTGTGCCAGCACTTTGATAGCAGAGTGGCTGGGGATGGTGGTTTAATGGGGGTGGGTGGGTGGGTGAGTGGGAGGGCTGCAGCCCCAGATGAGCAGTCAATATTTCATATCTCTACCTGGAAGGAGACACAGAGGGCATTGCAAATTCAAATAGGGTAAGATGTATGACACCCATACGCGTTTTTAACCGCCTCGCCAATAGGACACGCTGCCGGCTGTGGCTGTTGACGGCTGACACGAGGAATCCATTAATTTCAACATTTGCAAATAGAACGCGCTTTACAAAAAAAAAAGATGGCAACGCATGCACTATGGAAACAGGGAAATTGAACGCGCGGACAACAATAAAAAGTGAAGTCACATTAGCATAAATCAAATTGTCAAACTCTACATCTTAAGACGCATTGTGCGTATAATGCAGACATGGCTGGAAGTTTTAAATAATGCCACTCGTGAATAGTAGCAATTTTCCCCCCCTTTCTGATCAGGTTTCAGGTGTGATTATGTGCCGCTGCTTTCAAAGGCGTGTCGTAATGAAAGTGGATGGCTGTGGATGAAAGGGGTGTTCCCTTCCTCGCTGCCAAGTCCCATTCTTCCACCTGAACTCAATCAGCCATTCAGCCCATGTAGACGGAGCTTACTGTTGGCTCCTCGTATTGGTTTCCATCACCCAGAGAATAACTTTGCAATCAGTTCACATTTCTCCCTGTATCCCTCTCAGGTTGGCTATGTCTGCTCTCATTCAGGACAGTGCCACTTACAGAATGAACTATAGCCTTATCGGGATCGAAAATGGCGTCTCTGAATGATGTGATCAGCTTTGGCCCTGCGAATCAAGGACGCTCATGAAGATGTTAATGTTGCCACCATATTCCCCCATTGCAGACTTATTTCTATGGTAATGCAGTTATTCATAAGCCATTTCTAATATTTGCTTACAGCAAATCAATAAAGGCCAATGTGCTGACTGCGTCCTGTGCCAGATAAAGGGATGTCAGGAAATGTATGCGGACAAAATGCATGCCTCCAACGATATGACAGCCGTAGATATGACATTATAGAAGTTTCGGGGGGAGGGGGGGGTGGAACGTCTCGCCACCATAATCCTACTGTTGCATACCATACTGGTTTTCTATCAGTGAAATAAAAATCAGCCGATGCGTGCAAATTAGAATGCAGAGGACGGAAGTGAAGTAAATAAATAATAATAAAAAAAAGATCTTTCTATGAAAATGATGTTGGATACACTCCTGTGAGAGAATTGCATCCAATTCTCTACACAACAATGACACGAGGATCTGAGCCGTTTGTACCTGTCGCCGCGGTTCTGTTTGATCTCGACAGACGCCTGCTTTTGGCTCCTTCGCGAGGCCTCGCCACTTGGGTGCTGAACTGCTTCATTCCGGTTGCCTGTGTTTGTTTGTTTAATGCCAGCCTCTGCTTTCACACAGACATAATTAAATCAAGCCTAATCCACTATTTATGCATTCTGCTTCTGAATTATTCACGCTGCAGTTTTATGTGTTATTGCATTTTTTTTTCCCTGAGACAGATAGAACTTGTGGAGTTGCTGTTATTGAATAGAACTTCCCTCCAGATTGCTTCTTTTATTAATTAACCCCCCCCCCAACATGCAGTAATACACAATGCAGTCATGTAAAAGCTGTGTTTGCATTTTTGCGCTTAAGCAAGTTTGAATTTGCCTAATGCAACTGTACGGTGTGTAATAAGAGTAATTATGCTGCCTCTAGAGAGTACATCAGCTTTCCTGGAAATTTCTTAAACACTGAAACATCAGTGCACACGCTTGCACTCGCAACATCCATGTACTCTGTAGCCTTTGCTTCACAGGAAAGGTCTCGTGTGCTTCAAAGGCTTCAGGTACCAGCAGCTGCACACAATATACTGGATCAACTTAAAAAATGGACCAACTCAGCCATTATTGAGTATATCCCATGATGCTTTTATAATTAGCGTGAGTCGTGTGTGTGTGTGTGTGTGTGTGTGGGCGCATGTACATGCGTGTTTGTCTCCAAATAACATTTACAACCGTAAATACACTTTTAAGGAAATGTAACACCACGAGGACTGGCTTTTTCTATCAATTTGAAGAAACATTGTTAACTGTTAATTACTGTAGTAATGTTGCAGACAGTTAACACTGAATATATCAGCAGATGTTCACAATATCCATTTTAAGCGACCCATGATTCTACTTTGTTATAATTGTGTTTAGGCACTTGTGGCATTTAGAGATTCTGTTATGATCCTTCATTAAAAATGTGAGGGAACATACTGAAGGGTAGGCAGCAATTACATTTCCCACAATAAATAGTTGGAAAAATAAATGACAGTTTTTCTCAGCTGTTTACAGACAAACACTGGTACTTGACAATGACCTCAGCATGTAACTCATGCACCGACAACCTGAACCAATGCTGCAAAGCTACAAGCACAGTTCCTGCTTTGTACTCAAATAGCAGTTCTAAAACATATATTTTTACACACATTACACACAATTCTCTGCATTTGGCACAATGTTGTTTTTCACAATGAACACACTGCCATTAAAATTTCTAAAATGAATCTATGGACACTGTCTCATCACACGGGAAAACATGTATCACAGTTTAACCCCATATTCTCCATTGCTCAGTCCTTTTAAGGTGTTTTCTGGCTGGAGATGAAACAGGGTTTAACAGTATTTTTTTTTAACTGTAACTGTATAGAATAAGATTCTTCTGTTTTGTACGGAGACCACAGTCTGTGCAACTTTGTGATGGTTGGGATCATCACTGTGTTCCATGATTTTGTGGGGAAAATGAAATATATTTCTTACAGTGTATTTGTGATATATAAACAATATTCTAAAATATTTTCCAACACACTTATATATTGGTACTTTGGTTTGCAGTAAATGTAACAATGAACGAAAAAAGGCCTGAGTCATTATGATGGAAGTGTTTTCCATTCATCAGTGTTTTACACTGAGCACATTGTTCAACTGATTCTTATAAATGTCTATTCATATGATGGTTCATGTGTGTCATTTAAAAACAAAGTACCATTTTGAGAAGAAATAACATTGTTTTGAATGAATGATTAATTTTGCAGGAGATTTGAAGGCTTTTGCACATTGTGTGTATGCGTGTGTATTTTGATTTCTGAAAATATGAGGCATCCTTTCAGAAAATGTGTGTAAACGAGAAATAACTATGAGAGAAGGGAGGCCGAGTTGAAACCCATGGAGACAGTTTCTTAACAAATTGTTTTACTTGACACATGACAACGTAGAATATATAGCACAATGTGTGTGAAATATGTTCCGTCAGACTCTTTCTCCCCTGCCACATGGCTGTGGAAGTCTGCCAAGTGGAAACAGACAGAGAGGTTAATTAGCCAGAGTAGATTCTGATGTTCTGGTTCAAATGAAAATCAAATGACATCCAGCATCATCCATCACCGTCGAGCCACACGGCGCACCTATTAGCCAATCAGGGTATATACTGCAGTGCCAGTCAAAAGGTTATGGATATATGCATCTGTAGGGGCTTAACCCTCCCACCCCGTGTTAAATATGGAGCCCCGCCGCCTCGTGTCATTACTTTTGGGCCTAGGTTTTACTGCCTCTGGTAAAATCCTGACTGATTTCTCTCTCTGTTGTTTGGATTCAGCAGTCCGCTCCCCGTGGAGGAAGCGAGATCCGCTGCTGCCCTGCGCTGAAAATGCGCGAGGCCCCGTCGGAACGGCACGCAGCCGTTTTATTTAATCACGGCGAAATTAAAAAGTCAGATCATGGGTGAAATTGCTTCACGTTCATTTCAAATCTTTGGCACCTCTCAAAAGGGTTGAGAGAAATGTTTACTTTGGTCTTTTTACTGACAGATCATTTGCTTCCTTTGGTCTTCGGGCGATTCTGCCGAGCGCGCACGGCATCAATATTTCATTCATCCGAGAAGATCAGGTGAAAACAAAACATCAGTTACTGGAAGTCTGAAAGGACCTAGCGCTTAGCGGAGAGAGTTTGCCTCACGGAATTTGTGTAACGACATAATGGAGCTTGCTCTCCCGTGCCGTTCCCTTCGGTTCCTTCTCGTGCGCCAATTTGATATTTATGCTCTGAAATCTATGTACACTTGAACCTTCAGGGAAAAATGGACTCATGAATTATAGTTACAATCGTGCTATATGATAGATGTGAGAGCGGAGGAGCAAACCGGTTGTAGGGGAAGTTGGCCTTTCAATACTTCATGCGTGGCATGTGTTTAAAAAAAAACAAAAAAACATCGTTCCAGCACGGTTGCACGGAGCGATGGCTTTACACTCGACGGGACACTTGAGAAAATTTCTTTCTGCCTCATACGTCGGTCCACAAAATCCTTTAAGAGGCATTGCGTTCTCAGAAGCTGCAGCACACTTTCCTCTGAATCACCTGTGACATTGATTTTTAAAACCTAAGAAACCCCAGTGGAGCCTCCAGAGTTTTTTTTTTTTTTTTTTACTTTCCACCACACTGTGACACAGCAGTCAAACACCTGCCAAGCTTCCTCCTTGGTCAGCAGCTGCGAGGGAAGTTTCACACTATAATGGCAAATTGTAACGCTTCCCCAGCAGCTGACAACGTTGCAACAGTTGCATCATCATCATCATCATCATCGCTGGGAACGCAGCAGGGGTGATTGAACTTTTACACCTTGTGAGCACATCTGTTCAAAGCAAAGTTCACGTGTACGGATGCAGCCCCGCCGACAACATGATGTGTACTGTTGAGCCTTGTAATTATCCATTCAAGCATGATATCAGTTCTTTGGGCTCCTGTTTAATCATTCGACTGCTTGACAAGCCTAATGATAGTAAGGAATAATAAGCTGGCAGGCCGATCACAACGTCTTTATCTAGCACATATACAATTGGCTTTAAAAAAAAAAAGCAGACGTTATTAGCGTTTCCAGACGGTTGGAAAACTGAGACGATATATGATGCATGACTTTTTGGTAGCATTCCATTTTGCCTGAAGAGCCCCCCAAAAAAAGAACTAACTTTTCTTTTGCGAAAACTTTAAACGGAAGGTGTAAAATTTCACAATGAAGCCGCGAGGTATGAAAAGTTACCAATTAGATCCTCAGTGACAGTGAACCTGTTTGGTATAATTCAGTGGTGAAATGGCTCATTACTAAAGTGAGAGTCTTTGTGATAGCTCCCCTTGTTTTCTAAAAGTTAGGTCTTCGGTCTGAATTTGTGCCAGAAAAATGTTATTAAAACCGAGCAACCGCAGCATCACACACACAAGTAAATCATCGCTAAGTTAAAAATTTCCTCCCTAATTATTATATTGGAATCCACAGTAATCATGTACTGGTTGTCCCTAATTTATGCGGCCGGGATCATTAAATTCCCAATGAGCCCTTCAGTGGAAGCACATAACACGATTTGGCACTTGGCACTATAGAAAATAGCAATACAGTACAAATGCGTTGTAGTAAATATGCTGTTTTGAAAGCAAAACATATGAATGATGTTGTGTTCTGATAAGTGTAGTATATAATTGTCTGATAAATTAGGCTTTTAGCTTCTGAAGTTCTCTAAACAAACAAATAATTTAAAAAAAAGTCGTCGATAGTATTTAGAGAGAGCTGTAACTCCTTACCAGAGGCTGGACTAGAGGAGAAAAAGCATTTCACCAAAAATAATAAAGGGAAAACAGAATGTTGTCAGGCTGAATAATCAACGTTAAGGTGTTCATAGAGTAATTGCCCCCCTCTATAAAAAGAGCACTGGGACCCAGTTTCTGAGATTTGGTTAATAATTCAACACGGCTCTAAACCAATTCACTTCAAGTGCCCAGATGGTATTTTTATTAGGCAAATGCTCGATACTTGAGAGGAATAATTTACTTGCGTCCTGAAACTGGCAGAGTAACTCCGAACTGCATGGAATTTACTGAGCAAAGGGAACAAAATAATAATGTCATGAATATGATCATTTTTGTTTTACAGGGGCGAAGTGAAGCAGCGTTAGTACCAAACCTAACTTAGTAAGATGAGTCGATTCCTTCTCTTATTAAGAAACAAGACGAGGTGGAACTTAGTATACAGCTGAACGCTTGGCAGTTAATGAAAGTGTAGCCGGTTTCTAACAGGGACAGTCAGGAGCCTTGCGTGAAATCTAACATTTTGAATTTTTCTGTAACTGTCTGTGTGATGTGGAAGTCAGTCAGTCATTTTCTATACCTGCTTATTCCTCATTAGGGTCGCAGGGGTCTGCTGGAGCCTATCCCAGCGCGTTACGGCGAGAGGCAGGGATACACCCCAGATGGTCGCCAGCCAATCATGGGGCACACACACCATTCGCTCACACACTCACACCTACGGACAATTTACAGTCTCCAATTAACCTCAGCATGTTTTTGGACTGTGGGAGGAAGCCGGAGTACCCGGTGAAAACCCACGCAGACACAGGGAGAACATGCAAACTCCACACAGAAAGGTCCCAGACCCAGGACCAAGGAGGTCTTGAACCTGCGACCTTCTTGCTGTGAGGCAACAGCGCTAACCCCTGCTCCACCGTGTCGCCCTGATGTGGAAGTGGTTGTGGAATTTTACAGAGTTGATATACACTACTTTGTTTGGGGTCACCCAGACAATTTTGTGTTTTCCATGAAAAGTCACACTTTTATTTACCACCATGGGTTGTAAAATGAATAGAAAATATAGTCAAGACACTGACAAGGTTAGAAATAATTATTTGTATTTGAAATAATAATTAGTTTAATAGCTTCTCTTAACAGCTAAACTGTTTTCAACTGCGTTAACATGATTGCACAAGGGTTTTCTAATCATCCATTATCCTTCTGATGCAATGAGCAAACACATTGTACCATTAGAACACCGGAGTGATAGTTGCTGGAAATGGGCCTCTATACACCTATGTAGATATTGCACCAAAAACCAGACATTCCCACATTAGCAATGCATAGAGTGTATTTCTGATTAGTTTAAAGTATTGAAAAACAACAGTCCTTTTCTTTCAAAATTTCAAAAAATACTACCATTCTATTGAATAGTAGTGTAACACTGTGTTTATTTAGAGCAGGAGCAGGGCAACCCTGAACCTAGAGAGCTACTGTGGTTGCAGGTTTTTGTTCCAAGCAGTAAGACACCTGATTCTACTAATGATCGTCCTAAACAAGGGCTCTATTGGTTGATTAGTAGAATCAGGCGTGTCTATTATGCGCCTTTTTGCACAGTAGGAGTGTGTAATTGATCAGCCAGTGATGATAATTGATTGCATTTTGTTCTCAATTGTTTACACACAAATACTGGTATTTAAAACACAATGACCACAACATGTGACTCATGCACCAACCCCCTGAAAAACACTCTGCTAAACTACAAGCACAGTTCCTGCTTTACACTCAAAATGCAACTCTAAAACACACTTCAAAAAACAAAACAAAACACTACATACTTTATTACCTGCATTTAGCACAACTTTCATGTTCATTTTGACAAGGAACACATTCATTCTACTAAAGATAACTGCCCTACTATGGACACTATGGATTCATCACATGGAAAAACACCTGCCACACAGTTTTACTCCATTCCTGTTTTCTGTTTTCAGTGTTTTTTGTAACTACACACAGTAAATTCTTCTGTTTTGTATGGAGACCACAGTCTGTGCAACTTTGTGATGATTGGGATGTACACCGTGTACCTTGTTTTTGTGGGGAAAATAAAATATATTTCTTACAGTGCATTTTTGTGAGTATTTTAAAATACAATTATATGTGTACTGTCTGTAGTAAGTGTTTCCATTCATCATAGTGTTTTACATTTAGCGCATCAGTGTTTAACTGATTCCTATAAATGTCTATTCATGTGATAGTTTGTGTATGTACAATTTTGAGAAGAAATAACCATTTCTTTTCAGGAGAAGTAAAAGGTTTTGCCCATTGTGTGTGTGTGTGTGTGTGTGTATTTCTTTGTTGATTTGTGAGTGTAAAAGTATGAGGCATCCTTTCAGAAAATGTGTGTAAACAATCAAGAAAACTATGAGAGAAAGGAGACTGAGTTGAAACCCATGGAGACTATTTCTTAACAAATTGTTTTACTTGACACATGACAACGTAGAATATAACAACCAAGAAAAACTGTAATATGGGCACTGAGACTTTTCATATTATGCATTAAATATGGTGTAACTTTGCAGATCAACCGCACTGAATTAACCTGCTGACGCCATACCGCCGTAAACCTGTCGTGACCCTGTCGTCTCATTTCTGGTTACCGGAGCTTCTGTGTTCCGTGTCTGTGTCCGAAGCCAGATCGTTTGCTTTATTCTTCATTTCTGCAGCTAAGAGCCCGCTGTGCATTTAAAAGTCTGTCTAGTCCTTAATAAAGAAGCAGGGAGTGAAAATGAGTCTCTGCGAAGGAGAGGCGAGGGGCGGGGCTGCGGGCTCGCCGCCTGATCGGAAACTTAAGGAATGACTGACTGACCAATGAGGCGATTTGACTCTCCAAATATCAAATAACTTTAGTATCACAGTGTGCTAGTGACGAGAGTCCAGCCATGAGTAGGGTGAGCAGATGAGCTGCTTTGGTTGAAGTGGACAGTGTATTGTTGTGATAAAGGTTGAAAGGTCCCATATTGTTCACTTTTCCTGGGAATTCTTTGAAGTTGCGTGATGTCTTTGTGGTTTTACAGTTGTTGTTTTTTTTATTGTTTGCACACATTTTCTGAAAGGATGTGTCATACCCTCAGTTCTCTGCACACAAACCCAAAACCACAAACACAATAGCCAAAATCCTTCAATTCCCCTGCAAAATGAAACTTTACCTTCAAAACAAAGTTATTTCTTCTCAGAAATATATTTAGTTCTCATGTAAATCATATGAATAGACTTTTATAAGGATCAGTTGAACACTGATATGTTCAGTGTCATACTATGATGAATGGAAACCACTTCTTCTCCATTCATCATTATTTATTTTTCAATGAAGATAACTAATCAGAAATACATTGCTAATGTGGTAAATGACTATTCTAGCTGCAAATGTCTGGTTTTTGGTGCAATATCTACATAGGTGTATAGAGGCCCATTTCCAGCAACTATCACTCCAGTGTTCTAATGGTACAATGTGTTTGCTCATCACGTCAGGAGGATAATGGATGATTAGAAAACCTTTGTGCAATCACGATAGCACAGCTGAAAACAGTTTAGCTGGTTAGAGAAGCTAGAAAACTGACCTTCCTTTGACAAAAAGCAAAGTTTGAAGGAAAAAATTATTATTTCAAATATAAATCATTATTTCTAACCTTGTCAATGTCTTGATGATATTTTCTATTCATTTTACAAGTCATGGTGGTAAATAAAAAAATAAAATAAAAGTGTGACTTTACTTTTCTTGGAACACAAAATTGTCTGGGTGACCCCAAACTTTTGAGTGGTAGTATATATATGTGTATAGTGTCTATATAAGTGTCTTGAAAAATATTTTAGAGTCTTGTTTTTATACTCAAAACACACAAATACATGGTAACAAATATATTTTATAGTTTCCCACAAAAATCAATGTACACAGTGTAGATCCCAACCAACAAAAATTGCAAAAGAAAAAAAAACTATATATATATATATATATATATATATATATATATATATATATATATATATATATATATATATATATATATATATATGCTGCATCCTCTCTTCTGTTTCTGTCTGGCCACAGCACCTCATCGGCATCACAAGCAGTGTTTTTTTTCCCCCCCCACCATAGTGAATCCAGCCATGAAAAGCATCAACTGCTACATCTCCACGTGTCCACCATATCTTGGAGAAGGGTTATACGCCTTTGTGGATTTCAGTCATACAGAAATCTAAAATCCTCAATAGGATTGAGGAATGAAGAATATGGAGGGAGATAGACAACTAAAAAAGCGTGGGTGGGCAGTGAACCAGTTAGGAACCACAGCAGCCTGTGCCGTCCACCTGATCCCTTGGATCGGGTGTGTCGTGCAGTGTGTCCAGGAACGTGATCAGACAGCCCGTGTTGTAACATGGTGATGGATGACGGCGTGGTGGGTAACCTGCTGCACACGTCGTGATGTTGCCTCCGCACTGGGCAGGGACTTCAACAATAGCACAATGGCCAATGAAAATCCTTCCCTTCCCTTTGTCTTTTTTTCCTTTTTCCGTCAATGAAGATGAACTGGGTGCTCCACCAGTATTAGAAGTGGTCATTATTTTAGATCACAAATCATTATGATTACAACACTGGAATAAGTATAATTTATACAGTATTGAGAGTATGGATCAATTGTGGGTTTTTATAGGATCTACTGTGGTTGCACACAGTTATATCACAATTGTTTGACTCTTTCTGAATTGCGTTCAAATGGCATCTGTAGACCTGCTTCATACTCAGATTATTTCTGTGTAAGACACGGTCTAGTGTTAATAAGCTTACCCTATCAATATTTCGAAAGATCTCTTTGTTTTCTATTATTTTTCTTTGCATTTGCTGTAATTTTATGGTGTTATTTTCTAGGACCATGCTCACGATTTCACTTTCCTCTTCAGGAGACAGAGGATGTTAATCTTTCAGATCTGCAATACAAACAGTAAAACACTGTAAATACTGTGTAGGAACACAAAGTAGGGATACATTTCCCAAATACTTCAAACGTACTTTAATTGTTCAGTCTTACAGACCAGTCCACAGGCGATACTGTACTGCTTGAGTACTGTATTGACATGCAGTGCTGCAATTTTCTAGTGAGCGTAGATTTCGTGCCTATTGTCATTCTGGAAAGTTCAGGTGATGATGGATGCTACCACATGATCAACCAAAGTGGCTCCGCTCTCATCAGAGATTATGGTCCTTGGCCTTCCTTGTCCTTGTCCTCCCCGTCCTCCCCGTCCTCCTCTCACTCTCACTTCTCTGGCTCTGCCTCTGTTTCCAGCGTTGGCATCCGTTCCTCCAAAACAGAAGAGCTCACCTTCTGCCCATGTTGTGCTAAAGCTCCGATTGCTGATAAAAATGTGGGCTGGTGTTTGCTCATGTGAAGAGTCAGTGCGCGTAGTAGGAAAATTAACTTTAGGATTTTTGAATGCCTCAATGTGAAAATTGTGCCAAATGCAGAGACTTGTGTGTAGAGGTTTTTTTTTAATTATGCTTTAGAACTACAATTTGAGTGTAAAGCAGGAACTGTGCTTGTAGTTCAGCAGAGTTGGTTCAGATTGTTGGTGCACAAGTTACATGTCGTGGTCATCATTGTGTCTCAGTTATGAGTATTTGTGTGTAAACAATTGAGAAAAACTGTAAGAACCAACAATCACATCAACATAGATTGATGTATATTTACATCTCTTAAGCTTATCTCTGGAGCCCTCGAGTGAACGTGTTGTTTTGTGTCTCTCATTAATATTAATCAGCCTCCCCCATGATTGGCTGATTTGAATGGCTGTGAATGAACTTCAAGGAACTTCAAGAAGTCCTGATGGTTCATTTTAAGGCACGGTTTCTGATCAGGGTCTGTGTGGATGGAGCATTTTGAAACACAAGACGGTATTTAAATAACACACAGACCTTCTTATAATCAAAAAGCAATTCAAATCCCACTTTCTACGACATGGGACCTATAAAGTTCTACCACACGCAGGTGTCCCTCTCCGTAACGCACGAATGCAGGGGAAGTTGGCAGGACCCTTTTCACTTGAGGGCGTGCCATTTTCAGCATTTATGGGAAATCTTCCTTCTTAACGCTCCTTCCTGTCAGCAGCTTGACCTCCAGAGAGGAAACGACAGTGACCGAAACAAAGATGCAGCATTGTCTATAAAAAAAAAAAAAGGAAAAAGAATTGCACCAGGCTCAACAACAATCCTCGTCGTGCAGCTCCTCTGCCAACTTTTTGCTGGCGTAATAAAAGCAGAAGCACAGATTGCCCTAAAGACGGATGAATGGAGTGTATTTCTGATATCTCTGACCTTAACAATCCAGCCCTTTGGACAAAAACACCCACTGAGCTGTAGTCAACTACACTGGGAGTGCTTCTTAATTATCAGCCTCAAGCAGTTTGTTTTGAAGATACCGTTTGAAAGGAAGTAGCACTGCGGGGAAAAAAAAAGAAGAAGAAGAAGAAACAACTGTGCAGAGATCTTTTCGGTGTAGAAAATAAAGCATAAAATGACAGACGGAGACAGGGGCAGACGCTGGGTGGTGGTGATTGACACCACAGTACTGTCCTATTCCTTTTGAGGGGATTAAATTGTCATGACCTCTCAGATATGGAAATTGAGGCAATGATCAGGGGCTTTGGAAATGTCAACTTTATTAAATTGTGAGACCAGTTAATGGCGCAGTTCATTCATTTCCCAGGCAATTATTTCAGGCTAATGTACAGATATCGCTCAAAATGAACAATCTCACATCACTGCATGAATTTACCGATTTTTTTCCTTCTTTCTTTTAATTACATATATATATTTCCTGCAGATCACCGCTCAGGGCTCTGATCCCTTTTCATTTGAGTCCATCTGAACCTGACATCCACCACCAAAGTCTTATCCTGCAGTGGGTCTATCATCACGGCGACTGTAATAAAAAGGTAATAACTGGGTAGCTCTTGCCGTGGTTCTATCGCGGATCAGGGGGCAAGAGGGGGTAACTGGGCTGTGAAATAGCCTCCAGTTAGCTGATGGACACGTGAAAGGACTCGGATGGTTGCTTGTAACTCACCCCACCAAACCCGCCTTTGCTCCATCTGAAGTGAAAAATATGAATCTAAATAGCCTGGAAAATGCATTTTTTTTCTCTCTCCCCTCTCTCTCTCTCTCCCTCTCTCTCTCTCTCTCTCCAAATAGATCCCCAGATGTCTACGGGGCATCACAGGAAGTCAGCTGAAGCGCAGCCTGGAGCTCGGTGCCCTGCCTGCTCCGCCGGGCGGGAGGAGGGGTTGTAGTGACGCTGTTATCCAATGGGCACCGGCTTCCTCTGGACTGAGCGCAGCATCCCCGGCTCTCAGCGGCACTTTTGCGCTAGACAAGTAGGGACGGTCTCACACTCAGCATCCGAGAAGAAGAAGGAGAAGGAGGAGGAGAAGAACGCAGGGCTCCGGGAATTACTGAAGGGGTATTAGGCGAAGAATCTTTTTTTTTTTCCCCCGCGCACACGATTTTTTTTCTTTTGCAAAGATGAGCGTTGGCTGCGTCATCCTGGCGTGCACCTTACTTGTGGGCGCATCCTCGGTAAGATGAGTTCATTTCTTTATTTTGTCTTTTTGTTTACGTCCCCCTCAGTATTGTGGAAGTGCTGCACTGGTGTAAACGCGATCCCTCCTGGAGCGGCGGTGGGAAAGGCTCACTTTCCCCCCGCAGCGTTGCGCTAAAAAGGCAACGCGACGCGTGTAATCGAGCTTATTACGTTGCGTTTGGCTAACCGCGGTGGGCAAAAGTCACTGGCAACTATGTTCTACTAGCACCCCCCTCCTCCTCCTTCTCCTCCATGCATCCCCTCGCTTAAATAAACTGCAGCGCATTGTTGCAGAGGAGGACAGACGGCGGGTTCTAGCGGGGCTTCTCTTGGCTGCATGTCAACTCCGTTTACGCACGTTTACGCACTGCCATTTCTTCTCTTTTTTTTTTTCTCCAGACGTCTGGGATCAAAGTCGCACTCGGTTGTGAGGTTTACGGGGTGAATTCGGGAGCAAAGCATCGATCGCGATACAGCGTACTTTATATTTTCTCTTAAACTTCGGCAATTAGGCTGTTTTCTGCGAATACGTGCAGTTTGTTTGGGGAGGGGGGGTGTTTGCTGTTTCGCAGTCAGGGGAAAATCGAATTGGCCGTATTATGCAACAAAGTGCAATATATGTTCTTTCTAAAAGAACCATAAATTGAAGTGATGTATGAGGTGGATCACTGCAAGTGCAGTGAGGGGAATTAAATGCCTGCTGGATATACAGTGCAGAGCCTGCAACTCTGCTTATATAGCAAATTGTGTGTAATGTGTCTCACTCTCTCTCTCTCCTAAACACACACACACACACACCACACACACACATTTCCTGTGAGTCTCTCTCCCTCTCTCTCTCTAATGATCCCATCAGCATGTACTGAGTGTTTGAGTTAAACACATCTTCCCGGCTAAAAGTCCCCGCCGTTATAATTATCATCATTATCGCCATTATCGTGACTTGTGTCATCCTGTTCATGATGATCACAGTTAACATTGTCTGTCACAGTGACGGCGACGACTATGATGACGATGTCAACCATCGCCGAGACCCTTCTACTCCCCCTTTGTTCAGTATTGCTCTTCCCCCAGTGTTTGACAGTGACCCGGAGCAGGTGTCTCCGATGGTCTCAGATGTGGATTGGTCCCGCTGTGGCGGCCCCCCCGGTGCAGCATGAAGTGTGTCACTCACTGCGAGTGCAGTCAGGGGAGACCACGAGGGTCCGGCGTGAGCCTGGAATAGGCTGCGAGCTCAGCCCCGCGACCCCGGCGGCCGCGAGTCAATTTGCCAACGTTTAACAGGCCCGTCTTGTTTCATTCCTCAGGGGAGTAAGGCAGCTCAGCCCCTGAAAGCTCCATGCAGACCAGGCTTCTCCCAGAACTTCTACACAGTGATCGTCTCCAGAGACGTACTGCACGGCCAGAGCATCCTCAAAGGTACGTCCTGCCGCCGCGGGATCCCATTTAGTGACTGATGATATTTTCTCTTCTCTGCCCAGATGTGTGTGTGTGTGTGTGTCCCGGAAATCTCATAGGTGTGATTGAGTGAGTGAGTGTGTGTCTATGCGTGTGTGGCGCGACATATATTATGGCGCAGGGGGGCTCTCCATCACTTGTAAAGAAGGTCAGAGCCCACTCCGGCTGTGGCCGCGCAACATAAGCAGCTCCTCTCGCGGCACAGACGCGCATAATGTTCAAACAGGAAGATCCAGAGCAGGGGCTCGGGCTGAATAAATCTCGGCGAGTGATTAAACATGACGTGACAGCCGCATTGTGTAATGCATTCTGTTCAAGGGTTGTCATTTGATATGGAGCTTCATTGATGGATGAACGCCTAAATGTCAGTGATTGCAGTACAAAAGCAAAAAATAAATGTCTTCTCTTTGAGAGACTGAGCAGTGGAAGCAGCAGCTTTGTAGAGAGGACTCAGTTAAATGGCTTGTTGCCGAATTTACAAGTTACATTTTTTTTTTATTCTATTCCCAGTCTCCATAATAATAATAATAATAATAATAATAATAATGATGATTTCGAGGTCCTTTTATTATTTCTGCTTTTCAGAGGGATTCAATTCAGTTTTCATTCACTTCACTGAGGTTCATCTCCTGCCATGTGAAATTATGCTGTGGCTTCCTTAGCGTGTCTCTGCTACTTGCTGTTGAATATTCTCTATAATGGGAAAATAAAAAAATAAAAAAAACTCCACTCAACCACATCCTAGAGTCCCATTTTGCATAATTGATAGATAAACAAACCCTTTGATATGCACGAAGAAGGCTTCCATAGCATATACGGGCCGTTCCGTATCTAAAGCTTTGAACTCCTAGCACTGTGTGAGGATGAAGTTAAGATGTATGCTGCAGGTTTGTGTTATTAGAGCCGAGGGACTCGCTTTTGATAACGTCGGCCCAACATTTGGATTGATACATTTCCTACCATTTCTTCCCCCTAACCCATTCAAGGCTGTTACTCACACTCCAGGCAGCAGCTCGGCGACAGTGTACAATAAGCTTAGCCCTCCCCTGACACTCTGCTTTTATAGCCAAATATTTGTCTATTGTTACGTGAAATGCTGTTTGCCAGGAGGAAGTGGCATTGTCATTGTAACAGCTGTTTGAGCGTTTTCCGACTCGGGAGCGAAACAAATGAATTATTCTGGAGGTTATTTTGTTATTTAGGAGGCTGACAAGGACGGTGCCGGCGGTCAGTGGGGAGCGTGTTCGCCTGAAGGGGCTCTGGTGCTCAAGGTTTCTGCCTGTTTGGAAATGGGCTGAGGCGTCCTTACTGACCCAAACAATGTGAACACAGCATGATGTGTCTACTAGACAGATGACGTATTTTGGTTCCTCCTGTTCCTCACAGTTATGGCGAAGCCCAACTGCATTTGATTTGGATTATGTGGTGCATCAGCTCCATCTGCTCCCACTGTCTTTTCCTCGACTTCATTTTTTTCCCCCCGTCTCTGTCTTGTCTGTGTTTGCACTTGGTGAAAATCAATCCGAGAGCCGCCCCGTTCTTTCCCAACTGGCCACTCGGAGGGATATGGGCCGCAGCCGCTTAAGTCCTCGTGCAATGATTAATGTGCAGGGGGCTAGCCTTC
The DNA here is from genome assembly GCA_030544235.1 of Lepturacanthus savala. Lineage (NCBI taxonomy): Eukaryota > Metazoa > Chordata > Actinopteri > Scombriformes > Trichiuridae > Lepturacanthus > Lepturacanthus savala. Next base: position 9,800,908 of record CM060463.1, read on the forward strand.
CTGAAGATCTGCTTTCCTATATGGAGGGACTCTGAAGTGTTGAGGAAGCCTTTAATGCTAACGCCACAATATGTATAACCTGAAACTGTCACTTTCCGAGAAAACGAATGGGCCAGGGATTAGATGTGGGCGGGTCTGAGATGCTGGTTAGGGGGTTGCTGGGCCGCTGTGGGCCGTGGCTGGCGTCTCTGGGGAGTCGGGCAGATGGGATGCACCATAGAACCGTGGCCCAGCAGGTGCAGCGTGAACCCGCCTTCTGCTTCCAGCTGCTGAATAATGTGTGGACCGCAGCTATTTTCGTGCTGAGGTCGGAAGCACAAGTAGTTTTCCCTCAATTTCATTGTATTGTTTTGATGCGGGCTGACACGGGGGTGCAGGGGTTAGCGCTGTTAGCCCACAGCAAGAAGGTCTCAGGTTCAAGACCTCCTTGGTCTGGGACCTTTCTGTGTGGAGTTTGCATGTTCTCCCCGTGTCTGTGTGGGTTTTCTCTGGCTTCCTCCCACAATCCAAAAAACATGCTGAGGTTAATTGGAGACGTTAAATTGCCCGTAGGTGTGAGTGAATGGTGTGTGTGCCCCATGATTGGCTGGTGACCATCTGGGGTGTATCCCTGCCTCTCACCTGTAATGTGCTGGGATTGGATCCAGCAGACCCCCGTGACCCTAATGAGGAATAAGCAGGTATAGAAGATGAATGAATGAATGTTGTGATGCGTGTGTATGTGTGTATCGTATGTCAATTCATTCAAGACAAAGCTGCGTTAATTGAATGTGTTGGAACTCCTTCCTCTTGATGCTCTAGTTGCCTCGTTTTTAATGCTCCGTATTCCTCTGGAAATACCTTCTGTTGCATTGTGATGTATTTGCAGTGCTTCTTCCCATTGTTTTGTATATGGTATATATCTAAATATGCAGCATATTTTCTAAATGCTGCACATGTGCTGTCAAGTTGATTAAGATGTTTTCTTAATTTACTCATGTCTATTCGCATGTGTTTTTTTTTTGCAGTGGGTTAAGCTCTAGGGGGTTATGTACAAAACACGGGAAAAATAAATAAAAAGGATTAGATGTTCTTTCAAAAGATGAGGGAGGGGAATTTTCTCAACCCATAAAGGATCATGTAATCCTTTACAACACTGGTTTCCAACCTGTTTGCTTAGCGACATAGGAAAAAAAGTGGAAGGCCCACGTTTCCATCACAGAGTATCTGATGATATGCCATAATGTGATTTAGGACTCTTGAACAGGTTACACCTGCACTTATTAAAACAAAGATAATAGTTTCATGACCTTCCCCAGATGTATCTCCACATTGGGAACCTCTGCTTTCAGCACAAAATGTAACAACATAGCTTTATAAATGACCTGCGATGATTTAAACGATACTTGACTTATTCTAAATACTCTACATTACGCTAAAACGCTGGTATGCACCTTTAACCTTTCCTCTTTTCTAACGTTCTTTCTGTAGATAAAGTAAAGTGTCTGGCAAAGACTTGAAAGGTCATTTTTGAGTTATAATGCATCATTCAGTGCCCCTTTCGATCACTCCTCGCTGGCTTTATAGGTTAAAAATGCTGTTATGGGTTTGCGGTTGACCATAAAAGACCTTTGTTTAACTAACTCACAAATCTCCGCGCTGCGGCTAAGTTGTGCTGAATAAATCATCCCATGCTCCCATGGACATGTTTGTTTGAGCGCCGGGTCAGGATTGGAGGATGAGGCAGTGGCACACAGGCAAGCAGACAGCCGGGCTTGAGTCGTGGTCCGTGCAGATTCCCGCTGTGGGCAGATAAGCCATGAAAAGAAATATTCCAGTGATTGCACATCGCTGTGTAAACCATCATCTCGCTCCAAGAGCCGGAACAGACACCTAGGAACACGGACAAGGGGATGGGGCCTTAGCACAAGGAAAAGAAAAAAAAAAGAGAAAAGACTCGAAATACAATTCAGTCAGGATAGTGTCTCTTTAAGTCACTGTCAATGCATATTTGAAAAGACAGCAGTGATGAGTTTCACCTTTTGCCCCTCGCCAGTTCTTAGTGCAGCTCCCTGTGACCGTCTCATGTTGCTAAGATTTTGTCACAAAGAAAATGACTTTGATGGATTTACTGGATTGCATAAACCTTTCCTTTGGAGGAAAAAAAAAGTTTTTCAATGAAAGTCTTCCGAAATGAATTTTTAAAAAAAAAAAATGCCACTTCATTGTGGGAAAAAAAAATGAAAAAAAAACAAAACCAATGATGATAATTCAATGTCTTCTGGCAGACGGTAGCAAAAGAGATGTGTATTCCTTAACCAAGCGCTCAGTATCTGTCCTTAAAGCTGCCGCTTTGTCACCTCAGCTCCACACTGCCCTTTCAAAGAGAATATGCTCGATTTCTCTGCTTTTCCTTGAATCGCAGGAGATGAATTTGCTCTGCGAATGAAAGAAAAGAACCCACATTCATGGGCTCTTCCTTGCTTTGCTTCCTTCATCCCAGGGTTTTTTTTATTTAAAATTACACACGCTGCACTTTAATCTGAAAGATTTGTTTAAGGAGGCTCATGCCTCCGCCGGCTATACACTTTCGGCATGGATTTCCCATTGTTTAATTCCATCTCCAAAAGTTACACATACGAAATGACTTGAAACATGACCCCAATTAGACTGCAGCAGGAGAAATCTGGCGAGTAGCCATATCTGCTTTGAAACAGCCAGCTCAGTGTGTGCTGCGCGGTACGGAACTCCTGACACCGTAACCCACCATCCAAAGTGACAGGGCTTTCATAAGTACGTCCAGAAACCAAGAACTGAAAGGGTGTGTGTGTGTGTGGCAGTTGAGGGGGGATGGAAGGGGGGGGGGGGGGGGGGGGGCACACAGCAGTGGGATTACCTTTCCAGCCATTTGATAAGCGGGATGCCATTTTCCTTCTGACTTACGAACGTCTCTCTTGTCCTCCAGAGAGTCTTTCATCTCTGCAGCCAGGACCTGCAGTCTGTGGCGAGCTGATAGAATACAGGTACAGAAGATGAGCCACATCATTTCTCTTTATCTCGCCTGCCTTCTTACCCAACCAAGCTACGCTCCTATATCCCTCAAACTCCCTACAACATGACATACACGCTGAGCCAATTCCATCAAGCAAGCCACCCAAGATATAGTACATGCCACAGCACAATGCTTTTCATCCTGTTTTGTAGTCATTTCCTCTGTGGAGGTAGTAAGTAAAAAAAGGGTTGTGATAGATGGGAAGCTGGCTGTCAGCAGAAATATTATTGCTTCTTGTCAGGACTTCCATGTGAATTTTATTAGTTGTAGTGCAGTGATCTCCACTGGTCTTCAGCGTGATGGTTCCTCGTTGGGTCATGGCATTTACAGATAGTTTCACTACTTTCCCACCTTGAGCCCACCGAGACAGTGATGTTTCAGCTCGTCTTCCTTGCTTTTAGACGTAGGGAAGCTGTCAGAGACGGGACGCCTGAGACTCCTGCCACCTTCTGAAAAAAGTGCCCGTCTTTGTTTGTTCTCTGCTGACTGCTGAGATTTGCATTTCCTGGGGGAAAAAAAAGTAAGGGGTGAGTTAATTGTGCCCCGAATTCTGACCTTCCATCGGAGGCAATCGCGATATTATCAGACCTTTTAGATTGCATCTGCGAGAGCTGGCGGCACGGGAGGACTCATAAAAATGATTATATGAAGAAAAGAGAAAAAAAAGAAATGAGGCACTTCTGATGGTGTTAGCCAAAAAGAGAGTCCTTAGCAAGGGATTAACGGATAAGAACGAGGACTGTGCTGGATGGGGAACTGGAAACTTTCCATGGTATTTCAGGAGTAAAGACAAGGGCAAATATAAGAAAAAAAAAATCATGGATTAAGTATAAAGTGGAGTTTCTTTTATATTTCTCGGAAACAAATTAGGTAAAAGTTAACCCTCCTCTCTTTACACGCAATATCAAACAAAGCAGCAGAGAGCAGCCTTTTGAAGAAACCATCGATGACCTTGTATTCTGTGAATACTATTTGCATTTGTTATCGCAAAACCTTTTTTTTTTTTTTTTCTTAAATTGACCAACCCCTCTCTCAGTCGATGTGTATTAGAGCTTTGCATCTCAGTGCATTTTAATGATTGGTGGCCTTGATTAAGACTCTATTGGCATTTTGTTGCAGTGCAGAAAGGACCACTTTTCCCACTAGGAGACCTCTGATTCACCTTTTAGCTGTAAGTGTAACCCGCAATCTACCAGTTCATTACAAGCCCCCTCCTCTAGGCTCCTCTAGGCTCCGGGATTTACATGCATCTGAATACAAATCAGGCCTTCGCTGCAAAGTGGTGTTTCTTCAGCTCAAATTATTCACTGGCGTGTTATCCTGCCTGTTTGTGTTGTCATGACAGTGTTCACTTAGGTGTCGTTTAGGTGGATTATTGGATAGATTTATTACAGATTACAATTAACAGAAGAAAAGAACAGGCTCTTAACTACAGCAACCTTGCAAAAGAAGCGAGAGCTGCAGCTCATTGCAAATCCTGGCTCTCAGAAAATAATGTAGAAAAGCGCTGAACCAATTTTCAATTTTATCATCAGTCTGAAATTATGGCTTTTCATTGCCGCGTCTTTTGATTGGCTTTGAGTCATGTCATGCTTTCTTCTTCTAAGAAATACAATACATAAAGGGGATAAAAGGCAAGAATTCGCATACTGCATAGACTGCAATTATTTTTCCATTGTTCATTTGTATGTGGATTACCTCCTCGTGTCTTTCCAGTCAGCGTCCATCAAGCCCGGCTTGAATGTTTCAAGACTCATGTACCACTTCTGGGCATGTTGTAATTACTCTGGAGTGGATCTCTATCAGCTCAGGCAGCTGGGGACGATTCGAAAGTCCTCAAACCCCTCAGACCCCAAAATACAGACGGAGGTGGGAGACTGACAATGAGATGGAGGTAGAACCACAAACATAGAAGACTTTCTCGAACATGAGCTTTCCAAACCATCCTCCTGTGCTGTACTTGTCCGTCATCACTCCAGCATGTCAGACAGAAATGTATGTTTTAGAGGGATAACCTGCCTGACACTGCTCTTGCACCAGCTGTACACCTGCCGCCTGAATCAGGGGCTCGAGATGACATACAGCTTCTCACTTTATTGATGAATTATGGCCAAGCGTTTTGACCTTGTGTAGCCACTTGACCTCACATGTTCTCCAACACTCATATCCTCAGTCTGCAGCACTGGTGGAGATGAAAAAACACGGCCCAATCAAAATGATTTACGTTTGGCTCGATTCAACACATAGATCCTTCTAAGCTGCGGCTAAATGCATCTCCAGAGGGCCTGGGCTGTATTGTACTGTACAGCCATTTCTGAAGCCACGGGGCTTTTGCTATTATATCGCCTTAATTAAAAGACTACACTGTCAAGATGCCTTTGTTCAACAAACTCTTAATATCAAAAAAGGTCCCTTGCTGGAGAGTGGTTTGTGCTCTACTTTGTCCTTTGCATTAATTCTGCCTAGAATCTATATTTGATCAGGGGAGCCTGCATGCTCTTGCTCTCACCATTTTCTTTTGTTCATTTTTGTTTAATGTTTATGTAATTTAAGCACACTATATTTTATGCATTGTGTGTATTTGTGTGTGAGTGTGTGTTTGTGTGTTTAGGCTGTGCTCCATCCAGTGGGTGATTATCTTAAATGGAGAAATTGAAGGATTAAAAGCCAGCCCAGTAATCCAGCTGTCAATCTCACAGCTCATTAGTAGGCAAAGGAGAGGGATGTAGGAGAGAGAGATATACAACACACTGAGAGAGAGAGAGAGCGCATGAGAGAGATAGAGAGAAGGTAAAGGTGTAAACTTGTCAATCAAACAGAAGGGAAGGTTTTCTGAATTGCCATATTAATTAACTAATTACTTCACTAAAATAGAGGCGTTCTTTCCGTTTTAGCAGCTGATGAAGTGCCTCTCAGTAAAACCAATCAGTCAGTTTTATGCAGTGACGTCATTCAGTGGCCTGAGGGTAGAAGCCCTTCCTGAGCCTCTCGGTGCTGGCCTGATAATTCCAGTACCTTCTTCCTGACCGCAGCAGGCAAACATGTCTGTTACCCGGGTGGTTGGGAACCTTAATGATTCTTTTTTGCCTTTGTCCTGCAGCGCCTGACGTAAATGCCCTTAAGGCAGGTTAGAGCACTGCCTAATTTGTGTTCAGCTAAATGAACCTCTCTTTGCAGGGTCTCGCAGTGCTGTTTCCGTACAAGGCAGCGATGCTCCCGGTCAGGATGCTCTTGGTTCCTAAGTCTTTGAGAGATTACTTGGAATTTCCTCAAGTGTGTGAAGTGAAACAGGTCTGACCTTGGAGTCAGCGCCCACGAGACATTGTTTGAGGGGGGACTGATTTGCATTTATACCAAAAAGAGGAGCCAAGTCGGCTGTACGGAAGTACTTTGGCTTTTAAAAATCTGACACGGATCAAACAACCATGATCTGTAAATGTTGTTGGCTAAAGTTGTAGCCGCAGGAGGCAACACAAGCAATTTACTTTACCCCCACAAATGTCCTAGAATATGAAGAATGCTTAAAACTATGATCTGCGACCTCTTCCACGTCTGCATGTAACGCCAATGTTGACACTGCAAACACAAAACGAGAGTCACACGTCACTGAAAGACACGTTTGCTAAGGGGATTGCCTATGACAGGGAAAGAAATTCTCATCTTATTTACTGCAGTAATTGTTTTCTAAATTATTAGAAAGTAATTATTTAGTAATGCATGCAAAAACTGTGACACTGATATAATTTAGAAAAATACTGAAATCAAACCGCCCAGCTACAGGGAGTACAGCAGAGGACCTAAACCACTGCCCTGGGGTGCGCCAGTGTTAAGGATGATGGTAGAAGAGGTGTTTCTACCCACCCTTAATACCTGGGGTCTTTCCATCAGGAACTCAAGGATCCACATGCGCAGTAAGGTGTTTAATCCCGGACCCCTTGATCTTTGTGACAAGTCTGGAGGTAACTATGGTGTTGAATGCTGAACTCTAGTCAATGAACAGCAATGTCACATCTCCCTTTTGTTCAGGTGAGATAGGATGGGGCGGAGGATGTGTGTCATCCATCGATTGGCTGAGTCGGTTGGCGAACTGTAGTGGGTCCAGTGTGCGGGGATGTATTCATTAAAGCCTTTCAATGTGCTTCATCACTGCAGAGGTGAGTGCACAGGTCCTGACTGCTGGCTGATAGAAAAGGAGACGCTGTAGAGCTGTAAAGGTTGAGGATATTGAACGCCACAAGGGTGGAGTATGTCGCAGCACATAGAAACCAGTTTAAATACTTCAGTCATATACCAATTAACACCAGAATGTATATAGAGCTTGGCTCACAGTTGCAGCTATTTACACTTTTTGTAGTGAACATGCACAACAATGACACATATGTAAACTCTGTGTGTGCTGCAGATTAGCGTTGGTGTTGAAAGAGATACAGCTTCTCTGCCATTTTTTCACCAGGCTCTGAGGCACAAAAAAAAACAGTTCCAGAAAACAATGGCAACATGGAAGAAAATCTAAACACAAATCCTGGCTCCATCCAAAAAAAAAAAGGGGCGAAATTGCATCTCCTGTTGGTGGTGACATTTTTCTGGTCTGATTGTATCAATTTGAAGTCTGTTTTGATCCCAAAAAGAGGGCTGTGTGCAGGCTTATTTGCTCACAGTGACATGTGGAGGTCCACTTCTCATGTAGCTTCTCTTGTTTAATCTGGAACTCTTTTTACGCTTGTTTTCTTAGTTTCTTCGCCCATTTTAGGCCTCCCTGTTTCCATCCAGAAAATTGATCCAATTACAATGTAGAGGAAACCATTGCTTTTCTTAATGTTTATATTTTAAAGATTTGTGGTTGCTAAAGCAATGACTGGCGTTAGCGAGCAGCAAGAGACGTCGATGTTCTTTTGAACGCACTGGCCTGGATTCAAACGGCTGATTTGGAAATCAAAATACGGAAAAACATGCTCCGTCCTGTTGTGATGCAGATTTTTCGGGGGGCTCTGCTGACCAGAACAAACACGACGTTATTCTAATGTAGAATTCTAAAACAACTTCATTGATTCTTTTTCCTGCGCTTTCTCATTGACAGCTCCGATGTCGGTAAAGAATCTTCTCATGTTTTTTTATCAGCTCCCTCTCTGTCTTTGTCTCTTTCTGTCTGTTCCTCTCTCTCTCTCTCACGACGCTGAGCGAGCTCATCACGCTCTCACTGACTCCCTGTGAACCCGTTGCCTCAAAAACAAAGCATGACACAACATGCCCGATTTCTGTTTTATAAATCTAATTGTGCCTTTTATGCCGCTTGCTTCCTCCTTGACATATCAGTGCACGATGTGGATAGAGGCGCACTGCAAATACCTATGAGAGCATTACAGCCATCAGTTAGCAGCAGTCTGCAATATACATACAAAACATTACCGCCGTCGCACAAAAAAATGCACCGTTTGTTTGTTTTTCTGCATAACACGACAGTATGCAAGATGTTATAAGCACTTTTTTTTTTTTTTTTTAAATATGCTTAAACCCGACGTCTGGCATTTTAATCTTTATTTAGTGAGAGCCTGGTAATGTGCAGACATACAGGGGGAAAAAAAAAATCTGGGGTTAGAAAACCCGCTTTTTTGATTGAAATATGGGAGTAAATCAATATGGCCCTCCTTTCTGCTGGGAACGTGCAATGCAGACACACGCTGGTAGCATCGATCACAGCTTCAGAAGAATCACAGTTTTCCTCTCCCGCCCCGCTCCGTCTCTCTCTCTCTTTCTCTCTCTCTCTCTGTGCGCCGCTCTTTCCCTTTCGTTCCCCTCCTCTTGTCTCTTTTCTCTCTGTAGCCTTGTATAGGTTTTCGGATAAAAAAAAAAAATAATAGCTCTGAGAACCAGCAGAGAAGAGAGGGCATGGGGGAGGAGTGGGTAGGGGGGTTGGTAGGGGTCGGCGGGGGGGGGTGTCTTAGTGACAGTGTTTGCGCTCTGCACCACACAACCCAGCAGTAAGACAATAAGAGGCAGTCTGACTAACTGCGGCCTCTGGGAATAGAAGCCTTCTTATTGCCATAAACAGCGATTTAGCCCGGGCAAAAAAAAAAAAAAAAAAGAGAGCGAGAGAGAAACGGATTCGGCCGCATCGCAGTGTCATCGTGATTACTGGCCACCACAGGACCGCCGTGGTAAAAGTGAACGACGGCTGTAAAAAATTCCAGGCACCTATTTAAACAACGGCGTTAAATTTACGGGCATGTAAACCAATCAGACATCGAGGCCAATCCCGATGATGACACATCATGGATAAGTGAAAGATGTTTGCGGCGGAGTCGGGGGGCCTGCGTTTGCGACGCAGCTCGTTTCCTTTGATTCTTGGGGCTCACAGGTTAGTGGCTGAACACGCCGTAAACATTTCTAACCTCCCCGACCCGTATTTTTCCACATTCTGACTGGACGACATGCGGAAGCTTTGAACAGCCCCCTCCGGAAGTACGGTTATGAAGCTGAGAGTTAAATGCGCCGCTGCCCCTGCGGCGCCGTGCGGGCCCACCGAGCAGCCACTCGGCACGGCCGCCATGAATAAACATCCGCCGTCCGTGGATGTCTGATGGGTTTTCCTGATTCCGTGCGGTGATTCACAGCTCGATTTGCATTTCAGCAGCGCCGCTCCGAGATCATATTAAACCATTGCGAAACACCACGCAAACGCTCTGACCACCGCGAGGGTACCGGCTGTTATTTTTAACCGATAGCTTTTCACGCTCGGGTCGGGTTCAGGGCCTGTAGAGCTCATTATCGTAGAGCCGGGGTGGATGTGGGCAACAATACAAGACCCGTTTCCACCTTCGGGCCCCGGAGCAGCATGTTTGATGAAATGCGAGGAGGAGTTGGTTGAAGCCCTGAACATCATTCATACAGTATGCGATCAAAAGGGGCCAGCTGAATACATTAGAGATCTACACTGAAGGGTAAACAATGAACTTAGAGTACAGTTACAAATGCATTTAATATTTAGTGGAAATTGGAACGCTTGGCGTGTACTGAGTTCATCGCCATGGTATCTGATGTCGAGTCAACGTGAAGATGAAACGATATTCTGTAATAATACAAGTCTGTTTAAGTGTCTCAGTGCTGTGTTAAAGATACAATTAAAAAAGCAGGCTTATTATACTTAATAATATGGTAAATGGGCTGCATTTGTACAGCGCCTTTCTAGACTTTTTAACCAGTGAAAGCGCTTCATACTAGTTCATCCGGAGGCTAATCCTTGATACACAACATCTATACTTCATTTTTTTTAAAACATGACAATTAAATTACATATATAATTTTATACTTTTCTTGTTTTCTATTTGAAATTGTGATATCCCTGTGAGCAAGGTCATATGACAGCTAAAAAGAAAACTTTCCACAGGAAAGTAGCTAGCAAAACAAAATAAAACTTATACATTGATAAGTAACTTTATGGTGACTGTATAGATGACTAGATAGTTTAAAATTACATGGGGCAATATTTGTATGACATCTGGTCCTTATAACAAAAAAAAAACAATTCTAATCTCACTTTTTATGACTTTGAGTTTTCACTCTTTAAATATCCATCAGTGCTAAAAATAAAAGCTCTAAAAGGAGATCTTTTTTTTTCTATACCCATATTGCTATGGGACTATTTGTCATGTGGTGAGAAGTGTCCTCTACCAGTTGAATGCCCCCGCTGCACTCTGCATTCTGGGCATGGAGGATTGCATATGTGATGAAGCCACTTGTTGAACCACCTGCATATTTTATCATTAGCAGATTTTGCACTCTGCTTCCTTCACATTTATCCTGACAAACTTTTATGACACAGGTGAGCCCTTAGCTGAATTTTAATAGGAAACAGCTGCAGGCTGAAAAATGGAGCGAATCGTATTAATGTAATGACTGCATTTCAAGGTCCTACTGTAGTATTTAAGTCAGTTGTGCTAATGTTAATGCAGCTTGGCTTCAGCACAGTACGGTAATCTTGAACACAGCCACACAGGCTGCTAGAAATGCCTCATAAGTTACTCTGTGAAATCAATACTTCAACACTAATTCACAGCCTGTTCTTTTCCTCATAATTTAATCTTAGCATTCATTCCTTAGCTGACAGCGAAAGGGGAAACGCCAAAGAATTGCTAAATTTATCTTATTAATAGGCATTAAGGGAGAATGGTAGCGCTGCCAAAATGTTAGCTATACGCTGTAAATTCTTGAAGATGCTGTTTTAACAATATTCTCTTAATCACCAACCCCCCCCACCCCCCCACCCTTCCAGTCATTCACATGTTTATTATGGAGAAGCCACATCCAATTGTCACAATATTTTAACTGTACGAGCTGCAGACACACACACACGCTCTCACAGAGAGAACAGATCATTTTATTTGCTGGTGTAATTCTATCAAGCAAGGACATCATCAGGAATAGGTCACACATGGATCACTAGCCTTAAGCTCTCCTCTCCTCTCCTCTCCTCTCCTCTCCTCTCCTCTCCTCTCCTCTCCTCTCCTCTCCTCTCCTCTCCTCTCCTCTCCTCTCCTTGCGCTCTTGTTTTTATTTTCTTATTTCCTCCTTTGAAAGACTTTTAGATCCAATTTGCAGTCCTCTCTGTGCCTGCCCTGGCATCTTTCTCCGCTTTAGTGTATTCACCAGCCTGAAGCTCTGTGTGAACTTCTCTTCACACTCTGGAGATTGTATCTGTCATTCCAGGGAGAAACAGAGCAAACCAGGGATAAGACAATAGTGGTGTGGCTGTCCTTTTTTTCCGGCATTATATAGAACATACAGTACATGGCATGAATGTATTTCCCCTCTCTGTGTGTGCACGCATGCTTGAGCTTCCTCTCATTTTCAATAATCTTACTGCTCACCACCACAAGTCAGAAGCAGGGCCCTTGCAGGCTGCATTCTAAATACTCTCAAGGCTGGAGGCAAAGCAACATGAATTTCAATGAATTATTAAAGAGGATTATTTATTTACTTCCTCCGCTCCCTGAACCACCTAACTAGCAAATCTACGTAGCACTTTTTCGAACCTGTGGCACATTTGTGTGCATAATTTACTCTCACGTATTTTCTTTAGGATGTGTCTGCACACCTTTGGGAATCAGCCAAGCGGACTTTTAACTTTGCTGCATTGCTGCGGTTCTGATGGACTGATGATTGTTCATTTGGCCACACTTATCTACACGGACGGGATTGATTCTGAAATGTCATTTAGCGTGATTTGTTTTGTGGCCGTCGCATGGCGCCAATGAATTTGGCTTTGCTTTAGATTAACGGCCGTTGTGTGAATCAAGTGGTACTGTTCTGGCGGATGAGGGCGGGCTAAATGTCTGTGTTTATGTGTGTGTGCGTGCGTGCGTGTGTGTGTGAGAGTGAGTGTCAGACAATGTTGGCTGTGGGAGAAAGGGATGAATAAGCGAGCAGAGGACTGGAGCCCTGCCAGCCCGTGAAACTCCGACGCACTGCAGATGAACCAAACCTCCATCCATTCACATGGAGCTCCTCATGCTGGGTGGGGGGTGGGGGTTGGTGGGATGTGTGTGGGGGGGAAGCGACATGCTCCCGTGTCGCTGTCTGTCAGCACGGGCGACGCTACACGTCGATGTGTACTGTAATTCTGTAGCCGAGCGCTTTCCATTAACACATCTTAAGGACATGATTAAATATCAATCCGACGCTCCCGAGCCAGCAACCTTGGTTTTATTATGAAGTTTTAATGAGAAAATCTTACCAATCTCATGATAAACATCATTATGTATTTATAAAACCCAGCCTTGGATCATTAATGGCGCAACACACATCAAACATGGCACCTTAATAAAAAGCTAACAGCCCACGTATAACTGAAGCACAGACCGTGTGACCTATGCAAATGGAACACAGATGAAATGTAAATCAAGGTAAATGTGATGACACCTCCATTCCTGCTGTCCCGCTTTCTTTACGTTGCCATTCACCCAGTGCGATGAGGCGCGTGCATGTGCGTGTGTGGGCGTTTGTGTGGTCAGTTATATTACAAGAGACAACAGAAACACTGCAGTGATGGAGGATCCAGCAGGAGGGCCGTTAGACTGCCAGGAGTACAGCATGCGCCTGATAACACTGTTAGAAATATGAGTGTGTTGATCAGGACTGAATTGGTTAATGAATGGAGCCCTTAGGGCTAATAAATGCACATGAATAGCACTGTGTTATACAGGCTTTCTCTGTAAACACAGCCAGCCGGGCTCTCTGCAAGGAATTCTGATTTTTATGGAGCCCACTATCAGTTTGATGGTTAGGCACACGCATACATTTTAAACATTGGAAGAAAAAGAAAACATTCCTGGGAGTCTTTGTAGTGAGGACTGCGTTTGATTTGAATATGTATTTATTCACGTGGCACATGAATTTAATGGAAATGCAAATGTGCGCGGGCTAAACACGCTCGCACGAGGAATTCTCAAAATTGTCTCTCACCTGTCAAAATCTTGATCTGGAAGTCCTATTTTGAATGCGAGATCAGAAGTCAATTTTGCTGTTAAATGATATGCAAAGTGCTAAGAGGAAAGAAGACGAGAAGTCATGCACAAATTGCTTTCTCTTGGATGGGAACCCAGAAAACCAAGTTTCAGTGGGAGCAAAGAGACACAAAAGTCAAAGTTGGCCTCCCACACAAAGAAAAAGCAAAACTTGCGTGCAACTGCTGTTGCCACCCAGAACCCTTCTCTCCTCGCGGTGAGAACATATTCATCCTCTTTTTTTTCTTTTTCTGGATACTTTGTTTTTGTTAGGATGCTTAAAATTAAAAGTATATACCAACCAACAAGATAACTTTCATTCCAAAAAAAGATTAGTTTTCATGCCGGTATCACAGGAAACATTCAAATGTAGTTAAAATTAGTAAAAGGTCCTGACAAAGAAACTTCTGAACCAAGCACACTTATCTACATTGTTGCTACCACTGGCAATATTCCGTGGTAACAGCAATCTAGTAGAAAACCATCCTCCTTTTTGCATGCATATACCATCTAATATGCTCTATAATGGCAAAATAACGCTGTTTCTTACAAAGCAAACTGAATTATTTAAATCCATCATTGTCAGTTTATCTGATGTCTATAGGCTACAATGGGCTCTAATTAGGCTTTGACTAGATGTAGCTCTTGTTAAGAAAAGAATAATGTGAAACATTTGTGATCTCACGACATAAGCAACTTATTTTACTATAACGAGAAAAGTTCCTTATTGCAAGTCGAACGTCATTATAATGAGAAATTGTTCCTCGGTGTAATGAAATAGGTGTAATAATGACATGAAATCATCTAAGGCAATTCCCCACACACAACTTAACCCTTGCTTACGCACATTCTGGAAAACAGGGGAAATTGGCCATTGGGAGAGGTGATTTGCGGAATGGGCACAGCTGCTGCAGCAATTACCCCGTTATCACTGGGTGCACCTTCATTAAAGGTGTGGTCTAGTTGCTGTCAAACCGCAGCTACTGCTCTACCTATGCACAGTGCTGTCTTTCGGAGACAAACCAAAATTAAAATACTCGCATATCTTGACCCGTATCTGCCTTGATTTCAATCTCTTTCTATAACCTATAATGCCTATAATTTATTTTATAATATAATATTTATCTCTATAATAATTTGATACTATTACTACCTATGCTATTTATAGTTTGTTGGGTATTGACTTTTAATGCATTGATTTATCATGAAAGAGATAGAAAGCCAACACAAATCATGATACTTTTATGTTATCTTTTATATTATGTTATTGATTAGGCTCGGATTTCATCAATGATCCCATTTTATTTATACTGCACAGTTAAAAGATGTGATAGGCCTGATGAAGATTTACTAATGTTTATTAAACAGTTATAATAAATAACAGATATAATTAGACAAATTAGACATCATATGCCTAAAATATGTGGCATTGTATAGTGTTATATGTGGTTCCTTAATTAGAAACCATATAATGCTGTAAGAGCTAATAGAAAATGACTATGCTATTTCTAAAATAAGAATGTATTTCATGTGTTCAGGAAACAAAATGTGTGTGTGTTTGGGGTGGGGGGGCATTTTGAATAGTACACACAATGCAGAATTCACCATTATTCATTCATTATTTATTCATTTGATGCCTGGGTTACTCTGGTTGACTTATTTACTTGTTTATAATTTTAACATGCTAATCATAGAACCGTGATTACATCCAGGCAGCATGTCTGGCGTGAGTAGAGCTCTCCACATAACTCGAGTCTGCTGAATTCAGACATTTCGCAAACAGAGGCAGGTCATAGCATAACATCGGACAAGGTGCGAGACTTTTGGTTTGTGGTTTGTAACATCTGTGGACAGAGAGCGGAGGCTGATTGTCAAGTTGCAGCTGCAGCTGTGAAAACTGACTGCTGGGTCCTTACAAACCCATTTCGACCACACAAACGTTTTGATTTCTTTTTTTTTTTCCTTGTTTGAGGTCGAATAATCTCAAGGCCTGACCGATATGGCAGTGATAGAAAAACAAAAGCACGCAGAAAGCACAGAAGGACACACATGAGAACAGTGGTTCCGTGACAGAGAGTCGGAGCCTTATGACAAGAAAAGAGGGCTGGATGGGGGCAGAGGAGGTGATAAGTGGAGGTCCATCCTGAGGAGGAATGCTCATATTAAAGCACAAACAGTAACACAAAAACAGTGCACCAGAATACACAATAAAAGAACACTACTTAACTGATGATAAAAATCTTACACAGTAAACATTTACACATTCCAAAATTAGACAGAAATCAATAATGGAGATGAGTTCCTGAGGTTTAAGCGATTTTTGGAGACAGGCACACATGCGCGCTCTTGGAGAACACTGAGGTTTTTCCGAGTACCGAATATTAATACATTTTAAACTATCAGTGACCACGGTCGGAGGACAGAGCGCTGAATTGGCTACAACCCCTTCTCCAAAGCGTCCTGATCTTTCGTGTCCGTGCTCTTTGTCCGAGAGAAGGAATAACTTTCCGCTGATTGTCCAGATCCAGCCACCTGGTGCACAGCCGACCTCTGACCCCCGCCTCTCCGAGACCACTCAGACGGGCCGGGTGGGTGCCAGCGTCTCCTCCATAACATGGAGCGAAAATGGACCCGAGGGGTGTAGTTTGGCGAGCTAAGAACGTTTTAGACGGTGCCGTGCGGGAGGCGTGGCTTTGGTAGCGGTGACTCCCAGGGGTGCCGTCTTCAACTCGGCGCTACCATGGATGTAATATAGTATCTGGATATGGTATGTGTGATGTCACAGCTGTGTGACGCAGCGCTGCCATGCTGTGTCTCAGGAGCGAGGACGGGTTTTTTATTTATTATTTAATTTTTTAAATTTATATATTTTTCTTTGAACGTTTGAATTAAAGCACTCAAATATGAGTTTGTTCGCAATTTACACATTCTCATCGCCTCTGGGAATGACGGGAGGCCCCAGAGCATCATGGGGGGGTGACTCTACTGATCAGGGTCGCATGATGCGGATATAAACCCGGAAGTCAGGAACTTTATCAGCGTATGCACCAGGCGAGAAACTTCCATTGAAATGAATGGTGGCCATTTTTCAGTCTGGTATCCAGTTGTATATTACATCCGAGGGGGGGGGGGGGGGGTTAAGTGCTGACAGGTGTATAAACAGCTATGGAGTGTCGGAAGGGAAGAGGCGCGTTGTGTTGTCATGTGTAGTCTTTGGAAAAGCTGCTGAATCAAATCCAACTGAGCCTCGCTCGAGTGGCGCGGAGCTCAGGTTACACAGCAAACATAATCATCAGAGAGGCGGTATTACTCAGGCCGACGTGACGCTCATGTGCTCTGACATAATCATATTTACGGGACGTGTTGAGGGAAGTTGCCTCGGATATACCTCGCTTTCATCGCGCGGCCGCGCGCTGCGCCATCCGCAGCGGGGTCTGAGCAGAGGAGGGCTGCACTGATGACACGCTGTCGAGGAGAACCGGGCTGAGGAGCTGAGTGGGGCTAACGCAGGCAGACAACGGCGCTTTGCCCGCTGTGCTCTTTATATCTGCCTCTGTCTCCCCGTGTACATGCAGCCTCTCTCTATCGCTTCTATCTATATCATCGTTTTTCTTCACGCTTTGCTCTTTGACATTTATCCCCTCCTCATTATTCACCACACCCCCCACCACCACCACCACCACCACCACTCTCTCCAGAATGCTCCTTGCTGTGGTCTCTTGTCTCGCTTCTGTTGAACCTTCTTTTTTTTTGTTTTGTTTTGTAACGCGCCTGCCTATTTTATTTGTTTTACTGAATCAAGGCCACAACAGTGAGCTCTGACAGGCCTCTCCATCATGCTCGGCCCAGTGATTGATCTCAGATGGGCTTCGGGAGACTAAGGACTAACAGAACAAACAAACTGTGCACACACAGTGCGTGGAAAACCCTCGCACACACGCTCGCTCGCTCGCTCACACGCACGCACACCGACGTATCTTTCCCCAGCTACGGCTGACGTCAAAAGGTAAAGCGTGGGAGTCAAATGAATTGGATTTCTGTCCTGTCTCATGTTTGATTAAGACGGAGCAACTTCCACCACGTTTCTCCGCTTTAGATGTGAGCACTCACAGAAAAAGCCCTTTTATTCACACTTATTTAGATTAGGCTCCATCAGCCCATTAGCATGGATGCTGTGGCCCCTTGGCAAGAACCCTCCTTCTGACATCCAACTCAATCATTTATGCTGCCCAGTGCCAGTGTCCGCGGCCAGCACAGAAAGATGGCACATGGGCAGGGGGGTGGCAGCCTGCTCCTCAGATGGCCTTTGCCGAAATTGTACAAATCGGCACGGCGCGAAATAAATCACACGTCGTAATGGAGGAGCGTATTAGCCCGCGGACGTGTTGCCAGGACGCTTTTACGTCCGATCTCAATCAGCCTATGTTTGGTCGTCAGGTTCGTTCCCTCCATGCCGCCACGACAAGATGAAGTGGCCTCAGTCGCCTCCATTGTATGGCGATGTGTGAAAAACACGATCCGAACGGCACCATAGTCTGCTCCCATTCACCCAGAAGGACGTCTGTGTGGAACGAGGCGAACACGAATCGTCCTGAGACGCGTCCTGGTAGTGGGGGGAGAGTCCCTTTCCTGGGTTTTCTTTCTCTCTCCCTCTCTCTTCACTTCTTGTCCCTCCCCCTCATCTCTTGCCCTCGTCCTGCCCTGGTTTCCGTTGTTCACCAAAAGCACTTTAACCCCTCGCCCCCGGTGGCCTCCCGAGCCCTTCCTGCATAAACAGACTCCATTAACAGTAAGTTACTTCGTTTAAGTAATTCAGCAGCGAGGTAGCCTGTGTTGAACATAAATTACACTTGTGTCAATTTTCTTTGTTCTTAATTGCATTCAAATGGACCAGGTGGGGTGGTTCTTATCACCATATGATAGAAATCCCCTTTGGTTTCTAATTATCATTTCTCACTGAAATGCCACCAAACATGACATTTCGAGCGTCCGTACTGCTGTTTCTGTTAAAAAAAAAAAAAAAAGGTTTGGATTTTACATGATTAAACCGTAGTCGTCCACAGTGTGCATATTAGGGCCCCGTTATTGTCCGCTATCTATTCATAGAGCGATGCATCGGGGGCAGCCGGGAGCAGAATGCCAATTCAAAGCCATCGGCAACCGAAACGCTAAGTCATTACTCTTTAATTGAATTGGAGTTGTACTATTTTTCCTGGTTATTTGCTGGAACAACAGAACCACTTCTCATCAACTCGGGCATGTCAGCATGAGAGTGAGTTAGTGAGCGAGAGAGAGGGGAACTAAGAGAGAGAGAGAGAGAGAGAGAGAAATGTGGATGAGTGAATGAGGTAATGAAATTCCTGTGTGGCTTGTCCATCCCGGAGCTCGGCACATTAATGAATGAGCGGTGCTCGCCTGTCACTCTGGAATGGGAGCACGCACACAACAATAGCCCTTCCCCTGATGAGGAGCACGGTGCAGGAGGTCTTCAATTTGCTTCTCTTCTCCCACAGAGCTTGGCATTCAGCAGAGCGTTCCTTATTCGGAGAAAGCATCCGCGGCGAAATAAAACTAGAGCCATCTGCTCCAACTCCCCCTTGCAGATGATTATTTAACTGGAGCCTGCTCGGCTTCGGCTGGAGCACTGGAGCATCTCAGCCAGCTTCCAAAATATAAACTCTCTGTATTTTCTGGGAAGTCTTTGACAGACTGCGGGCTTACTGTTCTTTGTAACACGCTCGTTCCCTCTCTCGTACACACGATCCATTTTCTACTGTACAACACATTTGAAATACCACGCATAATTACATTTTATGTAACAGTCACAGACAGTGAATGCAGGCGACTATTCTACATTATTAGCAGTAATACCAGGGTCATAATGGGTCACATTGTGTCCAGTAACAGTGTGAGCTTTGAGGACTGATATTCTCCATTTTTTTTCCTTTTCTCTCTTCTTTTCACGGATAGACGTTAATGGCCAGACCACTGACGACTGAGGACACTAGAAATGGAAACCGCAGGAGTCCAGACCCTCTTGTGGTTGCCTTTATGGAGAGTGTGTATCTCAGCAGGCCACTGTGTCACATGTAGTGCGAGTTACACACTAACACACCACTAACAGTGCTCACACGTGCGGGCATCCTCTGATGAGTGAAATTATTTTACGTCTGCTACACTTCCCGACAGACCTTCACAGGCTATGGTCCGGTGATCTGTATTTATTTTCCCCTGCTTGTCATTAATAAATCACCAAAAAATAGTAAAAAACAATATTTACTTTAAAAAAAAAAATTAAAAAAAGAAAGAAAAAAAAGTATTGTCTGTTTAAAGCATGATACAATATATGCAGCGTATTCCCTTGTGCCATAAAGCCCCATTGTTTTCTAAAGGCAATTAAAAAACACATTTTAATGAGCCACAGCCATGCACCGGATGACATATTCCCTCATTACCATGAACATACGCACTGTGATGAATTTTGAATCTCACATACACCTTTTGCCTGCTGTAAATACGAACACACCAAGTCTGTGGTCGGGTAAAACGAAATCTAGAAGAAATTAGAGAAATAAATTAGAATAAATTTGATTTACATATTTGCTTTTGTTTGTGCAACATCTGCAAAACAACTGTAGCTCTCCCACCAGCCTCGTTCCTTTAATCGGAGGAACGGCAACCTGTTCGGTGGTGCTGTGTTTTCTCGTGTTCACACATAGTATGGAGTGTAGATGTGTTTACCGGACTCCGTTCCTTTGCTGTTTCTGTCTTTTCCTTTTGAATAAAAAACAGACTGGGAGATTCCTCTGTGCAAACATCATGCAGCATCATCCACTGTGGCATTCAGCACGAAAGCTCTCTTTCATGTAGATTAGTGGCATTCTCTTTGCTTGTCACCCTCGCACTGTTTGAGACAAGTGCATGTCCTGCCTGTCATTGTACATACAATGTCCACCCTATCACGAAATGGATTTTCAATAGAAAAGGCTCCCTCTTCTCCGCCCTAATCCGATTTGCAGACTATTTGTGTGCCTTATAAAAAGCCTTTAAGTCTGCCGCTTGGCTTGGCTGGTCCCTTTTTCTTTTCTCTTTCTTTTTTCTTTTTTCGGTTGTTTTTACATCACAGATCTTGGAGACAGGGATGACATGAGGACAGGGGGAGAAAGTGGAGCAGAGCGATTGAAGAACAGGGACGGAGGCGTGGAGGGACAGGATGTAATGCAGCGAGGCAGCCACGCTGAGCAAGAGGGACAAACCGGCGTGCGGCCGGGAGGACACACAGCCAGCACGCACTCCTCTCTACGTCTACACTCGCGCTTTTCCACCAGACTGGGGGAGATTAGGCTTGAATAGCTTAAGCAATAATTTATCCACCATTCATATGAAAAATGGAACACATGCCAGCTGACAACAGCAGCACAAACACAGGAAAACAGAGACAGGAAAGATTACAGATGAGTGATATGAAGGGAGGGGAGGGGGGGGGGTGGATTTTGCGGCGAATCAATTATCAGCGCTCCCATCCGTGTCAGGCGGGGGATCATGCTATGAGGTGAGCTGAAAGGATGTGAGGCTGTGGGGGATTAGAGCCCACGGTGAGGATGCGGGAGGAACAAGGACAACCACAAAAGAAGGAGGGTGACCAGGTGACTCAGAGGAGAGACTTTTCAGACAGGTCAGGCTTTGAAGAGAGAAAAGCTGTGGACCATAAACGCCGCGCCCGGCTCGTACTGTAAGAGGCGGTTCCAACAAACCGTGACACAGTGTAACAAGTCAGCTTCCTGCCATGTTGCACCACGGCGTCTCCTTTGATAACGCCAGGTGAACGGGCCCAGGCTGAGCCCGGCAAGTTTCCAGCTGCCTGTGTTTGTGTTATTACTGGAACTGGGGGAAAAACAAGAGTGAGAACTCGAGACGAGAGTTAGTTTACTCCAAACCATGAAGAGGCACTACACCGGAGCTATCTAGTGCCAAGCCCCCTCCTTAACACTTAATGGTGTGTGTGTGTGTGTGTGTGTGTGTGCATGCGGGTGATTGCACATGTGTGCAGACACAGTGGGAACACATTGCTATTTGCATGAGGTTCACATTCATTAACAGTTCATACTAGAGAGCATAATTAAAAGCTTGCTGTGTTTGTAATTACCCTGTAGCACCTGTTCCCCCCACTGCACTGTCTCCTCTGCCCGCAATCAATATAACACTCTCTATATTCTCTCATAGGTGATGTGAAGGCTCAGGGGCACAATTTATTCTTTAAAGTTAGATGAGACTCATAAAGTTCTGATTTGACTCATTAAATCAGAAGAGTTATTGAATGGGATTAGAACAAGAAGGAACACGTCTGAAGTAACAGGGATGCAAATGGGGGAGAAAAAAAAAAGGGACACACACATTGGGATGTAGCTAATATCTGATATCTGTCCCTTTGTTGCACAAACAAAAAAAGCGGGAAGCCTACTGGAGACACGCTGTAGTGCACCCAGCAGTAATTATCCATTTCCCATGAATGCGCTTTTAGATTTGCATTTACATCACACACACATGCACATAATTATTTTTTTTTTTAAAGAAACAAGGACTGTTGGCTGCCGTTTAAAGGGCATCTGTGTGTGTGTGTGGCATTTACATAGATACATGTGAGGGCATGAGAAAGCTTTTCAGGGACAACCCTGTGGATTCAACCTGGTGGATTGGTCTATTGAGTCTGGAATTCCCCCCCCCCCCCTCACCCCCCAAGGGAAACAAAAAGAACAGACAGATAGGAGAGTAGTAGCTGTTAAGGGAGCGGGGATGAGCTGCAAGATGATGTTTCATTAGCTTAGTCATTACTCACTTGGGTCGCCATTACTCTCAGCTATAAGCCGTCTGTCTTTCTCTGCTTTGGTTTTGTAGTGCGAGGGAGGGGGATGACAGGGAAAGAGAAGGTAGTTTTTAAGGCAGAAAGAGAGAGAGAATTGAATCGGCACGGTCCTATATTTTCCATAATGTCTCTTTCATTAGAGCACGGTCTCTGCCTGGTAAAAACACCCGTGTCTCTCTATCGCCACATCTCCAGAGCCTGTGAGGCTTTTTTGTCATAAATTTGAAGTCTCCAAGGCCGAGTCGACGTAGCCCTGATCATCGCGGTCCGTCTTTCAGACTTTTGGAGAGCTCACGCCGCTCACCGCCTTTAACAAATGACAGGGTTAGGGGTGAAAGAAGGGGGAGATTGAAAAGTGCGGTTAGAAAGAAGTGGAGACGGATAAGAGGAACTTAGGGAAACACATAATTCCACCCGTTTTATCGACCCCTCAGATTCAAAGCAGCGCCGCCCTGTTACCGACAGTAAATTTTTCTGGAAACCTATAAGTTCAAAGGTCGATGATTAATGCCTGTTTGACATAATTGATGGACGGATAATGGCTCCCACCTCCTACCTGATGGCTTTGCAAAGCAAATCCTCGTAATGACTCTAGTTTCATTCAGGCCACAGAGGGAAATTCTTTCAGCTATCTAGCATGATAATGACCATTTGGCCAATTTTGTCTTTTATTCGGCTTTAAGCTCCCGTTTAGTCCGAGAATCAAAATATCTCATCCAGGTGAAAATCCCTCCGTGTAGGGTATAATTTCAGACTGTTTCCACCATGCTGAATATATTTTAAAACACTTCTTTTCCTCCACCATCCACGTTTAATTGGTGTCTTCATGCCATAAAGTTCTTTTTTTGGGAACATTTTACAGTCCGTAAGGTCCTGAGAATGTCACTTTGTAGTGTGGATGTAGAAAATAAAGCTTTATTAGAATAATAATGTATGCCTTCGCGGCTCCGGTTGGGTGCCGTGCAGCAGAGGTGTTAAGAGGTGAACTTTCTAACACCTCCAGCTCTCTGTGACAGCTCAGGTTGTGACAACTACATTACGTAAATCATAACACAAGACTACAGAGTGGGCGACCATACAGGGGTTAAACTTGCTGAGACTTGGAGTCACAGTGGTCTGTCATACTTACTATACTATAACAATGGCTGTAATGCACCGTCTTTACGCAAGGAAGAAAAAGAAATTCAATCATTTTCCAATTGTTTATCAGTTTCAGCCTGAACAGGAAAACAAAAAAAACATGTCAATATGTCAGCTTTATCTCTCTTTCTGTGGACATGCCCCGGAGCTCCACCCGATGAGGTATATTGAATTCCAGATCAGTATTTTGTAACGTCCTTATATTTCTCGTTAGCCTTGCTGAGAGCAACCGAGATAAACCAGGGACTGAACCGCACCAGGGGTGTGGCGCACGGACAAACCTGGCAATTAAATGCGTCTGAACAGACTTAACACATGCTACATACCCTCCCTATTAGCAGGCAGCTCTGGGAGACAGTCGCTCTCATTGTTTAAGCTCCCAGGCAGCCTCGTAGGGAGGGGGGATGGTCAGGGTTCATACAGAGGATGAACAGAAAAAAATTTGATAAAAGCAACAAGTGTGACCACACTTTGAACCGTGGTGCGTTTATCTTTCAAACTGATGGGAGAAGGTCTGGAGAGGTGCCCCCGGGGAGGCCGACAGAAAGAGATGGCGAATAGGCGAAGGGGGGGTGGGGGTTGATGAAGCAGGGTCCTCACACAAAGCCTGGCATTATTTAAGTGCCCCCCCCTCCCCCATGGGAGACTTGGCTGAATGCGTCTCTCCAGGAGCACAACTCAGTCAAGGCAACAGTGTTTAGCTATTCATTTATCCGAATAACAAGTGGAATGAGGCAGAGAAAGAAGCAGAATGGGTGCAGGTGAGGGAATCGTGTACTCCGTCCTGTACACACTCTCGGGATTAAAACCGACAAGGGAAACTCAATGGGCGCTGCACTCCTAAGTGAACATGTGTCAATGTCGGGGTAGAGCTGTAATCCTGTTGGCGCACCGTGGGATTTTCTCCGCAAGAGCTCTCCTTCGTGCTCATCCTCTGCCGTCGATCCTGTTGATGTTGCAAATTGTTTCAGCCTCTTGGCATGGCGAGCGTCCTCCATTAAGCTTGCAGCAGCAGCAGCAGCAGCAGCACGGGAGGAGCTGCCCTACTTTTAGATGTCTGCGCTTCCCTTGCTCCGCGTTTCGGTGGGCGCATTGCTGTTTTGACTCACGCCCGCTCGTACTTGGGCTAATATTAGAGTCACCTGTTAAACGCGTTCACGTCCCCACGGTCCCGCCTCTATAGGGAGATCTCATTATGCTGATTTGCAGCGTCTCTTTTTGAAAAGTGTCTCGCAAAGAATCTTTAAAGCGGCGCCATTCCCTCCCCCCCCCCACCCCCCGGGTCGATGTGTGTTTGAAAAACCCAGGTGAAGACCGCTGAATTAATCTCTTCTGGTTCACTCACATCAAAGGCAGATTTTTATCAGTTACTTTCCAGTCACCTCCGGCCACGTGTTTAAGCGATGCCACAGCCGGTATAAAGTGCTGTCAGCTTGTCTGAGAACTCCATAATATCTCGCTGCCGCCGCTGCCACATCACTCAGCTGGGCTGTGCAGCAACCGCCGGGAGGCTGTACACCGACGCGGCGTCCTATTCCAGCCCCCCGCCTGCTCCCCACGGCCTGGACGCCTGTTAATACACTGGCAGGGAACAAGCGCATTAGCCCACCTAAGAACAGGTGATCCTTCACAGATGGAAGAGGTTGCACCCAAGGGAGTTCACGCTCTATCGTTTGCATCTTTGGCTCATAAATCTTTTATAAAGGATGTCAGTTTTGCTTACACAGAGGGGAGGCAAATGCCCCTCCGGACCGGGCTGAAATACAGGTACAAAAGGCTCCTACAAGCTGTGTGTGTGTGTGTGTTTTGTGTGCTTGGGTGGGAAAGCTCAACTTTTTCTTTTATGTTTCACTTTTTGTGTAACTATTCATGATTCTAATTTGGTGCAAGTCCCTTCTTAAATGTGCTTATCATGTGTTACAGCATATTTACCATAGTAATGGCAGTGACCATTCAGATGCAAATGAACAAAGTCTGTTGTGGAATGTATCTAAATCCCCCCCCCTCCCTTTGCATTACACTGGATCCCTAAATCACTTAGTTTGAATATGTATTCTAACCCAAATATTATACTTTGCTGGAGTAATATTGTGCTGCACAAAGGCGCCATTATTCATTCTCTGTGACATATTTAGATATGCATGCATTCAGTGGAAGACAAACAGAATGACACAACAGATTCCATTTAAGACGCTTAGCAGTGTGCAAACACAAAATCCAGCGTCCTTCTTTCTCTCCTTCACTGCTTTGTCTCCCTCCGTCTTTTTCTCCCCTCTTTCTTTAAAGAACATGATGGCTCATAGACTGTCTGCCGTGTCGTAGCTTTAACTGCTTTTGCTTTTGACATCAATATATTTGCTTTGATCTAAATGTCTCAGACAAATGACATTTTTTTTTTCTTAGAACGGCAACGAAATGTAACACATTTAATATTAAAGAGCGGCTGTCGGAGAGTGGCCCGAACACATACCACAAGCTTGTACTGTTTGCAGCTTTTTTTTTATTCTAACACAACATTGCAGTAAAAAAAATAAATAAATAAACAGTCGGCCGTTGCAACCTTGCTTGTTTGGATTTGTATTTTATGTTATACACTTCATGGACATTTTCTTTTGCCCGTAGAGAATAACGCGGCGTAACGTAGGATCTGTATCTGTGCTGTTTTGATTTGGTTCACAATGAAGTCCCGCTATGTACCAATAAGAGAGTGAATTTGAATACAAATGTGTGTGAGTTGGACTCCTCTGCATCCTCCTGTAAATGTCAATGTGCATTTCTGCTCCAATAGAGCCAACGGGCACCCTTGATAATTCCCGCCACCCTGAAGTCATTGTTACCATGTAATTGTATTTGAGCAACTCACCTGTTTGCTCGGGGAGTGATGCTAGCTTTGTAAATCAAATTATGCCGTTTATTCCGCCACTAATGAGTGATTTAATGATATAAGTATGCTGGGCTTATGCCAACTCGTGGCCATAAGGAAACAGCGTCCCACTCAGGCGGCCTTCCCTGCCAAATGAACGCCATTATTGCTCGGGTGCCGCATGAGTGGAGATGATGAACAAGAATTAATCACACTGTCTTCTGTGTTTGTGTCTTTGGTTTTTCCAGCCGTCCCTGGCTATCTCCCACGGCCTACTAATCTTGATGTTTGACATGCTCGTTGCCAGTTCTCTGTCTGGATATCCATCTCGCTATTAGTTAGCCAGTCAGTCTTCCCGCATAATTTTTTCCGATCTTTTTCACAATCTCATTCCGTCTTTGCTAATCCGGCCATCTCGCTGTCCATCCATCAAAATTACCCACATTTCCCGTGTAATAATGTTGTGTATTTTAGTCACAGATGGAGAGACGAGGTAAAATCATATTAGCTGCATTGGAGACGGTACTTTACCAGGATATTACAAGCCTTAGGCTGCCCATGGTGTACAAATACTATATATATAGATATGTTTTATCATCATATTTCCCTCAAGGTCTTTAATACAATTTTACTTTCATCATGCTCCTGTAAACCAACACTGGAATTCCATTCCATGCCATGGAGTGATTAGGGAACTTACAAGTTTTGGATCAAGAGCTATATTTGAGAGAAACTGTTGTGATACAACAGTTGGCGACTGTGCAACTCGATCAAGTGGACGGGACGAAAAGCATTTTTTCCACCATCCAGCCTTAAAGCAACAGAAAGGGGAGTTCAGTAATACATCTTTTTTCTCTGTTGAGTTGAAAGGAGAGCGAGAGTAAATGACTATCGATCGGCCAGCCGCAAGGGTTGGGGTTCGCGGCCTGCTAACTGCTAGTCTGGCTGAGTGGCTATTATTAGCATTGCTCGGCATGTCGTGCACGGCCCAGGTAAGTGGCTGCCCCTGACAAATGCTGTTTGCCAGCCCACTCCATTATCTGCGGGGAGCAGGATGACCGCTGGGCCTCGCTGCTAATATGCAAGGAACTGCTTATCAGTTCAAATTAAGAGGAGGCCCTCCCAGAGACCAGGAGATGTAATTGTTTTTGACAAGCCACAGCCCCGCAGTCATGAGCCCTCAAGAGAGGAAATGGATGCCACTCTTCACATGGGTGAAGCTGGGGGGTGAAGGCTGAGTGGGGCGAACGGTGAGACGGCCTCATCCTCATATTCTGGTGTTATGGGTTATTGAGGTTGATCTGTTTCATCTGAGGGTGCATAACAAAGATGTAGATGAGCTTTTTCCTCCAAAGTTTGTGATCTATGATGGCATCTGAGATTGTCACAGCCTGGTCTGGTTGTCGGGTAACTTTGGAGAGACATTGCATCAGCATACTTAGAATTATTTACGGTAAAAGAGAATTCCATTAACGGTACCTTTAAATATATATTAATAAATCACTTCTAGGCCGTCACTATACTATACTGGTTCAGTATTTGCTTATATTGTCTACTCTTCAGTACCTCACTATATTTATTTTGGGGGTTTAGACAGCAGGATGCACCAGGAGAACATAACATTTTGTCTGATTTATTTCAAAAGTGAGGGTCGGCTTTTATTAAATATATATTTCCAGATACATCATTTATTTAGTGATAATTTCTTGGGGGGGGGGGGACAACTTTCTCCCTCCCGCGATCTGCTTGACTTACCTGACCAAAGCAGACTTACCAATTCATGAGGAAGAAAATGGAAAATTACCTATAATTTCCTTAATGTTTATGCATTAGCCAGATGCAGTGGAGCAAATAAATAGGACTGTTACTGTGAATACATTTCCATTTGAGGGAGCAGGTTTAAATGTCCCTGTGTGGCTTAGCTATCACAATTCGCTACAGTCGGGATCCGTAAATATTTGGACATGGACGCATCTTTTTGCCTCTGTACACTACGCCAGTGGTTTTCAAATGGAATGAACAAGATGTGCTTCAAGTGCAGACTTTCAGCTTTTAATTGGTGGGAAATGCATGCCCAGTTGAATCCAGGTCAAGTGATTGACTTGGCCATTGCATAACATCCCACTTTTTTTGCCCTAAAAAAAACTTTTGGGTGCTTTCACAGTATGTGTCTGGTCATTGTCTGGTGAAGTGCTGATGGTTTCAATAATTTCTGAAGCGTTGAAATGAATAGCAGAAGTCAAAATTTCCCAAAACACTTCTGAATTCCTCCTGTTGCTTTTGTCAGCAAACACATCAGCCACTTCAGTGATAAATAGCCCCCCCCCCAAAAAAAATCTAAGCTTTAAATAGTCTAGATTTCTCCTGACGTTGGCAGGCCTAGTGGGACAATCTGTTGCATTATGTCATGTTAAGGTATAGAGAGCCCAAAAAGACAAGAGAAACAGTCAGGGAAACATTTAGTTGGGTCCATACTGCTTACAATGATTTGACAGGTGAGGATTTGTGAGTAAAAACACAACAGGTTAGCCAATTATTCGCTATAATACAACCCATTAGACAGATACATTTATACATAGTGTCGCCTACATGGGCATTCTCGCTTGTCTCTATCTGCAAAACGAAAGTTCTTAAAATGATTTGGAGGACGGGCATGGATACCTGTGACAGCCTGTTCCTCAGGGAGAGGGGTTTACTAATTGGTGTTTTTTACCGGTTATTGTACGCTCCATTTGGCAGCATTTATGGCACAGAAGACTGAGAAAAAGCTGCAGTTGGTGCTCACAGGGATGGGACAAGAAGGGGATGTGCTTCTAACGTGCTGTTTCGGGTATTGCCATGGAATTACGATGCCTAGAGAAGAGTAGGGGTTCATGTTGATCAAAATGCCTAGACAGAGTGGATGATCCATTTTGTCCAGTATGAAATCTCCACCGTACCATAGCGTAGTCCTAGCTGAAGAGGTCTTATACCAAAAAAAAATCTGCGGACTATGGAGGAATTTTTTTTTAATTTTGATGAATAGCCCCACAGTATTATTACAGTCATTTGCTCATTAAAATTTGTTTTTCTCACTCACATCCCTGAAAAAGCAGACTCAGTGTTTCCTTTTCCTTGGGAATATTTTGTTGAAGCTGCTTTTGCGTTTGAGCCATATGGTTACAAGCTGTTCAGCTCAACATGAATACAAAAGTTAGATACCTAGAGACATCATTAATGCTGAGGAGATATGTTTTAAAGTTTCAATGGTTTTGAAGAGAACATTTTGAGTTGTTTTTTTTTTTAAGTCTTCCGAATAGGACTGGGTACCGGGAAGGACCTCATGATACAATATGTACAACATGGTTTGAATCACAATACATATTGTGATATGATAAAGGTTTTAAAAAATACACATAAAACTTGTAATGTGAAGACTACCCAGGTGGGTACATCTATATTTGGGGGTCTTCTTGTGGGCTAATAGTCCATAGTTTTAATCCCAAGACTCTTGTTGCATAGCCCACTCTCTCTTTCAAAAAATCAATAATAAATAAATAAAAAAAATGAAATTGAAATTTAGATTTTGTGTTAGTGTACTATTAATAAGCT
Source organism: Lepturacanthus savala (assembly GCA_030544235.1). Taxonomy (NCBI): domain Eukaryota; kingdom Metazoa; phylum Chordata; class Actinopteri; order Scombriformes; family Trichiuridae; genus Lepturacanthus; species Lepturacanthus savala. The sequence continues at coordinate 9,830,895 of CM060463.1, forward strand.
CACAAGAGTGCGTGCACCCTCCACCGTTCCTTTTCATAGAAATTGAAAGGCTGTTAGCCTATAGGCAGGTGGAATTACAACAAAAAGTTGTTCAATTTGACCTTTTTCACATCGAGTTCATTTTTGTATGTGTTAAAATTAAATTCTTACATAGTACTAAGACATGGCACCTTTAAATTTTAAAATGTTAAATGTATTTCCCCCTGTGTTTTAATTATAACTATTCCTCTTATTTATTTACTGATGGGCACAAATATCAACATAACATTCTTGCTGACGTTTCTTTTAATCTTCAAACCTGAATTTCTGGAAAAAAATGTTCAGTTGATTTGTAAATAGACTGCAAATGATGACAGTCGATGGGTTTCCAAAAGCTGTGTGTCACTATGAAATGTTCATAAATACATTTGTGAACATTTACACACACACACGCACACATTCACACACCAAACAGCATCCCTAACAGTCTCGACTGAAACCAATTTAATATCTGTCATGTCCCCATTAAAGTCAGAGCGTTAATTACACCTTATAAAAAGCCTGTCATGTTTCATAATCCCACAAGCAGCAACAATTCAAACTCAATCAGCTGCTCAGATCTAACATTGAATTAGCAGACTGTCAATCTGTAATTGAACGGTTGTCCTGGCCAGGCGCAAGACTGCCAATTCAAACATGTTTATTATTCGCCATCCAGATCTTATATCTGACCTTGAAGCTTTCAGCACTCATTCTTTCTCCTGGCAGCTCGGGTCTGAAGGAGGCAGCGAGCTGCCAGCGTGCCAGAGGACAAGTGCTGTTGAGATGCAGATCACGTTAGCCCGGCGTTGGCAGGCGGGCTGCCGAGGAGCCGACTAGTAATCGCACATGACCCGGTTGTTTCTCCCTCGGTTCATCTGTTTGTTCTGCTTCCTGTTCTGCTTCGATCTCCCCCACCTACACGCAGGCATTTATTTCCTGTCTTCGTCATTACAGTAATAGACACATATCCCCTCTAGACCACTTGTAAAAAAAGGAGACCAACAGAGTGAAAGCGGAAACATGTTCCCTCTAATGGACCAATTTTTTTCTCTTTTTTGATACCGGGGGTATTTATTGGTTTAAAAAAAAAAAAAAAAGATGACTTCAAAACCAATCTTTTAACCTTGAAAAGTACAGAAACCGGAACCCAGTAGACTAATACAATCTAGTCCGAAAAAAGAAGCCATAATAAATGGAGGAAAAAAAACAATGTTACTGCAGCGCAATTTCTGCAGTAACATTGCAGCTTTAATAAAACATGTTTCCTTGCATCTGATCAGGGGGAGGCAATCAACTTATTTGTTGCAGTGTTTGCTGACCTGGGCCTGACACAGGTTTTCCTGTCACCGTATTTATGAAGCGGGCTAGGAGGCTGGATGGGATGGGATGGGGAAGGTCAGGAAATGTGAAGTGCACACAAGCAGAAAAATGAAAAGAGAATCAGATGGAGCACTAAGACTTATCACCTGGGTGTGACCTGCCTGTGGCCTCCCCGGCGGAGGCAGAATAGGTTAAAGTTTAAGTGGCTGTCATGTTGATGTCTGCGGTGGACCAGGAGGTGGAGGAAGAGGAGGAGGAAACACCACGAATGCTCTGCCAAATCAGCAAATCAAGTCTGACAGGAATCGAAATGTCAGGCGTTGCGGTTTCATTTTCTTTTGTTTTTTTTTTTCTCTTCCTGAGTTTGGTGAATTTCCATCATTGATGATACACACACATTGTGACATTGCAGGTATAAGAATATATTATATAATATGATGGTTCTTTTTTTTTTTTTTTAAAGTTCTACTATTTTGACATATAAAATCAACTTTATTCATGAATTTTATTGTAACTTTTTTGCATTAGTAGTTTTAGTTGAGAGTGTCTTAAATATTGTAATTTATGGCATTTTATAATATAAGTGATATGGCTTGCTGACATTTTTTACATTGGGAGTTTATAAATGATAATTGAAATTAATGCAGGTGGAAAATACTGTAAGTGAGTTTTCCTCATACAATTGTAAATTGCAGGTTACAAAAAACAGCAAGTATAATCAGAAGGTGGAAATGGAGAAGTTAACCGAGTCATTATGTTTTTGGGGGAGCTGTTTGCGAGGCAGCCTGTGAATACGGATGAAAAACCCGTCGAGTTTTGTGTTCCACGCAGTTCAAAACCAAAACACGACAGGAGAAGCCTTAAAAGGACCCTAAAAATAATGCAGCAATTTGGAGGAGGTTAGAAAGCCACAGTAGAAAGTTCTTGACTCGAGCAGTTCACAAATAGAGAGACAGTTTCACAAAACAGTGCCCTTCACAGAGAGCCCAAAGCCAACTTGCAAAAAATAATATGCTTGAGAGATCTCCGAGCATTCTCTGCTGCTGCGTCTTATGTCATCGTGCATCCATCAGTAATGAACTGAGCACTGGATAGAAACAGCATTCACGCTAGAGCAGCCAGGGAGAACCTTCAATGCCAGAGAACACATTTGTCTAAAACGCCTGCTTTGGAGCACCTGGACAAACCTGGACATGTTGTAGATGCCGTGTCTGTGGAGAGATGCATCCAACACTGACATCAGTGGTCAACAGCCAGCATGAGCATATGCAAGGCCTCATTTGCTACAACATAGGGTGGTGGTGGTAGGTGGTGGGGACCAAGAATGTAGAACTAATCTTAACTGTTATGGTGGGTGCAGAACGGTCTTGAACACCAAACTCCCCAGACTGTAACAGGCTGTTTTGTTCTGTTCTATACATTCACCATTCAGTTATCAATCAGGGTCATCGCAATATCATGTTGCTGGGAGGCTGCGCCGCTGTAACTCGAGTGCACTGTCTTATCTTATATTGTAATGTTTTCCAGGACATTGTAATGGGAGCAGATCTCCTGGAAGCTTCTTGTTGGCAGCACACAACCTATATAGTTTGATATTTATGACGTTTTATATGAAGCAGTAAATACATTAAAATTACGTCTTGTGTACGCTACATTTTGCATAGCAGTGCGTTGGATTTTGGAGACTAATCGCTACTGTCTCTTTTTTTAAGCTACAACTTTATCAAAATTAATGACTTAGTCGTGACAGGGTTGTTTTTTTTTGTGATAACCACATTTTAGCTGGTTGAAACTAGGGCGAAAAGAGGCCTTAGGTGTACAGACCTGATATCACCTGGGTCTCACACAGAAATGGTTCGTTCTCACTGGGATGATCTAAGGCTTTGAGTGATAACACAGGGACTCTTAGAGAAAAAGAATTGTAGCCAGAGTAAACCGGCTAAATCTCAAGGAGTTCAGCAAAAAGGCAAAAGTCACCGAGGGGAGATTCACAGGACGGATCAATAGGAGACATATACTTAAAGTGATTGATGATAAATGAGATGAGATGAGGTGTTGGCAGGAGTATAGACTGCATCAATCCTGTGACTCTGACACTTCTTACAGTGGCTGGATGTCAGTGAATGTTGCGTCAAATGCAAAGAACTAGCAATTCTCTAACAGATTCCAGCAAGTGAAAAAGTTGGGTTGGTATCGCATGAACAGAGGAAGACATATTGCAACTTCATCGAGACGCTGGAGACCTCTGGGTTGACCCGTCACCTCGTAGCGAGGCTCGATGAAAGCGAAACATTTCCGTCAGCGCCGCAAATGACAGCAGAGACGTGTTAAAGTGGAAGCCGAGTTTTCAGCAGCTTCGGAGAGCTATTGGAACTTTTAAAGTGGTTCAGACAGCACCGTCAGGTGGTTTACAGGGGATGAAAACCTCAACTGTATAAAGGTGGCATTGGCACGCTAATGCCGAGCCACTGCTTGTACAACAGATTGAAAAGAACTAGTGAAATAAGCAATAAGCAAACGTATAATTTTAGAGTATTATCTCGTATTCCTCGGGATTCATCCACACTATAATCTCTAAATGCATTTTAGGGACGTAACACAATTTGATTCTGTTGCTGCAGTAGCCTGTTCATGGTAAATAACAGCTATAACGTGTGCTTTATGTGCATTTTAAGCGGTTCAGATGCATCAACCACATTTCTACTGTAAATGCCGACCCACAATGTATATGGTAGCTGCAGTGGTGAGGCCGTATATTGATCTTTTATTGTTTTGTTTTGTCAATAATCCTATAAAGCCACAATTTAAAAGAACAGTGTGCAGGATTGAGGGGGCTCTATGGGTAAAAAATGAAATATAATATTCATAATTATACTTTCATCCGTATTTATTGATCTGAAATGCATTTTTTTCCATTTACTCACCTTCTACGTATCATATTTTTTGCATTATATTATGCGCTATTGCCTTTTATGTATTATCCCTTTAATCATGTATACCTGTATTGAGGCATATGTTAATCCATCTGCCTGGACCGGAAAGCACTTGTTTTTAAATGTGCTACATGAACAAAAGTGACTTGACTTGAATTAACTCGGGAAGCCACAGCGAGCAGTGGATCCGAGGGGAGAAAGCTGTCATGGCTTCTGCAGCACCGTGGGGAACCGATGAGCAACCAGCATATGTGTCTGTTCTTTCCCAGCTGCTTATATAAGAGAATAAGACATAAACACAAAGTCTCATGTGTGCATGCACATCCATCACTGTTTGCAGTGGCCACCCTGACCTGTAGGAAAACTCTGATCAAACCGGCTGATTCTATTGGCTCTCAAAAGTAAAACATAGGTCTGAGATTACGGTTAAATAAAGTACATAACACTTACAGTGTAAATTCCATTTTAGTGATAAAACACTGAATATGTAAAGCTATGACATGCACAATGGGGTGTTGTTAACACATTTAACTGCAGTTAAAGTTATAATTAGTTAGAATTATCACACTTTAACTTTCCGGTAGTTGAAGGAGATTGTTCATAGTCGTACATTTAAAAAAAAAAAAAAAAAAAAAACATCATTAACCGCTTTCGACTTAACCACGAACTGCTTTGAATTAGTGCTTTTGAATATTACCTGAACAAACAATGTTTAGAATGTATAATGCAATTATGTTCAGCAGCTCAGTCTGCTTCTTTTTATGATTTAATGAATGTTTCAGGGAATTTCACTTTGCAGCCATAGATGGGCCTTTAGGTGCTGTGTAAAGACGTTCGGCGCAAACGCTGTTTCTTTCATTTTGAATAACACAACGTTTATAATTAAGGCTCTTGCAGGAGTCAGGTTTTAAGTTGAGTGAATGTTAAGTGAATGGAGTTGTTATTCTTCAAACAGACTTCTTATATAATCCGACTTGCTGGCGTCTTTGCGCCCTTAAGAGTGTTTAGAAAGAGAAGTTTTCTGAGACACAGACCAGAGCCATGAGGAAATAGACTGTGATTTTGACTGCCTTCAAAATACTGCTGTTGGTTTATAAAGTGCTGAATGGTTTAGGGCCAAAATATATATCTCTGATCTGCTGCAGCATTATGAACCATCCGGACCTCTGATCTTCTGGGACAGGTCCGCTTTCTGTCCCCAGAGTCAAAACTAGACCTGGAGAAGCAGCGTTCATTTTTTATACCCCACATATCTGGAACAAGCTCCCAGAAAACTGCAGGTCTGCGGCGACTCTCGCTTCTTTTACATCGAGGCTGAAAACTTTTCTGTTTGTTGCTGCCTTTCATTAATTCAAACAATTATTCACTTACACTACACTATACCTTTTATTCAGTTTTTTTTTTAAATTCTGCCTTTTCTATTTTAACTTGTTTTTCATTTTATTCTCTTTTAATTCTTTGATAACGGCTTTAAATTGTATTTAAAGATAAAGTAAGGAGGAATGTATGGATCTGTATTTTCACGTTTTCATCTTGTTTTGCTGAATCCAGGATGTTCATAGATGTCAAATGGTAGTGTGTGTGTGCATCTGTGTGTGTGTGTGTGTATAGCTCCAATAACTTTGCAGGGTGAATGCGGTCACATATAAAAATGCAGCTGTGCTTTTATGCTTTTGTGTTTCTCATTTTTATATTTCCATAAAACAATCAAACTAAATATTTGAGAAAAGGAGGCACATCCTTGCTGAGGCAGGTGCAGTGTCGGGCTCCAGGAAGAATCTTCTTGAACTGGAACTCGCACTTTGTCTCGATGTGTTTAATGTTTTAATGCAAAGCACTTTGAATTGCCTTGTGCTGAAATGTGCTAATAAACTGGCCTTGGCTACAGGTTGCATACATGCAATCATCTCTCTAGGCCTGCCTGAGGCTTTACACGGTCATTTAGCTCTCTGGTGCACAGCTGAATTCACGCACACACACACAGACACACACATACACACACATGCATGCCTCTCTCCCCCCTCTCTGCCAGTAGGCTTCTTTTTCTGCAGATGCCCATTCAGTCATGGATGAAATGAAGTATCCTGTGCTGCGTGGATGGATACCTGCCCAAGTTAAACTCAGCCTGACAGGTTCTAATGCCCTGGTCAGTGTACTAAATGAGGTATGGGGAGATAGGAGAAGCTTCTCCTCCTACTGCTCCCCAGGGATTTGGCCCGTTGTTTCAGTTACGTGTCGAGAGCCGGTTCTACTATACCGTATGTAGGAAAAAAAAATCAACTTTTTTTGGTGTAGTAAAACAGCATATTTCCCATTATCCCAATTTAGACGACAGCATTTTTTCTTTTTTTCAAAAATCCTGTGCCGAGCCTGCGGCTGCATCCTTCGAGCAGTTTATTGGCTTTGGTGCGATGTCATTCTATTTGCGACTTGATTGATCGTGATGGATTACTTGAGGGGCTGCCAGTGGAAATTTAAGTGTTCAGAGGGGAGCTGGGAACACGGGCAACAGAGCAGATCATTGAGGCAATCGACCGAAAGCTCCGTGGTCAATTTAAATGTGAGTACGCTTAATATGGAGACAAAAGATTTTTGGGGGGCTTATTCAACCCTGTTCCTAACGCTTTTCTCCACCTGTTTTCCGTCAGCCATTAACTATATCAGGCCCCCGGCGAACTCACTTCCTCCCCTCACTGCTACCAGAGCTATGTAGTAGCATGTTTTTTGTTTTTTTTTCAGGCTGCTGACATGAACAATGGTCCTGTTTTCTTTGTCATGCTAGAGGGACCACCTCGACAATTCACGCTGATTGTTCTCAAATTGCCCGGCTGGGAGAATCACCTCTTTCTGTTTGATGCTTTAAAAGAGCCTCCGATTCCACTGGGACAAGCACCTCCGACTCATGTGGATTTTCCATTTTTCAAATTCACCCCCCACCACCACCCCCCATTCACCCCCCCCATCCCCCTTGTCTCGGGTCTCCCCCTCCCCTTCCCCTACCTTTGATTTTTAGGGTGAGTGAATGAGAATGCGCTGCTAGAATATTGGCTGCGAAGCTCAAGGAAAACAAAGCCGAGCCGAGAGGCGCAGTTCAGAGGAGTCTGAGGCGTCATCCATCTTAGGCTGAATTTATCACAGTCTACTGAAGTCATTTTGCTGAGGGGGGAAAAAAATGTTTGCTATCTCTGTGTGCTCCTTCCAAAATATTGTTAGGACTCTCCCTTCCCACCCCCTTTTCCCATCACACCACATGTTCGTATTATTTGTGCCATCCGTATCTCAGAGCTGGAGCTACTGCAGCGTAGTGGAGGATGCAGATTATTTTGTCCTGTTCCAGTTATTCGACACAGGCTCAATTACCCAATCCAACATGTAAACTGTTGTCTGAACAACCCCATAAAAAGCTGTGAGCACTTAAACAGTGGAAACAGCTTTTTCATCCTCTGAAAGGTTTTGTGCTCCAGCAGAAATCCTTTTTTCATCCGCTGGAGCTTCTGTTGTGGCTCAGAGAAATGATTTGTGGTATGAAATTATACTCTGAATGAATGTTTGATTAGAGATAAATCGCTGGGTGTGACTCAACACACACTATGGTATGATAATAATTGATACAATCTGCTTATTTCACTGCGCAGAAGTAGACGTGGAGGCATCTGCTTTTCATCTTTTCCTGACACTTGTCGGGTGTTAACAGTCTTTTGTTTCACTTCTAACATTTTAAATAAAATGTGAGACATCTGTCTAAAGCAAAGGGAGAGATCACAGAGAAACATGTTTGTCACTGTAATCTGCTTTTTTTTTGCAGATGCATGATAATTGGCACACACACAAATGAATCTGTCACATTCACCTGTCATAGCATCTAATGCAGCTCAGCAAGAGAGATTGAGACAGCTTTAACAAGCAGCTTTTCCAACACGGCCTTTTTTTTTCTTCTTCTGCATTTTATAATTGTTGCAAAGTTGTGCGTGTGCAGTTGTGTGTGCTCTGTGCAGTTGTGTACATATCCTGTGCAGTTTGAGTGTCCAGACAGTGGTGGTGATGAATGTATGCATCATCAGAGCTGTGTGAGCGTGACAGCTCTGCCATTACCTGAGAGTGATAGCTGGAATGCAGCACCAATAATTACTGGCCTGTCAACCAAGGCAGCCCCAACTGCCTATACCATATCCACCAGCTTTAATTGAAAAACAGCAGCAGATTGGCATGCTGCATTAAACCCCTGCATTGATGTCCGTAAAGAGCTTTATTGGAAATACAATATGCTCTGTTTACATCCGTTTCCAGGGGGACAACAGTGAGCCGGTTTGGTCGGCAAATGCGTTTAATTCATATACAGGCGTCGAAAATTAAAATCTGCAAATGCACTCACAGGGGCAAAATTAGGCCGTGGGGGTGTGACGGACCAATTACTGCAATTTTGGCGACTAGAAGCGCAGGTGCAATGTGGAGAAGAGGCTGGAGTAGGAGGAATAGATTGTGAATAGAAGGAACATGCTATCAGCAAGACAGCCCTGTCGAACGGCCTTTAATGATGGACAATTACTTCAGCTCCTCTCATCCCTTTAAAAAGATGCAGACAGTTTAATGGGATGGACATCCATGGTAGATTCTCCATGGTTGTATTGAATGTACTGGATACTGTGTCCTGGAAAGCCCTGCAAATCAAACAGCAAATTACACTTATCAATCCATAATGAAACATAAAAGCCTGATACTGATGTACCTGTACTATTTGGGTGACTTAGTTTGTCTGTATCTTCCAAAGAATAATGCAAAATGAATTTGTTTGTAATGTGAAATGTTTTTTTATGATCTATGGACAAATTAGACTTGGTTACATAGATTTAGGGGCATATCATGGTTTTGCAATGGTAACAAATTGGTTTAGGGTTAAAGGACATTTATTGTTGTAGTTATAAAAACAAATGAAAAAATTGTAGGAATCACAGTTGGACATTGAAAAAATACTATGCATGTTGAAGGGTGAGTTTAAGTGCATATTGCTTTGGGAAATGCCATTCATTCTGAAGATAGTTGCTAATCAGGCACATGTGACATATATGGCTCGAATTATGATCAAGAGTAAGCTATGAAAGTATAAGACACATTTGTCGTGTGTGGTTTCTACAGCAAAATTCTTGCTGCTTTGGCATCTCTGAAGAGAAAAGTGGAGTCATACAGTCATCGGCAGATCCCAAAAATGAATCTACACAACCTCAAATGTGCTTTTCATGTCTGTGTGTGTTTTCCAAAGCTGAAGATACAACCTAAATGTCTTTTTTTTGCCAGACCAACAGTCCACAACCCAAAGATCACCTGTTCACTATTATAAGAGACCAAAGAAACTGTATAGAAATGTAGAAATAATCTGATTTGAGAAGATGGAACCAGAGAATTTGGACAATCTCTTCCTAAAAATGACTGAAAAATGAAATGATTGATTGATTATCAAAATGGATGCCAATTACTTTATTTGATGACAACTAATCGATTAATTAATTAATGATTGCTGCTCTAATGCAAAATAATGGGCCAACTACTAAAAAAATGGGATGCTGTGGTCAATGACCTCTCAAGGTCATAGAAGGGCAGATACAGTTGCTCCCATATCCTAAATAAGCCTAGGGTGTAGATTATATGCTTAAATTAAAATATAATAAAATAAAATAAATGTGGTTTACCTATCTGGCTACTCTCACATCGGGGCACATGATTCAGCCTAAAATTTCAAATAAAACGACAGAAAAGTGTATGATATGGGACCTTTAGTTACACGGCCATGACTAGCATGCATTAGATATATTAATAATAATATTTAAAGCAGCCTTTCTGTACACTGTATGTTTGAATGAGGAGAAAACAGCATCATGTGAGTGGAGCTTGTCTAGTAGCTCGCGTTGCTTCATTTAAATGTATTTGTTAGCATTGCTGTACTGTAGCCAGTGTAGCATGTTTGTGCGTCTGATTAGCACAGCATCCACACACAGGCAAGTCTCTTGTTTGACCTTTGGCCTGCCTTTAAACCCATTATCTCTGACAACACAGGAGCATGTGTGACCTTCCTCGGTGGGCTTATCACCTGCCACTCCTTACCTGTCACCTTGTCTCAGATTCAGGCCTTCCCCAGCGCCCCCGCTGACCCTTCCCCCGTGAACGAGACAGAGACCTTTTGAAGGATGTCCTCGTCTAATCCCGACCACCTCACTCTGCATTGACGGGCTGTGTTTATCAGCTGGAGCAGGTTAGGCTGGAGGAGACTCTGCATGAGGGAGAAATAAATAGACAGGGAAAATCAATATGAGCTGCATCAATGGGCTCTCACACTTTAAGAAACGGGTTTATTCAGCACAATGTTTCACCAGATTGTGTGTAGTTGTTAAAATCACGCAGAGATTAGTCATCAGCGAGTTCGATCGGGGAAGGGGGGGGGGGGTTTAATGTAGGCAGTTCTATATGATGTGGCAATCACAATGGCTTAAGTGAATAGGACAACGAATGCTGTTCAATGACTGCTGTATCTGCAAAATCCAGCTGATGTCATCAAGGTGGACACATGTTGGGCCTCAGTCACCAATATCTACCTGTTTTTTCATAAATGGAAGAAGAGTTTTTCACACCGATGTCCTTATATTGCTGAATCCCATTGTCCTCCTAAATTGAAAGGTCCTAATTAGCATAAATTCCTAGCCAATCCCATTGTAAACAATAAATAATCACACTGTGACAGTAAAAGTCATTAACGGCTGTTGAACTTTGACAGAAGTCCGTTGTCTGTCAGAATGAGGAGGACACATTCTCTGACTGACTAATTATTAGGCTACACAACTACCAACTCTCAAATGTGTGGAAGAGTAAGAGTAAGAGTTGAGTGTGTGTTAAATAAGAACAAATCCCAAACTAGAATGGCACACAGAGAGCACATACTTGCATCAAGGTCGCTATGGATACAAGTAGGAACTTTGAACTGAACGTTTCTCCCTATAACCCCCATAGCTTAAAAAGTAAAAGTTGTATCCAAAAACTTTATTCATTATGAGCGTCTACGACTTCACTGGCAAGAATGATGTAGGTCTGGTGTCATTTTATTTAAAATACAGGAGCGGTGATTATCTATAATCTGTAATCTCTGTTTTTGACACACAGCTTCAGAGCTGATTTAACATGGCAGTCAATGGACAGTTAGTCAGCACTTCCTGCAATGTTTGGTGTAGAGAGGACAACATTTGAGTCTACCTTTTGATGCATTTAAGATTCGAGTGGAAACTGTGAAATTAAAATGATAATGAAGCCAGAATCTGCAGTGGGGATAAGGTCATTTCTCAAAAACAGTACTTCCTCGGTGAAGGTAATAAGAAAACATTAATGAATGTCAGAATCTTTGGGAAAATCGCATTAGTGGGTTTTAAGAAAAAAAAAATTCTGAAGAAGAATGATAGGTGACAGCTCGCTCCTCCCTCAGGATGCAGAGTTTCAGAGCGAGAACATCCTGGGTGCAGTTCTCTGGGTTCTGCTTACAGGGCAGAATCGGGCTGTCAGTGATGTAAAGCTGCCAGGGTTTGTGTTGGGTTCTCAAGGCCGCCTTGTCCCGTATCAGCCAAGTTGCTGCATCTACATGATGAGCTATCAGATATTAAAGGCTGTTGGATTTCACTGCTTATAAAAAGCTAGCAATTTCCCATGTTACCATCAAACCTGTCAAGCTTTATGGCTTAATGTATTGGCCAATATCCCACTACTAGGGAGTCTAGAATTATAATAAATGATTTAGCTTTTTTAAACAGCGGTTTGCTAGGGTAATCGGAAAGTAAAGTAAAGTAGCTGTGTGAAACGATGTTCCCAGTGATATGAGTCAGTATTTTACGAGCTGGTAATGGCATGTTGAGAAGAGAAGTGTTCATAAACAGCCAAGACAGGGAACTGTAGAAATGCCCAGAGTTGAGCAGCCCCCCTCCTGGTATTGGTATGTCTTTGTGTAGTGTCCTATCAGATTTGTTCAACACCATCTGCCTTGATCACATAAAATAATAATAATAAAAAAACACTATCAAAAAAAGAATTGAGCTTGAATACCATTTTTTTTTTAGTTTTTGTTGGACTGGTGCAGATAGTTACAGCGTCCGTCTCTGCCTTCAAAATGTTTGTGTGCTTTTGCAGTAACTGCTTGTTACTATTATCTTACCTGACATTGACTTTTCAGGCACTTTCACACCACTAGTTTGATTATTCTTTTTTGGAGGTCTCGGCCTGCTTTGCAGGTCTTGGTCTGCTTGATTTAGTCGAGAGCGACTGCTGCTTTCATACCAATGAAAAAGAACATAACTAAACACATTCGGTTGGAAAGGACTGTTGAAATGAAAAGAAGCCCCTAACCCTAACACATTTTTCCAGTTTTAATCCTGTGTCTCTTTGTTAATTACTCCTGTATCTTCTGATGTAGTGAAGAAAATTGTATTTTTACATCAAAATCCCTGTTTGTTTTTTTCCTGTAAAATAGTCTCAAATGTTTACTGACTGCACTCAGGGGCATTTTACTTTGCCCAATCTCAAATTCATCTGTTCAAATTTGTGCCAATAATTTGTTGCACTTGAAAATATGCCACATGAGACATGTGTGTATGTCAAAGTAAGGTCCTCACAATTGTGTTTGTTTTTGTCATTTTATGTGAATTAGCCATCTTGGTTGGATGGAGGCAGCATTGATTGTATTTATATCCTGTACCTAGCATAAAAGAAATAATAGAAGAATATAATGTGTGTGTGTGTGTGTGTGTGTGTGTGTGTGTGTGTGTGTGTGTGTGTGTGTGTGTGTGTGTGTGTGTGTGTGCGTGTGTGTGTGTGTGTGTGTGTGTAAATACATGCACTTCCCTACCCACAAAAGAGCCCTGAGGCAAAAGAAAGAGAGAAAAAATTAAACTGATAAGGTGCTAAAATGCAGTTTTTGGTATCGCTCGCAAAACAATATTGTTGCCAGGTTGTATTGAGGTTCATTATTTCAGAGATAGAATATCAACTTTACCTTAATAACCTTAATCTTGCTTCTCCTGTCAGTGTCACAGTGTTTACATGTACTGTGTGTATTCTGCTCTGAATTAGTAAATTAAAGGGCCTAACATCTTATAATCCTAACAAGCAGGCATGATAATGTTAGTTTTATGTGCATGGGTCTTGTTTGTTTTAGAACATAAATGACTCTATTGCTGCCTCGCAGCCAGAACAACACAGCAACAATAAGTGATGGAAAAATAAAAAGGAAGGAAGGGGGATAAGTTCTGGCTAATAGATCCATAATCTGTCAGCATTGTTTAGGATACTTACATTTCATTTGTATACACTGGCAAAGAGGAAAATAATTTCATCGCAATTATAGGCTTTTAAATGATTATTTTTCATTTTCTTTATTTGCCTTAATGTTATTTTCCTCACCTTAATTACCTTCGCCAGGGAAGTTATGTTTTTCGCATATGTTTGTTGGTTTGTTTGCCTGTTTGTTTGTTAGCAAGATAACTCAAAAAGTTCTGGACAGATTTTTGTCAAGCTTTCAGTGAATATTGGTAATGGTACCATGTACAGATGATTCAGTTTTGGTAATGATCCGGAAGAAATCCTGGTTTCTGGATCACTTTGAATTTCCTGTTGTTTGGTAACGTTGCAGTAAATGGATCTTCAAACATGCGTTGTTTAGGGCTACCTGGTGGTGATATGTTGCACATGCATAGTATAGTACAACAATGTTGGGTGGGAGTCATGATATGCATGGCAGAGTTCTGTGCTCTTAGTGCTTTTCTAGTTAACAAAACTGAAATAGGTGATGAATAACTGTCTAATATAACAGTGTTTACAGGATGCGATTCATTTATCAATATGTAAATGTTATGTTCAAGGACTGTGCTAAAGAGTCAAATACTGTTACAGAAACAAATACGATCATGGTATTTTATGTTGTTTTTATTTGCTTTTGCTTTGATATAGTGCACTAAACCTTTTGAAAGTGTGAACACTGTCCTTGTCTCTTTTGTCAAAACAACATATGAAGCTGAAATAACACTTTAGTGTGAGGCTACCTCTGGCTCGCTGTGTGAAATGAGCAGATTCAACAAACATGGCACCTTTGGCTCCCTGTGACAATACGAGGCTTGCAATGGCTCTTTGATGAATAGCAAGGCTCTTATACATCGCTTCCCAAACACTTTGGCTTCTTTTTGTTTTATTTTTGTCACTTTTAGAGGCATAAGGTGATAAAATGCATTAAATCACAATAAATGAAGCAAATATCAGAGGAAAGCTTGAAAAAAAAAGGTCAGAAATATGTTTGTTTTTTTTCTGTTGTCCTATCCTGTCTTGTCATCTCACAAGCCCATAGAATAATCCACCGACCCCTCATTGGGGTCCCGACCCCCGGGTTGGGAACCGCTGCTCTAATAAGACCGGGGACCCAGTCAAGGCGCAAAACAGAAGCTCGATTTAAACCAATCTAAAGGAGCAGGGAGCATGATTTACGATGGAGGACTGACTGCAGTGCTGCTCCTCTCCTGCAGACCCCCCTCCGTAGCCAATCACAGCCAAAACACTCAACACTTCCTGCCCGGGCAGACTGCGGACCCTATGTGGTGCGGCTGCTTGCACTGTTGTCACTGCTTCTAATCTATTTGATTGATTATGAGCCTAATCCCTGCATTATTCCCTGCATTTTGTCTCGTGCTTTCAAGACAAGCAGGAGCGTAAAGGCTAAAAGACACCGTTAACCATTTCCTGTGTTTCTGACGTTTCATTTCCTGTTCCAACGTCTTGTATTTTATTGCATTTTGAGACATTATGAACACCTGTAAAGGTCAGATTTGGGTTAGCCATGCATGTGATTTGCAGCCGTCAAACAGAGTGATGAATGCGGCGTGCCGGGGTTATATATCACGCTGCAAACCTATGTTACATGCATTGAAGTAATGGAGCCGTCCTCATGTGAAACCTGCCCTGCTTCTTCCCCCGGGGGTTTTTCTCGTCTCTATCAATGGAGCCAGCAAGTACACTACGAGGCCCTGGAGGCACAGGCTTTGGACAAAATGCAGATTGCCGAGTGGGAAGCGGAGACGGAGACAAGCAGACGTGAATGTTTACAAGGATGCAGCATGCCTTGTGTTTAACTGTGTTATCTTGTCACTTTTGCCCTTGAGGCGATGCCATGCGTCGGTCTAAACCTTATGAACACAGCGAGGGGAGTCACAACCTCTGAATGTGCCGCGTGGACAGCTTATGACTTTTGTTCATTCCCGGAGCCGAGCCACGTCGACACAAAAAGGGGACTCGGCCGTTCTGGCAGCCGGCGAGAAAAGCCGGAGAGAGTCAGCGTGTTATCGGGCCGGCGTAGGAACTCACCCACTCACAGCGATAACGCAGAAAACACATTCACATCAGACAAACCCTGGCCTCCCACAATCTGCTCTACCCTTTTGAAAAAAAAAAAAAAAAAAGACTACAGTCAGGAAATGACAAGTTTGGCTTCGTGAGCCTGTGTGTCTGTGTTGGAATTAGGTTGGAGGAAATTCAAGTTTTGGAAGAGAAAGAGAAAGTCCCTTTGTCTGGACAGATAAAGTTTGAGGGATGAAGAGGAGCCTTTTGTGCGTTTGAACACCACCACAAACTGCTTGAGATTTTTTTTTTCCCATTAACTCTCTTGCATAGTTAACATACAGAACGGTTCCCTCGGGTGAACACAAACGGAAATATTGAATTTCAAAAAGTATCCACCTCTGTGCCGGCTACCTGGGTGAGGTCGTGTCGTCATGCAGTGGTGAAAGTCATCTTCAAATCAGACCTCGTTAGATTTAGTTCTTCTATCGATTATCATACAGCCTCCTACCTTATCACCAGATGTTATTCTAATATTAGGACCTTGGCAAACCGAAGTGCTCAGGAAGAGTTTAGAAGCGCTTCATCGCCCATACTCAACAATTCCAACTGCCAGCTGGCTGTCATGCGGAAGTCTAGCGACTCAATATCTGTAACAGTGGGGAGGCACTCAAACATGAAAGCAGTATTAAAATGCTTCTTTAAAAAAAAAAAAGGAACAAAGTCACTCAGCGTCTGATGTCTTAAGCGGATTGAGGGGAAAATCCATCTGCCTTAATATCAGCTGTCTGCGGAGTACAGTGAGCGGTAGGTTTTTACGGATGGTGACGTTAGTGAGGAGTGGACTCAAGCTGACAGCGAGAGGTAAGAGGAGATGAGGCGGAAGGAAAATCGAGTTTTTGAAAGGCGATCGGTGCAGTTTCAACCGATTGCACGGCCTGAAGAGGAAATTTAGGAGCACGGGTACGAGGAACGCTGTGTCTCGCCTCCGCTCAAGGAACAAGAATCATAATTTCCTTGCTTGTCATCATTACCGCGTATTAGAGGGCTTATGGAAATTTCAAAGAGATGACACGTTACCTTATCATTCAGGTGCGAGTCAAAAACGTGTTTTTGTGCGCGGGCTTTACGCGGGCGCCCGTCTGAAAAGCACACGTGTGAATGCGACTTAATCTCAGAATCACGCCGTGAATCATCAGACACGACGTGACGACACGAATGAAATGTTTATTAGACATTGCAATATGCAAACAGAGTCACTCTACAGTGTGTGTCTGTCCTCTGAGGAAATACTGCAATTTTTTGTTGGGATGATGTATTCTCAAAAAAAAAAAAAACAACAACAACTAGAAACAGTAACAGCTTTCTCTACTGTGTGCAGTAGGAACCAATTAAGCACATTCGTTTCCAAGGAGCTGAATGCATTAACAGTGCCAATGTAATATGCAGATTTTGTTAAAGGAAATGCAATTTTCCGTTGCCCCAGTTGATTGCACTTAATGCTATTTGCAAAACGATGGTGATTTAATAGAATCTCTGAACGCTACTAATTTAAATCAAGGTGCAGATTAATCCGTGGCCATTGTAATGTATTATGCAAATATTTGAAGTGGATGTCATTACAACCCTTTTTAATAATGCCTATCTCCGGGAAGCTGCTGTCGCATGAAGGTAGAAGGAGGCGGGAAGAGAAGGAAAATGCGGCGGAAGAAACAAACTTTTCATCTGAGCTTTAACATATTCATACACGTCGCTCGCATGAATCACATCCAGGTTTGTTGGGAACTTGAATAGATGTGCTTTTCCCCTTTGGATGAGCTACACTAGCTTGCGCTGAGCAAACAACCAGCTTCATATTGACATAGAGCTAGGCCTAAATCTCACAGCCCAGCGCATTATGAATTCAAAACAACAGAGTAAAAGGAGCGGAGACGCTAACAGCATGTGATGGGTGTCCTGCTGTATGTCTGGTCTAGCGTATAATGTGTGTTAATGTTAGCTGGACCTCCTGGGCTGCACTTGCATGGGCCTGAATTTTCCCCTGGGGATCACTGACTTATTTCTGCCATCCTTTGCACAATCCACCGTATGCTGATGCATTATATTTTTTTTATTATCTGTTACCACTTTCTCTCTCTCTCTCACACACACACACAGACACACACTCGCACAGTGCTGGACAACGTCTAACAGGGCATGGTGATTAAAAGAAATGTCAGTGCATTCATTAATAATTCCACCGAGTGCTGATGTGCTCACTGTGCTTACTCAGACATGTCGGGCATCTTGGAATTGTTCAATTTTCACATCACATGGCTCCCTTGTGTCTGTATGTTTTATGTTTTTTGCGTGTGTGTGTACAATGAAGCACTTGTACAGACAAACCCTTGAAACACACGTCCCTGTGACTCAGGAACATTATGGCATTCATCAGTTTTCTTGTACATAGAACATTATCTTGGCTACAAAAGGAAACTAATGAGTGGTCCAGACCTGTAGTACATGTAATGGATAGATCATCTCAACCTTTATGATTTAATCTGATTTTTAAAAAAATTAAACTTAAATACAATGCCGTTCAAAAGTTTGGGGTCACTTAGAAATGTCCTTATTTTTGATAGAAAAGCACTGTTTTTTTCAATGAAGATAACTTTAAACTAATCTGAAATATACTCAAAAGCAGACTTTGCCAATGTGGTAAATTACTATTTAGCTGCAAATGTCTGGTTTTTGGTGCAATATCTACATAGGTGTATAGAGGTCCATTTCCAGCAACTATCACTCCAGTGTTCTAATGGTACAATGTGTTTGCTCATTGCGTCAGGCTAATGTAATAACATTTTCTATTCATTTTACAACTTATGGTGGTAAATAAAAGTGTGACTTTTCATGGAAAACACTAAATTGACCTTTAGAACCTTTAGAACGGTAGTATATGTAAAACTTGCAAATGCAAAATTGATATTCTGCTTTTTTTTAAATGTTATTTTATGATATTTGATGGCCATATTTTGGTGCAGCAACTTCTAAATTCCTGAAGCTGCTGTTAATCTCACTCCAACAGCTGCTTGTATCTCTGCAGGTGGTCTGTGTCCAGCATCATGTCACATTCCAGCTTGTGCACAGGTGGCTTTCATCAGACTGAAACAAGTGATTTACATCAAGTTCAGGCTGCGAGTTTGAACCGTCTGCTGAAAGATGACTAAACGAGGCGATAACTTTGGTCCTACCTCCACAAAATGGCTGTCCATGGATCAAGAGAGGTTCACAGGCAGCTGTCGTGAGGGTGACCATCTTACATTGTGGCAGCTGCTATGACCCATGTCTGCTTATCAGCCAATAGAAATGCAGCGTGATCAGCACGATTGTTTTTCTCTTTACACGGATCGCGCCGCTATTTCTCTTTTGCTTAGCGGCATGACCACATCTGGCCAGACGTTCAGGCAGGCCTATGCCTGAGGGAGCCCCATGCAGCTGGCACAGCGGTGGATGTTCGGGCAAGGCAGACGAGGGGCGGGGGGGGGGCGTTGTGTTGGGATTCACGTCGTACTGCAGATTCGAAGTAAAACACAATTGTTTTAGTAGCATTTTAAAGTCCACCTGAAATGAAAAAAATATGTGCATAGACCTCTGCCTGTATTTTCTACTGCTCGCATTGTTTTGGTGTGTTTCAGAAAGTCCCTGTCCACCAGTGTGTGTGTGTTTTTTTTTTTTTTTCCAGCAAAAGGTTTTGTTTTTTGTTGACTCAGGTAGCAGAAGGAGAGAAACATTGCAGATCACATATTCATTATAAAACTGACCCGAAGTTGCTTTTCCCCTTCTTTCGGACGGACTGGGATCCCCCCCGTGTCATTTCTTATGAGAATGCTGAGAGCTGTAACAATGCTGTTCCTGCCAAGCGTGTTCTCTCCTCCCGTCGATTTGGTGCTATTTCTAGTTGGCGCATCTCTGTTGGGTTTTAATGAAACACATTTGAGCTGTGAGTCTGGAAGGCAGCTATTAATGTTATTTCATCCATTCATTCAATCGCACCGTCTCCTAGAAACAACACTGACAGCTGCAGCTAGAGGTAGACATAAGCAGTGAGTAGCAGTCAATATCAAATCACTGCAGTCCAGAAATGACATATTTTTGCCATGCTGTTAACTTGTTTATTCACCTGAAAGCGTAGTTTGAATGACCATGAAAAATCTCTGTGCGATTCCACACACGGACACATAGATTGCGGTGGTTGTAGCTTTAGTGAAATATCAATCTTCACTATGAAAGTTATCATTTGTGACTTCCTGTTTTGTGGCGATCCAGTGTCCAGTAGTTTCTTCTATAAATTCAAGTTTATTAGAAAAGGAAAGGGGTAAAAAATAAGACACGGTGAAGCGGGTTTATTTGCCAAGCATATGTCATACAATACACAAGGCAATTGATGTTGCATTACATAGACACAGAACATTAAAGTCACAGAGTTAATAAAAGGGCAAGATCTAGTGGCGGTGCACTACAGAGGCAGACATTTTCAACAATAACAGTGTTGCTCTACTGCCCCTACATCTGTACGTCTTGATTTTCTCCACAACTTGATGGAACGTACTGACCGTGCAATAGTGGAAGAATTACTTAATTTGGCTGGGATTTATACTGTCAAAGTTAAAACAACGGATGTTAACTCGAGGTTGCAACTATCGCCTTGACCTTGGATCAAAGCAGCGGCAGCAATCTCACCGCGAGGTCCATTTTCCAGCGACGTCTGGAGCTTTTCTATCACTCCACATGACCGTGTGTGTCAGGTTGCCACGGGAGTGCCGGTGGATTTCAAGAATGGACGTTGAACATTAGCTTTTATGGTAACATGGGCGTGATCCTTTAAAGATCAACTGAATACCTGCAATTCCCAGACAACCGGACAATATCTGTCCGCTGATGAAGATCTTGCGATTGGAACAAAAGCTCCAGAACAGTTACTAAATGGACCTTGAAGAAGTCATTACTGGGAACACAATGAGTTCATTCACCTTCTACGCCATCAATTCTTCTCCAGATAACAAGCACAAACAGCTCCTCATTCTATAGATGGCAAAAGTGTATCCGTGAGCGGCAGGTATATAAAGAGGTGATAGGGACCTGGTCCAGACTGGGGTCTCTGCTGCAGAGCGAGGGGGGGGGGCAGCAGGAGCCAGCATCACAGAAAAGCCTTTGTTTGATGCCTGCTGCCGCGCTCTCAGCTGGAATTCCATTTGTTCCCTCACTGGAATGAAATAGCATTGATTGTTGGCTCAGATGCCTGGTAGGAGGGAGGGGCTAGGAAACAAGGAAAAAGAAGAGCAGGCACAGAGGAGGGGGATGCAGAAAGAGAAATACAGGAAGAAGCAGATGAACTAGGAAAGAGACAGGCAGGCAGAGATAGAGAGAGAGAGGAGGATGCAGAAGAAGTGCAAGGCTCCTGCACATCTATGATAGGACTTGAAAGGGGGGAAACAACAGAGAGAGAGGGGGGAAAATGTAGGATGAAAGAAAGGAAGCCGGGCATCAGTGCCCTGTAAGCAGGTGGTGTCTGTGGCAGGCTCATCCTCAGATCCTCCACAGTGGGATACCTCATCAGCATTCCTACCTCAAAATTTAACTATTATCAGGAAGCGGAGAAAAGGAGGAATCCAGTCGCTCAGAGACATGAAGTGATTTCTGTGTACTCGTGACATCGTAGCTTTGAATCTTGCCAAATATTCCCTGTCAGTTATAGGCTGCATAGGAAATCAGACATAATGGTGGAAAAAATCTTGTGTACAGAATCGTTCTATACTGTACTATAGAATCAATTCCGTATTAAAGACCGGCTCCTTCAAATGATCAGCAGTGGACTGACTCACTAATTGAATGACGATGTGTCCTACGTAGCAACATCACAAGCATATATATCCCTGAACAACATCTGTAAAATCAGTAAAATCTGGGAGGGAACAGTGTTTTACTGTCGGCGTACGTTCCGGCCCATTTCCAGTGCCCGGTTCGCCTCCTCAGCCATGCACACAAAGGATTCTTAATGACAGCATGACACCAGTAAAAATCACATTTAGAAATATATTCCACCACTCCTTAGCTCAGCATCCTCCCCGCTGTAGATTATAGTGTAATACAAGCTCACAGACGCTCTCCCGGGGGAGATATATTTTATATGTTTTTTTGGTAAACGTGCAAAGCAAATTCCACTGAGCTTTGAAGATGTCGTAGCGTGTACGGTGGTTTACATGCAGGCAGCACACCTGAAGAACACAGACAACATGCAGCAGGGAATTCTATCCAAGGAAGAAAAAAAAAAGCCCACATTGAGGACATCAAAGCAAAGTGGTCAAATGCGTGTGCCGGAAAGCACAGCTCTACCTTTACCCTGCCACTCTCTATATTTATATATATATATATATATATATATGTATATATATGTGTGTGTGTGTATATATATATATATATATATATATATATATATATATATATATATATATATATATATATATATATATATATTGTTGCTCCCTCATTTTCTCCCTCTCTCTCTTTCTCTCTGTCAGTCCAGACTGTGGCGTTCTCGCTCCTCTTTTCCTCCAGGGAGACACGGTTGACATGCCGCGGGCTAAAGGGAATTTGTTCTGCACATCAAGTATGCATCATGATGCTGTTTTTTTTCTGTGGACAGCAACACCTCCAGAAAATGTGAAACAGTGAGAAAAGAACATAGACTTATTCCGGTGTGGCCATTCTGCCTGTTAGAGCCGTGGCAAGTCAGGAGATGCAGCGTTCCACACATGTGTTTATGGGATCCAGCAGCATGAGGAGCTCTCTGGTCAATTTGATGTGGCATCTGTTTTGCTGGGAAAACAAATGTCCAGGGACTGCGCTTAAAGATCAGTAAGACACGGGCTCATGTAGTCCCATATACACCCAGACACAACTGATAGTCCACTTCTACTCTTTACTCTTTACTTACCAGGGATTGAATTTGACAAGTCCACGTGCATCTTCTCAGCAGGTTGAGTGCGTGCACTGTGTATGCCTATTATGTGAGCATACACGTCCAAGTTTGTGTGTTTAGGAGAATTGAAGATTGACTGATCACCTACTTACAGAGAGAGAGAGAGAGAGAGAGAGAAGGAGCATGCGATAACCTGATGGCTCCACTATGCGTCGACAAGAAACATTTTTCCCACTTGGAACAGTGCCTGTGACTCTGGCTAGATTAATAATGAACTGTGCATTCATAATTCTGCTGACTCATTGAAATCCGGTATGGCTGCAGCAGGAAGCAACATCTGTGGTTTTAGTAATTTGTATTTTTTTTTTTCCCCCCTCCTATTTGGAAAAGTCCATTTTTTTTCTGGGGGACACGAGGAGGTGGGGACAGAAGTAATAAAAGAAAAAAAAATAGGGAGAGGGGGGTGGAGTTATTACAAGGTCAGTTCCATTCCAAGAACGCCTCAGGATGGATGTATAGCCCAGAGCTGCCGGGCCCGCGCATCAATCACCGGCTCTTATGTTTTGGCCCTGACACGGGGAGCAGAGGGGAGCTCATTTGATTATCGCCATATTTCTGAAAGACTCCACAATGACAGTTTTGGAGAGAAGTGCTCCTCAACACCATTCCCGGGTGAATCTTACTCTCTAGAGCATCTATCATGGCATCTATTGCTAAGATCAGACAGATGTTAGCATCTATTGTAACTGAAAACTAAGTTATTTGGTTAATATTATATAAATACTGATTTTTACATTATCTATTAAGTATATTCATGTAGTATACAAGTTAATTCCGCATCTGTTTCATTACTGTATATAAAGATCAAATACTATACATACTGTATATTTACCATTGTTGAGATGGGGCGTAATGGAAGCAGCGGGCACAGGCGTTTGCTGTGAGAAAGCAATACAGAGACAGCTAGCGTGGCAGTGTGTGACAGAGGGAGGGAGAGAGGGAGGGAGAGGTGAACGTGTGTGTGCTTAAGGTGATGGGTGCCGCCGCTGCAGAGACAGTTCTAATAATAATGTGTAGAACAGAAGCCACTGCTACTCTATACTCCTGCAGTTGGAGTGTGTTCATGATTCAAGACCAGATAATGCAGTGTCTGTTTCCGCGTGTGATGAATCCCGGTTCCCAAATTGGTGCTTAGCTCGGCTACATATTATATGGTAATGCAATCTGCATGAATTCTAATGAGCGGGAAATGTTTCCTGTACCTCCTCCGTGTACCTACACCATTATACCTGCAGAAGCAAATGTAATGCAGTGGGTGGTTATTACCTGTAATGAATGTTCTAAATAAAGACGATTCCTTTTGTTTTAAGTAATCCGCATTTTCATTCAGCAAACATACATAAATACTACATTTTTGATAGAGGAAATGGCCAAATATATTAGTCATAATTTCTGTGTTTGACTGTTTAAATGTATTTATCAGTTGGGTAAATGTAAATATTAAATGGATATAGAGCACCTTAGCATACAAGGTTATGTGTGTTGTCTTATAGTGACACCAAGTTTTCATACGTTTTGGGATTCTTTTAGTCACCACATACTGTAGAGCCAAGCAGAGGCAAATGTACTGAATACTTGCTTTCATCCGCAATTAAATTTTGCATCACTTGAGATGCCATGCAGTGCTGGTATCATTACACTTCTTCACTTCTCAGCTTGCAGGTTTGTTTTTTTTGTTTTTTTTTTAAAATATTGACCCAGCTCTATCAGTAACACATCCTTCCCTCTCCACTCAACCGCCCAGTGGAACCAGTGAGGCTCCAGGGAAAAGACAACCTCTCCAATGGCCAATTACACCATTAATTGGTTATCAGTTCCAATTTAGGATTGCAGTAAATGAAGCAAAGTATTCTCTGCTGTGTGTGTGAGAGAAAGGCTGTGTGTGCGCGCGTGTGTATATATCTAACTGTGTGAGGCTCAACGCAGTGTGTTGTCCCTGTCATCCCCAATCAGTGGAATTGAAACACCTAATTGCCAAACTCCAACTTGTTTGCCTTTCGAAAGCTTTGTCTGTCTAATCAAACGCTCGCACACACAGAGCTGGATACTGTGATGCATCAGGGGTTCCTTGTGGATGCACACAAGCACTTCACTGCATGATGCTGGATCACTTTCTGAGACACAATAAACAGGATGATGTGGATCCCATTGAAATAAAAGCAAAACTATTCTTCTCTCTTGAAAGAATGTTCATATAGCTGCTGTTGTTTGTGAGTATGCTGACATATTAATTGATAAGTTGCAATAAAGAGTCTCTTAACCCTTAACCTTCACTATACAATATATATTTATATATAATTATTTCATTTGTAACATCTAGTCAGTTTTCTTTGTATTATTGTGAGTCGCATCTGTGATGGATTTCTATATAAATCATCGGTAGAAAGTCTTTTGAATGTTGTACAGTGTTTCCCACACACAGACCATTCTGTGGCGCAGTGCCACAGAATGAAAACCGAGCATCACAAGTTGATTCTGCATACATGTCAATAGGAGTACACTTGCCCCCCCAGGTCACGCCTAGCACTGCACAATGCTACTAAGTCTGAGGGAAACACTGTTGTATGTTGGCAGATTCTAGTGTTATGTGCAGCTGTGTGAATTTAGATGCCCACAGTGAGTTACATTTCAAACTCCTCAATCCCCAGCCACTATAACAGGGACATGCTGTTCTTTTTCAAGTGTTCGGAGTTTATCAAAAAAGAAAATAACGGGCTGCGTTGCTGGAAGTCCTAAAATCTGGCACTCCGACTTCAGCTCTCGCATGAATGGTTTGATGCCCTGACAGCGCTTTCAGGTGCTTGAAGTAACCAAATGTTCCACTTTGAATGTCCAGAGTGGACTCCAATTTTCACAGAGAATGGTGTCCATGCATCAACAGAGCAAGCATTGTCTGGCCTGCGCCTTGCAGCTGTAGGTTGATTTTGTTGTGCTGTAGTGGTGTCTGTTAAAAACATGAGTTTCGCAAGAAATCCTCCAGCTCAGGGTAATCTCAGAAAGGCCTTAAAATACAAACTGCTCCAAAAACCGGACACCATGCAGCCAGGAACGCTAGCCTGGTTTAAGCGTGTTTGTTCCATTGCAAAGTGGGCGGGGCTATTTGCCTCCTTCAGGCAATTAATGGAGCATTTTTGCAATAATCACATTTAGGGTTGCGTCTTCTCTACTAACGTAAGCGCTTATTGCTTCTGGAGCCGGCATTACCTTTTTGCAAAACGCAGTACAACGCAGTGACCCCGATTGGTCCTTTTACTTTTCAATTTTTTGAAATAGTTGGATGTAGTTGCAATGGAGAGAAGGCCAGACTGAGATGTAAAGCAAACAGAAATGTGAGTTATTTTCAACACTTTAGCCATCACGCTATCAGACAATGTTTGCAAATAAATTTCAAAAAGCCATTTACTAAAATTCAGAAAACTGTTTTGCCACATCCTTCCCTTTAAGGGTACTATGCATGGGCTTTAAACAGCAAAATTCCTTTTGCATCCCACATGTGTTGCAATAATACCCTGCTAGAAATGGAACAGCCTTTATATCCACGTTCCTGCCAAGAACTATGCTTAATACCGACTCATCGTTCAATCAGATTTGTAGCCTCACATTTTCAGCCATAAAGCCTGAAAGTTCCTTCTTGAAACGGTGACACTTGTGTCTTTGTTTGGTATCCCATCAAATATGACCTTGAAACTGCTGAGGAAAGCCTTCTTCATATACTCTTCATCAGAGAACAGCATCCCCTATTTTTGTTTTTGGCAGCACATATAGTGCAAACACTCCGCTTTGCTTCCCTTGCTGGGCCACTGGACACTTGATTGATTCAGCTTCACGTATTTCTTGTGCGTTGTTTCAAAATGATGTTTCACACTTTTGAAATAAATTCAAATTAATCTGTCCAAGGGGTGGTTGAAAGATTGGATTTTTCCTTCCCCCTTTTTTTTGCAATCATCAGTTATTCTTGAAATGAAGCAGCAAAGACAGTTGCAAGCTATCGTTAGTTTTCACTGCCTCTATAACGCTGCAGTGGTCTGGAGATTAAACACCATGAGGCTATCTGCATGTCCCATGTGCCACCGTGGACATATGTGCCCTAGGTTGCTGACTTTTCATATAAATAAACAAAACTGACTTGAATTTGAACTCCTAACGATCCTCCGCATCCTTCAACTGTAATCCACTCTACGTGCACTGAACCAGTGGGAAGATTAGGCTAATTGGACCATGGCAGGTGAAGAGTTCAGCCTTCAAGTTCTCTTCAATAATTCACACATGCACACACACACACACACATGCATGCACACACATTCATAATCACCTGGCTGTCTTGTTACACCTGCAATTGACTTGTTGGAGACATGACCGTTGATGCATTTAGAGGTGTTGTGTCAATTTTTGATGGAGTTTCCGTTTGATTCATTT
This sequence comes from Lepturacanthus savala, assembly GCA_030544235.1. NCBI lineage: Eukaryota > Metazoa > Chordata > Actinopteri > Scombriformes > Trichiuridae > Lepturacanthus > Lepturacanthus savala. The sequence continues at coordinate 9,857,949 of CM060463.1, forward strand.
TCTCTGGGAAAGTGAATCGATGGAAATCTCATTATATTAGGTGGTAAAGGTCAGGGCAGACGTGTAAATGAATGCCCCAGTGGTTCTTAACACAGCCTCAATATGTAGTATCAGAGATGCACAGGTGACTATTTTTTGTGTCCAGGATAGAGTCAACTGAGAATGAAACGTTCACCTGCTGCATTGTTACAGGGCAATAGTCCCCTCACAACACATATATGATCGATTTTGATTCGATTGCGAGGCATTTTTAAAATTAATTAATTAATTTTTTTATCAGGATTGATTTTGTTTTAATGGCTCAAAAGACAAGTGCTGAGCGGCTGAGGGCCATTTGACGCTGTGGTTTCTCTGCTTTTGTTCATGCGAGTTCTCTCTCCTCCAGTAACATGTCGGCTTATGAGTAATGCACGACCACAAATTTCCTGTGTGTGTGTATGTTTGTCTATCCATGACAAACCGGGGACCTGTACAGAAATGTTCTCCTACTGTAAGTGTGCTGACAATGACCCCGTGAAGGAACAAGTTCCACTGCACAGATATTGGAGAAACGGACATATATTTTTTTCTAAGGAGAGTGCGTCAGCCGCTTAACTGTTTCATCAGGACTCTGAAAACGGAGGGAAATAGAAGAGGCTGGTAATTAAATGCAGCTGCTGTGCTTCAAGGCAAGACTGCTTTTCACTTTTTTGATGTGTATTGATATTATGTCTTAGTTTTTTTTTGTTTTTTTTTTTCATTTCTCGCGAAAAGTCTCTGGGGGAGCCGGGCGTGTTCTCGACTGTTAAAAGACACCGGACCTCAATAAGTCCCACGAACTCTGCGACTGAAATTGATGGAGGGGGGGGTGCGGCGGTGAATACACAATCCTCCTAAAAGACAAGTGTGTTTGGTCAAGAGCTGTTACTCATTCTATTCCCATACCTCCGCGCCTGCACTCATTTTCTCTCCTGTTTGGTGCCTCTCTCTGTCTCTCGCTCCAGTGGCAATGTGACAAGTGAACAATGATTCATATGCAGTAAGCAGAATGGAGCTTATTTCACATGTCCTGTGAGTCCCACTGGAGCTGCCGCCCTGTAACATGGCCCCGCACCCGAGGACGCACCTTTCTTCGGGATGCTTATTTCAGTTGTGTGGAGCCGGCAGCGTGCGAGGAGACAGAAAAGGGAGCGAAGCTGTGATGTTTACACATCTCAGATAAATGACTGTGCTGTTTGCTTTAATAACCGCAGTGAATGCAGAGACACATGTAATTGCTTTGATGTTGCTTTGATGGCTACAAATAATGGCACGCTCTCTCCGTGATTACGGAGTCAGGTGCTGGAGACGTAGACGCTCGCAGAGGCGCGAGCGCGTCCGGTCCGCACGCGCGAACATCCATGAGAATTCCCCTCGGCCCTCACCTCTTTCCGTTTTTTGTCTGGGTTTTCACCCCAGGGCTTGATTTAGATGAAATGTCACTTTTAATGGAAAATTTGATGGAAGCAAAACAACAACTTGGAATATTGCCTGTGTAAGTAGGAGGAAGGGAGGCAAGTGCCAGGGCGATGTCGGCAGCAGGGGTTGTTTCTCTCTTGATTGTGCTCTTTAGGAATTCATTGGTTGCCTGTGTGATATTAGCGTTGTAGCAAATGTAGCCCCCAGGCAGGCAGGGCATGCCGACACGCTGCTACTCTTGATGAGTGTGCCAGGAGGAGGAAGTGTGCTTGCGAGCCCAGCCCCCGCTGTGGACTTGCCGTGGAACTGGCTGAGGGGAGGGGGGGATAGTGGACGGCGGCGATAAGTGCACCAGCGGTGCCTCGTGTCTGCCCTTTCCTCTTGTTTTGGCTCCTGTATCCCGAATTAATGAGACATAAACCTTCGGCGAGCCGGCATTTTTTTTCCCCCGTCGCTTGATTGGTTTCAATATCCGGGCGTCGCCGCTCAAACACTTCAAGTATGAGTCTCACGCAACCAGCTGCCTGGGTATTTCTTAATGCCAGCAGAGCGGAACGGATCATAGCATGCCCCGGGTGACTCCAAGACTTCCCCCGGACCCCCCATTTGTAGCAATGCAGATATGAGCCGCGGCATCCTTCATGTAGGCTGCCATGCAGCCGTGTGTTTCTATAGTAACTCCAGCCACACAAGCATTCCCATTTGGTCGCGTAGTAATTAATTTATCTCTATTGATCTCCTGTATCCCTCAAGCCTTTCAGCGGGGTGGCCTTAAAGCTCAAAGCTACATTGTTGATTGAATGCATGGTCTATCTTCAGATGCGATCGCAAATCAGTAGCCATTGGGGAATAGCTGGGGGCGGGCACAGATTATGTTCTTTCATGCTGCAGCGGTAATGATTCATTTCATCACAGGACACAAGTGACTGTAATTTCAGGTTTTGGTAAGTAGCAGCTTCTGCCCTGCTCATGGACAGAGAAGATTTCAATAGGCTCTTAAAGCCCACCAGACCATTCATATCTGACTCCATCATTGTTTCCTAGTATTTCGCTTCTGACACTTCAGGTAAAGTTTTTTTTATATATATATATATATATATATATATATATACCTATAAGACCTTAATACCATCTCGCAGCAAAGTCTGACATTTACTCTACTCTATTTAATTTTAGAGCAGTGCAAATAAGCATAGGAAAAAGGGAAGGAATATTTGCTCGAGCCCCTTGAGCTCCCTTATTGCCCATTACATCCACCCCCTTCTTCATATACTTCTGCACACACATTTTTTAATTATCAAGTATTTTGTAAGTGTTTTTTTTTTTTCTACACATCTTCCATAGGTTCCGTTCTGTTTCCGTCTCCTTGCCTCACTACACCCTTGGCAAGCAGATAAAAAGAAATGATCTTATGGACCTCTCCAAAACATCTCAGGGACGCAGAGTCCAGAACAAGTCGTAGGAGTGCGGAAACAATGTTTGTATAATAACCGCTGTGATCATTACCCACTCGGTAAGGCAGAGGAAAAAAGTCGTGAACTTGCTGCACAGCAGTTCACGCCTTTGGGAAAATACAAACTTAACTTGTATTCTTCTGGATTTTCGGTGTCTCTACAGGACTCAGGTCTCGTCTTCACTTATGTTTCTCATCTTTGACCCAGGGGTGCTGCTTTGGGAAATAAATAGCTATCAAAGAGAGGGAAATGAGACAGAGGAGGAGACAAAGCATGGGAAGAGTGATGGGGACGGTAATAGTACAAGACAACTCAACGGGAGACTGAGGAGTCTAACTGGAAGAGAAAGATGGAGGTGGGGGCGAAAAAAAAAAGAGTAGTGATAGTTCACCTTATGTCTGCGTCTGTGACAGAAATTACTTGGAAGTTTGGAGATTGGTGTTGTCATGGAAACAGCTTTTTGTGCTGCTTACAGTTGGGGGGGTGGGAGGGGGACTTTTTGTGTTATTTTTTTTTTCCCAGTGGATGACAATACCTGCTGATAAACATGTCATCCTGAGAAAAATAGGTGTCGGCCGTCGATGACCCTGAGTGCTGCCATTGCCTTCTCCGACGCCGTATTGTTCCTGGCCAGTCCGCCGAGGATTCTAAAGGCTGCTCTTGTGCATCTCTCTTTTATTTGAATTTGAAAAGCGCTTCCCTCAGGGCCTGTTTAAGATAAGGTACTGCAAGACTGGAGATGTGACATGTTACGAACTGTGGTGAAAAGATAGAGTTCTGCCTTTCATATTTGATGAGTGTGGGATGCGGAACAACTGAGCAGCGTGAGCGCGAAAAAAAAGATAGAAAGTCGACAGTCCTCTTATCGTGAATTCAGTCCTTGTAACCACACAACTAATATACTCAAGGAGAAGGATAATACAACTCATTACTATTAGATCAGGATTAGAAGAAGGATTGCTCCGTAATCCCTCTACCAACACTCAAACCATGAATCTTCCAGAATATTCCAGCTTCTGTGTTAATTAGCATCAACGCCAGCCATGTGCTGGTTCTCGGATCGCGTGTTGTCCTATAGCAGCCCATCACAGGTTTGCGTGCTGGAAGGCAGAAGTTTTGTTAATGTCCACGCTGTTGTGCATGCGGGAGATTGCGGTTTTAATTAAAAGTCGTTCTATCGCTCCCCCTCCAACACTGGGAGGTGTGATCACTGCCTGTCAATTCAGCTCAACACAAACATATTTATTTTTTGCTCCCATCAGATTTGTTTAATGGGCCTGTCAAAACTGATGAAAATCAGAGGAGGCAGAGGCAGCTGATAAATAAAAATATATAATACATTTAGTGGTGAAGTTGCAGATCGCAACCAACCGAGGGCCCCGAGCATGTAGGAGAAGCATCTCTGGAGCCATTGTTCAATATCAAAAACGTGGTGGTGTAAAAAGGCAGGTCTATGGACAGGAACTTGCTGTAGATACAAAAAAACACTCAATCTAATGTAAAACACAACAATTCCTATTTCTGTTGACTTAGACTACTGTTCAAAAGTTTGGGGTCACTTATTTTTTTTAAGAAAAGCACTGATTTTTCAATGAAAATCACTTTTAACTAATGAGAAATACACTCTATACATTGCTAATGTGATCCATGACTATTCTAGCTGCCACTGTCTGGTTTTTGGTGCAATATCTAGGTGTATAGAGGCCCATTTCCAGCAACTATCACTCCAATTTTCTAATGGTATAATATGTTTGCTCATTGCATCAGAAGGCTAATGTAATACAATTTTCTATTCATTTTACAAGTCATGGTGGTAAATAAAAGAGTAAAAATTGTCTGGATGACCCCAAAATTTTGAACGGTAGTGTCTATATTAATTAAAAGATTGCTTTTGAAAAAAATATTCCATTTTTGCCAAGTCTGTAGTGCTTGATGCTGCTAAATACCGCTAAAACATATGTACTGTACCTTTAACAAACAGAACACACAACCTAAAGAAACTAGTGGAAACAGATAAAAAGAAAAATACGCCCTCCTGTAGAAAGCCTTCTTTAAAAGCGACTGGGGGTCTGTGCTGGCCTCAAAGGGCTAAGAAGGCTGTTCCACAAGCAGCAGAGCAAACGGCTCCATCCCCAACGGTGCAGAGCTCCGGAGAAAACTTGCCGGCAGATCTGAGGCTGTGGGCGAAGGTTTGTAGTCTGAAAACTGTAGCTTGTGAGGCACATGTCTGTTGATGGATTTATATGAAAATTGAGGGCCCAGGATTGGTTATGACTTTGGGTGGGACATTTTTTTTCTGTCGAGGGGCCAGTATAATATAGTGCATGTGCACTTGCTCACAGGCACAAAGGCACATGTGCGTGCATTAATATTTAAAAATAACATATATTTATAGACAGACTGTCTCAAAGGCTTAAAGTATAAACTCAGAAAGTTTAAACTATAAATATGAACCGGTTGACTGACTCCGCTACGGCTGCTGCTATTTTAGAAATGGCAGAACTGGCGTTTTTTTTGTGTTTGTTTTTACATTCTCATCAGGATGCTGCCAGCGCTGTTCTGACTGTACTGGATGCTTCTGGATGCTCCTGCAGGGATCTCTGCCCTGTGAAGAACCAACTGCACACCCAGGCTTGAGGAGATAAAGGCATGGACAAGTTTCTCCACAAATAATTAAACATGACTGGGTTAGGAGAGTGTAACACTGGTGTTAGACTGGCCAAAGCCGGAGTCTTCATTCATCTTGTGTAAACGCCCAGCTACCAATCTATACGCCTGATCCTGCGCTATTACTAATTAATTTACAGACATGTACTAAAAAAAAAAAAGAAAATTGAGAATAAATACGATTTGACACTTGTAACTGCTGAAGAATGCCTACAGTGCTTTTTGCTGCAGTCTACTCAGTGTTTTGTGAAATGTGGAGCAGCAGCAGTGAATAGTCATGGGAGCAGACAAACTCCTGCTCTCATTCGCTCGGGTGCTTTCTATCTGTCCCTCCTGTGCACAGAAAAGAAAGCAAAAGTTGGATTTTTCCCATAAATCCTCTGAGGGGCAGAGTAATGGCACTGTTGTTACATGCTGTGCATCAAATAAATATGTATAAAAAAAAGTAAAAAAGTAGGTATACCATCTATAAATAAGTGTATGCAAGCATTTACTCCAGAGCTGCAAAACGACATCTGTATTCTCCTAATGGCAAAGTATATATAGGTCAGTGTTTCTGCAGTTGTTGGAGCTGGAGTCAGAACAGATCAGATTGTAGTTTATTGCAGTTTTTGTCGATTGCTTACAGACAGTCTTTCAAACGCATTTTTCGCAAAACTCTTACGCACAGAATCACATCAAAAGCACACGCAGGAAATACAAAACCCTACATGTCTGCTGCAAAATGTTACAGTGCCTATAAAACAGTATTATGTCTCCTCAAAATGCTATTTTGTGTTCACTTGACACACACAGGCCATCAGAAGATATTATGAAGAACCAATTGAACGCTGTTGTGCTGAATGGAAAACCCTACAATGAATAGGAAAATACCATATGAAGTATTATGCCTTTTCATGTTCAGTGTTACTGTACGTTTACTCCTGTTGTATAATATTAGTATATATTATAATAATAATATTATAATATGCAGTAACAAGGTAATTTTTTTTTCTAATACATAATAGCAACAACTGGATGTGTTAATAATTTGCACGGAACAAACCATAGAAAAGAGGAAAATGCAGGCGACAAAAAAAGAAAGAAAAATGAAAACAAAACAAACTAAGCTGCATCATGTCTTCGCTTCCTTTCTTCAGGACCTCATCAACATCACAGGCACCGGTTCTGCAAACCAAAGAGCTCACCTGTGGCCCTTTTATTTTGATTGTAATTGCACAACAGCCTCGGAAATGAGAGTTTTGTCATGTGAATGGAGAATTGTCTGTTTGCAAAATAGAGAGAACTGCGCGTATTGTTCTGAAGAAATTGTATTTTAGAATTGAAATCCGGGTCCAAGGCAGGCAATGTGTTTATAGTACAGCAGAATTGGCTTAGGCAGTCGGCATATGAGTCACAGGTTGCGGTCATTGTGTAATAAGTTCCAATTTTTATGTGTAAACAATTGACAAAAAAAAAACTGTACTATACAAGGCTGAACTGGAGACACAGTGCAGCCCTATCTGCTCCACAGAGGGTGGATCTACTCAAAAGCTCTTCTCTACATAGAAACAAATGACAGCATGATAACATACGAATGCAGCCATCTGCTCCCTTTGTGGGCTTCAGTACAGGGCATAATTGCACAGTACTTTTATTGTGCCTGTTATTAAAGTCAATTGTTTTCTCAGAAATTTCATATAAGCACATATGGAGTTTGACTGAGAAATTAGACGAGTTTGAAAAAAAAAAACAACACAAATTGAACAAAAAGAGTCAGATATCAGAGGGATTGTTTGTGCTTCAACCTATTCAGAGACCCCCTGGTGCTGCGGGACCTGTTGCAGACACACTAATGAAACAGGAAGCGTTAGCGTGCTGCTTGGAATCAATTACCAAGACATGTTATGAACCCAAAGGTTCCCAGCAGAGTTCTTCTTCTTTTTTTTTTCTTACCTCAAGTGACACTTTGGAGCATTGTTTTGATGAGCGGGTGTTGGAGATGCTACTTTGTGTAAATATAAATGCGTAAGGTATGCAGCAGCAGCTCTCGTGCATAGAGGCAGTTGTGCAAATGTTGAACTGTAGCGAAACATCAGTAGAAGGCAGGAAAGAGGTAAATGTAAACTGAAGGGAACAACACATTTTTTTTCTCAGGATAAATAAAATGGCTTTATAAATGGATGGAAATTAGCTCGACACATTTGTTCAGTCTCAAGGATCTACTTAATGCATTCTGGCAAAAAACACTGACAGTGCGTTACTCAGATTGGATGTCGAGCCCATTCATTAGCAGAGAATCCGTCCAGTTGCAGTGGGCACGCGTCTCTGGCCGGAATTCGATTCGAAAACCCCAGCATCCTCGGTACGGCCTCAGCTCGCCCAGCGGAGTTCCTCGCTGCTCCGAAAGGATATGTTTTTTTGTGACATTATTTTGCATCAACATAGTCAGAGAGGAGACCTGTAACCTGCGCCTACGTGCGTCTGCATCAATCAACGTCCGGCCGAGCGTACGCACAGCGGTACGTGCGCATGAGCGGGAATGTGACACCAGCGGTTCTGACAGTCAAAGCGGAGGAAGTAGGAGGAAAGGATTAACCCGGCAGTCTTCTTTCTCTTAACGGAAGATTGAGTTTTTGCATGATTGCCTTTGACATAATATTATAAAATATGTCATCAGACACAAAAAAAACAAACAAAATACATGCGCTCTTGAGGGCCCCTTTGGCTGCCACGGGGCTCCCAAACGGCTGCTCGGATCATTTAACCCATTTAAGCCGATGAGCCTTTAAGTCTATGACTGTCATTTTTTACTTAAAATAAAAACAAAACTCATATGATGTTATCAACTTCCTGCCCCTTCATCCTGAGAACATGAAGACAAACACTCCCAGAAAGAGGTAATTTTATTTAGATTATAATTTTCATTGAATTTTACATATAAATAGGTAAATAGGATAAATAGTTTTTTGTTTGTGGGTATAATTGTGCAAATGGCAACTATAATAGCCATTAAAATGCTATTTTCTGCAAAGAAAGCATACAAAATGGAAAAAAATATAGATACATAACATGATTGTTAGTGACTCAACTGATATAATCATATGCATGAAATCTTTGAAAAAATCTGAGCTTAAGCGGGTTAAAGGAAGAAGAGAACTGTTGTGTGGGTAAATGAAAAAATTATATCCTGGATACGTTGTCACGGTTTTGAACGGCTCGGATCTTTCCAGTATACATATGTGCTGAAATGCTGCCTCCATAGCAGGAGTAAAAGCCCCCGGGGAGGCATGAATACTGTCTCACACGTTAAGCTGCAGTTCATGCTTCAAGTGCCATTTCTTTTTTTCCTTTCTCTTTTTCTTTTTTCTCATTTTATGATCACGTACTGCAACTGTAGCCTATGTCAACATCTCACTGTATTAGAGATTACAGTCTCAACATGACATTATATTAATATTGTAATACACACACACACACACACACACACACACACACACACACACACACACACACACACACACACACACACACACACACAATTATATTGTTGAAACAATCATCTAGGCCACAGAAAGTGACTGTAACTATGAAGCTACTGCCCCTATAGTGCTGCCTTAATCCTTCACAACAGGGATTTGAGGTGTGTTCTCTGTCCACTTGGTGCACCCACATGTCTAAATTCTTTATTTTGATCTTTTTTCTCATACTCCATATTTGCACAAGCATTTTGAAGTATTGCATTAGATAAGGTTGACAAGAAAAAGCCAGATTCAGGAAAAATAACACAACTGTAGCTAAGGTGTTTTTGTCTTTAAAAAAAAATAAATAAATGCACTAAATGATGGGAACACGTTTGATGAATAAGTTCTATGTATATTTTCGGCTGTTGGTGTCTTGCCGAACATTATGAAACGTGGCTAATACTAAAAGAAATGAAAGAACATTAACAGTTTTCCCAATTGAAACAAATTCCCAAAGACCTCTTTCCATATTAATCTCATAAATGGTCAAGGCAATCAGTTTGTCCAATTTTTTTATAGTCTAATATAAGTGCTACGAACCCGTTGATGCCTAATTTGCATTTTTTTCTGTTTTTTTCTGATATTTCAAGGTTCACTTGGAATTCGATTAACAATTAGATGTTAGGAGCTGAGCTCATCACCTTATTTCAAAGTTTTTATACAACATCTTGATGACGGCCATGTTAATGAACTTGTTTTTCCCAGTCTCCCAGGCCCTCGTCAACCACAAACGCCTCTAAAATAAAAGCTTTAATAGGGAAAAGAAAAGTTATTTCATCCCAATATAAAGACTCTCTGCTTACTTTGAACACCTCTTGTGTTTAAAGTCTCTTTATTCTCTTGGATCAAGATCAAAGACACTCAAAAGTCATTGACTGGGTTTCAGATTCACCGGTTCTCGCTGGTTTCGTTGCACTCCTTCACATTTTGGTAAAATGCTTTCACTGCTTGAATGTCAGGGCCTTATGACGCGCTTCGGAACGCGCTGCAGCTGCACTGACGAAGCAGAGTCTGCATGTCGACATGATGTCATCTCATAATGTAGCCTACAGCTCCTCCAGCAGAAATATAATAGACCTCGAACAGACCCAAGGGAGATTGTTAAAGTAGCAGGTTAGCTAAGACTAGCAAGTGAAGTATTCCCATGCGGGGATAATCAAATAGACACCTAGGGGATTGATGGCAGGTTTTAGCCGCCTCCTAATAGTCACACGTTTGGACAGATATGACTGCGAGGATGAGTCCCAGGTGGATGGGAAACACTTCACAGCAACCATTAGCTCTTGGTTGTCAATAGAAGTCAGCGGATAGAAAGGAGCTGAGGCGCTGATACTTGGTGAACAGACAGTGCGTGCTTTTTGTCGGCTTAATGGTTAAATGAGGTTGCAGAGAGGTATGGAGGGTGCTGTAGTAGTTGAGGGCGATTATCTGACACAGAGCAAATGGAAAGGCCGTCTGGTTGCAGAAGCGAAGGCTCTCATTGTGCCTCATCATAAACACCATCAGTTATTTCTCTCAAATTGTCTCCTATCCGCGCCGAAACGTGACTAAAATGGAAGCGGGAGAGGTGAGAGAAGCTGTGAAACCTCTGCATCTCCTCCTGTCTACTTTATTTTTTCTTTCTTTCTTCCACCCTCATCATCTCCTCCCCACCCTCCGTGGATCCACGGGGTCTAACTAAGCACCTTCTGTCCTCCCCAGCCTCCCAAACTCTTGATCTCCCCAGGCCCTTCGCCATCCTTCACTGGTCTTAATGACAGACATTTATTTAATTCAAGCTACTGGGAAATGAGATTAGTTTCCACAGAGGAGGACATGGGGGACAGGGAGGAGAGCGAGAGAGAGGGGGAAAGAAAGAAAGTGAGGATGTGTGTGTGTGTGTGCGTGTGTGTGCGTGTGTGTGTGTCATATACCTGCAAACCCGCCACCTGCCTGTCTCTCTGGCTTCAAGTGTGTGCTATTTCCGAACAACATGTTTAATGCCATTACAGTCCGCCGCTTGTCACTCTGTCACAGGCTCCGTCACGGCTCCCTGAGGCATGCCCTGATGGGCCAGCGGGAAAACGACGGCAACAGGGACGATGCTGATGAAGATGACGATAGTGGTAGTGAAGATGATGATGATGACAGGAAGTTGATGCTTGTCAGTTGACATCGGCAGTTGCTTCTTCAACGCCACCGCCTGCTTCGTTAGCAGAAGCTCTGCTTGTTTGGATATTGCTCTTCCCCCCAAACAGCAGCGTCAGACTCTGCATGTTTGTGGAAGGATTGAGTCAGCAGTGTGTGTGTGTGTGTGTGTGTGTCTGTGTGGGCCACTTGACTCTGTGTGAGCCTGTGCAGTCTATCGCCCTGCAGCTCTGACACAGTCCGCAGAGACCAGGCTGCGACAGGAGACCTGGGTTCACACTCATGGCTCAGTCATAGCATTCTTCGCACACTCTGACATGGAAACACGTGCGTGTTCACGCGCGCTCAAGCAATCGATTGTTCTTATATGTTGCCTGAATCGCCGGGCGACTGCGGACGCACGTGCACATGCTCACATAACACACAAAACGCACAAACCTGCACACTCAGCTGAATGCAAATGGCATGAGATAAAGCATACACACAGTCTGCCTACAGAGATACGAGGCAGCTACAGAGCAGCACTTGGCTGCCTAAAGCCCCCCGAAGCGCATGTCAACTCCTCCCTCCATCCTACATCAGGGCTCTGCATTTTAACTAAACATCTGGCTGTGTCAGCACCAGTTCATCACAGCAGGGACCGCTCCCCCACCCCCATTTTTTTTTTCTTCTCTGCATTCACGGAAAACTCCGTGCATTACATATTGCGGGAGCAGCTATTTAGGATCAGGCGGAGGTTGAAAATTGCCGGCTTTGACTGCACAAACACTCACGAGTGTCGAGCATATAAATGCGCGCCGATGCACGCCCACAAATGCCAAATGTCCTCGCACATAAGATGTTTACATGCTGGAATGAAACCACCAACTGGGCTACAACAATTAATCAGCTGCTACCTACAGTGTATTAACATTAAGGTTGAGTCACCCCATTAAATGTGTTGGGCCCCCGGGGAAAGTGCTTTAATGTCGGCTGAGAGAAAGTACAAATAGCTCGGTACAAGCTGGATCCGTTTTATATTTGGGGTGTGACAGGACACATCAATGGCAGAGCAGCAGGGCTGGTTTGGCTCAAGAGAAGGCCAGCAGTGAGGCGCCAATGGATGTGTTTGCACTAAATAGAGAAATAAGAAGGTAGAAGTCACGTCTGTGGAGGCATCTCGTAATTGAACACTGGTCAGGTGGGACAGTTCATCAGTAAGTGAGAGGGTCATGTTAATTAAAATGATCAGTAGAGTTGGACAATGTTCTCCACTGGTGGATCACAGGGAAAATCGTCAATAATCCCATTGATATACAGTCTGACCCGAAGGCTAATAATAGGTCTTTGGTTTCATTCTCTATTGTTTCACATCTATTCTATTCTCTATTGAAACATGACTAACAGAAGTTATTTCTGCATTTATTGGAGCCACAAATAATAATAAAAAAAAACCCCAAAAAACAGCCACGCTTCATTTGGGGAAATTATCGGCTCAGCTCTGGCGGTTCTCTGATGGAGGAGTAACTTTTAGAAGTTAACATGTCTGATCCCTGAACTGGAAAGCGAATCACCCTTTCAATCAGTTTTGGAGCACTTTCTGAAGATTTGTTTATTCCCCATCTATTTTGAGCCACAATGCGACGTGTGAACGTGCGCTGCATGTTTTTTTTTTTCTTCTTCTTTCCTGGCGTTGACAGGGTGCGATCACACCCTCTGCTTTTCTGTCACCAAGGCAGCGATGTCAAAAGACATTAAATCACAAAGTTCTTTTCACTAAGTTATTCTCCATACATCCCCGGAGCGGTTATATAGGTGTGAGCACGGTGCTTGTCTCTGTAGAAAAGGCCTTTAGTGATTACAGTGCATCGGGAGTTGAGTGTAACAGCAGTCACCTGAAGTAGCACGTTACTTCTGATTTAAAGTGTGAACAGAGCATCAGGGCAAGTGATACCGTCCCTCCTCTGATGATACAAGCAGCATTCTGCTCATGGACAGGATGTCTGCTCAGAGACAAAGAGATAAATCATGGGGAAGGAAATGGATCATATTCATAGGCATGAAGTTTGAATTTGTAGCATGATGAAAATTTTGGAATGCAGCCAGTTTTATTACCTGCATTGGTCTTGGACTCAAAACCGGCATCACGACCGTCTACTTCATTTGTTTTCCCTTTCTACGTCACCTACATAGAAATTTATTTATGCAAAACTAGGTCGACTGAGCTCAAGTCAACAAGAAAACATGTTTCAGTATGTCAACCACACTAATTGGAACACATTTATTGCATTTATTTTGAATTGGAAGCATATTTAACTGACTGAATAATTCTAAAATGTGTCTAAGTGTCACAATGGAACTTTTTCCGTTCCTTCCTATTCACCAGGACAGTGAAGAGAGGTATCGTGGTATAATTAGTCATCCTATTTTCTGCACAAGAACACAATCAGATGTTTGTCGGGCTGCCAAAGCAACACCTCTGAAAGTATTTTACCTGATTGAGTCATAAACAAAAGCACTCCACCAACATTCTGGTTATATGTGATTCTAGGCAAATCTTTCCACATGTGGTTTCACGCTAGCCAACAATGTCTCGCTGCAGAAAAAGCATTCCCACAAACAATCAACATTTCTATTTTAGATTTTGAGTTTTTTTCACATTCATTGTGTTTCTTTTGTTTAGAATATTTTGAGGACACAAACGCCAAGGAAAATAAAATACTGGTTTAAGTGCAAGGATATAAGGAATTCTAATTAAGGATTGGATAAGGATGATTTTATTTTCAATACATAGAATAACTGTTAATAAATACAAAAGGCACTTACAAATTACCAATTTTTGTACAATGTATGTAAATGAATACAGTAAATATACTTGATTTTGAGTGAGACAGATGATCTCGAATATATCAGTGATTGTCAGAACATGTTTTAACAGCACCCGGAATCTAAGAAAGAAAGCCATTTCATCAAGGTACAAATGTAGGGCTTTAACTCTGAAATTATCTAAAATTATACAGTAGAAACACTTGATTTTGAGTTAGTGTGCACTCACTGTTTTGCCCCTCACAATTTAGTGGGATGTTTTTACATTTATAAGGGAAACTTAAACTTTAAGTCAAATTTTGAAGGCAAACTCAGACAAGAAATGAGAATTTTTTTGTGCATTTTCCTTAATATCATGTTGCAATGAGAGCGTCTGGCCATTACTGGGCGTTAGAGAGAATCTTTCAGGTCCCTGGATTAGGTCGTTCCTCATGTAAAAACCTCTTCACCACTACCAGCTATGGTTTATGTGCGGCATTGAGGGTTGAGTGTTGCCACCAATCGTTAATACTCCATGTCATTGTGCTTCTACTCAGTCACTTTAATACAATAATTAATCAAAATAAACATACAGCGCTTGACAATAAGGCTTTTACATTCAGCGCTAATCAGACAACTCATTAGGCAGTAATGAGCCAACTCTGCTTGCTCTTGTCGTGGTTGGGGGAAGTTTGGTGCACGGGGAGAAGTGTGTGCACATGTGTGTGTATGTGTGGGAGAGAGAGAGAGAGAGAATGCACACACATACATGTGCGCGCACACACACACACACACACACACACACACACACACACACACACACACACACACACACACACACACCAGCCGGCACTCCTGTAGTCCCACTCCAATTATGGCAGCATCTCACCCGGGAAGAAGCCCACTTACCCAGCATTCACTTTGTGAATAATTGATTGTTTGTGTCAGTGTTATATTTGTAAATACATGTTTGCTCTCTGATTAATAGTTTTCTAGACATACTCATTTGTTCAATTTGATTAGACTCTTAAATGTATTATTTACTAGCTGAAAATGCTGTGCAAGTTATTAGTCATCACAAGGGCAAGAAGAAGAAGAAGAAGAAGAAGAAGAATATTTGGCAGGAATATTCCTGCCAAATATGCATGCCCTCCACATGCAAACAGACGTGCTCACATCGATCAGCGCTCGCTCACATGGAGGGTGGCGGCGTGCGCGTGGTTCACGACGTTCCGATGCTGCGAATAGTTTGGCCGTGATTTAGACACTCACAGCTTCTTCAAGTGCGAGCAAATATTCATCATTGCAATAATTAAATTTACACATACACACAGTTAAAGTCGTTTCGAAATACAAATGCCAGACACATTTAGCATTTACAGCAATAAGAAACACTGGATGGTCGTGAGCCTCTCTGGAGAGAAAGGTTAGCACACAGACAATGCAGATGTAATTCGGTGCTTTGTGGGAGCTCAAATATGTTTTCTTCATGCCTTTGATGAAGGAAATGAGTAACTGTGACCTTTTGGGCACGCTTTTTTTTCTTTTTTTTTTTTATTAATATGTGGGAGTCTGCATTATCACTAGGTCTGATTGATTCTTTTCACAGCGGCGTTCAGCTTTGTAAAGAACCTGGTCAAAGGTGTTGGACGAATTTACCAGAAAAAAAGCAGTCGCCATAAGAATATGTGTCTGAAAATGTAATTTATTCATTGGAGAGCAAAGCTGTAACTAGCAGCATAAGAACATCAAAGCGGCAGGCTGCATGACCTGTGTCAGTGCTTTGTTGCGTTTTCTAATTTACTATTCTTTTTCCGGATGGACCACAGGAGTGACTCAGAGGCCGGGTGACGCCGTCGGTCGCCTTTCGTTTCGCTTGCCCTCCTCCAACATGGCGGCCATAGCGCCCCCTCTGCTCCAACATGGCGGTTAGCGGTTCGCTGAAATATGTTCCTGAAAACACCAGCAGACAATGAGGGCTGTAACAGCATTCTGTCAGTTTTCATTCACCACAAAGCTAACAGCAGACTCGTTCGTTGACTGAAGTTTCCATCGAGACTATAATCACGTGACCGCTGCCTCTTCTGCAGAGTCATTGCTGCAGAGTCAACGAGACTAAACACGGACGCCGTCACTTCGCCTCATGTCTTTGCTCTGCAACATGTGAACATGCTGTGTTGCAAGTACAGCAAGGGAGGAGGAAGGAGCGAGTGATCGCTAATGAAAACGTTTCTGTACATTCTCACACGTTGAGATTGCAAATGTTTTTATGAGGAACGAATTTAATTCAGCCCAGGATTTGAGGACTACCTATTATTCTTCTATATCCGCTCATTCCTCATTAGGGTCGCAGGGGTCTGCTGGAGCCAATCCCAGCGCGTTACAAGCGAGAGGCAGGGATACAAACCATTCACTCACACACTCACACCTACGGGCAATTTAGAGTATCCAATTAACCTCAGCATGTTTTTGGAGGAAGCTGGAGAAAAACCCATGCAGACATGGGGAGAACATGCGAACTCCCAGACCAAGGACCAAGGAAGTCTTGAACCTGCGACCTTCTTGCTGTAACCCCTGCGCCACCGTGTTGCCCTTTTGAAATCTCAATCGTTATAAAAATGTTCATAGATGGATAGATAGATTTGGAGAAAAAAAATAGCTTTAAGATCACAGAAACAGATACACAAACACACAACTGCACACGTCCAAATGAATAATCTCCTTCCAGGCTTCTGCTTGGCAGAGATAACAACCATATGTCTTTTTTGTGATTCTGAAATATAAGAAATTGTTGATTTCAGTCAGGGCAGTATTCCATCAGCCGTGTAAACTTGTTCATTTCTGAGCTTGTGGGCCAAAGACTGTTACTGTTTTAACATGTCATTGTAGAAAAAACGCAACGGTTTTACTAATTCCATTCATAATGGCTCTGTTCTGGTTTCCCTGTAAGCCATCATCAGCACCCTGAAACTCAGGCAGCTAAATGCAATTCACCCGTAATGAATGACACCGAATGGTTTATTATTTAAAGCCTCCACACTATGGAGGAGCACACGGGTCAAATGGTAACAAAGCATTTCATTAATTAATAACTACTTAATAACTAATTGTACAATAAAAGATGAGTCTAATTTTAATCCTTCAATAAATAGTTCACATTCAAAAAGGGACTGACAAAGCTTATGACTTCTAACCTATTAGCCAATAAGTATATAATTAATTGATTCATTAATAAATAACCTCAACAAACTGCACAGGACCACATATTGCTTAGTTAAAAGAAAAAAAGACAATTTTGCAAGTCAAGAAAGTCAGACTTTGTCATAAAACTGTTGAGGTATAAGAAAATACATAAATTAATTAAATAAATTAACTCTTTCTTGCTTTTTCCACAAGCTACCGTGATGTATATCATGCAAAATGAGAGACAAAAGTTATGTATTTTTTCATTTATATTTCATTTTTTTTTTAAACAGGGAATGTTTTGTCATGATATGAGTTGACAGAATTCATATATGTTCATATTGTTCATATACATTCATGGCACAATTCAGATGGGATCAAAAACATTATTTGTCTCTTGCCGTTGGCGGCCGTGCATAATTTTTTTCCAAAATAAGGTCCCATGTGGTAAACTGAAGGCGGAAGTACTTAACCTCTCTATGGTTCTAACTGACAGTCGGAAATGTTGGAGTATTTAGCGATGATAGATGTTTTGCTTCTAGTGTGGTGAGTAGTGGGCTGTTGCTGATTTGGCTGTTACAGCATGTTACACTGCTGCTGTTGAAAACCTTAAAACCTGTTGCAAAGAGGTTGTGGACGAATGCCCAGAAACTCAATGGGGGAGGATCTCACTTACAAAACTAATAGACACGGTACACCGTTGGTGTGTACATGCGCGTGCGTGTGTGTGTGTGTGTTGTGCTCCTCGGGAATGCTAGCAGGCCAACTGAAGAGAGAAGGAAAAGCAGCACTGCTCTGCAACATATGCCAAATATAAGCCTGCCTGCCAATTTGTGGGGGATACTGGCAAGTGGTAGCAATGCTGAATTCTTGACAGAGGGAGATGAATAATTGAACATGTGCAGAGCAAAGTTCTGCTGGGATAGAGCGGGGTGTCTTCATACACGGTGAGGGAGAATGGAGACAGGCGTACTGCCTATGAGCAAAACTCTAATTTAGATAGTGATGCTTTTGCCCTTTGCAAAAAAAAAAAAATCAAAAAGTTGCAAAGATGTTAAGATGAACATGAATGGGTTAATGGTGAGACATGAGTGGATAAAAAGCCTTATTGGCCTTTATATATTTCGATCATATCGTCTGCAACCAAAGACGCCAAAAGAAGGTTTACACTGCAACCACATAGAAAACCAAGGAAATAAATAGAAAAGAAAACTAAAGCATGCTGCAAGAGAAATCTGCATCTGGAACCTAATCAATTTAATGGAGACATTTATTCCAGCAGGTATTAATTTTATATTCAAATTTTAATAATTTAGCGGACACTCTGCTCCGGACCAGCTCCCACTGAATACAACAGTAGGGCACACTCCTACTGTCTTACAGTTAAAGGATTTCACACCAGCCTCTTACAGAAATCTGTAAATCACTCTTCTGACAACAGATTGTCAGACTTTTTTCATATTTTGGTGAAATCTGACCATGTGTCCATTGACCAGGAAAATTTTAGCAACTTATATGACACCAAGACAAAAAAACACAACAAAAAAACAAACCATAACGCATCCAAGATGGTTGGTCTAGGCTTAAAATAAATGTCGGGGGGACTTTTGGCATGTTGACGTTGTGTCAGATTGAACATGAATACAGGCTGCCATGTGTGAGAAATTCTTCATGACAGCTTTCAAGTATTTACATCTGTTGTGTTTCTCCTTATTTACTTAAGGCCTGCACCGGGGGTTTTTGTGGTAAAATAGAAGAAAAGCTGACAAAACTGACAGAAATTGCGTGTTTGGGCTCATGCAATATGTATTTTAAGGCAGTCCTGTTTAAAGGCACAAGATGGGAAAGGAGGACATTGATTGATTGATTTTAATGGATCATAGCAGCCTTGTCAAAAGGAGTTTTACCAGAACCCCCAAGGATTTTTCAGAAGTCATTCAATCACTGGTCTTGTTGAGCTGACAACATCAGGATGTTTAACTAATATTTTCTCTCTTGATGGGATCACCTCGATATCTTTTTTTTCTCCTTCCAAATTCAGCGGTAGAAAACACCTTTGCTGCTCCTTTCCCTTCCCAAACATGTGCAGTCAGCCGGCATTTGCGAAATCTGATTAACTTCGGCTGAGCTCATTAATAATTGTAGTCTTAGTTATTACCCTGCTACGCTTAGCCGTTCTTGCTGTACGATTAATAAGCAAAAGATCATCTGACTAATATACAACGTTATTATTTTCCCATTAATATAGAACCACAGAAACAAGGAGGAGATCTTGAACCAACAGAGAGCCATTACCTAACATTTTAATTTAAAGGTCCCCTCCAGACATGCTTTACGATGAATAGAAACTGCTCTACTTAGAATAATAGTGTGTTTGATATTTTTTTCCCCCCACACAAAGTTCCATTATCTCATTAAAAACCTTTATTAAATCTTTTCCTTTTCCCTCATTAAAAAAAATCCAGAATGTATAAATATACAAATACATTCTGTTGGACATGTTAAGTCCAGTCTCTTGCATTTGTATAAGCTGGATATTGAACCAACATCGTCTTCCAGACTATTTGTGATGTCACAAAACTGCCTCTTGAACTCATCGGACTTTCGATCAGCAACAGGGAATGTTGCATTTATTCAGCAAATAAATGTAAAAAAAAAAAAAAAAACAACCTTCTAGTGTCAAACACTGCTCAAGCTCAAACATCCAGGAACATGAAGAAAAACTTATTTTTGAGCAGAGCAGAGACTTTAAAGGTTTTTTTTTTTTTAAATCACAAGGCTGGGATTGGCGATGTCCTCAAACTGAAAGTTTAGAAACCAAGTACATCTGATCAGAGCTGTTTTTTTTTATTTTTTAAGTCAGCTTTAAGGCTTTCCGGATTAAAAAAAAAAAATAAATAAGAGCAATAAATGCAAAAACGAGCCACGGAGATTGCTTCTGATCGAATCTCAGCAACTGTGCTGGAGGACGTGAGAAGGGCAGGCGACCGGACGGAAGACGTAAAGAGCCTCCGCCTCTTCTATGTCGCCGAATAAGGGCCGCCCCCACGACGGCGCACACGCATGCGTGCGTGCGATGTGCGTGAGCGATGCACCGCGATTTTCCCTTGTTTCGCTGAGTGAGCAATAGAGCGATATAGACTACAAGCTTTTGAAAGATAATGATGAATCCTGCCGCTTGAGGCAATGACAAGGAGTATACGAGGGGAAAACAAACTGTGTCCTGGTTAAATGGTGCTGCCTGCATAATAGACAGAGACAAATGTGAGGGACTACGTAGATGTGACAGCAAATTTTCTCCAATGGCATTGCTGCGTTGTGGATGTGTCACTGTCCGGCTATGGCCTGTGACTTTCCATTAATCCCTGCAAATTGATCTGTTTTGTTCTCTCTTGTTTAATGGTGAATTTAGCATTGCACTGCCACTTTTGCTGAAACCTATTATGTTCTAATCATCATCTTCTCTCCTCTCCTTTCCCCTTGCCCTATATTTCCCCCCCCCCCCTCTCTCTCTCTCTCCACCCCCGGGCGACAGATACCACCCTGTCCAGTGAACGTGGTAAGTACTGCATCCGCACACTCCCTTGATTCAGAGCCATCTGTGCATGGACTCTGCCAGCGAGATTGGCTGTCTGCTGTTGATGTGGAAGGAACCATCCTCAGATGTTGGTCTCAGCGGGGGAGCGTCGAGCCACAAACATCATTTGCATCACCAGGAAGCCGCTTTTCCCCCTCCGTCACGTCGCGTTTCGAGGCGAATGTCGAGGCGAGGACAAAAACATCAAGCGCAGGCAATTATGAAAGCAGCGTCCGCGGACCCATGTGGCCAATCAGAATTCGAGTTTAGCATATTTTTTCCGTGCGCGCATTTCGCCTCGACCTACTTAGTCAATTTACCCCCTTTTGACTCACTAGTGTTTAATAAGGAGCCAATAAGGAGTTTTACTTTTTTTCCCGCTCACTTCAACATTAGTGGAACCCATCCCTGATTCCCACACTATGGCGGCCTCTTCTTTTATTTTGTGTTTGACTCCCTTCTGTTATGCTGTTATAAATGGGCTTCCAGTGCTTGGAGGAGCGATTTAATCACTTCATTAAACAGGTTGAAAGATGCGCTGCACTGGCTTTGTTTGTGTCTTATTTTGCATGTGTGCAGATGCTGGACATCTGGTCTACCCTGTAAGCAAAGGGAGACCACCTGTGACAGCCTCTCTTCTTCTGTCACACGGGTTCACGTGCTCGTAACGCGGCGAGTTTCGGTGCGGCACAGAGGCGGGAAGCGATCTCGCTGAACTCTCTTCGAGGACGGCCAAATTGGCACGTCGGTATCTTGTGCCGTGGACAAAAGTCGCGGCTCGAATCGAGCGCTCTGAGTTTATTTTTGTGCGTCTGGTTAACATCGATCCGCCGGTGGAGGAGACAGTGATGCACAGGGAACATTGTGTGATCAATTTTTCATCGGCGACCTAGCAACAGTGCGTCACTCTTCTCTATCCCAGCTCGTTCTGAACAATGAGGAGCGAAATCGCCATGGATTTGCAATTCATCCCGAGCGGCCTCTTTGATTATGACCTCATCGCTTCTTTCTTTCCATTTCTTAAACGCCGTGCCACTCTCACATTAAAACGCACGCACGCATGAGTCGCCTCCCCTCCCGCATCTTCTTTCTGTTCTGTGCTGCTGAGCCGTCATATAATGGGAGGTGATATTCCACGCTGAAAGGCAGGAAAAAGAAGAAGAGGGGAAGTAAAGGATGCGTTAAAGAGCACGCGAGAGAGTGAGCGGGAGGCGGCGTTAAGGGCAAGGTCTGCGTGCCCTTGGCCCGTTATTGAAACACGGCTGGCAGATAGCCAATCAGTGGACTGCTTATCACTCGCCGCGTGCCCCAATCAAAAACTCGTTTCATGTTGTGTTTTTTTAGACATAAATTTACAGCACACACCCACGGTGCACAATGCCGCACGCTTGCACGTCTTCGCTTGTGTCTTCCTGCTTAACAACCTGCGTGCCCCCCCCCTCTGGCGACGGGGTGTGTTTTTGAGTCGTCTGATAGGTTCTTCTCCGTGTGAAGTGGCTGCCAGCGCTTCCTCTCCCAGCTTAATTGGCTGTACCTGAGGCAGGAGGGCAAGGTGTAATTGCGATAAGAGAAAAATGCTGCGCTCGGATGGTTTTAGTGCCCTTATCTATAATCTCCGGATTGATTAGGGTTTTTCTGCCAGCCGTGCAAATTGTTCAACCCCATCAGCTGCGTTGCAAAGCACCTTAAACCCCGTCTTGGTCAAAACCGCGAATGCACATGAGCAAACTATAAACCAGACGGTGCGTGTACTGCTGATTAGGCTACAATATCCTGACCATTGGTTTTCACTGATCTGTGCTTGGCTGTGTGTGCTCACCATTTTTTTTTTCTTGTATTATTTTTTTTTTATTTTGCTAAAGGCAACTGTGGTTGTATTAGAAAATGCATGGTACAGTTTAGCACCTAAATTACCACACTGAATGTCTTTTTTATGTTTTTTTTTTTTGGTCAA
Source organism: Lepturacanthus savala (assembly GCA_030544235.1). NCBI lineage: Eukaryota > Metazoa > Chordata > Actinopteri > Scombriformes > Trichiuridae > Lepturacanthus > Lepturacanthus savala. Next base: position 9,880,635 of record CM060463.1, read on the forward strand.
GTTAACAAGGCTGTATCTCCCTGCAGACGCTTGCATGTCAGCAATCCAATTTTAGAAATAATGCTAATAATAATTTCAACAATAAATTATATTTTCTCAATGTCTGCAATCTGAAAATCACTAACTCTCAACCAGATACACTGAGAGAAGCGCTTTATGTACAGTCTGTCTCTATCCACCCCCCCCACCCTTTCGCTGTTTTTGCTGGTTTTGAGTATCGTTTGGGGCTGAAAGAGCAGCTAATGGGCTGCGAAATGTCTCCAAAGCTAGAGCAACAACAGAAGCTAATGTCTCAAAGCCCTTCTGAAACAACAGAAGTGAGAAGAGAAGAGAAAGGGGAAAGAAAACATGCCTGGGTTCCTCTAATGTGTCAGAGAGGCCATTTCTGTCAGCCTAATTGTAGTGAAGCTTGTGGCCTTGTGAAACAGCGTAATTGCCTGCTGGAATGGATAGAGCTGCACTCTGTGAGGTTTTCCTTCCCCGTGTAACGCAAGCTCCTGAACCTTCTCAGCGGTGTTCTGACATTTGCTGTTTCAATCTTTCCAACTCAGCGCTTAGTAGGGCAAATTCACTGCTCAGGGATATTGACAGGGCGATGTGAAATATATTACGTTTGGCAATTTTAACCGGACAAGTTGATTTACCTGCACGGAGCCCGAGAGATTTTGCTCCAAGTGAATCAAGGGATGGAGCTCCACAGATTAGCTTATTGGTGCTAATGTGAACATGTTCATTCGAGGGGTGCTGCACCTAATAATCTGAGTGTTTCTTTTAATTTTTATGTTTGATATTACAGAGGATCCTGTTAAAAAAAAAAAAAAGAAACGTAAAAGAAAAGACCTGTGTGTTGATGCATTAAATGAATCTGCCAAGAAGGAGCTGTGGTAGAATGTAGTTCTTGATCATTTTTTCCAAAATGTGGCGAAGCGTGCGTCCCATCCTCTTCTCTTCTCCCTCAGTACCAATTAAAGCTGTTTTTTTGCAGCAGATCTTGAGCTGATGAAGACAGCCACTAAGAGCTCTTGAAGTAAAGTCACACAGGACCTGTATGGCAGATGGTTTGTCTAAAAGTATGTGCAAAGAGAGATAGGAGGGAAGGAAACAAACAAGCTTAAAAATGGCAGCCTGTCTCCAGCACAGAGCGCCTTTTTTCCTTTTTTTTCTTTCTTTTACCTAATACAGTATAAAATTTACCAATTCTAAAAATTTTAAACTTTTGCTCAAACTATTTTTCTTTTCCATGCTGTCAAACGTGAAACATACAATCTTTTTTCGGTTGAGAATTTTTTGCAAGCATCCTCCAAAAGCTGGTGAGGGTCTCAAAGAAAAAAAAAAAAAAAAGGAAAACAGAAGAGCTGGGAGCTGCTTGATCTCAAGGCTTTGACCAGCTCTCCCAGCTGAATGGAAACAAGCTTTGTGCCGGCCTTTTCCCTACAAAGGCTGAGACGGCAGAGAGTCGAGGCACAGAGGACACTGCCTAATGGCTACAAGTCCGGCTTTTTTCCCCCAATGGATTACATGTTCCAAAAAGATAAGGCTTGATCAGTATTTTTAAAGAGAAAAAAGCCTCTTTTTTTTGTGATGCAGATGAGAGCGGACAGGAACGTTTCTAAGGCTTTGCACAAAAACCCCAGAGCATACAAACGTGGACACAGAGATCATACACAATATAAGCATGGCTTCAGGGTCGCACCGCTTTACCGTGTCTCTATTTCACCTGCAGCTATTTTTTTTGTTCTTTTAAACCGTATTTACTCAAGAGAGCGCTTTTCTTTTGCATGAATATTCCACAATTCCGAGTGGCAATTCCCCACCTGGAATTATCCTGGGATGGAACCTGTGACCTTCTGGTCACAAAGCTCACCTCTCTAACCTGCTAAATGGATCAGTTAATTAACGGATTAATCACATTTTTTTCATTTAAAAAAATGTGATGGATGTATTTTTGTGCTGTTTTCTCACATTGTACAGCCATATAATTTTAATTACTCATCTTAATCAAGAAAACAATCAGCAGATTATGCCATCTTTTATCATAGTATAAAGCTCATGTCAGAGAAACTAAAAATTGACTTTGTTTTTGTGCTCTGTTCATAGGCACCTGTGATATCTCTGTAATTATTTCAATCATGGCACATACTGTATTTGACCAATTAGTTCATACTTAATTTGAAGACCCGGACTGGGACTAATAAAGCCACATTTCCTGGGGTTAATTATACCGGCATTATGTGATATCATGAGGAACAGGAAATGCCAAAGCACGCATTAGTATCTCTCCTTTTCCTCATCAGCGTACACTGTGGGAGACATTCTCCTCTTCAGCTCTGCTTCCATCCCTTTTTTACACCTCTCCTCCTCTCTTTTGCTCAGAACTTTCAGGCACACACACACACCCTCCCTTTCTCTTTTAGTGCCGGGGCCACATGGCACAGCAACATGGAGCCTGTGACCCAAGTCTGGCCCAGGCAAATCCCTGCACAAATAGAGCGTAGAGACCATTATTAAAACCGATCACTGCTGCTCACTACTAACAGTTAAACTACAGCATATCGGAGGTTTCGGAGCGGTGCCATTCCTCAGGATCTGGGGTTTGGATTATGATGTACTGCTGCGCTGGCAATCGCATGAGGGCAGGCCCTTCGAGAGGGTTCACGCAAAGAGCATTAGGTTTCTTCAGTTTAAGGAGGGGGAAAAAAGACAGATATTTTCTGACATATTTCACCTCCAACGCTCAGCTTCTCAAAGCACAAAATACTCAAATTTGCTTTCATGTGAAGAACACCGCCTTTTAGCTTTTGGTGCTTTTCCCTGTCAAAACCTGTATTTCAGCAGGAACGATTTGCCTGTCAATCATCGTCACTGCTCAGTGCTCCTTACTTTATTTAGCTATCCTAATGTACTGAATTCTGCTCTGTGTGGGCAAATGAGTGTGTATGCTCACATGCATGTTTGTGTGTGTGTCGTATGCCCTAGTGTGGTTGGATCTGTGTGTGTGTATATTTGCGTGTCAGACATTTTATGTTATAAGCACTAATCTGCCACTTCTATAAGATTACTGCTGGCGCTGACTTCATGCAGCATGTGTCAACATCCCAGCTGACAGAACCTGCTGAGTTCCTGTTCCCCTCAAGGTTTATTCTCATTGCACTTCCCTGTATGTTAGCAAATTACTTTAATCGAGCCTAACTTGACACATTAATATCATTTAAACTCTCTCCGACTCACTTTTTTCCCTCCAAATTAGGCATGTAGAGCACATCCAGGCTCACTGAGACTGTTTCCATTAATGACATAATAACGCTGTTGTGTAATTACTTCTCCACTTCAAAGCAAATAGCACTAAAAGATGAAGAATTCACTAATGATTTTATTCCAGTTATGCTGTTTCTTTTAATGTTTCCTTAATTAGGTTTTAAAAACACATATCAGTGGTATAGTTGAAAACTTGGAAAGTGAACCTACACCCGAGAAAAATACACTTGAGATGCTTTGTTTCCAAATGGATAATTTCTGGTTATGAGTATTAAATGTTTATGTGAGTAAACTCCCTTTTGTTATTGTAGTAAGGCCTGTTACACAGGATGTTCCTCTTATTTTAATTTATTTTTTCTTAATCTTGAGGGTTTACACACTGAAATAGCTCCAGGACTACAATGTAATGCAACCACTCATTTTTATGGAGAGTGAGACAGAGGGAGAAATTTGAAACAGTGTAAAGTATTCTCCCCGGAAAGGGAAAAATAAAATGGATGTTTCCCTATGAAGTACGAAGAGGCGTATTTCTCACCTATGACAAATTCTAATTTCCTCTGCTCCCCAGTCGTGTAACTGTCAGAACCACTTTGCTGTTACAATTTTCTCCCTCATCATCTAAAAGAGCACATTCGCCATCCACCTGTGAGTCAGGCGCAGAGAGAGTAGCATGCAGCTGTTGACACTGACTAAGAGAATGAAAAGTTGAAGTTCTGTCACTGTGCATTTCTGATGATTCACCATCATTACCTTTGAATTGAATTATATAGGATTGGTTTGTCTGCAGAGTTATTTGTTCAGTAGATGTTCCATACATCTGTATATTTTTGATGAAAGTAACAGATGCTTTTATTTTACAATTAGCTGCAGGTTTTTTTTTCTACATTTCCCATAACGATTTTATAAAACCAGCGTTTTTGTTTTTATTCTTTTGATCGTTTAGCCGCCAATTGAATGTGTACAATGTGTAAGTTTCAATAACATGTTTAGTGATTAAGAGCATATAGTATTTTCTCAAACGGAGCCACTGCGTTAGCAAATTTAAAATCCACACTGCAATATAAACCAACACTGCAGGAGTTCGTTGGAAATAAACCAACGACTGTCCCTTGAACTACAGGGTGTGTTGGTACTGAATTACGTTATTTTCTCTTGGCAATTATTCATTCACTTATTCATTATTTTGTTCCTAAGTGTTGATTTTGTGACCGAGTAGCGTGGCCAGGGTTGTCGATGTCACTCTACTGGTCCGCTGGTTTTCATTGAGAATTACCATGATATTGTGTACATCCGCGGTGCATGAGGATGACTCCCAATGTCCTTGGTCCCCAGACTTTTCAGGCCTCAGCTAATGTGTGTTAATATTTAATGTGTTCTTTTTGCTAAGTAGCAAACAGTATGCTCTTTCACTGCATTGTCGACAGTGCTAAAGCTATGGTATAGCCGCACTATAGCTTTAGACTCTTTAGGCCTTCTCACATAATTTACATCAAGTGCTATTGATGTGCAGAACTTTAAAAAAAATAACCTTAAAATTATAGATTTTAAAAAAAGGATATAAAGTTGTAACCAGAAAGGGTCAAAGTTGTAGAAGTTGCTTTTCTCTTATAAAGCAGTCGGTACTTTTTAGACTCACCCAAAGTGACCCTGTTGTTGTCCTGTTTTCATCCTTTATCATTGTTTTCTATGCCCTATCATACCAATGCCCCCATTCATTCTAAATTGATCGAATTGAACTGTTCTGCGCCCCTGATATTTTTCATCTCAGGACCGGGGGGGGGGAACGCAGCATATTGCTGGCTCAACCTTTCCAAACAGCACCTGTACAAACTGGTTTTCTCCGCCCCACTCTTACAGCTCCATCGCTCTCGCTCTTGCCCTCGCCCAGTCGGCAGATTAACTCTGCACGGTGCTGCTGGAGGAACGAGGCCAGCTAGAATCAAACATTAATCAGCTGCTGTTTTATAAGACAGAGGGAGCGCCTGCACTCCCTTGGTCCCCTTCTTGCCCTTAGCCTGCCCTGCCACCGAATGTTAATGTGACTGCCATTACTCATTTATGAGCTGCCCGCTGCTCGTTGCCCAGAGCCTTGTGTCCAGGCCTGGGCTGGCAGGGCAGGCTTTGCTGCAGGTGGAAGGCTGTTCCTGGGCATTCAGTGACAGGGCCAGGTCTGTTTTTGACAGCATGTTTTGGAGAGGAAGCCATAATGTTTAGCTGTCTGAAATTGGACAACGGTTATCGGAGAGGTAGGCTGCTGCGAATACGGCTTTGCAATTAAAGTAGGTGATATAGCGCAGGGCAAACACAATTACAAAATACTTCTGTCATCAAATCAGAGAGAATCACACAATTCGCACAAAACCACATGCGAGTCGTCCAATTTGTATTCGGTAAATGGGCAATTTCAAATGATATATTCACATTTGGACTGTTGTAATTGGACATAAATCTCGCTAAATTGCCTCCATGGTGAGACTAAGTACCTCGAAGTGTGCAGACAGGCAGCTTTGAAGAGTTAGTGCTGAGTGGTTCTTCCTGGTATTCAGGACACAGAGCACAGCAGGAGCCATTCTTATTCTTAGTAGTGGCATCAATAAAGGAGCGAGTCTGCGCGAGGTGAGACACACAGACACCGTCTCTTGACAGCGTGTGAAGAGTCGCCCTCAGTGTCTGCGTGGCAGAAATGAAGGCGAAAGCATGTGCTGTGTACACATGTCTGGACCGACTGGATGTGTGAGGGGAATGGAAATAAAGAGCGCGGAGCACAATCGGAGTAGGAACGCTTTCTGTTACCGCTGCTGCAGTGAGCGACTCTAAAGGCGGCGCTCAGTGCAAAGTCGCTGATGATCCAGAATCCCACAAATTGTCACGCAATTCTGTTTCCCAGATGGCTGTGCTCTTTGCCTCACCTTTTCCCCCATGGCACTGTCACTTCAATAGAACCGAGTGGATTCAGTCCACTGAAGCCTTCACTGTTTCTATGAATGTTTAATGCTTGCACCAGAATTACCACGGATGGCACTCTCCGCCATATGTCGACATTTTTTCGCGTTACCGTCACTGTGTTGCCTGCTTCATACAAATGGGATCTCTCTTGAACATAACAAGGGAGCTTTGAACGGTATTTTTACGCGCTGAATATTTAAAACATAATCAACTGACAGACGTAGAGCTCAACCTTTAACCGCCACTTTTGCACACGAGGGACTAGTTCGCGAACACACTTTCATGTTTATTTTAAGAAAGGTTCCTCAGGGAGGATGTCTTCACCTTCATCCCGCTCCTGCCTATGGAGGCTTGTATATGTGTGGCCTTGGGGGGGGAAACCTGAGCATGCAGCAGAAACAGGAAGTATGTAGCCTGTGGCTAAAAGGCAGATACTTCTGCTAGAGTGTTAGGCAGTGCACATACACACGTTTGCTTCTCGCCTGTGGGATTGCTAATCCCCCAGAGATGAAAGGAGACTCCCACTGCTCTCTGATCCCTGTGTCCTGCTGCGGTGGTTCATTTGGTGCCTGGCGGAGAGAGACGGGTCCGGTTGATGCTCCCACACATGGTGTCCTTGACCGAGGCGCGGTAGTGACTTAGGCCGAGCCCCATGCTGATCCAGAAAGTTCCCTATTAGAAATCGATGTCCGTTTGACGCCCCTTTCATTCAAGCGCTCTTTGTGGTGTGTCTGTATCACCAAAGGAAGAGGAAAAAAAAAAAAGGTCAGAGTGAGATAGAGAGAAAGAGAGAGAGTGTGTCGGTGCATACTGAAGATGCCTTCACACCTCTCTGAATCATGGTGTGTCCTCATGGGAAGCCAGGCGTTAATGCTAGATTAACTATCTCCTCTTCATTATAGGAAACAGAGTCCTCTACTCAACCTTGATGCTGGGAAGTAGTGAAAAAAGTTCACTCAGAGTCCACCGGCCATGTCTGCCTTTTTTAGTTTCTTTGTGTGTGTCCTCATACACATGCATGTGTGCATCTACATGTTCATGGCCCGCCAGTATAAGCGTGCACCTTCTGGGTCGTGAATAAATGCACATCATAAACAATAGGATCATTAACTGGGGAGGAAAACGGGTAAATATTTCCTGCCTCAGCTTACATGAGAATAAATTCAGTAATAGGCTCCACCCTGGTGCATCCCTGGCCACTGAGACTCAAGGAAAAAGTATCTTTAATTGTTTTTTTTTTTTTTTTTATATATATAATTTCCTGCTTATTTATGATTTTAAAAAAATCGTATAATTCATTTTTCACTGTCCACTGTAGTGGAGCACAGGACCATTATAGGGTAAAAATAAAAGAATAGAACATATATATATAACACACCACATATCCCCGGAAAACCCAGGATGTCCTATTTTATATCCAGTTTAGTAGTGCAAAAGAGTAAAAGCATATGCACGCAAAGGAAATGTCCAGTACAGTGGACACATGCCAATAGGCCGTGTCTCAAGAGGACATAGAGAGCTGCTGCCGCTGCAGCTGACTGATGTTGGTCTTTGTCGTCGTCCTCCTCAATGTCATGAATTTTAAAGAACAGATAATAAACCCCAAGGGCCCTTGTTCAGCACAACAGTACTTAATAAGGAAATTGCCAACCTCTGTCCTCTACATTTAATCACAAATACAGTCCGGATGACTATCTTCAGTTCCTGATTACATCCCTAATTCCCTGCTTGACTGCTGGCCTAAATGGGAACCTTCCTTCACAGAAAGAAAATAAAGGAATCAGCAGTTAAGGATTGCTCAAGGTGTCTGTAAAAAAAGTCAGAGAGACAGAGACCTTTTATATTATGTTCTGGATATTTCTTACACTAATATACGAAACGTTTTATATCGCATGAAATGTACTGCAGCCTAATATATTACATTGGAGCTATTGTTACGGGAAACAGGACCATACTTGGAAGCCTCTTTCCTTCCTGTTCTTAGTCTTTGAAGCAATAGTTTGAGATTTTGGGAAATATTAATAATCTTGTTGGCTTTCTTGCCAAGAGCTAGATGAGAAGATCAATACGAAGCTGGAGCCTTTTGTACTGATTAAATGTGTAACTAAGTGAGCGTTAGAGGTGCCTCGGGCAAACTTTGTTACCTTTAGACAGAGCCAGGCAAGCTATTCCTCTGCCCCCCACCCCCCCACCCCGGTCTTTATGCTAAGCTAAGCTAACCTGGCTTCTGGCTACAACTAAATATTTCCCTTTTCTACATGAGAGTTCACATATGTGTTTCAGAGAGAATGTGAACAAAGGTATTTCACAAACTATTCCTGTAAAGCAAGCACAGACAAAATGACACAGAATAAGTCCAGACAGACAGAAACGTTGGAACAGGCGGCTCTGGACTTCACAGGAAATTCTGAAGAGTTTTTTTTTTTTTTTTTTGCATATTATCTACTGCTCAGCATCACAGTTGGTCTGACAGCAGTGTTCTAGTGTTCCAGAGTGCTCCACTAAAGCACCTGAACAAGTCAAATAAATCGGTCTTACTTAAACCATTGGCAGCTGACTTGGGAGGCTCGCAGCCTAGTTTAAAACTTCCTATCCCATTTGGCCGATTAGGTTAACAACACATAAGCACCTCCAGGTTCACCTTTGCGGAACATACTGTGCTGTACTTTAACCTACTGCTAAAACAGGTGGCACATGGTCTCCCTGCAATAGGACACCGGTGCAGGCTCATAAATAACAATGGTGGATGTTAGGGCTGTGTAGAACACATGGGGGTCACCTCCGCACAAGTAGGGCAGTGCTGTCCAGGGAGGATTGGGGCGCATCCTCCCTGAGTCTATCCAGAAGTGGCTACCATCAGCAGGTTTGGAGCAGGAGGCGCCTGGTTAATATTTAGGACAAAGCACACTGAACATTAGTTTTCCCCCAGGCTCTCCTTTCCTCTCTGTCTCTGGTGCCAGCTATGCGACAGGTGTCTTTTCAGCCTGGGATGTGATAAATGAAAGGCTGTTTGTCTGGAGCAGAAAATAAAATGCACCCTGTAGGGCAACAAATAAAAGCAGGGCTCCAAGACATCTTGAACTGGATTAATGAAACAGTAATAGCTGCTCTCAGCAGACCCAGCCCGTATGGCCATTTCAGTCAACAAGCCCTCTATTACCCATTAACAATATGATTTAGTAACACAACATCAACTTCCTAAATGTGTGCCGTTTGATATTTTGAGTTTTATTTTGTGTTTGGCACCTTTTTCATTTTTTTTACATCCTGCTGACATTTTGTCAGGAAAAAAAAAAGTTCATTTGAATAAGTCCGCCCTGTTGTGAGTTCTCTCGTAAACTTCGTTATGATGACCTTTTTGTGTTGACACCCCATGTAGCTTCACATTTAATGTAGTCTCAATACATAAAAGTGTCACTGAACGTCATTTCATGAGTGTGTGTTTTCTTCATCACTATTGTAGGAGTTAATGATGCTGAGAGAGAAGGGCACTGCTGTGGGGTGGCTGGAAGGACAGGAAGTGTACCTGCCTTCTCCTGAGACACTCATTAGGCGGCACAGTGTTCACATCACATCACATCACTGCCTGGGTCCCATGGAGGGCTACATTAGCTGCTTATTTATATTTCATTGCGTGCACATGCAAGTATTTGCCTCGTGGGCCTCGAAAGCAGACGCATAAATAGTCATGTCAAGGAGGTAAAGAATGCACTGTCATACCATGGTGGGTATGAGATGACATATATGATTAAATCGTGACCAAACTTGTGTATATTGAATCAGCTGCAGCTCAGTGGCTCTCCTAGATCCACCTGCTAGACTCCTGTGAGTAACAAACAAGCTCCAGCAAAGGCAGTGTCACACTGATCGTCACACTGCAATGAATATAATGACTGAGTAATCAAATTTGACCAGCAATATGTTTATTCATACTATCAATGTCACACTTTTTGGATCAGTAATTAATGCAGAATAACTGAAATGAACAATAATGAAGGGTCTCTAAACTACACATATTGCAGAGTAGACACACATACACAAACACACACACCTTCTTATCCTGTCCACCCCCACACAAATTCACCTGGTAGAACAGAGTGACCTCGTTCTGCCAAAACCCTTCAGTCATCCTCATTACACACACACACACACACACACACACACACACACACACACACACACACACACACACACACTTGCCTCTCACTCAGCCATGTTGAGTGAAGGCTCCCAGCAAGCACACTCCCTCAGCGGACCTGTTAAGTGATTAGCTCAACTGTGCACACCGCCGCGCACACAGCTCATCCACCAGGAAACTGCAGCTACGATCACACATCCTATAGCTTCCTATACTGTGAGCGATTAGCCAAAGACTGCAGCAGCTGATGATCCCTTCGAGGATTAGTTCAAATATTTTTTTTTTCTCCCTTTCTTTTTCCTGGACATCTACTGTTGAGGGAAAGGTGTGGCAGCCTCTAGGGATTCAGAAGGGAGTAAAATACGTGGCTGTCTGAAGGCTGCATGTATGTGAGTCAATGTGCATCAATATCAGGGACATGCAAAGCCAATTAAAGGGGCAGTGGCTTATTTTTTTTTCAATGTACTGCCTGCATTGCTACTCCTGATTTTAGTACAATACATTATATGAATGGAAAGGGTTAGACTTATATTATAAAATATTCTCACATGCCTGCACACACAAACATACTTTTGCACTTAAACCAAGTAGTTTTTAGAGGGCAAAAAAAAAATCAAATGATTGTTCCAAATAAAGAATGCATAATTTACCCATTAAAGAAAGATGGTGTATGCTATATTAAACCAACCATCCAAGAAAACAAGCTCTCTCTGACATTGTAATGTGGTTCAGAGGTAGAGCCCCGGTTCCCAGCTCCTTCAGTCTGCATTGTTCCTGATGGTGTGTGAATGTACACTTGCAGTGATGTATATACTGAAAATGTTCCAATATACACATTCTTAACTGCGTTTGTATACAAGACATGCAGCTAATTCTGAGTAATTACTGCCTTTCAATTTCTGTGCAATTTCTGTATGTGTATACTGTTAACACTAACTCCATTAATGCGTTGTCACATCACATTACACAGTGTACAGTTTCAAGTGTAACAATAAAAGCACACTACACTGACCGCACTGGAAAACATACAAACCAGATATGACTTAAAATACAACTAATATCATGTTTATTTTGACTTAAAGTTAACATTTCAGGAGAAAAAGTGGTAACCATGGTAACGGTACTGGTAATCATGATAATTATTTATTCAGTCCAGTATAGAACCTTTGCCAAAGAGGCAGCAGTTTTAGCCACTTCAGATTCTGCATATCCCTGTTTGGGGAGCATATGTATATTTTTATGCCAGTCTGTACGATGCCCATCTGTGTATTTACATTTGATTTGTATGTGTATTCAAAGTGTGTCTTTCTATCTGTATGCGTTTTGGTATGAAGACCATGTGTGACTAATGTTTGGAAATGTTAAACGATATCTGATTTTTTCCCAGTTTCATTCAACAGTAGCAATTTTCCATAATGTTTCTTTCAGTTCATGTGTTTCATGCCCTTCATGAGTATTATGACTACTCACAGTAGTGTGGTTGTGCATCATATGCACAGATGAAATAGAGTGAACTGCAGTAAGAGCCCCCTAATCATACTCAACAATCTGTTCATTCATGAAAGTTCATTTGTAAAGCTCATTTACTGAAAAGCTGATTAACATAATTATTGAAGGTAAAACTAGACGAAATAGGCTATAAATTATGATTATATTTATATTTTACCTTATGCTTTATACTTAACTGTTGTTGATTACACAATGTGCACCGTTTCACTCACTGGTACCTCTGTACATAAGTAGACCGAGAACTACTTAGGTCTTAAAGTGCACATTTCATCATGAACACGACTTGCCTCTTCATCCCTGTCTATTTTTATCTGATCACAAGCTCCCCAGGGTTCTTGCTAATTTCAACGCTTTCCCCATTTCCAACCTTTCTCTCCTCATTCTTTTTATCTGACATTTTGCTTTTTCTCCACAATGCTGTGACGTGCAACACAGGTTGAAATGCTTGCTTAATTTAATACCTGTGTTAATAACCTATTAACTGTCAGTGATGTCTCAGGGGAGAACCACTTGTTCTCTCCCTTCCTTGCTGTAGGACTGTTTCTTTCACACATAGTGTTTTTCTCTTTTGTCTCACTCATTCTACAGTGTATAGTTTAAAAATATGATGATATAATATGTATATTCTATAAACTGTGATAGCTGCATTTTCCCCTACTCTCATTAAATGCACCTTTTGGAGTTTATGGCCACTAGTTGTGCAGTGGAGCATTGTTTTTGATACATATCTACAGGTAACATACCAGAAAAAACATAGTTTATAAATAATGGATGTAGCCTCTATGACATCACCCATGTCATAGAGGCTACGCCATGAATTCCTGTTTTGAAACCTGCATTTTAGTGGCCACCGCCAACACGTTGTTGGAGGCAAAAGTGACCATATATAGATGAGAGTGTGGAGCTGGGGAGGAGCTCACCTTTAGCAGACTCTAGCAGCAGCCACCTGTCATTGAAAGCAGCCCCTAAATTCACCCCTGTAACAGTTGTCATGAATGGGGAAATTAACTATGAAACCAAAGGTGTTTTTTTTGTACCAGGCTATAAATTTGAGCATTTTAACACAGGGTCAATGGATATTGACTTGCTTTTGGAGTCAACCATTCAACTGCAGTTTTTGTCACTTCCCTCCTTGACTTCATCTTTCAGTTCTGGTAGGTTGCTGCTTGCAAAAAAGAGCATTCCTCCCTTTCAGCAAGGAAGCACTTAATATACAGTAAACATTGCAGGATTTTAAACATTTTAAATACAGATTTTCAGATGTTACGTATATGAGGGCGGAAATGCATTCAGCATGTTTAATAAGGCCTTAAGGACAAACATAATGGGTTTTGGTGAGAAACACTGAAACACAAACTTTTGCATCTCTTTCTGCAGGCTGGCATTATTAGTATTGTTATCCCCTTGCCACTATTTTATGCAAACTTGCTTAACTTGTAACTTGATAATGAAGTGGATGTATATGGTCCATGCCTGACCATGACCATGACCTTTGTTATAATTAATCCAGGAAAGGTCACATAATGTACACCTGTTACAGAGCTGTCAGAAATTGCCCTATGAAAGAAAAAAACATCCATAAACCCATATCTGTGCAATATTCAGAGAGTTACTATACATTAAATCTCAGCCCAGGCTCCTTCAGCACACCTTTTTTTGGAGAGTAGTGATCTTTATATATTAAAAAAATATTTAAATTGCCACCCTACCAGGAATTTATTGAACTTCACTGCATCAAACTGCATGCATATTCAACAGCTTCTCCGATTCGATGTAAATCGGATGCTTCTTTGCATTTGTGAAGGTCATTGTAGCTGACATTCTATCATAACCCTGGGCTCGCGTCAGAGCACGTCCCAATCAATATCACACCTTCAACATACAGTACATATGGGGCCGTGATCTTTGATGTTGCACTTGTGTGGGCGTGTCTGAATGAATACATCAGCGCAACAGCTGCAGCAAAACATCGACTCAGATATTTCTGTGGTGAAGCGAATGTTTATTTTATGCAGACTTATGTAAAAATCCAGTGCGAGATCGAATCCGACTGCTGGAAGGGTAAAAATAGGATGAAAAGGTATTTGTTGTTTGACCAGATTGGGCAAAAATAACTTTTTAGCCTTTAGCTTGCAAACGCTAACATGTCCTTCACCCACTGCTAGGTATTGTATTTCATTTCCCCTGCATTAAATAATCTAGATCACACTGGAAACCCTTAGAATGCCGTGTATCCCTAATGTAAACAACTGAGGGGAAAAAAAGTGCAAGTCATGAAGGTTATCTTGTAATTATTTATTATCTCCAACGATAACATCTACTCCTTGCTGAGAATGCCTGTAGGAAGCTTCATAAATAACTATGTTCAACCAAACATAACTACAGTACCACCTAAGGAAAAACACTCAAATTGATGGTTTTACATTCAAACCCCTCACCTATCAGCACAAGCTTTGGGCAGTGAACAAAAGATTGACGTCATGGCTAAAATTAATCAAAGGAGGAGGAGCTCAGGAGGCCCCAAGGCAGACCCACCACATGGTGGAAGGATTATATATCCCATTAGGTTTGGGAACTCCTCAAGAGGACCTGGAGGTTGTGGTTGGGATGAAGGACGTTTGCACTTATTTGCTTAGTCTGCTTCCACCACAACTCAGATCCATATTAGCTGCTGGATGGATGGACAGAAGGAGGTTAGACACATACATAGGAAGCATTATTATAGGAAGCATAGCATTATACATAGGAAGAAAGTTTTGTTCCTTATTAGTAGCAGTAAGTCAAGTAGAGGTGGAAGTAATTATTAGAATAACCATTTTGTGTATGAAAGCAGCTTGATTATGATGTTACATTACACCCTACACTATGAAAATCATTTCAAACATAACCTTGGTTTAATTGTGTTTTGAAATCCACCTGCAAGGATCCCTTCTTCTGGTATTCAGGCAAAAAGATAATGAGCATCTTGCACATTAAAAATAAATTATTAAAAATGTTAACCTTCTAATAAAATCAAATCCAGATCCATTGATAGTTGTACTGTGCAGTACTATCCAACATCTAAAGCCTGTTTGCATCATGTGCTTAATACAATCTACAGCTGTCTGAGAAAGAAATAATTAGGGGGAAAAAAACTAAATTCTGCAAAAGTTTTCTATTGGGCTATTACGGTTGGTGATTACATGAGGTTACTGTGGTTAATAGGCCACCTTATTATTAGCCACATTGTGGGCTTTGTGGATGTCAGTCAGTCAGTCCACTGCTTTTTTTCCAAACTGAAACATCTATTTCTATTTTTACTATTTACTATTGGATTTGCTGCAAAAACAGACATTCAGGTTCTTAATGAGTTTGATGATCTCCTGACGTTTCCTCAAGTGGCAGTATTTGCTAATTTAGATTGAATTTTATATTTGATATGTTTACTAGTTTTTTTCTTTTTTTTTGTGAAATGTCTCCATAATTATTGAATTGATTATTGTGAACATCGGTACACTCATTCACGTTCCTCACTTGATGAATTTCAATAAATTAGGTCAAGTGCCCTAACTTTTTATCTGAAAGATGATATCACGGCTGTCCTGTACTTTGTGCTTATAGTAAATAGTAATAGTGTTAAATGTGTTATTGTTTGATTATTGTATGATTACGATGCGAACTAACAAATAATTGAAGAAGTCTCCTGGGTGCTAAGAGCATATTCTTCTGTGGGTTTATAGATCTCACACTGAGACGGATCCTTTCTTTGCCTTTCATCATTTCAAGATGTGTAAACACCATTTATGTGAATGATATTTGATCTCAGGCATAAAGAAGAAAAAGATGATATTTGGATCTGTGGTCTGACGACTTCTCGACACATCTGTTTGAATGGTTTCAGTCCAGCATCTTGGAATACTCACTTCATTTACTCATTGTCAGCACTTAACCTTGATCCCAGCAGCATTATGCGAACAGTGAACAACGGTGAAATGAAACGAATAAGAAATGCCGTGTTGCAGCGAATAGACTGTGGCGTGGTGTCCATTAATTCAGCAGAATTGTTGGAATTGTTTTGCTTTGAATGTTCGAATCTCGAATGTCAGTCTTCAGAGAAGCAGACAGGATGGTAACCAAAGCCACAGACAATCCAGACATCGCTGGCTGACTTTCAGTCCGGGCCGAAACGCAGACGCTCTTTTGATAGTAGAGAGATGAATTTTTCATGAGCGTGTATCACCATTCAGAGCCGGGGAGCAGAGGGAAAGCGTTGGAGCTGCTCAAGTCAATTTCAATATTCCTGGATCACTGTCTCTGCCTTGTCCTCATCATATCTTCATTATCTCCCACCCCTCCCTCAATTTATTTTTATCAGCGAATAACCGGAGCACCGGCGAATGAGGAAGGGAATGAAGAAAATAATTTCGCCCGTGCGTGTATGTGGAACGGAAAAGTTTTGACGTGGGGTGTGAAGAAAACCGAGGGCGCTCCTTCTCTTTTTTTCTTTTTTTGTTTACAGCAGCCAAAGACGGACTCATCCCTCCCTTTGCTCTCTGCGTCTAGCTCAAGGCAGGAGGGATGGAGAGGGTTTGAAGAGCTGACACAATGAGTCAGAGCGAGGCGAGAACGTGTGTGAGGGAGAGGGGAAGGGCGGTAAAGGTTTAGGCGTCTCCGCTGACAGCTCTCTGCTGCTGTCTGACAGAGCTTTGTTGAGGATCTGGGGTTTCACCGCTGCCGCCGCTCCGGGGTTTTCACCGATGCCGCCGCCGCCGCTGCCACAGCGACGAGTGCCCGGCCCTGACCTTTTGCGTGCACGCTGTACAAATACCCATCCTTCACATCGGGCCACCCCTCTCTATCCGGCTGCGTTCGCGGGAGAGGAAAAGAAAGGAGAAGTCGAAAAAAATCAGGCGTCTGTTGACAGATGGCCCGCGCTGTCGGTGAAACATCATCACAGACCGCGGCTCCCGCGAGGCGGTCGCCCGGCGAAGGCGGGGCTGCGGCCATCTGTGTCCCGGCAACAGATGCTGCAGACAATACAGAGGCCACACGTGTCACACTGTGTTTCATACACAAGGCCGACAGTAATGCCCCGTGCAGGGTATTAGTTCAGGTGTGTCAGCATTCTGGAACTGGTTGATTTTTGAAAATATTTCTTTTTGCTGCTTCATCCTGCAAACGACAGCCCCATTCTGTCTGTCTCCCTCTCTCTCTCTCTTTCTCTCTATTCCCCTCTGCCCGTCTGTCTGTCACTCCATCATGTCTGTCTCTCTCTGACACGCTACCTCTCTCCAGTTGTACTTAAGCATGAGCGTGAACAAAGACGATCAGACCCTCGGGCTGCCTCATTGAGCCCCGCGCACCTCAGCCTCGCCGCCATCCCTCCTCCACCTGCAGAATCCCTCCTCTAGCTCTTCCCTCACAGGGTTAGGCTGGAACGAGAAATGTATTGTTTCCTAAATTCGCTCGAATCAAAGAGTAATTGAGGTAATCTGTCTGGTTTTTCTGTCTGTTGGGGAGTGGGCGAGATTAGAGCTTCTGTTGGCAGAGATGGAATCGAAGCTTTAAAAGGTGGAATAAAAAATGTCAATGTGTCTTTAACGGCAGCCGTCGTGACATTTCCCTGCGAGCGTTTCATAGGTAATACTAATTCTGCATTTTCTTTCAATTTATTTATTTATTTTTCAGTACAATGAAAGGAAATGCCAAGTTGTTCGATTATTTCATAATGGGATGCCAAAATATAAAAACAATTCCTAGAATACCAAAAGGCATCTAGAGTTATTGTCAGCATTTACAACTATTTACAAGAGCAGAATTGGCAATTTGCAATGGGAACACAACTCAATGGTCTTTAATATTTTTTTTCTTCTATTGAAAGCTTTTGGTTATTCTTCTCTTCTATTGTGTGTATATATATATATATATACATTTCATGTCAATATATTGGCATCTTAGTGTAGGCCCCTCTGAGAAAAGAAAGTCTCTTCAGCCCAGAGATGGATATTCTCCACATCTGACAAGCCTGCATATTTCCCTGTGTGTGCAGAGATTTGCTTATCCCACCTAAACAGTAACCATGCCAACATAGCAATTGTGCCTAATGGATTTCACTGCACCATTATTGCTGAACACACAAATACTCATGGGGTGAATGAAAGCTTTTTTCCCTCTACACAGCAGGAAGTTCAGTTTTACAATTCCCGGCAGAATGATTTTTTGTTTTTTTTTTTATTCATGGAGACTTACTGCTGCAGCGTTGGCTGACCACAGGTGATTCTTTGAAGTGACTAAAACACGAAGATATCTTGACAAACTAATATTTGTCGAAGATAAATGTGGTACAGACAGACTTGAAGATAAAAAACAGTAAAGTACCACTCATGTAGTGTAAGCTACTTTGCAAATATCTCTTTTCTCTTTTTTTCCTGTCTCCTTTTGTTTCTGTACTGTTGAGTATAGGGTCACTCTAATATGTCACGTTCGCATTGCACATGTCTATCACCAACCTTGGCTGCCATATTCAAAATGCCCCAGACTTAGCCCTGGACGTGATGTTTTAACCAGATTTAATCATTCCTTCTTTATTGAATCTTTCTGTCTGTGCATTTCAAGGTCTCCTCTGGGCCTTGATTCTGCAGGTTTTCCGCCAACTTGCGCTGACTCAGATCTATAGCAAACTTTCAGAAGTGGTAATGATGAAATAAGAAAATCATAAGACTGGGGTATCATAAGACTTGGATTGATTTAATACGAGTGAGTCTGATTCTGATTGATAGATGAATAATGACACGAGATATACGCTAGTGTACGTAGCCAATCACAAGAAGACAAACACTGGCCACCTGAAGACAACAGTGTTTGTGCATAACTTCACTAGTGCCAGCACACTTCCACCTGAGTAAATACAGAGTGGATTAGTAGAATTAAGTTTCCTGGAGGACCAGTTGGCAGCCTGGATAGGACAAACAGGTGCTTCCATTTGGAGGTAGATGAAGGAGGAACAGCTTCCAACCTTCTGTGTCCTTCCTCTGCCTGACAGTAAACATTAATTTGCCCATGTCTCAAAGCAGCAAGAAAATTATAAATTATAAAGCACTCGTGAATTGTTAGCAGTTATTGAGCTAATCCTGCGCCACCTGTCTGGCTCCAGAAACATCAGCATTTTCTCCACCTACTCCCAGGGCTTTTTTTTTTTTCTGGGTTTCTGACAGTGATCAGAGGAGTTGAAGCAATGCTGAGCCGAACGGTGCTGACGAAGCGAAAAGGTTCTGCACTTCAGGCTCCGGAGTGGCTGGATCGATGTAGTGCCATCACCATGGCCTGGGGGAACGGCTGCCACCATCCTTCATACTGCACTGGATGTCCTCATCCGCCTCTTTGTCACCTCTCTGCCTGCGGCACGGCAGGGATTTATGCATAGCAGACAGCTCAAGTCCAAGCATACGTTGTAGGTTAGCAAGCTTCAGCGCACAACACAAGCAATGCTGTTTGGCTAGCTTAGACAGGCTCAGTGTCTGAACTGTTCACAGTTTGGAAAGTTTAACACCTGCACTGTAAAATTGATGCTGGCAAGAAAGTCAAAACACACACACGGTTTTAATTTGATATTTTTAACCCAGAGATGTGATTGCCTGATGACTGCCTGGGTTAAAGCACATTCCTCCACCACCGGCTTTGTTTCCATGGTGAGTCAAAGGTTAAAATATATATTTCACACTCATATTAATTGCCTGATATTTTTATATAAGCACAATATGTATTTTGACCATGACGGTTTGTGTGCAGATGGAATGTTTGCAACACTGAAGAAATCTTTTTGTGAACGTGACATTTTAAATGTTCATCCAGGTGCTAGAGGTCCCATATTGTAGGATGTGAGTTTTAAATTGCATTTTGATTATATGAAGGTCTAGGTATTATACAAATACTGTTCTATGTTTTAAAGGTCCCGTACCACGCAATTTCCTGGGTTTTATTTGAAGTTTTGATAGCCCTATCATGATATATTTGCAACTTAAAGTACAAAAATCCAACTTAGTGTAGTTTTACAGTGCTCTCTTAAGCGCCTCGCTGGGGCTCCACAAAGCACAGGTCGTTTTTGGTCTCTCATAAATATTCATATTTGATATTCATGAGCAGCTCTTCTGGCTCTCTGGCTGATTTTTACTTGGAAGACTGGAAAAAAAAGTGGGTGTAACAGTGGCGGCAGGTGACATCATGGAGTCAAGGAAGTACAAACGAGCCTTGAAACAGAAAAGTTTCTAAAGGCTATGTGCATTTTTCTGCTTTTCTGAGTATAAATAATCCCTAGATATTATCTTGAATAAAAACACAAAACAAAACAAAAAAAAACATTAAAGTGGGTATTAGAATAATATTGGACCTTTAAAACCCAATTCACAGAGAAATGCACGCAGCCTGTATTCACAAACAGAAAGGAAAAATAAGCCATCAGGACTTCCAGGTTGTGTTTTTACAACTAAACAGCTATTCAAATAAGCCAATCAGAGGAGAGACTATTATTAGAGACTATTAATGAGACAGACTCAAAGCAACCTGTTCTCTGTAGCACCAGAGAGAAGCTTCAGAGGGATCTGAAACTATATTAAGATTGTTTTCGGTGCTTAAAACAACAAATTTATCTTGTTAGGGATATCACGTCAGCTAAAACCAAGGAAAAGATATGGGACCTTTAATTAAGTGGTAGATTATTTACAGAGTACTAAGGACTTATGGGTACGTTGTGTAGCAGTGCCATGGAGCACTATTTTTTAAGAATGTTGTTTATCTTGTGCATGCACAAGTGTAGCAGCCAATAACATAATAAAGCCCAATAATGTAATAAATTTACCCTATTTAAATTGTAATAGGTCAAGAACTGTCTGTTATCACTGTATAAAAGTGATAATGTAATAACTTTTGGCCGATAACGTAATTGGCTGGTTTTTATGTTATTGGCCTGGTGAAGAAAAATGTTTTTTTTTTCAAATGTAATAACTGAACTGATAACCTCATTATTACACACATGGCAAAAATTCATTACCGTATCAGTTCAGGACTTCTATTACTGTTATTGGACAGTTATTACAGTATTGGCCTATTACATTTTAAAAAGGGCAAATGTATCATGTGGTTTATTATTATTTATTACTGGCTGTTACAGCGGGTGATAGGAAATACACTCTCGACAATGATTTTACACTATTCAAATGACCATAAGCCACTAAACTAAACTATTCACAAAGCTTTGCAAAAATGATATGAGGAAGGGATTGCATTGGAGGGGGCAACTTCTAGGATACACACAATTCATTTTGGAGACTAACAGCGAATGTAAACATAACTTTAGTTTGTTTATTAGGAAACACCACAGGGCATCTTTAATTAGGGAGTGAAAACAGTGTATATTTATTACCGCTGACAGTTGTGTGTGTTTTAATTGTGCCAGCCTTGGTACACTTGCTATAGATTAGCTTGTCCGTTCACTCACACAAGTGTTGGCAGTGAATCTTTTTTTTAATAATGTAATGTGCCCACAAGGTGTTTTTTTTTTGTCTTGCACACAGTTGGGGGTCTTTCTTAAGAAGCAGGGTAATCATCTTATTTGAACAAAGTAAAATTCCAAAAACCCCAAACCTGAACATGGACTGAAGTAAAAGGAGCTGTTCTTTCTTGTATAATCTGCAAATTGAATAATCCTATTTTGGGAGGCCTTTAATGGGCTTCTATGTTGTGTATTCAATACTGCTGGGCGTCAGATTCCCAAGCTTTTGCTGAAAACAACATTTAGCCAATCTCTCCAGGGTGTTCTAAAATTCAGAAGTGGTTTGCCAGGACGGCAACCAGCCATCGGCTTTTGGTTGCCAAATCAACAGAATGGGTGGTGTATTTAATTGTTTTGTAATGGGAGAGACAATGGTTCTCTATGATTATAGCCCATATTTAATTGATTAAAAATTATACCCAGGATGATTAAACATATTTTACTTAATTCAAACAAGTTTTTTACTCCTCTCACTGTCTTTGTTTCTCATGGACACAAAGACACAAAACACCACATCCACATCGAACAAATGTTTCAGGCGCCTTTGAGACAGAATAAACCGTTATATTTTTATGACTCATATTTTATGATATAAAATATCACGTAATATATCTGGTACAGTAATTAAAAATTAAATTAAAATAGGTGGAATAATAACCTGTTCAACTGATTAGATCTAAAGTTTGTCAGTCGTGTCAAATGAGAGATGACAGGCTCTTATACTTTTGAGAATGCAGTAAACAGTGTTATTGAAACATAATGAGCTGCATTCCTCTTGCTTCTTTTCCACCTGCCATCTTTTGCTCATCAGCACAGCTTTGGATCCAGGTTTGGATGAAGTTTGAAGGTCTATTATGCTTAAAATGAGCTGTCTTTTGGGTTATCCTGTAGTGCTGACAGTTTTCAGCTTCATTATTTCTAACAGCGATAATCCATATAACAGCAGCATTGCCGCCTGCCTATAAGGCAGAAGATTAGACCTGTTCAGGTGGAGGGAAATGGAGGGATTCTTTTAATCTCATTAGTTTTTAATAAGACCGGCCGGATCGCAACAAAATGGTTAGCGGTGGTCCAAATCTGGTCAACTGGGTAAAGTGGATTCATACTAACGAGTAAGGGAGTTACTGCAACTATCAAACACACACATGCAGCACTACTTTATTTCTCAAATGACAGTTTTCCTGCAGTACACGCATCAAGTCAAAAAAAAAATGTATCTCTTAGGGGTATTAGACAGTGACTTCATTCAGGATCCTAGTGGTTTGAGAATAGAAGCTCTTCCTGAGCCACTCAGTGCTGGCTCGGAGTATCCGGTAGCTTCTTCCTGACCACAGCAGGAGTGAAATCGGCTGTTATCCA
The DNA here is from genome assembly GCA_030544235.1 of Lepturacanthus savala. NCBI lineage: Eukaryota > Metazoa > Chordata > Actinopteri > Scombriformes > Trichiuridae > Lepturacanthus > Lepturacanthus savala. The sequence continues at coordinate 9,903,368 of CM060463.1, forward strand.
GGTGGTGGGGACGCCTGATGATTCTCTGTAGCGTCACATTCACTTCCAAACAAAAATTAGTGTGAGTCCTGTTGCGTACACTGGTCAATCCTGCACCCCGTTGCTCAATGACAGCCAAACACGCTGGTGTCGACTTTGTTCCAAAAAGACCACACATAAAGCTCTTCCGCTGTGGAGACTCACTTAAGATGAGCAATTAAGCCTATTCCCATTACTTGAGCGATAACGTGTATAGCCGTTCTCACCTGATAACCTAAACAGCCTGATTCTTTATAGATTAATGACTTGTCTCCAGCTAATGTATTTTTATCACAAGGTCATGAGTGATGTATTATCAGTTAATGAGAAATACAGAAATGTCTGGTGTGAGAGCGGCAGGGAGGAGGTAAACACACACGCTGAGAGACACACTCATTTGACCTTTCAGAAGGGTTTTTTTCTGGCCTGCGGTAAGTTGTCCTGCAGTGATAAGAATAATGGTTTTGGCGCCATGGCCCGGGGAGACAGACCTCCCATTCCCTCCCTGTAGATAGTCGAGCAGAGAGGTTCGGCCTCTTCCATTGTGTCTCCTACATCTATAGCAGACAATGAGGCTTAGTAGCGCCCACTTAAGGAATAGCCGTATGCCGGTATTAAGGACCACTGCAGATCTCTCTGATAGCTGTCACTAGGGGACACTATAGGAAATGTAAGAAAGGGGCAGAGTGCTAGAGGACACCTGCATTAGATTATTACAACTCATCCAACAGGAAAATGCCTTTGCAGGGCTGAAATAGTACCATCCGACTGATGGGCCCTTAAGGCATGCTGGATTTCTCTGTCAAGTGTTGTACAAAAAGAGCACTGTAGGAGTCCACTGATAGCCTCCATTATTTCATTTCTCTTTGGGTCAGAGCTTCACTTGAAGCAGTAAATGAGTGCGAAAAGGGTCCTTTTTGAAATCCTCCCGTCGATATCGCTGTAATCTCGGCATATGCACGGTGTCAGGTAGAGTGTTAGGTAGTGGGGGGGGGGGGGGGGGGGGGGGGGGGGGGGGGGGGGCTTCAAACGCTCCGAAGGGGAAAAGTAGAAATCACACGGTGAAAATGTATTAGTCATGTTTTTAATTGATTTTCTGGAACAGGCCATGGTGACTTCAAAGCAAATAGCTGTTGAAAGAAAGTTAGTTTTGATGCTTTTAAGGGAACAAGAACATACGCATGGCCAATCTCAAACTGAGATTGTGTAAAGGCTGATTACATGGAAAAATGGAGTAAAAAAAAAGCATTACAAGAGGTGTAGTAAAAATAGTACTATGTAGTATATACATTAACAACTGTTAATGACGGTGTAATTGTGACAAACAGAATTATCACTGAACTCTGCACTTCTTTTAAGCTAAAGATGTGTTATTATGGAAAAAAAAACTAAGAAATGGGATGTACATTATCAGCACAGGTTTAACAATGCAGATTGTTTACTTATTACTATAAGTCGTAATAATAACAGTATCAATCTATATTCCTTCACTTTTTTTTTTTGCTATTTGCTACTTGTCCGTCATTTTGTTTTGTCGTGACATTTTGTTATATTTTGTCATGACCCCAGCAGTATGACTGCACGAAGCCCTGCTCTTCTGACTGTGTTTTTGTGGATGTGACACTAAATACAAAATGTTTCCTCCCTGGGCCTCGAGCATATGGCATTGATTCCCGTTTTGACTTTTAACACTGTGCCTTCTGGCGTATTGCTTCTGTTGGTGAAGCAATTATCTTCATAATGACAACATCAGCACCCGGCTCACAACAATTTGTCCCTATAGTCCGTGTACCTGTGCTCTTTCAGATGAACATCAGCAGCTCGCAGGCTTCGGCCCTCTGGAGGAAACTAAACCCACTGTTGTTTGCGCTGGCTGACAATAATGAGACCAATTACTGTCATCAGCTACTCTGCTGATTGGGGAGAATGATAAAGATTATAGGAATCTGATTGAAATGAATCAGTTACTCAAAGGTCGCAGAACATGTCTCATGTTTCAAAACACTCATGCTCACAGCTTGCGTTCAGGAGCTGTGACTCAAATCGAGCAGTTTGGACACCCTTGACGTTTTTGATGTCACAACTACACAGCCGCCACACATCCCCCATTCACGGCCATTTGAATCTGCAAATCAGAGGAGAGGCTCCATATTGATATTAATGAACTCTTACTAGAGCTCCAGAGAGAAGCTTAAGAGGAAATGTAAAAAGTATATCAAGATGATTTTTGGTGCTTAAAACCAAACCTTAAACCACAAAACTAAAAACCCAGAAAAAAATGGTTAACCTTTAGTTTTCACTTTGGTTGAATTTATCAACCTCAAAGCATCCATAGATTAGATAAACCAGCTTGTGGAAAAGCAAAGGTTACCTGCATAAAAATAAGTACATACCCAAATGAAGGTTTTTGAGAGCAAGTTTTGGGGCAATTATGGGTATGCGATATCAGTCTGTGTAGCTGACCCCTGAGGTGGCCTTGATCTCCTCCTGGGGAAATACAGATGAGTTTTCTCCTAGGCTTCAGGGCCAGGAGACTAATGGCTAGCGCTGGCCTATCGCTTGCCCCAGGGGGCTTTGGAGTAGAGACAGGATTAGAGAGAAATGGATGAGTGCAAAGGATAATGAAGGAGATCTGTCTTAAGTCTAATCATTGGCTTTAGAAGACATGATCCGGGCTGTAGAGGGTGCGAGAGGAAAGAAGATAAGAGGTATGTTTCTTGTTGTGATTGCACCTTTTATCACGACTGAAGATCCAATATGTTACCATTGTCAGATGTTCAGTCTGACTTCGCTGCGTTAAAGCAATCATCCTGTCCATTGATTTACATAAACGTTGCCCAAGTGTGATTTCGGTGGACTCGGGATAAGACACCTCGTTATTGAGATGCACCTTTTATCACACGAACGCAGTGTAGCCGTTTTCCTCGGGCCTCCGTTCCCTTAAATTAGTCTGTCAGGCATAACAGATATTTCTGCTTCTCTCTAAGTGTATATTTGTAATGCTAATTTGGGCAATTAGGGAATGAAATCAAGATGCTGAACACAGCAGCTAAACAATCACCAGGGAAGGTTGCAAACACTTTTATGCAAATAACACAAGTAGGGGGAAAAGAGTGAGACAAAAAGTAATAATAAAAAAAAAAAAAAAAATAGGAAGAACCAGAGAGAAGAAAGTGCCGCTGGTTGTAGGCTCAGCTGGTGAGTGAGGGTGATGGAGAGCTGAGAGTGAGGGAGATGCAAGAGGAGAAAATTAAAAGCTGATTACGTTGTGAGTGAGTCTTTGGTGTCTCTGAGCATGAGGAGGAGGAGTAGGAGGAGGAAGCCTGTTTTTAGTCTTATAATATTTATTAAGGCCAGTCTCCAGGGTAATCAAGAGCAGCTAAAAATAACCAGCTAGGGGCAGAAGTCACAAAAGCTGGACACAGGCCCAACGCCACCTTATGTACTGTAACAGGACTCATTTACTCACCCAGCCACAACATCGCTCTTATTCAGATACAAGGCATTTGGTGTCAGTTGTTATAAAGTGTGACCAGTATCTAAAACTTGACATTTGTTCTCCGTTGTGGTGTATTGACTGCAGTAGGGGCAACGTAATTCATCTCAGAGAAAAAAAAATACTTACTTGAGAATAATGGGTTTTCATTACAGTCATTATACGGTTCAGTAAGAGTCACAGATATTTCCCAGAAGCCCCTTTTGTCCTCTGATCCTTGGCCCTAGTTTGCTCACATTCCCCTCTTTGTCACTCGGCCCAGCTGAGGTGCCACCACCTCGCTTTGGGCTATGTGAAATTATTATATTGTACTGGGAGATAACAGACAGTGTGTAGCCTTGAGGCAGTTTCTCCGCTTCACCTCCTTAAAAAAGATATTGCTGTGATAAAGTGTGGCTCCTTCTCTGCTCATACTAAATCGAAGGGGAAGCCTTGAAGGCAAGGTCTTGTGAGTGGGAGCCAGATGAAAGAAAAATATACAAAAAAAAAAAAAAATCAACAGAAGTTGATATGTTTGCGCAGCTTGATGTGTTTCAAAAGGAACATTTGTCATTACCATGAGACTCTAAGAAGGACGAGCTCAATCTGGGGGAATGTTCTGAGACGTCTTGATGCTCCTTCTTCCTGCAGAAGGCGGATTGATTGGGAGCCAGATTTCACTGACTTGGCGGCATCTGAAATTAGCGGGTAGCTGCTGGTCAGCCAAAAGGCATGCAAACATTTTTCCAAGGATAGCGGGTGCTCATTAAAGCTCTGGTATTATGTCTTTTAAAAAAAAAGAATTTCTTTGACATTTTATTCAGCATAAGTTGTTTAGATTTCTCTCGAAATCCATCAGCCCAGATTCCCCTCTGCCCTCGAGCAGGCTGTTTCAGAAACTCTTTACATACAATTGGCATTATAAATGACCACCCATTCCAACCGGCTGGAGGTGTAGCCTCCACCTTCTCCCCGTCACAATACCACTTAATGAATAATGAATGTTCCCATAGATTGCATTGTTACCTGGAGTGAAATCTGCACAGTATAACAGATTTTAAAACAATGTTTCAGAACAGTAAGATTGTGTCTAAAATGAGTTTCTCCACAAATTAAAAAGGCGTCTTTTTTTTTTTTTCCTTCTGTAGCCAGCGGTAGCTAGATTAGCTTTAGCAACAATACATTTTATTCCTGTAGCTGAGTACCAGAAAGAAACAATTTTCAATGATTGAAGAATCCTGTGGCGTAATGAGTCTCATTAGGCAGACAGTTGGCTGTAAAATTTGCACACAGACACACACACAACCGTTTGCTGATAACGGGGGAAGATTGTGTGATAAGCAGTAGGGAATTCAGACCAGAACACAGACTCAAAGCTGAATGAAGAGGTTTGAGTAACGCTAGTGGATTGGGTTGGCGGAGGCTTGGGGCGAGATGTACGATTGGGGTCCAGAGAGTGCAGTGGTGCTGAGAGGTGGTGGGAAATGATGATGGCAGGTGGAGGGCGGTGGTGAGGAAAACCGGGAGTGGAGCGGGTCCAGGGAGGCAGCGAGCAGGCAGGACGTCTTCTGCAAAAATCACCAAAAAAATAAAAGTAAATTCGAAGAAGCACTGAGGGAAAAAAACACTGAAAAGTTCTAAGGGCCTGACGTAGTTACTGTACCTGAAACGATCTGGCAGAGAACGGCTGGAGAGCTGGGGCTATTTAAGCAGAGCGGTGATGAGGTGACTGGCACCAGGTGTGTAACCAGCAGCTTCCTGAACCTGGGAGCCGCCCCTAGAGAGAGACTCACTGGGGACGGGAAACGGAACAGAGTGCAAAGACAGGATATGACAGATTCTCTTGTAAAATGAATTTCAGCCATCTCATCTCCATCCTCTGGAAATCCGTAAAGACTTTTTAGTCACTGAACAACCGGTGCCTTCACTTCTCATGTCCTGCTTTGCTACTCATCTGGCTAACCCCGACAACGGACGTAGTGTACTAGTCTAGTTTGGGGTCACGCAGGTAAAGCTCATTTTCTTGTTTCCCTGGTAGAAATATGTGAAGTGAAGCAAGATGATGTAAATCATTCTCGGTTTTAAAGTTGTAAAGTTTTATAGTGGGGCCAAACTTCTGTGTTTGCTCTTAATGTAAGAAGAAATGTTTCTAGACTTGGCTGTTCGACTGTTTGTTTCCTGAACTTAATCTGGTCAGAAACGGAACACGTTGTTCCTTCTGACCTGTTTGTTCAGGTCTCTGCGGCTCAAGGACTTAAACAGGGTTTAACCTGACACACCTGAAGATGACATATATGGAGACGCACTGGTGCCCCCTAGTGGCAATATTCTGAGAGATAACAAATTCACAAACAGTCCCTTCCTGGGCACACACACACATACACACACACACACACACACTCACACTACTCAGAGAGAGAGGGGGAGAGAGAAAGAGAGGCGAAAAGCTCCTGGGCTGAATGGTGGTGTATTAATCACACTGACGCCTGGCACTGCGATCTGTGTCCCAGTCTTTTAATTGCATCCGCTCTGCTTTGCTCCCGCTCTCCCTCTTTATCTTGCCTCTTTCCCCTTTCTCATTCTTCAAGTCTCCTCATGCAAGTACAGTACCCATGAGAGAAGGCTAATGCACAGATAAGAGGGAGGGATGTGGACGTGCGGAACCCAACACTCAAAGTGCCTAAAGTGCCCCGGCCAAAACCTGCAGGACAGCGAAAATCAGGCAGCGGCGTCCCGAGACCAGAGCTGCAATGTAGAGCGAAGCTACCTGTGTCTTGCGGTGGTGTGGCAGCAGCAAAAAGGAAATATCTGTTGGGAAAAGTCTTCGTAATCCATTGAAACACCGTGCCAACCGTTGAGAAAACCCCACACGAGCACGTGGCCCACGCGACATCCTGTACGTGTGCGGTTACAACATGATATAAAGACCTCTCGGTATCCTGACAGGCTCGTAGGCTCGCACTCCTTCGCCGCTGATGACAGGAAGTCCTGCTTTTACAACTGTATCCTCATACCTGCAGAAGAGGGAGGTGACAGTAGGAAAAGGACGGTGCGATGGGGGGGGGGGGGGGGCGTGTTTGTAGGCGGATGTCGGCCCTATAGACTTGACAGTGTACTAACAATGTGACAAGATTTCGTTCAACCCCTCGAGTGCACCGGCACCAGATAACAAGCATGTGGCGTTAAGAAAGAGAAACAAATGCAACTTGACAGCACCTTCTCTCCCACACACACACTCAAACACACACACACACACGCATGCAAGCACACCTATGGGAACTGGAGTTGATGACGTCATACCCATTTACGCAGCAGCAATTGTATATGCATAGAGCTCATGTCACACATTCCCACTCCGATGTCCCCTTTCCACTCTCACTCTGGCTCCCTCACATGCATAAGCACACACAGCAACTCCCCCCCCCCCACACACACACACGCGCTTGAGTCGCAGTGGTTTCTTTTTGTGGGAGCGAGCTGTCAGACGGAACTGTGTGGGCTTTTGTTAAACAGAGAACTGCAGAGGCAGAGAAATTCATTTCCAACTGCGGCAGAAAAAAAAAAAGGAAGAAGAAGAAACCTTTTCAGGAAAGTCACATTGTACCTGCAGTATTTTAAAAACAGCAGCATGTAAACTGAATTAGTTATAAGCATTCCTGTGGGGACACAGTGGGCTGGATCTCAAAAGAGTTTCTAGGGTTGCGGATGTAGTGCGTGGGGCAATTCAGGTTTGACTACAGATCCACATGCCACACACATGTCAGAATTTCAAAGTCGTTCCCCTGTCTTTTAATTTAGGAATCTTTGTGAAAGCCTTCGTGGTTGGTGGTTTGTGCATTACATGACTGATCTGCGGCCGGAGGCGGTCACAGATTACAAGATCTTTCACCAGGACAAGTCTCTCTGGTGTCCAAACTATCTTGTCATGAAAAAAACAGGAAATGATGTGTGTGAATGTGGGAGGATAGGATGGTAGAATGGGGTGGGTGGGGATCTGTGTTTTTTTTTTTTTTTCCTTTTGGATTGATATGTCACTTGGGAAAATTCATTAAAAAAGATGCAATATGCATGCAGTTTTTTTTTTCTTCCAAGGATAAAAATCCGCAACAAACAAACGAACGATCCAAGTAGTTTATGTGCTGATTTGCAGTGAAAAAACAAGGAATTTAAAAAAAGGAAAGGATGACTGATGTTACGAGACTTTCCCCAGGTTTCCCTCTTACCCTCTGTCTTGCACAATGGCGTCGTCTCAGTTTAAGGCAACACGCACTTCTAGGGTTTAGGGTTAAAAAAATTTGAGGACTGTAAATTTTAAATGCAGCAATGTGGGGCAATGTCAGAGCAGAATCAGCTATTTTAGTAAATAGAAGCTATTTACTATCAATAATCATATGGCATAATATCAGCCTACAGATTAAGCTGTTTGCAAATAACACATTATTCACACATTATCTGTTCTAAATGTACCTTAAAGGGATATTTAAAGTTTGTAGTACTCTTAGCATGTGAGTGGACAAATGTGCTTCAGGCAAAAATTATGGGTACAACTTGTAAATGCAATGAACCAGGACAGATCTGAGATGTTTTCTCATGTGTCCCTGCATTAGTGGCATTAATAATAATTTCGCTTCATTGGCCCTAGTTCAAATTAAAAATGTGTCCACCGCAGTGAGATAACCATAACCAAAATAACACCTCCGGTCTTGCACTGAAACTTAAAAACTACTACTTAAGTATCCGTGCATATACTGTGTATTTGCTTTGTATTTTATCAGTGTTTGTTTACTTTTCAGCCGGCTCTGTGTTGCCGTCTCTTACAGCCTCAGCCTGGCAAAAACACCACTATCGCAAATGGAGTGGGCGGCGTCGATTTTCCTGTTGGCTTGAGGAAAGTAGGCAGGATACCAGAGGGATTGTTTACCTAGCGCCGTGGCACCACCGCGACGAGCAGCACCTTAACAAAAGCAGCTCCATATGCTCAGTCTGCACCCGTGTACCCCACGCTGCAGCTGACGTAGCGCCTGCTATTGAGACTTTTTAACTTTTGTTCACAACTGTGTCAACTGTGTAAAGAGGGTTATGCCGCGTCCCACACCAGATGCCACATCGCAACTCTATTTATATCCGCTGTTGCTAATGTGGTAATCTATTTATATGCCTTTCAAATCAGAGAAATAAAGCGCTTTGCCGCTGATTAAGAAACGGATCAAATTAACAGCAAGGATCGATAAACGCAAGGTGAGGCGTGCAGAACCAAAGCGGCCGTTAAACGTGAGGATAAGAACAGTAATAAAGGTTTGTTGGGAAAGATGCGGGTCTATAAAAAGATCCAATCTTTATCGTTAAAATGGTCAGTAAAATCCTATAATCACTTCTCTGAAAAACCAGCTAAACGGTGTGTAACTGCCAAAATCATGTGACGCGATCGTGACCTTTTCCTTTGCGCCGTCATTTAGCTCCTGTGGTGCCATTCTCGGTGCTCACTATGACAATAGTAATAACTTACTCGCCAGGGTGTCCATGTTAATGCCTGTCAGGTCAGACCGGCTGTCCTGGATGGATGGGCGGGTGGATGGATGGATGGATTGAGAAAGGAGGAGGCAGGAGAGGGAGGGGATGAGGATGAGGGAAGGAGGACAAGTAAGCTGCGACACTAGAGAGCAGGGAAGTGGAGGAGACAGCGAGGAGGAGGAGGTGAGGACAGGAGGAGAGGATGCCAGCATGGTGGACAGGTACACGCGGTGCAGACGGATGCAGACGAGTGAGGGAGGCACGCTCCATGCGAATGCACAGAGGTCCTACCTGCCATCTACATTATGCATACATGTAATGTTTCCATACAAGAGCCGTTTGGGCTTCCTCCAGGGTATTGTCGTGGATCTACAAGCAGGAAGATACAAAGAGCATAAGCGTGTGTGTGTGTGTGTGTGTGTGTGTGGTCGGTCAGCGTTCACGGCTGCTTGGCCGCTCTGTTTTAGCCGCGGCTGTGCTGAGCTGGCCTGCTCCGCTGGGCAGCATGTTCTCTGCCGTACGGAGTCCAGAGGAGAGCAGCCAAGCAGAATGACACCAGCCTCAGCAGCCTGCCAAACACCGCTGTGGATGGCAGGACACGCTAAAATATACAGGACACACACACAGGGCCTGCACACAGAAACACACGCATGGAACACACACACGCACACTCACGTACGCACAGAAGCTTAGAAAGGGGTCGCACAGGGGCAGGCCAACACGCAGACACACACGCATGAACACTATGGGCTACAGAAGTTACATGTGAGAAGAGAGAAGACTATTGCCCCCTATATTTTCCTTCAACCATAGAGAACCAGGGCAAAGCACAAGTAGACACACGCATATTTTTTTTAAAAAGAAGGCAAAAAAGTCCTTATCCAACTTATCCTCATGCAGTTTACATTGTTTTCTGAATCAGTATGTTTGAAGCAGCAATATTCCCTGTAGAGGCTTTGCTATACCCAATCACTATTATTATATATAAGTAATTATACTAGATATGAGGCTGCTTGTTTTATATATACATATATATATATATATATATATATATATATATATATATGATAAATGATATAGTGCGATCTACAAAAGTAATCTAACAGAATCTTCATAATGAGTCATTTTACTTCAAGTACTTTTTACTGATAATACTTGTCTACTTTAAATAAGTAACAATTTCAATTGAGGATGTTGACTTGATATTATTAGTACTTTTTTGGCAACTGTATTTCTACTTTTACTCAAATAAAGGATCTGAGTGTTTCATCAACCCCTGCTGTTTGCACGGAAATGCACACTTGAGCTTCACACTGCAGATGTCTTGAGAAATGCCAGACAGTGAGTCTTCCTGGCAGCCTTTATCGTGCCAGAGAGAAACATGCTGACAGAAATGTGGCACCGTGACATCACCTTTTAGATGTTTTTGTTGATCTGCTAAAATGATCATTCATAAAAGATAAGCGGTGAATTGAAGCTGCCTGTAGACATCTGGCAGCAGTCGGATGTCCTTGGGTCTGTGTGATTTTGACTGTGACATGCAGAAGACTTAAAGTGTCATGTTGTGCAATAACTACCTTTAGAATATTTAGATGCAGCCTGATGTTGGAGCCCTCGGAACCCGCCCCCAGTGCGTTTCTCTGTCACTCGGGTTTAGCCTTAGTGCTCCAGATAAACTGCCCTGCTGATGTGCTCGAGTTTAGAGGCAACAACGACTGAACATGGCGACAATATGTCTGCGTGTTTGTCTTTTCCATGTTTTTGCACAAAAGAACGTCGCAGTTCGCGAAACGTGAGGTGACCGACAGATTTACCTGCACTAGACAACAATAACAATACATTAGCACAGATTAGTCATCTGCACGGTTTGTCTTCAACATACGCATTGTGATGCAATGAATAAACTGCACGGCTACATTTGCACATTAACTCTTCTTGTCTGAAACAAATGAGTTTTTTTAAGGCTTTGAAAATTATACCAATTAGAGCATATTAGTGCATATATTTTTAAATGCATTCCTATGTCCTTTTCTGTCTGATGGTGTGTAGCCTATCTGCTCTAACTCTTCTTTTATCCTTCCATCTCTCTCTCTCTCTCCTGCACACACACACACACGCACACATGCCATTGTCTCTTTCTGTTGCTTTCATCTCCATTTAACAGCGTGACAGATCAGATTCCACCACCTGATTTGAATGTGCTTTGTGGACAGCATTTTTAATGAGCACCACGGCCTTTATGAATATCTCCACACTAAGTAGATGTGTCAGGAATCAGGGTCACGGTCCCGGCTCCTCGCGGGTACACACCAGTAGGCGGTGAGTGGTAAACTGAGGACTGGTCCGGTGCCCACACAAAGAATTGTGCGCCTCGCAGACCATATGCGCATTCCCATGCCAACTGGCACCACCACGGCACGCAAAGAGCAGCAGGATCCAGACAGACCCTCAGAGACCTCACTGGTTTTATTGTAGCATTAGCATTGACATTCATATATGCACCGGATGAGGATAGACATCATCAGACTAGCTGCGTTTGAACTTACTTACACGTATACACACACACTCACACACACACACAGACATGAATTCATAAGCGGCGCTTTGCAGTGCTCATGTCCTTAAGCCTCCCCTCTCTAGCTGCACCACAAGAGACCTGTCTAAATGACAACAATTAGCCTGCTCAGTTCAAGCTAATTAAAGTCATTTACATAATACATGCTTGCCATCACAATTCATCTATGGACAAACCAAGCAGTTCCATGTCGTATTGTCTCAACCTGATGTTAAATCACCTACCGCCTTTATAAATGATCCCTAAAGCTTATCACTCACATTAGGACATTCTTCACTGGGCTTGTGTGTGTGTGTGTGCATGTGTGTGTGTGTGTGTGTTTTTTTAATGAAAATATGGATTGCGTTTGCCAACGTAGACAGATGCAGACATTGTCAAAACTGTGTTTACCATCCATCCCATTACGCATGCAATTACTCAGAGGTTGAAAACAAGCAGCCTCATTTATGTGACGCTGAGCTGCACTGGCTGAGCAGGCTCTCATGCTTTATTAGCCTGTTGTTTGGGAGCTGCTTTTGACAGGAAGCTGGGCGATAAATTAAATAGATGGCTTGATAAAAAGCTTGCTGTGCAGAATTCTTCACGCTGGATTTTTGAAAAATCACAACGCCTCAGCTCGTAAGAAGTGATCTGTTCCCTGGATGATTTATGAAATCAATTTGTCTTGTTATCAGCAGCCACAGTTTGCGGGATAAGATCAAAGCACATGCATTGCAACTTGGGGGTAGGGGGAGACGAGGGAATAGTTGTGTTTGTGTGTGTGTGTGCCTGCATGTGTGTGTGTATCACACAATCTCGGAAACCCATAGAATATCATTTCGCAACGATTTAGCCTGTGAGGGTAACGACCAGTGTTTCTGGGCTTCTGGTTCAGCTTGTTTGGGGTCACGTAGAAATTTCCTTATTTTTTAAAGAAAAGCACTGTTTTTTCAATGAAGATAACTTTAAACTAATCAGAAATATACTCTAGACATTGCTAATGTGGTAAATGACTATTCTAGCTGCAAATGTCCGTTTTTTGGTGCAATATAGAGGCCCATGTCCAGCAACTATCACTCCAGAGTTCTAACGGTACAATGTGTTTGCCTATTGCATCAGAAGGCTTATGGATGATTAAAAAACCCTTTGCAATCATGTTAGCACAGCTGAAAACAGTTTAGCTGGTTAGAGAAGCTAGAAAACTGACCTTCCTTTGAGCAGGTTGAGTATCTGGAGCATCACATTTGTGGGGTGGATTCTAACCTTGTCAATGTCTTGACTGTATTTTCTATTCATTTTACAACTCATGATGATAAATAAAATTGTGACTTTTCATGGAAAACACAAAATTGTCTGGCTAACTTTTAAACTGTAGTGGAACTCCAGGCAACATTTCAGCCAATGGGTTCCGCCTCTTCAGCTCCCAACACTTCCTGTTTAAATGCGAGCAACCAAAGTGTGTTGCGGTAATAATCGCAAGCTAAATTTCAAGTGCTCACTTCAAGACGTGATTGATTAACCCTGCTCGAGATACAAACCCCGAAATGCTTCTGATACCAAAATCTTGCCCCTTACCAACAGGCTCTTCCTTCATATGCAGATATCTGTTTCTAGCGATTATCAGTAGCACAATAGACGAGCTAAAAACATCCACATGCACATGCTCGTACTATTGCATCATGCTGTGAATCATGGGATAATGTTGCGCTGAGTGCTGATTAAATTTGACATTGGAAAGAAAGGTTTTCCCAAATTGTCATGTCTTGAGATGCTGTCAGTTTCCCCTGTGATTTGTGCGGTGTAATGGCATATTCATGTCAACCGTCACCGCGGAGCCTGCACTCAGCGGCCCAGCATCCCCCTTCCCCTCTTGCGGCTGTGCAATCTGTCACAGAACTTTACTCATATGTGGAGTAGGAGGATGGCAAACAACCCTACATACCCGAACCTCCAACACTCCTCTTACAAGTGCATATGGTACATTACGCTGGAAACAGGAATAGCGCTGCGTGTTTGCATGTGCATGTGTGCAAACATGAGCTCCACTCACAGCTCCCTTTCTTTTGTGTCAGTCAAGCAAAACCCTCCAAATGTCATTCAAGTCTGTGCTCCATGTGCTTGGCAGCAAAGCAATTGGCCCAGTCAGCCTAATGTGCTTTAGACCTTCTCTTCATGGTTTCCCTGGCATTTTGACATTGCTATCCATCTCGTTTGGGAAAAGAATGATATAAAAAAGAATTAGGTCCCCCCCCCCCCCCGCCACACCTCCTCGTGTTCCGGTTCAGAAAAAGATAAGCAGTTAGTTTTGCCAAAGACGTCAAAGCGGGGAATCAGAAGCGACAGCAGACGGGATGAGATATTTTGAGATACGTCTTGACGGATGCGGGTTAATCTTAAGCCTACCAGATGAGTCAAGGATTTGCGTACACCTCATGGAGTAAATATCATCGTGCTTGCTCTCTCTAATTCCGTAACCCTCTCTTTCCCTCTTTCCCTGTCTGTCTCTGCAGTGAAGTTTGAGGACTGCCAGCGTAACCGGGAGGTGGGCTTCGTCAGCAGCGACCCCAACTTCAGCGTGAGGCCTGACGGGATGGTGTACGCCGAGCAGGAGGTGGCCAACCTGTCGGAGCCCATCCAGTTCATGGTGACGGCCCGGGGGCTCCATGACCCACACATCTGGGAGACCACGGTGAAGCTGGCCCTGTCCGGACACCTCCACCCTTTACCCCTGACAAAGGTGAGCGAGAGACAACGTGATATCATCATCGTTTCCTCCTGCTGTCTGTCTCATTCTCAGATGGTCGGAACATATTGTGAAAAGTAAATTGATCAGCTCACGGCTGTTGAAAGCAAACCTTTAAAATATCCGATAAGGGATTGGGAACATTCAATAAGCAGATTGGAAACCTGGATTTCAGATTTGACAAAAAACACCATTCACCCCTCTCCAAATCTTTAGTTGTTTTCTAATTAGTAACGCTAGCTTTTATTTTGACAAAGATAAAAAAAGATCTTTTAGTCAAAGGCTCCCAGAAATCAACAGAGAAAGACATGAGACACTAATCACATTACCACAACAAATCAAACATGAACAGGGTGAAAAGCATACTGCGAAATAGCACACTTATGTGCTGATTTTTTTAGATTCCTCCTCTTACCATTTACATTAAAAATGCTTTTGTCCAGTGTCTTCCTTACCTTCTACATGTATGCACATGTTATGCCATTAGTTAGTGTTTAATAAGGGCAGAGGCACAACGGTGGAGATGCAGTGCTTCTCTCTGACAAGTGGAGACACGGCCCTATTTGCTACCAAGGCACGATTAGCAAATGTGTACACAGTCATATATATAGCTAGTAGCTACTGACTTTCACTTCTGGGCTTTAAATGTTGAGCGACAAACCCATTACCATTTTTCCTGCGGTACTTGTTGAACGCCAGTGGGCTTAATGTTCAGTCATGTTTCTAATCATGACGAAAGGCCCATGACTCGTGTAGCTAAAGCAATTGCAGAGTGGGTATTAAAATTCTGCCCACTCCTGGCAGTACAATAATGGAGACTGGGAAATAATTGACATTGATTGAGCTAATGTTCTGCACACCAGAATTTGCGAGGACCAGGTGATGTAGTTTCAGTGTATAATTATGTTCCTCACACTGTAGAAGTAGAGAAAGATTCAATAACTGAACAAGAAATAAATGTGTTTTCTCTAAACTCATGCAAATATGAAAACAATCTTTATAAGTTGCACATTTTTAACACTGTCAACACGCGTTCGTCGTCATCACTTTTTTTTAGATGCTATAAATAGATGTTAGGGTAGAATTTAGTTCTGTTCTTCTGAGTGGGAAATTGCTTCTATGGCCTGAGGAGAAATGAAAATAAACTTGTGCACAGTCATAAAAAATGTAATTATTATAGTAGAATATGTGCTACAGGATAGGATTGAGAAGGAGTGCTTAGCTATGGCAAAGTCTCTGATATTTTGGGGGTAATTTATGCATTTACTGCATGTGATGTTTTTGATGGTCTCGAGTGTGAAATTGGGTGAAATTTACTACAGTCTGGTTGATTAAATTTTGATACATTTTGTAGTCTTTGTAATGTCAAACCTCAAATGTGGGCAAGGTCTTATTGCTCTACAGCTGTAGAGCAATAAGTTGTCAGTAGGGCTACTTAATTATGGAAAGAACAACATTATTATGATTATTTTGGTCAATTTTGAAATCACGATTATTCATGATTATATTTTAGTTACACAATGACTTTATTCAGCCTGAGCGTCTTTGTCCATTTGTTTGAGATAGTTACACAGATTTGTTGTGTTGCCAAGATATAGCGTCTGCTCCTTGTTGGACTGTTGGAACCTAAATTGTTTCCATATAAGAGAACACCCTTTTTCTCAAACAAAGACTCCACTCTCCCTCTGCCATTTCTCTCTCTCTCTCACATTCGTGTGACAATGAGAATGTATTGCGTCTCTTTCAGAAATTTTGTAAAAAAAAAAAAAAAAAAGATTTAATCACTTGCACAGCCTTAAATGTCAGTATGCTATTATGCTTATAATTGCAATGCTAAAGGTATATACAGTCTATTTATCATTTGTTAATAAGCAGTACATGCTAATTACAGTAACTGATAAGGGAAAAGACTTTGCAGTGGCCCACGATATCTTCATTTGCAGAAAATACTGCATATTCAGAAACAATATAGATTCCAAAACACATTCAAAATACAAAGCACCCCAACAATGTAATTGTACTGCAAATAAAACAAAGAATTGCTGCATATGTTATGTTGTTTATGTAGCATGCAGTTGATGGATCAAATTTAGGAAGTGCAGTAAACTGATCTTACCCACACTGTTGCTGGTATGCACCTAAAAGTTGTTTACAATCTGCCAGTAAACCCGAAGAAGAAGAAGAAGAAGAAGAAGAAGAAGAAGAAACAAAGCTTAGCATCTTCACTAGAAGGCTGGTTGTGTTGACTGACTTTGCACATTTTTCTGTTGCATTTGTTTTGGGACATAGTGATCAACAGTTGTTAAAGCAAAATATCAGCTAAATTACACTTTACACATCCTCACAGATAAACAACCCCCAAAAACATCTGCCAAACATGTTGGTGCATAATGACGGAACAGAATTGCATGTGTGTCCACCTCCATTGTGCAGTGTATCTGGACCTTAAACAGGGTTGCCAGGTTTGTATCACAATACCAGCACACAATGACCAATGGAAACCAGCCCAGTACCAGAACTCAAAATAAGCCTCTGTCAAATCATATACATTGATTTTAAGATCCAACAGCATTGCTCTCATTGCCAAATGTATTGTAATATCTACAAAGTCATACCATATATATTTAGTGTGCCAGCATGAAGCCACTTTTCTCTGAACATTTTTTTCACCTAGGTCCTAAAATGGCCTTGTTTAATTAAATACACATATCAAATTTGTATTAAATAAAATATATCTAGTGGTTCTGAACCTTTTTCTAGTCTCAGGGTTCCCATCTGTTAGGGAGCGGCAGAGAGCATTATAGCACATTCTGTGTGTGTGTGCATGTGTGTGTGTTTGTGTGTGTGTGTGGACTGTTATCTGTTGACTGATCTTGACTGTGTTTGGTAGGATTTGGGTGTATAAAATATATATAGTATTAAATATGACTTGTTTAGCAGCTTGAATTTGTTGGTAAGTGAACAACAGTGATATTGGGAGCCTGCTGTACGATCCTTTTTATTATTTCTGGCGCTCCATCTTTCCGTATTTGTTGTCCCTTTGATATGACATTACAATCCGATGAAGTCCATAAATAGAAGCATGTGGTGTGGAGTTCAATGCAATAACATGATGTCTTAAAACTTCAGTCTGATCAATGCGGTGCACTGCGTGGTTCATTTTCATTGTCCAGTTTGGTAAACATGCATGGGGCTGAGTTTTTTTTCATCTCTTCTCAAAGTCAATAGTTATTTTGGAAAAGAGGTTATCATAATTGCACCATTTAAGAGCAAACTACTATATCGACATATAACAGGAGCAGAGGATATAAACAGCTCAGGATATCCTCTTCTTCTCCATGGCTATTAAAAGACAGTCATTTTTTTTCACACTCTCTATGCGTAGAGATGAAGGATTTGTTGAGAGAGAAGCTGTAACAAATTATATTCTTGATTCATCTCTACTCAGTTGAACTGGGTTCAACACAGTATATAGCATTGTTATCTTGTTACAGATATATACTTACTTTGTTGTAAAGCACCACTGGGAGTGCATTGATTTGCTTTTAATAACTGGCTTAGTATCTCACTGTTCTGTTTTAGTAGCATAAATTACCATACTTGGAATGTGCTCCGTGATCGGCCAGATCGTTTTAGTATTTAATTTTCCAGCGCACAATACCACAGCAATTGAAGTGTAGAGCATCTTTGGCCTGAGAGCCCTTTCTACTGTTTTTATGTACTCAGGCTATCGCACCTCACACAGGAGTGCTCTCCAGCTCGTACTGATTTCATGGCACGTTGGTTTGCCTTCTCCACCAGCTTAGAGCCCATTAGTTATGCACCAGTGGATTTGAAGTTGACTGGTTGCCGGAATGGGTTTTAGTGCTTATTTGATTTACCACACTCTCCCCAGACAGCTTCACCTGTTCAAGGTAGATTACAGCAAGGGCTGGTAGCAAGGTGGGACCTATAACCCCGGGATCCACTGATCATTGAAAAGCAACATCGGCATTGGTTGGATGATTGCACCTTGGCTGTGTGCTTTAACGTAACCAACATAACACATGTTGATTATGTTATGACAGTCTGCACCAGAAAGTTCTGTGTCAACAGGCAAAGAACACCAGTGAGAATTTGAATACTTTTTGTATGATGTTGGATTTCATTTTTAGCTTTTTTTTTTGGAGAAGATCTCAAGGGAGGACATTTTTTTCACTGAAGACTAACCCTCTGATCTCTGTTTTTTATCATAGTTAACCAGCACGAAGAAATGATACTGCAGCACTGACAAAAAAACAAACAAAAAAAAACATCAAATGAGCCACGCTGAACACAGAATGGGCACTTCAGTACACTCGTATTGTATTGTTCTGCCTCTTTGTCAGACTGATAACCTCCAGATGTCATCTCCAGGACTCGGGGGGACTGCAGGCTTAAAGAATGCCCCTGCAATATGCAGGCTGCCTGGGAGCAGAGAGCTGCCAGCTGGCCCTGCGTACCTCTGGGTTTCAGGAGCCCTGGGTGCATCAGGGACTCACTAACTGCTGCCTTGACATGTGTTCACGTGCATAAACAAACACAGAGATTCATCGCGCATTCACATATAAAGACAAATATACTCACACATACTATATATTCATGCATTATTTTTTTTTTACACATTTACATGTGTGCACACATGCTTGCATCAAGTCTATCATAAATAATTTCTCATACGTGTACACAGGCATTTCCCAGATCACTATGCACATGCACATATTATACACACATTTAAAAGGCACCTCAATTCCTGGTGGTACAAAGACAGTTTTTCTTTCTTTCTTGTGTATTTCCGGTGTTCCCATGACTCAAAAACACTGATATCATCCACTGTCACAGAATGTCAGCGGCCCATGTGGCCAAGCCCGTACCTTTGGCCACTTTTGTCGACATCCATCCCGTTCCTGAGCTGCAGCAGTCTCTGAGTTCGGCCAAGTTCCAAAGTCCTCTGCTCCTGCTGTCCTGAAAAAGCCCCATGTTCCTGAGGTGCCGCTGTTTCCTGTGGTTGTACTTCAGCAGCTTCGTGTTTCTGTGGACCTAAGGGCTCACCTGCCTGTCTCCCAGCCGCTGCACTCCATCCCACTACTTTCTATCATGGTTTCCAATGTCTTTTGAGGGACACTGTCATGATCCTGTCTTTGTGTTTTTTCCCTGTCCTCCTGTGCTCTTCAGCCTTGTTAGCTCTGCCACGCTCCCAGTTTTCCTCCCAGCCAATTAGTTCCTTGCGTCTCCTCCTGTTCCATCACCTGTTCCAAATTCCCTTATCAGTTTGGTGAATATTTAAGTTCCCGTTGTTCATTTCAGTCTTTGTTAGATCATCTGTTCTGTTCTGTTTAATTTAGTTTGGTCTGTGTTTGCATTTGAGTTCTGTTTCCCAGGGTGTTTATTAAGTATTCTAATTATTTATTAAGTATTTATTGCCTGCTGTGTCCTGCATTTGGGTCCACTTGCTCCACTCCCCGTGACATACACAAGCAACGACGTAAGATAAAGGAAGGACATCTCTCCTTCTGCCTGACCCTGTCTCTTCTTCTTTTTTGGCTTGGAAACATTTACAAAGGAATGTTTCAAGCTCTGCCAATAGCGGGAAGCCAGATAAGGACTTTATCATAGTAGCAGCACACTGGACTGAGCGTAGACGAGGAGGAGCGTGCTCGTTGAATCAATGCCCTCTATATTCATAAGTGTCCATATGTGTTGACGTGTAATCAGTCCTGATGATTCATCATCTGCCAAAGAGAGTGCTGTTTACCCTCTGTTGCGTGTTTGTTTAGTTTTTTTTTACATTCCTTCTTTTGAGCATCTGCAAATACACACACAGCCACTTAAACACACACACACATTCACAGACAGAGACTAATTCCACCTGCCACCCGTGGAGGGGTTGGCACGCACCCCGCCTGCCCCGTGCCAGTTGGTACCTGTGAGTGTTTTGGATGAGTGGAGCTGGAACGACAGTTATCTTATCTGGGAAACACATCTGGTCCCCTCGTTCCTCTTTCTGTCCTCTAACCATCCGCCCCGGCCGCCACGCTGCCTCCATGTCATGCTCATGCCCAGCTAAATCCACAGCCTTGGCTGTCCAGAGGCCTGGCCTGCGCTGAGCCTGCCGTCCAATCCTCTGAGCTGCGAATGTGCGAAGAGTTAAAACAAAAGATGAAAAAATACAGCGTTTGCTCAGGCAAAGCAGGCATATATTGATAGGCTGAATGTCCTCCCCGCGTTTGGCGGGCTAATGCGAGTGTGGGTGCATGTGCACGTGTATGTACGGTGGCTGTGAAATGCGTGTTCCAGGTGGGAAGAGCAGGAGGATTTCCAATGTGCTTCAGGTGACAGCGGCACACTGCCAGTGTGTTTGCGTGTGCGCATTCACGTTGTGTGGGCACGTGTGTGCGTAAACGCATGCGGGGCGCAGAGACAACAATAGGATTATGTGGATTACAGCAATGCAACCATTTTATACAGGAGGACACCATAGAGGATCTAAGGGGACACACACACTTTTTACACACCATTGTAACCCTTATTTCACCAGGTAAGATGAGTAAGAACACAATCTTGTATTTTGTAGCTATAGCTGGAGGGAGTCTTTGCAGGGGACAGGGGAGCTGTTTACACTACTGTTCAAAAGTTTGGCGTCACTTAGAAATGTCCTTATTTTTGAAAGAAAAGTAATATTTCTTTTCAATGAGGATAAATTTAAACTAATCAGAAATACACTCTATACATTACTAATGTGGTAAATGACAATTCTAACCGCAAATGCTGGTTTTTGGTGCAATATCCACATAGGTGTGTAGAGGCCTATTACCAGCAACTATCAGTTGTAATATAGTATAGTTCTAATGCTACAATGTGTTTGCTCATTGTGTCAGAAGTCTAATGTAATAAAAATGCTCCATTCATTTTACAGCTCATTTTCATGGAAAACACTGACTTGTCTGGGTGACCCCAAACCTTTGAACGGTAGTGTACATGCACCCATACATTCCCACCTGGAAGCTGCAAATAAATCATGGTTCAGTATGATGCTCAGAAGTACCTCACCATCAAAAATAAGGGGAAGAAGACACATCCATACAAGTGTTGACCCCGAATTGCGGAATACTGTATTAATCCAAACACTGTTCATCCACTGTTTTTTTTTTAATGAAAAAGCACCAAAAGCATGTGACATTTGGAGCTGCTTTTAATCAATGTGCTCGCAGCGAGGATG
Source organism: Lepturacanthus savala (assembly GCA_030544235.1). NCBI lineage: Eukaryota > Metazoa > Chordata > Actinopteri > Scombriformes > Trichiuridae > Lepturacanthus > Lepturacanthus savala. Next base: position 9,924,906 of record CM060463.1, read on the forward strand.
AAACTGCTGGGCGAACCGCTGTTTCTCCTCCTCTCCCCTTGTTATTACACAGGCATTTCATCAATACCCGTTTCGTGTGATGATCAGGGGGAGGTGTCACTTTTTTTTTCTTTTTTTTTTTTCGGTTTCCAGCAGGAGCAGAGAGGATGGGGACAGGTGTGGGTATAATGTTATGCGGCTGAAACAAAAGGTGCAGGGATGGAGACAACATGTGGCACCTCTGTAAACAAAACCGGGCCATGTAGCCTTGGGGAAGTCTCGCTCTCTTAGGCAGGAGCTGAGGGCTTGGGCAGGCTCAGGTGTCTTGCCAAGGGCCTCATGAAATGTGATGCAGCAGCATTCGGAAAGTGTTTATTTATATTTCCTCGCGTTTGCCTCAATGTCACTCTCACAAAATGTTATTTTTTTTTTTGCCGCTGTGACACCCTGTATTTTAGTTTCAATTTTAGCGGAGAAAAAAACTTGTCATTTCACGACACTTTATAGATTCATCCCCCAACCTGTCTCAGCAATATGGAATCCAAGAAATGATAACACAGGCAACTTATTCAAAGCAAAGATGTGGCATAACATAATATGGTTTGGGTTTTTCTTTTTTCAGGTTGGCATTGAAGAAATGCTGTCAAGGGTGTGGGACTCCCAACCCAGAGTCATCAGGTTTTCTCGAAAACATCAGAGAAGCTCCTCCGTCAATGGGCTGAGGCGGCAGAAGAGAGACTGGGTCATCCCGCCCATCAATGTGCCTGAAAACTCCCGAGGACCCTTCCCTCATATGCTTGTCAGAGTGAGTGAAAGTTTGGATAATTTCAGGTATTTCCTATCAAGCACACCCAGCAGGCTCCAGTTTAAGTCATGATGTGATTTGTCAGGTATACAGCAAAATCACCAGTGTTATTATAACATTTAAAGAGTTAATTAGTTACCTAGTAAACACTAGAAGTGTTCAAATTAACTCCTTAAGTGTTATATTAACACTGGCAATTTTACTGTGTTGACAAAAATAATAATCCATGCTTGGGAAACACAAAAATAGACGCTTTTATGACTGGTGTCAGAAAAGTAGATCCAAGGATGAGTCAGTAGTATTGTCACAGTAGTGTCACAGATGTTTTCAGATGTTTATTCACAGGTTTTTATTGTTTAAATATGGGGCTCTGAATTACTCTTAAAAAACTATCACAAACATATGACAAGTTTCCCGTTGAATACTCGCCACACGATGAAATTACCAACTATCCTCTTCATGCCTAAAAGGAATCAATTTTTACAATGAAGTTGAGCTATTACTTACACAGAGAGAACATTTAATTTAAAGTTTAACATTTAAATGAACAATTAGTTGATGTTTTGAACACATATGTAACCAATTTCTTATTACAACCAGAGGATAGCAATAGATATTATAAATAAGGGAAATCAGAAAGTCGAACGTTTCCAAGGAGGCAGTGTCGTCTCTGCTCTGTGCTGCTACTCTAAACTCTCCTCACTCACTGCTTCTTATCAGTCACCCAGACAGATGCACAGCTTTCTGCTGGCATTTCTAACACACACACACAAAACACACACACATGCATGCGCACACACACACACACACACACACACACACACACACACACACACACACACACATACACACACATACATACATAAAGTCCCTTGTACAGCAAGGCTTACACTCCCGGATTACGGAAATCGCCTTTCACCAATGCGTCTGCAAGAGGGCAGATTTTCCACCAAAGCATGGAAACCCTCACCCTCACAAAGCACACACACACACACGCACACAGCAGGGCCACAGCGTGTTAGGGGAGACACCAAATTGTGCTTCCCTGCTGGAGAAATGGACCCTCTTTTATCCCCTTTTCACGTGTCAGGGTGTTAGATGGCGGGATTAAACCTCAAGGGCTTTCTTTGCGTGTGCGGTCATGTGAGTGTGGGTGAATGTGGGTGTGTGTCTCCATGTGCAACGTGGTGAGGGTGCACCCTTGTGCTTGCATAAAATATATGTGAGTACCCTCTGTCTCATGTAGGGCTCGGCAACATGGACTAAATCACTGACAATGTAATTGACCAAATACTCTGATATTGTAGGTATCACTATTGATGCTTTCAGAAAATATTTACATATTGAGATTTTTGATAAATAATTAATATTGTAGATGTAATGGCTAAATGGGTAAAGGCAAATACAGTAATAGAGCAGTCTGGTAAATTTAGAAAATGACATCAGTTTACTGTAATGCATCTTTTAGAACCAAGATATCATATCACAATACCAATAGAATCTCAATAGGTTGCCTCAGCCCTCAGCCAGCTGGAGGCACTGCACCATGTGGTCTCATGGGGACTTTCTCAATGCACCAAGTTCAGACTCACACTCAGACTGAGTTCACTCTCCTGAGGATAGGAGATCGCAGTACAATCACTCTGCAATTGGAATAGTAACCTACTAACTGACAGCAATAGCTCACCTTCAACACAACTAACTACTGTGACTAAATAATCTCAAGTCAAAAGCTCCACTAACATGTCTTTCTCACATAAAATAACCTCATTGTCAGAGAGGTGCAGTGACTCATGTTATTCAGTCTGGGATGTAGCTTAATAAAATGAAACAAATTTAATGCAACCTGATGTGTTCATTTTACATTTATATTTATTGAAGTGTGATAACATCGTCACGTATAACGTTATAGCCTCAGAGGCAGCGCTGTTGTTCTGCCAGTAAAAACACGAGGGTTCACATTCAAACAAACTAATGAGGCAGCTACGACTGTGAGATGTTCATCTGTGAGACCAATGTTTATCTTGGAAAAAGGAACTTTATCATATATCAAAATGCTACAGAGACATTAGAGCAAGTGGTGAATTACCAAAAAGCTGCACAGATCACTTCATGGCAGCTCCTCATATCTCTGAAAAATGACAGAGCAAATTCCCAAACAGTTACAGCACTTGGGTAAAATGACCACATATTGGGAATCTAATTGGTTCTTTCTCACCTGAAAACATATTAAACCTTAATAAAGAGACATACTACGACTCCTATGGTGATTTTGTTTTTAAACCTGGTTCCCAACCTGGCTCCACCATTGCTGCCGGTTGGTAACAAATGCCTTCTGGGATACTTGGCTGCGACATGACTCTCTGTTCTGAGGGGCGGCCAAGGCAAGTAGCTGTGGGAATTTCTGCCATTATCTTGCTGGTCTCAGAAGTGGCCGGTAACAACCGTTAACAACCTTTACACACTTGATTCCAGGACACACCGGCTCTCCTGTGCCGTGGAAACTCTTTGAGATTTCTTCACTTGTGGTTCTACAACTCAAGCGTTCACACGGGCAGGTTGGCCAGGTTTAAAAAGGACCAATTAAACATGGGCATGTAATTACCTGCTTTGCAATCATCAAATAATGCACATGACATGCTCAAAGAGGTGTGTGGTGTGAACTGGTGCTCACTTTCTCTTTGATTCAGTGAGAATGGAGAAAGAAGTGGCAGCAAGACACAGAGCACAATGAGAGGCTAATGCGGCGCTGCTGCTGTAGGATATTTCATCCTAGTTACACTGACGGATCCAATTACACACACAAAACAAACCCCTTCCTGATTTAATTGTAAATAATAATTCATATGATCACAATGCTTCCGCTTATTATTTCTTTGCCATTTCATTTTATGCATAGTGCCATTCAGGTTCCATGGCATTCCGACTTTGTCGCCATCATCATCATCATCACCATCACGTCACAGTTCTGGAGCTCATATAGCAAAACCTGTTTCAGCTTCTGAAAGCTACTTTCTCTTCCTACAAAACAGAAAAAACGTTCTCGCCCTCTTCCTCTCTCCCTCTCTCACGTACCATCTAGTCACACGCATACTCCAATAGTGTACCACTTTCATGTGTGCATTCCACTGTTGGCCATTTTTACCTCGACATGTGCAAATCAGTCATGACGAACCACAAGTGGCGCAGCTATGATGGCATTGATTTACCATTATGCTCAAATGGAATTTGCTACTGAGCTTGCGCTGTCAAATTATTTGACGTGATAGATGTGAGTGTAGTGGAAATGGAGAGGTTGAAAAACAGCTTGAGTTAAATGGATACTGAGGTGTATGACAAGATCTACTCCTTTTGAGAGACTGAAAAGCAGTAGGGGAGGGAGATAGAAAGAGGAGGAAGGGGCACAGGTTGAGATTGAAAAAAAAAAAGAAAAGAAAAACATTTTGGAAGAGAGCTGTAAATCTGTAGGGTGAGGGAGGCCAACATTAGTTTCAGGCCATTTGTGGCATTCTCATCTCAACCGTCTCCTTCAGCACCTACACCGGGACCAATGAGGCAAAACCAATGGAAAGCAGTCTGAATATGGGGGAGAAAAGATCCTCCTTTCATTTAAACAGGCCTCAGACACCGTCTCTCTCTCTCTCTCTCTCTCTGTTTCTGACCATGGTTAGGACAAAGGAAGGAGCAAGATTTGCTGGAAATAAGTGCACACATTGTTCAGGTAATTGAGGTAATTTTAATATCATGTGACTGAAGAGAATTATCTGGGCTTGCTGTTCCTTTTGTGAACACAGTATGTGCCATTTCCATGCAGCTAAATTAAACTGTAATGACATGTACAGTATAATGCATCCTACTACTATAATTGGTGTGTCTGTCTGTCTGGAGTTGCAGGGCACACCGTTGCTACGATTGCCTCCAAACTTTCTCAAAGCACCCTCCAGGCATCTGGGATGGGTTTTCTCAAAAAAAAAAAAAAAAAAAAAAACAGCGTTAATACCAATTTTATGCCAGACTTGCATTTTATGGCTGGACGTGGTTCATTATGCCATCTGCTGCTCAACAGCGCCACTCTACCCCTCTGGTTCATTGTTGAGCAGGTGCAACAAAGAATTACAGGAAAAAGCAGAGGCAGGTTATAAAATGTGGCTTATAACTGGGTCTGCACGGTGAACACATGCACAAAGGAATATTGTAATATTGTAATAATCTTAGTTAGATCAAATTATTGATATATAAGGTGGAATATGTGAAATGTAATCTACTGTCTCAAAATGGTAGTCTACTATCTCAAAAAAAAACAACAACAATCCAGCAATCGGGTTGCCAGGTTTATGGCCAACTGCATCAACTCATTAGCCTGCTTGAACCTGATTAGCTCTGCTATCTATTATCATTTAGAGGCATGTCTATGACAGCCAGCTATCGCTAGCCTGTTATCATTTGTTTCATCTTGCCTGGTTCGGATTCACTCTGATTTGCATCACATAATGAAAACAAGTAACATTGTTGAGGAGGAATTTGATCGACAAGTAATGTTAGCTAAGCAAGCGAGTTAGCTTAACTTACTGATCGAGGAGAAAAGTCACCATTTCCGTGTGCTTTTGATGCCATGTAAATCCTTCATATGAGTCCATCTAGCATGCTTTACTGAGATAAAGTCGTAGTCAAACCTGTGAAAAAATTGAAAGTATTTTATTCACACTACATATAGTGTTTTTCCCAGAAAAGCTATACTTTTATTCTGTGACCATCTAAAATGAAGATGTATTATTATGTTTTTTTTTGTCTTAAATATAGCATAATTGCACAATTGTAGCTTCAAAGGGGCAAAATGAGTGGATCAAAACAAGGCTTTGTACTAAAAATGACCTATACTTATACTAAGGGAATTAGAAATAATCTCTAATACAGATCTGCTTCAAATAAGTCTTATTAACTTCAGCAGGTGAGGCAAATAAAAGTCTTGATCACTATTTGATGTCTCTAAAGGCTATAGGATGTTTTTAAATATATATATATATATATATATATATATATATATATATATATATATATATATATATATATATATATATATATATATATATATAGTATTATTTCATAGACACCACAGACAACTAGGAGTCTGCAGACCTCAGATTAAGAAACAATAATCAATGAATAAATTACCAAAATGATGAATATAGTAGTTATTTAGATATTTTTTTTTGGTTGCCAAGGGCCGGTAGAACTCTGATCTATGTGGGTCAGTGGAGAAAAACTGTGGTGTTGGACACTGAGGGAATAAATGAAAGGATGCTGTATCTCATTTTAAGGGGGGTCACTGTGAGGCTCTCCAGGGTGTAGCCTGCAGAGTCTAATATGAAGCTTAAAACCCGAATTACCACAAGTGATCTACTGCCCAATAATAAGGACTATTAGCCTATTTTGTGTACATTAAAAGTACATGTGATTTGGCTATAGTAGATGGAGTAAAAGACGAGATTGTCTCACTATCAGACTGAGAACAACATAGGTGAGTAGACAACAATAAAAATGTAAAAGTTTAAAATAATACAATATAAACTTATCACACGCTGCCCATTTAATTGAATTCTTTATTGATACATTGAATTATTGCATGTCTCATTGGCATGTCTCATCTATTTTTATATTTATACACTAGTGGCTTTGAATTTCTTCTTTACATTTATAAGCCTTGAAATGTGCAAGAGGTGATTCATGGATGTACAGTAAGAAGTTCCTTTATCACACATTCACATACTTTTAAAAAGAAATGAGGGTGTTCAGGTGCATAGGTGAGCCGGCATGCATCTCAGCATGATTCGGTTTACCTCATTATTTTGAATAGCCCATTAAAGGTATGGTGCTCATGGATAATATAATATGGTGCAGTGTAGTGTTGAATGTCTCGGAATAACTGGAGGCTCCTCATTTACAGGGATTTTTATTGAAAGCAAACAGAGGCACATAAACAACAGAGTTCAAGATTTTTATTTTTTTTTTACTTTATACGGCTTTCTCCTGGATTTATTATTCAATGTAATGTGCAAAGAACATAAAATATATGCAACATATAGGTGTGTGTGGGGGAGAAAGTTAGCTCAATAAGGCTGTAATGTCTGTGCTGCTGTTTGCTCAGTACCCAAAATGAAAACACAGTGGTTTATTTACAACCTCATATTGCACAGTGCTTTTCATTACAGCTCATAATGAGCTTGTAATATGCTTTTTGGATCTGCTCGTTTTGTCTGCAGTTTTATTGCATCCCCTGCGCATTGAAATACATTGTGTCCATTGTGTCTATTTCGTGTGTGTGGGTGTTTCCACAAACTATATTATGTCACAATGCAGGGTAAAGCAGCATTGAAACAGAAGCTTGAGTGACAATAAGGTTGCACCTGCTATTCAAAACAGTACGTTACATTATTCAAGACCAAATTTATCTAATTTTAACACTTGACAGAATTATTCATCCAAAAAAGCATTTTTTCTTTTACACCAATTACTTATTCACGCAGCTCAGCTTCCTGATGGAAAGTACTTGTACTCGCATTCTTTCACTTCTGAAAGAGGCAGTGGGGGATACTGTAAGAACAACAGCAGTGAAATAAATTACCAAATTTGAAACAGTGAGAAACCAAATTTGTTACAGTGTTACAGTGCCCAGTTACAGATTGCAAAGAAAAAAAGCGAAAGCCTGACCTCATTCCGAGGTTATAGAAACACAATAATTCTTATATTTATTGAATTATATACTAATTAAAACAAACTTATTAATACTATATTATATTTCTGCAGAGTCTGTTCCATTAGTTACTGCTAAATGCCACTAACACTACAGGGGGGAAGATGCTGTGCCTTTAAAATCATCTCATGCCACGTCGACACCTAATTGGCAGGGAGTCTCAGCTTCAATTGCTGGCCAGCCAAAGCCTATAATTTTGTTGTTGAGAAGTGAATCAAGCTTAGTCCAGGTTATATATACTGAGCGTGCAGAGGGAATTCACTGAGATAGACGTGTCCTCTTTGTCCTCACCGAGGAGAAATCACAGATATAGAGCTTTTTTTTTTTTTTTACATCAGCACTACATCGGTGGGTTCTGTCATGTATTTCGAAGAATTTTTAGATGTAATTAGGTTCAAGCTCTTCAGAATCTTTCTGTTCTTCACTGGTGTGAAAAAAGTGCTGCTTCTTGTAGCATGTCATCATTCCTGTCCACATCGAGTTGCTACAGCAAAGGGCTTTATGAGTCATTTCCACTTTCTATTGATAGCAGGTAAAGATTATAATTTAATTAACAATGACTGTGTCGATACATCTCAATGGCTCCAGCAATTCAGGCTCTAATTTATTAAAGTTATCATTAATAGAGCCGATAAGAAGTACTTCATACAGTCAGTCACTCAATATTCAGGTCTCTTCTTTTTTTCCTCATGTCTAGTGCAAAAAAAGTAAAAAATATAGAGCCAGTTTTGTTTTCAGCTTCAAGGAGCAGACAGAGTTTGTTGGTATATTTCAGTTTGGTTTAAATCAGGTCATGCCGCATTTTTTTTTTCTCTTGACACCATCCTCAGAGCGTGTCTGAATCCAGGACTTTCTTGGTGCTGAATCACCACCACCACCACCAACAACAACAACAACATGGCCTCCAAGATTAAAGTTGCTCTGATCTTGTTCCACTTCCACTTTACTTTTTCATGATGAGGATGTGCTCTAAAACAGATCCAAAAATTTCACTCCATCTCCGTCAGGACTGCAGGTCTTATTTTTTTCCCTTCTTTACCAAACAGATGATTGAATGTTAGAGGCTCAACACTGTTTGTTACTGTTTGCCACATGTTTGGTATAATTTCATTCATTTGTTAATAGCAAAATATGTGATTTCCTTACAAAAGGTGTAATACTTTTGGAGAAAAGGTCTGTTCCCATAGTTATTTCCATAAAAGATAAACAAGTCTTTAAAGTTGCACTGATAAATATTTATGTCAATAATAGAATAAATTACTCTTCAATTAACCACTCCCCACTACCAGAGCAGTAGCAGCTGCAAACAGATGAAGCAGGTGAACATAGTGGAACATTTAGCCAATAAATAGCCAAATATTTCTTTTAGTTGTTGGAGACCTGAAAAGATAACAGCCGTTTATTCATTCGCCATAACTTCCTGTTGTGATAATATGTTCATGTTGCGTTTAGTGCTGCTCCAATGTAACCAAAATGTAAATGAATGCAGGTTTAAAGGTCCTGTATCAAGCACATTTCTGGGATTGGTTTTGTTTGAAGTTTTGAAACAACTAACATGATATATTTGCAATTTATATTACAAGAATTCAACTCAATGTAGTTTTGCTCCAGAAAGCACAGGTCATATTTGGTTTCCTAAATATTCACGACCCTTTCTTCTGATTGGCCGATTTTCATTTGGAAGACTGAAAAGAGTGTGTATGAAAGTAGGGCAAGGTGGAAACGGAGCTACTGCATGACATCACAAAGTCAAGGAAGTACAAAACGAGATGTGAAATGTCTAAATCCAGGCTATGTGCATTTCACAGTGTTTCATATTTTTATATAACCCCTAAAACTTATATAGAGTAAACAGAAATATGAAAGTGGCTTTTTGCATGATTAAAAAATAAACTGGCATTGTATATTTCTGGCTAATTATCCAAACATCTCCATTTAACAGAATTCGGAAGGCTTTTAAAACTTAATAAAAGTTCCATAACAAATCACAAATGTTAAAATTGAATTTAACTTAATTGCGTGCAAACATATTCCAATATTAAATGCACACAATGTAAGGTGCAGCTCTAATATATACATTTTCTCCAGGCATAGAGTGTTAATGGATGTGCAGGACACAAATCTCTTAATGCATAAAAAGAGCGTGTCCGTGTGTAAACATTCGTGCACACTGCAATTGTGTCTGCGAGGGATTGTGTGTGTGTATCTGTGTACGTGTGTGTGTATGCATTGTCTGCTGATTTGAGTGAATGTGTGTGTGTGTCTGTTTGTCATTCGCAGCATCCCCTGTCAGACAATTAGAAGGTGACAGCCCCATTAGAGCCAGCCCGGTGGTACAAAGCCTGAGTGCTGTTGTGACTGACATGGAGCTCAGCCTCTCACTAAATAACTGTCAGTCTGCCCTCGTCCACTCTGACCCTCCTGGCTGCCTCCCTCTGAGCCACTCTAACTCCCCTCTGGACTCTCATTGGCAGCCATAGCGGCTCCCTGAGCCAAGCATGGCCCTCCTTTCAAGCCTGGCCTCTAACTGATTGGTTGGACCCCGCTAGCCTTAGGCATGCCAGAAGGGCTTTCAACTGGCCTCAGGGTGCTGCTGATTGGCCAGGCTGTCAGGGCCACATGTTTCCTGTGGGAGTGTGAGGCAACAGCTCAGTTTGAAGGATGCAGGTTGACAATAAAGGTAGGTGGAGAGAAAAAGTGCAAGAGCGGCAGAAAGCTAACTGCCCCTTCCTTCCATCCACAGCTCTATCTCTGTATTATATCCCCGTCCTTTCCCTGTAGTCAGCCTTCCAGTAGCCAGTCATGTCTTCACTATAATTATCCTGTGGGATATTTCTCTGTGCATGCAGCACCTGAGGTGTGGTTTACCTATTGTCCTTGTATTGGAAATCTCTGGGCAGAAGAGGAGAATGGAGCTATTTAACGAGTTGAGACTCTCCGGGGGTCTGCGGTCTGTTTGGACGACAGGAACGTTGGCTTCTGCTTCCCTCTGTTCCCGTCATAGAATTAGGGAACGCGGCTCTCTTTATGAGGCAGGCAGAATGACTGTATTTGCTCCATTCTTCTCCCTCGCTGTGAATCTGGGGAATTAATGCCATTGTTAATGCTGAGAGACTGCTGGTACATTTCAACCGGATTCTCGCTTGGCGCAGAGCTCATCTAAATTGCCTGGCTAATGCCGTAATTGGGTTTGTGAGTCACTTCTTAACTTCCATTAATATTTGTTCTCCCTCTAATTGCCCCTTTTTTTTCCAATCCTACGTTTCATTCCTTTGTTGGTTTAATGGTCTGAGGTGGAGGCAGTGACGTGTGTCTGTGTGTGTGTGTGCGTGCATGTGTGCGCTTGAAAAAGCATTTAGCGTTTTTGAGCAGATACAAAACGTTAAAGCGGCGGGTCCCCTTTCTCTCCTCTGGGTAATGATGAGTAATAGAGGATGATATTCCAGTTAAAGAGACATTAGACAGTTTCGCTGTCAAGATGTGAGGAACATTGCCCAGTTATCTGTGAGCCATACAGTGTGAGCTTAGTATAAGAACATATATCTTTATTTTTTAAATCCACCTGAAACAGCATTTCGACAGTATCTAACTTTCAATGAGTGATGTTTTTCAGAGTTAAAGAGTGCAGGTGGGACAAAACGTTGGGAGGAATATAATTAGATCATTGAAAAGTGTGACTATCATACGCATGGGCAGAATGGATCCACAGTGGCGCGGCTGCAGGGCTAATTTTATCTTACATTGAGGACCACTCGTAATGGAACTATCGGTTGAAATTTCTCTCGGTAGGATGATGAAAGGAAGAAAATGTGATCAAAATTGTGATTTAAAATACAAATAATATTTCAGACCTTTTTTTAAATATAGTTAAATAAGTGAAATCTATGGCCAGGAGTATTAAAAACATTTCATTTAAGGTGGACTTTAAAAGACAGCCCAATTCTTTCATTTGAAGGTTATTTATTGAATATGCTGCTGGCTCTCAGAACGCTCTCCTTTCTTCTTCTGCCATTCATTAAAAGGCGTATTACTTGACAGTGCATCTCCTTTCTCAGATGTTTTCTTTTAATCTTTCTGCCTCTTTTCACACTCACATATAACTGGATTGTCGTTTTCCTCTAATACATCACATTAAACCAATTCCCTCGGAGGGGGGGTGGGGGTCGGAATCCAAAAAGGTTTCAGCTTTGTTTTCTGCCGGAATTGTCGAGAGAGAGAGAGAAAATCTTGCTCTATTATCTTTAAATCCAAATCCACTTTACTGCAGCATTACCTCAGGAAACCATAGGAACTCAAAGGATTCAATTTAATTGACCGCGTTAGAAAGTGGAGAACAGATGAATAACAGAGCCAGTACTAGAGCAAACCTTCCTCAGTTGGGGACTGTTGCCTGTTTGTATTGATGGGACTCTTGCTGCTCTTCCTTTCCCCTATTGGGGGGGGTGAGAGACAGAAATATATATATATGTATATATATATATATATATATATATATATATATATATATATATATATATATATATATATATATATATATATATATTTCAGAGCCGCAGATTGGAGCTTGGTTCATTTCCCATTCAGTTTGCGATCCATAATGGACTCGCCTGCCTATGTGCTGAGACGCAGGCACAGCTGTTCTTTATGAGTATCGGGGATAACTGTGCACGACGGTGGCTATCAGTGGCTCTCACTCGAGAAATCTTAAAACTAAGCTCTCTGCATGTTCCCTCACACAGACCTCCTATGTGACTATATTTTTAAAAATCCATCGGCACCATTCCCTTCCTCATGATCCCGCTATACTGACAGGCACCCCCCGCCTTCCTTTTATACGCATGCATGTAGGGTTGTTATTGTATTTTGTAGAAAAGAAAGTTTGAAGCCTGGCGAAAAAAAAAAGGAAAAAAAAAAAAAAGAAACTCGAGGCCCCACATTTTCCCTAATTGGAAATGTTGTTTCCATTTTGTCAGCCCATCTCTCTACTTCTTTCATCCTGTGCTTCACTGTTTCCTCCTATGCCATTTTGTTTGTGTGGATGGCCTATCAGACTATTTGAATTCCTCTCCCCAATCAAACGCAGGGCACATCAGCTTTGAAGAGTGACAAGCGTGCAGCAGGAATGATCAAAGCAAGCACAAAACTGAAATTTAAGAGGAAGTTAAAAAGCATGTAGTTTTGCCATTTCCCTCATGTTCAACAAAGAGGAACCAGATACTGGATAATAGCAGGGAAAGATGAGACATTATCAAATACAAAGATTTTCATGGATGCCTGTGTAGTTTGTAGATGCATCGATGCTTTTGATAACGCTGTTTAACACTGTTCCAGCATCCCTGCGAGTGCAAAGGTTTATTGTCAGATCTGAACATTTCAACCCCAGCGTTGATCCTGAAGTCATACTGCTCAGGATTGAGGGAGAATCAGAGTCTATTCCAGCATGGAAAACATCATTTTCTGTTTTTAAAGGCACACACTCGGGTATCAGACCTGCCATGAAACTGCAAGAAACACACATATATGCACAAAAACATGAAACAGCTTTCCAGCATGTGCCCAAGACGACAGGCAGCAGTGCAAAAGAGTAGAGAAGTAAAGCAAATAGCAAGAAGACAGAGTCGCTAGAGTAAGAGACAATTACATCTGGTTAAACCCTCTGAAAATTGTTTTCTGCTTATGCTATAAATCCAGAGAATACATTATCAGCTCTCAGAAATACCCCAATGTAATCCTGACTCTATGCCGTATTATTTTAATTCTGGACAAATCAAGATCCTTCTTTCATCACAGCTACGTTTCAGACAGACAGAGTCTCTAAGCAGAGCAGGCTTGTGAGGCATCCAGTCAGTTAGTTGTTCCTATTAAAGGCATCCACATACACGCTTGTGTTAATTATGGTTGACAGCTATGACGGATAAAGCATGACTGAGAGGCCAGCAGAAGGGCTCATAACATATCTGTCCCTGGAGTGATTGGAGTGGCTTCCTCTCATAATGCACCTAAGTATGGAAATACTCTTAATTTGCCTTTGCTGTATAAATCTACTGCATATTAACCATCCTTCTAACTCTCATACTTCATTCCAAACTGTAAACACCGTTATGTTCATATTTAGCTTGTGGCGCCATCAGTGACATTTACCATCCCACCGAGCAATTAATATAGTTGACTTTTTGCAGCTCTTGTACATTATACTCACAGTGCGTACAAGTTACACTTATAGCCTCATATACCAAAGCCATATGGTTAATGAGTTAGTGTTAAGAAGAATAAATTATCAAGGCATGACAATGTATTAGCAATTTATATATATATAACCCTAGAATCAAAGAAAGAGAAACCAGGATAAAAGCGGCATCCAGTTCATTATATATAATCTTGAAAAAAATGGATCTTATTCTCATACAATAATTATTCTGATGTATAAGATCGGGCTTTGGAATTTGTTGCTTCCATTGTAGGGATTTAATAAATGACAGAACCAGTGAAAAGCTTTTACAACCTTTCAAATCACTTGGAATGATAAAGTGTGTCCATATCGAGCTGTGTGAGACAAATTTTATATGAATCACTTCAAAAACTTTCTCATACAAGTGAGTTTCTGAATCTGACTAAAGTAAAAAAGTAGCTATTGTAACTAGCTACATTGGAATCTATTCTAGGGCTATGCATCAATGTACTTGCATTTGTGAGACTATGGCCTCATTGTTAATTAAGCAAGCCTACATAAGTTTCAAACGTTGTTACCGTCACTGGCCACATACTTTAATGCGTCCTTTACGTTGGCATGGGTGTTCAAAAGGTGATGACAACAATCATGGCGACTATGGAGGAGATCTTGATAATGCACGCCTTAAATAAAAGAAGAAAAAGTTGCAAGAGGTGGTGATCAGTAAGGTTCTTAAGTTCATCAGAGATTTTTTTTTCTCTCATCCTTCCTATGCGATCTATTGACACTGAGCGCTATTTCCAATATTTCCAGATGTTGCCTGGTGTATTCAATGATTTTCTGTGCTATGAGTGTGGTAGACTGTCAACCTGCACTTTCTTACTACAGGAATTGTCTTCTCCTAGTGACAGCAACGCTGCCCCCATGGTTTCCGGCGGTACTGTTCCATCTGCTCTGTATCTGTAAGATTTGTGGAAACAGACAGAAAACAGACAAAATGATTACAGAGTACATAAAAAAAGACCCCATCTCTATACATATGTGTATTTAACATTAAATGGACCTTTGCTCCAAGACGTGTTCATAGACCTTCAGGAAATCCCAGCACTATCACCTTACAAAACAGAATCTGGGCCTAAACTCATTCATTTATAAACACATATAATAGTAACATGCCCGAATCTTTACACTATACAGGAAGTATGAAGTAAGACATTTATCATAAGCCCAATTTTACTTAGCCTATCAACACAACACAAAAAACTGATATAGTGATTGACATCTGCACTTTCAACATAAATTGTCGCCTGGCTCACTTTGTGTGGCTGTAGATGCCTACGCTGGATGTTCTCTATGTTATAGTAATCTCATCAGTAAGTATTATTTCTCAAGTTTCACCATGTTCAAGTCTATTAAGACTACGTTACAGTCCGCCACACCCAAGTTGCAGTCATTGCAGAAATCAAGAGAATCATTTTTAAATCAAATTTTATCTAAAAATGTACACATTTCTAAACCAGAGAAGAAGACATTTCAAGCAACTGATCAACCAAAAGAGTGAAAATCTGTGGCAACAACGGCAACGACGGCAACAATGGCAACAAAGCGTCATGGTCATAATAATGCAGGTGAATGTTGTAAATTTGTAGTGTTCTCACAGTGTTGTAGAGATGTGTGAATCTTCCTGCGGTTCCCTCAGTGTGGCTCTGGAGCCTGTGTATCCTGTGGGGGGGTTTTGGATCTGCCCTAAAGGCAAAGTGAGGTGATTGCGCCCATAAAGAGCCATAAAATAAAGAGAGAGAGTGAGATGTGTGAAGCCAAAGGACTACAACATGGGCCTGAACCATTAAATGTCGAGAAAACATAAAAGAGGCTATCAAAGCGTGTAAACCACAGCATCCCATTATTGTGTGACATTAGCCCATAGCACACAGTAACCCTTAATGATCCCGTGGGTGCCTGCAGCACACTGTCCTTTAATGACTTCCTGGTTGAATGATTGTTGTTTCCAGGAAGCAAAATACAGCCGGGGAAAGAGGACAGCAGCTCGGCACATGCTTGTCCTTTGCGTAGTGGCATAGTGCTCAGTTGATTTTGCAGCTTTGATGGAAATATGGGACCGAATGCAAAGCTGCCACCAACTATTTCACATTTCTATTTGTTGTCATATATCAAACTGTTCATGCAGAGGGGCTGATCGTACAAGTTTGGATCAATTACTGGAGATTTGTTGAGACTGAAACTTCACAGTGGCTCACTAATTGGGCAGCAGGAAGTGGAAATGAATTCTTTTCTGTTCATTTAACGTGATCTGTTTATGCGCCTGGTGTCACCCGACGAGTTTATCAGAACACTAATTCTTCATCTAATTCCCCCCGTTGCTTTCACTTCCTGTGCCTCCCTGGCCATCTTTCTTCTCACGCTGATAGCTCGTCCCACAGGATCCCAGCAGTTGTCAGTAATCAAGGAAATCACTCTCAAAGAGCTACAAATAGGTCACTTATCTGGTGTCTGGTCTGATCTGACAGAGACAGACAGCCCAGTTACGTCTCTTGCATCTGCCTTTCTCGCTCTCTCTCTCTCTCTCTCTCTGCTATTTTTAGTGTGATTAGTAGGCTTTCTGTCCACCAGGAGGTACTGAAGTAAGAAAGGGAATGAGAGATAGCAATAGATTGATGGAAAGGGGGTGGGTGGGGGGGGGGGGTGATGGAGGACAGGGAGGAGCGTAGAAATCCCAGCTTTCATCATTAGCATTCCATTCAAATTGCTCAATTGAGCAGTTGTCACTCATGGGATTCCCAGGACTCAGGGAAGCCGTGCTTCTTCATTTATTCAATTTATTGATATAAAGACTCTTTATTAAGAGACACCAGCAAATGTGACATCTGGTCTCAAGTGGCCTTAATGTGGAATTTTAAGCAGGCTTGGAAGCAGAGGCTGCATGACGTCTAAGAGCTCTTTTGTCTCCTCTTGGGGCTATTACACCAACGTGTCAACTACACAAGGTCTGCTTTGAAGTTTTTAGTGATGAGACAGGCTACACGCAAACACACACACACAGACACGCAGCCATGTTCATGTTCATATACAGAGGCACGGAGCCGTGGCAGGTAAAAATTTCTCATGTGTGTTTCCCACATGGCAGTCTTGTGAATTATTGAACCGAGCTGGTCCTTTTGATCCACGCTTTGGTGCGCACTTAGTGAATTTCTTACCTGTCAAACACTTCGGTACACACACATACATGGCTACAAGCTGTCTCTTATGCACCCAGGAAACACTTACATGCCCCGAAATAGTCATGCAGGGTTGTGTGTGTGTGTGTGTGTGTGTGTGTGTGTGTGTGTGTGTGTGTGTGTGTGTGTGTGTGTGTGTGTGTGTGTGTGTGTGTGTGTGTGTGTGTGTGTGTGTGTGTGTGTGTGTGTGTGTGTGTGTGTGCTGTGGCGTGCCTCAGTTCATCTCTTGTTCTTTCTCACAGGGAGGCCTTAACATTCACAGATAAGAGATTTCTCAGGCACGTTCTCGTTTAATGGAACTCATAATCCATCTGCTCCACCACACATTATCTACGTTATCCAAACAGATGACACTGATGATGAGGGTAAATGATCAAATGATGTTATTATTTATGCCGTAATTTCATCCCGCTATGATGGGCAGATGGTGGGCGTAGTGAGAAATAAATGTAATTAGTCGTACAGTATCATTGTCACACTCCGGTGATTGCACGCATGCCAAGTATAGAAGAACCTGATTCCACTGATTGATAGGAGTTAGTTACGCATTACTGTACGTTACACCTGCAGGGTTCACATATGGATCCGGTGGGAAGTGAACTCAGGAAATGAAAAATTGCGCCTGTGAAAACTTGCGGCAGAGTTCTGCCCTGTGGGTTTGGGAGGACCACGTTGGAAATTAAGAGAGAGGGTATCATGTTCAAACAGAGATGTATTATGCAGAAGCCGCCGTCACCGCTGAACGGATGAAGTAATTTAATTTTCATGCATGATCTGCAGCCCCACAGACCAGGAAAATTGCGGGGAAGCAAAAGATAGAGAGAGAGAGAGGGAAAAAAGAGTCGAGCCGCCCCTTTTCTCCATTTAACTGTGATTATTCCCTCTGACTCGTAACCATAGCAATGGTTCAGACCCAGTAAAAGAACAACAACAGTGTGCTCTGAACCTGAGGGTGAGGTTGGGGAAGCTCATGTGAGGATATTTGGTGCTTAAAGATCCGACTGGTCCGGGATCTATAAATCTTTTTTTTTACCTGCTGAAGTTAGAGACAACACATCAGTTTTTGAGCCTCTAGCTATAAACCAAACTGTGTTCCCTATGAGTGTTGGGTTTACAGAGCCATTGAGCAAATGTGATTAAAATATATCTGAAAGTTTGTACACATATCTATTATAAGTCTGTCCATCCTGGAGAAGTGACCCCCTTCTCTGTTTCTTCCATTTTTTTTCTTAGTTTTTCTTATTCAACTTGAGTGTCTTAAAACAGGGGATGTTGTATATCTGTACAGACTGTAAAACCCCTTGAGGCAAATCTGTAATGTGTGATCTTGAACTCTCCAAAAAAACAATAGGCAATTAAAAAACATAACACAGCAACACTGATTCCCAGCCACAGCTTCGGATGGTGATCATCAGATGATTTACGGCGTCGGAAAAAAAGAAAACTGCCCTTTTTTTTTCAGACCGTTTGTATTTTCTTGTGGAAACATTTACTCTTCGAGCCTCTAAAAACGATTCAAATATGTCAAGTCAAGTCAAGTTTATTTGCACTGCCCAAAATCACAATTTACAGACTCGCCTCAGGGGGCTTTATGGTCTACACAGCAACACAACATCCCCTGTCCTTAGACCCTAAATAAAAACAAGGAATAGCAAATAAAACAGTGAGAGCTAGAAAAGCCGCTGATGAATAAATTTCGTACTGTATTGCTCGGGACTCAGGGACACGCCCTTTGACAAGTGTTGCTGCTAGACATTGCTTGGCTATTAAGGGTTCACAAACAGAAATGGTTGCCAACAAAGAAGACAGAGTTTCAAAAAATTGCATATGTATAATTTTTTCTTGGGATCTCCACACTCACTGGTTGACTGGTACCTGTTGGCAAATATTCACCCAACATGGACAATTTCAGAATTTTCCTTTGAAATGATGTTCCATTTGTAAAGATCAGGCAACTGTAACGTGTGTCCTATATATTCTTGAGTGTCCAGAAAAGATCCAGGACTTGGACTTGACTCTAAGGTAGAGCAGATGGAGCTGGCAGGGGGAGCTGCCCATGATAAACTGGGATCCAAAGGCACTTGCTGAAAACCGCCCACGTCGCTGTCACTGCTGTTTACCCCTACAGTTTGTCCACAACTTCTACATAGTGGAAAGCCACAAGCCTCGTCCTTCAGAGCAGTTCATGAAGCTTTTGCAGACGCTATTTATTCTCCGACGCTACGTCCAACTGTCGCTGATCCAAGTTTGCAGCTCGCTGACAGCGCTTGGTAGCTGACGCCTGTTGCTAGAAAGCAGAAGGTGGCGGGAAGCCGTTCTGCTGAACTGACCGGCTGTGTGTTGTGTTTAATCAGCGAGCTAATCCGACAGACTAGATCATCATCTTGTGTTGACAGGATGAGAGAAACTATCTGTGATCGCACTTTTTCTGCCCTGATCTCGGAATTAACAAAATGGTATCCTCCTCGACCGGTGCCATCTTTACTGTTTACTTTTACTGTTTACTTCATGTGAATCTATAAGTTCTACTTATTATCTTAGTTCTGTCCTGTGCCCTTGTGAGCTTTAAACAGTGTATAGGTGTGAGCCGTATGAGAGAGTCTGTGTGTGAGTCTGTGCGTGTTCGGTAATTATTAACATAATTAACTTAATAGATAAGATAAGATAATAGTTATGTATATACTCCAGTTATTACATTAATGATGGCTTCTCCAGAGTGCCTGCTTTATACAGATAATTCATTACAACATGGGTGCAGGGGTGTGAGCCCTTGCAAACCCACTTAGTAATGACATAACCCAACAATTTAGCTAATGTAACATAAATGTTACTGCATTATGTAGCCCAGGGATTCCCCAGGGTTGCGCGAGCGACCACTTGGGTGTGGGCAAGCTAAAATATGTGATGGCGGTCTGGAGTTTTTTTTATGAAGTTTTTTCAAATTGGGATTTTCCAACACAATAAAGATGTCTAAATATATATATATATATATATATATATATATATATATATATATATATATATATATATATATATAGTCATATGGACATACATTTTACACTTCTTCAAAGTCAGTTTAGAAACTGCCATGAATTGAAATAAAGAACAACTAATCCAACAGGTCAGACAAAATGTTCTGACAGTGGATTTATTTCCCACAATGCACATTCTTCAGTCTTTTTCTTGACCTCCAGACTGTTGCTTCAAAGAACAAAAAGAACGAAAGAAAGTGTACAGCGAAAAAAGTTATCATCGGTATATCCATCACATAGCCGATATGCTCTTGGTTGTCTCTCAAACTTTTCGCTCAAAACTATTTCACAAAGCTTTTTTTTTTTGACAATTCATGTCACTTACTCTGTCTTTCAGTGCAAAAAGTCAGGGCTAATAAGTAGAATATTTGACAATTGTTCGCATTGTTGAGTTTGTTTTATCTGCTTCTGTCCTCAGATCCGCTCAGATCAGGACAAGGATGTCGGCATCCGCTACAGCATCACAGGAGCAGGCGCCGATCAGCCCCCCAGTGGCATCTACAACATAGACCCCATCAGCGGCAACATGTTTGTCACCCAACCCCTGGACAGAGAGGAGAGGGCCTCCTTCCACGTAAGGAACAAACAAGCGTGTCTGTCTCGTCTCCCCGTGTGACTTCCCCCCTCCCGATGTATGTCTGTCTCATTACCTCCCAATTATCCCGGCGGAAACGGGCGCATCGCCTTTTGACTTCCTGATCCACCTTTCATTTCACCAATGTTCCCTGCCAAAAACAAAAAAAAACATTGCACATTCAGAGAACTTGCAGTTCTGTGTCATCACTCCATCCTTTACAGGATCTGATTGATGCTGAAGCCAGCGGTGAAATGAAGAATGCCTTGACAAAACACACAACCACTTCAGCTGTCATTTAGATTGAGGTTTTATGTGTGTGGAGCAGCCACAGGATGGATATAAAGAGAGAGAAGAGACAGAACCAAGGTGGAGAGCAGGAAAACTGTTGTCTTTGTTCTTACCATCAGAACTAATGAGCAGGTGCAGCTTCACACTTGTTTGTGTAGCGTGTGTGTGTATGTGTGTGTGTGTGTGCACGGTTATGTATGACTGATATATGACATGTTTCTCCTTCTCACTCTCTACATTTGTGTACTGCTGCACTGCTTTACTCATCCACCCCCACACATTGTTACCTGCTCACCTCGTGCACTTTGCAGCTGTGCAAAGGTACAACATGACAGATGTACAGTTATCCTGCCTGTGGCCCATAGGACTTTCCGCTACATGTGCATTCCTACACACACACACACACACGAGAGGCTGAAGGATTGAGTTCCTCACCGGCCCCACTGGAACCACGGGTTAAACAGCTCCATGGACGCGTGAATTAAATATGCAGACCACATGAGACTTCCCTTGACGCGGGGCCATCGGTTCATATACACGCATTACAGGTTTCAATTTATATCAGCAAAGACTAACACCTCCACTCGAGGTGAGTGCTGGTGTCAGACTCACAACGCCTGCGTGCCTGTCAGCGTGATAGATGGCTGTGCCGCTGATAGAGCTAATTCAAAAGCATGCTCCTGTCTCACAGGAACAATAGAATAAAGGAGAGTGGATCTCTTCCGCGTCTCCGTCGGCGCACACACTCTTTGCAGAATGCATACATTATAGACCCCAGTGCACACATACAGTACGTGTGCTGAGTATAAACAAACACAAAGCTCCAGATGATTGTCTCCTTGATTGGATTCTCTCATACTCCTGTATCTCTGTGTGTTTCTGTGTGTGTGTGTGCGTTCCGTTTAGTTTCAGATAAGCGTCTTGTTACTTTAGTCGCTCCGATCCTCAGGCTCTGGACACGGGTACATGTCTGTGTTTGTTGTCTCTCCACACCTGCTCTTACGCTCAACCAGCAAATGGGGATCAATAAAGCAGCCAGGTTATTGGTCCCGGGAAAGGACAGCCTCTCAGTAAACAGTTCTTACTTGACACTGCCTGTAGTGAAAACAGCATGGAAGGTTGAGGGCACTTCAACATGAATGCGGCTCCTATTTAGAGCCCTGTAGACCCGCGCTGCTTCTGATGTGATGTATGATTTAGTGTTGGAGAATGTAGCTAGTGTTTGACCCAGGGGAAATTTTGTCCATTGCTTACTTTCTTTCAACTTGACAGCAAGTTCCCAGTGCCGGAGCGCTCTCGCCGGCCAAACTTTGCTTGTTAGTTTTGGGTTCAAGCGAAAAGAGAGACGAGGCTGCTGTTTTTGACAGACCGGCTCCGGGGGGAAGTGATCCGCGAGGTGAGGCGAGTGGGCGTTAGCCTGAGCTTCAGTTTCGTCAGACAAGAGTTACTGAGAGTCAGCAGAGCACAAGGATAATTGAGTAGATATGAGAATGTCTGGGATTTTCTTTTTTTCTTTTTTTTTTCACGCATGGTTATTTACATGTGTGCATGGATTTCAGGGTAAGTGTGTTTTTCCTGGAAGGCATCAACAATGATGAGCTGGTTGTACGGAGTGAGATCGGTATCATAATGACTGAATGCACACAGAAGGATCCACAAATACGATTCAAGCTTTATATTTAAACGACTCCACAAAAAAATATTTCACCCATAGCGCACACAAATATTTATCATTGCACATAAATGTAAAAAGGGAAGGTCCACATGTATATAATATATATTCCTCCGTCGACCAGACATACACAAAGGAAGACACACACACACATACAGATGTAATGATATATGTGTAATAATATAGAGACATAGAAAAGAAGCAAACATGCCAGCACACACACACACACATCCTCAGATGGAAAGGACAAAATAAATAAATGAATACATACAGTTAAACACAAAGTAAAAAAAACAACAATTGTTATCACGCCTCACCGCACACGTACACACACAGTCACACACAGTCACACATCTCACAGTCACACATCCCTCGCCATGCAGCGTTCACAGCTGAAAAAACAGATTGGCTTTGTTGCATCTTCTCTCCATGTTTGTTTGCTGTGCTCCCGCCAATCGAAAACTAGCATCTTGAGGGTCATTAAGTGGCTAAAGCCGGCTGTTTTTGATTGGCTGCGTGTTTTTCCCCCCCGGCGCTCGTGTCAGTGAGCGTGTTAATATGCGCAGACATGTGTCTGAAATCGCTGTTTGGATGCGTTTGTTTGTGTGTTTGGGCGCGTTCTGAAACATCCTTGACAGGTAGGCACAAAAGCCGACATGATTAGTCGTGTTTCGGTGAAGGCAGGTGCCGCCATTCAATCTTTCATGTCACCCCCACAATACATCAAGCGCTCCTGTAAATAGGCCGGCAGGCGGATCGTCTTCAACCGCGCGGCGGCAAAACAAAATGTTTGGCTTGCTAGCCGGACCGGGAAGCCGTCCTCCTCTTGCCACGCCAGGCTGTGGTTGAATAACGTTTTTTGCCGAGGACATGGATTCCCGGGCAATTGAATGAGAGCAATGTAAGTCACAGCGAGGAGTGCCATTTTGGTTCCAGGGCTATTACAAAGCTTTGCGTTATGTTCGATATCATTAGCAGGGATTGGTGGGGAGTGGAGGGCGTGTAGCGGCAGCAGTGGAGATTAAGACATCCCAGCGTAGATGATGATTGCTTTTGTCAGTCCTCCCTGTTCTCCCCCCCACACACACACATACACACTCCACAGCCCCACACACTTTGTGTTTCCATCTCTCATTTACTTGCACAAGGCTCAGCTCTCACTCTCCTCCTCTACACTCCTTCCCATTTCGTTCCCCCTCTTTCCCCGCAACACTCCCCCCCCTCCCTACCCCCATTCTTTTTCCTATTTTTCGCCGCTCTCTCTGTTCTCACATTGGGAATCGTCAGGGAGCAGCTCATCAGTCCAATGTCTGGCTTTGTCAAAACAAACTGAGACGTGATTCTCCCCCCCGAACAAAAAAAAAAAAAAAAAAAGAAGAAGAAGAAGCCACAGCTAGAGCAGCAACTCCTCTCTGATATTTGTTGGGCCTCTGGCTGTGCTAAACAACGAGATAGGTGTTCTTTATGTGTCTGGAACATCTCGCTGCTTAAGGGCCCGTCGGTGGACAAGTTTGCCCATTAACTACTTGAATGCTTTGTTTCAGTTCAGACTGGTCTGCAGAGATACAGAGACATCAGTCAGGCTACTGCTGAGCATCATTTAGAATATTCATTCATGCACTTGTTTAGCAGTGAATACTAATGGCACTTTCTTTGTTTCTTTGTGTGTGTGTGTTCGGCAGCTGCGAGCCCATGCGGTGGACATGAATGGCAACCAGGTAGAGAATCCAATTGATCTGTACATCTACGTGATCGACATGAACGACAACAGACCTGAGTTCCAGAACCAGGTGTACAACGGCTCTGTGGCCGAAGGATCCAAACCAGGTAGGGGCACCTTCTGTTCCACAGCTGCTGGGTCATCTAAAGTGTCTGCAGTCCGTCACCATGCCAGCAGTGATGAAACTAATGTATGCATGTTGCGCGGTGTGATGGGGTTTTGTCTCTCATGCAAATTTAAGTGGATTTTCATACGGAAGAGAAATAGACGGCAACCAGGAGGCGCCATCTACGGCGCATAAATTATTCATTTAGCTGGTTCAGCGTGGGTTAGCAGTTTAGTTGCTAAGTCAACACCTTTGCCCGGCCTGAACGAATCAAACCTTCGTCCGGACTGAACGAAACAATCAACAACAACGCAATATTCTTTTCTTTTATTGACAGCTTCCGGCTTATTCATGAAGGTATAAAAAAGTTACAGCAGAGCGCACTTTGATTTACTCTTCACAGAAGCGAAGGAAAAAAGAAAGAAACACAAAAACTCTGAATTGAGTCAGTCTGAGACGGAGAGGATCTAATTAAAATCACATGCCTTATGGAACGTATTTGTGTACAAGAGTTTGCATATAATGTTAATGAAGAAGTTTCATGACAGCAGCACAGCTTGCTTTATGACTACAGACAAACTGAAGAGAGAGTTCTGTCACTTAGGAGGACGATACGGATAAAGGTCAAACTGCATTTTTGTTCAGTTCTCGGTAGCTGAGTGGTATTCAAGCAATAAAATAGTCATGAATATAAGCCTATAATAATTTGCGATTGTACACTTTAAATTGTATAATGTAACAAATTAGATTGCTGCAACAGCTGAAAAAACATCACTTATACTAACATTTTTATATTCCTAGTACTGCGCCTTCCAGAACATTAATAATACAGTAATCTAAATGCAAAAAATAATTTAAAAAAAGGAAAAAGTTCTAAATGACTTGCAAAGCTTCCTGTTGCTTAAGGATTCCATTTGCGTCTTTGCGTTAAACTATTCGAGTCATGCAATTTTATAGCATTTAATGTCATTTTGACCATTCAGATTAAAATTATTCCTTTTCAGTCTTCATAGGTTCCATGAGAAAAAAAAAACCTTAACGTTTCCATCTCACTTACAGTAACCTTGAATACCTTCATGACCGAGCGGCATTTTGAGGTGTGGATTTGCCGTGACTCTCGGTTGGTTTGGAAGAGGGCAGGTTCATAAGATATTTATGTCGCGGTGTCTTAGCTGGATGCATCATTATCAGATTCTGCAGAGCATGGAAAGACGTAGACCTTCCTTCCAAATCGGAGGAAGAAGAGTGGTGGTCAGTGCAAAGCCAGAAACAAGAACAGAATGTGCAAGTAGCTCTCATGTCTCGACAGGGAGAACTCTTGTACTAACAATCAGACCCCGAGGACCCCGTGTTTGTCTTCATAGCTTTCAGATATTGTTCTCCTGCAAAGTTTAATCTTAGGGGGATTTATAGACAATATAGGGAAGCTGCATGTGTGTGTATATGTGTGTCCTGTATGGATGAGTGAGTGTGGGACTGACTTTGTGTATGTGTGTGCATGTGAATACCGGTTACTCCTCAGTGGAGCGTCCACGAGTCTGTGTACACAGCTCCTAATTAGCGAGGGCAACCGCACATTCCATAAGCTACTTTCTTCGTTTTTCACTCTGATACACTCTGCTTAGCTTAAAATGGGAGCATGCAATGACAAAAGTCTTTGAATTCAATTTTGTTTCCTGAAGAGAATGCTATCTGTAATCCCAATTAGCAAGAACCGTAATACGCTATGTACAGCATGATTGCTCTGCTCTCCGTTAAACAGCCGCTGCCAAGTAACGTTTGTTTTTTGGAGGTGGAGCACAATGTTGCATGTGGAGCGTTTGCTGTCAAAAGGGCATTTTGCGCATCAGGCGCAACACCGTTTGTCTTCTGTTGATCTCTGAATTAATGAATTTTAATTAGGCTACGAGGTGGCATAGGCCTAAATTCCCGTTGAAGAAAACAAGAACGTCTGCGATTCATCTTCAGCATAGACTATCTACATACCTTCTTATTCACTTAAATGAGAACGTGTTTCCAAACTTTTGACTAGCACCGGTGGTTCAAGGAGAATCTTTATACTTTTCTATCCTATTTAAGCTTTTCATATATCCTCCATCAGTTAAATCTTTTACTCACTAATAATGGACCCGGTTTAGAGCTCAACTGTCTCACACTTTTACTTAAGTCAGTTTTTATACCCAGCAGCCCTGCAATTAGAGAAGGAAATAAATGGCCAACTGAGATATATGCACTTGAGGAAAAGTGTTTTATTTAATGTCACTTCTGACCTTAACTAAACTTTTTGTATGCGCCTTTTTTACACACCGGAAACTCAATGAATGCAAGAATACCTCAACTCCTCTAGATTTTGGGTCTTTCTCCACCATGTTGAACCGATTTCATTTCTACAGTAGCAAAGAATGGAAAATTAAATGCTGGCTCTGGGGACGGCCTTTCTCATTTTGCAAATTTTGCAGCGAGTTCACAGCTGTTTGCAATATGTTTTTATTGTCTCAATGTCACACATGAATCAAGATTTTAAGTAATTATAAATAGAACCGCCAGGTCACAATGCAGCAATCACTTGGTCCATGCTCCATAGATCCCTGGTGTGCAAGTAGCATTTGCATGTGGATTGGATCATTCTGTGGAAAAGAAAGGGCAAGACAATCCCTGGGGGTTTTACCTCAGCTGGCACCTGTTTTCCAGTCTGGCAACAGGTGCAGTGTTGAAACCTGCAGCTGACAGGTGCTGCTCTGGACAGCGAATGTGATATCTCTATTCTCTGTCCATATATCTTGTGCATCACTATACAGTGATGCACAATGAACTAAAGTCACATTGGGGGCATGTTGCCACACCACGGTGAGGTCTTGTGGGTTGTTATGTCTTGTCATTTCCTGTTTTATTTTGAAAGATAACTCTCTCATTTCAGGTCACTTGCCCTTCCTCATGTGTCACCAGTCTGATTGTCGGCCCCGCCCTGATTGTTTCCACCTGTTACCCATTACCCAGTGTATATCTTGTCTGCGTCTCCCCTTGTCTTGTGCCGAAGTGTTTCGTCCCAGTACCGATCACCAAAGCCTTTTTCCTTGCCCGTCCACAGCCATAGTTGTGTTGCTTGTGTGATTCTTTGTCGTGCCTCAATTGAGTGATTTTTTTGTTGTAAATTTCTTAGTATAGCTGTTTATTTTCTAGTCCTTAGTTTAGTTAATGTTTTTCAGCCTTTTAATTTTCCTTGTTGTGAGTGATTTTGATTTTAATAACTTTTATAAGATAGATTAGAGATTTAGAGAT
Source organism: Lepturacanthus savala (assembly GCA_030544235.1). NCBI lineage: Eukaryota > Metazoa > Chordata > Actinopteri > Scombriformes > Trichiuridae > Lepturacanthus > Lepturacanthus savala. The sequence continues at coordinate 9,952,520 of CM060463.1, forward strand.
TTCAGTTAATATTTTTTCAGCTGTTTGATTTTGATTTTGCTAAATTTTCATAAAACAGATTAGAGTTTGGGCTCCTTTGGAGTGTTTTTTGTTTTCCCTAGTTGTTTTCCCTAGTTCTCTAGGCCTGTTTCATAGCCTCTTTGTTATCTCAATAAAGAAGCTCATTGACACCTCTGCGCCTGAGTCCACTTCTAACCACATGTTTAAAAAAAGAAAGGCATAATTTTAAAGCTTATATTTATACAGTGTTTTGAATAAATTTTAGGGTAATATATCAGTTCTATCATTAGAAAAAAAACACTTTGTCCAAATTACATAAAATGTTTAATATTTCTTCTAGGGTCACATGAGCAGTGTGACATGCAGTCAGTTTAGTGCTGCATCATCACAAGAGAAACATCATTGAAGGCAGAAAGATTTACTATGCATTACATATTGCACATACACATTTTTAATGTACAATTTTATTTAAGAAGTTTCCATTTTGAGTAAAGAATCAGTGCAGAGTGGGCAAAATTGGAGCAAAATCGCCTGTTTCAGACAGAGGCTGAACCGAGGGGCTGTAGATATACAGTATATGACATTCTTTATTTTTTGTAAATCGTACCAAGATATTCCAGTATTTTAATATAGGGCTCAGCCACTTTAATATTTGTAACGTTATGAAAATGAAAAAGATATGAAGTTAAATTATGGTAGCATCGCTACTGTAATCACATTCTGTATCAACAAACACACATATCAAAGGTTCTCTGAAGCCTTACAACACATCTCTCCATCTATAATGTTGTATGAAAGCCATCAAAGAGGGAGACCAACAGGGAACCGCCCTTATCACCGTCACCAGATGTTACGTAGCAAGAGATCGGATCATACCATCAGCCAGGATCAGTTTGAAACAGCTTCATTTGTCACTTTCTGCCACCGGGCCCCTGTTTGGTACCAGATGTACCTGTGTGACTGATATCATTTCATTTGTGCAGGTAATGGAACGTTACAAAACAGTGCATTACAAAATGAGCTATCCGACCCCATTCAGTTCTCGTGTTGCCATTAATGAGGAATAAATAGGATTCAGTCTGCAACTATAGGGTTATCCTTGGAAACCTGTTACAGCTGTTAAATGTTTCCAAACAGTCTCTTTATTCATTAAAGGAAAAATCACCCATAGCTTCTGGCTCAGGTGCAATAAACTGAAGTTAACGTTCACATAAAATAAAGTGAATTGCATAAAAATGCTGCTGCTTCTTCAAGCAAATTCACCCAAAGGATGTCAACGCTCTGTAAAATCTCACAAGACTGTGTCATGAGACAGTCCTTGGGTTTTGTTAAGTGGCCTCCGATAAACACTTGTCGACATGCTGCGACTCCTTCAGAAAGCGCCTTGTGTTCTTAGTCTGCAGTGTATTCAACTGCAGAACATCTGCCCTGTGATGTCCCGTCCCCCTCCTCCTCCTCCTCCTCCTCCTCCTCCCCCTTGTCCCTGACTCTGAAGTTGTTCCCTTTTATGGAGCGTCTTCCTCAAAAAAAGCCTTCTGAAATGAGAGTGCACGATCAAAACCAGCAGCTGAGTGCCTTCTCTCACAGTTGATTTGCCATCCCAAGGGAGGGGGGGAAGGGGGGTGGGTCAGGCATGTGTTTCTTTTTTTTTTCCCCTCTCTCTCTTTCTCTCTGTCTCCTGAAAAGTTTGCAGGAGATGTGAGAGTGTTTCTCTGTCTTGCCTAGGGGGGTTAATTAGGGATAGGCACAGGGGGGGAGAGATGGAGGCGAATAAAGGTGGAGGAAAAAAAACGATTTCAATCAGCATATTGGACCTCGAGTGTGAGAGCAGCTCAGCCAAAACCAACAGGTGTTTATCATGTGCACCTTATTATAATGGACACGTACAGTGTGTCATGGAGTGTCCTTCAGGGTCCCCTCAGCAGTGTGTAAAGGGCCAGAAGGACCAGTTCTCTATGCGTTTGCTTTTTTTTTTTTTTTACTTTGCCTTTCAGTTTGTTCCAACAGGAAATTCATGCAACTGTTCTAATTTATGCCCCACGATAGGCTGCTGACCTGTCTGGGAAAACCCCCAGGAGGTATAGAAAATGACTGACTATTCTAATATACCTGTAGGTGTTATAAAGAGCTGAAGTCCTGCTAACTCTGCTCCACTAACATTTGTAAAACCAGAGGATCTCTGGAATGTCTGAATCTCACCTGTTGTCATATATTAAGACAGTCAGCTATTTTAGGACAACCTAAAGAAAATAGACCTTTTGACTGCTCTCCCAAATTTGAAAAATCAGTTTGACAGAGAAACAGGAGGCACACTGCTCTACCTATGGTAGGAAACAACATTTCACAAGCAGGACAAATGAACAGCTCAATGAAAAAATTCATTATAAACTAGTAAGACAAAGACTAAAAACCTCATTGACATGACATTAATACGCTAAAACAAAACAAGCCCTTTATATACACTTGAATTAACTATATTTTTTAATGAACAATACTGCCTAAATGACACTGCTTGGTAGAGATGAGCGGTTGCCGGTTGCAGCCGCGGATTCCAAGGATGAACCGTGGCTCTGGCAGCCGACGTGACAAACAATAATACTTTAATTCAATTCAGGCTGGTGGCAGACTTTAAATGGCCTATAAATACATCAGCATACTTTCAAAAGCACGTAGCTCCTCCAGTCGTAGATTCCAAAGAAATGAAAACTTTCAAGAAATGCTGGTTGTAGCAGAAGTGAACAATTCTGGTATAACGGTGCTTTTTTATCTGTTTGGCTATAAATCTATGTAACAGGGGTTAGCATAGAAAAACTGAAATTGCGTTTGACCAGTCTCCAATGTGCTGTTCAACTAAACATACACAGATAAGACACTGACAATAATACACTAACACACTCACTCACAACCACACACATGTACAGTACCTATGTATACTGATACATACCTGTACAATACACACACACATAGTGTGCAGTAAGAAGATTAACATACTGATACAGACATGAACAATAAATACACACCACACACACGCAATCACAACAGCAGCAGAAGTACAATCAGTGGACATACAGGTATTGTGCAGTAGTGTAGATGCAGTATGATATGTGCTCAATTATTAATATAATATATATAATTGAATATATAATAAGAAAGTAAAAGCTATTAATAGTTACGCAGCTACAGTTTAGCTTATAATAATCGTAAGGATACATGTCTTATAAGACAAATACATTTTTTAACACAGACTGTATAATACTCTAAGCAAAGACTGAAACTGTCTTTTTAGATAGTTTCTTTCTCTAAAACTCCTTCACAAAAGACATTACTTAACTGTTTCTGCAGGCTGAGCAGTTGGCCGTGACATGTAAACTGATATTTGTGTGTAAAAGCAGCAGAGAGCCTGAATGGAAGAGGAAAAAAAAAAAAAAAAAAAAAACTGTGTACCTTGAAAAGAATCTACCCACAATTGGCCCCTCTGTTGCTTCCCTGCCTGACTTAAGGAGGGTCAGCTGTCAGCACGTCACACTGGCACAAGCTTCAGCCCTGGTGACCCTGGATAAGAGGCAGCGATCCGCGGACACGGCTATGATGCAGTAACAGGTATCAGGGCTCCAAACAGAGCCTCATGTCTTTGATCTGGCCTCTGCATTGAGCCGTGAATGCCAGTTATTTTTTTGTAGCGGCCAGCCTGGAACGGTTTGAAGGGTTTCGGCTCGCGTCCCCAGAGAGTCCCGGGCTCCATTAGAGGCTCTCGTCTAACACTCTGTCCCCTTCATCATTTCCCTGATGATTCACTGGGTTTCAACCTTTTCGCTTACCCCCCCCTCCACTTACCTCTCAACCCCTACTTCTCCTCTCTCTCTATCCACTGTTTTTCTATAACACTCTTTCCCTCCATCTCCCCACCACTGATGAGCGTTATTATCCTCTTATACAGCCCATCCTCTGCCTTCTCGCTCCCTGACTTCCCTCTTGTACTTTTGCTTTTAGTCATCTTCACTTTTTTGCTCCTTGCGAATCTCGGGTTTGCATCTGTTTGTGCCTGTTTACCTGTTCCTAGCATCTCTCTCATTCTGTCTTTCTCGAATCCATCTGCTTCTGCCGTTTTTTCTTTTTTTTCATTTTGTCCTCAAACGTCCCTCTAATCGGGATGCAGATGTTGACTCCGGCTGACGGATGTTTAGCCAGCAGACAGACCTCGCCGGTGATCTCGGGCCACGTGAGCAAAATGACCAACAATACGCGAGCCTGCCACCAATTAAATTTTCAGCTCCAGCGATTTTTAGCGGAAAAGCAATTAGGATTTGGAATTAGTGTTCAAATTAAAGAGGAATTAAACAGGCTAAGGGATTAACCCTTTCAGGCATGGCCGCCCCTCTCTTCGGATCTGAGGGTGCTCTATCTATCACGGCATCGCTGAATCCTCCCGAATGAAAGTCAGCAGCGGCTGCGGCGGCCGTGTGATCCCACATCACAGCCTCTCCCTCCTCAGTCCCCGTGGGACAGTGGAACGGTTGATTATATATATATCAACGCTGTCCTCGCTGGAGTAGCAATAATTGTTTTTCTTTCCCTTTCTTTGTCTCGGACTCTATTCTTTTTCCTTGCTGGACAAAGTGACAAATCTTGCTTTGAAACTTAATGAAGTTTGAAATAGAATTCCGGGCTACAATTATCCTGTCCATGCAGGCTGTCACAGGAATGATAGTGTCATCTAGACCCAATTATGGGAACGGAGACACCTGTAACTGCTCGGGCTCACAGGGGACTGCCGGATCAGCTCAAATCCAGCAGCCGTCATGCTTTGGCTCCGACATTTACATTTATGATTTGGGAGGCGGCGAAGCAAATCTGATTTCCTCGCTTCTGCTGTACAGTAAATCGGAGAATGTTTTTTGGACAAAATTTTCAATAATGTGATAATTAAACATTTCACCCTCCGTCATGCAAACTTCCATTAAATGGAAAGTTTATTCTAGTTCAGTTTATTTACATGGTAAATCTTCTTAGCTGGCTTGCTAACACCTGCTTGTAATGTTTCATGCAGGAAGTGTGACTAGTTGCTTTTCCGTCCACCTTTTCTTATTCCCATTTTTCAAAACTTGCAAATAAGGTGCACTGTGGTGGTGTAGGGGTAGAGCGTTGCTCTTAAGCAACCGACCTGGGTTCGAGTCCAAAATTCGACTCTCTTTCTCCCATTACTTCCTCCTGTCTGGCTGCTGTATGATAAAGGCGTCATGCCACAAAGAAAAATCTTTTAAAAGAAAAAAAAATGTGAATAAATGCTTGGATGAAAACGCAAGAAGAAAAAAAAAAAAAGAAAATTTGCATAATTTTCACGCTTGTAGGGGGGTGTATTTGTCAGTGTATTGATCTGCGAATAAATCATGACTGACCCGGATGTGACGTCATGGTACGTCAGTCACGAAACATTATGCCATGCTGTAGTTTAAAAAAACTGGCGGTGGAGGAAATCGGATGGCATGTGTAGGGGGACAAAGAAACAGAAACATTTCTACAGTAAATAGAAGAAGTGAACATTAAAGCCATTCTTGATGGAAAACAACACAGAAATCTATGAAGAGTCACGGAGGCAGATGAGTGCCAAAGTATCGACAGTCAGCTGAGTGTCAACTGTTGTCATGGATGCATCCATGCGCTCTTTTGACATAATCTTACAGTGAACTCTCACTCTCCCAATAATGGCAAACCAATAACGAATGGAAAAGGGCATCAGTTCACATTTTCTTTTTGCGCATTTCACAAAAATCCATCCTCAGTCTTTGATAAATCTGGATGGACACCCAGTTACCGTTGCTCAATAAAAACCTTTAAACTGGAGGCCGGATGCTTCTTAGACCACAATATCTTGCTTTTCTTTTTTCTGCAACATATTAAATACAGAAGATGGAACATGTGGGCTTTGTCGTTGTTAAAAAGTCACCTTTGAAGTAAACTAAGTGAACTAAGTGATAAAAAACAAGTCACAGGAAATGTTGCTACTGTTTTAAGGGGATAATATGTTGCTTGGAAATGAGCTTTCACTGTCAGGTCACAGCCTGTAAACCGCTCTCCGATGTCCCACCCACTCAGAATAAATTTTTCAGGTTTCGTACCTGCTATGTCGTGCACCGCCCTCCGTCATGCAAACTGTTGCAACCAGAGTGCTCGTGCAGATAGATATTCTGCATTCTATTCCATTATAAATGTTGTCATCATTATCGGTTGCCAATTCATTTCGACAAGGTATTCCACGATTGCTGCACTTCCCCATCTCCTTCTACATGTCCTTGTAGCCGTCTTTTTAAGTTTTTCTACTTACACCTTCTTCTCGTTGGAGCATGTTAGCACTTCAGCCCTCTCTCCTCTCCAGTTGCCCCCTTTCCTGCGAGCTGACAGTCGTTCTCGGGAGCGGCGGCGGGCAGCGGCAGCAGCCGCCTGTAAATGGCTGCCTGATGAAAAGTGACATTTTCACAGAAGCCTGCGAGAGAGGCGGTGTGAGCTCTACTGTTTCCAGCACAAAGTGCTCCTAATTGCCTGGTCGCATTTGTGAGACCTAGCTGACAAACTCGTGCAAATCAATAATTCTGCTCAGGGAAAGATGCGGGGACACAGGGCCTCTCGCCCTGATACGTGCTGCGAGGACATACACACATGCATACAGATGCGCACACATACCGCAGGCGTACATACGCACATGCACGCACATGCACGCACACGCACGCACAAGCTGCCTCTCCACCTCACCACCTCTGCGCTGTCTGCCTTAAATGGCAGTGTTTATCCGTGATCCTAAGACAAATAGGGAGAGAGCATCAGAGCATTAAGGGCAGCCACGGTGTCGCTGAAGGCTGAAATAATGGATGGTGGAAATGGCAGAAGACCCAGTGCTGCTCATTAGTAAATGGACTGCAGAGGTGGAAACTTTGTCCCACTAGCTACACAGAGGACAAAGCAGCATGGCTTAAAATAGGGGCTTATTTAACCGATTTCTGTTGTTTGTGCACTCCGGCTCCGCTAATAGCTTTCACTCGAAAAGTTGCTTGCCAAAGAGCAGTGAATGTCACGGCAATTTGCAAAGTGTGATTGACTTGTTTCTCTGTGTGAAAATGAGTTTTCACCCGCATCCTGTTCCTTCTTTTTAATATTTTCCAAAACAAAAACCAAAAAATCATTAACCGCGTTGTGTGCGAAAGTTTTTTTTTTTTTTTTTTTTTTTTTTTATTAAATTTGACCTCCTCCAGCGCTGATCCGACCTCACTCTGCAGTGTGCTGAGCTTACCCGCTTGTCTCTTGGCAGGCTCGTCAGTGATGCAGGTGACAGCCAGCGACTCGGACGATTCCACCACGGCTAACGGCATGGTTCGCTACCGCATCCTCTCACAGACGCCCCACAGCCCCATCCCCAACATGTTCACCATCAACAGCGAGACCGGGGACATCGTTACCGTGGCAGCCGGCCTGGACAGAGAGGTGAGTGTCAGCTGCATGCGTCGTGTCACTGCTGGTGTCACTGCCGGTGTCACCATGTGATCATTTTGCCTCTAATTTAAGTTACCGAGTCACAGTATCATCATCATCATCACCATCATCCTACATTTGGGCCTTCAGCTATTAACAAGTTATTGAACAGACCTTCCACTGCTTAGTCATCACAAGAGAAGAGGATATGTTAATGGTTGAGGGCTAAATTAGACCAAAGCAGAATGTGTTTGTCGGAGCTCAGCTTTATGTCCTGACTGTTGCTACACAACATTTGATACTCAAATACAGGGAATGTCAGTTACAAGAATTACATGTCTGTATTCTAGATTTTTTTTTTACTTAGGGGTTACTGAATTGGTCAGGTTTTTTTTTCCAAGCATGATTCTGATTCATCTTTTGTGGATTTCCTCAAGACTGTAAAAGGTATTAAAATGCGACAAAGTAAGTCCTCTTTACAGAGTGGCAAGGTTAGTCGACAGAAAACACATCAGTAACTATAATAAGCCATATATATATATATATATATATATATATATATATATATATATATATATATATATATATATATATATATATATATATATATGAATACCTTTGCATTTTAGACCATTATTCAGACACATTACATAAGAAAGTGGAAGAATTTTGAAGCATAGGGAACTTTTATTTATATATATATATATATATATATATATATATATATTTTTTTTTTTTTTTTTTTTTACCTTTTTATGACATTTTGTGGACAGAGTGTGGACATCAATAAAGGCAATAATGAATAACTTAACTGTTAGACAGTGATTAGAGGTCCCAGGTAGACTTTGCTTTATTTTAGGGGGTTAAACGCTTGGTGTGGGAGCTGGAGGAAGAGGAGAAATGTGACAAAAATGGAAAGTTTATTTTAGTTCAGTTCATTTGCATGTTTGGCCTGCTAGTAAGGCTTCATTCAGGAATCAGTAAGTTCAGACTTACTCAAGGATGTGATAACAATGCAGCTTCACTTACAATAGAGGACTTCATGCAGTCACTGTGACTAGATGCTTTTCCATCCAACTTTTCCTATTCGCATTTTCGAAGTAAGGTGCACTGTGGTGGTGTAGGGTTAGAGCACATAGAGCTTTGCTTTTAAGTAACCGACCCTTGTTTGAGTGCCGGCTGGAACAGTGCCTTGCTGCATGTCTCCTCCCTCTCGTTCTACCATTACTTCCTGTCTACAGGCATCTATACAACAAAAAAAGAACAGCAAAGAAATGTAACGGTCTATCAAGAGTCACAGAGGCAGATGAGTGCCAAAGTATCAACTGTCAGCTGAGTGTCAGCTGTTGTCACGGATGCATTCTTGCGCTCTCATAATGTAATCTTGCAGCGGACTCTCCCTTTCCCAATAATCACAAAACAATAACAAATGGAACTGACAGCATCAATGTGCATTTTCTTTTTTCGCATTTCACAAAATCTGCTCTAAAATTTTGATACATTTGGATGGAAACCCAGTTAATGATGCTGAGTAAAAACGGATGCTTCTTAAGGCTTCTTAATGTCTTGATTTCTTTTTCTGCACATATTAAATACAGAAGATGGAACATGTGGGCTCTGTTGTTGTTAAAAAGTCACCTTCGGCAGAGCCGACGGCTAAGTGATGAAAGCAAAGTAACAAGTAATGTTACTACTGTTATAAGTGGATAATATGTTATTTGCAAATGAGTTTTCACTGTCTGGTCACAGCCAGTAAACCGCTCCCCCATGTGCCGCCCACTCAGAAGGAACTTGAAAAACAGACATTCTATGCAGTCATTCATTATTTCACATAGCCTCTCTGCTGAGATATGGACACACAACACACACACACCCACACACACACAGACACAGCAGCTTCATAATAATACGCTATATCAATCAAATGCAGTTCACCTACAGTACAAGTACTCTGTTTTCTTCATTTTGGTCTTGGTTTTACATCAAACAATCCCCTGAACAAATCCTTTAAGATCCCCTCCAGACATCTATTAGAACATATATACATATAATAATAATTGGTGATTAATTGTGTTTTTATACGCTCTATGAATATATGAACATGTTAGATTTCGAAAGTTAAACTAGAAGATGGCTCTTCCTTCCCCGAAAAGTCCATATCCAGTGTGCATAAGAGGCACAGCAAAGCTCAATTATCCAAATGAAGAAAAACACATTTTTTGGACATTAAATTCACTAAATTAAAAAAAAAAGTAATGAACTTAAAATCCAGTCACTTTCAGCACAAACTAAATTATTTGCTCATCATGGAAAACCAATTTTCTCAACATCCTTTTAGTATTAGCTTGCTGCAACACAACAACGCAGTATATGCCTTTTCTATTTTTGTGGACTGGTATGTCTGTGAAATAACCAAATGAACATCTCATCCCATAAATCTCAGTCCAGTCTCTGGATGTAGCTACACCTTAACAAAATCAGAGGTACTTTAGTGGTAAAAATATAAAAAACAAACAAACAAACAAACAACAAATAGTCATTTGCTTGTTTTGAGGTTAACATCTAATCTATTTTTCTCAGGGCAAATATAATGACCACGCAAAGCCAACATCTGCCAGAGAGTTCAGGAGAGATTTCTCCTTGTTTTCTTTGGCTCATCCACTGCAGGTGCGTGTGTGTGCGTGTGTGTGCGTGTGAGTGCGTGCATGTGTGTGTGGTGGTTACGATTGTTCACCCACCTACACACCAGCACTGCTACAACACACAGTGTCCCTCCTCCGTCTTCCATCTTATTCCCCTAATGAGGGAGGTCACGCAGGGTCAACTTTTGTTTATCCCGAGCTGCATCAGGTGACTGTGGGAAGTAATGTCTCATAGCAGATTGTTCATCCAGCAGCTTTGCTCTCAACGCGCACATACATACACACACACACACACAAACGTACCCTTGTCTTTCTGTCCAGTTCTGATTCTTAAAAAAAAAAATACAACCGGCTAAATCAGAAATGTTCAATTTCATATGCCGCCATTATGAGGATAATCTCATCCTCGTAATTTAGTCGGCTGATTTTATTATAGACATAAAAGCTCCCGTTAAGTGTATCTCATAATGTTTATATTCTGAGAAGTCCCGCTGGTCCCTCTCAGCATTAAACCCCGGTCAGGCAACCCTTTGAAAATTGGAAAAACTGGATTTTACCAGCGAGCAGTATTTGGGAGAATAATTAGAGTCAAAGTCTCAAGAACAAAACCGGGTTTTGATAACAGAGGAACATAACACACCAGCGCTCGTTCCTTATCCACAATTTATTTCGAGTTGGCAATGCATGACAGCGTGATACAATTGTGGGACGATATAAATGATTCTAGTGAATGCGGGCCAGCTCCCGTGTCCCTGTTTCCAGCTTGGCCCTGGTGGCAGCGGAACCAGCAGCTGATGTGAGCGAGAGAACGCTCATTAATGTGGACACATCGAGCCGGGCTCAGTCCCACCTGCCTTCTGATCCTCCCACTAAAACTAGGACACACCTGGGAGTTCAACCACCTGCGGTGGAGGTCACCGACACAAACGCACAGGCACACTCGGGGTACATGTTCACGCACGCACACACACACACACACACTTCTGTGCAGTTCCGATTCTTGTTCGTAGGCAGTCAAACGCGTGCACACACAAGTAGCAGCAGATATGATAAAGGCAATCCCAGGTGTCACAGCGGATCCACACAGCCAGAACGGCGTGTTCACAAGCCGCAACGCAAAACGCACGCATACCCTTTGAATAGATAATGAGCACCCTATAAAACATGTTTGCAGCAGGTTTATCGTCTGTCTCCTCTGCCGTCTCTTCCTCTCACACTTCAGCTCCTCCTCATCCACCATGCTGGTGTCTAATTAGAATATTCATGTGCTAATTATGGGGTTATACAGGTTGTCTCGTGTTGAGGAGACCAGGGGGTACAAGGAGGTTAGCCTGGTATCATTTACCTCTGACACCACAGAATACCAATTATCCCCCCCCCCCTCACTTCATGCTCTCCTCAGACCTCACACACCTTCATGTGCTGCAGCCCACAGGCCAACAAGCTCTACTACACTGCTTGATTTTATCTTTTTTTTTTTTTTTATATCATGGCTCTTTCTATGTAGGAATTGTATTTGGGGTAAAGATAAGTAATAACTCAGAAGAAGGCTTAGGTTAGACATATGTTTGACCAAAAATGGACTCTTCTATCATTATGGGTCAAGTAATTTCTTATCACCCCAGTCTCACTCAGTTAAGAAAAGGTCATGGTTCGGGTTAAATCTGTCAATGCACGACATGGTGTGAAAAGTTAAATATATAAAACGCCTGACGTTGCGGTTGCTAAATGCAAAATGTCCAGTTAACAGCGATGTCGCACAGGCTTCTCCTGTAACTTTTCCAACTCCAGCCCATGAAATAAAGCATTGAGCCTCGACCCAACCTCCCCCTCCTGCTGCTAAGAGAAGTAAAACTTAAAAAGAACACCGCCTGGACTGCGTCGCCACCTCTAAAATCTCCATAGTTTGCAGGAATGTAGACCATCAGTGTTCCCCTCCGGAGACCGGGCTGTTCTAATGAAGCACATCTCTAGTTCTGCAGGTGTGTGGGAGAAAAAAAAGAAAGAGACTAAAGCCCAAGCAGGTTCTGAAGATGTCAGTGTGCCACAGCTGGTGAGGATGTTTTCCCTCTGTGCCCTCGCTCCGTGGCAGCAGCTGCACTGGCAGGCAGAGCTGTTGTCTTTCATTACCCCAGGCTGTTTCAATCTCCCATGAGCCCCGGACTGGAACGGCGTGGTGTGGCGCGGCGTGGCTCCTCGCCAGGCCGTCCGCCATGGCCAATGCCAGCTCTGCGCTGGGCTGCCTCGCCGTTCCAGGACGGCCTCAAGCGCATTGAGTGCCCACAGCCTGGCTCTATTAGGATATGCAGAGCCTGGCTGGGGAATTAGGCACGAGAGCCGGCCTCCCAAATGGGCCCCGGGCTTTATTGTCTAAGAGATGGTGAGTTATGTTATGTTATGTCTGGCTGCTGAGCTCCAGCAGCCAGACAGCAGAATTCATCGGAGGATTGTGAGCGGGCTGCTGAATGCGGTGGATGTTGACCTTTTTGTAGCCAAGATTCAATCAAGAAGAGTCCAGAGCTAATATCCACTCAGTAAACCCATGGACACTTCTCTAGGTGATTTTTTTTTTCGATACCAGTCAATGCTTTTAAAGGCTTAATCATATCTGTTTACACTAGAATTCATCTCATATGTCCACAAATGTCCAACCCCCGAAGAGCCACGTGGGAGGATGATTTGAAACGTCTTGTCTTCATGCCACGCAAAATTACACACTATAGCTTTTACACTAAATCCAGGTTATCTAAAATCTATAACATTGTTCCTCCTACATGTGATCGATGACGACGTTCCCCTGCAAACCGTATGCACACATTTTCTTTGTTCTTCTTCAAGTGACTCGATAAAAGAGCTTTAACACTATGACTGGAGACACGGTCGCATTAAACCCATTCACAGGTTTATTCACAATTTCTCCTACTCCCTTTCTCTCCTGTTATAGCTTTTATCACCTCGTTAGAAAGACAAGTTGATAGCTGATTCATTTTCCAAATATCCTCCCTCTCACTCGATTAGAAGTGTCCTTAATTCTCACATTGTAAAAGAAATAGATTCTTATCCATTATGTTCTGTGTGTTACGGCTCCCTTTCGATATATTAGATTAACATTTCAGTTGTTTTCAGTTTTCATTTAATTTTTCCATTTCAATTTTTTCAGTTTCATTTATTTGTTCCACTCATGATAATGCACAGTTGCAGAAGAGAAAACATAATTAAATTTATAGGACCAGAAAGGAGCAGGAAGAATTATACCCTCACTCAAAATATTATCAATAGAAACAGATAACATACCAATTACTTAACAATAACTAGTCAGGTCTACACCTGACAACATCATATTGTCTAATTATTCGTTCTTTAAACATTTTCTTGGAATATATTTATACAACACTTCATCCTGTCATCCTGTAGAGATTCCACAGTTTGGTTTCTATACATAATTGATCATGTATGCTCAATAATAAACTGAAATAATAAACAATCTGTTTGTGCATTCTCTTGATAAATAACTCTTACTGTTTGTTTTTCTGGAATATATAGTATCAAATATGGTATGATAATAAGTGGTAGCCTGGCTAACACCAGACCTCAACCTCAGTCTGGGAACCATCCATTCATTTGTTTGTTTGGAGCTGTGGTTTATGAAAGCCCAGAGTCGTTTATCGGGTACTAAGGCTGTCAAATGCATCTGAGCCAACTGTATCACATATACCCGATGACATACAGTATGTAGACATATGTTGAGGATACGGTTTAGCACTAAAGGTTTCAAACTTTTCAAAATAAACTTATGGTCTAAATTAGTTAGAGCATTTCCTAAGGCTGCATCCAAAATGGAATTACCATCTTCCGCCATGTTGGATCCATAGTCATCAACAAAGTCTCTTATGTGTTTCATTATCGTCTTGCTGCACCCTCCCCCTTCTGTGATTGGTTGTCTCTCTGAGGGCAAAATCGGGTCCTTGTCCAGAATGAATTGCAGAGCGAAGGGAATTTGCAAGGAAAGATGGGTATATCCAGGCTAGCAAAGTGGGTGTACACTACAGAATTCACATTGCCTTGCAATCTACCAATGCTTTTTTGTCAAATAGACGTAGGCACTTTTGTTCTTATGTATGCTACAGTATAAAGTATTTTCAAGTGGGTTTGTCAACCATTATTATACCCAAAGATCTAAATTCAGTTTCTATATCAATATGAACTGTTTACTTTATAGCCAGTTAAACCATTTTACCATTCTTTCTTTAACTTATTTTTATTAAAACATCTTCTGAAAATAAATGTCATCTGTAAACAAAACAAACTGTAAAAACTGACATTTCACAAATGTTTGAAATGACACATTGATATACAAAATAATACGTTTGGGCTCCAGGACCAGGCCTTGTGGTCCTCCGCATTTAATCTTCAGACATTCAGCTGTTTTTCCAGCAAACTGTACATATTGTTGTCTGCTGTCTACATAACCCTCACACCGTATATTGAATTTAGAAAATAAAACTATGATCTATTGTATTGAACGCTTTGTAAAAATCAACACATACCCCTTTTGTGTATTTCTTACTTTCAATTGCTGTTGTAGTGTATTCCATTATGCTCATAAATTTAGATCAATTTATCTGAAAGCCATGTCAACTCTCACTCAATAATTTATTCTTTTCAATAAAAGTATTATATTTTTCTACATTTTCATTCAAGCAATTTGGAAAACTGTGAAAGAAAATGCCATGTCTCACATAGTCCCATAACATTTTATAGAACCCTCTCTATGATATGATTCGAGAAAGGCCTTGATTCAACAAAACGTCCCAGTTTTGGGGATCACATGGCCTCTGGAGGCTCCTTTTGTGTTCTTTGATGAGAGAGAAGAAACCTGACATGATGTGCCACTGTAGCAGATCAAGATCAGGCTAACAAGGTGTCTTCTACACATCAGTTTTGTTCTGTATTCTTTTCTTCCCTGACATCTTTTTTAAGGAGCTTGAATTTTTTGGTCTGTTTGATACTGGAGCCAGAATGTCTGGTAACTACGTATATTTATCCTGCACATACTTGCTTAATCATGTCCTGTCCATTGTGTTGTAATGCTCAGTTGTATGATTAATGAACCTCTTGCCCAGTCTTCATGCTTTTTTTTCTAGCAGCCATATTCATATGTGACTCACAGCCTTTATTTATCCAGTATGTGACTGAGCTGTTTGCGTAGATGTGGAGGCGAATCTAATCAAATGGATTCTGAGTTTATATCTCAGATTTACCCACATATCTGAGTTATTGTCTCTACAATGAGACTCAGGGAAAAGCTTTCAGCAAACAGTGCACCCTTTGCAATAAGTCACTGCTGTTTTGTGTTCTCTTCAATGCAGCATTAGTCTGAGAGCTGTTTTGTCCTCAACCCAGCCTAAGAAAGCAGCCCTGCGAGAAGACTGAATAATTAAGATTGAAATAAAACTGACTTCTCTGCATATTTTTGGGGGATTCACTGGGAAAAGACGAGAAAATAGAAAACAGCAGTGTAGCCGTGTTCCATATTTCAATCAGAAGTTCCCTAACTGGAAGCGCACAATTTCCTTTAATAGCTCCAGCACTTCATTGGAAACATAGACGTGTAAGTGAATTGAACTGATTGAAAGAAAGAACTGAATTCAATCAAATAACATCATCTCAGATCCAGTGAATTTAAATGAAGTGATCTCCGCTGATTTGAAACAGCAGAGAGGGTCACTGACACTGAGGGAGGTAAGAGAGTGTGTAGTTGGAAAAAGAAAAGGGGTGCCGAGTGCTGGACCGTTTGAGACAGATTGTAAGTGACAAGCTAATGACTGTAGCCAGTAGGAGCCTGGCAGGCCATAACACAATCCAAAAGAGGAAACAAGTAAAGATCAAGTTTCTCTCTTTCTCTCTCACCTGGCCTTTGCCTCCTCGCTCTGTTTGAGTGGTGCCTTGTAGTGCGCCGAGCGAAAATGCACTCAGCTCACAGGTATAATTAATTCACCACTGTAAGTGTTTTGCCAGACGATCACGTCTCCACACACTTTCTTGTTCGACATCTCCTTACCAGCTCTGACCAGTACTTCTCTTGCCTTGTCCTTGCTAACAAAGCCTCGCTCTCGCATGGATCCGTTCGCTCACAAACTGGGAGCAGCCAGGATTTTCCGCCTGTCCCGCCTGCTTCTCAGCTTGACTCGCTGAGAAGCTAACGCTGATAGCCTGGAGCCATTTTCCTTTTTCCTTTCTTCAGTCTCCAGGATGGTAAACTACCTAATTTAGTCCTCATGAAAAGAAAAAAAAAAGGGGGTTTTATGTTGGCGGAGCTCTCTGTGCAGGTGTTTCTGTATCCTCTTGATGGCTTTCAGTGTCCGCCTATTAAGTCTGCGAGGCTCAAGGCCGTTGGAGGGAGTCTACTGTTGGTAGTGAGACAAGAAGCTATAATTCCTGCCAGCGCTGGACTCTAATCTAACAGAGAGATTTTCTGTTCGACACTTCTATAGGACTCATTAGAGAGCCCTTTACTGGCTTGTTCGGGCAGCCGCTTTTGGACAGCAGCGCGTGCTTGGCTGCGCGCGTGTGCTTGGTGTGTATCCAGTGTGTGTAAAGCGTCCCACCTGTTCCCAGTCACTGGAGCGTTAGCGGATGTGTTTGTGTGTGTGTGTGTGTGTGTGTGTGTGTGCAGTAGAAGGGCCATAAAACTCCCAATTACACTCCGATGAGTGATACAACCCTGCAGGACGGGGGGGGCGCATCAGCCATGTCCCCGACTGTATGAGAGCTCCACCTGCTGGCTCAGCTCCCATCATTTCTCTTCACCTGACCAAAGAAAAGAGGCGTCCATCAAAGCTCAAGCCTATTAGCTTTCCATAGCCATCTGGTGCTATTTCCAGATTGATGTATGTGACCGGATCTAAATGAGTCTGCAGAGAGCCACATTCTCTATTTACTGAAGCGCTCTATGTGGGGTGATGGTATTGATATTTCATTATGAGTCTAATAAAGGGCAGCCAGTATTGAGTTTTCATTAATATGGTTAGTTCGGTGCAGATTAACATGTCTGCGCACTACATAATGCCTCCGAGAGATGCTGAATGACGACTGCCGGGTGTTTTAACTGGCTTCAATAGGTCTGACTGATCTAACAATCAACTGTATCCTTCAAGAGTGCGAGGAAAAAAAAAAAAAAGAAAAATAGTAGGAGGGAGCAAAGAAGATTTAGAGATACAAAGAGACTCGCAGAAAGACAGACAGAGAGATAGACAGATAGAGAACAGACAGGCGGGGAACAGTGAGCAGCCGAGATGCGATGGGAACGATAGCGAGAGATCAAATGAGTTGCAAAGAACACGCAATGAACCAGACAAGAAAAAAAAAAAAGAAAAAGAAAAGAAGACACGACTCAAAGAAGTAAAATAAAAATAAGCAAAAAAAAGCAGTTAACTCTTTTTAATCTATAGCCAGACCTTCACCTGTGTTTATTCGTGTTTTCTCCAGGCTGTCCCTGACATCCATGTCGAGTCGGTAGAAAGTGTGACCCCAGGTGACACAGAGAAACTAGCCTAGCAACGTGGCAAAAAACAAACATCAGACCATTGATGGGAAGCAATGTGCATGTTGGACAAAGTCGCGGATTCTGAACGCGGAGCTGTGGCCTGTCCTTGACGTCTCTCTCTCTGTCTCACTTTCTGCACACTGACACAAAGGAGGCTTGAGCCAAATGGATTAATATGAAGAGAAAAAGACCACAAAGCAGGGGGAGGCTTAAACTGTTAAGATGGAAACTCTCTCTCACACACACACACACACACACATACTCTCACACACAGCCGCCTTGCCAGTTGTGAGTCTGGAGAACATACAGATTGAACTTTCAGCACCACGGACAGAGTCGCCACGCTGGGATGTGGATGCGCTGTCTCTCTCCGCCGTTTTCTTTTTCAGATGCACTTTCATTCACTCGGGTCTGAAGTCTAATGTTTGATGGCGTCTCTTGTCATGGCTCTGTAATATTTCAGCTGCTGCTGCAGCACACCGTGGGGGTGAATCCCCCTCACTGTAACTGGACTAAATGAGGCCTGTTCACATCACGGTATTATCTGCAACATTGTGGTGCTTCTTAAAAAGGCGGCGCCTCCATTAAAATGAGTGATGATCCAGGTCTGTTCCAACAGTGGAAAGCCAAGACTTTTAGGCATTAATGGATGAGCCTTTTAACAACACATTGCTCCCTCCCTATTGCTTTGTGTGTGTTTACCATCTGATATTGACCAATAAGTTGTTTTCAGTCAGTGGGCAGCTGTGAAAAGAGGGAAAATATGTTTGTATGGAGGGGAGGGGGCATATGACTCAATGTCACATATATGTCGTATATAGTGTGTGTGTTTTGTCAAAAAACAGCGATCCGGATTTGCATGCAGGTCTTTTGAAGAACTTGATATGCAAATCTTTAACCATGCTTTCCTCTCTTTCTGCCTCTCTCTTTCTACAGAAAGTGTCTGAGTACACCATCATTGTCCAGGCCACCGATATGGAAGGCAACTTGAACTTTGGCTTGTCCAACACCGCCACGGCCCTGATCTCCATTACCGACATCAACGACAATCCCCCAGAACTGACAGTCAAAACAGTGAGTCCTATTTTGTCCCCATAGATTATTTTGTTTTCATCCCTGTAAAGGGGCGTTCACACCGGACAGCGCAACGCGATTACATGTTAAGTCAATGGGAAGACGTGATTTTTCGCGACGCGATGGACGCGAAGTGGCGAAAAATCGTAGCGCAACAACCAATCAGAGTTGACATTCGCGCCACATCTCCATGACAATGAGAAATTCACTTATCGCCAGTCTTTTACTTTTCAACGGACTTCAACGGAGTCGCATCGTCCAGGCAGAGCTCCGGTAGAATCCAGCCAAGCTCTGTGCACCTCCAGGGGGTATTATGTACCCAGAAATGACGGCGGAGCTTTGGACTTTCAGAGCTGTACAACGCAGTGACAGTGGTGATCACACACATGGATGATGAGAGAAAACAAAACAGATGGGGACGCGATGACGCAATCTGGCGAATTTTCACAAAAATCATGTCCATCGCGTGAAAAAATCGCTTCAATTGAGTCCGGTGTGAACACCCCTTAAGGATCATGTCATACAGATGAGTGTCAGAGGTCAGATTCAGCAACCAAAATGTTTCCCCTTGGGGCTCGAACCTGTGACCATTTCAATAATTGCTTATTTAGTCACTATGTATCTCCAGTGTCCAGTAGAGCCATAATACTATGTATAAGACACAATGGTTTATTCTTTGTAGGAAAAACAAGCTCGACGGATCGGAGAAAGTCTTCTCTCATATATTGCTAGAAAAAATACATCTTCTACTGCTATACCTACCGAAATGTATTCAGAGAACACTGAGATGAGAGGGAATAGCCCAAAAAAAAACTGCTGACAGAGATGTAGGATAATGACAAATATATAGAATAGAAATAGAAAACAGCACAGACAGATTAGGGTTCACTGTGAGAAAATAACACACAGGGAGACAGAAAAAGGATGATGAGAGGAACTTGGGCTAAAAGTGAGGTTGCAAAGTGTTCTGCTGAAGGGAGGGGGGTCTCCTCCCTCCTCCCTCTGTTTTCCCAGCCAGCAGGGCCTCTGGTTTGTCTGCAGGCATCTGGCCCTGGTCCCTGATACCTCCACACTGGTCTGACAGGAAGCCAGGCTACAGCTGGCCCACTTTCCTATGGCAGTGTGTGAGTGTGATTAAGTAGAGTTGTTGTTGTTTTTTGTTGTTTTTTTTGTTTTTTGATAATGAGGGCTACTTTTTCAACCAGGAAACATCAATTGGAAACAGAAGCTCTGCACACTGCATGAATGCACACCCACCCCCTCCTCCTCCTATATACAGCTCTGGGAAAGAAAAGAAAAAAAATAAGAGACCACTGCATTACTTTTCTGAAATCAGCATCTCTACATGTATTCCATCCGTTCCATTCCAGCATCTGTTGAATTCCAACACATGCACACCTCGTTCTGCTTAAAGAGGAACCAGGAGTGGAATAAAGTCACCCAGGAACAATGGTAAAGACTAGTGGAGAGCACGAGAGCTGTGAATAAAAATAAGGGTTATTGCACCAATATTGATTTCTGAACTCTTCTTAAAAGTAAACATTAGTATTATGTTGTTTTAAAATGAATTTGATCTTGCTCCTTTGCATTGTTTGAGATCTGAAAATATTGTATCTAAATAATCTAAATGATATTTTTATTTAGAATTTGGGGGAAATATTGTCAGTAGTTTATAGATTCTGCCCAAACACATTCCTATAAGTCATAAATCTGAAAAAAAACAATAATTTTGCAGTGATCTCTTATTTATTTTTTCCAGAGCTGTGTATAACTTGTATTTGCTACTTTCCGCTCGGCCACGAGAACAGAATCTAACGCTGACCGCAGCCTGACAGACCTACAGGATTGGAGCTTTATGTGGATTTCCGTGATTCCAGAGAGAGACAGCTGCTGTCTGCGGCGGAGCTCAGAGGCTGAGCGAGCCGTGTGTCAGCGTCACACACTGTGATCCCCGTCTCCTCGGCGGGGCCGTTGTCAGTGTGCGTGCCAGTACAGTTCCAGCCGCATGCTCTGATAAGAGCTCCCCAGCTGTCAGGGGTAGAGCTCACCACCGAAAGAGGCCGCGCTCACAACTGCTCTGTCCCCCCCCCCCATCTGTGCATCTCCGGCTCTTGTCATCGCTCTATGCCGAGGAGGAGCACCGGACCACAGTCCCCTCCCTGGCAAGGCCGCGCTTCGCTTCAATAGATGTGGAAAAGCACATGTGACCTTGACACACACGCATATGCACATACATATATGCACGCCGACTTACAATATGTCACAGAAATGTCACTTTTGTCATCTCTACGAGGCCTCGCTCACTTTCCCCGCCACTCTCCTGAATAAACGGCTGCAGAACTGTCACCTGAGCTTGTTAGCGAAGCAATAGTTATCGCCGTATTTTGGTAAATATGAAAAAAAAAGGGACAAAAATCTTTTTTTCTTGTGCTTCACTTTGACACAAACATCCTCACGCGAACATCCACGGCATCCGACAGATGCCGTTTTCCTGCCGCTGCTTTTTGTCAATCTCTATATATTGTTTTTGCTTCCCACACAAGCAACGAGACTTGGAGGAATTCTGTAATTATTTGTGTATGACAGACATGAGAAGAATCCATTGCTCTCCACGGGAGGCGAAGAGAAAACATAAGCTGGTTAATTAAGTGAAATTGCTTGCAGGGGGGCGTAAACCGAGGTGATATATTGCATCCAAAAGAAGCCAAATGTTTTATTCATTTCGCCGCATGGGCCTGAATGGGCTGCGTTACTGCTATGTTCATCATTATGTGATAAACAAAAAAAAGATGATCGGTACTTGCCACAATCCGGCTAATCAAGCAGATCACGGCGCGTAAATGTGTACACAGCGGTTTGTCATTCACCAAATAATGATGAGGAACAGGAGAGTTTGTTCAAAGACTTCTGTGGCTGAAAGGCTGAACTCCCAGACACACAGGCTTACAGATCTCAATAGTGTGCTATTTGTGATTCACCTGTAGAGCCGCGGCTTCTAAATACCTGAAAGAGTTGGAGTGCCGGAGATTATCGGCATTCAACACGTCCCTCCGCCTTCCACTCCACGACTTTGACTCGAGTTAAAAAGGAGCAGAGGCTGCGAGAAAAGGCAGACGGATGTGTCTGTGCAACATGAAAAATGAGTAGGAAGATAGACGATAGCTGTTGCCGGTAGCTACATCTTTATTAAACCATAGTGAAGACATAAGTGGACCCATGTCTGTCGGATATCGGAGGGAGTCAAACATTTATTCCCTCATAATACTCCCCCATTACCCTTCGGTGTTGTTTTCAACACCCTGTACAATGGAAAGCAAGAGCTCATTTAGTCGTATTGCACCGAACCTCTGCCATCTAAAAGGAAACATTTTCAATCGCTGAGTCAGTTTTCAGTAAGAAAGTAGTAGATTTCCCCCGCTGTGCAGCGCATTTTTGTGCAGATTAATTTTCTAAAATGATTCAGGGTCTATACGGCACTATATCCTCACTAATTTCCCCTGGCTGGAGAACAAAACGCTACTCACAGCTATAGACAGATTGAAACATGAAAAGCAATAACCCTTTATTATCTGGGTTTTGTTTAGCGCTGTCCCTCATATATGTGTGATGGAGGTTTCTAAAAAAATCGGATAGTAAATGGCAAATAGAATTCTATGCCCCTTTCAAGTCTTTTCAGGCACTTTTTTTTTTTTAATGCATGCTGACATTCACCCATTCATACACTGATGACGGCAGCTGCCATACAAGGTGCCAGCCGCCCATTAGCAGTGACATTCACCACATTCACACACTGATAGGGCGGCTATCAACAGCAATTTTGAGGTTAAGTATCTCGCCCAATGACACATTGACATGCGGACTGAAGGGGCTGGGACGCCTCCCCGCCAATCTCCTGATTGGTGGAGGACTGATCAACCTCCGAGCCACAGTCAGTAATCCTTACACCTTAAAAGGTGTTAGAGGTAAGAGTTTTGAAAGTAATTTTGTTCCGAGGGACAACTTCTATCCCACCTCACCCCATGCTTATGTATTTTTGTCCACCCAAGTTCTTTACAGCACAGCCATGTAAGGTTTGAAGGAAGAAATGGCACATTTAAACCTTTAGAAATTTAAAATAATAATAATAATGATTAATAACCAATAAAACAGACCCACGCTCAACCCAATATATTAAAATATTTTTTGGAGCTGCAACTTTTGCTTAGTTTGGTATGAGCATTAGCGGTGACAAAAGTTAGCAAATGTTAGCAAACATTAGCCAGATGTTGCTTTGTAATGGACATTACTGAATCGTTGGTGACCTCTTCTATGCAAATGAAGTTTACCATGGAGTTTACCTCCATGAAGTTATATTTTTAGAGGGTAATTGTTGTGATGTTCCACGGAGGTTCCCTTCTGGTTGTCTTTTTGTTAACCCTCCTACTACATCCTCAGAAGGTTGCTGCAAAGGATAATGTTCAACGGGCATGTAAAAACGATATTGGTTTTATTTCAGAAAACCTTTTTAATCATTTTAACAACAAGGGAATAATACAATAATCTCGCTGGAACATTCAACTAACCTTCCAAGGAACGTTTTTTTGAAAAGCAACCATGTTGGTTTTAACATCTGGTGAATGTTCCCAGAACATTTTGGGAACCACGCTGCTAGCTGCATAAGCATCTCTTGCTCTGAATCCAAAAGATTTAAAACATTTTGTTTAAAAAAAATCTTAAACGGTTTATTTTCAGCATAAAAGCATGTTTTTATGATTCTCATCCTGTTTGCAGGCCTCCTACAAGTCTTTAATTAATGTTACTGAACAAGCTCACACTGTACTCAAGATTTGCAATAAGGATTTCATTGCTGATGGTTTGAATAGGCAGATGCTGACGATAACTTTTGTGATATACTGTAAAATACATTAAATTTCATAGATTTGTTTTGTTTAATTAGAATTTTTACATTCCCTGGCAAAGTAAAAACTGAGGCCTTGTTTGAATCGGATTTGCTTTACAACTACAAAATCCTTCAGACACTCGGCCTGTGTCTCTAGTGGCTTATCAGCGGGTCCACATTGCCTTTTAGAGCGCGTTGCCATTTTGGAAGCATCCTCCCCTACGCTCAGCGCCATTGTGCATACCTCTGAGAGAGCCTTTTCCATTTGGCTGTCTGACAGTGCGGCCAAAAAGCTTGGAAGGTTTGTGTGGTGTTTGTGCTAAAAGCTTGGGGTGAAAATGAAATGGAGGAGCCCACACACCAGAGACTGAGAGTGCATATTTAATTTGTTCTGTGCTCATCAGCCTGGTTGTGCTGCAGTGGATAGGAGAAGAGGAGGCTGGGGAGAGAGGGAGGAGGAGGAGGAGGAAGAGAGGAATCGGGTGGCTTGGACGCTGCTTCAATCCCACGATGATGAAGCCATTAAAGTGAACAGCAGCTGGCAGACACACTCCATAAACAAGTTAACGCTTCACAAGAGGAAACACGGATTATCGCTTGACAATGAGAGCTTTTAGTGTGTGTGTGTGTGTGTGTGTGTGTGTGTGTGTGTGTGTGTGTGTGTGTGTGTGTGTGTGTGTGTGTGCATGTGTGCATGCGTGTGTGTGTCTACCTTTGAGTGCCCATCCCTCTGTAGCCAGATAAATCCTTACAGAGAAGGACTCTATTGCGCTGTAAATTCTTCTTGGGGCTCTGCAGCTGTCACCAAGTTTCCTCCAGTTAGTTCAGAGGGGAGTTGTTTCAGATTGCAATATAATGAAGATCATTAGCCAAAGATTATTCCTACCGCTGCTTTAATTACAGTACTCATCTAATTGCTTATTAGGACCTAGATTTGGTGAAGCACGGAATCTAAATCAAATAGGTAAACACTTAATTGAACAAATCCATTAGTTCAAATAAAGAGCTTCATATGAGCAGACACAGTGTGGGATAAGGGGCTGCATTAACATAATGGAAGATATGATTCTCTATCATTCACATTTAGACAAATACATTTGCTCCTATCTGTTTTTTTCCCCCATCCCCTCTCCAATCTTTCCCAATTTGTTTCGCAACCTTTTTTTCCATTCATGTCTTAATATGATGGGCTGCATTGGCCTTAAAGCGGTTTGTTTTCATAACAACAATTATGGAAAATGCTGAAAGATGGATGGCGGCACAAGCAAAAGTTCCAAGTCTCAATAAATCACGTTACTAACATGCATTAAGCGACTCCTGGAAAGACATCAGCTTAATGTTATCTCCGTCCTCACCCCTGCTGTCGCCTCCCCTCCCTCGCCCTCCTCTTGTCTTCCTCCCTTCCCCGCTGCGCTGTAGTTTTCTGGGGAGGTGCCAGAGAACAAGTTGAACGTGGTGGTGACCAACCTGACGGTGGTGGACAGGGACCAGCCCCACAGCCCCAACTGGAACGCCGTCTACCGCATCGTCAGCGGGGATCCCTCCGGACACTTCACCATCCGCACCAACCCCATCACCAACGAGGGCATGCTGACAGTGATCAAGGTAAGAGTGAAGCCTGAAGCTCTAGAGTGCCAGCTGTTGACAGCAGAACGATTGACTACTTTGGTCTCACACTTTCTCACTGAATCTCATGTATTTCCTCGAACATTTAGGGGTAATCCCGCAATCAGCTGTGCTCGTTTTCCTCCCATCTCGCTTGTATTTTAAAAGTCTCTCTCTCTCTTTTCTCTCCTAACTCATTGGTTCCTTTCCAGCCGGTGGATTTTGAGTTGAACCGCGCCTTCATGCTGACCGTGGTGGTGTCCAATCAGGCCCACCTGGCCAGCGGCATCCAGTCGTCGCTCCAGTCCACAGCGGGAGTCACCATCTCTGTTCAGGATGTGAACGAGCCGCCGGTCTTCCCCGTCAACCCCAAGATGATCCGCTTCGAGGAGGGCGTTCCGGCGGGGACCACCCTCACCGTGTTTGCTGCTCAGGACCCAGACCACTTCATCCACCAGATTGTCAGGTACCTTTGAGGAAAACCTCAGGCTGGAGGGTTCACCCAAAGCATTTACTGAATGTGAATCGTCATTATACAACATACATGCATTTTTGGCATCAATCAGCATATTGATATATGACCATCTTAACATGAGATGGTAAAATCAGCAACTCTAAAGTCATGAAGCAACATATACTACCAAAAGTTTGTGGTCACTTAGATATTTCCTTATTTTTGAAAGAAAAGCCCTGTTTTTTCAATGAAGATAACTTTAAACTAATCAGAAATACTCTCTATACATTGGTAATGTGGCAAATGACTATTCTAGCTGCATCTGTCTGGTTTTTGGTGCAATATCAACATAGGTGTATAGAGGCCCATTTCCAGCAACTATCACTCCAGTGTTCTAATGGTACAATGTGTTTGCTCATTGCATCAGAAGGCATCATGAAAGCAGGTGATTAGAGAAGCTAAAGTTTGAAGGAAAAATATTATTTCAAATACAAATCATGATTTCTAACCTTGTCAATATCTTGACTATATCTTCCATTCATTTTACAACTCACGGTGACAAATAAAAGTGTGACTTTTCATGGAAAATACAAAATTGTCTGGGTGACCCCAAACTTTCTGAACGGTAGTGTATATCTTTTTAAAGGTGATGTGACAAACTTGTTAGCAAACAGTTGCTTATTTTTACATAACTCAACATTAATTTCATGCTAAAGTGAAAGTAAATCACTACACAATATTCATGCTCCTTTTAGCTCCGTTTTTGTTCTCCACCAATGATGGAACTATCTGGTTCTTTTAGCTGCTGAATGTTTCACCATGTTGTAACAAGGCATTCATAGTTGATTCGCAAGGCATTGGCTAGTGGTTAAACATTTAGCAAAGTGGTCAGTGCAGTCGGCTACAATATGTTTCCCAGCTAATGTTTCTAACTTGGGTGCCTGTCAGTGCAGGTAAGGTGAGGTTTACAACTTCATGCTGTGTCTGGAAACAACTGTTGGGGCTGTGAAGCCAAAACAATTATAGAAGCGATGAAGTCTGTAGAAGCGAAGTCACTCTTTTGAGTGAAAAACGGCTGCATCGCGCAAGTTGAAAACCACTGACCAAAAAGAACATTAAGGCTCATCTCAATTTTACCAGAAAACATCTTGATGATCTCCAAGACCTTTGAAAAACTACTCTGTGGTCTGGCGAGACAAAAGTTTTTTTGAAAGTGTGTGTCCCATTACATCTGGCAAAAAAGTGATGCCGGATTTCAGAAAAAGAACCTCATTCCAAAAGTAAAATATGGTGGTGGTAGTGTGAAGGTCTGGGTCTGTTTTCCTTCAGGCTCTTTGTGTAATAAATGAAACCATGAAATCTGCTGTCTCCCAAAAATCCTAAAGGAGATTGTCCAGCAATCTATTTGTGACCTCAACCTGAAACCTGGAGTTCTATAGCAGGAAAATCATCCAAAACAGACCAGCAAGTCCACCTCTGAATGGTTGAAGAAAAACAAAATGAAGACTGGCCTGAATCCTATTGAGATGCTATGGCAGGACCTTAAAATGGCGGTTCATGCACTAAAACCTTCCGATGTAGCTGAATTACAACAAATCTGCAAAGATGAGTGGGCCAAAATTCCAAGAGACTCATTACAAGTTATTGCAAACACTTGATTGCAGTTATTGCTGCTAATAACTAGTTATTAGGTTTATGGGGAAATCACTTTTTCACACAGGGCCATGTAGGTTTGGATTTTTTAACTGTGTTATCTTTGACTAATATTTAAATTAGTTTGATGATCTGAACAAGATCAGTATTTATTCTAGCAGTTTTAAAGGGTGGGTTCAGTCATTTGTGCTTTTTTAATGTTTTTTCTTTGTTCTTTGTTCATTCTGCAGCATCGTGGTAGTGTTTTTGATCTAAAAATTAACATTTTGGTCATAGTACAGGTACTATTAAAAATGCTATATTCACAATAACATCTAGCGAGGTTTTTCCTACTTCACAGTGATGTAGGTTCTACCTGATGCCGTTGCTATATATTAACAGATATAAATCCCTAACCCGCCAGCCAGTGACCACAAAGATGGACCAGGTAGCACGTCGCTGCTGCAGTTACTCTGCTAAACAACATGCTAAGAGACACAGAGACAGACACTCTGAGATCTCCCACTGCCAGTAAACGGCTCCAGATCAGAGCAGTGGGACTCAAGGGTGTTTTTTATTTATCCTGAAGCGCCGACTCGGCCCCCGGTCTCTCATCACTCCCCCTTTTTGTTTTTCTCACACTGTCAGCAAGATGCATATGTGCGTGTGCTCAGCTGTGTAACTGAGTGGGCGTTTCCATTTTCAAAACCCCAGAAAACGCTCGCTGGGGCTGCACTCGCTTCACAGAGTGCTTATATTAAAGATTGCTTCAATTTTTAACGTATATTTCATGTGATTGGATTTCGGCATCTTATACATTTTGTGAAATACAGTTTAAAACAATAACTGTGTTTTACTTATACAGTTATTGGATGCTTAATTAATTATAACATCTTTCGATACATAGTATCTTGTAGCTTCTGGAAATGTATCGAGCCTATGGATGATTATGTGCACCAATGGACCCTAAGAAGACTAGAAATGCTAATGAGGATCCTCCTGACAATAAACAAATACATAAAATATTAAAGTAAACTAATTAACTTAGGAGATACATATGAATAAAGTAAAGTTAAATAGTTACGTTAATGAAGTCTTTGGTGCTTGGACTGTATGGGGAGATGAAGGGATCATAATCCCTGAGCAGCAGCAACATTAATCCCCTATGGAATCCAGACACTGGTGATGTTGACTAATGACTCCACCAGTCTGATGAGGCTGAAGAACGATGAAGGTGATGAACTGATGAAACTGTGTGCTGGACTGGGCAGTGCTGGGGAGGTTCGAGGGTGCACAAATAGCGCACACTAGAAGAGGAGAGTAAGACATTTAAAAAGACAGCAGCAAGATTAGAGGCTAACAGGGAAGGTGTGTCACTCCGCTATCGGACAGAAGTGATCCGACTGACCGATGTGATCAGCTGATACATCAAGCTGACAGCGAGGAAATGCTGAGAGTGCATGCGCGAGAAATGTGGATGCATGCACAGAGGTTGAACGCATCGGCCAAAATGGTATGTAGGGACCTTGTTATAGGCTTCACTGGCTTTTTATTATCTTTGATAAGCTGTTATTACAGTAGCTTGCACCAATTATGTCTCCGGTTACAAGATGGACTGTAAGCAACAACAGAGTGGGGAAGGAAGTTTGGGCCGATATCCACTGGATTCATTGGATGCAGGGAAATACTGGCACTCACCCCCAGACAAGTAAACATCTGTCAGATGATAACCGATATCACACTACAGTCACTGTGACCTATTCATTCTTTGTCTGTATATTCCAAACCAGTTCATTTCTTTAAATGCATGGAACGCATGGAATGATTTATGTATGTTACAGTGAGGGTCAAAGGCACCTTGATACTCATCTATCATAAGCTGTGTTGGGCAAGTTAGCTCAAAACTGTAATGCTTTTTTGTATTACTTGTTACTGTCATTTCAAAGTAATTAGTTATATTACAATATTACTGTGTTTAACATGTAAGGCATTACACTACTATTGCATTACCTTTAAGTTACTCTCAACAAAATAACTGGAAATATGGATTCAGTGATCTAAATATAGCTCACCTCGTCATTATCAGGGATCTTCCTGACAAGTTTTTGGAAAAGCTGGTGATTCCACTGTTGAAAGTGGTTTTAATGTCTTCAACAAAATCCCCCGATACAAGTCCCCTAACCTCCTGAGGCAGAAGAACGCTAATTTTCTCTGTTTAGTGTTTTTATTGTTTCCTTGTTAACTTCATGTTACTATGGCACCTAGGACTGCTTGATGATGGAAAAACTCAATCAAAATAAAATCACAATTATTCAAACGATTTTTTTAGTTACACCACATCTGTTCAGCATGAGTGACTGGGATTTTGTTTGAAATGTTAAAACAGATTTGTTGTCAATCAATTGCACTTAATACTGCCTCTGTAAATGTTGAAGTACTGGTGCTGTTTCAGGAAGTGGATCTTCTGTCTGACGAGCCAAAAGGAAAAAAAAATTAAACATTTTTGCACAGATGATCTTGCAGTGATTTTAGTGAATTTGTATAAAGAAAAACAAAAAACAACCACTTCAATCCAGGTTAAAAAGGCATTTTAATGTGTGTTACTGACATTTGTACCGAGTAAAATACTGCCTTTTTTTTTTTTACAAGTAATGCCTTACATTACTGCGTTACAGCAAAAAGAACTGCATTACAGTAATTCATTACTTTTGTAATGTGTTACTCCCAACACTGATCATGAGGCATATCCAATCTTGTGTATGTATCTCCCAGTGAATCAGCATTTTATGTTCAGTGGCGAGCACTGTGTACACACTGTGTACACAGTTTATCCCTCTTCTTTGACATTCTCAACTGCCCCCCCCCCCCACCTCTCCATCCACAGACCGGGCTCCAGTTTCCTCCTCGTTACCTTGGCGACTGGTGTGAAGAGGTCATCTTGTAATGAGTTGGACACTGTCTGTGTGCCCTCTTTAGATCCCTGTCTACTTCTCTCCCTCCTCATTGATCCCTCCCCTACCTGGGATGAAACGTAGTGGGCATCGCGTCGCCCAGGCACTGACCCCGTTGTGACAAAAACTCCCACATTCCCACTGAGGTCCCGCAGCACCATTCCACTCCATATCCAGTTCCAAGGAGCTTTATTTTTGTTAATGTCAGCAAGGCGACCTCTTCCACCTACAAACCCAGTGAATAGAGAGCAAGAGGGAGGTTGTGTGAGATGTACACACTATAGAAAGAGGAAGATCCATCTCAGGTTTCTCACATAAAAAGACATGTCATGCAAACTAAGTCAGATCCTGTGCCCTTTGAGAGATGTAATTTTTTTTTTACGCTCTCTTTTCTCTCATCCTCCCTCATCTCTCTGTCCCCCCGCTGACCCTGTCCGACTTTCTTCTCTTTCCGGTCTGTGTATCTGTGTGTATTCCCTTTAGACGACCTCGCTTAAACCACCACAGAAGCTCATGCAAGACACAGAAATGCCCACACACACACACGCACACGTACTGTAGACTCACAAAAAAAAGCACTCACAGTAAAAGGCCTTTGCGTGAGTAAGCAGTAGATGGGAGAGGAGCCAGCACGGCTTTTCATATGTTTCTCGATTTCTTGCTTTTTTTTTCTCTCTGTCTCAATGAGCGCCGCCAGGGAAGGGAAGATGATGTGAGGCCAGCTCATTTTACAGTTAAATTTGATTTTAAATGGCAGCAAGAGCCAGCGTGTGTTTATCTGCTTGTGTGTGTGTGTGTTTGTGTGTATCTTCTTTTATTTTTGCCCTGGTTAATATTAGCTTGGTGGAGTTTTTTTGTTTTTTTTTTTTTATGCGAGGTCATTCACTTAAAAAAATAAAGTCTGCTACTTTCTGCTAAAGGTGTTGAAGTATATAATATGGACTTTGCTCTACCAGCTGCAGATAAAGACAGCATATGGTGACAACTTGTTTGCACAAAAAGGAAATGAAACGTAACGCGTGCAACGCAAACACCACAATCTAACCTGTGGGACAAATCCTGACTAACAACACAACAGTTTATTTCACCAGGATTTTTATTTATTTTTATATATTTGTGGGTTTTTTGTTTTTTTTTACATGTCCTTTGATCCTATTTTAGATTTACTTAGTTTTCTTAATGCCTGTAATGCTCTTGCTGACTATTATCAGCCTCTGACGCGTTTCTCTAATTAAGGCTTTAATTAAATCTCCTTTCCACCTCATCAAACTTTGTACTGACCGCTGACATCCTGAACCACGCCTCTGATCTCTCTTTCTGACTCTCACCCCCCTTCCCCGTCCGTTGTTATGGTGACACGCTGTCCATCTACCTGCCAGTGAGACTCCTCGCTTCTCCGCAACCATTTTTTCAATCAAATTAATCCTGAAAGAGAATCACTCGCAGTCAGTCAAATAGTCATAGTTGTCATAGTTGCTACTGTTTTTCTTTTTTTTTTCATAGATTTTAATTGCAGCTGTCACTTTCCACTCTGGTGTTTCAACCGGTGACGACTACTGTAAGAGAGCTGCTGTGACTGCTGTGTGGGTACAAAGAGCAGGAAAGTTGTTAAGAGCGCTGCTTGACTGTTCTGCATATGGGTTCAGGTTTTCATCGGTCTTCATGCTAATGAGCTGCTGCTATGATAAGCTCGCTGAACATATGTTCCGCTCCCCATGTCATTGTAATATTTCAAAGGTGCTTGGGTGCTATTGCTTATTATGGTAATGAACATTCAACCTGATAATGGGTACTTTGGATCAACAAATACAAGACTCAGAGTCGCTGGAATTCAAGTAACAGTTGGCTGCAAAAGTTAATAAGGGAAATATGTGTTTGTATATATGCCTGAGGATGTAATTAACTCCCTGTCTTTCTTTCTGTCTCCTTTCCTGTGTGTGTGTGTGTGTGTGTGGGTGTGTGCGTGTGTGTACAGGTACTCCAAGCTATCAGACCCAGCTAACTGGCTGAAGATCAACAAGACCAATGGTCAGATCACCACCATGGCCCTGCTGGACAGAGAGTCCACGTACATCAAAAATAACATATACGAGGCCACATTCCTGGCTTTCGACAATGGTAAGTCTGGTAAGTCAGGATGACTTATGTGTTATAATGTCATTAGAATGTGATAAATAGTAAACCACAAGAAAGACAGCGGCACTTTTAAGTCCTGCTGGTGAAGCCAGGACATTTCGTATCGGCAATCAAAGGTCCCCCAAATATGAATGACTTTCGTTATCCCCCCTTACTTTTCATTTACGGCATCAGCTATATAATGATATCAATAAGAATACACTCACATTTGGACTTTTCATCATCCTTCACCGTCAGAATGAAAGTGTATCAGGCAGGCGATTAATGCAGAGGTTGCGGAGGAATAAATGTGCCACAATGTAATTATTATAATTGCTTAGGCCCTGATCATCCAAAACTGTGATCCCATTATGTAGCATGATTTATTGCAATATAGATTGGGTCTGTCCCTTCAGCAGTCCTGCATAGTTTTTATTCACCCCAGTACAGATTGGACCTCGGTCTGTCTGCCTGAAAATAAACCTGGAAATATCCTGCGCGTGAAACACATTACGGTTGCTTTATATTTGTCTGTCAACTCTCTTTTCTCTTCCGTATTTGACCAGAGCTAATGCTCATTTGTACAGGTTTGATGGATGACATAATTTGGCACTACTAAACCTATTATGGCAAAACTGGAAAAGACAGCTTCAGTGTTTTACTTTTCGGCAGGTTTATTTCATGAATCAATGTGGTAAATAGATTTTCTCTTCTTTTGAATAATGTTCCACACTGCCATCGTCCTACCGGATCTAGGCATAGAGTGGGCGGTGTGAATGAGTGACTTATTGGGACAGGTGTTCATATCCTGTACCATTCACAGTTCACAAATGTTCAATACCCTTTCTCTGATGGGGAAAAAATAAGAGTAATATGTATCAATGAAGGTCTGGAGTACCAGCCTCAGCTGCTTCAACAATATATGAAGCTGAGCAACTAAAGAAACACAAATAATACAAATCAAGGTGCTAGATCTCTGTAAGTAGGAGAGACCCAGGTGTTTTGACTCAATTGCAAAATGAGGGATCGGTTGCCCAAAGCACACCAACTTAAGCTCAAAGTGTTGACTGCTTATTGATTCTGGAGCTCAGTGCCAACAAGGGGATATATTCCACTTTGATTGAAACAGTCTTTACTTATTCTACTCAAGCGAAGCGTAAGAATCAACAAAACACCCAGCCAATCATAACCGACAAGACGGTCGATGGGCCTTGGGGCCCAGGGCAACAGACCTTTACACAGTTGATGCGCCAAGTTACAACAAGTACAAGTACAAAACCGATGAGCTCCTGGGATAAAGTCTATCTATGCTGCCCCGCATGAGTAATTTAATGTGCGGGGGGCTGTCAACTGAATATCAAGCTGCAGTTTGTTTGTTCATCAGAGCATCACATACACAGTACTTTTTTATCTGTATTTTAGGATGTTAAAGTTACAACCAGAAGAAGCAACACTGAATATACACAGAATATCAGTGTTTCAGCTTAAAGCCTTGGTCGTAATAATAGCACACATACTGTATGTTTGTGTCAGTAATTTCAGCCACTTAGTTATATATTAGTCTTGCTTTTGCTGATTAGTTCTGTACAATGCATACTGACTTCTGTCAATGCCTTAATTAATTAACTGTCACATATTTTACACTATCCCTGGGTTTTATTTTAAATTGTAGGATGGTTGGAAGCACCAAAAATCATCATATTGTTTTGCATCTGCTCTCTTAAGTTGATCTGTGTCTCATTAATAAAGTGACTGTATAATTGTGACATATATATATATATATATATATATATATATATATATATATATATATATATATATATATATATATATATATATATATTTATAGACCTTCTTATCAAAAAAGCATTAACATCTGTCAATGAGTATGGTTCGGTATTTGCAAATGTAATTAAGAAGGAAGGGAAAATAGAAAAAATATACAATTGGGCATCCAAATGGCATACAAATAATTCATTATTCTAGAATAGTCTTCTTAAGTCTGGTGGTGACAGCTGGAATCCACACGTTAGGAGACATTATTATTGACTATGGCTTAAGAAGTTTTCAGGAGTGTAATATTTAAACTGTTGGCAAATTCCTTCCTTTTGTATTTACAATTTCATTCTGCCTTAAGAGAAGCAGGAATATCGCTTGATAAGAAACCCATTAATGATGCATAATTGATGTAATTAACTTTTGTGACAGTGGAGTGATTCTTTTTTATTTATATGGTTATATAAATGTGTCTATTCATTGTCTGCTGTGAAAGTGAAAGACATGTTGATTTGCACCTGCTTTTCAAAGAAATAAATAAAAAATAATCTAGACTAGTGTAGCTGGGGCCTGGGTTCATTTTTTTTTATTCTAGACAAGGTCTAGGGACTTGTATAAAAGCTACGCCATGCATCATTCACTCAGAACAACTGAGAAATGCACACAGCCTTGATTTAGAAACTTCAAAATTTAGAAGCACCCCTCTGCCTATAGAGGTTCCCAGCACGGTCCCCCGGCCCTCACCATCCCACTCACCTGCCCCCACTTGTTTCAGTCTTCCAAGTGAAAATCAGCCAATCAGAAGCTCATGAAGATTTATGAGACAGACCAACAAAAAAAGAAAACGACCTGCGCTATCTGGAGCTCCAGCTAGGAGCTTGAGAGAGCACTGTGAAACTACATTGAGTTGAATTTTTCTACTTTAAATCACATATATATCATGCCAGAGGTATCAAAACTTCAAATAAAACCCAGTAAAAGTACAGATATGAGACCTTTAAAAAGCAACACGGTGATAAATATCCAGCACCTTATTCTACAGCATCAACTGCAGCATAAACAGTGGCAGGAAAACAACAGTTGGGTTGCAGCAGTGGATGCTGTGATCAAAGCACATTAGAGGTTTATCTGTTGACAACCCATAAAACATCAGAAATGTGTCTCCCAACCTGATGGTTCGGTTCCGGTCTAGCAGTAGCAAGAAATCCTGAATAAGTTATGAAGAGCTTGTGTCGCCGGATGCAGCGAGAGTTAGTGTTTGAGTCATTTCCCCGCGGTGCCTCGTCCAGTGCAGATAACGGCGATCGTCGGGAGCGTTATCCCCCCTCCAGTATGAATCTCCCCTCAGCCTTTCACAAAGCACACGGTTGTAAACACAAGGACTAAAAAAGAAATGTACGTGTTCTATCATTTGTTCTGGCTGCTTTGTTCGGGCTCCTACACTACAGAAGTATACAGTGTTGTCCCTGCACTCACAGCAAATCACCTCAGTAAACAAAACCTTTTTCTTCCCAATGGGTTCTACCTTTTATTTTAAGATGGGCTCCTCATTTTCTTAGTTTACGCACATAAATCCACCCCAAAAAAAAATGCGATTCAGCTCGAAGGACTGTTTCGCTTGCCTTCTGTAGTCGTTTCAACTCCCTACCTGCTTCTTGCTCCATCTCCAGTCATTTCATCTCTGCTCCTCTGCCTCGCTGCACTCCTCTAATGTTCCTCCTTCTGCCTCCTTTGATCCCCTCCCGTCTTTCCTTCTCGCCTCCCCGCAGGTTCACCGCAAGCCAGTGGAACAGGCACCCTGCAGATCTACCTGATCGACGTGAACGACAACGCGCCGGTGCTGGTGGCCCGGGAGGCCCAAGTGTGCGAGCGCGCCCGCCCCAACTCCAGGGTCAACATCACGGCCTCGGACGCCGACGCCGACCCCAACGTGGGGCCCTTTGTCTTCGAACTGCCTTCCTTTCCCGCCAGTGTCCGCCGCAACTGGACCATTTCCAGACTCAGTGGTAATTAAACACCGTACATTGTCTTGACAGCTAATATTATACCCTTGAAATGTGCCGTTTTACCGTCAAATTCAGGAGGTATAGGGGGCGTGATGAATGAAAGCGCTGCATGCCCAGCTGAATTAAACCATAAACTTAACAGATGGGATGCAAAAAAAAAAAAAAAAAAACTCTGCAGGATGACTGGCGAAATCAATCGGGGGGGTGGGGGGGTGGGGGGGGGACCGGGGATTGCTTTGAGCTGCAAGAGGAGTCCAAGTTTAACAAAATGTCTCACAAAGCTCACAGTGAGAGACGCGGGTGCCATCCATTGTTGACGTACGATCTATCGTTTGTGACAAATGAGATCCATTCATCTCTCTGTCCCCCGAGCAGCCGATCTGTCACCTAATCCACCCAGATGGATGTATCACAGCAGTTGTCTTGAGGACAAATCTGATCACATACCTGGATTCTTTTCCCACTGAGGCTCTTGTCGTAGGTTGACTGAGTGATAGATGCAAAAGGTTATACAGTGTGTTGTGTGTTTATTTATATATATATATATTGTATATATATAAAATGCCTGTCTGCATACATGCTGTGCAGTTTGTTTGGTTGCAGCTTTTATTCAATAAGTCATTCACCCGTATAGCACACGATGACATGATATCCTGCAAGAAAACAAAATAATTTCTCTACAGTACAATATCTAAACTTGTCTCTCCCCTCCATCCCTCCCTCCCTCTTTTCTTCTTCCTCCTACGCATTCCCCCTCCATCCATCTCTGTGAATGTTCCGCTGTTTGCTTTTCATCATGTGGTGCCGGCTCCTTAGGGGACTACGCTCAGCTGAGGCTGAAGATCCCTTTCCTGGAGGCAGGTATGTACGAGATCCCCGTCATCGTGTCTGACTCGGGGAACCCTCCTCTGTCAAACCGCTCCATGATCAGGGTCAAAGTGTGTCCCTGCGACGAGAACGGGGACTGCAGCTCCACGGGGGCTGTGGCGGCCGCCGGCCTCGGCCCCGGGGCCATCTTGGCTATTCTGATGTGCATCATCCTCCTGCTCGGTGAGTAGCTGTGTTCTTGTTTTAATTTTATTTATTTTTTTTAGTTTTTTCCTATCTTTTAATCAACTGTAAATTGTATAATGATGTTCTTGTTTTTGTTTTTAATTAACTTTTTTGATTTTTAATCTTATTTAATTTAAATTAATTTTCCTTGTTTGATTGTTGTTTAATTTATCAATCAGAGCAAAGGAAGACTATTTTGAAGAAACTAGAATATAAAACATGTTTTCAGTTCAGTTTTTCAGTTATTTCACCTTTTTTGTTAAGTACATCAATCCATGTGTTCATAAATAGTTTTGATGCCTTCAGTGAGAATCTACAATGCAAATAGTCATGGAAATAAAGAAAACAAATTGAATGAGAAGGTGTCCAAACTTTTGGCCTGTACTGTAGATAACTTATAACTAATCAGAAATACACTCTATCTATACATTGCTAATGTGTAAATGACTATTCTAGCTGCAAATGTCTGTTTTTTGGTGCAATATCTACATAGGTGTATAGAGGCCCATTTCTAGCAACTATCAGTCCAGTGTTCTAATGGTACAATGTGTTTATTCATAGAAAACCTTTGTGCAATCATGTTGGCACAGCTGAAAAGAGTTCAGCTGGTTAGAGAAGCTACAAAACTGACCTTGAACTCACTGAAATTAATATTTCAAATACAAATCATTATTTCTAACCTTGTCAATGTCTTGACTATAATTTCTATTCATTTTACAACTCATGGTGCTAAATAAAAGTGTGACTTTTCATGGAAAACGCAAAATTGTCTGGGTGACCCC
Source organism: Lepturacanthus savala (assembly GCA_030544235.1). Taxonomy (NCBI): domain Eukaryota; kingdom Metazoa; phylum Chordata; class Actinopteri; order Scombriformes; family Trichiuridae; genus Lepturacanthus; species Lepturacanthus savala. The sequence goes on from CM060463.1 coordinate 9,990,496, forward strand.
AAACTTTTGAAAGGTAGTGTATAATGATCCTGTTTTATATATAAAGCACAAAGCACCTTTTGGTGAAATGTGCTATACAAATAAATTGGCTTTGTCTTACAGCAGTGGATCAGTCATCAGTTTCATGAGAAGGGCACAAAAAGTGACATGTTTTACTTGTGAATCCTTATGCATATTATCACCTTTGCTCTCCATAAACCACCGGGGGTTCCTCCTCCTGCAGGCCTGGTTCTCCTGTTTGTGTGGATGAAGCGCAGGGAGAAGGAGCGGCAGGCAAAACCCCTGCTGATCGACCCCGAGGACGACGTCAGGGACAACATCCTCAAGTACGACGAGGAAGGAGGAGGCGAGGAGGACCAGGTTTGTAGATAGTAAATGTATATAATATAAACTGGAGTCATAAAAAGAAGTGGCATCTGTGAGAAATGTCACTTTTCTTGAATACAAGTCTCATATCAGCTTCCCCCTTTTTTTTAAAGTGAGGTTTTAAGGGGTTTTTTAGGACACAAGCTGCACTCTGCTGTAAAAAACACAGCTGAAGCTGAATATGCTGCTTAGCTTGAATTCTACCTATAAGTGACTATGACAAGCCATTTTTGCCAGAAATATCATTTTTTAATTAGTTATACACTCTCAAACCACCCTCTCTCTTATCTTCTCTATTTTCTGATTAAAGGAAAACTTTATTATTAATTATGCCGTGTTTGATACTCGCCATTTTCCAACACCCACGCTCAAAACAGATGAGCTTAAAAACACACACACACATGCTGGTATCAGATGGCTGCGGTGTATATAGGCATGTTTTTAATCTTCAGCACCTGGCTGAGGATTTAGTAGGTATAATAATTCATTAGCTGCAGGAGAGTAGTATTAGAACTAATCAACCAGCTCTATTACCACATCTATAACAATCTATGTAATTATTTGTTCTGATAAATCAGACTTGGAATAGACTCACAGAAATCATCCATGAATATGAATTAAACACTAAACCCAAAGTACAGTTAGAATAAATAATGGATTAACAGATTTAGAGTGCCTGTGTGTTTGCCTCCAAAACACACTTGCATACACAAGTGTGTATTGGAGAGTGAGAGGATGCAGGAGCTCTGAGTGCTTTAAGGGTGTGAGTGTGAAGTGTGAGGCACTCCAGGGTTTGACTGATATGAGAGTTCGTTCTTCCTCTGTGAATTAAATGAGAACTCGCGGTATATATTATCAGTGATGTTCAGTCAAACTAGAGCGGCTATTTGAATATGTGAAACTTGTACTTGCATTCTTGTTTCTAACATCAGAACACTGTGAGTTGTGGTAATTTCCTTGAGTAAAGCCTGCAGCACTGCAGATTTACGTAAGGGATCAAAAAATCTGTTAGAAAGCCCCGTAGCACAGATTTCACAGCAGGTCAGTCTCCAGCCCTCACAGACTTAACAGGAACGCACATCAAAGTCTCTGAGTCCGTGATGATGCACACTGGGTCCCGATCTGAGAATATATCCCAACTGGGAAACTATGCTCCATCCCAAACACAATGTAGGGAATGATTACAAATAGGTTGACAATTTGGGATAATTGTCATCATCATCACGCTGATTCTCATCTATTTCCCTCCAGGACTATGACCTGAGCCAGCTGCAGCAGCCTGAGTCTCTGGAACACATCATCAATAAACCGGCAGGGGTGCGTAGGGTGGACGAGAGGCCTGTGATCGCTGAGTCCCAGTATCCCGTCAGACCCAGCCTGCCCCACCCTGGAGACATCGGAGATTTCATTAATGATGTAGGTTTGAATGGAGAACATGTGTTGGTGTTCTTTCTCTGGCTGCTTCTATTCAATACTCAGTCGAGTAGTGTTATTGTTAATGACATGACTCATGCAACGGGCTTGACACAACAGGAATTTTGGAGGCTGCAAGTTTGTTTTTTTTTTTTTATAAATGAAAGGCAGTGTTGTTTTCCCAAAAAATTGTATTTCTGACAGCAGGTGCTACTAGAAATGTTTGGACCCCTGTAAACGGCTCAATGTCTGGCACTGAGACACATTCACACACATTACAGTACACTAACCTTCATAAGAGGGCCAGTGAACAATGCCTACAACTGGTTTTACTAAACACTGTTTTACTACTCCAGAACAAGACATACTGTCACCCAGGCCCTAACTACATCATTATAGATTTTCTTTTTTAAACACACTTTTATCCATTACGGCCTCTGAACTACACCAACAGCACTTAGAGAATTGTCAAACCAGATAAAGAAGTGGAAAGATTAGAAAAACACTACTGGCTTGGCATGATATTGCAGGCTTTTATGCAGATCATGCTGAGGTCTCTGTGTAGTTTCTTTGTCGATCAGAGTTTCTTTTTTTTTTTAACTGGCAGTCAAAAAAAAAAAAGAGTGAGTGAGTGTAACTGTGCGTAACTGGGACCTCGGACTCCAGGTGGAAGATTTCACTGTCTTATCTTTCCTGTCTTGGTGTCTCCAGGGTCTGAGGGCAGCAGACAACGACCCCACGGCTCCCCCCTATGACTCCCTGCTGGTGTTCGACTACGAGGGTAGCGGTTCGACCGCGGGCTCCGTCAGCTCGCTCAACTCCACCAGCTCAGGGGACCAGGACTACGACTACCTCAACGACTGGGGCCCCCGCTTCAAGAAGCTGGCTGACCTCTACGGAGGAGGGGACGACGACTGAGAGAGGAGCCTGGGGAGGGGAGGGGGGGGCCGGGGGGCCGGGCAGGGCTGTGGCAGGGGTCAGGAGAGGCGGGGTCAGTCGGATGCCCCAGAAAACCGCGCGCAAGGGGCCCACGAACATGACGCAGGCTCCACGGTAGATATGTGAGGAACAGACCCTTGCGTGGGCTGCATTAGTTTGCTCACAGCAACCGAGCCCGCCACCATGAATCCCGCTGCAGCGCAACTGTATTCTGGCTTTATATTTTTTAGTGGCGAGTTGTAGTGTGGTGTTTTCTTTTTTTTTTTTCTTTTTTTTTTTTAATTGTTCTCTCACCGTGCTGGACCCGGAGCTCTCTGGGGGATAATCAAGGCGGTCGTGAGAGACACGAGTAGTGAATTTGTGCTTTGATTGATTGTTTAAAAAAAAAAAAAAACGATGCCATCACTTGCTTTAGTCTCACACTGAGGAGAATGTTTTTTTGTTTTTTTTTCGGGGAGGGGTGGGGGGGTGCTCTCAGATGCTCTCTTTCACTCTGTCAACTTGAATTTCCTTAGAACAGAAGCACTGTCATTTTATAAAGTGCCTTTTGTGGTGTGTTTTGTATCAGACTCCTGCTATCTCAGGATCGGTTGCCATTCGTGCAGTACAGCGGAGGCGCGTTCTCCCGCCGCCTCCCCTGCACTCCTCAGACCAGCCCTGCCCGTCACCCTCCTCTCCCCTTCACCGTGGCGCACATGAACCCCAGCAGCCAGTCCCAGAAGGGAAGGACACAACCAGGGCAGACTTTCCAGATATTATAACCCAATGAAATATGGTCTAACGCCAATAAGAGTTTTAAGTGAGGATCACCCTCTTCTCCAAGGACCTGCTCAGTCTGACTGTCACAAGCATCACCCGTCGACACACCTGCCGCGACATGCTGGCAGCGTGTCGGACCATTTTTATACATGTGGGGGTTTTCTAATTTAGTGGAGAATGCCTGCCTTTCCTCTGTGGACTCATGAAATTAGGAGCCTATATGTTGAGACGCTTGCCTGCCCTGTATGGTTTTGTGTTGCTTTCTCCACAATGTAAAGCTTATGTAGGCATGATCTGATTAGTCAGACGGTGTAAGAAGGTGGAAAAAGGAAATGAGTTGGAACAAAAAGCCTCTGAGACGTACTGAAAGATTTTTTTGTCGCCTTGAACATTCCCGTTTTTTATAGGCCAACAAAACTATTAAAAAAGTGCATGATTTTTTTTTTTGTTTTACCAAAATGTTTTACTCAAAGCACTTGTTACTATGTGGTGAGAATGTGAAAATAGTCAGCAGAAACTATATGAATATACTCTGTATAAAGACACTGAGAAAATAAAATACTGTAAGATACCTATTTTTGAAGTATTGATGACATAAAAGTTGCTGCTCTCTTTCTGTAGCTCTTAAGTGGGCTTAAGGGATTTTTGGCCTGTTCATTTTTAAATATGTGGATATTTTCTTTTTCTTTCGTTGAAGCATATGATTTTTTTTAAAGATGCCTGCTTACACATTCTTTTTTTCAGTTTTGCTCTTATATTTTGCAGATTGTTTTCTAAAAAAAAAAAAAAAACGCTTTGTTATACTCCTTTTATATATAAAACACAGCCTTCCTCTTTCACTCTGTATTGTCTCTGACAGACGTGATGGGAGGTTCATTAGCCATGCCTGCTGATAGTTGTTCTATTATTAAGTGTAATGGAATTCTTTTATTCATTCATCTAGATACTGGATGTGTGCTTTAAAAAATAAACAAGACATGTTTTGAAAATGTGCCATTTTTTTTTTATTTGCCTACATGCATCGCCTTCAGGCATATGCCACGTGATGTGGCCTAGTTGGTCCAATGGTTCTATAGCAGTCATTTCAAAATAATGTCATTCAAATTTATTCCTGCTTCATCTCAACTAACCTGCTGTTAGAGTTGCAACATTTATATATTTCTGACTGGCAGCCCTCAATGGTAGCACTAAATAAAAAACTGTCTAAGTAGCACAGACACTGCATCCATTTTCATGCTGATTGTCATATTTGTCAGAATAATCAAAAAGATATTATAAACGTATAAAACTTAGTTGCTTTAAATCCACTGCCTTTCCACTATTATGTTAATAAAATCATTTGTTTCTTTTTGTAAATCCAATGGCTGCATCTTCTTTATTTTTAACTGTGGAATAATGTATTTTAAGGGTTAGAAGGAGTTATTAAGTGGAACAGGTTCCCTTTGGAATTGCGCAGTTAATCTTTGACCCCATTGATTGGACATGGCTTCATTTTCAAGCAAAAAAACTCATTTGTCCTTTCGTCGCATCTTTTATCGCATCTCTGAGAGCAGCATCAAGGGTCAACAGCTATATTCATGTCCATTCCTGTGATTTCAATTAGTCGGCTGAAGCGCCCAAAAACCCACTAGGGACTTAAAGGGATTTAATCCTCTCCGGCTGTGTCTATCAATTAGCCACGCCATTAATCCCCACGGCGTAATCTCATTAGATAGAACGCCTTTAATGAGACACCCAGAGAGAGAGCAGAGAGGCTGGCTGTAAGAGAGAGGGAGAAAAATGAGACGTGGCAAAATGCAGGTACAGGCCATGTGGAGAAGTGATTAGAAGGATGGAAAAGAGGGTCAGCGGAAGGGAGGGGCAAAGGAAGTTAGATTCAAGCAAAGCACCGGCGATGCATAACATTTAGAAAATGGTTTGAAACTAAAGGTTAGCCTGAGAAGAACAGTTAATCTTGTATTGTCCACTATGGAGAGAAATTAAAGGAGTGGGCAACAAATGAATGTAGGTAGAGATGAGCAGAGCTGATTAAGCATATTGGACTAAATAACCTTTGGTACAATAATGAATTTGTCCATGGCAGAATAGTGGACCCATGTTAATAAGAGCTTCATCAGCGGTAGGCTCCACTGCTCTGAAATGATAATGAAGTTGGTTAAAAGTCATCTTGGTCATTGCTGCTCGCCAGATGGGGAGATTAACTTCATGCATGGTTTCTGATGGGTTTAGCTTGGTTTCCCTGTGACAGAAGAAAAGCTAACTGAAGTTGCCCCCATGATAAATGGCGTACATACACTGAGTGCTTTGCCGCTGGCTCACAGCCAGTGGCTTGTGTGTTGTAAATAAAGTTCTCCCCTTCAAATGTTCTGAGCCTGGCTCTTTTCACTTCCTCTCCACTAGCGAATCCCTTGGGCTGATGCTGCTGCTGCTGGGAACAGTCCAATCTGAAACACACCACCGGATGTTTGTTCTGATGCCAACCATTCACAGTTTAGTGTTTATGTTGCTATTCAGCAGAGGTGGCGCCCAGGACAGGCTGGTTCTGCTGCTGCTTTTCTGCTGACACCACGCCGTGCTTCCTGCTATTTTAGGACTCAAATGGCTAAAATGAGATCAAAGCAACAGAATAAACGTGATGTTCCTGCAACGTGTGTGGGAGAGAATATATCTCCTGTTTAATGACCAGCCATTCAGGATATGGATGAGTGGTCCAGCTAATAGCCTGCCATCAAGAGTCAAATTCATTTCAGCCAGAGCCAAAAGACTGTATCCCAATACACAATCAAACAGCATTAACAAAGACCATTTCATTGTTTTTTTTTGTAGGGGAGTATCTAATTAAGAAATAAATGTAAGAGTCTTAAATTCCACCTGAAACGAGAAACATCTTTTTAATCCTTTTAAATCACATCCCGGTCGTATTATTTTATTTAAAAATTAAAAAAAATATACATTTTTCAAATTTTCATATTAAAATTCAATCACATTTTGTTCTTGTTAAAAAAATTAACACTTGCCTTTCTTCTTCTTGCCCAGAGCAATTTCACTCAATATTATCATTACGACCACCTGTCAATCTAGGTGGCCAGAGGCAGGGCTGGACTAGGAACCATCCCATCCCTCTGTTTTAGTAAGGCTCTGGGACAGGAGTGGAGGCAACTAGTTCAGAATGAGTTGAGAGCAAGTTGTAGAGATCCAACAGAGCAGTGGGTATGAGGCAGCAAGGCACCTGGATGAGATGGGTAGATCTTTTAGACTGAGCTCTGCTGGACAGGCAGTTTATGACGTGCTCCCTAACCCATCCAACCTGCACTGCTGGAGGTTTGGCTGATACACCAGGAAGCTTTGCCAGAGAAAGTGGGACCTTTGAGCATATGCTCAGTTGCTGCCCAAAAGCTCCGGGGGAAGGCAGATCGATGGCGTCAGGATCAGATGCTCAAGACAATTGCAGAGAGCATCTGTAGTGGCATCGCCAGCTTTCAGACGCCAAAACCAATGAAGAAGGCCATCGACTTCATCGGAGCTGGAGAGGCACCAAGAATATCAGAGAAACCGACATCAGGGTTTCTCCACACTGCACAGGACTGGCAGCTGTCAGTGGACGTGGGCAGCCAACTCCAGTTTCCCAGCATGTTGTGAAGACCACCCTCAGACCTGACATCGTTCTGGTGTCAGAGGCAACAAAGAATGCTGTCATGCTGGGACTCACTGTTCTGTGGGAAGAACATACGGAGGAGGCCTTTGAGCAGAAGAGGGAGAAGTATGACAGCCTGCTTGCCTGTGGAGGTAGAGGTTCACAGGAAAGAGAAGGAGGAGGGCAGCACACCACACTACAGAGCACAGAAAGCCTCTAGGTGGCTCTGGATTAAGATAGCGGAGCTGTGGAAAAGTTGAGGCCTTATGAATCTCAGCTGGGTTCGAAAGGCCCCAAACATCCAATGATCTCAGATACATCACTGATGATGTGCTCTAGCTATACATCAGAAGATATTTCATTACAAAACAAATAGGTAAGCTAATGCGTTCGGAGCTTTCACTTTTCAATGGGGACGACATAATGGAGCAGTAGGTGCCGCGACAGCAAGAAGGTCGCAGGTTCAAGTCCTTGAGCTGGGACCTTTCTGTGTGGAGTTTGCATGTTCTTCTCATGTCTGTATGTGTGGGTTCTCTCCAGGTTCTCTGGCTTCCTTCCACAGTCCAAAGACATGCTGAAGTTAATTGGAGACTCTAAATTGCCCGTGTGATGGTATGTGTGCCCCGCGATAGATTGCCAATCTGTCTGAGATGTATCCCTGTCTCTTGCCTGTAATGCGCTGGGACTGGCTTCAGCAGACCCCCGTAACCCCACTGAGGAATAAGCAGGTATAGAAAATGACTGACTGACTTTTCAATTAAATTCCTCCCAATTTTTTTGTGCCCGCATGTATATACTATAACAAAGAGTCCTGGGTTTGCCTAACTGTACTTAACTTGATAGAAAATAATAAACAGGGTAAAAGACTTTACAGCATGTCAAGCACCAACCGCCTCCCCTTTTAATCAGTGCAACACAACAATAGCACAGTGGAGGTCTGCCAACTCTGTAACCTGCTCTACAGTAACTCAGAGGGACACACCATACGTCACATAGAGAAATAGTGCACTGATAAACTACTGTTTATACTGGAACGTTGTCACAATATGGATGTTATAATCTCAAAATGCTGTTCCAGGAGGACTTATCTCAGAGTTGTGGAGTAAATACATTTACTTTAGTCCAATTTTGAATACTAATACCTTCAATGTATCAGTTTTATGGTACTTTATACATCTAATATATTTCAGAGGGAAATATTTTTGACAATTACTGGATGGGGGGATGCTCTTCATAGCAGACATTTTGACTTGGAAGCAGGAAAAGGTAGCATTAATGACGATAATGATGGCTGTATTCCATTTAGGTGAGCCAGTTTGAGGTATTTTCCAAGCTCACTCACTAACAAGGTTTATTAAGATGCTTAATGTAATGGAGCCAATATTAGTCTAAATGTTTACAGCTGTGCTTTTCCTGGTTTGACAAATCGAAATGTCTGCTGTCTGCTGCTGGCACAAAATTATTGGTTCCCATTGGATGTCACCTAATGTTATTTGTTGATCCTCTGACTTTTCCTCTGGTGCCATCATGAGGTTGATATCTGTGGTTTTGAGTGAAATGTATGAGATGATATATGATATACACATCCATGTTCCACTCAGGATGAATAGCAACAACTGAAGTGATCCTTTGATTTTAGATCTAACATCATCATCATCAGAACAAAATTTGAATTTGTTCATGACCAAAATCCTGCAAAACAAATTAATTTTATGGAGGAATAATACTTTATAATACTTTGATTCAAAGGCTTTTATTAACCTAGACTTATAATCAAGTCACTCCATTTTGCTATATTGCAACTAATTACAGTAGCAACTAGCAAGTTCCGGTATCGGAAGATCTGAATAGTTCTTTATACCGCTGCCGAATGAAACTTCTGATTAAGAACTTTGACACTTAATGAATGACAAGAAATGAAATCAACAATGAATGTTACTACAATAGGCCCATACTTCTCATATTCTTACAATAATGAAAAATGCACCCTGGGATTGCCCTTTTTTATTGTTGTTGACAGCCAGTGCAACTCAAGCACTTCAAACCTGTGCTCCTGATGCTGAGCGGCCCTTTAGAGACCGACTTTTCTGTGTGATTATATGCTAGAGTGCAGTGGGAAATCCAAGCTGCCTCCTCGAGCAGAGTGGCTGCTCTAATCAACTGGATGTAATTCTTCACCTCAGCCACAGGTTAAGTGCCTTCCCCGGGACACTGACTGCATCTCTAAATGGTGGGAGATGATTTCTTTGCAGCCAAGTCTGTCTCTGGTGTCCTTTAGGGTACATTTAGGCTTCCATTCCTTTCTGCCCCTTCATTTCCCTCTGTCAGCATCACTTCAGGAAGACAGACCAGTGCTTGACATGAATAATAGATGTATAGCACAGTCATTAGTATGGATAAATAATTGAGTGCCACACATGTGTAACAGCATTAGTCTTGTAAATGTTATAAAGATATTACGGTAACATGATGGGGAGGAATGACAACCTATCTGTTCATGTGCTTAATGTAGTCTGATTAGTCTCAGCTTGATGACTATGTTGTTATGGGTTGTGAATGTGTCAAGTCAATATTTATAAAAGTCATAAAAAGGATAATTTACATGTACATTTCATGTAGATTCCCCATTAACATTTACATACATAACTTATTGTATTTTTATGAATCTTAGTGTGTTTCAAGATAAGACAAAAATTCTTAAATACATCTGTTATTTATATTTCTTTTCATTTCTTTTCATTTTTTCTGATGCAGAATATGCAGATATATCAAAACTCTTCTCAATATAGTTTTACATCACCTCTCCCAAGCTGTTGTCTGTCTCATTGAGAATGATGATATTCTCCTCTGATTGGCTAGTTTGAATGGCTGTGAATGTGTGGTAGGACTGTGACTGTATAGTTTTACCTCACAACTTCACAGAAGTCCTGATGGCATATTTTACAGCTTTTGTCCATTGGTTTGGCTCTGTTACGGCTGAGGCTGTTTGGAGTCTCTCTCTCTATATATATCTCTCTCTCTCTCCCCTCCTCCTGTGTGTGTGTGTGCTCGTTTCCAAGGCCAATCAACAGATCAGGAGCACCTGTGCTGGTGGACCCTGATTGGACAGACGACAGCCCGCCCTCAGCCAATCAACCGCAAGCTGGAGTATAAGAAGCAGGTGGACCCAACACTCCCCAGTCAGCTGTAGCCTGCTTTGTTAGAAACCTGTTTTGAAACTGTGTGTGAATGGTGACCTGTGAGGCACGAGTTATATTTTGTTGTTTCCATCTCCCTTAGTTTTCCTGTGGCTTTATTAGTGGGTGTTTTTGTTTCCTTTTTTTGTAATGGGATTTATCTTTGTGTTTTGAATAACTCTGAGTCCTTTTTTAGTTTGTGCTTTATTTTCACATTCCTGTCCCCTTAGTAACTGCCTCAGTTTATCAGTATGTAATGGAAACAAGCTCTTTTGTTAATTAAAAACAACTTTTTTCTTAAACCTCATAAGATCTGGGTTATTTATGTTACTTCCCTTTTCCCCTCTACCGAGCTGGTCGTAACAGGCTCGTTTTTTAACCCCACTTCTTTTTTAATTCCCACTTTGTACACAGTTCCCTGCAATCTGACATACTCATGATTGCCAATTGAAATGTCCCCTTTAGTGTCAAATGTACCTTTTCAATGCAAAATGTTCCTTTTAGTACCAAATGTCTCTTTTCAGTGCAAAAAGTCTCCACATTGTCAAAGGACCCTTTTCAGTGTCAAATGTCCCTTTTCATTCTGAAATGTCCCTTTGCTAAAATAAACAGGCATAAATAGGGTTTTAAGGTACAATCAGCATTTGGCCTCTATTCAGTCAGGGCTCAGTGACGTTACAGCTGTTGCCAGCCGCTGTCTGTAGTTGGAGTAAACCATTTTGTGCCTCCAAGAGGGGGTCCCCCAGAATGTCTAATATAGTATTGGGGTTCATTCTCATGATTTTATAAATATATTTGACACCATTTTAAATGATAACACCTATTAACTGGAGGGCCCAATTCATTTACTCATAAAAAAAAGAAATCTGGATATTCATGGCCCTTCTCCCTACTCCCCCTACTCTACCCAGAGGTAAAACCTTTTTTATATCTCACAGGGAAACATTGACAGTGTATGTTTCTACAGATCATACAAATCATATTAACAGACGAGTGCATATTTTCACAAAATGTTCTGGTTTGACTTTGGGGGGTATTGACTTTTTCTACGAGAAAATGAGACGTTAACTATTTGGGGTGAGATATGACCTTTTGCAGGTGTCGTATGGTGTTGTGGTGAAACATAGAGGCTCTTTTGGTAATTGCACCTGGAGCCTTGAAAACGATATTTGTATTAACGAAAAGGACATATTTTCTTTCATATGCAAATCAACTGTAACTTTGCTGATGATAATAATAAGAAGAATAATCAGGTTTTTTTTTTGGACAGACAGAGATAGAGAGATGGAGACATATCAGCAGTGGAGTTGCAAGATAATTAGCCTTTAAATTGCTGTAAAAATATATAGTTAATTAGAACTAATGTTAAATTTATTTTTTGACATCAATAACAGTATATCGAGTACAGTAATGAAGTAATTTGTTCAAGGTTGCTTTCCTAATCAGGCAATAATTGGCAGAAGGAAAATGGATTGTCAATCAGACTGTGTGTAGGTGTCTGTGCATTTATGTGTGTTTGCTACCTTCCCCTGTTCTTTTCTCCTTGTCCTTATTTATTGTCACTTTTATGTTTGAAAGGCACGACCATCCTCAGTTTACAATGTATTCAGCTTGTCCGTTCTGTTCAGAATTTGTGCTTGACTGGCTATATCCTGTTGTCTCATGATTCATTACACGATCAAATATAATAGAGACTCGACATTGGACAAAACCATACATAGCCTATTTACCAGCAATTGCGTATATGGATATAACACAAAATACCAAAGAAAATAATAAATTATCCATTTAATTAAATAGTATTTTGTGTGTACGTGTATGACCACCTCACAGCCACCTCCTCAACATAAATGGTGAGAATGAAGGGTTCTCATCATATCTCGCTGATGGGAGTTTTTCAGTCTCTGTGGGTCAATTTCAATTCATGTCTCTTTCATGTGGCGTCCAACAGGGTTATGTTCTGGGTCCTATGTGCTGTCTCTTTGTCAGATCCTTAGTCATTTCAGTGACATCTATTATCATTTTTGTGCAGATGACACAGTTGTCTTGCTCTTTTGAACCTGATAATTTTAACCAATTGTGCATTTTAAATGAATGTGTGGATGCCATTGAGACTCGGATGGCTGATAACTGCCTGCAGCTAAATGCTAATAAGACAGAAAGTCCTATTATTTCTCCTGAAAATGTCACTGAAATTATCAAACAGCATTTGGTGTTGCTAAGCAGTTGTCTTTAGAAAAACCTCCATATAGCCATGTCAGCCAACCAACACACTCTTGTTTTTTCCAGACTAATTAATTAATTTCTGTGGTGACTAAGGTTGAGATGGAGATAATTATTAATGCTTTTATTTCTTCTTTTTAACAATATTCATCCAGTCAGAGGAGTGTAATCAACTTTTTTGATGCAAAACAACTGCAGCCCTGTGCTGTTTGTTGTCGTTGACATTTGTTGTTTTGTGATTTTTTTTATGTAAAGCTCTTTGTGATTTTGCATCTGCAAAAGGTTCTATATATGGAAACTTTACATATTTAGTTAATGCTGTCTGACTGATGTTTAGCCAGAGGTGGTTGATGTTATATCAGCTGATAAATGTCTCCACCAGATTCCTATACTCATCGTCATTGTCCCCATTAATGCAGCCAACAATGGATGAATCCTCTGAGAACTTAAGTAGGTCCAGAACTGAATCTGAAGTCAATCTGAAGAGGTGTCAGAATCAGGATCATTATATTTGCCATTTCCAGTAGACACTACATTGGAAAATGGGTGCAGGAACCCAAAGACACATAAATGCATAATATAACACTTAAGGATGTGCACATAAAAGCTAAAGCCATGCACAAAGACATAAATAAGGCAATAAAACAGTACAGTAAAAAAACAGAAATAGAAGAAACAAATGCCACACATGGACAGGTTTGACAATCAACCATTCTGAGTGATAGAGTGCAAATATGTGTGCAATATATATATATATATATATATATATATATATATATATATATATATATATATAGTGCACACATTTTTAAAGTATGCAATTGAATGCATATGCATTAGTGACTCCTAGCTGCTGCAGATAAGCAAGGATGAAAAAAGGAACAACTTATGTAGACAAGTGCAAGCCACTAACATGAAGAGTTATTCAGTCTACATACTGCACTAGGGAAACTGTTTTTCCACAAAGCAAGTGGTGCACCATTCAATAGAACACTGTGTCTGCCAGAAAGAAGGGTAACAAAAAGACTGGATGACAGAAAGGGTCACTGATAATGGCAGGAACATGGCAGAGCCAAGAACTGTGGAGATCCATTACAGCTGGCAAGCTGATTTCAGTGATCTTGCGCACCTAGTGAACGATTCTGTCCGAGGATTTTCGCTCCTGTACAGAAAGATTCCCAAACTATATTGTAAAGGAGCGAGTGAGAATGCTCTCAGTTACACAACAGTCAACAATAAAGGTTTATTTTTGTTTCAAAGTATGGCTATTCAAAATGTTTGCAGATTTCGATTGAAACGTCAGGAAAAATTGTCGTTGAAAATGTAAACTTTTAAAGAAGTCACAATCAAAACATCTGCTGATGTGTCATTAATGCAATTCAAAATCCTCTATCGCCCATGTTGTGCATTCTGCACATTTCGCCATAACGTGGTGGGAATGATTTGTACAATAAAAGTAATGAAGTAATTTGTTCGAGTCGGAGGCAGAGGGAAAATGGACCATCAATCAGACTGTGAGTGTGTGTGTGTAGCCCCGCCTCTGCCCAGCACATTGTTAGAGGGCCTACTTTCTCTTTCTGGGCCACCACACCCACTACCTGCACTGTCTCTAGCTATGCTAGTGAGGTGTACTCTGGCACCTTGTCTGCTGTTTGCTGTTTCTGTATCTGCCCAAGTGTGTGTTCAGTTGCATGTCATATATTTCTCTGTGTGAACCACAGGTGTGTACACTTAACGCATTTGGGTGCCTGTCCTGCATCATATAGGAGATGACTTTGTAAAATGAGATATTTCTCTCCTGTGGACTGATGCTGCCTGCTGCTTGCCCTGATACAGCTCCATTAAAGAGGCCAACAGGCTATTAACCCCTGCATCAATACCTCACAAGTTCAGCGGTGCTTACAAACCCATTTCACCAGCGGTCATAAACACTGGCCTTATTATAACATCTCCGGGCCAAAGCGGACTGACCTGGTCAACCCCTTAACAGAAGAGTCCTAAAGTCAGCATTAAGCTGGGCGGGTGTAACAGGGTCAGGGAAGCACAGGAAATGGAGTTGCGGGTAATGTTGCCAGGTCTCGCGAGAGAAACGAGCAATCGGATCTACAATCAGCACTTTTATTTGCATGCACCTTGCGGGGATAATGGTTTTTGTGGTTCTTGTCACAAGTGTGTTGAATTTATGGGATGTTTTATTGCATTTTGTTATTTTTTTTAGAATGTGAACGGTATTTTTTTAAGGGACAGCAGATGTAAAATAGCTCTCAACAGAAATGTTATTATGCATTGTCCCTAATAAGTAAAATATTAAACACATAATTGAATAAAAACAAGCCAAAAGTGACTTGACAAATAAAAATAAAAAAAAAACTGGTGATTTTATGAACCACAATAAACACATTTCTGTATGAATGTATTTTGCTTTTTATAAGCTACCGTTTTACTTTAAACTGATGTCGAGTACATTCTAAAATGACTTACATGCTGGCACTCATAACTTTACATTTTTATTTTTAACTTAAGAAGTTAAACATAACTAGCCAACACAACATGGAGAATAAATGAATGAAAATGAAAGTAATTAGCATATATCAGTGAAGGAAAAATCACACACATTATGCTAACTATTTTTAAGCAACTTTGCAAGAAAAAAGAAAAGTCAAAATTTAAGTTGCTAATATAATAAGTGGACTTGGCAACTGTGCTTGAGAGGAACTAATGAACTGTTGTTGCATGTTATATTTCAGGGTTTGATTCCTCAGAAGAGGCTGAAAATCATTCTCTTTCATTTCAGGATGAAAGTGTTATGGGCTACTGGCTCTGTGGCTCTTAATGGATGATAAAGTGCAGTGAATGAATCACAGTGTGCCACATCAATTCATCCAAATCACATTCTCATGTCCCTCCTAGGAGATAGCTTTATTCATAAGCTCAGAGCTTAATCAACAATATGCAAGGAGGCGTTGAAAGGGATCAAATTAATTAACTGACTTTTAGTGTTGCATTTGTCTCACAGCATGAATCAGTGGGATTAAGAATGGAATTTTGAATTCATTGGTTTGCAAAGTAATGTCAATGAAAAAAATATCACAACCTTCTTATTCATCTAGCTGCAGGGGTCTTAGCCTACCTTAATAAAGAATTTCATAACCTTCTATTTCATGGAGGTAATGGGGGCTGGGAGAGCTTTCATCAGCCTCTAACCATCATTAAAAGTGAGTGAACCCCTCTGTGAGCGTAAACAAGCAAAGAATTTTAGCCTGGAGACTTATCATAAAAGCGCAAGAGGAATACCCTGCTGAGATGCACTATCAGAGCAGTCAAATCCCATCCTGGAAACAGACAAAAGCACCCATTGCTAAGAATTACAGATGAACAGATGAACAGACGAACAGTTGTATGTTCACAGGCATGAGCTGCACGCACATACACACACACACACACACACACACACACAAATAAACTTTAGATATGGTTTATTATATTATCTAGCCCTGGGGTGAAAGGAAAAAAATGACAACACCAAATGTAACAAATTAATAAGAGCCCCCTTTAATAAATGTCATGGAAGGAAACACTGATGTTAAATCTCTCTTCTTCCCTCTGGCAAGCTCAGGGTGTTTACCCAACACCCTCAGGTGCAGTGACTGGGACGTCGCTAGGCAACCGCACCATCCCTGTTGCTGCTGTGCCTCTGGCACTCAAGTGGGAGCTTATCTGGACTTAACTCTGAAAGAGCAGCAGTGTTGAGGAGTGGAAGGGGGATTACCAGGAAAAATATTGGATTGGGTTGAGGCGTAAGGGGCGAGGCCTTACCTGCTTCGGCACCGCCACCAGAAGGAACGGCGGAGGAGGGACCCTCAAGTCACACTGGACACGCATTTATCTGACTCTGTTTCTCGCAGCACAAAGCTGTGGTGTTATTAACAATCCATACTGTTTCTCTCCCTTTTTTTCCCTAGACATTGTGCAAAATCAGAGTGGCTGACAGCTGGCCTACATCTGTAATGTGGGTGCCCAGCGGTGCAAAAATATAAGCTTGTGAACAATAAAGTCAACTGAATGTAATATTAACCAGAATGAACTTTAAGACGCAGTCTCAGTCCACGTCAGCCACAGCAGAATGCTGCAATGTGGCGAAATGAGCTATTGCCACCTACTGGTTCCCAGACGTACTTTTATTATAGAAAATTAAATTGTGGCTGATCACCGCTGATGGTTCCAAATATGCACTTCTTGTTTCTCTTTGGTCGGTGCAAACAGAAGCTGCTCCCAATCATTGCAGCATCAGACCACTCTCCTAATAACAAAATGGCCTAATTATTTCCAGCCTATGGTCGTGGTGAATGTTAGCAGCTGATGTGGCAGCTGTCGTCACTGCACCATGTGTTATGTTGATAATGGAGATGGACACAAACAAGGACACTGGTAGCAGATTGCGTGTGTGTGCGTGCGCGCGCACGTGTGTGTCTGTGTTTTCATTTTGGGTTGAGAGCTGTGTGTTCTGATCATGGGATTTCTGAGTGTATGTGTGTAGATGTGAGTATAGACTGCACACCATGTGCTGCTTGTGGCTTTACAGATGTTGGAGGATTAAGTGGAATTATCAGTGTACAGGTAGAATAAGAGGGAATTAAAGGCATTCAGCTCATTCATGCACAAAGCCTCAGTCAATATCCTCAGTGCCACAACACATCCAGATGGTCTAGTGATGCAATGCTGCCCCCTAGTGCGTTACAATGGAAATTCAACGTTCATGGACTGCTGTCAATCAGATGTGTAATTGTATGCACTTAAATTAAAAATTAAATTATTTAAATTTTTTAAAAGGAAGGCATGATAAACAGTGTCAACATCTTTGGATAGCTGCATAAAGATGGCAGGACATTTTTTTCTGAACCTGGATTGTTACTGGATCAGAACTGCGGTGAGAAATTCTTTAAATTGGAAATTTATAAGTGATTCTACAATTTTAGTTAAAAAAGGCAATTCGGATATTGGTCTATAAAGAGTTGGATCGCTACTTTCTCCACCTTTATACAACAAAACATAGGCCATTTTCCAAACTCTTATTCTACAGTGGTAGAAATAGAAAGGTTAGAAATTCAAGTTATCTGCTCAATTATTAGTTGATCAAAAATGTCTTCACCAGTAGATTTTGCAGGATTAATGGATCAAAGAGCCTCAATAATTGTATTAAGAGACAAGATATAGAAGGAACTCAGAGGAATGATTTAGAGTAGGTATATAATCATCAAAAATATTAATAGGAAGGAATCCACTATCCTCTTACTCAAGATGGTGTCCAGCTGCTGCTGTTTATTAAAGAAGAGATCTGACTATGATCATGTAAGAGCTACAGACAAAGTTTAAATAATAATCAAATTTAGCCTTTCTAATAAGGGTTGTGCTTTTATTTCTAATCCCTCTAAATGAAAGCCGGTGCTTCTTCAGTGCAACAAGTAGGGACCGGAGTTTTCATTCTTGGCAGGAATAAGGTTGATAGGTCAGGGGGAAATCAGTGACTGCTTTTTTTTGCACACAAAAAAAATCAGGTATTACATATGTATGAATGAATATATGTATTAATTTTGCTATCTTAGGGTTTATCTTGTAGAAAGTCTTGTTCATTAAAATGTCCATTTCTCTTAACTTTAAAGATCTTCTCTTCACGAGTGTTCTTTATACATGCAGTAGGATAGAATCATGATTCCTAAACTGCAATGATGACTTGCATTGATTTTGTCACCCCTGTTAGAAACAATTTAATCAAATAGTCAATCTTAAAGGGTATTTTTCAGATTTGGGTTCATTGAACAGAAATCTAAACGATCCTAATAACCTGCTAAGATGTACTGTATACACAAAATCACAACCAGTTACTGTAAAATCATTATTTATTCAAACTTTTCAATAGAGAAAA
This sequence comes from Lepturacanthus savala, assembly GCA_030544235.1. NCBI lineage: Eukaryota > Metazoa > Chordata > Actinopteri > Scombriformes > Trichiuridae > Lepturacanthus > Lepturacanthus savala. The sequence goes on from CM060463.1 coordinate 10,008,929, forward strand.
TGCATTTTTTTTTGATGGATGGGTAAATTCTCAATTCTATACAAAACTGTGTGTAAAACTTTAGGTGTAACATTTACAAATATACATGAGAAAACTATTTTTTAAGTCATAGATACCAAAAAATCCAAGTCTGTCCAGTAGCACACCAAAATATAAGCAGGTAGAGAAATGATTGGAACACTGCCAGTCACCGCTGACAGAGTAAAAATGTGTTGGTGGGCAGCTACAAAAATAGAAATCGGTTTCAGGTAGATGTATGTTTGGTATAGCAATACAGGTTAAAAGCCTTATGAAACCTGTTTAAATTTTATAAATCAATTACATGTCAAACTAATTTCAATAGGAACAATTTAAACTGAAATTAAAAAAAAATAAACTCTTCACACACTGAAATCTATACACCTAAGAAAAGTGTTTAAAAACACATTTTAAACATGTCATATGCAGGTAAACACGCTTTTAGAATTTAGCTACATGAAACAACGGAGGTGTCGCATGGAATTAAATAAATAACTAAACATAAATTTAAGCTTGAGTTTAGTAAATAATAAATACACTGGAAAAAAAAAATCAAGTAAAGTAATGGAGATGACATACAGAGCGGGTTACTGCTTGGTGAGTCACAGCAGGGTTAATTGCTTTCGGGTGGCTAATATGGCTTATTCATAGTCAGGAAGGCAACTCAGTAGGTTATATAGTTTGGAGTTCAAACTAATTCAGTTGACAAAAATAAAATCATTATTCAATAAAATTAGTTTGTGGTCGATTAAAAACAGATGTTGATTTTCATTGCTTTAAAGCCTACTGCACATACACATAATCAGAAAATAAACTATTGTGTTACAGTGCATAAATGTACAATAAGACATTTGTTCATACAAAAACCCTTCCTCATAAAACGTAACGCATTTTTTGCAAAAACTCGTACAGTAAGTCCATGACTGTTCTGAAAGAAAAATAGGCCTTAATTGAGGAGGGAGGTAGAGAGGCCATCCAATAAGACTACTTTTGTATTTTGGGTGTCAGGTGTATTTGAACAACCTTGACATGTGCCAAGACACTGCTCTTCTCCTATTCACTTTGAAGAGTCTCTTATGTGTTCTTATGCAGAGTGCTTGGTCTCTCCACAGAACCCCCCCCCTCCTATTTGACATCAAGCCTATTTGAGAAAGCCCTTGAAGAGGAAATGGGAGCGGCTGGTAAATCTCTCGTTCTCCAAACAGAAGAGCAGGTCCCTGAGATTGACACGTATGATGCGCTGTCGTGTGGGTCTGGAGCCTGATGAACCAGCACCAGCAGACATAGAGGGACCTGTTCCTGATCCCTGCAATAAGAGAGGAGGATAAGAGCGGAAAATATTTAGTGAGAGAAGGGAGTGGGAATGGGATATTTGAACTTTATGATTGTTTGCCTCAGAGTAGACACCAAGAATAATTTGGCGGAGTTCAGTTTGTGTGAACCTTTATACTTTTGTTTTTTGACCCAATAATGTTGACTAATCAGGAGAATCAATGTGGGTCAGCATGTGCAGGGCCTGAAACCACCACCTGTCTGCCACCCTCTTTCTGTGTATGGTCTGCATGTTCTCCACAGGAGTTTCTTCCGGATTCCTCCAAGAGTCCAAAAACAGCTGCTACAAATTAGTTCTACAATTCCCAAACAGGGAGATTGGCATCCATGTGGATGGATGGATGGATGGATGGATGGATGGATGGATATATATATATATATATATATATATATATACACACACAAACATCTTTTGAATCTGCAGTAACAAGTGAACCCAAGCCAGCAAGCCAAAGCTTTGCTTTAAAGCAACAGTAAGCTAATGGGTTGAAATAACACTAGTTCATGTTGTAATTTGCCTCTAGGTATTAATGGAAGTGCAAGTAGATTTGTCTGTCTATAAATGTTAGTGCCTTTATAGACCTGGAATGTGTCCAGCTGCACTGGGTAACCTGCTCTGTACTCAATGACGGAGACTTGAGCTCTCCACAACCCTGAGCAACATTAGTAATTGAGAAAAGGAATGGGTGGATGAATGCATGTTGACGAATAAACTGCTTTTTCAAAACTTTAATTTATATGGGTAAGGGAATAAAATGCCTAGTGTTTTAGACCTAACTGATTGTGTGATTCTATTTTCTACCCTCCGTCATAGATGCATTTCTCTTTGATAACATTTAAGAAGCCCTGCAGCGATCGACTGTTGCTGCAAAAATAAACTACTTAAAATCCTGTTTAGGTGCAACACTGTTGTACTTTAATTCATTTAATTTGATAACCATTTTTACACTACCTAATTATTTCCACAGCAATTTGCTTTGGTCTGAAAAGAGTACAATACAACCGTGAGACTGTTTTCTGTATTTTATGAGGAGATTTAGCACAAAAGCAGCATTGTCCCTGGGAAGCCAGGGAGAGTGTACAAATAAGATATTCGTTAAATTATTGCGAGCTTTTGTCAAAGCAAATAAATAAAAGATATATCACACATTGGTAGCTGAACATTAGTTTTTATCTGCCCATTCCCACCAGAGACACCTCAGGGATACAGGTCCATTTATTGCAACAAACTGTTCAACACTTATTTCACAGAAATGGCTCTGCTCTGCACCAAACACTAACACCAAACAGAGCGGAACCCAACCCATGCATTTAATTTTATATATGACATATAAAGCAATGTACACCGTCGCAAAGGGAAAAATATATATAAAAAGTCACAGCAATGTGTAGCAGGTTGGACCAAGCATAAATAGCAGTGGAAGCATCATAATTGAGAGCGTCACCTCATAAAGACTGCCTCATTGTATTGATTGAATGTGACTTGTAACTTCTTTAAATTTGACGTGTGAGGTTAAGAATCGGCTGACAGCGTGCTTGAGTTCACTGCTCTGCCAGAACTAATGAGACACTTCATTATATTATTTTCTCCAGGTTTCTGAACAGCACAGATGACTGACAGCAGGTTTCTGTCAGGCCAGTGTTGGTTATCACAGCTCGTCACCAAATCAACTTTGTCTGGCAGTCACAGTCACCAGGGAGAAAAACAGGATAAGTGCAGCTATTTATATAAACACTATCTCATTCTAACAAAGAAAAAAGAAGAGAAGAAGAGATGTTTTTTGTTCGAGAGGACAGTAGAGTATTGGATGAGGAAGGATACTTGGTGCGTATAGGATAACTAGCCCAGAATTTTTCTAGTACTATGGTGAATGTTACCTCAACTGCAGCAGAGGAAGATGGGGAGTCCTGCATCTTCCTCTTCTTCCTGGGGCCAATCGCTGCCAGAGCCGTCAGGTTGGCCTCCCTCTGCCTCATCTGAGCCAGCTCCTGCTGCTGCATCTGGACAACACATACACATATCAAGCTGGAGATCAGCCATACAGTAGTGGGGAAGGATTGTATATAAGTGCAACTATTTTTGATGGATATTGCAATTACAACATTTTTTGGTATGTTAGAGGGAATGAAAATGATGATGGTGGGCTTTTTAATGGGATATGTTCCAAACAAAGCTGTTTTCTTAAGTCTGTAGAATATAATGTGTAGGCAAAAACATCGCTGCAGCACCACAATATTTCATTTAAAATGGTATTTTGACACACTTTTCGCCTTTAACAGATATTGCACCTTCTCTGATTGAAAAAATAGTAGATTTTGATAGCATTTTGATAATTTGTTCAGCCCTACTATACAGTAAATAAACAGATAAACAGACTGATGTGCGCTGCCGTCCTTCTCTCTTTCTACCTCTTTCGCCTTCTGTTTCAGACGCAGCTGCTCTGGGTCCTCTTGTCGAGCTCGAGACTGCAAGACACAAAAATGCGTGATGTTAGCAGAAGAACAACCGAATACCAGATTGTGCAGTATTAGAGATAGTGTAGAATTTGCAAGTGGTAGAACACTTATGGAGTAATCTAAAATACAGTCGACATGAATGTCTACAATTATATAAACATTCAGAATTCTTTCAGAAAAACACTATTCATTAGTTATAACCAACTTATTTTGTTATGACCAGATCATTTATTAAATCTGTGTATCGTTTTATTCTTAATGTTTATAGTTATAAATAATTATAATTATTATAGTTTGTTTTATAAATTTGTTCCAGTGGCATTTGATTTATCACACAGCACATTCATTAGATTCTGTTGGAGTTACATACAAAAGGAATTCGGAGGTAAAGTCTAAATTAATCAGACAAACTTTTGAAATATTAATTCACCTTTAATCTTAAAATCTTTAAGACTAAATGTAGGCCAAACAAATTAACTCTTATCACACATCTGCATTTATTAATGGGTGTTGATTTAATTTAAACATTAAAAAGTAATGTCACAGTATGATCATAGAATAACTACTCTTTTTAAACAGATCTTTGATGACGCATCTGCTGAATGTTCTCCATGTACTATAATTAAGGCAATAACGTGCATGTCTTGATGGTTTTATAACCTGGTGTTTCAATCTACCAAAAATTCTTTAGCCAGGTATTCAATGCATTTATTTGTAATATAATTACAATTTCAGACTAACTAAATTTCAACAAGTCCTGTGGATGGATTTTTATGACGGCAATGTCTTGTATGTTTTGCTGCACCTTAGCTGCCTTTAGGAGGATCTCTCTCTCTTGTTCCTCCTTCCGCTGTTTTTCTAACTGGTCCAGCTGCTCAAAGAACTTCAGTTGAAGACGAACATCGCTGCTCTGTTCGTAGTTTTCATCCTCCTGCTCACAGAGAGCAACAAAGAACCACAATATGAAAAAACAATGCAAGACAGTAATGGAGTGATTGTTGCTGATAGAATGACTTAAAATATAAGATCTAGAGTATCTGTCATTTGCATGTTTTTATCTATGTTCATATCGAACATCTTCAGGAATCTGTTAACTGCTAAATCCAAACAATAAAGGGAAATGTTACTAATGCAACGATCCATAATGAGGCTGTGCACAAACCTTGAAATTGACATTTTTATGCTGGGCAACTTGGGAAACCTTCTCCAGCAGGTTTTGGAGTCGCAGCTGAGTAGCATGGGAGACATAGTTTACGACATCTGCACCCAGGTCTGTCACGCCAAACTTCCTGCCTGGAGCAGAAACACAGAGACACCTTAGGGCTTTAGGAGGTATATGAATGTTTTAGAGTCAGCGATGATGTGAATATCTCACCTATCTCCAGCATTCTCCTCTGCAGCACGGCACAGGAAAGAAAAACCTCATCCTTACAGGAATGTGTCACCGCTCCTACTAGTCCTGAATTGGTTGCTAGGATATTAGTGCTTTCCTCTGTTAGGTTAACACCAGCCATGGAGGCCACGTCGTTGATGTCATCGTCATCTCTGTAAATGTATACGTGTTAAAACTTATGATACCGACTTTAGATACAGTCTCATAAAATTGTGAAATAAAATTTAAAAAAATGTTGACATACATATTGTAAAAAGATATAACATATGTATATATATATGAAACTTCAATATACAAAAGTAAATTCTCTACCTATAAATAATGCTTATATTAGAACCTGTGTGATAACAAAGTGAATTTATTTGGTAAAACTGAATTTAAAGATTTTATCCTTACTTAAAAGTGCCACCGGCCTCTTTCAGCTTGTTCTTTTGAGCCAGAGTCAAAGTTGCAGCGGGAACTTGCTTAGAAACATGTGGCACCCCCGGCCTTATAGGAACTAATAGAGACAGAAAGTGACACATATATATATATATATATATATATATATATATATATATATATATATATATATATATATATATATATATATATATATTAATTAATTAAAATACTATTGGCCATCCAGTGAAAGATAAAACGCACATGCAAAGCCAGAGGTGCCATTAAACGGACATCCTCACCTGTGTTGAGCTCTTTCATTTGGACCTGTGGCTGTCCCAGCACGATGCGGCCAGGGCCCTGATTCCTGAGAGTCACCATGGAGGTTGTCGGTAAAGTTAGCTGGGGTCTCAACATTGCCTTCTGCTGCTGAGCCTGGAGAACCTGAAAGGGTAATATTTGAATGCAGATCGTGCCATTATGAGTCAATATAATGCTGAGATTATTAGTTAATTAGTCAATTCTCTCTTTTATTGTGGTACATATTTAACATGGAGTTACCAGTGAGGAGGTCTGTCCTGGCTTGCTGACAGCTGGCTGGAGTGGAGGCCTGCTGATTGGAGCAGTCAGGCAAGGGGCTGGGCTGCCCAGGACCACCGTGGTGGGGGTGGGCGAGGTGGAGGAGACTGGACTTGAGGCCGGTTGGGGGACCTGACTCTGCTGGATGAAGGCTGCGGAGTCTGGAGTCAGTTGCCTCAAGGCCGGGAGGCTTCTCTGTAGACAAACATTACAAAATGCAACCAAAGATGACTTCCTGTTTCCTGTGGTTCAAGAAGAATATACTACAGATTCTACAGATCTATGCTGGAAGGTAATAAATACAAATATACAAGAACTTAAGCTGTCTTACCTTGAGGAAAGGCACAAGGTAAGGTTGGGGTGAGGAGTTGAGTTCTTTGTACAATCTGCTGGTGAACTCCTCCGCCTCCAGTTTGCCCTCCTGGTCCAATATATAGACATAAAAAGCTGGAGTGAAAGCTGCAATATTTGCAGGAAGTGAAGATGCCTCACTTCAATGAAGATTTTTAAGGGGCCGATGGGGGATAAAATTCTATGTCCTATGTTGAATGACATGTTATTAGCAAAAGAATTGTGTGTCCTGTTTTTAAATGTCACTCACCAGCAGGTCCTTGACCAGCTCTCTGACACTAGCTGCAGTCTCTGTTGATTGCTTCCCAGTGGATGCCAGCTTAATCAGTGTAGACAGGAAGTTCTTACATTTCTTTACATTCTCCATTGTCTCCTGCCAGAAACATAGATCACAATAAGATTAAGGGATTCAGGTTCCATTTGCTGATAAACAGATATGTTATACACATCGTATCGGGTACACTACAGTTACAGAGGACTTAGGCGGCTGCTACTGTATTGCAGTAAAATGGAGCAGCATAGAAAACAGAGGAAGACTGAGAGCAAGAGGAGGATTTTTTTTTTATTTGTTGTGGGCCTACAAAAAGAAGAATATTTTACTGTGAAGTAATAAAAATATACTTGCTTTGTATATATAAGGGATAGGCGAAATCAAATAATCGGACTGGTTCTTAGATGTGGCATGAGGAGCGTATACCACGGCTAAAATAATTGTTCCTTTACACAATTCAGTGTCACTGTGCATGAGAAAAAGCCTGTTGAGCCAGCCAGCCAACTGGAGCTAATGTGTTCTAGAGCTTGTAGGATTTTCAAAACTGAATAAATACCACACATAAACACAGGACTGCCTTGTTAGCGCGATCTTGATGCAACGAAAAATATCCACTGGGAAAAAAAAATATTATTTCATGGAAATATTTAGCCACTACAGCCACAAATTTTACAGGTAAAGAGTAACTTATGCACTATGTATTGTGCGGAAGATATAGCAGGGGCTTATTTTATTTTATTTTTAATTAGACTGTATTGCTATAATTGGTAACCATTTTACAAAAGCTATAGCTCACTGCAGACACAGCTCAGGGGTGTTCTTAGGCCAAGCAATGTGGATATAATGAACATATACAATTGCATATGGTGAGCTATTCCTTAAACAGTGCTTTGTACTAGTACTAGTATGTGTAGTTTACATTTATTACACCAGTGGCAGAAAACTGCCAAGAACTCGCTTTCCATAGAGCCTTTGACTGCGAAAAGCAAGTGGACTAGAAGAAGAAACTTTGAACCCAGACAACTGAAGAAAGATCCTGGTAGAGATATCCAAGGCAGCTGAGTTCAAGACAGTTTGGCCGACAAGAGGCTGCAGAGGGGACCCTTCTGCAGCTAAGGCCTAAAACAAGTTATAAGAATTTGTTGTTGGTTTTCCGAATCATTTTAAAAGGCGGTGAGAGAAAAGACAGAGAACAGCAGTGGTTGAGCGAGCTACAGAGTGAATAAAGAGAACTAGCAGTGATAGCGAAAAAGCTGGTGAATGCGGGAAATTAAATTAATTTTCAGGTTGTTATCACAGCCCTAAAGGCCCAAATAAACACACTAACACCTCCCACACCTCTGTCCCCTTCCTTGGTTTTCCCTGTATTACTTAATCCTGAGATACCTGCTGAAAACAGAGGATTTTCACAACATTGAGAATCCTCTGACCACCCTGCTACTGAGGAATACTATCAGGAAGACTAAACATGCATCACCATATCTTAAGTAGCTCCTGCATTTTCTGCTTGTTGCAAAGCAGCTCTGATTAACGATTGCTATGGTTTCTGTACGTGTGCTTAAACCTTTAGGGAAAAACTGAAGGTTACAGTACTTGCAGACACCCAGCTCTGATCTGATCCTTTGGGAATGGCATAACTCACTTTGCTCACTGTCACTGACGTAACTGTGGTCCCAGCTGTTTGGCTGACTGTCCTTGGAGTCAATCCTGGTACCGCAGCCCCAACTGAGCTCTAGAAAGAGAGAAATCATCGCCATTTAACATATCATTCTGGTAGTTGAAATGTTGGCTGCTTCTTTATTATTTGGGGAGAATGAGTGTGTTGTAGAGCTGTGTCCAAGTTGCTCAAAAACATCAAACAAGCTTTAAGTTCATAAGAGGAAACAGGTGTGCCTCTGCCACACTGAATATCAGTTGGACACTTTCCTGAAAAAACAAACTTCAGTTAGTTTGTTTTCCCCAAAGATATCAGGGGAAAAGGCGGTGCTCTGATTATATGCCGTGATTATTTTATGATAATGTTATTTACAACTGACAAATCTGCAGATACATTTGGTGTGATGCAGTCATCAGAGCATCATGAAACTCAACATGGTGATTAGAGGAAGAATCCGTTTTCTTCATGTCATACCAACACACGCCTATATGTACCTGCATATTTCATACAGAGTGATGACCCAACAATGCATGCAAGAGCTATGCAATTAGTCAAAATACATAATGATTTTTTTAAAGTATAATTCTATATCTGAACTCTACTATACAAAATCCAAGTAACATGGTTCAGGGTTGTGCACCAAATTCATATGCTCCTCCAGAGAATGAAAAGCTCATAAGCTCATAAAATCATTTTAGTGTCTTTGACACATGAATTGGGTATATGCTGACTCTATTCTACATTCTTAATAAATCCATCTAATCAGTCATTGTTTAAGTGCCTAGTGATATGTGCAAGTGGCAAAAGTCTGCAGCTCATACAATGCTCAAATAAACAAGATAGGGCTGACCCAAAAAAAGATTGTTACCATGGTAATCGATCATTAAGTCTGTGATTGATTTTTTTTTAAAGTGTGCATGCAACATAGGCAAAGAGGTCAAGTGTCTGCAACAACTTTAACTTAACTTGTGGTCTAAGATGTACTTGGCACCAGTATTGTTTGTCGTTGTCATAGTAACCATGCATCACCCCCGGCCATGGTGTTGTGGTTTTTCCAGCTTGGCTTTCACCAAACGGCTGCTCCTGCTGCATTGTGCGGTTTATGTGACGTCCTCCTTTGCTGACGTGACTGAAAACTTTGGGCCGGTGAAAGTGTACGCCCATTGACATGAAGCTATTAATCTCTCTCTCTAATTCATATGCGGTGCTCAGTTTTCCCCCACAGACTGGTCTATGAGTGGGAAACACTGCACATCTTTTGGTCGACCAGCCGTCGACGTTTTAATCAAAATTGATTTTTTTTTTGTAATCAGGTCAGCCCTAAAACATGATCGGAAATGATTTCATGCGCACACGTGTTTACCTGAAGGATAGGAGGTCTGTGAATGGTGGTGGTTGCAGACAATGACGTTGGAGTTGGACAGCTCTGTCGGATGATGGTGGTGGGAGCTACTTGTCTGCTGATGATGGTGTTTCCAGGAGTCTGAGAGAAAGGTGCAATTTCATCAAATCTGAAAATAAATCTACCCATTACATCTAAATTCAGAAATAATCCTTGATTTGTTTGCTTAAATGAGGACTGATAAAGAACAGACTAATATAGACAAGTACACTACTAGGGGTCTTTGGGGTGGTTCCAGGGGGTCCCAAGCAAAAAGAAGAATGATATATTTTATCCGTGGTCTAATTTGTGTCAGTTTAGGGGTCCTTGACATGAAAAAGATTGAGAGCCATTGTTCTGTAGGCAAAGCATAATGAAGTTTTAACTTAGTACTACAGTGAAAAGTAATTGTTGCCAATACAAAGGCCTTCCTAGTCAAACTGTGTGATCTCACCTGGCTGGAAGGCATGTTTGTTGGGGTAGTAGTCCGAGGTGCCATGCCTGCCTGAGCCTGAGCCTGCATCTGGGCCAGAGCCTGTTGAGGAATCATCAGCAGCTGTCCGCTCTCACTTCGTACAAGCACCATCCCTGAAGAATTAAAAAAAATATATAGAGGAGACAACTTGATTATAATTATATATTCACAAGAAATGTGTAGTATAATAAAGATTATCAATTATGTCAGACATTAGTATTAGTGATTTGATTTTTGCTGTTACTGAAAATCATGACAAATCAACGTAGAGCTGTGGTGATGAGTCGATTAGTTGCCAACTATTAAATTAACCACCAACTATTTTATTAAATGATTCATTCTTTTGTGTGTTTTTGTGAAAAAATGACTAAAACTGGACTGGACTCCGGATAAAATAAGACATTTGAAAATCTAACCATAGGTGTATGGAAGAGTCTCATCACCACAGAGTGTTTATGGCAGATGTGTCACCATGGCAGGTTTTAGATTGTCACATTGTCACATTACCCGTTTGTTTTACGTATTGTACTTTACATTAGTATTAGTTATAAGTTGCAGTATTAATTATGTTGTTCACATGTTGATTTCATTTCTGTTGTGAAGCATTCTGAGCTACACTTCTGTCTGAAAAGTGCTGTACAAAAAGTTTATTTATTTATTTAGTTAGTTTTGATGCTCTCTGAATAAATTGAACATTCATTTGCTTCTTAGAGGAATTGCGAGCTTTGTCGTCGTTACTGATGGTAAAGAATCTGTCAATATATGAATTCATGTTTTATATGGTGCATGTGTGGAAATTAATTTCTGCGCACATAGAGTTCACTCACCGGGGGGCAGCTGGATGTTATGCACACTCGGCTGTCCCGGGGAGGTCTGGGGAAGCCTCGGGGCCAACATCTGAGGCGCCGGGGGTCGGATCCCGCCTGGACCGGCAGCCGGAGTCCGAGGAGCGCTGACGGCACCGGGAGCGACAGCCTGGTGCGGTGCTGACTGTATAATTGCTGCGGGCGGCTCTGCCTTGATTACGTGCGACCCCGCGCGCACGGGCACAGAGTTTGGCGGCAGGCTGCTGTTAACGAGCCCGCCGACAACCGAGTGACCCGTCGCGTTGGAAACCGCCGCGGGGCTCGCGTTATTGTTCCCGTTCAGAGTCGCACCGGGACCCGCCGCGCGCACAGGCGGCCTGACAAGTGTCACGGCGGGTCCCGCCGCCGGGCTCGCAGCCGGAGCCGGAGCGGCAACGCTCTGTGAGCTCACGAGAGGCGGCTGGATTACGCTGTTCGACGAGGGGGGCACCGTGGCACCGGTCAGCCCTTTAGACAGCACGGGTCCGCCGCTGACAGCCGGGACAGACGTCGCAGCGCCACTTGTCACTGTCGTCCCCACCACAGGAGGGGCAGCGCTTCCTGAACCGTGCGAGTTCATAGTTTTAGTCTCCCATTGAAACTGTGCGCCGACGACGAGACAACTTTCTCCCGGTGATCCGGGAGGTGAGTTACACCTCCGCCCACAACAAGTGCCCCGCCAGCGTAGTCCGTGCTGGCTGTCGACGCGACCGTAGTAGAACCATGGGGACCTGGTGTGATGAGACCCCCTGCGCTGCAACTTGTTTGGAAAGGAGCTGAAACACTCTTGGATGTGATGGGGCAAGACTCTGGCACTTCTACCGGTTTCCTCTGCCCTGGTGCTTGTTTTTCCACGTTACTCTCAGAGTGTCGAAAGAGCAAAACAACATTAGTTACAGCGTTACCTGCTCAGCCACCGTCCTGACCAAGTCCCAGCTGGACATTAGCTCGCTTGTCCCGGAACTATAGCCATGTAATTACCGGGCGCTTCGTGCCTACCCCCGTGATTATTGTGATACAAGGGCGACAGCTGTGACTCTACAGACCGTGCGGGATGATAAACTACCGCTTTATTCACCTCTGTGTGGAATAAAAGCTCTTCCAGCGGGCCGAAGCCAACCGCCATCTTCACACTCCTGCGAGCTTGTGAGAAATGAGGTATTTACCAGTTGACGTGCGCATGCGCTCAACGACCAAAAGGCCTCGGTGGAAGCCCGTCGGCGCGCTGTGATTGGCTGCTGCGGACTGTTAAAGGCGGTACCAATGGCTCCGACCCGTCATTCCAACGGATGTCGGAGACGGAACATCATCGCGGCGGAGTTGAAATGTTTTCGTCAAATTTTACGCCGTCGCCCGCTTGTTTATGCGGTTACGACGTCTCGTCCGTTTCGGAATCGTGCCCTGTGGCTTGTCATAGAGTAAAAATGTGGTTTGCAACAAGCTAACGGTCCGAATTTGAGAGTTTAATCACTGTGGATTTGCTGTGCAAGATGGCTCCGCTGCTTTTGGTCAGCGAAGTGGAGTTGCTGTTGTAAAAGAGGCGTTTGAGGGCGCCACACCCTCATTTACAGTGGAAAGCCTCCTGTCAGCCGGCAAACTCCCACCTACATTCGCTTTTTAGATAAAATCCAACACAAAACATTAATAAAATGTTTTACTTTTCTTTATGCTTTTAAATGTGAATTAAAATGCAACTTATTAAGAAGTTGCAAATGTTCAGATCAGGACGCGCACAAGACATAAACATAAGATTCGAATGATTTTTGGTTTTCACATGAAATCTTAGCGCGAGTGGTGCCATGTTTAGGTTTAATCAGGTTTATATCTGTTATAGCTGCGATAAATGTTACCCACAAACAATTAATAGATAATTAGAAACTAGAAAATAAGTAAATAGTAATATCAAAGGGATCTTTCTTTTACTTATTTTCTTAAAATTAAAACCAAATAGGAAAACACTCGTGTAAATATCCCTAATTATTATTGTGTGTGTGTGTATATATATATATATATATATATATATATATATATATATATATATATATATATATATATATATATATATATATATATATATATATATATACAGACACACATATATAAAGATTTTTAAAAAACACATGCTATCAACTAGTTTTATGTTCTAGGTCGAATAAATGTTTAAATGTATATATATATATATATAATTAAATTATACAAATGGGCTTTTAAATAGCAAAAAAACAACATGAAGACAAAATGCACATTTTGAGAGACCTCAAGAATGCTTCTTAAAGCTGTATTTGAAAAAGTTGTTGACTTTCTCATCTTACAAAACATGACTTGTCACTGATCCATATGCATGTGTCATTTCAATGCCATTTTGATACAAAATGATGACTTTGTTATGTTTAATATATTATGATTGACCGTAAATACATTGGCTTTGTGGGGCAGGTGAATCATCAAGTTGTCGGTTTGCCTAAATGTTCAAATAGAGTGAAATACGTTTTAATTTGTAATGTAATCCACCTGGCAATTGCTTTGTGCGCGAGCTTGAAAACTAAACTAACCCGTTTTATACGCAGGTGACGCAGCATCAAAGAGGTACGTCACTGCCAATCTTATAAATCGCACAGGTGCGCGCTGATTGTGCACATTGCTGATTAGTTGGTGTCTGATGTGTTCGGCGGGTAAATGCGCTGCGATTTAAACGCTGCTTATCAAATTGAAGACGCTTTTTTGTTGCTGTAAACATGGGTGGCAGAGGTGGCACTCCTTACATTGGTAGTAAAATAAGTTTGATATCGAAGGCACAAATTCGTTACGAAGGAATATTGTCCTCCGTCGACACAGACCGGTCCACCGTTGCTTTAGCCAAAGGTAGGTTGATTCTTTGCAGTGCGACTAGGGCCTACAATACTTTTGTTTTTGTTTTTTTGCCTGATGGCTTTCCTTATGCTAAATTCAGATTTTAAATATGTCTGAGATTAAACAAAAACCCAATTATCTTCATTTTCCAACAGTTAAATCCTATGGGACAGAGGACCGGCACTCTGATAGACCAGTGCCACCCAAAGATGAAATCTATGAATACATCATCTTCAGAGGAAGTGACATAAAGGATATCACTGTGTCTGAACCACCCAAACCGCACCATGGACTGCCTTGTGACCCTGCCATTGTACAGGTGTGTGGCTGTTTTTTTCTCCTTTTGCTGAGGTGTTTGGCTTTAACCCATAAACACAACTGGTCAAACAAGTGTGTCTTAAATGTTTTAGTCATCTATTGGAAGCTCCTCTGCTGCATATCACCCACGCTGGAGTCCATACAGGGACATGATGCCCACCTACAACCAGCTAGCTGCCAGTTCTCTACTCAACCAGCAGTACAATGCAGCGCTGGGACTAGGTATCGTCAAGTCGCCTCTTTTTTAAATCTATTGGCATCGTAAAGGTGTATATTTAAGCTTTCTGCCCGAGTGATATTTATGGCTGTTCACCATATGAACTTGCACTGCTGTTTCTGCTTCATGCAGTACCAGGTTTCCAAGGCATCCCAGCCAGAAGAGCTCCCACAGTGGAGCAGGCTGTCCAGACTGTACCGTTGACCATTGTTGCCCAGAAAAAGGGGAAATCTGCAACGGAGCCCCAGAGAAGACCGCCTGTTCGTCCGACGCAACGCACCATCCGGGATGGTTCTCGTACTCAGAAGGAGAATATTTCCACCAGTAAGCTTACAAAATACACACCTTTTTTCTTGTTTTGCAATTAAATTTTTATTAAATCCAACTTAAAAATTTAACCTTTTATATATATATATTTTAGACCGGACACCAACCCAGCCAGCTGCACCCAAAACTCAAGTCCAAAGCACTGATAACCAGAAACAAAGGCAAAAACAAGGTATCCACAATATCTCAGATTATTAAACTGAGTCTTACTGTTAGTATAGCTATAGAATTTTTTTCCTCAAATGTCGGAGGGGAGCAGAACACCACGAACTAAACAAATCTTTTAGTAAAACTTGCAAAACTAAATATCAATGACTGGATAATCCAGCTCTATCTGGTTTGTGAACCACTTCTACATTCTAAACTTTTTTTTCGTTTGACTGCTCGGGTGCAGGCAATCGCAGGTCCAGGAACCGAAGCAGAGGCCAACTTCTTGTGAAAAACTCAAAAGCCACGACCTTGCAGTTTGAGTCGGATTTTGACTTTGAGACTGCAAATGCTCAGTTTAAAGATGATCTTATGAAAGAGGTTGTAGGTATGTATGTTTGTTTCAAAGGATATTCACCATTTCACACAATATTTATTATGTTCATGATGTTTTGAACCTGCTCCAGTCGAGAAGGTGGATTCTGGGGAGCCTCTGGACAGCCAAGGTGTGCAGGAGGAGGAAACTCCTGTGGATAAGTACTACGACAAAGCTAAAGGCTTCTTTGACAACATTTCGTCAGACCTTAAGCCAAGGTGATTTTTATAACAGTCTGCGGTTTTGTCTTTGTCACATCGAGGGTTTTTGTGGTTCTTAGCTGCTGTTTTCTGTACATCCTCAGACGGACCACATGGGCAGAGGAGAAAAAGCTAAACATGGAAACCTTCGGAGTGCCCGGGCGCTTCCTGAGAGGCAGAGGGTTCAGGGGTCGAGGCCGCAGAGGGCAGAGCACCGCTGAGCAGCGACCGCTCCCAAAAGTTGGTAGTGGGAGGGTGTGAAATCTTTTCTTTTTTGGTGTTAATAATTTTTTGTAAACGTTTTCTGTAAATAATGGATATTGTAGTTTTCTACTTATTTAAAAGAAAAAAAAAGTACCTCCCTTTTTTCCCCTTTTTTGAAGCAAAGATTTTTTTTTTCTTTATCCCAAATGTGCATTTATGGGAATATTGTACTTTGGTCCTTTTTCTATTATATGGAATGGAAGAACAATTTCCTTTAGTCCCAGCAGCTGTACACTTGAAGCAAATGTAATAATTAGTAGTTAAGTTTAGAAACATGCAATGTAGAATTTGTCTTTGTACAGAATGGCAGGCATGTATTTTTGTTTTTCCTTTAAGTATTTGAATGTATTATACTTTGTTTGCTTGACTGTCCAACTATAACTCCGAATTAGAGTTAAATTGAGTAGAGGATAGTTTTCTCAAAGACAGCTGTAGCTTTGTTTCCCCCCTACTTGTATAAAATGAACACTGTGGAGAAATGTCTTACAGTTGCTATTAAATGTGATTAATGGAAATTCTTGTTTCTACATTCTATATCCTATATAGGTTTATAAAACTTTCATTAAGCTTAAAATTCTCTATTGCAGCCTGTACAGTTTCAACTAGTTTACAGAACACTGCAGGATCAGTTTTGTAAATGTGGTGGTTTGCAAATGGAAGCCAGTGTGTTGAACTTGGGGCCAAGGTCTGACATGAAGTTCATGAATGAATAGTCAGGAAAAATGATTTCTTCCAGGTCAGAGAGGTTGTCTGGTTCCCCCTCGTCTGCGTAGAGGTGAGGCTGATAGTCCTCCAGATCTTCTGTCTCAAGTGAGGAAAGTCTCTGCAGACAAAATGTAATGATTTACTGCTGTGTACACTTGGAGCTTAGTTATAAGGCTAAACATGAGGAGTCACAGCACTGCCTTTAAAATATACTGCAATACCAACCCGATCAAGCAGGGCTAAGAGAGCTGAATCTAGCTCAGTGTTGTAGTTTGTTTTGTGGCGATTTATTGTGCCCCACTCCTGGACCTGTGTATTTAAAAAATATACATTAAAAAAATTTTTTGTCTTTAAAGTGATTGTGTTCAACTGTTACTCTACCTGGAGGTTGAGCTTGCTTCCATTGGCCATTTGAGGATTCCAGGTCATCTCGAATTGATAGAAAGACTAATTGGAAGAAGAACTGATAAATTTAATTTGAATTGTGAAAGTAACTTTATTCTATTACTAGCATGGAAACAACAGTCAAACATTTAGTTGTACTTCTGTATTATTCATAGTTCAGTTTTTGCCTCGGTAAGCAAGTTTTGAGGAGTCGGGAGGAACGGCTCACTGGATAGTGGTGTTTTGTCTACAACAATTTTGTGCGGATGTCCCATGACTTATTGCATATGGTTAAATGTGTGTGTATATATACTCATGCAAATGTTAACCAATGAGAGCTTCACTTCAATAGCCCTGACCTTTCAAGAGTGTATTACCTGCTGTGTGTTCCTGTTGAACAAAGGGGACATGTTTTCTTTTCTGTAATCCTTGTGTTTGTAGTTGAAGTTGTGCTCCATATTCTGTTGAATAGACAGGAGTGACTGATCACCAGCTGATTTAAAGTAGTCTGTCCAATGTTATTGAACATTCAGTATTTTTACAAGCAGTTTTCAGTAGAGATGATGAAACCTGTAAAAAATCTAATTGGTCACAATGTTTTCAGTGAACCTGAATTCATGTAAAACAAATCTACTTCAGGTCTTGCAGTTTAATCATTGTCATCAGTACCCACATTGATTAAGAACTGGGTTTGTTGCACTCCATTGTGCAGGTCTTGCCAGTTAGATGAATCCTGTTGCTTTTTAACAGTGGACACTGTCAGGACACCATTGGGTAACTTGGAAGACAATAAAAGAAATGGTAGCTGTTATTTTAAAAAAGCAAAATATGCTTTTTTTTTTCCAAATACTTCTGAGTAGCGACCTTGCAGTCTGTTCCTGGTTTTTCAATGTTTGATGTGAGGAGGGTCTCGCCATAGGAGTCGCCAATCGGCAAAGCATGGAACTCCTTTTTGCAGGAGATCCCGACTGCCATGAGTAGAAGAACTGTCGGTGAGAAAGAGACAATAAAATGAAATTCCTGTGCTTGTGGAGTTGCACAGAGATTGGTTACATCGATAATTGAAATCCACAGATTTTCTGGAGGATTTTAGCGGTAATTGTGTTTGACAGAAAAATCTATGCTATGTCTTTTTGTTGGGATAAAGAAGTGGGTCATGAAAATTAATTTCTTACGCAGGAGTAAAATCAGCGAGGCGAAGACTATGCCTGTTGCACTGGAGGCAGACGTTATTACAGTGTCTCGGTGCATTCTGCAGTTGGGTGTCACAGAGCAATCGCACACAGTCACACTGAGGTTGTACACGCCAAACTTTCCCTGCATGTCAAAGATCTTTAGACGAACTGTGTGTTTGCCGGCATACACACCAGGCTCCTTCACCAAGCCAGCTGTGTAACCTAAGAGAAAGAATAACAAAGACAACTAAGAGAAAGAATAACAAAATGTAATTTTGTTGTGATATTTAACTCCATAGCTAATGGTAGGCTACCGTATGAAGGGTTCAGTGCCCAGTTTCTTTTGTCTTCCCCCAGCAGTTTAAATGCAAAAGGCCCTCCAAAGGGATTCTCATCCAGGTCGAAGGCTGTGATGTTGAAGGTGGCGGGGCTGTCTGACACGCACACATCCATGTAGTCCAGTGTCAGCTGTGGCACGTTGTCATTCTGGTCAATCACATGGATGTTCACCGTAGCTGTGCTTGTCAGAGGTGGCTTACCTGTTCAAGATTTTTTTTTTGTGTCACAAAAGTGTTGTACATTTAAATTAAACCTTTTTAGGACATGAAAATAAGAGACATTTAGCATATGTCCATTCCAACTAGCAATACTATGAGTTTTACCATTGTCCACTGCATGTACTAAGATGGTGTAGACACCGTTGATGACATGAGGAGACTCTCTATCCACTGTCTTGACTGTTGTGATGTTGCCAGTGTGGGGATCCACTGTTACCCAGCCGGCAGGATCATGTCCTACAGAATACCTTGTGCCCAAAATACAGTGTGCATTATTATAGGTGATCACAGATGAGATAAAATAAGATAACATTAACATGACTCACACAATGTCTCTTGCATGACTGGCATCAGGATCAACAGCAGTTACTTTGTCTATCCAGGTGCCCGTGGAAGCGTTCTCTTCCAGAAAGGCCTCTTTGACAGCTCTGTTGAACTCTGGGGGGTCGTTGGTATCCTCAATGTCAATGATGACTTTTACAGACTGAGGCCCACCTCCACCTTTGACGGTGTCAACTTTCCAGAGGCCCGAGGTCGTCCTCTCCTTGACTTTACAGGAGAAATATGGCATCTCATTTTCTACTGAGATGGACAGCTCCCTCTGTGCTCCCTTCTCGAAGTCCAACGCCTGAAATGGAACAGTAGGGAAGATGCAGGAGGAGCTTTATCATATGGAGTTTGATTAGCCATATTTTTTATTCATAAAACATTTTGTGATTTATGTATGCACCAACTTTAAAAATGAACTTTAATGACAATGACAAACAGGGATGTAGTAAATGTCAGACTGGAAGCGGGCGTCAGTATAATGCAGCAAAACAGCACTTACATTGACAACCGTCAGGATGCCATCATTGGTATCTGCGTCCGTTTTTATCTTGAAGTGCTTTCCTTCATCACCTTGGATGGTGTATTTAGCTCGCCATGCTGGACTGTTCCGACTATCTCTGTCGCTCACATGCAGCCGTAGAGGAGAGGAGCCAGTCTCATATTCCTTCACTTTGCCGGTGCTCTATAGTATAAATCCAGGGTGCAGAAGAAATCTAGGTTACTCATACTTCCTGCAGCTCTTAGTGAATGTGTTCATAATGTTACTCAGTAGAGCTAACATGACTTAATAGAAGTGTCAAATTAACAGTATAAACACTGGCAACACTGATTTTTTTACAGTACAATTCTTTGTAATAAAATTGTTAGCGTGGCATGTTCTTGCAAACAAATCCCTGAACAATGTAAACTTGTATTTGTGTAATAATTTGTTTTTGAATAGGGCATAATTGCATACTGATTTAAATGAGAATAAAAAATACAGCTTGAACAACAACAGAAGCATTATTATAAAATATACCCACATGCAAAGAAAAGCATTTTAAAAAAGATTGCATCCGCTCATCCCTACAAAATAATGTTTATATGAAGTATCAGGAACTCATTCTCGGTTCATTATTTATTAACATATTTTCATCATATATATAACATATTCTTTATTTTGACTTACCAGTTACTCTGTATTTCTGTTTTGTTGCAGGTTATGTTTTAGCAGGCGTTTGTCTGTCTGTTTGTTAGCAAAATATCTCAAACTATTTTGGCCAGATTTTCCTAAAATTTTCAGCGGATTTTGGGAATGATACCATGAATAAATGATTCAATTTTGGTAATGATTGAGATTATTTTCTGGAATACTTTGGATTTTTTGTTGTTTGAGGTATATAGATATTCAAAAGGTGCCATTGTTTGGGGCCACCTGGTGGTGATATCTTGCACCTGCATGTCTCCTTGTTTTCTTTGTACACAACATTAGAGACACAGGTTACTAACCAGGGCACTGTGTTGGATCAAATTTACTTTGTATGTCAACATCAATCACAGTTCAGATACAACAGTGATGAAAATTGATTCATTTCAGTCCATTATGGCACTTTTTATCAATAAGTATAGGATTACAATTACAATATGCTTGGTCTGCATTCTGAGAGTGTTTTTGTAGTTTCTTAAGGTGTTTTTGCCTGCTTGCCTTGGTTTCACCTATGCAATGAGATACAATATTCGAAATCTCTATGGATAATTATACTAGATAAATACATCAGGTTAAAAACAATATGGTGTCTACCCATATAAGAGTGACTGCAGACTAACAAAAATAAATGAGTGACAGTCAGAAAGATGGCTGACCCTTGATTTAGTGTGATATTTTCAGATAGCAACAGCAATATGTGATGACACTATATACACTATCGTAATATTAAAGCTGTATGTGTGATGTGATGTTGTTGAGCCTGGTTTAACTGAGACAACTGCATACCGTTTGTCCAATGATGGAAGGAAGGTGGTTGTTGCCATCCTGGACATGAATCACAACAGTGGTTGAACCGGAAAGGCTAACTACTTCACCATGGTCCTTAGCCTCCACCAGTATGGTAATCATTTCAGCCACCTTCAAACAAGAAAAGTTTTTTTCATTATATGTCGTATTCTCCTCCTATCAGGTAGAATTGTACTATTTATAGAATTGTACTATACTAATGTCACATGACTAATGTCACTTGCCTCATAGTCTAAACATCCTCTGAATGAGATTGTTCCAGACTCATCAATGAAGAATTCAGTGTCTGGAAGGTTTGGAGAAACTGATTTGATTTCATAGTGGAAAGTTGAGTTTGGTGTCCCCCTCTGGTCTCGGTCATGGGCGAGCACAGTCAGGAGATAAGAGCCTGTTGCAAATGACAAAACTCTTTAGACTGCTCCTAAACAATGAGGAGTCAAACAAATTGGAAAGACATATAGTTTATTGTATTATTTACCTTGTGTGCTGTCTTCATTGACAGAGACTTCATACAGACCCTTCTGAAAGTGTGGTGGGTTGTCGTTGATGTCCCGTATGGAAATCTCAACGCCTAAATTAGTGTCAATTGTTAAATCAGCCTTTCGGATCTGAAGTTTCAGCTATGGATTGAGAGATATAACTTAAAATAAGTCACAGAGATCAGGTAAAATAAAGTTGACACCAGTAAAGGTAAGAAATTAGTTGATATAAGTAGATTTTAATTTAATATGTGTAGAGTCTAACCATCAACGATGTCCTCTCCTCATAGTCCACAGCCCTGTGGACAGACACGATGCCAGACCTTTTCTGAATGGAGAGGAGTCCCACTGGCTCCTCATCCACTCCTTCCCCATGGAGCTCAAAGGATATCTCATCATTGCGCTCAATATCAATCTAGAACATATCAGCAAACGCTTTACTTTTGAATTTTGGGACCCTGCTTTTTCTGTTTACAAGGACTAATGGGCTATATTTTATATGAAGAAACACAAATTGAAGAGAATAGTATCACTAATGTGAAAATAAAACTCATTACAGACAGCTGTCACAATTAAATGTATAATCTTAAGAGCTTTTCTTGCAAATGGTAATGTTTAGTTATTGCATTTCTTATCATCAATAGTTCTATAAATTATTTCAAATAGGTATTTGAACATTTAGAGTGTGTGCTTAGAGGGAGTGATTTATTTGTTAACAAATAGTGTGACCACTTTTCTTTACTCAGTAGTTTTCCCACCTTGCCCAGCATGTATGGGAATGGTCCTGTTTGCCCCTCCTCAATTGAAAAGGTGTCAATTATCCAAGACCTTCTCTGACGGATCAGCTGCTCTGAGCATGCTGCACTTGATGACATATATATCTGAAAGAGGAGCAGCCAACCAAACCAGATGCACATGGTCTTTACAAAACAGTCGGTATGCAAAGTAGAATTCTTGTTTGAGGCGATAGGCTGGAGGTCATAAGTCATACACTTGGGAATAAGTCCTTTAAAAGGGTCATTGTGGTGGATAGTTGGCGAACCGGTTCCACTCAAATGTACAGGCATTTACACAAAAACACACTGTGTATCTGAACTTTGCAGCTTTCACCTCTGGTATATGAATTACTAACTACTACTTTTTTGACCATTTAGTCACTTAGTGATCAAAATTCTCTCATGAAACGTCAAGCTAAAAGATCAACTGTCAATCGAATATCATAAACCCCTAAACCAACAGAGGTAGAAAATAGCATTTACTTCAAAGAAAAAATATATAATGGAAAGAACAATATAACAAACCTTCTATCTATTAGCTACCTAAGCTTGTGTCACATTTAAGTGCAACTGAAGTATAGCACAAAAACGTCATCTATAAAATTCAAATACTAATAACACTATATATATATATATATATATATATATATATATATAGTAACAATAGTATATATTTCCAATTAAACTAATTTCAGGGAAAAAATGTAATTTATGTTGCTACATACCAGGAGGAAGAGGCCAAACATTGTTAGGTCAGTACAGTCAGCTCCGAGTGTTTGAGGACTGGCTCTTCTAACAATTGACAAAAAGGAAAGACAAGACCCTGCCCTCTCTGCTTTACACACCCACATACATAAAGCTAATGTAAGTTGAAACATGTACGCAGGGTGGAAAGCACCATCCAACTGCAAAAGACTTCTTGAGAGGGGCTTGTCACAAACGTTGAGCGTGACTTGTCACATTCAGACATAAAATGATTTACTATTAAGTGGCTGGTAGGCGTTCACATTTTAAGAAGTTCATGTCCCGCCCCAGCGTGTGTCAATAACCTTCAACATATTCCAGTTTAGATATGAGGTTTGCATAATAACTGAATAATTCTTTATTTATCCAACCTTTTTTAAAATATTGCCTTATTTTATACTGAAATGTAGTATGTTGAATGAAAAATACCCAAATTTTCCTCTTAGAATTCGTCTTCAACATAACTTTATGTGGTGTCAACAGTCTCCAAACTTGACAAACTTGACCATATTTAAATGAGGCTGTTCTGCAGGTTCCTTGCAAGTTGTTGGACTTTTGCTGACTGGAAGAGCACCTGTTTACAGACATTAACACAGCTTGAAATAACCAGAAGCGGTTAAGTTTATTCTTAAAAAACAATAATTCACTTAGTTTCTCTTTTGTTATAGGTAAAACATTTTGTAAGACATTTTGTTAGAGATTAAATTGAAATAAACCTAGAAAACTGACAATTTGCATTTTAAAGGACAATGTGTTACTAACAAAAAGAGTACATGTAATGATCAGAATCAAAGTTACCTAAAGTCATCCATCATTCGATGATCCTGTATACTTCACATCATTGTTTTACTGTCCTTGATGGTGTTAATACTGTACAAAATTTAGAAACATCCGGTGAGGTCGGAAATAGGGTAACAGATCTTGCCCCCTGAAACATGCCAAAACGGGAATGAAAAGTGGTGAGAATTAAAAGGAAATCTCCATATTTACAGTTCATGGTCTCCACCTCCAAAACACACAGAACCAAGTAGAGCTTATGAATCAAAGCAAAGGTTGAAAGCAGTGATAAGAGCCACGGTGTGGGAGACAGTTGCAGTTGAGAGGCCACGTTCACCCTAACCCGGGCCAAGGTGTTAACAACTATGCTGCAGGTGGAGATCGATTGTGAGGAGGTTGCATTCTACGAAGATGACGATGGTGGAGTCTGACTCTTCAGCCTCTCTATCTCCGTTGGTATAGCTCTCCGCTTGACTGTGCTGGTGTGTGTTTCTTCATCGTCTGAGCCGACTACAGGGGTGTCCCTTCCGTTGGCATTGGAGGCCTCGCTGTCATAGGAGGAGTTTGACGATGTGGAGGAAATGCGAAACTTGGCTTCACGGGCCTCAAGAACATGTCGAAAAAGTCCATTACTGACGGCTTCCTCATTGTTGTTGTTTCCTTGGACTGTGAACCAGATAAAACATGAAATTAACAAAAAAAAAAAACATTCGGATGCATTGTCATGCTTTATTTTTTAATATTTCTGTTCTGCTTTATAGTTTCCATACCTGGCAATGGTGAGGTCAGGACCCCCTCTTCCCCAGAGCTGAAGAAGACATCCAAAGACTCCTGGTCAGAGATGTCAATGAACTCCATCTCATCCAGCAAGTCCACGTTCACCTCCATGGATGAGATGCTTCCAATGGGAGCTGCAAGGTGAAGACATGTATATATAGATGTGCATCTGTGTATCAGTGTGTATAGGTTTACAGAAACGCTGCCGGTCCAACTCACTTCTCTTGAAGTCTCTGGTGTAAAGGTGTGCTGAGGACAGGTAGACATCTGCGTCGTGCTGAAAGACCTCCTCAAAGAACCGCTGTCTCTCTCTCAGCTTAAGCTGCTGCGCTGCATCCGCATCTGGGAGCCTCTGGCCACGCTCGGCTTCCGCTGGAAATCACAACAGCAGAACGGCATCTTAGATACCACCTCATACCTGGGGCCTCAAGGCCAGAAAGCATAAAGGGCTGCATCCCAGTCAGAACACAGAGAAGTTCCTCCATTATGGTAGAGTTGGGTTTGCTTGTCAGTGAGATCACCTGGTGTCGTATCATGTGATATGTAGTCTGAGATCTTTATTACAGTCACACGGGGGTCAAATGCTGGTAGCCAGAAGGGGGAGACATTGAGCTATGAGTGAAAAACGTAAGGAGGTAGAATTCCTATTTTTATGGACTTTGCTGTGATTGACTGTTGAAATTCAGCAGAGTCAGGATACTAAATAAGAACTCAATATCTTATATCACAAGTAATACAATATGCTGTTGATATCTTATATGTACATAATCTGTTTTCATTTTCATTCCTGTGATTAATTCAATCAATGAATGATGGTCAAACAAACTGATAAACAAATTGTTGGGTCTGTACTAGCCTGTACATTAACTAAATCAGTGCTGATCTACAGATTGTTCTGGAAAGACGAGCCGCTGTATCTCTTGCTAAGTTAATCTTGTTTGAGATACCATGTGATCCCATTTTCCTCCTCATCAGCATCACTGTAATAAAGCTGAGTGCACCGTGTGAGAGTGGAGCGGTGAACTGCAGCAGTGTGACTGCAAGAGGCATGAGGAAAAGGAAAATGCAGGGCTCAGCCGTCACTGAGAAGTAAACACAAAAACATATTCCTACATTGTCTGTAAAACACGACTCATATGGAAGTAGCTTAGATAGAAAATACAAAGGGAGCATTTGAGTTAAAGGACATTTCTGGGAATAATCAGATTCACTTTTTTACGTTATATGTTACAGCCTAAGAGTTGTCCAAATGTTTAAAAAAAAACGCTCACCTTATGTGAAGTGGGAAAAAAAAAAATTTTGAGTTGTGTTGGTAAGTTTAAGCAATGTTTTTACGTTTATTCCCTCTGAACAACCCCCACTTAAGCTAGCAGTTTCTCTCTGTTTCTAGTCTTTGTGCTATGCTAACATAGCATCCTTTTTTTACATAGCCTACCAATAAAAGAGTGGCATTTTCTTGACAATTAAGTCAATAAGCATATTTCCAAGAACTCAAACTATTTCTTGAAAGCTACAGTGTGTAGTTTATGGCTTCTGGTGGTGTCTATTGGCGAATTTGCAGATTGTAACCGGGTTTTGTTCTTTCTGGGCTACAGCAGAAACATGGTGGTGCAACATGGCATCCCTGGTGGAGAAGGACCCACTTCCCGTGCAGATAAAAATATCTCCAACTAAGGTAATAAAATTACAATTCTTATTTTTATTGAATCATACATTAATTAAAACATACATATGAATATCATGCTCCATTTCCAAGTCTGTAGCACTAGATGCTGCTAAATGCCTCTAAAACTTACACACTGTACCTTTAAATCCACTTTTCAGGTGATAAAAACATGTTTCACATACAACAATACTTGAGTATGCACCAAGAATCATCCAAGAACCAACCAAGTATTTCATTACAAACTACATTTGCACTCTGCTTCCTTTACTAAGAGACATGAGACAGTCATTAGAGTAGTTTCTGGGTTTTGAGGAGCCATTAGCCCACATGTCGCAGGCAGTCATTGAGCTAATTGCATTTGAGCCTTGTCTAAACTGTAAATACTGTGAAGATCATCTGGCCTGTGTTGAGAGCAGCTCTATAAATACACCGGTAAAAGATGGAGAATTGAACACCTTCAGGATGTTTAGGAAAGGAAAGGGCTTCTCTGTTCTTCTCTTTTGACACAAGCTCTCTGGTGTGTCCTCGTGATGAACTATTTTACCTGATAAATGCTGCAGTCAGGATAAAATTGCCAACACTGTAAATCTGGCCCGAAAGCAGCAACAAGTTGCTTTCTTGAGAGTGCTGCATCAGCCCCCACCGCCCTCCCGAGTCAAGCCAAGGCACATGTCTGCGGTGATAGCAGGACACGCGCCTGTCACTGCAGCTCTGCTGTGACGTATTTGACAGCCTGACTCCTGGGTACAGGGGCCTTGCCAGGCCTGGGATCGGATAGAAAGAGTTCAACTCAAACCCCAGGGATGGACCAGCAGACACCACCTAAGGCATACGATATATGAGCGCAGACAGAGCCCGGGAACATAAGCGGGATCCTCCATAGACTGAAAACACAAAAATCTACTCGCAAACTCACCACAAAAAGTAATGAGTTGTGCATTGCCTTTTTTATTACTTTGTGGTTTTGTTATATTTAACTTGATAATTCATATTTGAAA
This sequence comes from Lepturacanthus savala, assembly GCA_030544235.1. Lineage (NCBI taxonomy): Eukaryota > Metazoa > Chordata > Actinopteri > Scombriformes > Trichiuridae > Lepturacanthus > Lepturacanthus savala. The sequence goes on from CM060463.1 coordinate 10,036,129, forward strand.
ATGAGCCATTGATTGAATCACGCACTTCTTGGGGCATCGAGAAATGAATTGAACCATTAAGCCACTGAGACACCCAATATAATAAATCTTTGTATCATGATATGACTTACTCAAACACACAAAAACTCCACTCTGGGGCATCATGTGAACACAGTCAGAATGACTTGTCTTCCATTCAGGTAGATGAATATCTGTTTTTGTCAAACTTTGTCACATGACTTTTCTTTGGCCAGTCAGATAGGATGAGATCATTCTTTTCAAGTAAATGCTCATCTCATTCTCCTTATGCAAACCCTCATGTCCTGGATCATACTGGCATCCCTGCTATTTTCAACTTTGTTTTCTTCTTATTTGTTCTTACAGGAGAAGGTATTTAAGAAAAAGTCCGGAGGGGAATATAATTGAAGTTATTTTGTAAATCTCCCTCTAGAACCACATAGGACATAATAACCTACAACTGTTTTCAGTCCACTTTACATCAAATAAACTGACCTTAATGTATAAACTAATTGAAGTTCCCCTTTAAATATAGTGAGGTATTAGTCCTCTTCGCTTTCCTGAAACCTTTTAAGTCATTTCAACAATCGCTCTGTACCAAACAAAGGTAAGAAGAAGTTGTGTCTACTTGTAATTGGCTAGTTGCAATTAAAAAAAATAAGGAATGAGGATACTGTACTGAAATGGCAGGTAAAGAACAGAATTGTCATCTTTATGGCAGTTTTCCTTCCAGCAGTTCAGTCTATGTCTATGTGTGTGTGATGTTGTGAGTTGTGTGTATGTGTGTGATACTCTCCCTCTCCTCGCACTCCTAAACAATTAGAAAAGCTTTTGTCTACACAGAGTCATAAGGAAGTGAAGGGGGCCTCGCTGACAAAGCAACATGTCAACAACCATTCAGAGCTGCCCGTTTGACATGTGTGTTTAAATGAAAAGAGCTGCTTGTTTTATGTGACCGGCCGAGAACATTGCATCAGACAGAACACAAGATTAGTTTTTGGATGAATAAATATGTTTCTTTTGAAAAGCAGAGCAGACAGGAGTTAGACAGCATGTTTGTGCTTCAACATTCCCTGTAGAAATTATGCTTTTCATTACAAGCAACAAAATGCTTATCCTGGAGGGTTTTTTTCCTACTCAGTTAAACACTGATTGATCTCAACATTGATTGCTTCTACTTAAAGGCTAAGGCCCACGGAGAGCTAAAGGTTAGCTACAGATGCATATCCTCAAATTGATTTTGCTTCCCTATCCAGTTCTTTTTCCCATTGAATCACCTTGATCGATGCGGCTTTCCTTGCCGCGGACGACCCTGGTGACCTCTGATTAGTGCAACCACTCCACTCACACGGGAAAATCCTCTGTGGCAGGGAAAGCATGGGCACGGTGTCCACCGATGAGATCACATAGTCTGCTGCAGCCCCCGCCACAAGCCAGAGTCTTTAGTTTCATACCGCAAAACGTCTGAAGGGCCCGTGTCTTCAAGAGGGAGAGGATGGAGGGATAAACAACCTGCAGGCTTGTCTCACTGTTCATTTTTGAGGGGGTTTAGTCTTTTCTTCTGTTTCTCTTTCTTTCTATGCTTTCCCTCTTTCATTCTGTCTCTTTTCTGTATTTATTTCTAATATATTTCTCTTTCTCTGTCTGACTTTTTATTTTTTTTCTCTGTTTGTCTCTCTGTGTCTCTCTTCTTTGTTTCTTTTTCTCTTTCTTTTCTTGCTGTCTCCCCCACCCGTACTTTCTGTCACCCGCCTCCGTCCTTCCTCTGAGTGCTTGGGGAGTTGAGGAAGGAAAGGTCAAAGTTCAAGGCTGACGAGCAGCTGGACACGCAGGATGACTGGAACAGATAGATAGACAGAGATGGGGATGGACAGCGAGCCAGACGCGTCTGTGTGCCTCTTTGCCTCCCCACATAAAGACAAACCCAGATCCTCCGCTCAGCGGGCAGAGAAAGAGCCCATTCAGAGCCTGACAAAGGCAGAGATGTAAGGGAACGGGACCGGCCTGCACTTCTTAGCCATGATGCCACTTACAGGAAATCATTTCGAATGCACCGGAGGCTGAATACGCTTTAAACCCAGTGGAACTACACCCCTGTTAAATTCCTCTTTTTATTAAATTTCTGGGAAAACAGCGTCATGACAACGCTTCTCAGCAGATTCAAGCATGACTGCCAGCACATGCACATATAATGCATTGTCCCCACATGATGATAAAAAGACAATTTTCAAAATCAGGTCACTATATATTTTTCAGCGTCTGCATGGTCTCAACGTCATGTGCCTCTCTCCGCTGTCACATTTTCAAGGACGGGACCCTGAAACGCAGGCTCAGAAAGCACCAACTGTGCAACCAGCCAAGAAAAAACATTGATCTGGAGGCTACATGACGGACTGGAAGGGCTCTGTGTCGCCCACAGGCTGCCATTAGCCCATCTCTGTGCAAAATGTAAGAGTGAACTCTCAGGCAGACGCCCTGTGATGGGAAAGAAAGGGAACTTCGGGGCAGAACACGCTGGAGCTCAGAAATGTGCCTCACCACATGATCTTGTTGTTTTGGTTGTCTGAGCATATTATAGAGCAGCTTTCCAGACTCTCAGTTTGATTCTATTCAAGCAAGCTGAGTTTATTTATTTATTATTTTTTCTGAGAACTGGATTCCTTATTCAAATGGATGAGGTCATCCCTGTTTAAATGGTACATATTTCCATGTGTTGCCTCAGCCATTCCACCATTAGTTCTAGATAACACTGTAGTGGTTCTAGATTTACTGCTTTTCCTAAGACCTTCTGTGTCCCTGTCTCCCTCGTCAAAACAAACTCTGGTTGTATGTCAAAAAGACGAGGCGTGATCAGCCCCACTGACCCTTTGATCACTCCAACAGACCTGGAACTCTGAACACTGCAAAAACGGAAATCGTAATGGGTTAAAACATCTTGTTTTTGGTATTATTAGTCTAATATTGAGTAGAATCATCTTATTCTACTGGCAGATAGTTTAGCTTATTTCCATTATTTTTCCTGATTTGTGTCAATTTGGTCTTGTTTCAAGAAAACAAGACTAACATTTTCTCGAAAAAAAGATGAAATCAAGAAAAAACTTAAATTTAGGTAAATTATTATCCAGCGGAATAAGATAATTCTACTCAATATTGGACTAATTGTACCAAAAACAAGATATTTTCAAAATTTCTTGCAGTGAAGTAACATTGTTTAGGCCGATCGAAGCATGGCAAATGCGTAAAGTCATAAATAGATGCCTTTCCACCCAGACACTTAAGAGGAGAGAGATTTTATATCACATGGACAAGATCCCAACTGCAACAAGAGAGAGAGGATGGAGAGAAATGGAGTGAGTGGCTATAAACACCGAAAGGTGGCATGAAGAGAGAGGAGAGGTCGAGGAGGACTAGCAGGAAGAGACAGAACGCGGAGGAGGGTGCCTTTAAAAAAATCCAAAGTATGATGGGATTGAGGTTAGCCAGAAGTGAGTCAACACAAGGGTGTGGGTTGTAGAGGTAGAGAAAGAATTCTGCCGGGGCCCATTAGTTAAAGAGGATGTCTTGTTAGTTTCACGAACTGAGCGCCTCTTCTGTACCTTTTCACACAGAACTGACCCTGGCAGCAGCAGGCTGTTACACTCCACAGCTGGTCATTAGTGGACCAGTCTCTTTGCAAAGCTGTTACAGTAATTAATGTTGTCTCATGAGGAATGGCGGAGCGACCAGATGGCTACAGGTAGAAGATTTATCCTGCTCTATCCAGCAGCAGCATGGTTGCAACCATAAAATGCAGTACTGTTATGTTAAAAACGATGATCTTTAAACACATCCAGGACATCCAGGATCTATTTCTATCACATTTCTCACAGAAAATGCCTTGAACTGAAGTGGAACAGACAGGTGGTCACACGTAAAATGGAAAAAAAAATATATCTTCCCGTCTCACACTTTTTTTTGGTTCCTCTCAGTCTCTCTTCTTATCTCCAAAAGCTGCCACAGCTCCAGTTGCAAGAAGAGTAAATTATTAATGGAAGCATCTGATGTGTGTCAGGTTGTCCCTCTGGCTTATCTGTAAATTTGGGTTTTTGTTTTTTTAGATCTGTCTGTTTTGCTGGGGCAAAGTAGCTTTCGGTGCCATCAGCCCAGTTTGTCAGGACAACAATGACATCAGTGTTAACCCTCTGTTTCCCTGGATTACACCCAGACTGACAATAGGACTATTTGTAGGTCAGTGTCGTGTCCCACTGCCCTCCATAAGCGCAAAAGCAGACAGTCATGAGTTTTGATTAACACAATGGCTTCACCAGCTGTCAAAGTAGAGACATATCCATGTTTTTTTTTTCATTTATAAATCCTCTTATCCAGCTTGACTTGGTAATTAATGAACTTCAGAATAAGATTAAACAGGCTGTTGTCATTACACCATTGTTCAAGCAATTCAACCTAATTCAATTCAACTACTTAGCTTCCTGCACAGTGACGATCACATCACTGTGCAGGAAGCTAAGTAGTTGAAACTAAGTGGTGACAAGTTATTTAAAAACAATAATAACAATACAAACTCTATTTCAAGTATGCATCATTAGTTGAGCAAAATATAATTTGTAATCACACCGTAAGATATTACTTTATCCAATAAAGGTCGTCTGTGAAGGTTTAGAGCTGAGAAAACTGTTGTAAGATTTGTTTTATACTCAACATGGTCAATAGCTGACTTGTAACAAAGATGAAGGTTGTGTACTTCATGTCATCCTAATTTTAAATTAAATATTTTGACTAATTGACCATTTAAATCATAATTCAGCAAGGCCTTATTTAATTCATGGATTGATTAAATTATCTTGTTTATTAGATTTTTTTGTTTTTCTCCATCAGTCAATTTTTCACGTCACTCACCCAATTTGTTTTGTCATCCGCTGCCATTAACAGATCAGAACTTGCATTTGTTCATTATTTTAGTTTGGTAACCAAATACCTGGAAAAATCAAATGACATTCCCATAAGCCTGAACCTATGTTTTTAATGACAATAAGATTATACCATGATAATTGAACCTGTCAAACATCAGTATGCATTGAATTCCAATCTGAGGGTCAGGACGAGGGGATTGTAGGATAAATTTATAGATGAGCATTTGGTTCTATTCACATGATACATTGCTGCTTTCTGAGCCCTTAACACTTTGATGTATGCTTGGAGCCCTTAACTCTATACATGGATGGATTTGTTGAAGAACTAATGAGAGGAGCTGGGCTGTGTCCCCAGGGCAGCATAGCTAAGAGGGTTGAATTGATGGGAGCCTTATTGAGCCATCCATTCAAGGCTGTTAAGGATTAACACACACAAACACATACAGAGAATTAATTTGTGCTAAAATTTGAATTGCTGACCTGCCAAATGGTGTTGTTTGTAATAGAACAATCTGTGTGTTTGCACAATGTGAGGTCCCCTCACACTGGTGAGCAATGATCCTCTTAGTATTCCTGGAAGCGCAGAACGCAGTATTGATACTTCTCCACTCCCAACAATAGAGACTAAACTGTCTAGCTGTTTGAGAAAAGGCAGCAATCAATAATTCCTCCCCTGACAATCCAAGATTTATGTTTATGTTTTGTAATCCTGTCTCATCCTGAAGTCAGTTTGTTCCTAAAACCAACAAGACGGACAGATAAGATGAGGGCCCCATGCTTAAGCCTACCTGCAGAATTCTGCTCGGCTCAGTTGTTTTTTCTGACCTACACAACACTTTGTAAATTGCTGAAAACATCCCAGATGTGGGCAGGAATGCACAGATCTGAAACCAGGTTGTTGTTCAAGTATTTTGCCGTAATTCCCAAGGAGAAGCACAATTCTGTGTCAAAGTCTCACAGGTGATCAAGAGACGCAAACCAGGAGAATGACAGGTGTATGCAGCCAAATGCTGGGACAATTCTGTAAAACCTTCTATTCAGAAGAGATAGTAATAAAAAAGAACATTTCGGTCCAATTTGTAGCCCCCCTTGATCAGATATTAAGCTCCGGTGGGTAGCTATGGCAGCAGAGCAGCTAACGGTATATAGCCTGCTTTATGTATCCCCAGAGGGTCATTAATTACAGATAGACTCTGTACATGATATGGATTTTTAGCCCCATAATTTGCTCATTACACCCTCAGTCTTATCTGGGTCATGTCCAAAGGGACTGAATTAAGAATACATGGAGAATAGGAACAATTCTGCACTCAAACCTGAGTCGGCAACCTGCTTTCAGCAGCGGGTCAGTCCTTCATGGATGTACCACTCTCTCTCTCTCTTTGGCATGTTCCCACAACAATCAAGATGTGACAGAGTGGGACCACAGAGGCAGAGCAACAGATGGGACACGTCTCCTCTGGAGAGGCCGCCTGATCCTTTTTAGCCTTATGATATCACACACAGTGATCTCAGTGGGACTAATTCGATTTCAGGTCAGTATGTTCTGTCGGGGTTAGTGTGTGTGTGTGTGTGTGTGTGTGTGTGTGTGTGTGTGTGTGTGTAACGAGCTGCAGACCCCGCTGCAGTCAGCTGGCTGTGATGAGATCTGCAGGCACAATCCTGTTATTAAAAAAAAAGAGATCTTTGTCATGAAGCTCTATGGTGGCCCCAATCTGTGTGTGTGTGTGTGTGTGTGTGTGTGTGTGTGTGTGTGTGTGTGTGTGTGTGTGTGTGTGTGTGTGTGTGTGTGTGTGTGTGTGTGAATGCATCCCTGTTCCTGTGCAAAGAGTGTGACCTATTCACTTGGTATTAGTGACCATTACTCAGCGTGATGATTCAACATTCCTGTCTGATTTTGGCTGGCACTGCACTCCGGTCCAGTCACTTCAGGCTAACATCAACACAGCTGCAGCTATTTAACAGACTGCCTGGGCTGTCACAGCGGCTTCCACATTATATCTATCTGTCACACCCACAAACACACACGCACACACACACATACATTCAATGTCAATCACAAACTACGGAAAGTGAGAGCCAGTGTCAGCAGAAGAAGTAATTTCTACCCTTTTCTTCACCTGACATCAATTTGACACGTTTAATATAATGTAGGCGGATAAATGCAAGGAAAAGGGGGCACACACAAACTGCCGTTGTAGCTTGAGTTTCTCTGCTTTGATCTGTGTGTGTTTGTGTGTGTGTGTGTGTGTGTGTGTGTGTGTAAGTAGGCTACTGTAGTCTGACCCCCAAATAAGGAGAAGAATTTATTCCTCTCAAACATCCTGCTCCACATCCAACAATAAGAAAAAACTGGGTTAATTCTACAAACTAGTACCATCTTTCTACCTTCTACATCTACTGAAGAGTGAGAAACTCACAAAACAGATTTTATAAAATTACTCACAGGGTAGACGTTTGTTGTGAAGGTTGGCCGATGAGGAGCTCATGCTGCCGGAGAGTCGGAGGAAACAGAGATCAATCTATCACAGGTAATCAGTTTTCTGATGGCCTGTCAGCCCAGTGAGAGTTCAGCAGAGAGGCTGCTGTTCATCTCCCACCTACTCTGTTCACTGGAAGTTCCAACAAAGTGATTGATGCTGACTGCCCCACTGCTCTGCTTCCCTCTTCCTCTCTTCCCCTCTGTGGACTCTGAGCCACTTGGATGAGACGAGAACAAGTTTGTGGCTTTGTGGAGCCGACCAGCTGACCAGTGACAGGGAGGAGGGAGGAGCTGAGAGAGAGAGAGAGAGAGAGAGAGAAAGAGAGAGAGTAAGTAAGGGATTAAGAGGAGGGAAGGAGGGATTTCACAGTAACAGGGTGGAAAATACCAAGGAGAGACAGGCACATGCCTTTGTTATTTTTGTCTCCCAATGAACCCCCCCCCCCTCCTTTCCGTCTCTTGTTCCCTTTTTCCTCTCTTCAGCGTCACCTTCAGGATCAAGTAATTTTCCTGCAAAATGGAAATGCATATCCATTTTATTATTGATGAGAGAAGATATGATAAAACTTTATTGTCCTAGAGGAAAATTTTCTTTGGGCACACATACTGCTGCTGTACAGTAGGAAATGATTCAACAGAAATCATAAAATACAAAGTAAGAGGGAAAATTAATTTTATACATACATACATTTACCCATTCACTTTACATTAGTCCTCTATGTTAGATTTAGATCTATTAAGATTTCCTTAAATTATGATAAGACATATTGAATCCCTTCTTTGGAGCTTTAGTGTTTGGCTACAGTATAATATATTTACATCTGTGTGTCCTGGACACCCTCTAGTGGACAATTAATGTCAGTTTTAGTTCCTCTCAACCGGACCAGCTGATTATACAATATTTACATGAATAGGCTTCAGAAAAATTCTATTTTTTGACATTATATGACTGCCTTTACAAATAAAATACTGCATTAACATTTGAGAAAGGCTTTTACAAAACACCTTGCTTCTTGTGAAGGCAGGAAAAGATGCAGGCATGAGTCACTGCAAGAATCTGTTTTTGATTGAATTTAACATATAAAAATATGCATATAAAACATTATAGACTGCAACAAATACACATTCATTGAAAATGTCAACCATAAAACAATTGTGTTGCAAACAAACCTCTATTATGCTTAGGCTCACAAATTCACACAGTAAGCATGGAAACTTTCCCCACTAAAACTCACAGTTAGCATCTGTGCCAAGCTGCAAAGTGAAACTGCAAATGTATGTTGCAACATAGCAGTTGAGAAATGGTGGGAGTGACTGGCGATTTCAATCAATAAGAAAAAAACTCTTTGTAAATGTCAGTGGTTGCAGTGGTTTTTTATGAGCTGGTTGTGGCGAGGCCTGTGATGCACCCATCTTACCCTGCCACAAAATTTCTCTACCTTATATCAAAGGGCATGAGATAAAACAAATAAAAAAAGAGAGAAAGAGAGTGAGTGGGCAGAGGAAATATGGTGTGAGTCAAAGTGAGAAATCCTCTTCACCTCAGACTAAATTATGCGTAGGCTTTCTCATGACTGGGGGTTCACCTGCTGAGGCCGCGCAAAATCAATAGGTAAACCGAGGCTGCTTCACTGTCCATAAAGCAAAAGACGCCTCCTCGCGTGAAAGCAAAATAAAGGAGAAGATATAGAAAGCAGGCAGGGGTGAGGGTGAAGGAACCAGTTCACATTGTCTGCACATCATGCAAGACCTTCTTTTTTCTGCCTTAGTGCTTTAATGTTGACCTTTGACCACTTCAGTTAAACGCAATTACTGAACATTTCAAAGCATTCATTCTGTTTGCCACCTCGCCCATTCAGGATGAAATGCTGTTAGTCTACAATCCCCTGAGGTGAGGGACCAAGTTAGAGAAAGCAGGAAGTGATAAACCACAGGAAAAATTAACAATAACAAGTGAAAAGTGCGGAGGGCTATCTGAGGTGCTATCGGCTCCTTTGCAACCAGATTGCAGATGCGATTGCAAGATGTCTGTTTTGCAAGCTTGTATTCTGCATATGTGCACGTGTGTGCGTGCGTGCGTGTGTGTGCGTGTATGATCCAGGCTTGTCTAAAGCAATGGTTTTCCGCCCCTCACTACACCAGGCAAAACGCCAAAGCCATCAGGCAGTCATACGCCTACCATCAGCTGAGGAGTTGCACAGCAGTCTCATTTCTAATTATACACCCAACAACAGAGAGAGCTACGGAGAGAGACAGGGAGAGAGTGTGTGGAATATGGAGAGAGGAAGAGAAGGGTGACTACAAATGAAAGAGAGGCTGAGAGTGCTACTTGGCACATGGTGAACAAGTTCAGATCTGAGAGAGAGAGGGAGAGAGAGAGAGAGAGAGAGAGAGAGAGAGAGAGAGAGAGAGAGAGAGAGAGGGACATCAAATCTGTCTGAGAAAGGTTAAAAGGACTCACTGACTGAGAGGAGTGGGAGTGTAAAATGTAATAGTGAGTAGGAGGAGAAGAGAGACAGAGAGAGAGAGAGAGAGAGGAGAAAGAGAAGAGAAAAGGTAGAGAGTGTCTGAAAGACAGTGTGTTGAGGTTGTCTGGATGTTTTTCTGTTCATTCAGCTTTCCTTTTTCCCTTTTCACCTGCAGCCTGCGAGGACGTCACCAGCCAGACAGGTGTGTGTGTGTTTTTGTGTTTGTGTTTGTGTGTGTGTGTAGTGTCTGTCTTCATTTCGTGACCATGGCTGGAAGTGCAGTGTGAAGATGCCTGGATGCACAGAGAATCAGACGGACGGATGGAGGAACATATAAGTAAGTCTCCAGCATGAAACCTGCTTGTTTAAAATGAATGTAGCAGAGAAATTATGTTTTCCTCCACCAAAAGAACCTGTTGTGATGTGTATTAGTTAAACCCGGAATGCATGTTTGAGGAACTCTTTGCGACCTATTCAGAGTTTAAATTTATATAGATAGAAACAACAAGCTGACTCAGAGCAACGTTATTACAACTGATATGCAAATAACCTTGGTACAGATTATCATTATCAGGACAGCACCAAACACACTAAACACAGTTGTGTAGCCTATACAATTCATTTGAATAGATTAGTGATGGTGGACCGATCGCCTCATAAGGTGATTGCGCTTAAAGAAGCTTCCCGTGCAGGCCTGTTTGGGTCATGATATGATCATACCTGTGTGCCAGTCACTGTGAGTAAGTTGCCCACACCTCGGAGTCATTTGAATGAATTTACATTTACATTGGAGGCATTTAGCTGACAAATACTTATCTATTTGTGCTGCACAGTATAATGCCGAGTGCTCAATGTGAGGATGTTGTCTGAGCCCACACATGCATACACGCACCTCCGGCTAATCCTTTAGCGCTTCTTTCCTCTCCTGCCTAATTAATGTAACGTTTCCACTGTCCAGTATTTTATCATCACCTTTGTGCAAATAAATAAACTAAACTAAACTAACAGAAAAGCAGCTCATATCACAGCTGTGGCTCAGGAGATATGGAGTAGGTCCTCCAGTCTGCATGTTGAAGTGTCCTTGGGTAAATACTGAACCTGAAGGTGTGTGTGCGCGTGTGTGTGTGTGTCTGTGTGTGTGTGTGTGTGTGTGTGTGTGTGTGTATCTGTGTGTTTGTGTGTGTGTGCATTAAAAACATCTGTGCTCTGATGAGCATGTTGGCATCTTGCACAGCAGCCGCTGCAATCAGTGTGTGTGTCTGTAAAAATGGGTGAATGCTGGCTGCTGTGTTTTTAAAGTGTTTTGAGTGGACGGTAGTCTAGAAAAGCACTATATAAATGCAGCACATTTACCATCGCAGACATGCCTGTCAGAAAGAGTGAAAGAGGCCCATTCAGTGGTTGCTTTGATGAAGACTTAATACCAGGCATTGACATGAGCTTTGCATTGACTGGCTGTAAAAGTCCTGCACTGTTCTTCACCTCCCTGCATTGCTTCATCTAAATTACGTGTTGGTGTGTATGTATGTGTGTGTGTGGTGTGCGTGTGTGTGTGTTTGTCGCCACAAAGCGCTTATATTTAGCCCCCCTCTGTGAACTCACTCAGTACTGTGCATGCACACAAGGAAGATGAAGTAGTTTCAATAGCTTGAGGTGCTGGAGATCACTTCAGTCCCATGATAAAGATGCAGCCAGGGGCTTTGTGTTAAACACCCTGCACCTGTTTGGTCAAATAACACTGAACTCTCTCTCTCTCTCTCACACACACACACACACACACACACACACACACACACACACACACACACACACACTTTGCTTTGTTTCTAGAGGGTAATGTCACTATGGAAACTTGATTGAAACATTACATTAACCTTAAAGGTGGTGAGTTTAGCAACGCAATCTAACCTATAACATTACACCCACCCCATCCTTTTACTTTGCCTTGTCCTCATTATGTTCATTCTGTCAGTAACCACACTGCGCAGTACATTGTTACCATAGTAACCTTCTGGGTTTTTTTCAACAAAGGAGTTGGTACATGTCCATCAAATTAAGCCCCACTGATACCCCAGCAATTGTTGATTTTAAATCTATAATTTAGAGCTAAGTTATTGTTGAGATGTTGAGGGGAAATTTACAGCTAATGATCCCACCAGATGGTAGATTCAGATAGAACGGTTCTGTCAAGATTTTTTTTCTGTTTAATTTAAAGAAAAGGTGATGCAAAATCAGAAGCAGCAGAACCAGACATATAGAAGTCTGGTATCTTCACTACTTTTGAACGACACGTCTTCAGCCCCCAAACTAGCATTTATTAATATATCACACTTCTCTAGAGCCAAAAGGCAAAAAGCTTCATAAAGTCACATATGCCAGTACTCCCCAAGGCCTCTCAACAGACTTTCATGTGTAGATCAGTGGAGTTCCCCTTTAACAGATTTTAAGAGATAGAGAGTTTTTGTTTTTAATTTTTTTTATCTTATATAAATGTATTTTTTCTCTTTTTTCAATTTAAATAAAAAAAAAACGTCAACTGCTTTTAAATTGTATCTTGATTGTTTTGTTGTAAAGTGTTTTGAATCGCCTTGTTGAAATGTGCTATACAAATAAACTTGCGCTGCCTTGCCCCACTTAATCTGAATAGGAAACTGCATTTTTTGTGAGAACATAAATGCGCCAATTTGTGTTTCTTCTACTTTTCAGATCGTGACAACCTTGGACCTATCTATCTGCAATGCTTGGCAAGAGATTAACAGAATATGTGTCACATGAGCGTTCTACCCCCTCAACTTGTGCAGGAGGACATGCTTCACCTGTGTGAGTGACAGTGAGTGTGAGCCAATGAGCTTCACCCCGAACTCAACTCTTGTCCCAGACAGGGACAGCCTCCCACTTAAAAAGAGGGACCAGCGGCCACAGCTGCAGCAGCAGCAGCAGTGTGATGCTGCGACATTCAAGGTGCCCTTCCCTTACAAAAGTAATGATAACCTTAAGATAAAACACACAAGCCTGTTCCATCCCGTACCAAGACGGGTTCCTGCACTCTATCAGCCCTGGATGCAGACGCCAGCGCCAACCAGATCTAAGCCTCATGTCCTGTCTGCATTCAGGGAGCATCACGGCAGGGAAGGTTGGACGGCGTTCACTCCCCTGCACCCTGGATGGGACTTTTCTCACCACTATCAGCACCACGGAGGGCAGCACAGAGAAATCAGCCTCTACCCGGGCCATCCACACCATGCATCCAGATTCCAGGTCACTGAGGGTTTCCACGGTGTGGGTGGAGAATATGGCTGGGAGCAGCTCAAGACCTTCAGGGACAAGAGTTTGACCACAGAGAGGCAGAACAATGGGAGCAGTAAAGGACCTTATGTGAGAAGAAAAGATCGAAGAGAGGAGTATCTTCCCAGAGTTGAAAAAGCAAATCCTCCTTCATTGAGCACATGCCTACCTCACTCTCCACACGGGGAGCTCACGCTGCAGCAGGGCTTGTTGCACAAATCAACAACGGTTCTTAAGAATCCTGTTTCTGGAACATTGTTACATTCCTTCATAAGAGTTCATCCCGATAACTTAAACAACACATTCACCTCCACGACCGAGGACGTTTCAAGATCTCCTGTCTTCTCCTCTGCCGAGCGAACCGACAACTCCTCATCCTCCTCGTCCTCCTCTTCCTCTCAGAACCGTTTTCCCTGGCTGCTCCCTCACTTTCTGGTGGGCTCCCTGATCGAGCTCAGAGACGGGCGGCTGAGGCGGGTGGAACACCTGCAGACGGAGGACTTCCTGCTCGGCTCACTGGCCTGTCCAGATCTGCGCCTGAGCTGCTGCACGGTGCAGAGCATTTCCACCTCAGCCTCCTCCTCCTCCATTTCACGTCTCCTCATCCTGCTGCATGACCAGCAGTCCCAGGTGAAACACAAGAGAGGGAAAGTAAAAACTCTAAAACCATCTCAATTTCTTACTGTAGTCTTTAACTATTACTTGTGAAAGGATAAGGAAAGCCCATTGAAATCCAATAAAATAGATAATTGAATGAAAATGAAATTCTTCTTTTTTTTACCAATTTCTCGAATAAATGTGCCAAATGCTCTTTGGTTCCAGCTTTTTACATTTAACAATTTACCATTTAGTCATAAATAGTATGACAGTAAATTTAATATGTTAACGTTTTGGATAGTAAGTGAGACAAAACAAAACTTGCAAACTAAAAACAATGCCACAAAATTGGCAATGACACGTTTTGATATTTTTTTCAGGGCAAAATGATTGGGGGAGAAATGAATATTTTTTTCACCTTTCAAAGCCAACAAAAGTGGCACCAAATGTGCATTGATCTGCACATGGAAAATCCCCAACTTGGGGTATTTACTTATTTTTGAGAAATCACTAAACTAATAACTAACTAGAAACCACTATCTCTAACACCTATCACTAACACACACACACACACACACACACACACACACACACACACACACACACACACACATACACACACACACACACACACATATATATATATATATATATATATATATATATATATACATATATATATATAATTTCACACTGGCTTTATTAAATTGGGTTCAATATTTGGCATGTTAATAACTCAATAAGACATGTTGTAGAGTATATGTTTTAATGTGTTTAATGTGCAACAAGCTGATTAGTACCAGACAGCATTTAAACAAAGGTCTCTATATCTTGAATGTGTGGGCGGCTTCAAACAGGGTCTGAAATCATTTCAGACTTCTCTTCTCACAATAACTCAGCACACGTAAACTCTCCAAACTGAAACAACTACACGCCCTAGTGGGAAAATGCACAAGCTGCATTTCTCCCTAATCATGCTCTTGGTGTGTCTTCTTTTCCTCTAGGAGTTGGTGGAAGTCTATGGGGAGTATCCCTTCTTTGTGCACGGGCGGGGCTGGTCTTCCTGCAGCCCTCAGAGGACGGCTGGTCTCTGTGGCCTGCAGTGCCGTCAGCTCAGCGTGGGTGACGTCTGCTTGGCTCTCACCCCTGTCTCAGCCCCCCAGCCTTCACTGTCTGGCACCCCGGAGCCACAAACCTCACCCAGGAAGTCAGAGGGAGATAAGTGTGAGTCCCTGAAGGCGTCAAGCCCCCAGCTTCCCCAAGCGTTGGAGAAGTCGACCAGAGGGCAGAAGAAGGAGTCAGAAGCTGTCCGGAAGAGACACTATTCAGCCCCTGAGCTGCGAGGTCCAGGCACTAATTGCATGTAATGAAGCAGGGAGAAAGTCTCTTTTAAGTTCTATACTCAGCCAATATTTGCTGTCTCTACCTCCTAAATGCTTGTTTTCTGTGCTTGATTGTTTGTAAAAAAATGTATCTAAGGAAAAATAGCTCAAGAAGAAAGATCTCAGGATCCCCTAGAGGTAAACTTATATTAGCACATAATTTATTAAGGTAAGTCAGGGATCACATGCTGATTATGTGAGTTAAACAAGACATTTTACACAAGCTTGAACAAAATTAAGTCTGAGGTTTAAATCTTTGTTGATTGTAGAAAACTTTGAGATGGTCCAGTGCCAATTAACTCGAGAAAGCCTCAAAGAAAATTGATTGAGTTTAAAGTGAGTTTTCATATAATTAGAAGCAGTTCTGACCAAATCAGCCCACGTTCTTTGAAGAGCACAAGAAACTTCTCCCTCAGGTCTTTCAATACTGATGATATCATTTGAAGAGTAGCTCTCTTCTGCTTGATATTATGAGAGTGTTCTTCTTGAACACAGTGAACCTTCACATTGACATTCAACTCTCTTTCTAATTGTATCAGCAAGATTAAATGCTCGAAATCTTCTTCTATTTTCTATTTAAATTATCTGTTTGATCAGTGCTGTAATATGTTGCTGCTTTCACCTTCTTCGTTCATTTTTGGGCTTCTCGGGAGCTGATGTGTCACCTCCTGATGGTGCAGCTCTACGGTAAACTTATTGGCAACAAGATCTGCACTCATTGTCTATAGGAAACGGCTAATTCGCTGAACAAAGCATGCTGGAATGTCTGACAATGCAGACAAAGTTGGTGGTGCAACGAGCGGGTAGGAAGGCAGGAAAGAATCACTTCAAACAGACACACAATGATCAGCACTGCAGGGCAGATGCAACTTAATACAAAATGATCACTGGTGTGGAACAACTTAAACTCACTGCACAAGTTATCGTTGTCTTACAAGACAGCATTTATTCTGAGCCCATTAAGTGAAGTGTACACTTATATCGAAGCTACAAAAATGCTTAGCATTCAAGGTGTTTTACAGAGACACAAAGGCAAGGTTTCCCCTTAATCTCCCACCCAGACAGCCTGACTTCACCATATACACTGCTGCCTTGCAAGGACACATATTAGTTTTATGGCTATGGTGTATTGAAGTATAGCAGAAAACACGGTTATAAATGTCATGAGCAACCCTGAGATACTAAAGGCCCTTTCACACATTGTTCCCTGGGAAAACATTCGATGCACCGCTAGCGATTTTTGATATTCACACATGCATCTCCATTCCAGAACATTCCTATTTTCTTGTGCCTGTTCACACATGACATGGCACTACTGATAATAGTTGGGGAGTGCAGTAAAGCATCAATTAAAACAGCAGTGATTGGCAGACAGAGGGAGTCCTGTCAAATGTTATGCGACTCTTAAAGTAATGTTCCGGCTTACATTCAAACGTTCCTGTTGCCTGCAATTTTCCTGTTACCAGTTCTTGAGCTGGGGAATTGCCATAACAGATTTCCCAGATAAATAACACTGACTTGCATTTAAAACATTGACTCTTCCAGTAAAATAGCTGGAACATTTATAGGAAGGTTTGCATGTGTGATTGGGGCGTCTTTCCTTCATAGTAAGTAAATTTCCACTACAATCGGTTACAGTGGGACTGCAGCGTGCATACACGCTTTTAACCTTTAGATTAGATCACTTTTATACTGTGGGTTATGGTTTCCCATCACTTATCAGTTCACTGTGTACTGTGCTAGCTGTATTCCCCACATCAACATACAAATAAAGTTTTAAAAAGTTTTCTGTTCACTCCCGTATTCAATCCATATTCCTCACATTACCCTACAAAGCTGTTCATAGAGCTGCATTACGTGATCTTATTCAGATTTACAAACCCTGCTGCGCCATTCGTTCTAATAAAAACCCATCATCCCAGCTACATCCTGAAGACTATGTGTGACACAACCTTCTGCTGCAATGTTCTGCTTGAAGAGCTCAGGGTTGCAGCCAGTCTTTTTAGCTTTAAAAACATTCTTAAAACACACCTTTTTAAACATTTAAGAGTACCTAAATGTTGTTGCTGGCGCTGTCGGTTCCTACGATTTCGTATGCTTTTATGCCAAATGTTTTTTTGTATTTCTGTCAGTTTGAACTTTGAGTCTAGAAAAGTGCATTCAACAATTAGAGCACACAGGTGTCTGTACAAACAAATTGGGTCTTTACCTTGTGAAAGAGTTTGCTTTCTGTTAAATAAAAAATGTTGTGTAGTTTCCTGAAAGTGTTTTTGTTGTTGTTGCTTTAAGAAATACATAAAGTTGAACATCTTGGTATTGTACATATTCAAATTTGCATTTTTCTCTGTTGAGGAGGATCATGTGACAAAATCGAAAGCTCCAGAACAGCCATTAAAGGAATCTCATGGTGACACAGTCAAGACTGAACTTTCAGTCTCAAAATGTATTAAAATGACTGGCAGAACATTACTGAGGTCAAAAGAGGTGAAATCATCACACCTACATCTTCTTTGATAGCTTCAATTTATTCACTACTTTAATCTGACAAAATAAATTTACAGCCTCTTTACCCTCTTGAAGCTCTGGACTTATGCCAGAAAGCGACTGCAGTGGGGGTGATGGTGCAAAACCTTATGATCATCTCATAAAGATGAATCACTGACATCTTGCAGAATGTGCGCCTTTCACAAACCCCCGTGATATATGTCTGCACCAGGAGCAACTGGGTCCTTCAAGTCCCACACACGGTTATTAACAGTCTCAGCTGTCATTCTGCACCAGGGGCCTTTATATCAGCAGCACAATGACTTGCTGCCAGATGTGTTAACACCTGAGCCAGTCCAATAGGCCTGAGGACCACCAGTTCAACACCAGCTGTTGGAGAACACTGATTTTTTTCCCCCTCATTAGGACAAAAGTTCATCCAGCTCTTTCAAAAGAGAAGATGCAGTGATTTTAACAGGAAGATGGAGACGTAAAAGTGTTTCCACCCAGGCAATATCTTACGTTTTCGTGCCTCATGTTGGCAAAAGAATAAAAATGCAGCATTATGTGATCTCTGCCAACAGGGATAAATATTACTAAATTGTTTCTGAAGTAACTTCACACTGCTCTGGGTTATTTTAGTGAACCCTTCCAAGTCGCACAGAAAAAAAGACATAAGAAAATCCTTTGTTCGACTTTTCTCTCGTGGTGTTGGTTAATACAGCACGGACTGTTCAGCTTCTGGTCCTAAATAGAAGCCCCGGATTAAAGCTCATTCTGTCTTGAGGCAGTCAATCATTTCTTGTCTCTGGTCTCTCCACTTCGTCCATTCTGATCCCACTGGACTTGCAGAACTCGCAGGAAGGGGGGGAGGAGGGAGCGTTCAGTGACAGCCGCAGGCTCTGACCACCATATTGCGGTACTTCTTGAGGATGACATTGGAGCTGTCGTCAAAGTAGAGCACTGAGATGCCATGGAGCTGCGTGGGGGCACAGCAGGGCTTGGGCACCGTCTTTGGGTTGATAAAGTGCACCTGTGGTTAAATAGAAAGAAAACTGTTACAGAGAGCAAAAGCCTGCAGCGATTACATGTGGCTGTCATCAAGGGCTGCCCGGGACTCACCAGAGTTTGCACAATAGCGTGATTGGTGGCGTTCATGTAGGAGTTGAGAGGGAAGGCACACTCCCCCTCACAGTAATATGCTGCATAGCCCTCTGGTGCTATGATCCAGTCCTGATTATGATAAAAAAAAAAAAAAACGACGACAGTTTCAGTTAAATGTCATTTTTCTTTTTACACCAGATGAAGTGAAATGAATAAGAATGAAAGTTCTGTATCATACCTGCCATCCCAAATCTCTGAAACTGACATACAGCTCATGTTTTTTACATCCCTCTATAGAGATGCCCAGATTATCTGTAATAGAAAACAAATATAAAGTTAGTGATTGATGATTGATGTTAGTGATTGATACCAGTGAGCCAAAGTCAATATTAACTATGCTGAAATGTGCAGACACCTGTCGCAGTCTCCACTGCCTTCAGGGCATCTTGTACAGTCTTCTGGGGTTTGGAGCGGTTAGACTGGCGCCCCTTGTGACCGTGGGCAGAGCGGATGCCGCGGAAGCGCACCTCGTTGGCTTTGAAGAAGGCGACCATGAATGGCTGCTTGCTTTGGGGTCCGCTGCCCGTCAACAGCCCCGCCAGCTGGGGGTTCCTCCTACGGCCTATAGAGGGAGACAGGGATCAGGAGGATCGGGGTGGGGGGACAAGACTTTATGAGTCTCAACCAAAGCCAATACCACAAAAACGGGTTCCAATAAAATGTTCATCCTCATATGACCAATGACCACACAACCACAATCATGACATGAACTCTGTCAGCAGAGATTTACTCAATATGTGATGATGTTCCTCACAACATTAACAATCTAAAATAGTATGTGACACACGCACATGTATATATGTATATACTTCTACTACTATATATAACTCTTCTAGTCATATAGAATATTACATATTTTCAATATTATTTTAGTATTGTATTGTATTGTATGTGTGTGTGTCAATGAGTATGAATGTGTTTGTATGCATATATATGTGTGTGTATGTATGAATAGATCTATCCTTGCATATTTTATTTATCATACATGTTTTATATATATTATATATCATACCCTTTCTATTCAATATCTTACCTATACGTATATATATTATATTTGTATGATACTCCTAATAAATTTATATAATTCATAATATTGTATATAGAATAGGTAATGTATAGGCATTTATTTTTCTTATTTGTTATTTATTTTGTTTTCTCTATGTTGGTGTTGGTATTTAGTTTTTTTTTATTTTGTTTTTTTACATATTCTCTTGTTTGTGTGTGTTTGTGTGGCTATAGTCTTATAACAGTGCTGTATGTGACGTGTTTCCCTGAGGGAGCCTCCCAATGGGATCAAGTCCTATCTATTCTAATCTAATATAATTAAATTAAAGCACTTCTCTACACGAAGGCTTTAGTCGTGGTTTTTGCCTGTTGTTGCTGGTTAAAGTGTGTCGGATACTGACCGGGGCTGTCCTCCAGGACCAGGTGCAGGCCCAGGTTCTGCTCGGGGTTGACCACCCAGAGGTTACTGGTGGCAGTGAGGTCAAAGACCAGCCAGCCCTCCTCTGCAGCCCACACCTCGCGCTGGTCCAGCAGCAGCAGCTCCACTTCACTGGAGGGGGAGAGAATAATATGTTATTATATAATTAAACCAAGACAGATCTACATTTCAGCCAAAATGTCCCTCCTCTACCAAAACATAGGTTTTCAGCAGAGTACTCCTTTAAGATGGATTGAGATGGCTGTTTTTTTTGTTTTGTTTTGTTTTTTTTTGCACTGACTGAAATCACAGATTCTTGGAAGGCAACATCAAAGAAGATGAAGAAAGAAGACTTTCAAGGGTCTCTGCCTGCAATTGGCACACAACAACAACAGAAACACAAAAGTGATGAAATGTCCACTGTGGTGTGGTGGGGTACATATTTCTTGTAGAAACTTCTAATCTAATTTCTAATGGAAATGAATGGAAACCAGTGGGAGCCTTGTAGGTGGGAAAACAACATGAAAGTGAATGGCATGTTTATGAAAATGGTTGGCTGCCATGACATTTATATTGAAAAAATGTTTTTAGGCTTGGAAAATTGCTAAACTACATGTGTGGCCTTGTAATACATCAATTTTTTGTCTCTACATCCAAACTGGGTGAACAGTGTAGGGTTTTTATACATATTCTTCCAATTTAGGACAACACAGCAGAAATCTAATAGAAAAATGACGTTTTATGACCATGGAATGTTTGAATATGAATGTGTTTCATTTGTTGAAAACCATACTGAAGGTAACAAGCAATGAAAACAAGCAAGGAACTATTATGGCCGACTTGAGTCATCCCAAAGTTATTTCTGACTGAACAGTAAGTACAACGTATCAACCCAGGCTGATGAGAAATTAATTATTGAACTATTAATCAAATAATAAATACATTTAAAATTTATTGAAAATGTTTTTGTCCCACAGTGGGTAAATTGCATTAGCAACAGCAGTAGAGACAGTACAAGTGGCATGCAAGAAAAAAAATTGCACACAGACTATATATGAAAAATAAATACAATATAACACAATATAAAGGATAAAATATATAGGATAGATGCACCATATATAAGATAGATACGCTACACTGAGTAGGGTAGATTAATGAACATAAATGCACATGATAAATGATTGTAGAGAAGTGAATTACACCTAATTGTTCACAACTAGAAGTCACACACCCAAAAAACAAATTGTTCATATTCTATTGTATTTTCCTTCCTACACTTTTTTTTTAGCACAGAACCTCATTCAGCAAACAGACAGATGTACTGCAAATGAAGGAAAGGAGCCCTTTCTTAACATCACTCTAGACTTACATGTGTTTTCTTAAGATAAAACAGACATATATATATTTACAGGTTGAGTTTCAGACCCTCAGGGCAGACGTCTGTCTTTTGTCCTGCCGCCCACTCGTCTCTGAGCTTTATTTGTGTCTGCGAATGACAATGGTGTTGCCCTTAACACCGTCGTCAGCCCTGCTGTCACCGATGAAGGACTTGAGAAGATCTCCTGACTGCGTGTGGACCCCCCCGCCCCCCCTGCAGGCTGAGGCAAGCAGGTAGACTGCTGCAGAGAGACTTCTGTCTAGGTGGAGGAACTTTGATTTGTCATGAGACTGTGATTACCCATTCAGTGAGAAATCTGCCATGCTCTTACTCGATTTCAAATGTAGGAAAACATTATTGTGAGAGTAACAAGAAAGAGGCTGGCAGACTGACAGACTAAACAGAGCCACACACCATCAGACAGACAGAAACAAGAAGGCCTAACCACCTGTGTGTGAGAGAAAAGGAGCGAAGTGACGTCTTGAGGGTTGAGGGTGTTATTGTGGTTGGAGCTGCGAGTTATAAGTGCCGGTCTCCCGGGGACTGTCCTGCTCTGACTGCGTGAGAGTAAACTTACTCTGGAGAGAGAACGTCTCTGTTTCAGTAATTGACACTAATGTCTGCGTAAACAGCTTCAGCGCTGACACTAACATCAGCAGAAATAACCAGCGGGGAAATAAGGAGCAACACAGCCCAAGCAGACAGGATCTGTGTGGACGTACAACAGCCTAACAACCAATTTTCAGAGAAAAACACACGGTAGCATGAGGTGTTTGTTTAAACTCGACCACACTACTCGTACTGTGTCAATAAGTTAAGAGGATAATCATATGTAGCAAAGAAACATGCCGTCAGAATGAAGTCTTGGTACAGTGGATTGTTTAAAAACAACTCTAAAAGGGGAATTCACTTAAACTGCAAAAAAAAGGAATTCCATTTCATTATTCTTGAGATTTCTGGTACCACCCCATTAAGATGGAGATGGATTTACTGGTGGCACTCACATTAGGAAACAATTTTAGAATCTACATCCATGTTAGCAGCTCTGCTAAGCATTATTATTATTACCAATGGAATAATGAAAAGTATAGTTTCATTTATTCAATTAATAAAAACTAGGCTTTACAAAACAATTAGAAATAACTGAAACTGTTTTTACAAATATAACTAAAACTAAATCAAAAATTTAAAAAAATATATTTTTCTCTCCATTATTTTTCTTTTGCAGATTGAGAACTAAATGTTATATACTATAACATTTTCACACCTGATGCTACAAAAAAAATAAAACAAACATTAATCTAATAAAAAACTATTAAACTAAAACTAAGAATTTCCAAAATAATAACTAAAGCAAACATCTTTATTATTTTGAATTAATTTAAAAATTAATTCAAACTAAACTAAATTTGAGAACAAAAAGTCAAAATAAAATAAAATAGAAAAATAAAATTGAAGAAAAAAAATCCCACACCTTTACGACCTTTCTGTGAAGCTGCAGGCCGACTTTAGGTGAAGCTTGTGCTAAATGCTTATGTCAGTAATGGTAACAATGACAATGCTAACATGCAGGACTGTTTCCCATCATGCACCATAACGGCCCATGAAGTTTCCTAAGGGAAACTTAACAAAGGAAGACTCACCAAATATAAGTAGAGGCAGAGTAGCTCTAGTCTGTGCCTAGCCCGCTGTACATAATGCTAAGGAGTGTTATTCACACAATAAAATTCAGCTTATGTCGTTAAAGTCAAGTTTCTGGATATTCATTTGCCCACAGGAATATCATGTAGATTCATATTAGTAACTATCTATCTATATAGATATGCATGCAGATGTACTAGTGCAGCCTCGAGCCAGATGTTCATTTCCTGAGTTTTGAGATCATTCATATTTTATACTTTATCCTGAATATCTATCGGGCTTTGCTGTAACTGACAAACTCCTGATTGGCTAAGAAATATGAGGCATTTTTTTTTGTTTTCATCAAAAAATCCTATAAAAATAAGTAAAAGTGTAGAAAGGGAGCAAACGTGTCAAAGCTCAGCCTCACGACTGCTGCAGTGATGAAGAATACAGTGATGCAGACCAAAGCTGCAGCCTGAGGAGCATTAATATAGATGGACTATGTGAGGAATATGACAAGCTATTCTCAGCCCTTCAGAAATGGACGGCCGCCACAGTGAGGAGCGGCATCTGAAACTGTTTCCAAAGCAGATGTCCCACACCATCTGAGGAGGGTCAGTGCCTCCATCTTCCCCATCACATGAAGCAAAGCACATGCAGAATGTGTCTTTTCAATGATGACCTTAGCATGGAGAAATCCTCTGGATGTGCACAAGTGACAGAGCTGCAAATTTGTGTCAGTTTAACGTTTGAGTGCATAGATATGTACTGTAAATTCCTTGCAGGAAAGAGCAAAAGTATTGCACATAGACATTCATATAACATGTGTTATAGGTTTGGAGTAATGTAATGTAATGCCGGGGTTGATGGAAGCGTCATTATTTTTTATTATTTTATTTTTCATAAACCCCTGAAGTAGCCCGTTGGACAAATTTCAGATTTGACCCGGGTCAAAGGGACCTTCCCGAAGTGATCGTGCATGTCTGTAACCAGAATGATGAGAAGTGTCAAGACCGTCACTAAAAAACAAAATGTCAACCGCATGTTTGTGTCAGTCAGGGGATCAACAAAGTCAGTAGGATTCATCCCCTTTAGACCAGAATGTGAGCTTCACAAAAGCAGTTGACAGTATAGTCAGTGTATTATTATGAGTAATTCATACACTGTTTCTGGAAAGTCACATGATTGATGAGGTGTACCACATAGCTCTGAGCACAGCCCGATTAAATTCTTTTCTGTTTCTCTACTGGGGATGGTAGCAGATGTGAATATCTCAAGATGTAAATGACTAAAGCTAAAAACATTTCCATGTCAAGATAACCGCGAGAAATAAGTCAATATGTTTTTAAAAATTCAATAAACTGGCCATTTAATACTTAAAAACACTTCAAGCTGACGTGTCTGGTGCAAGATCAAGCAAATGATTGGAGCCAAAAACCAAACCGTAAAAATTCCTGCAAATTCCTGTAAACCAAACTGTAAAAAATCCTGTAAATTTGACAAGAGCTGAACAGAAAAAAAAAACTGACCTGTTTGGAGGTCCCTGCAGGACCTGGTAGACACTGACTCTGAACGTCTTGTTCTCAGAGCGTTCCTGGATGAAATCCTTGTAAATCCTGAACTCGGCTGCTGTGACGGCCTCTCCCTCGGGAATACGGGAAAGGTCGAATTTGAATTCCCTCCTGTGCTGCTGGTACAGAAGATCCTGATCCTGATCGACTGTCAAGGAAGAGAAAGACAGTGAGAGGGGGATAAGCGCAGGTCACGCTGGAAGAACTGCTTACTAATAGGGTGATAGAGGTTACAAGTTGTCAATCAATATTTCACAGAGGCTTTGATGCTCTCCGCTGAAATGCTCCATTTATAATCCACCCAGTAATGATCCGGTCATGATTAATGGTTTATTGTTCTCTGCCAAGCTGATGCACACACAAACACACACACACACACTAAAATAATACTCCTGACCCACGGAGGGAAAGTTTCGACACCGGGAGGAAAAGGCAAACAGCTGGTAGATGGTAAACCGGTCAGCGGTTGCGATATCTGTCAGAATTGTTGCTGAATCAAACGAACCTCAGATGCGTGTCACTCTGCCCACATCTCGGAAGCACTGTGTCAGAAATAGGGGGGAAAAAAAATCCTGCTTCCATCAGTCAAGTGATTGATCTAAACATCACTTAAGGCGAGTCTGCCATACATGCCAGTATAGGGAAGGGGGGGAAATGGGTCTCAGTTTGGCTCCCTGTTTAAATTGCACACATGTGCTGACCACAAGAAAAGGCCTGGTAAGGCACTGCCCGGAAAACCGCAGCAGCCAGCGTGCTTTTACAAACACTCTCACAAAAAAAAAAAAAAAAGCGCAGAGCGCCTCACAAATTCATGTGTGTTTTAAGCACCGTCTGTACCACCCACACCTCCCTGATCATTTTGCCATGAACCACTTGTCCAGTGATTTCATTCTGATTGTAGAGGGTAAAGCGAAAGCAGCGGGAGCCAGTGGCACTGTGGGGTTCCCGCCCAGTCCGGAGCCGGCTGAATGGTTCCAGCTCTCAGTTTTTCCAGGGGAACGGTGGTCAGAAAAGACCCCGAAACTTCCTGAGGCTTTCCAGTGTTGTGTTTTTACAGCATTAGTCAACGTGTTTGTCCTCGGAAAGAGAGCAATGGAGGTCTCCGGTGGAGGTGAGCGGCGATTAGCCACCTTGAACACATCCTGCCAACTGACACACACCATGACATCATCACCATGACATCACCCTGTTGCTCCTACTGCTGGTTCGCTATTGTTTCAGTACACACACGCACACACACACACATGCACGACCCCCAAGACTGGAAACACAACATTTATTTCATGGCACTAAACTGACTCCATCTTCTAAAAACACTTCTAACGACACAAAAACACACACGCAGCCCCCTGCTCATCGTTAAGAGCGGCGCATTCTGAACCCTGCGAGTCATTTGTTTGACCGCAATTAAACGCTGGAAGGGAACGAGGGGTGTTTTTATGAAAGCAATAATTGCTTGTAAGGACTCGGTGTGTTTACGTTTGGGACCATTAGCTGCAGAGATCAGACCTCAGATATGCAAACTTCCCTCTGGGAGGCATTTCAACACTTCACATTGCTCCTGACACTGCAGGGCCACACAGCCGCGGAGCTATCGTTAACCTTTTACAATTTTATACTAAGTGTTTTTTTGGGTTTTAGGGTTGAATCACAATGTCTGCACCGAAAAAAAAGTCCCAAAAAGTGATGAAATATGACTTTTGCGAGCAATTATCATTGTTTCAAGTGTTATTAACGTTTTTTTTTAGCAGACAAGAGTTAGTTTGCCTATTTCTACCCAAGCATTGACAGGTTTGACAACATTGTTTAAACCCTCACCTGTTTTCTTGCAGATTATCAGAATGACAAAAACGCTGCAGCTGAACAAATATTGCACCTATGCATAAATCTGCTGCAGAATGCAGCGTATGTGTTTGCCTGACTGAGCTATAAGCTTCGCAGGTTGGGTTTTGTCGAAGTTTCCGACACAGAAATGAGGTAAAAGCAACATATACCAGGGGACGTCTCCCTTCTAATCACAGCTGGAGCCTCCGAGGAAGAGAAAGCAATTATTTTTGCACACGGATGTCTAAATAACAAGAAGGTTAATGAGATTTTCTGGTGGGGGGCGCAAAGAAATTCTTTGTGTGATCTCCTTATGCTACCTACAGATCAGCTTAGCAGTTCTCCAAAACACAATGCTCCCTCTGTTCCTCAGCGACACAGTCTTCCTCTAACTGTTGAGAGCATTGTGCACCTTTTTTTTTTACTTTCTTAATGAAAAACAGTGACACTTTTGGTCATTAAGCCTTTTCCCATGCTCCACAGGTGTTTGTGTTTGGTCAGCGCAGGGACGCCCGCGCTGTGAACACGTTTGTGTACTCGTCTCCAGGCAAAAAATTTCAGTAAACAAGCAATCCAGCATAAGGGTGAGCAGAGAGCTGCAGGATCACTTACATAGCTGATAAAACTGGATTAAATGTAATCTATTTGTTTATTAACAAATGCATAAAAGGTGGGGGTGGGGGGGTGTGCAGCACAAAAGCATATGCCTTGTGTAATGTTGCATGACAATGAGGCGAAGGCTTCCTGCTGGAGATTCTGGAGCACGGCGTGCGGTTTTGGCTTCCAGCTGAAGTAAACATAATGCTGTCACGTCACATATAGGAGCATGTGATATACTATGTGTGTGTCTAGGGGTTTTACAAATATGACAAACAAATAATGTAAAACTAATGAAAAATTCTTTTCAGAAAGCCACCCCCCCTCCCCCCAACATAGCTGTTTTCACTTAAAAGCATATTGAGTATAGGGGCCAGATTTTGTCTAGAATAATAGGACATTTTTCTAAGTGTGGTCCACCTGCAGGACATACCTGGGTGCACTGGAAGCTCTACAGCAGCGCTCCCTCACACTGGAAGCTGTGGTCTTTGGAAGGGAAATACCATAATCCTGTTGGGTCTTGAAGCGATCATCCAGGGACCACCAAGTCACTCCATGTGGGAGCCCGAGCTCAAAACTCTGCCAATCATCTGCACAGGAGGCCATTCTGGGCTCCAGAGAGAAATAATACGTGCTCGTTGTGTCTTTATTTTTTCCTCCTTCCTCTTTGTAATCAAAATCTTAAGATGTGGAACCACATAAATCTGCGATGTTTTTTTTTTTTCAGAAACCGTGTTTCCAGATCTCATTAGTGAAAGACACTCAGTTAAAAGTTCATAACTGAGGACATATGCACGTTCGGATTTCTTTATATATTTTTTTTTTTACCAAATGTTTTGAATTAACTACACACTACTGCAGACTTAAATATAAAACCTCTTCATTTGCAGGCTTAAATTCAATCTCAGTGCTGCACAAACAAACAGACTAGGTTTCTTGGGAGAAATATAAAGATATATATATATATTTATTTTTATATATATATATATATATATATATATATATATATATATATATATATATATATATATATATATATATATATATATATCTCAGACGAACAAACCTCATCTCTTCATAAGTGAAGCCTCCTTCAAGCCCTGAGGCAGGAGAGGGGCATAAAGAAGACAAGGGTTGCTTTTGGATGGAACCCCACATCCGGATAGGAGCCACAGGCACGGTGCCGTCTACTGTTTCACCATAGTGATATCAGAGCTGCCGCAGGATCTCCAAGGGAAACAAAGGCAGGATTTGCCTGTTATAAATTCAATAATGTCTGAGTAAACCCTGACTCCCACCTGTGACCCCCTGTGATTTACACCCCTCGAACAAACATACAAACAGGCACACAGATGAAGGAATGCTCTGTGCACGCACACACACACACACACCTGCACTAATAGAGATTACATATGGTTAGATGCAGTTTGTATCATGATCTCAAGTCAACTTCTCTCTCGCTCTTCACGGTTTTAGAAATGCCCGTTCAATTCCTAGTCATGCGAAACAAAGCCGAGCTAAAGCCCATAGACCTCCCCCCAAGGGCTTTGAAGGGATTCTGAGGAAATCGGATACAGGTATGTTGTCATAATATTTACAGCTCGGAATGCATAATGCTGCATTTCAAGTGAAGAAAGTGACCCAAAAGCCACAAAGTTCTGCCACTGTGGCTTTCGCAAAGAAACATACACACACAACTAATGCTCTCTGTTGCAACGTGTAATGAACAAAAATGCCAAATGAAATAAGAGTGAAATCATGTTCTTAATTGAATTAGATGATAGAAAATAAATATGTGTATATTGTTTGGATACTTTGAAAGAATCCTAATAACAAAAGAGGTTAGAGGTTAGTGCAGAAATGTTAAGAGGCTGTCATGTTGCCATGGCAGCAGATAAATAAATAGACGCATACATTATATATAGGGTGTATCTTAGGACTGGACCTTTTACGTCTTTTTATTATTATTATTATTATTAAAAATTATATTTTTGTTTATCGAATACGGACTTTTAAAAGTCAGGTAGGAAACTTACCCAGATTGACGAAACTCATCACCATATCTGCGTCATCCAGGAAGCGGCTGTCCTGCGGGGTCACCAGAGGCGAGGCCTGGGTCTGTAGAAGGGGCTTGTAGTAAGAATAGCCGGGCGGCTCTGTGGAAATGGTGTTGTACAGGTCCAGCATGAACATCGGGGCGGCGTTGTGTTTGGTGTGGACCTGCGGCCGCGGACGGTGCGGCAGCCCCAGGATGGAGAGGATTTCCCGCTGCATCTCCCTGCGCTCCTGGCTCCGCAGCCGCCGCTGGATGAAGCTGGAGCGCACCTCGTTGGAGTCCACGGAGAAGTTGGAGAAGGCGACCTGAGAAGCCACCACGCAGCAACTCCACGACAGGACGGTCGCTAACGTCGCCAAGGCGCACGTCACCATTTTTTACCCGATTTTACGCGCGGCTCTAACTCGTCGATAGATGAACTCAGGGATGCGGTTCCTTCCTAAACGGCCCTGAACTCAAACACGCGATGCTCTGTCATCACCTGCCGCTGCGCAACTGTCCTCCGTGATGCGGGCGCGCGCTTCTCTTCATGGCAACTTTGGAACGGTTTTTATTGTGGCGCCGTGTCAGGGGAGGGGCAGGAGGGTTCAGAATGGGAAGAACCAAGACTGGAAAAAGTGGGAGAGTTTGTGGGGGTGAGTGAATGAGCTACAGAGGATCAGGGTCCTGGTATGAAGTGCACCTCTTTATCTCCGTAATAAGGTGGGTGTGGTGTGGACCTTTTAAACCCAAGTGTCCAATCACTGCGCGCATTGTTCGGTCCTGATTGTTTGGCTACTGAAAGCGATCTTTATTGTTAATATGAGATTAGCACCTTTACTCCTGTAGTGGCCGTCTGTTGTTCTGTCTCTGCAGGCCGTTTATTACCTGGCAGCTCAAATTATCATTTGTTCCAGCCTCCATTAGGACGCTGAACGATGCCAAAACTAATGTAATAGAGAAACGTGTCATGAACAAAGGGGCACTTTGGTGCCCAACACTCTTTCTGGCACGTTTAATCACCTAAGGTCTTTGTCAGTGTGTGTTGCCATTGTAAATGTAGTCGATGTTATGTGACAGAAATGTTTTTGTGATGCTGTTTGTTCATCCTAGTGTTTTTTATCCTGTGATTGTGTTTTTATCGTGTTTTTGCGAAGCAATGAAATGTAGCACTATGCCCAAGACAAATTTCCCTTAGGGGACAATAAAGTTTACTCTCTCTCTCTCTCTCTCTCTCTCTCTCTCTCTCTCTCTCTCTCTCTCTCAGCTAGTGTTTCTCTTTCAATATCACATGTCATGTATCTTATATTCATTTCCAAACTTCTCTCCTATCAGGACAGTGTGGGCTCATTTTCTGACTGTTCGGGTTTCAGATGCTTCAACACAGTCAAGTCAAACATTATTGTCATGTCTCCACAGTGAAATGAAACCACATTCCTCTCAAGACCAATAAAACCAGCATAAAACACACAGCCACAGAGAGCATTATATAACAAGACAAAACTTATCAATATGATGGACCCATATACAAAGACACAATAGTGCACGTAATAAATAAAATTCCTTATAAGGATAGGATACAAATGCATATTAAAACTATGAGGGAGGAAAAGTAAACAACAACAAAAAATCTACTTAAATTTGTGATTTTTTTTTCAACAGATTCCACAAGATTGTATTATGGCAGTAAAAAGCAAATATGTTACATTTAATTAAGTTAAATAACTTAGAGTAATAATCCGATCATTCATTTCTGTTATGTGGGATTTATAGAATATATGTACAGACTGATAAAGTAACAAAAAAAATAATAATATAAATTGAGTGTTATTATTAGGAGTTAAAAACTGATAAAACATCTATATGTTATCAACTGTAAGAGGGAACACAATGCACACAGGAAGACTCCAGCCCCTCCTAAATGATCAGTTGAAAGGTAAAAGAGGAAAATCCCATAATCCTGTCTCCAACGCAGACATCTTTGAACTCAAACAATAAACTCAGGCCCACCCTAATTGCTGAGGGGTTTGCGGGTGATCAGTGGCAGTCGCAGGCACATGAAGGGACATGCCAATAGCCCCAATGAATTACTACAACAATGTGCAAAAAGCACACTGCGACTACTTTAATAGAGGGTTAATGGGTGTGGGGGCGGCTGATGAATGACAAAGCAAGAATACAACTTTCAAGTCGGCTCCAGATTGCACATGTTGCTACTTAGCAGTGACTGGATCAGAACATAAAACCCAAAGGAAGAAGTTAATGTGTCATCGCCACCGCCGCCGGACTAAAATGACCTTTTATTGATGTGCCTAACTGTTTTTGAACATCTAAAATGGACTATTGCAACAAGCCTTGTAATAATCAATTCTAAACTAAACCGTCCACAGCCAAGCATGTAATTCAAAGTTACCTTGGCAGCAGACACGAGTCACTTCAGAGGGTTTTTTTTCCCAGCAGAGGTCACTTTACATGACTCATCCTCAAAATGCTATATAAACCAGAGAGTCTTCTCTATCCACTACAAACATCTGTAAACAGTCCTACATCTATAATAATAACCATTCCGGGTTGTAGAAAACCTGTTGGACTCAAGAACATTTCAGCAGAGTGGGATGCAGGGACATATGTAGTACATGGTGTTGTTATATTTTAACAACACTTTAAAGCACCATTTCTCAGGAACATGCCCTCATGTCCCATATAAAATGTACTCAACTTCCTAAATATAAATATAAAATGATAAAATATATAATTATATATAAAGAAAAAAATATATAGTGCATTTAGACAAAGAAACAAATCTGATAACATTTATTTTCTGTAATCATGAGTTTTACAACATGTTGCACCAACACAAGCTGTTTAGCTGCCGCTCACTCAGAACGTTTCTAGCTGCCTCAGGGATACATTGCATCTATTTAGCCTATTTAATTCATGCACCATGCAACTTTACACACTGACTCAGTGCAATAAGGATCTCATTACCGCTCCCACAAGAGCTGCAACCGCAATGTGTGTCACAGAGCCTACTGTTTTAATGCTGAATAACAGCCTGTGTGATGAAAAATGGTTCCCACAACAGGTAACTTAAGGACTAACTGGACTGTTTTGTTTTTAAATACAGCACCAGTCAATAGATCGGACATATTTTGGCATTCAAATGAATGGGAAGATGTGTTGAAACCCTTGACTGCTACTTCAGTTTATTTCAGTTTCACTTACTTTATTTAAAATAGGGACGGTCCATATCAATGACCATTAACATGTAAATAAGTCATTTGGCTAATTTCCATCTTTCGAATTGGTAGGTCGATGGCACAGTAAACGACAGCCAAACATGAACTTCACAACTTCAACACGAGAGAAATGCATGGGAAAACAGAAGAAAAGCACAAGACAATATCACAAGCTTAAAAAAAACAAGAGATGATGCCCACACAAACCAGGAGTAAAAGAGACATAGATAACGTGTTAGTGCTAAAGTGGGCTGGTGGTGGAATGCTGGTGTGAATTACACATTTTAATAAAGTGCTAATGTATATTGCACGTTAACTTGTTGCAGAAGGTTTGCTCATATGGATGTGTATGCACATACTATACGTGGGTATACTATTCCTTACATTTCCAATCAATCTGATGAAGCTTTTTTTTTACCCCAATACATTAAAAATTAAGCCTGACAGTTTTTTTTTAGGATATTTCACTTATAAAGGGTCTATAATACTGTCAAAGTCTGTAACGGTTGTCTTATTGTCCGTTATGCTGCGTTAACTGTTACACTTATTTATTTGTGTTCTGATATGCAGGATTGTATTACTCTAGGGTTTCAAATCAAAGCACGTCTGAACTCTTGACACACACAAACACAAACACCCTCCTATTACTAATCCTGGATATATAATATAATTTATGGATATTATATGGACAATATCATTTATATAGATAATTATATTTTATATAATTTATCTGAAAAGCACAGATCTCTATTTTCTCTATGTATTTTACCTCTGACTGTTGAAACAAGACAGATTTTTAATCTAGTCTAAATAATAGCCGCTGTATTAAACATACTAGTGTCTTATAGTCCCAAGTGGGCCACATGTTTTGCTTGATACTGAAATAAAACTAAAACTATTGTGTATATCCATTTCTTCAACTGATTTCCTGCCAAGGGACTGAAATTTAGTTATTCATCTCATTCTGGGACAGTCAAAGAGTTTCCATTAACCCTGTTGAATAAATTATTTATATAATTATAAATTAATTAATTATTTAAGTAATAAGTTACCCTGCAGCTAGAAATTAAAGCAGGTAATTAAATTAGTAATAAAATAAGTAATAATACTTTGTTACTGCACTTAAGCATTTGGTGGAAGTGTCTATACTTTATTTTTTAGATTTCTATAAACTAAAAGTCTAAATTTCACCTTCTTGTGATTTACTACAAAACAAAATCTAAATGTGATGGAAAGAGAGTACAAGTGACCTGATACAAGCATGACATTTGTGATTTAAAACTAATTTAGAAGCCAGTTCTGCTTTTATTTGGTTATATTGTTTACAACAAGGTGGCATCAGTAAAACTTCTTATGGTTCCATATTCAGGTTAAACAAGTGGCAAATGTGATGCTGAAACCCGAAGCCTCCAGTGATGCACAAACACTAAATAGACATCATTCTCAAAATTATGACTTCTTGCTTTTTAATAATAGTATTTATTTTCAGTACTTAAGTAGAATACCACTAATATCAGAAAATAATTTTGGTACATACTGTCAGATGCCTTTACTCAAGTAATAATTCTATAAAGTCAATTTTTAGAACTTTTACCAAATATATTTTTCTGGTGAGATATCTGTACTTTTACTCAAGTGTGGAGTTTATGTACTTCATTATCCACTGACTTTATCTCTTTTTGTCACACACTGCCCCCCGGCGGCAGGTCTATATATTGCACCATTTAATTTATGTGAAACGTCATCAAACTGCGACAGACCGCGAAGCGGACAGGCGCCACATTTTAGCTGCGCTAAATTATTTTTTAACGTCTCCATTTTCTAGCCGCATTTAAGACAATTCAAGGTATGTACATTTGTGTTATTTCGAGGCAGATTATACGAATGATTAAATATGATGTTTTAAAGATGCTGCTGCACAGAGAATTCTATAAACAGCTAACCGGCCTCAGCGAAAGCTAATGTAGCTAGCGTTTAATTCTTCACCCACACAGCGGCTACATATTTTAATAATAATAATATTAATAACGTTGTTATTAACACTCTAACGAGATTCACATATACACAAATTACATATAAAAACGATAAAAAGTCAGTAACGATGGTAACGTTATCTGTAGAGCTGGTTCTCGTGGTTGTTTGTCGTTACCTAATATGCTATATCGGTATTCATTATTACTCATTATTGTCATTATACATTTAAAAAGAACTGTGCTGCTCAGTAACCAGCCTTTGAATCTTTTGTCTATAGACACTCTTCACTTTTTAATAGTAATGCTGTTCTCTACTTCACATCCTGACAGCTACGTGAAGTAGATCTGCTGCTCTGTTATTGATATAGTTCTCTTCTCTCTTCTCAGGCACAGATCAGGAATAAGGGGAATGCGCCATGAGTTTATTTGGCACAAACACCGGGTTTGGAACTGGAGGGACTGGTGTCTTTGGAAGCACGACGACAGACAGCCATAATCCCATGAAGGTGCACTTCCTGGAGAAATAACAGAATAATCTCTTAGTTGTTAGTTTGGCTCTGACAAGCCCTCGCCTGTTCACCTCACTACTTAAATGATGATCTTTGTTTATGCTCCTGATTTGTCCCACAGGATGTTGAAGTGACTTCACCTCCAGATGACAGCATCAGCTGTCTGGCTTTCAGTCCCCCCACCATGCCAGGGAACTTCCTCATCGGAGGATCCTGGGCGAACGATGTGAGGGTTTTATTGTTTTTAGTTTGATTATAGTTGAGGGGCAGGAGAGTAGATTGATCAATAGATACTCTATTAATCCTAGAGGGAAATTAAAATGTTACAGCAGCCTACAATTAAATAATAATATCAACAAATGCAATTAAAGACTAAATTATCTGTAATATCTACATCTGCATTATTAATAAAAGCAGCATATATCCAACATATGAAAACAATATCATTGAAAGTCGTGATCTCTGTAAATTTCTCTTATACTAGATAAAGTTTGTGCTATGCAACAATTAATTCACTTTATCTGTTCTGTGAGCTCAGGTCCGATGCTGGGAGGTGCAAGACAATGGACAGACTGTCCCCAAAGCCCAACAGATGCACACAGGTCCAGTGCTGGATGCCTGCTGGAGCGATGTAAGACTCATCCTACAATTTGTAACTTGAGTCTTGCTGTGGATCCTGTCTGTTAAACCACAGAATAATTTCTGATATGCTTTTCTCTTTAACCAGGATGGGAGTAAAGTGTTCACTGCTTCCTGTGACAAGACGGCCAAGATGTGGGATCTCAACAGCAATCAAGCGATGCAGATTGCACAGGTTGGATAAGAACCCTATAGATAAACTATAAAGTCATTAGAGAGGAGTATATTCATCTTAGAGCACACTTGTCTTCACAGCATGACGGTCCAATCAAAGCGATCCACTGGATTAAAGCCCCTAACTACAGCTGTATCATGACTGGTAGCTGGGACAAAACACTGAAGGTACAACAACCACCTCCACACAGTCGCTAAAAATGACACATTTAGAAAATAATTGAGATGTCAAATCAGACCTGAAGTTTTGATATTTAAGATCCCAAGAGCATGTGGGAAATGTTTAGCTATATAATTGTTAGGTGAGTTTGAGTTAGATAGATAGATTTCTTGTATTAATTAAAGTCAACATAGCAAATATTTGGTTCCAAAACAGGATTCTGTTCAATAATGTGAGTAGGAAGTGTTATTTTTGAACTTTGTGGTGTTTAATACAGCACTGAGAAAAATGGAATCTTTTCTGTTTTTTCTCTCTTCACAGTTTTGGGATACGCGCTCTCCCAATCCCATGATGTCTCTGCAGATGCCAGAGAGATGTTACTGTGCAGATGTTGTAAGTTGCTTTTGAGAATCATGAGACATATTTTAATTCTTGCTGATTGGATGATGGACTGAGCAGTTTTGCCTTCATTTTTACCTTCGTGACTCTCTTCCATAGGTTTACCCCATGGCAGTGGTTGCCACAGCTGAGAGAGGCCTCATAGTTTACCAGCTGGAGAACCAGCCCTCTGAGTTTCGCAGAATAGATTCTCCCCTTAAACATCAGGTGGTTGCCTCAACTTTTCCTCCGCCATTCACTATTATTTCTTTCTTCTATTCCAACTTCTAATATTTCTATGTATATATTGTGCCACTTAGCATGTGATTTTTATCTAAAGCCAGATTTATTTTCTTTGTCACGAGTTGTATAGTAGTAAGTATATTAATTTAATATGACCATAAATTCTCTAATATAGGCCTAGACTACCCATAGAATGAAGAAAAACAAGATTTTGTCTATTTGAACCTATAAAATATGAGGTTTCAACCTCAATTCTATTGAATCCTCCTCCCCCTTCTCAGTTTTCTCCTCCGCTTCCTCTCAGTCTGTAATCTTCTCATCACTTGCCCCATCCTCTACAACAAGCTCCATAGCTGCCATGGTAACAATGGCATTTGCTGTGATTTGCCGTTTGCTGCATGTGTTCCTGTCGGCCACCTTACATGTCACATGACCGGGTCACTGAAGCCATGGCTTGACATCTTAAGTGCTCTGGTGGCTTTCTATTGAGCTAAAGTCTTGTATGTATATTTTTGCATTCAATTACACATTTAAAAACAGTACAAATAGAGGCTGGCTTTTATTTACCCCCGCCAACAGTGAGACCAGATAATGTTAGAGACCCTGTCGCTAATGGGATACCAGCTTATATTATAGAATTCACGGTCTTCATGAATAACTGGCCAATATATTTTTCTGCCTCCATCCTTTAGCACCGCTGTGTTGCCATATTCAAGGACAAGCAGAACAAGCCAACGGGCTTTGCACTGGGAAGCATTGAGGGACGAGTGGCCATCCACTATATTAACCCTCCAAACCCGTGAGTGACAAAACAAATGCAATGCTTATAAGGCAATGTATTTTGAAGTTGTGCTTATCAGTTACTGCTGTTATTCTGTTTACATCATCAAAGGCAAAGCTCTTACTGTCAAGCACCTGACATGAATGTGTTTCTCTGGTTTCTATCAGAGCCAAAGACAACTTCACCTTCAAGTGCCACAGGTCCAATGGAACCAACACAACCACT
Organism: Lepturacanthus savala; assembly: GCA_030544235.1. Taxonomy (NCBI): domain Eukaryota; kingdom Metazoa; phylum Chordata; class Actinopteri; order Scombriformes; family Trichiuridae; genus Lepturacanthus; species Lepturacanthus savala. The sequence goes on from CM060463.1 coordinate 10,073,670, forward strand.
CCACAGGACATCTATGCTGTAAGTTGTTGACACGTTGAAAGAGATTGTAGAACTCCACAAAAATAGTCACACTATAGTATGCCACACAACTAAATAAACCCACAAGAACTAGGGTCTCCACATCCCACCTTGGATAGCTCATCTACATGTGTTGTTACAGTCTTTCTGTCCTGCAACAAGCCAGTTCTTGATATATATATATATATATATATATATATATATATATATATACACACACACTAGCTGAACAAGGAAAAGAACCAGGTGTGACAAGTGTTGCTCACAGACCTGTTAGAAACTGTCCATTTCTGAAACCTAAATCTTCACAATATAGTAACTGAAAATCGAACCAGCTCCGTTACATTGTTTCCACGTGTCATATCTTCATTTCTCTTTCCTCCCATCAGGTGAACGCCATCTCCTTCCATCCTGTCCATGGCACTTTGGCCACCGTGGGCTCAGACGGACGCTTTAGCTTCTGGGACAAAGATGCCCGCACCAAGTTGAAGACCTCGGAGCAACTTGACCAGCCCATTACGGCCTGCTGCTTCAACCAAAATGGCAACATCTTTGCATACGCTTCCAGTTACGACTGGTCAAAGGTAGGGGATGTAAAATATTCTCCAAGGTTCTACCAGATGTTTGAATTTGGCCACCAAGTTTACAAAGCTTTCCTTTACTTTGTGGCCTTTTTTTTTGCAATTTTCGTGATCAAAATGACTGATTTTGAGGCTGTATTTTCTCATAATTTGCAAGGAATTTTGTGCCTTTTTTACTTACTTGTGAACTCCATTAAAGGTCTAAATATGCTTAAGACATAAAAATAAATGGACAACACTGATGCTGTGTCCCAAATTGCATACTTGCATAGTGTGTTCACACTTTGTATAAAAATGTAGTGAACTGTGTGCACTCCTGAGCGTGGAACATAGCAGAAGATAGCGAAAGTTACGTAGCAGAAGAAGCAGCAATATTTGAGGCAGATGAAGCGAGGTAGGCTTCTCTGGAGCGGATACTGACATAAATGTCAGACAAAAAAACACTCTTTGTAATACAAAAAAAAAATGCACAACAACTGTATAATACAAAGCTTGTTTCGATGAGCTGCCAATTGTCAGTTGTCATTAAAAAGAAGAAGAAGCAGCATTTCCAGTAAGTGTGCAGCACCAGTCTTTGAAAACAATCCCCCCTCTACTTTGGTGTAAAACTGAGGGAAACCGATCGGCTCGGACATGGAATTTAAGCAGATATGTGACAGAAAATAAAATGATCGCATGTGCGTGTGCAAATCCACAGCTACCAGCAGGGATGTGCAGCATCACAAAAATGTATATTGGTTACGCAGGAGTTCATGCTTTCGCAAAATCATGAAAAACTGAGGGACTCCTTTATCAATGATTTTGATCCTTTGTAGTCACTAACTGTCACTCTGCATTGCACAGGGCCATGAGTACTACAACCCCCAGAAAAAGAACTACATCTTCCTGAGGAATGCTGCAGAGGAGCTGAAACCTCGGAACAAGAAATGGTGAGAGAAGGCCACTTCCTTAATTACCTTGTGATTCGCACTGGGGTCTTTCAGAGTGCCACGCCTCCCTGGCATGGATGGATGTGGGAAGTGACAGTTTCACGGTTCAGATCTCAGTATAGCCTCGTATTGTAGCCATCATCAGTGGAAACACGGCTGTACCCAACTGAGTGAATCACTTTGAGCGCTTGTGTGATTTCTGATGTAGTAGTCTGTACAAGCCTGTCAGAATTATTTGGGATGAAGCCTGCTGGTCTCTTTAGTTATTCAAATATATGTCTGAGGACTGTTATTTATTAAATTATGTAGATGGAAAAGAAATTATTCTAAAATGTATTCAACAAGTTTAGTTATTTCATTTTTTGTCGCTGAAGAGTGATGTTGTGATGTTCAGTAGGGACACAGTTTATTAAATAAATGAATAAAAAGAATGAGAAAAATGTACTTTGTAACTGACTGCTCCCTCCTGTCTTTAGATTCGTTGTGCCAAGTTGCATCTCTTGTGTGGAAATGCGGAAGACCTGCTGCTTTAGTTTGTATATGCTCAAGACTGACTCCTTCCTTTCGGCAAACACCTGGACCAATGCCACGGTGCTGCCTTCTGTGCATGGACCAATCAGAGGGCCCCACCCAACCTGGCCTTGATGACAGCCGTGTGACAATTGGTCTTCATCATAGAAGGGGAGAGCTTCACTCGTCATTCATATTGGTGTTTGCATTTTTGTTTTTTTATGTGACCAGCTCCTCCTCTTATTTTACAGCTTTCCAAAGACTCTTAATTCTCTTTTGATTTGCTGTTATTCCATGGCCCATTCATGAACATCAGATGTAAAATAAATATTTATGTGCATACTCTTAGGTTTTAACATGTTTATTCCCAATTGAGGGAGCAAGTAGGTGAAAACAACCTGTTGCATTGGCTGTATTAATGTTAGTTGGGTGATTCTCAGAACTGTATTGTCCATGCTACACCTTGAACGTGACCACTGTCTCATATTTCAGCTGTAAAACTCATCTTTTGTGGGTCCCTGACATGGAATTGATCGTGAAATCAAAAAGATAAACTTTGAGCAACATTCATATCACAGTGACCTCTTCTGTCTGCTTGTTTTAATCCATGTTAACCAGCAGGTGGCGCATGTTGTCTTTGAGCCAGTTAACTCCCAGCCTTTACTGTGCCAGTACAGAGGTCCAGGAGCTAACCAGGACAAAAAACGAGATCAAAGCGGGACAGTGAGTTTCTTCATCCAGGTTAAGTCCTTTTGACAGGGATACACAGCTGGAAATGGGGGGGATTTATCAAGAGGATATGAATGAGGTAGCAGGGGCAGCTACAAAGGCCACGTGTGAAAAGTGAACCAGTTCATAGAGCCGAAGGTGTGAATTAAAAGCCATTTTATTGAGGTCATTAGAGTATCACCTCACTGTTAGTCTGACCCTTGGTACTTAGCAGTGCAGTTCCAAGGCACCAAGGGCGGGAAGCTACTCCGCTGCCACAGTTCACCGGCTCTTCTCAACTTCCATGTGGTGCCACTGGTCTCTGCTGTGAAGCCCCCTCACCCCCACAGCTCCTAAAATCCTCTACAAGTTCCTCAATCGTTTAAACAGTTCAGCTTGAAGCACTTAAAAAAAAAAACTGCACAAAGTGCTTTAGGCCGACACCACATTCATAAATATGGCGAACTAGCTCCATTGTTTTGAGTTACTATAAACACTGGCAGAGGAATGTTTCTATGGACGGTCAAGAGTGTGTCGGAGTGACCTGTTGCTTTCAGCCTGAGTGGGCCTGTCCTTCCCCCTGCACAGATGATAGTTATCAGTGTTTAGGCACAGGTCCTCCCCATACGTTTCACACTTGCCCTTATTCTTGCTGAAATGTACCGGTCATTTGTTTTTATGATCAGGTAATAGCAGGTGTCCTGGTGTGGCAAGACCAGTGAAATTTGTCATGTACTGTAGCCAGTTTACAGTATTTGACAAAAGCAAACAACCATTGCAAATTGCATTATTATGATTTTCTTTAAAATTACCACAGCAACAAATAATGGTGTGTTGTACTGACAGACTATAATATGATGTATTACATATAGAATTATTTAGAAACCACTAACTCCTGAATCCATATAATGAACATTTTCACCATGTTGGTTGGTAATATTGCCAGTCTTTAATTAAGGTTTTAAAAAAACTCTTCAAAATAAAAGCACAGCTTGTGATTCAGTTTATGCCATGTCATGCTTCCACATTACGTACGCGTTTAATTAACTGTACTCAAACAACCGCCGCCGTCTTAAAGTTTATAAACGTGATGTAAGTCCGTCTACTTCCTCGTCACGGCTGCACAATGAACCATGTGGCGGAGCCGCCGCGCTTCCTCCGCGGTACAGTTGGTTTCTCTTTGTGTTGTAAAGGACAAAAGCAGGTGCAGCACAGCGCCGGGTGGGCGGACCAATAGGAGGCCCCCCCGGGGCCGAAGTTGGCACGCGGAGACCGCGCCGATTGGTCAGAGAGTTGTGTGTGGGCGGGGCCACGTTACGGCGTATATAACGTCCCGGCACATTTTCTCGCAGCAGCAGAAGAAGCAGCAGAAGCCGCCGCCGCCCGCTGAGAGTCACCAGGCGTCATCTGTTGCTACAACTTTGAGGCGAAGAGGAAGCGGCGCCGCGGACTCCTGTTGACACCGATGCAGGAGCTGCATTAAAAAAAGGCGCTTTTTAGAGAATAATTCCAGCGTGCCTCCGGTCCCTTTACCCCCCTCCGGCCGACCAATGCTTCTGCATCAGTTCATGAACGGAGCCCTGGACGTCATGCATCCCACCTCGTTGCAGAAAGACACCACTTTCACCAAAATCTTTGTCGGCGGGCTGCCGTACCACACCAACGATGCCTCCCTGAGGAAATACTTCGAGGCCTTCGGAGACATCGACGAGGCCGTCGTGATAACGGACAGGCAGACCGGTAAATCCAGAGGATACGGCTTTGTAAGTAGAACGAGATAAAGTCACGCGCCGTCAACATCCGCGCTGCTCTTTATGCCAAACTTTCAGCTCCTCCACCAAAACCTCCGATTCAAGTTCCCCACTCGCTTCACATCAGCGACACCGTCCAGTCCGCAGCATTTATCATTAAAACATACGCGTTTTAATGGCATTGTTTTTCTACTTGCTACTATCACCATTTCCCCCTTCTTTGTACCCTCTTTATATGTGTGCGACTAAGTTTAAATACTGGTTCCATCTGCTTGTACGTAATAATCAGATCCACTGAAGCTTAAATGTATTATTGCACAGCATCTCTGCTTTTTCTGCCTGACTGGCTGTTAGTTTAGCTTAATGAGGATGAGGGATCACACAAGTTCATGGGTAACTAAGAAGATTATATTTCAACATATGTCCGAGAGAGACACTGTGTGTGTGTTGTGTGTGTTGTGTGTGTGTGTGTGTGTGTGTGTGTGAGACAGAGAGACACACACAGACTTTATATGGTTATTTCAGAGCTGTAGGGAGGTTGACCTTGTCCACTCTGCCCTCTATTGTCAAGGACCTGAGCAGTGAGCCGTAGCTCATGATTTACACTAAATCTTAGCTGCCAAGAGTGATGCTAAATTTCCCTTTTGATCTTATCTTTCTTTCTTTTCTGAGCCTGTGGGCAGTCCCAGCCATAGAAAGTAGGCTACTTTGAACTCCATAAAACATAAACAGTCTACTCACCCTGTTGTCTGCCTTTTGAGTTTCTGTGTGTGGCAGGAAAAGCTCAGTTTACCGGCGCATTTATCATAACTTAATCCTTGACCACATGTTCCCTACAGTCCAGACCAGTGGAGCCTCTTGATGTGCGATTAAGTATTCACTAATAAGTGACTTATGCTGTTCCAGGCCGATAAAAGGCAGCCGTTCCCCCCCCCCCCCTTTTTGACACAAAGAACAGGAGCGGCGCAAGAAATGCAAATATTTACGAGAACCTTGGAAAGACACATCAGCACTAATGTGCTGTCAGGCCAAAGAAGGAATGGAAAAAACTGTTGTGTGCATGTTTACGTCTAAAGGCAGAAAAGGCAGAACAATTGCCCAGTGTTTACACATCAGGCCTGGAACTACGGAGGGGAAGCCGTTGAGTTGCTATCAGACGGTTGAGTACAGAGGCCGGTGTTTCAGGTTCAACATGCTCAGGGTGATGTGGGTGCTGCCTGCCGCACACATACCGTGTGTGTGTGTCCCTGTGTGTGTGTGTCCCTGTGTGTGTGTGTCCAAGTCAAAGTGCTAATTCTGTTTCTGAACGTGTTCCAGTCGGTGGCTGGCATAACGGCGCGGGAGGCACCCCAAAAGCTGAGCTCACCTTTTTTTTCCCTCTCTCTAAACACACTTCAGAGGTGGATTAGTTGAACCCCCCACAGCAAGGCTCTTCGCAGTGTAAACACAGCCTCGTTCCTTCCTGTGTGTTCACAACATGAGTCCTACAGTGGGCTTTGTTCCAGATCCTTCCACTATGAAGAGGCATGTTGGTGTGTGTATATATGTATATATATTTTTTTTAAAAAAGTCCTCTGAAACAATGGAAGCCCCGCGGTGGCCTACATTCTCCGCTCGGCCCGCAAGGAGAGGTGACTGAAAGCTTCTGAGTTGGCACAGCGTGGCAATCAAAACAGAAGGGCCGGTCTAATGCCAGGAGGGAGAGAGGAGGGGCGGACTAATACCAATCTCCTTAATATGTTGTCCCTAATTGGATAAGCTCCTTGTTACTCTTCCCAGATCCATATTTCAGCAGGGCTGCCCCTGGCTGAGTGGCAGTCAAGTGGCCGTCTAATGCTGCTGTGGGCAGTTTCCAAAGCTTAATCATTGTGCTTTGTTTGGAAGTTTCCCTTCTCTCCTCCAGAGAAACAGAATCCGAGCTGTGAACGGCCTGTGGGGGCATTTTTATGACCAACAGACCGAGGCCTGTTTTTTTTTTATGTGTTTTCAACAGTTTTTTTTTCTTTACTTGGATAGTTGATGTGTTACCAGCCAGAGATGCAGTGCTACTGCCAGTTTATAACATGAGAGATAACTACTTTTTTTTTTTTCCCCCAATAGGTAACAATGACAGATCGAGGAGCAGCTGAGAGAGCCTGCAAGGATCCCAACCCCATCATTGACGGCAGGAAGGCCAACGTCAACCTGGCCTACCTGGGCGCCAAGCCACGGAGCATACAGACAGGTGGAGTATATTTTACTTCAAGGCTCGGTTAAATCCTGTATTAATCAACCGGTGCTGATTAGAACATGAGATACCCATGAATACCCACCATAAACGTCTCAGACAGTTAAAATATCAGCCTTCAGGCAATCTCTGTCTGACTCTACACTACTGTTCAAAAGGTTGTGGTCACCCAGACAATTTTGTGTTTTCCATGAAAAGTCACACTTTTATTTACCACCTAACATGATTGCACAAGGGTTTTCTAATCATCCGTTAGCCTTCTGACACAATGAGTAAACTCATTGCACCATTAGAGTGATAGTTGATGGAAATGGGTCTCTATACACCTATGTAGATATTGCACCAAAAACCAGACATTTGCAGCTAGGATAGTCATTTACCACATTAGCGATGTATAGAATGTATTTCTGATTGGCTTAAAGTTATATTCATTGGGGAAAAAAGTGCTTTTATTTAAAAAAAAAAAAAAAGGAAATTTCTAAGTGACCCCAAACTTTTGTTGATGTTCACAACAATCCATACAGCAGCAGATTTCCTTCTTACATACCAAATAACTTTGAGTTTCCCATAATGCATTAGTGTTTCTGCTGCTGCTCACTTGCACATTAGAAAATGTTGACCCGCTTGCTCGCGGTAGGTTTGAAACAGGCTCTTTCTGTGTCTCTCCATGCCCTCTGTGCATTGTTCTCCAGTCCTCCTCTGTAAATGCAAATGTGTGTGTCTGACAGCCGGCCTCCTATCTTCCAGGCATATCCATCGGAGTGCAGCCCATTCACCCAGCGCTCATCCAGAGGCAGTATGGGTAAGTGAGCGGGAGTGGGCGCTTGTTGTGTTCTCTTGTATTATGCTCTGTGCGACGCCACTGGGCTCTGATTTCTTTGACAAACGGGGGGCCTCTGGAAAGTACATGTCAGTTTCTGTGTCTGCATGCAACTCCAGAAAGTAGTCCATTAGCATATTTAAGTTTTTTTGCCAGGCAGGGAGATTGTTCACATATCTGTGGTAATAGAGGAGCATTCCAGAGGTGAATGTGTGACTCACTTGTTAACTTCTGTCGGGAGCCTCTCGAGTCATGTACCTGCGCTGAGCAAGCTCGGTTACAGGGGTTTGGTTTCCTAGAAGTGTGCGTGTGTTGTAGAAACAGCGTAGATCGCGTCTCTGGGCCACGGTTTGCTGAGCAATTAATGAGCATTTCACCGTCGTAACCCCCGGCAGCTCTCAGATATCAGCCCTGAAGCCACAGCTCGCAGCCATTCATGTTTTACACTCAGAGCCTTAGGTCTGTCCGGAACATTATGAAGTGGTTTCGTGAATAGATTTGAAACTCGTGAAAACTTCTTCAAGCTACAACTAATGCATCCATAATCTGCAACACTTTTGGTTAATTGTCATTAATAGATAAGTAATGTCAAAGATTTCTTTGTTCTGGCATTTTGAGTTTGATATTTTGTCTGTATTTTATATCAATCTTTAGCTCCCTGGGAAATTGTGATGGGCATTCTTCATAGTTTGACACTTTATAGACAAATGATTAATGATACACTTATACACCTATATACATAACCAACATTGTTAATCCGTGCTAAAGTACGTATTAGTTTTAGCTCCCACAGCTAGAGTCTCGTGGAAATCCCAGGATGGTCCACAGGGACCGGGACAGAAAAAGAAAGTCACTGAACCCAGTTCTCTTGAACTGCCAAAGACTCCATCCATCCATGTCCCGTTCAGTGAGATCTCACAGGGTCTGAACGATCAACCTAGTATCCCATCATGTGCCAAGGCCTTCGGGAGGACATTGGAAAATCCCTCCTAGTGATCGCGGATGGTACCAAAACCCGGGGGGGGGGGGGTTGAAAACGTGGAGCACAGTGGTGCTTTGAGGCATACATCTGACAGGTGTGGCTCGTATTACAGCTTTTACACCCCCTTAATCTCCCATGAACACCACCCCAGAGAGGCACACTGAGCACCTGTCTGCTTGCCTCGGAGTTTCTTCTGTACGGCGAGTGACAGACGTAGACCTCCCTAAGATGCACAGCACACAAGTGGCTTTTCTTTCAGCCCCCCCCCCCCCCCCCCCCCCCCCTCCCTCCCTCCCTCCCTCCCCAAAAAACCCTTGACAACATATGGTGTGAGGACACAGTCTGAAGTAGGATTTTAAGCAGGACTGGAGTATTGCGTGTAGCAGTGGTGTGCCTGGTTTGGAGTTAGTATGTTCAGCACATGCTGTGGACTGTGAGGGCTGGGGGGGGGGGGGGGGGGTCACTGAGTCCAGGGACATTGTTTTGATGGGGAGGGGAGGAGTTGTCAGTGTGCTTGCAGATTCATCTCTTCTCATGCATCACCTCCTCCGCTCCTGTCCACAGCCCGGTCACTTTCCCGTGTCCTGTTCATCCCGCTTTCGGGTCTCCCACTTAAATCTGTTGCCGCTACCAGCATATCAGACAAAGTCGCTGAAAACTGACACCACGGTGAAACTGGAACGGTGCGGGAGGGGAGGGGAGGGGGGGGTTTTAAAGCGAAGATTGAGGGGGGGGGAGGGTATCTTGGGGCTGTATTCTGGGACTAAAGCTTAATGAGGCGGTGTGTGTGTGTTTCCTAGGAAACACACCTTTACAGGTGTCAAACAAAACACCTCCTGCTTTTAAAGAATATTCACAATCCTTCTGAACAATGAGGGAAGGAACATCAAGTCCTCACGCGTGACTTTTTAGACCCCACCCGTTCCCACCCCCGTCCGTATTCACACTTTCCGTGGCGGTGAGTCATGCGCCGAAGGTCGTTTGTGTTATCGTTTTAGAAATATTTACCAGCTTGGTGTGATTTAGTCCCATTAGCTCATTAATCATGTTACTCCAACCTTGTTTGCAGTGATTATTTTAGCATCTAGTGGTTTTGTTGTTTTTTTTTTTTGTTTGTTTTTTCCTCCTGGTGAGCTTGTCTCTGCTTGCCGTCCGGCAGACTGGCACACAGACCGTCCGTCAGCACAAAACCAGCTGACCTATGAATCTTCTGGCCATCCTTCACATTCCCCTGCTGCCGTCCCACAATCCACTTGGCATCTGGCACGTGTGCGCTGCCCCTAACTCACCTCGGTCCCTCTTTCCCTCTTTAGATAGAAAAATTCCCACTTAACCCCTCTCTCTCTGCACATGCCAGAGATATTATAATACAGGAGCGCTTTTGTCTCTCCATAATGCCCTTTAGGGCATTATCTACATTATTTTCCATCCCATTTTACCTACACACGGTCAGTTGATTTTAAGCCCGGAATTCAGTGGACCGCCGGTGGCGACACGCTGTGCCAAGACCACGGAGGAGGCAGGCTCATTCTGTGCGATACTAGTGAAAGCACATATGCCCCACAGCATTAGCGTATAGTCATCTTTGAAAGCTGTGTATGACAGTGAATGCCTCTTTGTGAGTAGCTCAATGGCGCTGTGAGGGCGAAGTGTAGATGGTGCTAGTGGTGGTGGGGGGGGTGCCTTCATTTGCCTATGCTCCCTCGTCATATTTGTTGTCTGGTTTGTGTGTTCAGGGCTCTGACACGCTCCGCTTTTTTTCCCACCCGTTCTCGCCAGATGTCTCTGAGTTTCCTGCGACTTGTTTCTAGTCTACTAAACAGGGCATGTACGCAGGTTCCTGTTCTGTCTTTATTTGTGTATGTTTTTGTTCATGCATCAGTTTCATTTCATAATAGAGAGAGATTGCACTTCTGTTCTCCCCCTATACTACTTGATCACACAATAGGACCTTTTTTGTTTTTTTTAAATGTTATTGCTGACATTAATCGCTGCCATCCTCCTTATCCAACCCCCTTTCGCCACGGTTGCTGTCTGCTGCCAGCTGACCGGTGCACCAGCAGAGGATCAGAAGATGCCCACAGTGCAGGACTAGTCCCGAGGAGGGGAGGGTTTGACAGAAAATGTCTGCCTGCCGCCCGCTCCCCCCCCTCCCCCAGCCAGCCTCTCTCCAAGGTGCCAGTGATGGCTTGAGAGTGCAGTGCGGTGTGCTGTGCTGTGATGGATTGGAGTGCCTTTTTATCTTTTTTCCCTTTTTGTGTGCGTGTGATATGAACTGAAGAGGTTATGCTGATTGCGGTGTGACTTTTTCCAATTATGGCATGGTTTGGGGTTTGCAATGGTAACTGGCAAGTGGGTGGAAAAGGGGGTGGGGGTATGTGGGTGGGTGTTTGAGAGCCTGATGACATCCCTATCTGTGCATGCCTCCATCTTTTGCTGTGTTGACCTCACGGCTGCCTCTCATTACTGATCCCATTCTTCTCCTGGACTGAATCTGTAAATGCAGCTCTATACTACATGAAAGGAAGATTTTCATCAGTACTGAGATGCAGCCGCAGAGTGTAAGTCATTTGTTGTGACTTGTCTTTGTGTTGGGGTGTGTGTGGATGTTTTCCCCCCAAACTGTATTATCAAGGGTAAAGGCTGTTAGATTCAGTGTTACATCACCCTGTATGTGGATGATAGGGGGGTGGTTCTTATCCTCTCTGCCACCACCATCCCTCCCTCTAGAGAACAAATCTCACAAGAGATACTTCAAATCCAAAGTAAAAATAGACTTCTCCAAAAGCACCCTCCTGCCCCTTTCCTCCATGGTCGGAACAGCAAGGAAAGGGGAAGGTGAGGCAGTGCAGTCCCCAGACCCCCGAAGCTCCAATCAACTCTACCTGAGAGCCGCCCCGCAGGGCCCCAGGGGGCCCAGGCAGATCCTGGCACCCAGGCCTGATGAGCTCCCCTGCCGCCCTTCCCTCCCCCCCCACCCACCCCCCAGCTAGCATCATTACCTGTGATAGTCTGCGTGAGATTTACACGCCAACTGAGCACGAGGAGACTGCAACTCATGCACTGCCTGTGCTCACTTCCCTTTTTTCTGTGTGTGTGTGTGTGTGTGTTACTGTGTTCAGCAAGTGAAGAGCAGCAGCTGTTAAAACACTCTGCCGATGCCTGAGCTTGAAAACCTGCCAGTAACGGCTGACAACCCCCCCCCACTCCCCCTCCCCTCTACCTCAGGAGGCCCTACCCAACAGGTTCCGTAGGTTTTTCTAACTGACGCAGATGGTTGAGTCACCTTTGCCTCCTAACCTCTTCTGCCTCTTGTCTAGTGAGTCTTCAATAATGGTGGATATCCGTGTGAGAACGCTGTGAACTTGGAACACCTACAGGGAGTTTATAATCCCGATGTGCTCTCCCTCAGGGTGCAGTGTAAACAATAGAAGCCAGGCCCTGGGATTACCCCTCTGTGCTGCCGCAGCCCCTCTGTCTGACACCCCTTGTTTGGTCTTTGTGTGTGTGCAGGTTGGCTCAGCAGTACATCTACCCGCAAGCCTACATGCAGCCCAGCCTGGTGCTGCCCACTCAGGTCTCCAGCTCCTCCAGCCCCTACCTGGACTACAGCGCGGCCTACTCCCAGTACGCCCAGGCCGCATTTGAGCAGCAGTACCCGTACGCCGCCTCGCCGGCTGGCTTCCTAGGCTACAGCTACGCCACCAGCCCCACGGCCAGCACCGGGCCGGCTGCCGCCGCCACGGCCCCAGCCACCGTCCACCCCACCCTCCAGTCGGCAGCCGGCCCCACCCAGGCCTTCCTGCACTATGCCCCGCAGCAGCACATCCAGCCGGACCGCATGCAGTAAGCTGGCTGAAGGGAGCGGCGGCAGCGGAGGGGTGGAAGTAGCGGGTGGAGAAGAGAGTAGCGGTCGCAGACCTTTGGACAGAGGAGGGCAAATAAGCCCTACCGGGGTGACCCCGCTGCCATCAGCGGGGGATTTCAGGAAAAAAAAAGGGGTGGGACTTTTGCACTATACGATCAGGATATGAGCTGTTTGCTCATTGGTTAAAGGGTAAAGGTGTGGGAGGGGGTTGGAGGACTGTCGAGGTTCAGGTCGGGAAGCTAAAACAGCATAAAGTATGTGGTCGCTTCCAAGGGCTTCCAGAAGCTGACACTTCATTTTTTTAATTATTATTATTATTATTATTATTGTTATTTGTATCGTCCTTTATTATTGTATTAATGTCATTGTTTGTATGCCATTATTATTATCAATGTTATGTTATTTTTTGGCTCAATCAGTGGAAGTTCTGTGTGTCTGTGGTACATATTGACATTCTGAGAGGTGTCTGGGACACGTAACACCGCTTTCCTCCCGACTCCAGAGTGTTGGAGTGGACATGATGAGCACTGCTGTTTTAAGACACCGGGGGACAGTTGGAAACTTAGAGGGGGAGCAAGGTGAGATTCGTATCCTCCCAGTGGCTCTGTAGTCACATCCCTGTGCTACCCATGGTGGGGTAAAGCACCGCCCCATGAACAAACCTCCAGAGGACAGCAAGCAACTTCAACCTCGCAAAATGGGAAAGTTTCCAAATTCAAGAACAAGTGGGAGCTCTGTTGTTTTGAGACTGGACTGTTTATGTCAGGACTACAACTTTTTATTCTTTTACTTAAAGAGGCCTTAATAAAAAAAAGACAAAAAAAAATTAAAAAGTAAAAAAAAAAAGAGAACTACTTTCTGAATCTCCTGATTTTTGAAGTGCTCATACCCCCTTCCACCACAGAACCAAGTGCAGAGAGCCCTTTTGTAACTGGCCTGACTGTTTCTAACCATCGGACACATTAATCTGGCTTACTTGGATCTTGATAACGTCAGATGGATGTAGATAATCACATGCAGTATGTGAGTGGTGGGGACCGAGCCTTTTGTGTATCTATGTTAGAAGGTAGCGGACACTGACTTTTTTTTTTTTCCCACAGAGATTGTCACAAACTGTTGCTCTCAAAAAGGACATTCATGTACAGCATTTTAAGATGTCATCAAGTACATTTACAATATTTATATGTAGGTATTTATAAGAGGTACTAAGTTAAAATAGCTTCTTTTTTTTGTACTATGACTATAGTTATGGCACTGTCATTTAACCTACAGATCCAAGGGGGGCGTATACATGTTTATGTCACCATGTCAGTGGATTTGCCAGGGTACACGGTAAATGCCCGTTTGTAGATCAATGACTGATTGCATCAAAAAAACCTTTTTTCAATAAAAATGTCTTTTACAGTACCTTCAAAGAAGCCATACAAAAAGAAAATAAAGAATTTGTACATAAAAACGCCTCCTGATTTTTTCCTATGTAAATAACTACTAAACTAGTAAATAACTTAGAAATAAGGAAACCCCCTCACCGCAGCTTATTTGTATTATTGTGGTGTCACTGTACTTCGAACACAACTCAGATGTGGATCCTGCTGTGAAAACCCTGAGGGGGGGTCACACGGTTCAGTTGTGTGTGTGCGTGCTTATCAAGGCTGTATGCGCTGTTAGATCCTGTAGGAGGGGGAGGGTGCAGGAGGCCCAGACTTTTATCAAGCCACAACACCACCACCTGCCAGGGGTGCTGGGTGTTCCCTCAGCCAACACGCTTGTTTTGTAAGAGTTTGTCAGAAAGCAGTTTGAAGCCTGAGCTGCAGGCGAGTTGTTGTTGTTTTAACTTCGCTGAACAACCCCGGCTCACTTGTTTCCCAGCAGTGTCTCCACATGTTCCTTCTTATAGAAGATATATCACTCAGTGGTATAGTCTGGAAAAAAATACCTTTTTTTTATTTACTGTATTTAGTTTAATCTGGAAGCCTAGGATGATTTGTTTTGTAGCCAAAACTAGTTTCCTTAAAACATTATGAGAATAATTACATATTTCAAAAAAGTAAATACAATTGAGTCATTTACGCTTGGTCATTTATGAGCTCATTTTTGTCTGAGTGAATCAACCAGCTTATAATCAGTTGGCTTTAGTTTTGTGTAAATACCCTCATTAAGACATCAAACTACTTCCGTCTTCAGAAGTATTAGCCTAACATTTACAGTTTGTGGTCTTTCTCATCTCCTTTTTTTCATTTATCTGAGTGACAGCTAATAATAAGTGGGTATATGCATATATTGATCCTAAGTCAGTTTTTTTGCCCTGACTACACCACCAGTGCGAAACAAAACACAGATAAGGTTGTTTAAAAAAAAAAAACATCCATTAACTTCTTGTTTTTTCTATGGTATATGTTATCCATCCAGTAATGATTTATATTGTGGCCTTGAGTTCAAAAGATTTTTTGAAAAACCATTTAGACCCAGTCTACTCATGAAATGTGTCACTTAATTACCCTGTTTATTTCTATGTTTTATCAAATTATTGCACATGGACGTGATTGTTCATAAGTTAATCATGCTGACATGCCGAGACAGGTAAAAAAATAAATGACTCAACGGAAGCCAACATTTTCTTTTGTAAATCTCTCTGTTAAATGCCCACATCTTCTTTAATCCAATGTATAATGTCAATGTTGTATTTACACGTCACACCTGATGTTATCAACAGGGTACTTTTTTCCAGACAGTTCCCTCCACAGCCCAAAGATCATTTTCATTATTGAGTAATCTGCAGATTATATTCTGGACTAAATCATTAATCCAGAAAATGACAGAAGACATTGAAACCTATTGATCACTGTTTTCCAGAACCTGAGCTGAGGTCCTCAAATGTCTAGTTTTATCCACTTATTCATTTTACTTTCCTTACCGGTAAATTAGGGGGGGAAAAAAAACTAAAAATGATTTATTGTTAATTATCAAAATAGTTTCCAATTAATTGAATGGTTAAACTAATCAATTAATAGACTGATCATTGCAGCTCTACAGCCACAGAAAACATAATTTAACTGTTTTTTCATATATATATATATATATATATATATATATATATATATATATATATATATATATATATATATATATATTACTATTGTCCTGTAAAACAGATTCAGCAGTGGTGAGGGCGTGATGATGTATAAAATATTGTAGTGTATATAATCCATTTATTATTGTAAAATGAACAAGTTTTTAGTTTTTCAGTAAAATCATCAGTTTGTTTGTAGTCGGGTTCTGTTTGGAAGATGTCTCAGCTTTACAGCCAAGGAAGTTTGACCTAAAAGTGTGATAAAAGCCATGGAGTGTGTTAAGACACACTGGAGAAAATGACAACAGCAAGGACTGGCTGCCATTTTTATAGCTGAATCATGTCACAGATGTTTAAACACACTTGCGTTCAACAGAATTGATGTTTCTGCTGTTGCTGTGTTTACTGGTTGTTAGTGTAGCGAAGCAGCTCTGGTCCCCTTCTCTTCTCTTCTCTTTGTCACTGTTTATCCTTTGCTATCTCACCTCAATGTTCTCTGGTTGTGTTCTCACTCACTCATTTATTTACTCAACTCCTCGGCCTGTCATTTGTGTTTTTTTTCTCCCTCAACAATCTCACTCTTTCCCTCTCCGTTGCCCGGGACCTGTTTCTCCTCATGCTCCTCTCCTCCTTCGTTCCTCCTCTCCTCTTCTCTTCCTTCGTTTCCTCTCTTTGTGAATCACACCAGAGAGGAGCAGAAACAGAGCCGGGTGTCAAACTTGATGAACGAGGTCATGCAGGCCCGGCAGACCTTGTTGCTGAGTCACCACCAGTCCTATCGCTCGCTCTCTTGCTTTCTCCCTCTCTCCTTAGACCTCTTTCACATGCACATACGAAGTAGGCCCAGTCAAATCTCACTCTCCACATGCTTCTCGCTCTGTCGTGCAATCTAATGACGTCAAGGGATTCTACAGAACTGTCATAAAAACAGTCCCACCTTATCAGGCCTCCACTCCACTGTAATCACAAAAAAGGCAAATGCAAACCAGAGATAAGTCTAGCATGATGTCAAATATTCTGATTACATCATCAAATTTGTGATGGGATTCAAGTGATTCAAGTGATAACCCGAACATGAATGACAAAGAGAAAGTTATTCTCACTCTTGATGTTACTAAGAACTGTTGCATTTTGGGATTTATAACATTCATATAACATTCATTGTATATTCATTAAAGCCAAGTGTGCCAAGCTTCATTTTAAAAGCATGCTATAAAGGACTAAATATCTAACTCTGCTAGATATAATTATAATTATCATTATATTATAAGTGATGAACAATGTGGCACAAATTCCACATATTACAAATGTTATACTATTAAATAACATGACATTATTTGATAATGTCTCTTTGTTACAGACACATGTCAGATTCTTAAATAATATGCACCAGTATAAATAACTGTAGATCACAAACTAGGCTCATACATACATGTTAAGATTGTAGGCTACAGTATGACAGTGATGCACAGTCAGGGAGCTTCTCTTGTCAACTTTATGACTCATAAAGATCCATTTTATGAGCTCTTAACAGGGCACAATCTCTGATTAATATTATTTCAGTCCAACAGCCCATTCACTTGAATGAGTCCTTGTTAAAAAGGAATAAAAACCGACGCCAGGTTTTGCACCTGACTGGCCCTGTCTCTTGATCCTGCTGTCAGTCCCACATGGGTCTGTCTGGGCCTGGGGAGTGTCAATGCTGCAGTTTCAGATAGGGCTCAGATACAGGCTATATTTACCCAGGCTCTCAGAAGAATTGACAAGGCCCCCCAAAACCAACCACATGCTCTGTCCTGTGGCCTTTTCCTGCACCAATAACCCATTCAGATAACATAGACGGGTCTGGAAAGAGTCAGGCTTGAATCAGAGGTAAAGACAGCCAGTAAAACAATAAAGATGTTTTCATCAGTGATAGACTTTAGTTGAAGAGATTAAACTACACATATGTTTGCATTTGGTGTAGGCTACCATGTTCTTTCTCTATTACAACCTGAGCTAATAGGGGAAGTAGATCAAGTGAGGTTAACTGTAAGCAAGGGGAACTGGAACTCAGAAAAACAGTAGCTAGTAAAGTCACTGATGAAGAATTTCCATCCACACCTGTGCAGCGCTGCAGTGATCTGAGCGTACGATGCCTTCACAGTGCAAAGAGTGGCACTCTGGAAGGTGTTGCTTACTTTGATGACATGTTGTAGAGTTTAGGTTCTACTCGGGTTACATGAAATGGAGGAGAAGGAACAGCAACTCCTACTCCTACAAACCTGGATCAATGGATAAATAGAAATGAGGAAATAACAGCACAAAAGCATAGCAGTTGACCTGGTTGCAAAGTTGTCAATAGCCTCTAACAAGCTGAGCAACCAATCATTCAGATGACAGAAGAATTCAGCTGGTTCAACCAGTACAACTGGGCACACTGCACTTAAACTAATAAAGCTCTGCTTTTTCTGAATACATGCCCATATATATATATATATATATATATATATATATACACACACATTGTATACTTACATTATATATACTATTTACATTGTCGATTCTCACTGAAGGCAAAAACTATGAATGAACACTATGCTCAGATTGATATAGCAAGAATATAAAACAGGTTTTCAGTTATTTCTCTTTTACCCATTTTTGTTAAGTACATAAAACCATAATCATGTAACGTGTTCATTCATAGTTTTGATGCCTTTGCCTTCAGAGAGAATCTACATAGTCATGAAAAGATGTTGACGGAAGTCAATAAAAATCTTACGAGGAAATGTTCAACCAGGACTGTGGAGTCTGGGTGTGAGGCTGAGATATTTGTGGCTCAGTGTGAGTTTTCAGGGCTGTGGCAGAAACAAGCACTTATCCGACAGCAGTAGGCCTGTATCCTAACAGCTGCTCCGATGACACAACAGCCCATTCTTACACTTCTGGCCCTTCCACTGGGGCTGATAATGAGGCAGAGGAGATAGCCCCATGCGGGACTGATACTTGTGGTAAAGTTTACCAGAGTAAATGAGGGTGGAGTGAGGAGAGACTGATTACTTGGCGAGACAGAAACAGACAGACATAGCAACAGCTGGAACAGGTTGCACCCTGGCCTGAGTGGTCAATAGACTGAGGAACAGAGCCAGACAGATTTCTTTCTCTCTCTCTCTCTCTCTCTCTCTCTCTCTCTCTCTCTCTCTCTCTCTCTCTCTCTCTCTCTCTCTCTCTCTCTATATATATATATATATATATATATATATATATAATATATATATATGATAACCTATATATATATAAGTGATAACCTGTACCTATATAACGGTACAGCATGAAAATTCCATTCAAAAAATGAAACTTGTATAATGTATACATTCATTTTCATACATTTCATACAGTGAGATTCAAGTGTTATATTTTATATTATAATTTCTTTTAATGTTGATGATTATAATGCACATAATACATGTACAAACAAGAGATTCATACAAAAAAGTATGATAATAAAGTTCCATTATATGTGATATTAGTTACTCCACCAATCCACTAATAAATAATGAAGTTTATTCAGTCCTGTGACCCCTGCTGCTAAATGAAGGCGACTGAACAACTGGTATTCTTATCATCAACATCATCTAAGACGAACATTAGTCTCTTCACATTTAATTATAAAAAAATAAATAGAGTACCAGTGGCATAACCGTGAACAGCTTTAAGCTGCACTCTTTTCTCCACTCAGATGTCTATAAATGTGTGCACAAAAGGAGGAGGTCACATAAACTCTGCTTCATGAATTCTAGATCCAATAGAGACACAAAAGGCAAAGCAACTGCCCACTCAAGGTGAAAAAAAAAGTATTTTTATTAAAATAAACATCCAAACGCTGATTTATTAGTCTAGAAGTATGTGTTTCTCTGGCTCAGCAGGTCGATGATGTTGAATGAACTGGGCATCTGTGGATATGTGGGTTGTAGTTCATACATTAATCTGTATGCATGAGAATGCCAGTTTGTGGAATCATAAACGTGTCTCCCATTAGTGGTTGTTTTCACTCAGCGTTCTCCTTCGGATCATCCAGTAGTCTCCAGCTCTGTAATGTGATCTAAGTTTGTCTCACTCAAGCGGAGCCCGGGGAGTTCCGTCAGAGCTGTAATCACAAGCTCAGACACCCCCTGCCACCCCCTGTCTCCCATCCCCAACAACCTTTATCCCACCCCCCAACATCTCCCACGGGCAGAGCGGAGCCGCGGCACCGCACACCCTTCCAGCCTCACGTCCATTTCACACCGTGCTGCAGCAGTCTGTCGGCGTCGGCGCACACACCAGAAATGATTTCAACACCCCCCAAACTGCAGTGAGCGCCACGGAGATAGAGAGGGTGTTTGTTCTGTCATTCTGCATGTGAGCAGCTAATGCAGCATGGGTAACACCCTGCACGGGGTGAGACAAAGCAGAGGACAGAGCGCAAGTAGACAGAGAGGGGGCGAGCAGGCGAGAAGTGTGGAATCCAAGGGTGAATTGAAGTCAAAGCCCTCTTTATAATAGCAAAACAAGCTCGAAACATTGCGCCACAGAATAAATGGCTTGACCTTTGGCCATAATATTTTTGACACTTGTTCGCTGTGTGTGTGTGTGTTGGTGCACGTTTGTGTGCGTGCATGTTGGTTGCATGTCCAGTCCAGATGAGGGGTTGTTGGTTCCGTGCCACATTTCCTTATCTCTGGGCAACATGCTTGCACTAACGAGCAGCGCCTTCACCTCAACCTCAAGCCCGGCCAGCTGCTGTTGGGGGGCAGAAAAGAGGTGGAAGGGGGAAAAAGAAAGAGGGAGGGGGAGGTTAACTACAACAGGATCAGCTAAGAAAGAGAGAGAGAGAGAGAGAGAGAGAGAGAAATAAAGAGGCCCAGTAGGCCTGACGACTACTGACAGCTGAGCTTCCTCTCTCAGTGGGGCTTTCATGACCACAAACTGACACAGCCCCACACACACACCAATCGATCTACTTCAGCTGTACACTGAAGCAACTGAGTGGTCATGCACGAATTATGCCCATTTTCTCTCTCATGCAGAGTTTGACATTGACTCTGCCAGACTGTGCGGTGGAGTTGTGTGTGTGTGTGTGTAGAGGTGCTCTTATGTAATAAGTGCTGATGTTCACTGTGTAATGCTATTTGTGTCTTCTGAACTTGCCTTTAATTGGTGCACAGTCTCAGCTCAGAGAAGCCACAATGAAACACACGTTTCATCTGTGTTTATATCCATTTTGAGTGTGTGTGTCCATCAGCTCCATGGTGTGTGGCCACAGAAAAACACACACACATACACACTGTGAGGTGTAACAGGTGTGAAAGAGGATGTTTAAACACTAGTAAACGTTTCTTCCCCCTGTTTGACTTCTAACCCTTTACTGTCACAACTAGCATAGCAGCACAGCTGTGAAAATGACCCCGTTTGCTTCACACAGAGCATAGCTAACATTATATCTGTGTTTCTGTGTCAATACGTGTATGTGACCCATTTCTGCATCTCCTGTCGAGAAACATCTATCTGTAGTGTGTGTTAACCAGTATACGACCTGCATATTACATATTTTGGCAGCTGCTGAAGTCACACACCACAGCAGCAGAAAACCAGACGAGCTGTTAATGGTCAGTGCACTTCAGACGGACAGCAACAGCGCACAGGATACGGGAGTAAATCACTTGCATTGATGATGCAGCTGTTGGATTTGTCATTTTATCATGTTGGAAAGGCCCTTTATGTTGCTGACTGCTGCTGCTGCTGCCTCCTGATCATTTGCATAAGGCATTTTCACTTTTAAACAGTGGAGCGCTTCAACTCAGGTGCAGAGTATGGTTATCTGGATATGGGATGGCTGGAATCATTAGAGAAACAAATTAGTCCACGGAAAAGGACAATTTTAGTTTTAGGAAAAATGCGTTTGTGCTGAGAGTAAGATAGTTAATACTCTCTGTACAGTTACTATCTTTAAACTTTTAAAAGCTAAGCGATTCAAACAACACATCTTTGTTTAATACATAAAACCAAAGTGTAAAAATGACACGCTGTGGTTTTAAGGGTTGTTTGGTCTTATATTTCCCCCCATTGTTAGAACCACTTAGTCATATATATATATAGCTAATGTTAGTGTTAATTACCACCAAGTAGGAGCTATCATTTAGCTTTCAGAAATTGCAAATATCTCACACTCAGCACTACAACTCGGCTGCTGACATTTCTTTTTTGATTAAGTTGCTCGCAAGTAAGTTACAGTCTGAACAATATGACCTGGACTCGGTAATAACCCCCCATGAGACCACAAATTGTTGTTTTTACAGTTCAGTTTCTGTATGAACCAAACAAACAAGACATAATAGTGATAATTAGAAGGATTGAGTTGCGCTGGTAGATGGATTTTACTGTCTTTGGACAGAGCCAGGCAGTTTCCCCCTGTTTACAGTCTTTATGCTATGCTAAGCTAACCAGCTGCTTAGCATTTGCAAGCACACAAACTTGAGAGTGGTTCCATTCTTAACTGTCAGCCAGAAAATTGTCTTTCATGACAGGGCCAAGCTTAGCTCTCCTTTCAGAAAAGACTGTAAGTGAAACAGGATTAAAGAAGTAAGACTGACTGAGAGCCAAAAAGGGGCATCTTTTGACAGAGGATGGAAGTTGTGTTATTAGAACTTCAATGTTTAATCCATCCTCTGAGATATTTTTGGCCAGAATTTCCCCTGTATCTTACTTCTTCATCACTTGCAG
Organism: Lepturacanthus savala; assembly: GCA_030544235.1. Taxonomy (NCBI): domain Eukaryota; kingdom Metazoa; phylum Chordata; class Actinopteri; order Scombriformes; family Trichiuridae; genus Lepturacanthus; species Lepturacanthus savala. The sequence continues at coordinate 10,095,875 of CM060463.1, forward strand.
CATCTTAATTTGGACAGGAACCTCCCCCATCGCTGCTCCCATCATTTCTTTTTGGAGATTTCCTCTAACCTCTCCTATTTTAGTATGTTCCACTAAACGTGATTTGCCCTCTCGTGTAAAGAACTCACTAAGCTCCCTGTCCTCTCTGCCTCTCATAAAACAACGTAGCACTGTATTTGTGTACGTCACCGCGTGTTTCTATGCACCGACAGTAAATGTTCCCCATCCTGGAGGGTAGTGATCAGCTCTCGGTACAGTGATGAGGATCGTCCACCCGGATTCATCAGCAGCTCTTTATAAGGAGAAGAGAAAAAAGGCCCTGCTGTCTCTATATTTAGATGGACTTTACTGGGCCTCTTGTCCCCCCCCCCCAACTTTATGCTGCTGCTGTTACAAATCTCTCACCAAAGCCATGTGGGCGGCCGGCCCTCCTCTCCATCGCAGCGAGGGGAGAGTGAGTCTGATAATGATCTGGGTGATAATAACAGAGCAGAGGAAAACGAAAGAGAGCTGGGAAGAGGATGGAGGGAGGATGACAGAGAAGTGGTGGGTGGTGAGAGAAATGTTTTTAACTGTGTCTCCTTGGTTCCTCAATGACTATTATCCACAGTGCCGGTGATGTCCTCTTTCTCCCGGGAAAGTTCCATGTTATCCACCCAAACCCATGAGGCAAGAACTGGTGGCACCACTGATGTCCCACAACCACTGGATTGGTTGCTTCTAGTGCCTTCTGCTCCAATTTATTCACTATATCATTAAGCTGAGGTGAAAAGAAAGACTATTGCATTGACTCTGTGTGGACATAATGCCATACATAGAGCACATTTATGTCTCCTCTACATAACTCTGCTATCTGGCCTTATCTCCAAAGCATATTTCTCAAGAGCTTTGACCTCTACTGTCCAAACTTACCAATGACAATCTGTGCTCTAGCATGGTGCACTCTATCCACCTATCTTTCCTCTCTTCCTTATCTTACTTATTGCTGAGCGATTTTAACAAAGTATAGTCAAACAGCCCTGGCACCGCGCCAGCTCTCAGGAGACTTGCTACTGAGGCAGAGGTGAACAAGATTTGGCTCATATTAGCTTCGGATGGAGGCTGTCCTTGGCTCGGTGGGACTTCAGCCCTTACAAAGACAAGACATGAGCTGAGGATGAATTAATCACATTATAGTGCCTTGTGTAGTCAGTCTAAAGTCTCTAATCGTGAACTCGCTAAACGCAGCATGGCAACATGCTCTCAATAACCATACTAAAGCAGGTGTAGCGTTTACCATGTTCACCATCTGTGTTGGGAATAACCAAATTTATTGGTTTAGGCTACATGAACATCAATAGTATGATGGGAGTCTTGTACATGGTTCATTGTTAATGTTGTACAAATAGCTTTATTTATTAGCAGTTTGCAGACCAGAGGTTGTTTGCAACCCTTGTTATGGCCCTCCAGCGATATTTTTCGGAAACTTTAAAAAATTACCCTGTTTTATCTGCCTTGCTCTCAACTTTGCGGCTAACTGTACAATACAATGTTGGAATTTCGTCTATATCTTGGAAACTCCTGCCCATATGCCCATACATTTCTGTACATAATTTTGTGCCAATTGAATTGATTAACATAGGGGTATTTCACAGGAGATAAGTGAAAATGAGTGACCTACTTGTGGAGATTAAAGAAAAGTCACCCAAGGTCAGTATGGGACTCATCTTCTCCATCCTGGGTATCAGTAGGTACCAAATGTTATGGAAATCCATTCACTAGTTGTTGAGATATCTAAATCTAGGTTGCTAAAAAAATGTCAACCTTATTTTGGTACTAGATGAAAAGTCAGGGTATAACCAAAGAAAATAGGATTCAACCTTCGGGGGACCATCAATATCTTTACAAATGTTCACGGCAGTTCATCTAGTTGCTAATATATATGACCCCTATAACCTATAGACATCTCTTGTCGGACTGTTTTTTTTTTCGCCTCTAATAAAAAATACCCTGAAGACATGACAGGCCATAAAGATGACCCAATGAGCAGAGCTGAATAAGGTGAAAAAAGGTTTGATTTGCATATGAGCTGTCAAGTTCAGGAGACACAGATGAAAAACATCAACTGCCATGCAAATGAGAAGCAAAACAGATTCAAACAAGTCTAATGTTATAGAGGGCCCAAAAGGGTAAGTACAGGAGTTCTTGTGTGCATGACACCTGCAACTGTCTCACCCTGGCCCTTAAACATGACGATTGCAGTCGTTTGTGTTTCTGACTTCGGGCTAAAAGGTCTCTGGGGAAGGATAAACTGTGACATCAGAATAGTGGAAGCAGCAGAGCTCAAGACAATAGTTCTCTATGCAGTAGGAGAGCCGAGGCGTGGCCTGGCTGGACAGAGACGCTTCTCAGTGCAGCAGCCGGTCCCAGCAGCTGTCTCAACCTCTGTCTGTATCTCTGTAACCTACACACACACACACACACACACACACACACACACACACACACACACACACACACACACACACACACACACACACACACACACACACACACACACTTTCAATTCAGCATGTGTTATTAGCATGAAAGCTGACATAGCAATAGGACAAAGGATCAACACATTTATGCTTGTATGTTTATGTCTCTCTCTCTTGCACTCTCTCTTTCTGTGCGTGCGTGTGTGTGTGTCAATTCCATTGCAGGAACGCAGGGACGGAGGTGGAGTAGGAGGAGAGCCCCAGAGAAAGAAACCACTGACAGGAGATCTGGAGTGATAGTAGCACACCATAGAGGAGTGTGTGTGTGTGTGTGTGTGTGTGTGTGTGTGTGTGTGTGTGTGTGTGTGTGTGTGTGTGTGTGTGTGTGTGTGTGTGTGTGTGCGTGTGTGTGCGTGTGTGTGTGTGTGTGTGTGTGTGTGTGTGTGTGTGTGTGCATGCATCTAAATAGATAATATGCAGTCGGGCCACATAATAGACCTGTATTAGACTTCTCATTAGTACAAACAAGGTTTTTAAAAGATGTTTATTATGTTTCAGCCTCATCTTATAATGGATTACGTTATGTTTTTCTCATCAATCAACATACAATATTCCACAATGTCAAACCAAAAACTCAAAAGTGTTTTGTAAATGTATTGAAAGTAAAAGGCTGAAATATCTCTTTTACATAAGTATTCAGACCCTATGACATGACACATTTGAGCTCTACTTCTATCAATGGTCCTTGAGATGTTTCTACAACTGCTTAAATCAATTAATTGGATCTATTTAGGAAAGTCACACACCTGTTGATATGGTGTCACAGTTAATGGTGTATGTCAGAGTGAAAAACAGGTGATGAGGTTGAAAATTGTCCGTAGACCTGTGAGACAGGATTGTGTTGTGTTGATACAAGAAAATGTTCACAGCCCAAGAGCATGGTAGTCTCCATTATTCTCACAGAAGAAGTTTGGAACTACCAACAGACTTCCTAGAGCTGACGAGTCAAACAAAGGGGCTTAATCAGTTAACCAATAACCCAACTGTCACTATGAATGAGATCCAGAGTTCCTTTGTGAAGATAAGTGAACCTTACAGGACAACTATCCTATCTGTGCACCAATCAAGCCATTATAGTGGAGTGGAGTGGCCAGAAGCCATTCTTCACTAAAAGGCACATGTCAGCCTACAGGGAGTTTGCCAAAATGGCAGCTGAACAACTCTCAGACCACGAGAAGCAAAAAACTTTGGTCTGATCAATTGAAGATTGAACTATTTAGCCACAGATCCCAAAGGTATGTGTTTAGGGAACCAGGCATTGAGCTTAATACCGTCCTTACAGTTAAAACACAGTGGCAGTGGCAGCATCAGTTATCCAGTAACTGGCCATCAGGATCTCAGGCTGAGACAGTCGACCAACAGGCTTCTACCTGAATCATGCCACCAGGAAAACACAGAAGTAGCTCTGGGAGAACTCTGTGACAGCCAGAGTGGCCCAGCCAGAGTCAGGACCTGAACCCAATAGAGCATCCCTGGAGACATGTGAAAAATGATGTGCAATGATTCTCCCCATCCAACTTGGTTGAGCTTGAACGATTCTGCCAAGCAGAATGGGAGAAACATCCAAAAGAAAGGTGTGCCAAGCTTGTAGGATCATTTCCAAAAAGACTTTTGAGTCTGTCATTGCTGCCAAAAATGCTCTAACCAAGTATGAACTGAATACTTACATAATGGGGTATTTCGGTCATTTATTTTCAATAAATTAACAAAACGCTCCGAAAACTTGTTTTTGCCTTGTCATTGAGCATTGTGTATAGATCAATGCAAAAGAAAAAAAGGATTGAATCCATTTTATAGATGAGTCCGAAACATTACGATATGCGGAAAATGTGAACGTGCAAGAAGAATCCAGACAGACAGCCGTGCCGGGTCTTGTGCCACGATACTTAAGTTCAAGTTATTTACCCGTATCCTCCGGTGGAAGGGCCTCTTCTTCAAACAGCTGTAAAGGTTTACTGGCCATGACAGAGAGGAGTGAAGAAGCTCACCACGTAGCTGAATTTCACATGGGGAGAGGAGAGCACTTAGTGCCGGAGAGGCCCGAATTAAGAGCCTCCGACACTGTCAGGGACGTAACACCTGGGCTGTCAAAAGGAGTCTGACTGGAATAAGGGATGTGCAAACAGTGGACAAGCATCGTTTGACATGTATGATATGAAATAAAAACCCACCTGCTCTTCAGTTAAGGTCTAATGACAACAAATGCAACAAAAGCCCTGTGCGATACGCCCAGCCTGGAGAGGCCACCACAACTATCCATTCAGCCTCTCATTCACCTGTGAGGGGGATTCAAAAGGTCTGCATGTTATTAAAAGCTTTACACAGATGGACTCGTGGCATTATGAATTTGCATAGAGGACGCTGGTTGTAACTGAGAGGGGGAGTTTACATGATGATTGGGCCATTGTTAGAGTCTACAGGCTGGCTGCAAGCACGGAGCATTGTCCAAGGTAATATTTATTAAAAGATGGTCTGGCTTTACACACACACATTATTTATAAGGGGAAATCAAATGTTACAATCAATTAAGCTTTTTTTAATAGATGGCTGAATAGTTACAATTAAGATTATATAAAAGACAGTCTGTTAGAATATAAATGAAGGGCTGTACCACACTGAAATTATAGACTTTGCTTGTAATAAATATAAACAAGCTAAATAACTACTCAAGCCCAGGGGCCTGAAATCTATAGTGTCAGTAATGTTGATTATTAAAGGGTCCTCTTTTATTAAGGTTACCTGTAGCCCTGCTGTGTCTGAGATCTATGAGCATCAACATAATGTAGCGTCAGTGCTGCTTCATCAAATAAAATGACATGACAGTTTCAACAAGGAGGTTTGGTAGCTTGTAGAACTAAAAGTCTGTTAAGACAATAAGTAGAAACTTGGTAGCATCTTCTCTACATCTAGATGTAGACAAGATCCATCTACTGTACAGATCTACTGTACTACTTACATAAAACTGTTTGAAGTAGCCTACTGATCAAATGGCAAATATGTCCTCTTACACTAAACTGTACAGTCAGCAGGTCAGCGGTAGTGTGGTGGTGCTGTGACTGTGGTGGAGACACAGCAGCGTAACTCTGTTACTCCATAAACTGAACTGTGTGACCCTCACACAGAGCTGCAGACTAATGCTATCCATTCATCTAATTTATCCTGGGATCAGTACGGATGAAGATTTCCTCAAACTAAGACATGCACCACAATGGCACCTGGTCAGTACTCAACATTTCATTGTGGAAAGGCTTTGGTCTGTTCAGTTAAAGACACACAGTGCCATCTAGTGGTGCTTTAGCAAGGTGTTCTATAGTAGTTTGAAGGAATCATTGGACATAGCTGGAATAAATACTTCCACCCATATTTGAGAATTCTGATTTTTAAAAGCATTGTGGCATAATATTGTGTATTTTCATTTCCCAAACTTTGATTTCCCAGAGCACTGCTGTTGATTTCCCAAAGAAACCGAGACCAGGTCAGGGTAACTTTTCAGACAGACATTCTTGCGAATATTCCAGTAGTCTTAGATTATATGATTTTATATATATATATATATATATATATATATATATATATATATATATATATATATATATATAAATGTGTGTGTGTGTGTGTGTGTGTAATCCCAAACATTAATTCCAAATTTCAGGATTCACAATTCCAAAATTAAAAATTAAATGAATAATGTACTATATAAATATTACTATGTGGTTAAGAGGTGCATGATCAACCCATCAATTGCCCAAAACAAACACTTCCTGCCTCCCCAGTATACACCCATTTTAAAACCCGATAATTAGTATTCAATCAGCGAACCATTAGACCTACCATTACCATAAACAATACAGGGGTAGTGGTGGTAGTGGTGGTGGGGGGGGTGACCATGAATGCCCAGTAGTCATAGAGATATTTTAGGATGCTTAAAAATGGTCTCCAGGCTTGTTCGTGTACAGGTATTTGAGTTTGAGTCCTGGGCTGTGAACCAAAATGCATTCTACATGGTTTCTAGTGTAGTTAAATAGTGTTGCTTAAATTGTCCCATATTATAGGGGAAAAAAAAACTGTGGCGCAATGCTAGTCTATGTATTATTAATACTATGTGGATGAACTTAGCTTTTGGATCATGGTGTATTCTGAAATGCTTTTGTGGTGACCTTGAATCACAGATACTTCAAATAAGCCTCAATTGTGCATTCTGTAAACATACAATAAACAAGCTTTAATTGGAACTGATTTATTCAAACATTGATGTATATTTTTTCATAACATTACAATAGTAAACAAAATAGAAAGCAACATAAAAATTTTATTGACAAAAAAAAATTGATGAAAAGGAGGAAAAGTCTTGGATGCACATACATACAATCACATACGTTTTCTACTGTGCACGACATAAAAACTACAACAGAAACGACCCTATTTAAATCACACAGGCCTGCAGTAAACTGTGTCTTTACATTTTTAGAGATACAGCTGTGAACTGACCATGTAATGGTTACAATCTGTGTCAATATGTGGGGGAAAAAAAATACTTTCTACCACAATTTTTTTTTTGTTGCCGCTTCCTTTACCCATCCAGTAACTTAAGGATGCTTTCCCTCTCCTTCAGTGCTTTCCAGGCCTGGTCCTTTTCCTTCTTGGTTGGAGTGCGTTTCTTCTGCCTAGCTGCCATGATTCGCCGAAATCCTTCCATGACCTCGTTGTCAGACACTCTGACTCTCTGCCTCAGCTCCTGCTTTCGCATCTCCTCTTTTGCCAACCTTAGAGACAGAGACAAATCAAAAGTTAATGCCAAAAGCTCACGGTGGATAAAACCTTAAATGGACGGTGTATGCGTCTCTTGTGAGCCTCACCTGAGCAGCTCCTGTTTGCGGGCTCTGTTGTGAGCACTCAGGGCTTTGAGCTCTGCTTGTCTCTTCTGAAGTTCTGCCAGGACCTCGTCCTCGGAGTCTCCTCCTGGTCCAGGTCGCTCCTCGGAGTCCAGCAGCCCCTGAGCAACCAGCTCCTCTTTGATCCGTGCCTCCAGGGAACGTGTGTGAGGAACGCTGCACGGAGAGATGGAAGACAAACATTTCAATATGTTTCAACTTTCATAAAATTTATTGGTGCCGGTAAATTTCAAGGAATGATCTCTTTTCAGAGGGTGCCAAACAGGATAAAGGAACTGAACTCACAATAAATATACAATACTGTGGCAGCAACAGGGACATAGCCAGAATTATTAAAAAATATATAAAAAAAAATACTGAGGTCACGAGTCCAAATTCCCTCAACACAACCCCATCCTGCAAAAATAGTTTATACCATCTAAAACTCTGTAGAATTTTATTATATTCTACATATACTACTCATTCAGCTGATCAATTATGTTTTCTGTTTGTTTTCTTCCGAGTCATGAGGATTTAAATCTGCCTTCATACTGCCAGAAATATAATTCTGGAGACGAAATACTGAAGTCATTTATTTTATTTTATTATCCAACATAATCAGTGTATTTTTAATTTAAGGTTATCTAATGTTGCATAAATACCTAAAAGCTTTTCCTTGGCTTCGAGGAGACGTCCCGGCTCCATCGTTAGCATCCTTCCCTGAAATGTCGGGAATAGGAGAATCCTCCATGGGGGATATAATGTTCTCCTGGAAGAACCCAGAAAATGATCACCATATATAGTCAATTTTCAGTGCTTTCACAGGTGTAAAGAATGGATATTTCAGATGCATCATTTGAGCTGTGAATGCATGTGTGTTTGTATATTTGATCACAGAATACACTGACCTCTACAAGAGCCTGGAGCAGACGCTGCGTGAGAGGACCGAAGGGACAGCCGTCTTCTGGGGATTCATGTTGGGCCTCGGACTTTTTCAGCAGCGAGTCCACATCTAGATGAACGTGAAGAAAAGCACTAAGGGGGCCGATCATGCGTGCACATTCACAAAAAAATGTAGGGTTGTGATACTGAGGGTAAAGATTATTTACTCCAATCACTTTTCTTGCCGTTTTAAATGCACAGGCTGCAGCTTTTCACTCACCTTTTGCGTCCAGTTCAGACAGCGGCCCTCCCATGAGGCTCTTCTTCTTGTCGTTGGCTCGGGCTCCTTCTCTCTGCTCCTCCAGCAGATCCTCCTGAGCCCACCGCTGAGAGTAGTGTTTCCCCAGTGCTGGAATCTGCAGTTAACAGAGACAGCACCAAAGCTGTAGACAAACACTCTTTGACCAAAAAACATGCATTTTACTTAACCCTGACAATTTTTTTTAATTTATTAATCATCTTGGCTGTGTTACAGCTTTTGGCCTGAATTTTTGCAGAAACTCCACCAATTTTCCACCCTTCCGGCACCTTCGGGACAAAGATACTGCTATAAAACCACTATACATTGAGATATAATAATCTCTTAACAACTTCTTTTCTGCACAAAATCCCAAACATAAAATCATTTTCAGGATTTTAACCTTAAATTCCAGTATAATCATTTGACAAAAAACTGAAAAAATGCATTATTTTCCATATGACGAATGCTAGGAGGATGGGAATTTGGTGGTGATTAGAGTTGTGGGTATGTCAAAGATAATTTTGTTGATGATCTTTGACATATCCAAGGCTCTAATCATCACCAAAGTTTCATCCTCCTACCATTTACTATATGGAAAATTATTCATTTTTTGTGTTTTTTGGCAAAAAATTATAATACAATTAGATAAACTCCCATTTAAAGGGTTTAAATCCTGAAAATGATTGAATGTTTGGTAGAAGGAAAGAAGTTCTTTAAGAGATTTAAGAAAAAAAAACAGGAAAAAATATTGATGTAAGATGATTTTACAGCAGTTTGTTTGTGCGTTAACATTTTTTTCCCCAAAGCTCCCGAAAGGATGTAAAGTTTAAGGCATGTGGATATATATACAATAACATGTATTGTTGAAATTATACTTTTTACTTATGTCATCGGTTTTGTAAATTCAATGTTAATTAATATTTAAAATACACAAAAAGGAAGGGAGACATTTGTAGGTGTTGTTACTTATATGTAAACTTTTACTGGTCTTGAGATCAAATTCTGCTATATGTGACCCCTGAACTAAATTGAGTTTGACTCCCCTGATCTAGAATATGTCTTTATCTCTAGTGACGTCGTCAACATAAGAGCTACAAAAAGCTTTTTTTTCATGTCATACTTTGAAATACTCTGCTTCATCCTCTGGGGGTTTTAGAAGTTCCTCGAGCAATCGTGTTTCTTCATTTGTGATATCGGCACAATATGGCTCGACTGACGCCCAGAATCTGAAAACAAAAAACATTTCATATATGAACCTTCACAGACAGAGAATAATTTATTCTGCTGTATCTTAAAAGGTTGGGGTCTACACTCTTGCCTGAAACCAGATTAACTAATTAGGTGAACAACGTGTGATCAGGTCATGATTCAACTGCAATTTAAAATGTCATGGTTGTTGTAACAGAAATAAGAGACATAAAGGTACTTTAATATTCCTCACAGTCACTGTTGCTCATAGGAAAATAAGCAGAAAAAGCAGGAGGAATAAGGCCTGTGTTGTAGCTTAAAAGTAAAAAAAAAAAAACACAATAAAACTTCCAATTAAAAAAATACTCATTTATCCATCCATAACTGTAAAAACCCTGAAACAGATGTGATTAAAATCTTTGCATCTTAGTGTGAGATTTACTATAAAAAGAAAGAGGTTGTGGTATTCCTGCTGACCTGTTGGGGGCATCGTTTTTAGGAGTGCGAGGAATGTCTTGTGGGTCGTCTGTGAATTCATATTCTTGGACTTTAGGCTGTAGGTTTTTGGACTTTGGTCTGCCGGGCCCTGGTCCTGGACCGTGACCGCCTTTCCCGTCCAATTTCTGCTTCTTTGGTTTGTGGCGTGACGATGCAGCCGGGTCCGGGTCTTTCCCCAGCTTCAGGAAGCGCTTGTCCCCCTTCTTGTCCTGCCAGTCTGTGAGGATCTGGTGACACAGTGAAGGGTTTTGAGTCGCCAAAAACTCACCCACAACGAGAGAGAAGATGATTACTCCTGTCCTTCCTCCTTTACCTGTCTCTGCTCCTCCAGGGCTCGGAGGCGGCGGCTGGCTGAGGACAGGAGCGTCTCCAGCTCCAGCTGCAGCGTGTCCAGCTCCTCGATGCCGATCCCATCGTCCTCCGAGCGGCCCAGCACCGCGGTGTAGCGGGGACACACCTTGACATGCTCGACAGGCTTGAAGTCGTAGTATTTCAGCGGGGGGCAGTCCTTCAACTCACTCATGACGCTGAGTTGCAGAGACCTGGCAGCATCACAATAAACTGATTCAAACAGACCTGACAATGTGGTTACTAAAGAAGAAGATAGAGATCCTCTGTTTTTCTTACTCCCTCCTGTCTGTGCCTCCTGCTACAACATAATCCTGTCTCACAGGAAACATCTAAAGGACCACTGATAGAAGTAGAGCTCAATTGCAAATTTCATGTCAAAGGGTCTGAATATTTATGTTAAAGGGATATTTCAGCCTTTTACTTTCAATAAATTTGTAAACACTAGTTTTTGGTTTGACATTGTGGAGTACTGTGTGTGGATGAATGAGGAAAAAAAATACTTGAATCCATTTTAAGATGAGACCTTAAGTAAAGGTACATAAGTATTATCATTAAAATGTACATAAAGTACCCACAGTAAAAATACTCATTATACAGAGTGTACTTTATGATTATATTATACTACTTGTTGTTAATCAATAATACATGTGAGAGGAACTTAATATTTTATGTTATCAATGCGGAGCCATTTTTTTTTAAGAAACTTTGGGTACATTAATAGTAAAGGTAACTGCATCATGTTATTTGTCGCCTTCCACACCAATTTCACAGCCGTTTAAAGAGCACACCCACTCACAGCAAACACACATACAGACACAGACACGTGCACACACGCACACACAAACAGAAAATACAAACACGCGCACACTCACGTTCACACAAGTCTGCTCCACACCGCGGGCTCGCTGGGCCCAAACTGCGGCATTTACAGTAACATGTTAATAGCCGTTTCTATATTCTGACGCTGCAGCACTCAAACACTTTACATGTAGATGTTTAAAAAAACATATATGAGCTCAATGATGTGAAATAAAAGCACAGAAATATATCTTTGAATGTTTAGGAGCAGATGATATTTACCGTCAGTGAATGGCGTCCATGATGGAAAAAAACAATACGCTGAGAGGGGGATGTGTGGAACCCAGTCAGATTACATTATAACCTATTTTCGGCTAGATAACACTTTGTGAACACAATTAAATATAACATATGCCACACACATTTAAAGAGGGTTCTAAAAATACCGCTTTCTATAAAATCAAAGCAGTCGAGTTGTAAATAGATGACCCTAAATGCGAGAATGGTATCGTCGGAACAAACCATGTCGTATTGAGGTCAATTAAAATAAACATATTACCGTTAAACATGCAATCAAATCGTTTACGTCGCTTGCGACGTCGTGTTTTACATATTTTATTAACGAATGGCCGTTAGCGGTCGAAATTACGCATAAAACGGCGGTTAGTAGACGACGAGCCACCTGCGTACAGAGCAGAGTGGAAGCGCCCGAGGGTACGCTCGTTTTGTACGAAATAAAATCCACCTGGCGCGGGGTTAATATCGCTAACAGCGAACGGGCTGGGCGGAGCGAGCGGCTTCCTCAAACGAACAGTTCTACCCAAAACGAGCGCTCCTTGTCTGTAATAGACGATGCTGGATTTACGGAAGAGGAGTCCCAGGCGTGGCTGAGGAACTTCCGTCTTTCACAGCACAAAAATGGTAAGTCTACTGCAACAAATGTCTCTCTATATGCGCTTATTTAGATATATCGTCTGTCTACGGCCACGGCTAAGGTATCGTCGTTTGGCTAGCTTCGTGTTTCTGCCGGGCGGGGTTTGTTGTTTGGCTGCGGTGAAACACCGAGAGGACGAAGCATCCTCGATACGGTTTGCAGGAACTAAAGTGATGAGCTGAGCTGTCTGTTCTTTTTAGACCCTCGTTACTCACATTCTAGTTCTCATTAAAGCTTCTAAAGGAACAGTCTGAATATCATTTAACGGAGAAATCCCATGCACCTGAACTCATCACAGCCGCATTGTTAGTTAACGCAAGTACAATCATTCAAGGAATTGACGTTAGTTTATTGCTGATTAACACGTTCTCTCTTTGGCTATAATGGTATTTCTTTTTAAATATTAAAAACGTGGGCTAACTAAATGTAACTGTGCTCGAGCTGCCTTGCAGACAGCTCATTTTGGCTTCCTGGTCACCAGCAGATCCTACTGGTTGAGTCACCCTCAGAACTTTGCACTTTCAGCGCTCCCCGATTGAAATAACACCCATCTAACAAAATGTCCTCTGCGGTGGGACCCACCCAGACTCTGATCTTGTTCACCTTTTCCGTCTCCAGACAGCGACTCTGCGCCCCTACTTGAACGCTGTGAGGGCCACCTTGCAGGCCGCCCTCTGTCTGGAGAACTTCTCCTCGCAGGTGGTGGAACGCCACAACAAGCCAGAGGTGGAGGTCAGGTATGTAGCTTTCCTGCCATATTCTCATCTGTTTGCAGATCACCTGCAGCTGTCACACAAGTTTCAACTTGTGCAAACTTGTGTAAGTAATTCTAGGAGGATGAAAAAATGACAGAAGCGTGGCGGGGACATGCAGTAGCCTGTTAACTCTAGTCTTCCTAATACAATGAGAAATGAGAAAAAAATATTTTACATGATGGTTATCACAGAAAACAATGTTCCTCAATTTCTGGAACAGTTGCTGATTGTTATGGATGGATTTTGCCGTGGTTACAGGAGCAGTAAGGAGCTGCTACTTCAGCCTGTGGTGATCAGCCGTAATGAAAAGGAGAAGGTTCTGATCGAGGGATCAATCAACTCTGTCAGAGTCAGCATTGCTGTCAAACAGGTGATTAAATCCAGCATGATTTTCATGGTTTCTCAGTTGTTTACTTCGGATACGCATTGTTAAAAAAAATGTCATGTCTAACTGTAGGCTGATGAGATCGAGAAGATCCTTTGCCACAAGTTCATGCGCTTCATGATGATGAGAGCGGAGAACTTCTTCATTCTGAGGAGGAAACCAGTAGAGGTAAGGGACAGAATGGGGGAGGGGGGTAATATGGGTTGTGTGTAAATAAAAGAAAGAGGAATTGATATACTGTACAATATGAATATAAATAAAATAGAGGAACTTTGTTAACTTTTTTTCACAAACGTAGGTTCATGAAACATTTACAATAGGTTTGAGACACACAAACACTATGCAAGTATGCATATAGTTAAGTCGTTATTTTTAATCAGATTTGTTGACCAGTCTCTCTTTCTCCTGTGATTCAGGGATATGACATTAGCTTCCTGATCACTAACTTCCACACGGAGCAGATGTACAAACACAAGCTGGTTGACTTTGTCATCCACTTCATGGAGGAGATCGACAAGGAGATCAGCGAGATGAAGCTGTCCGTTAACGCCAGGGCCCGTATCGTCGCCGAGGAATTCCTCAAGAACGTAAGAAATGAATCCAGATATTGACATGTAATGTGGGTTTTGTCCGCTTATGGAAGACTCATGGTTGTAATTTATTTGTGTAGAGGTGTGTTTTGTTATATTAAAATGCAGAAATGGATAATAATTAGACCCTATCTTCTCCCCCAGTTCTGATGACGGGTTCATCCCGTGCTCTGAGGGCCGGCTCCAAGAGCCAATCAGCATCAGAGGAAACAGCCAATCAGAGTGGAGATGAGGACCATGACCAATCTGGTGATGACACCCATCTTGAGTATTTCCCTGTACTCATGAATATCAATGACTGTATATAATGAAATATTTACCAGTTTCATTTTTCTGCCATTTAGAACAAATGCCCAAACAAAGGCGGGTCCTTAAAGTATTAATTGAGTTGATAGCCATGAATACAGGGGCAGCAAGAGTGTGTTGTTGCAAAATAAAATGGCATTTTTTGTATTCTGTGTATGTGAGTCTGTTTTTACTGTCACTGTCAAATTTTTGTCTCCCAATTTCTGTTCAGAAAACCCACACCTGAGTACAGTAGTCTGCGTGGTGATTTATCACATGCAACAAGAGTTGTATGAACCGCAGCCACAGAAAATAATGGAAGATAATAAAGTCTGTTGTTTATATCCTTTTTGTTGTTCATGTGAATTCTGTTCATCTTTCATGGTGAGTGTTTGTGATGCTGCTATAGGGAGGATTAGTAGGATTAGTTGTGCTTTTGAGGAAGTAGGTTTAGGTCAGAACTCTGGCCATTTCATTTGATGCACATCTGTGTTTTTTCAGATGTGAGGGAAGATAATTAATACCTTGTTGTACATGTAAAGCTTCACCAGGTTTTCAGTGCTGGAGCTAAAACGGCTGCATCAAAGTGATGTTTTCTGAGAGAGCAGCCACCAGCACTATTCCAAAGTTTCCTCTTTGGAAATTAAGAGGAAACTTTTGGTCATGCAGCTGAATTCCAAATTCCAAAAAAGGCAGGATGGGTAGTATGTTATCAAGCGGACAATCATCCATCATCCAATTTTAATGTGATCATCTGTTCTTTTTTATATAGCCCTAGAAAATTATTTAGGCCATTTAACTAGAAACAATTTAAAGCAGGATATAAAAGAAAATGTATCATTGGTGTATAAAAATAACACATTTTATTATATCATAGTGAAGTCGGGACATACATTTTAAAGTCATGACCCACATTGATAACATCTTTAATTTCATCTGCGTGTAGAATCAGTACTTCCAATTTTATTCAGGTGAGAACGCAGTATATTTCCTGTACACCTCACAGCTGTAGAAAGCCCTTTTACCTATTAGTTTAAAATTTAAGTGACACCATAGAAAACTTCAGTCTTTTCCTGCAATGATTGAAATTGCCACTTACAATTTTACAAACATACACGTTACGATAATAAGCTTTGTGTTACAGATTTTCCCAGTAGGTGTTCCTTATGGCACATTATCACTAAAGACGCCTTCATGTAAAACAAAGATTGCACAATACAGCAACACATGTAGCAGGGAATCACATGATCATTTGATAAAAACCACATGGTTAACACTTAAAAGTAAATATTACAGTAAGCGCACTGCTGCACAATATTAACACACTCAAGCCATATTGAATATGGCAACATAGAGAAACAAATAAGCTTTAGTGTAATGCAACAAAGTAATACTTCATTTCAGTACTTTTAGGGAGTATCTGTAGAGTTGATATCAACTCTCAGTTTTACTCCACTACATTTTCCCTTGACATTTTAGTTACTACAAAATATAATCTCAATTTATTGGAAACAGACTGCAAACGACCTGATAAGAGCATGACTTGTGACATCACAAAGAGTTCAGAAGCCAATTCTGGTTCAGTATGCAGTTTACAGTGTGATGTGGAATCCTGAAACCTCCAGTGATGCACTGAGAATAAACTTGGTCATTCTCCAGTTTCTGGCTGCTTGCTTTTACTAACAACATTTAGTTTCCCTTTCAATACTTAAGTACATTTAATATCTGATACTTTAAGACTTTTACTCAAATTATATTTTAATAGGTGACTTTAACTTCTACCAGTCATTTTCTGGTGAGATATCTTTATTTTTGCTCAGGTACTTCATACACCACTGCGAATAAGACATTAAGCTGCTGTGACCCAAGTGTTTAAAAACCCCCGTTTGATTCATAAATCATCTGGACCAACTACGTGAGAACCAACACCACTGTGCAGAAAGTGTTCAGGTTGAGCTCATTTAGATCTCTCATCCAGGACGAGTATAAGAGTTACTGTGTGTAATAGAGGTGGAGGAGGAAGAGGCACTTCACTCAAGACAGTCACCAGTGTGAGCCGGTTGTGCACATCGGACGGGTGTAAAAACAACACACAGTCCGCCAGGGGAGAGACAGAGAAAACGAGAATTGTGACTTCAGCCTCTCTGGGTAACAGCAGCCTGTCAGAAGTGAGCAGGAACCGTCTGCAGGGCATCCAGAGTTGTACGATGGATGTTCACATTCTGCAAAGAGGAATGCAGCAGTGTCAGATCCCTTATGAAGAAACGTGTGTGTGTGTGTGTGTGTGTATACATGTTTTGTGATTCAGTTGAGATTTTAGTAACCAAAAGTCTCACATGCACACATCGTCTGTCGCATCACTTTTCACACTTGCGTCACTCGTTCCTCCTTTGTCATCATGCTGTGTTGTGTTTGCCATTTGTCTTTCGGTTATAATTTTTGTCTAGTACATCAAAAAATATTTGTCTTCCGATGTAGCAGGACGCAGACTGATAGTCTGTAGTGCAGTTCATTTGACATTTCTATGATCTTCATTTTAATTATGCCTTTTATTTTGAAGGTGTAAAAACAGTAGAGGGTTTAGGTGAACTTTTGTTTGTTACAATGTAAATTTGATATCCAACAAAATGACTAAGCTTTTATCCAATATCCCAGGCTTACTTCCTGAAACTAACAAGCATACGGTTTAGAATCACTCCTACTCTTGGCAGAAACAGAAAGAAACGTGTCTAACACAGTAAGTGTTTTGTTCAGGCGGATGAATGGCAGCATTTGCATTTTGCCCTGGCATGTGAATGAATGGGTAAATCTGAGTATTCGGTTTGCACACCAGAAACGGAGGAACATGATCTGTAGATTGTAAGAACAGGAAGGAAACTGCAGGACTTTTTTTGATCTCAAAGTCAGAAAGTTACAGCTCAGCGATCTAGATGCATCTTTTCATGTTATTAACCGTCAGTTTTCAAGCATTTATCATCCAAGTGTCGGATATTACAGAGGAAACAAAGTTTTCATGCCAAGCAAGTCAAGCACAGAGAGAGTGTGGTACAGATACATGAAATGCAGCAGTGCAGGTTTGAGTGGAGTTTATTTAGAAACAGCAACAGAAATACCTTTCTGAATTCTGATCAGTAATTTGAACATAAGAACCTTCACATTGGTGAGTAAAAACAATAAAAGCGCATTTCTGCACTTCCACAATATTCAATAGACAGTATATTAAAATGTGTTTCAGACATCATTAAACTAGAGACAAATTGTGATGAGGACATAAAATATGTAAATAAACATAGTACATATAGTAGATTTTTATGTGCAAAATGGATTAAGCACAACCTTTTTGGGCTGTGTAGTGTTGTTAAACTAAGATTAGAGTATTCCCACTCCTACAAACATAATTATAAAGTGATGAGACACCAGTCAAAGTAAACATTGTTAAAATGACTAAATACAAGATTGATGAGAAAACAAACTACATATGTAATCAACAGGAAAAAGGTGCTGGAGTCTCATTGCTTCACAGTTGGGAGTTCAGCATCAAACCCACACTGGTTTTTCATTTGCTCTCCAAAAATGGGAGAACGTGTGCATGTCATGAGAGCTGACATAGGATCAATAATCAAAGATATCAACTGGATTCCAGTCAATTACCAGCACCACCATCATTATCTCTTAAAATATGAGAAAGAAGAACAGAAGACCAGTAGAGTGGATTCAGGTGGAAAAGAAAGATAGAGAGATTGCTGATATTGGCAGGTGCAACGTGCATCTGAAGGATGCGGTGTGTGCAGTGAAGGGTAAAGGGGCGGGGGTTAGGGGCATTGCCTCATTGGTGAGCTGGCACTGTAAGCAAAGCCTCCTCTGACATCCGTGACACCTCTACGTTCTGTTCAATATGAAAAAAAAAAAAAAAAAACACAAAGAGGGGATCAAGACATGTGGGAGACCACAGCAGGCTTGCTTTTCCTAAAGCCTTAAAAATACCTGCTAATTAATGTAACTGTGGTAGTGCAGTTAGATGAATCAGCGTACTCTTTAAATTCTTAACTATAGGACAGTTCTCTAGAAGAAGCTGGCTAATTTATCACTGCTGAAACCTTAAAGAAACCTAACATACTCCACTCAAACATGTTTACCTAAAGGGTGTGAAGGTGAAAGCAGTAGAAGCGTATAGTAAATATTTCTGTAACGTTCTGATAATCTATCATTGACCACAAATACCTTCTCTGAGCTCATTATGTCACCGATTGTTAAACCATGGTCACCAGAATGATCTTGTTTAAAAAAAAAATAATAAAATACACGATGTTCAGCACTGAAAGCAACTGAAGCAACCTGTTTGTAAAGCATCTTACTTTGTATAAAGTGGACTCATTTGTGCATTTGTTTGAGTGTGTGGTTATACCCACCTCTGGTCTTTCTCTGTGTGTGTTGACTGCTTCCACATTGAGGCAGATGGACTCCACCTTACAGCCTGCTCATGCACACAGAGGATAAGCTAAATTAATTCAGGCAGGAGAATGCTCGATTCAATAGAAAAATAATCATGTGCATTTTATGCTAGTGAGGGCCCAGTCTCACCATAGGCCACAGGTGTTAGCTTCAGCACGGTGTGCAGTGGGCACTTCAGGTAAGGCAGCTCAGCTGTGTGAAGAAAAAACACCAATAGTTCTTCAAACTATCAGAACACAACCACACACATACATACACACACTACTCACAATGAGTGCTTTTCCTATTTGGTCTGATTTTTAATGAATTAAATAAAGGTTCCCTCTGATATTACCAATAATGAATGAGAAGAAATACCATTTTCATTCATTTATTACCCTAAAAATGTATGAAATCCACCATGTCTCTCAAAATATCCCAAACTTATTGTGAGTAGAGTATTTAAATTTATATTTCTTACTGTACTTTCTTGCCTTGAATACCTTTGCTCTTTTAACTTGTATGCTTGAGTTGGAGATGTCATGATACGAAATTTCCACATTGAAATTAATATTGTTCTGAAATAAAAAATTACTCTGAAAATCCAAACTCACCCCATTACTTTTATTATGTGTATGAGAGCGACAGACTCAGTTATTTTACTCTTCTACTTGTTTGACTTAGTGACAACTCCAGAAGCAGCGGACTTAAGAGAATCTGTGCGTATTCTCATTCAGCACCGAGCCTCCAAGAGGTTCAAGGTCATGGACTGACCTGCAGTTTTGTCCAGGAAGTAGGCCAGCAGGCAGCGCATGACGGCCTGGTGACAGATGACCAGCACATTCTCCTGCCTTTCCAGCTCCATGATGACCGGCTCCAACCGCTGCACCAGATCCTCGTAGGACTGAGTAACAGAAGGAGGATTAATCAGGACAGGCAGACAGCAGTAAAAAACACTAGCAACAGAAGTCCGCCTGGGTGTGAAATTAACGGGAAGGTAATGGGATGAACTAAAGGTGAGAACAGACCAGCGGGCTTTCAAGCCCACAGTGATTCACCTCTACGAACACACACACACATATTTATGTGAAGCCTTTGTTTACTGCAACCTGGTGTTTAGCCAAATCCAAGCTGAGGCTCATTAGCAGCGTGTTGCCTGTAGCCATCTGGAAAAGCTTTAATTGCATGTGCGCGTTTGACTGAGACCGTCACATATTTCACAGATGAGGACCGAGTCTGGATTTAGAAATCCTAAACACCAGACTCGCTGTCAACAACGAGCTACCTAAATGATAACTTATAAAACACAAAGAGCTATATTACATCATTAGACAGAACATGTTAGAACTGCTATGGTCAATTACTTAGTTACCAACTATTCCATTAATCAGCAACCATTTTAAAAATTTGAATTGAGTCATTTTTAAGAAGAAAACATCCAAATTCTCCAGTTCTGGCTTCTCTTCTCTGATTATTTCCTGGTTTCTTTAGTGTTCTATAATAAAAAAAACTGATAACTTTGCGTTGTGGACTGTTGGTCTGGACAAAAAGACATTTTATGTTAAAACAACTAATCGATAAGTCATTTCAATAATCGATAGATGAATTGACAGAATATCCATTAGCTGCAGCCCTGAAACATAACATTACATTTTAGCCACTGACCTCTCCTTTCGGGTACCGGTAGCGGTATTTGTCCTGGTCCCTTAGTGCAAACTCCAGAGGATAGTGATCCTGGATCTCCTCATACATCATTTCCTCACACACACCCTAAAAATAAAAATCATACACAGATTAAACTCTGCGTCTTCAGCACAAACAAACAAAACAAGTCTGCATAATGCAGCACTTACAGCGTCAATCTCATTCAGGACCTTCCACTGTTCGTACGGCACGCTAAGGGCCTCGGCCGTCTGGATGGTTCTCTTCATCTGACTGGTCCACACCTTCAGGTCGCTGATGCCCTGCGTCTCGATGAACTGACTCAGCTTCTTCGCAAACTGCCAGAAAAGGAGAAAAAAATAAACAGACTTGTGGGCGGAGGTGAAACTGGACTCCAGGTTTACGTCGGATTGAATAGTTTGCTCATGATGCTCCATTTGATTCGTGGGCGTTGTACCTCTTTGCCCCTGGACGTGAGTCCCGAGTCTCCTCCGATGCAACCCTTGACGTTGAGCTCACTCTCGCCGTGGCGACACAGGTAGATGGAACGCGGCGTGATGTGGATGTTCATGAGGTAGTAGACGATCCGGCTCTGGATGTGGTCTAACACTCTATTGACCAAGTAGCGCTGACCCACATCCATGATTTTAATGTAGGAGAGATCCCTAACATAAGAGACCATAGATACATCAAACCTTCTGTTATAAAGATTAAAATGTGTCTTCTCATTTAATATTAAAGGGATATTTAAAAAGGGAATTTTTTATTTATTTCATTAAATTTAGACCAAATAGAAAAAATACTGAATGCTACCTCATCTTCCTGTAAGATGATACTGAAGAAAACATTTTTTCCTGACTTTATTAGAATATCAAATGAACACTAACACAATAATCTTTAGAAATGTTTCTGATTGAATGATCTATCGTTTTAGATCGAAAACCGCGACTTCAGGCAACACAATCTTAAAACCTTTTTTTTTGCCAGTTTTTTAACCCAGATTTTGTTTTTGTCAACTATTTCACACACGTATGCTGCCTCCCTGACCTTGCACTACTTTTGTTGCTCTACTTTAAGTTAAGACATAGATGGTTCTTTTAGTTCTTCAGTTGTAACTACCATTCCTCAGGAACTCAATGTAGCCTATGTATAGCATGTTTCTTGTTAATAAATGGGACTACATTTGAAATAATCGTGAATCAAAATCGCAATATCTGCCACAAAAAAAAAATAAAAATCAAATCACAATTCAATATTTTCTTAAAATCATTCATCCCTAATGAGCACCACTTCACCTGTCCAGGACTTCATCCAGCGTCTCGTATGAGTTTTCATAACACTTGATCCTCTTCATGAAGTCCTCCACAGCCTCCTCAGTGTTACAGTTGGTGTAGTCGGGGCTGCCCAGCTTCACTTGCTAAACAACAGAAAACAGCTGAGGACAAGTTGGGGAAAAAAACATGTCATTATGTAAATAGACAAACACTCACCACAATGTTCTCCTGTATGACGTCTGGGTCTTCACACACAGACTCCACAAAGAACACCTGAGAGTAGAGAGGAGAGAAGTTGACGGCCACATGCATCGAATGCAGCGCTGCCCCCTCACACAGTTACATCACACGGTTTACCTTAAAACCGTTCTGCTCTGCAAAACCGATGATGGTTTCCCTCCTTTCTCTGGTGGTGTTTGTTGCATCAAACACCTGTGAAACACAAAGAGAGGCTGTTGAAGCATTGTGCTCCATACAGTGTTCAAAATAATAGCAGTCCCATGTGACTAACTTGATTAATCCAGGTTTTTATTTTTTTGCAACATGGCAAACAATTTACCAGTAGGTGCAGTAGATTCTCAGAAAACCAACAAGACCCAGTATTCATGATATGCACGCTCTTAAGGCTGTCCGACTGGGCAATTAGTGGAGAGGGGTGTGTGTTCAAAAAAATAGCACACATCAGTGAGGTCATAAATATTGTGAAAAAAACAGATGTGAATCAAGTGGGCCCCTATTTAAGGATATTTAAGGATGAATGGGTTGTGGAATGTTGATAAAAAATCCTGGAGTAACAGCAGAAAGGTGTTGGTTGACCCCATGCCGCACAGATGTGGAACATCTGAAAAAAACTGTGGTCTTATAACTAAATATTAGTTTAGTGATTCACAGGTTCGCTAAATCCTAGAAACAAAAAAGTCTGCACGTATTTGATTTTGTAAATTCAACGGCAGACACTAATATTTGAACACACCCCTTTCAACTATTTCCCCAGTTTTAAGAGTTTAGATATCATGAATGCTGGGTCTTGTTGGTTTTCTGAGAATAAAATATAATAAAAACCTGGATTTCTCTGGTTAGTCACATTGGACTGCTATTTTTTGAACACTACTGTATACCCCCAGCATCTGAACATCTGACCGGGTTTGACTTTTTAAATGTTCGACCCACCGCAACTTGGCCTCCTTCTTCTGTGAGGTACTGCCGCACGTCGTTCAAAGCTGCCGAGGCGCACTGTCTGCAGAGATCAAAGACAAACCCAGCCATAAACGTCACATGGCTCAGAAGCCAATAAAACCGTAAAAAAAAGGCCAACAGCTGTGCTCACCGCCTGATCTTTAACCCCTCCTCGTTGTCTGGACGGAAGAACTCAAAGGACTTGTAGATCTTCATAAACTCTCTCCTGTACTGTCCAACGTTGAACTCTGTAAGAAAGGCAGAGACTTTCTTACAGAGGTTTACGGCTACACCAATCACTCAAACCAATAAAAAGACAAGGGTTCTTCCAGAGTACTGAAAACAATTGATCATAACGGTGAAAAATGGAAAAACAGCTGCAAACTATGGGTTCTTAACCTACTGTTCTCTGAGTGAGGTAACTCACCCTGGTGAAGACCAAATGATATTCTA
Organism: Lepturacanthus savala; assembly: GCA_030544235.1. Lineage (NCBI taxonomy): Eukaryota > Metazoa > Chordata > Actinopteri > Scombriformes > Trichiuridae > Lepturacanthus > Lepturacanthus savala. Next base: position 10,119,228 of record CM060463.1, read on the forward strand.
CTCAGAGTGGTTTGGTATTAAGGTTGTAGACCCAAAAATAAATGTATGCCTCCAAACCTTTGGAGGGTTTAATTTGTGGTTTTGTGTAATAATATTGAATCTGGCATCTGGAAACGAGGTAATCTGTGATGTCAATGGCCTCAATTGTCAGCAAATCACTCAGTTCTGTTGAAAATTCACCAAAATCCATTAAATAAGGGTCACGTCCAATATATTATTTTGATTAATTCTTTTTTTTTAAGTTGAATCTAAAGCCATTTCATAAGCGCAGTTTCCTCCATAGCCACCATCTCCATGTTAACTTCCTGCCCTCCCCTTGAAATCATCATCATTGTGAACCACGTCTGAAACCTGCCCATTACGTGGCGTTCCAGTGAAGTCTATTAGACTCTTCCGCTGCAGCTGAGGACCCGTTGAGACAGGTCTTACCTCTGGTGGGCACTCCGATCCAGTTGAGATACCGGGTCAGCTTCTTGGAGATATAGGTCTTCCCCCTGGCAGGGAGGCCCACAGTCACGATCAGGGTGGGACAGTTGGTCATACATACTGAAACAAAAAGAAAACTCATAAAAGACTGAAACTTTTCCAGTGTATTACATCATTCACTAGATCTTCCTTATAGAAGGGCGTGTGTGTGAACTGAAAGACAAAGTCACACCACGTGGAGAAGGTTGTCAGCAGGGAGCTAAAGGTCACGGTGGCCCAGTCTGAGACTGGTGAAAGAGACCGTTTTAGGAGTGGAGACGTGGTGAGAGCCAGCAGCCAGTCTCAAACAGTGTTTGCACAGATGACTGGGTCAGAGGCTGCAGGATTTCACTAGTTATATAAAAGTCTGTGCCAGCATCAGAGGCTTTCTGCACAACTTCTGATGCGTGGACATCACATGTTAAGTTATTAAGCGCTTCACATTCAGGACAAACACAGCACTAAACATGACACTTTTAGCCACGAGCTCGTGATTTCAATGGCATTTTAACAGAACTGATTCAGAAATCGGTCCTCCACCAGGCCACGGTAATGAGGAGACTCTCGCGCGCGCGTTGGGCGATGTGAGCGCGCGTGCACACAATGCGGCGAGGGGGGCACCGACCCACCGACCGACGGTTCACGTGATCGCCACCGGTGCTTCACTTGGCATAAAACGACAATTGCATAAACAACCCCGCTGCCAGCCATTTCTCCTCGATGCGTTGAAATCCTCACGCAAATGCGTGGTCCAGCTGTCAGTAGCTGCAATAACGAGACGTTTAACGTCAGCCGACGTCGGAACACCAGACAGACAGGTGGAAGGAAAAAAAAACAAGCAAATTCACTGATAAGTGTCGGTAAATGCGAACAAACCGCTGGCGAAAACACGGTGGAGCTGGAAGGCGGAAAGCTAAAAAATTAAAAAGACGCTAACGCCACGTCGTGATACTCATTTAACCGCCGCTCGCTCGTCTTCTCGCCGTCATACGCACCCTTTCTCTGAGAAATGTGTTTTTCGGGAAGGCCATTTTTACACGGCATCCAGATCTTCTTCAGCGGGTTCTGGGTCAGCTCCCGCGGGTTGGACGGCGGGGAGTTGTCCTCCATTCCGTCTCGCGGTGAGGTGGAGGCGGGGACACGGGGCCTTCTTTCTCCGTGATGCTGCTCTAGAGGTGACCGGCGTTTCATCCGCGCTACCGTGTGGTGCGGTGCGATGCGGGGATGGAGACGCGCTCTCTGCTTGTCACGTGCTCCGGCCGCAACGGTGGCAACCAACGGTTGGACCCTAAAGACTGCAGTACGGGCGCAACGCCTTTTCTACTCCTCTACCGTAATGGCACGCGCTGTGTTCAGCCAAAAAATAACAAGAGGAAGAGCGGGATTGTTGTGAGGGGATAAAGTGATGTGTAGGTTGCGAATGAGCTGGTTCAAAGAGCCGGCTCTTTGAAGTGAAGATGGGAGCCGTTTTTTTAAATCAATTAATTCATTTTAGTTTTGAATCAGTGGTTTTAATGTTTTAAATTAATTTGGAATCAGTGGTTTTAGTGGTTTATTTATTATTTTTAACCAGAGGATTTAGTGTTTTAATGCAAATCACAAGTCAAAACGGTGCTAAATTTGGCTGAATTACAGAATCACTTAGTGAAGTGAGCCAAATGATCTGGCTCACTAAAAAGAGCTGGAATTCCCATCACTATTTGGGACATAGACTGTATATATAATTAGAGAGGTGAGATATAGGAAGATAAACTCATGGGTGTAGACACTATAGTATGTGTTCTGTCTAAACACCTTAACACACAATAGTAGTTATTGGCTATTACCTGCAGAAAAATAGATTTTTCTCTCCCATGTAAATTTTCTACATTTGCCACTGGGTGGGGCGACACGGTGGCGAAGGGGTTAGCGCTGTTGCCTCACAGCAGCGCTGTGCGACCAAGAAGGTTGCAGGTTCAAGACCTCCTTGGTCCGGGGTCTGGGACCTTTCTGTGTGGAGTTTGCATGTTCTCCCCGTGTCTGCGTGGGTTTTCACCGGGTACTCCGGCTTCCTCCCACAGTCCAAAAACATGCTCAGGTTAATTGGCAACTCTAAATTGCCCATAGGTGTGAGTGTGTGAGTGAATGGCTGGCGACCATCTGGGGTGTATCCCTGCCTCTCGCCGTAACACGCTGGGATAGGCTCCAGCAGACCCCTGCGACCCTAATGAGGAATAAGCAGGTATAGAAAATGACTGACTGACTGCCACTGGGTGACACTGAACCATAAAACAGTAAATAGGTCAGGATTGAGCTGAAAAACACTAAAATGCTCCATAAATCTGCAAAGTCAGGTGATAATGCTCGGTGTGATTGTCACTTGAGTGACCACTCCTGGATGGTTATTTGAGTTATTGTTAATTAACCAATAATAATTAGCATGGGTGTGATAGTGGGGGGAAAAAGTAAAAGTGGTACTGACTATATGAAAATCCATTTTTTTTGATGAATAAAATAAAAAATCATTGGGCCCTCCAGTTAATTGGTGTCATTACTTAATATGGTGTCAAATATATTGATTACATCATAAGAGATTAAACTTTGTGCAACAGTATTATATTGGACATTCTGTTGTGAGACAGCAGCAACAAGACATGATTAGACAGGGTATGTAGGTAGGACAGTTATCCTTCTTATTGGAACATTGAATTTGGTGCAGAGGGTTAATCAGCCACAATAACCCAGAAACCACTTTTACCACATTTACATTATGGTTTTAATACAGCATTTTGTTTGACCTACTTGTTGCTGTAATGGTTGCTTCAGACTTAACCCTGAACTATTCTTCCCTGTTTCACAGGACTGTGTTTACTGAATCTATTGTGAATCTATAACATTAATTGTTTTTAAGTCCAGAGTCCACCAAGAACTGCCTATTTGTGTCAAATCATTAGAATGGGAGTCAGTCCAAACAGGAAAAAACATGTTATCCTACAACAGCTTCCTCTGTTTGACGGCTTCATGAGGCCTGATGTGCTCCATCAAAATATAAATATAAGCAAAATAATTCAGTCGAGTTTATGGTCTTTAGATGATGAAAACATGACTTATGGTCATTTATGCACTTGTGAAACAATCCCTGGTCACTTAGAATTTTTGGATAAGGATGACATGGGAATGTAGAACCTTAATGGCTGAATAGAATTTGTAGAATTTTTATTCAAAGCTATATCTTTTAAAAAAAAAGCATCTCAGACTGGGAATATCATCAAATATCACAATATGTTTGACCAAATACCCCAATATCCATTTTGTAACATTATTGTCACACAATAGGATGTTTTGACAAATGTGGTTTGATGACTAAGCTGGGTAAAGCCAAGAATAGTAAAATATTCTAATAATAAAATATGCAGTGACACGAATTCAGTTATTATAGTCAGTCATCTTCTATACCTGCTTATTCCTCATTAGGGTTGTGGGGGTCTACTGGAGCCAATTCCAGCGCATTACAGGCGAGAGGCAAGGATACACCCCAGATGGGGCAAACACACCATTCACTCACACACACACACCTATGGGATTTAGAGCATCCTTTTGGGCTGTGGGAGGAAGCCAGAGAAGCCGGTGAGAACCCACACAGACACAGGGAAAACATGCAAACTCCACACAGAAAGGTTCCAGACCAAGGAGGTCTTGAACCTGTGACCTTTTTGCTGTGAGGCAACATTGCCCGATTATTATAGCATAAGGTTTATAAGCATAAGGTGTATATTAACATTACATCATTATAATAGTTTTGCAAAAATACCTTATTTCTTGTGAGTATCCTGCCAAATGCTTGAAAATTATATCATTTTACTGTAATGCCTTTAAAAGCCAGGAGAATACTACAATTATACCACTTCACAATATTACAATACACAAAATCCATGAAAATATATTGTCTCATATCATGTTATCAATATAATATCAATATACTGTCCAGCCCTACACTTGTGTGTCAAAGTTCATTTAATATTCTACAAAGTGAGTGTATGTGGTAATATATAATTACAGATACTTAACAGAAGGCTTATGACCTTTTATCGTGTGCTGACAATGTCCATGAGATGGCAGCATTACTCTTGCTCTGTCCTGCACTCTGTATATGTGTTCACCCAGAACTCAACAACTATATATATATATATATATATATATATATATATATATATATATATATATATATATATATATATATATATATATATAGCTCTGGAAAAAATAAGAGACCACTGCAAAATGTCAGTTTTTCTGATTTTATCTGATTTTACTACTTATAGGTATGTGTTTGGGCAAAAGGAACATCTTTGTTTGAGTCTATAAACTACTGACAACATTTCCTCCAAATTCCAAATTATTATCGTTTAGAGCGTTTATTTGCAGAAAATGACAAATGGTCAAAATGACAAAAAAAGATACATTTTCAGACCTTAAACAATGCAAAGAAACAATATCAATTTATTCATTTTAAAACAATATTATACTAATGTTTACACTTAAGAAGAGTTCCGAAATCAATATTTGGTGCAATAACCCTTATTTTTAACGACAGCTTTCATGCATCTTGGCATGTTCTCCACAAGTCTTTACCATTGTTCTTGCTTTATTCCACTCTGGTTAGCTCCTTAAGCAGAATGGGGTGTTCATGCAGATGCTGGAATGGCTGTAATACATGTAGAGATGCTGATTCCAATTTTTTTTGTTTGTTTTATTTTTTTGTTTAGAAAGTGCCAGTGGGATTGTGAGCATATCCTCATGTGAACATAGTGCCTCTGAATGTAATGCTGTCCAATACATCACCACTCACAGGTCTCAGAAATTACCATAGAGATGAATCTACACCGCAGTGAAACAATAAATAAAGACTATAATCTTTACAAAGAAAGGCCTCTAACATTACCATAGAGATGAATCCACATCGAACAATAAACAAAGGTTATGATCTTTACAAAGGGAGGATTTATTGCAGAGCTGTAAAGTGGTAAAGTTCCTGTGCGTGTTCAGGTTAACAGGCCTATCTGCTCATCTGTTTGTTCCTCATGGACTATCTGATGCACTGGTTATATTAAGCTTTAGAGTCAGTCTTGGTGGTGGAGCGACAGAGCCTGTGACCTAAATATGTTGAGATGGAGGTTTTCTAATTAAATAGCTCCCACTCCCTCAAATTCCCTGACTGCTAGTAGACTATAATATATGTCAGGTTCATTGAGTCCACAAATAAATGGCACACTAACTCCTGGCCATAGGCCTTCTGTGCTGGGAGAGTTGTCAGAGGATGTTTAAAGCCTATATTTAAATTAGCTTATGTTATGCACAGAAAGCATGGAGGTGTATAACAGTGAGGGTGAATCTCTGAGTCTATGCACTGGAACATGAACAGGAAACAGATCTGAGAGCTCCTCCTCCTACTCCAGCTGCAGCTAGCAGCCTTTAGCCTGCACTGTGCAGCTGCTGCTGCTGAACCCTTTACCAATACACTAGTATGTTAACCTGTCAGTCCAGGATCCACCAGGATCCACCACACACACACACACACACACACACACACACACACACACACACACACGCCGTTCTGGTCCATGAACCCGCAGCCCAGTGTTTATAACGCACAGTATTCATAGCGCACAGAGTATCACAACAACCAGGAACCCAACAAACAGCCAGGAAATAATCAACCTCTGCAACAGAATCTCGATAATAATCAATTTATGCAAAACGGATTTCTTTTAAAAGATGAATTTGAGGATCCCAACGCGGATCCTTTAGATTTAGTTGTTGTTGTTTGTTTTGTTTTGTTCACAAACATCCGCCTGGCTCTTCATCCTCCTCTTGCGTTCAATCCATGGATGTTTTAAATGTTAAATCTGAGGCTACGGAACGCGCGGCTGTTCCGGATCAGTCTCGTTCCTATTAAAAAAAAAAGCCAAAGACGGCCGCCTGTTGTTGTTATGTGGGGTAAAGGTCTCGCTCGCATCGCGTCGACTCCTGTTTACGTCTTGAAGCGTCGCTCGACCTGACCCTCACAAAGACGCGCGGAGCGCAGAAAAAGCGCTTTATTCTTACCTCTGTCCTGGTGCTTGTGCCCCGACCGGCTGGAGCAGCCTCTCATCATGGGCGTCTGTCTGCCTGGTGCCTGTCTGTCCGTTTGTTTGCTGCCTGTCTGTCTCTCTGATGGAGTCTGACGGTGAGCTCGTGCGTCCGACAGCAGCCGCTGCACTGATGCTGCCTGCCACACACACCCACAGCGAGTAAGTGTGGGACTTCAGGGCAAGAGGAAGGCTTTCTCCAAAACGGGATGCATGAGGTAGCATCACACCTCCTGCCCCCCCCCCCCCCCCCAGCGACCTCCTACTACCCCCCCACCCAACACACACACACACACACACACACACACTCCCCGCCCTGCCATGGCATGGAAATGCCCTCACAATTCCTGACAGGGCTCATGCCATTGGAGGTTAAATTTAGCATACTATACTCTAAAACATAGAACATGCAACTATTCGATTTCATGTCTATACACACACATGACTATAGTTATATCATATACACTGAAGCAGCAAAGGGTTATTGTGTATTTTGATAAACCTGCCTTATAGGACACGCGGTAAATAATATTTTTATAATATTTATATAATAGATCCTCATAGGACTCGTGCCATTGAAGGTTAAATTCAGCAAAAAATTTGAACTTGCAACCATTCAATGTAATGTCTACACACCTATAGTTGTATCATATACACAGAAATAACAATGGATTATTGTGTATTTTGGTAAACCTGCCTTATAGGACACATTGTAAATAATATTGGAAAATTACTGAATTACTCATATCCTGTGTTGCAATTATAGCAGTACAGTAACATTACAGGAAGTGATATGAATTTCAGGAACTATGTTTAACTCACAGAACTAGTTTTACTGAAATGCGTGAAAAAGAACTGGGGAGAATGTAATCAAGGTGCGACAAGGGATCATGGAAGCAAAGGAACATTCTGAACGAATCTGTATTACATTTTCCGAGAAGTATCTTTGACCTGAAGGAGGCCAGAACAATAGGTGCAGGTTAACCATCAGACTGAAGTAAGATTGGTCATGCATAACAGGGAAGAATAAGGCACAGGTATGAACCTGCCTGCAGAGTAGACAGAAAGGCAATATATATTTATTTTTGTACTGAAACTTTATTAATTTTTAGAGATAAAGTAATTTGTCTTTGTCAAAAAATAATTAAAGTTAAACATAAAAATAAGAACATAAAATGGTTTTCTGGTCATTTTCCTGCTGTCTAATCTTGTAAACACAGAGAGAGAGAAAGGAGAAAAAGGCCCATGAAAATCCATAGAGAAATCCAACATTTTAATGTCGTGTAACACACTCACACATACGAACCTCCTCACAGCTAAATATCATGTGACCTGCCTGTTAGGATTTAAGATAATGATACACTTATCATCAGCCTCTGATAATGATGACACTAATTCTCAAGCACAAGGACTCTGCCTGCACATCTGTGGATTAAGAGACAATCATGCGCGCACACACACACACACACACACACACTCATATACACACTCACACACAGTGTACAATATAAGAGGTGGGGGAAAGAGAGATATCAGGGAGCTGTTGAGACCTTTGCTAGATTAAGACCATGAGACACACAGACATAAAAAGCATGAGAGGTTTTGTTTCACCGAGCATGACAGAGAAGGGAAGAAACAGTTGAAGATCAGATTGCTCTCAGCAGACCTTCCAGCACATTCCGCCCTAAAGGGCAAAGTTATCAACCCCAGGCCGCACCCCACCCCCCCATCCTCCACTCCCTCTGTCCTCCTCACAGCTGATCCTCGGGTGTCACGACCCCACACTTACTGAATGCATGAATCCATGAGCCCGACTTGTCCCGGAACACACTCAACACATTATAATGGAAAACAGAAGATCAACTAATGCAACTCAATGTCTTCAGATAAAACATTTGTCTCCTCAATTTAAATATGGAGTGCATAAAAAACTTTCAAAAAAGCTTCTAGAAATATATCAATAAAAAGCCAATCAATTGACAGTGGTCTATGACCCTTTAATAATTAATACTACATCATTCTGACACCAATGCCAGGAAATTTCACAGCTCATACTACTTACATTTGGACATTTTTGAGCAAGATAAGATTTTAATTGCAGGCGTTTTGTCAGCAGCAAACCAAGAGATCACTGACCAGCGTACAAGGCAGCTGCCCAGGACAGGACTTGCACTGAAGCTTTACTGGAGCGGAAAAAATAACAAATTTAAATGAAACAAACTGAATCCTAAATATATCCCTCAGTCCAAACAGAATCACAGCAGATTTTCCCCATAACTCAACATGACTGATGACCTCTGACCCTGTCTCTTCTTTGTATGTTATTGCTCAGCAGTTACATGTTGATGTTTGTGTAATAACATGAGAGAGGGCATGTTACAGATGCTCTTATGTCAACATTTTAGTCACACATTCACTGGGCCTGTTTCCACAAAATGTCTGACTCACAGAAAAAGATTCCAACAATTACCACTTTTAAGGAAATATGTCACTTGGGACATGCTGTAAAATCCCACCCACAAACACGCTTTTATCTGATTTGGAAAACTTTTATTATTTTCTGTCTTTTCAGACAGACGTGGGGCAGCAAACAACAGCTGAGAGATCATGCTCTATTTGGGCCACATTTAATCATGGCTGACATCCCATATTAACCCCCGAGGAAACCAAGTAGCTCTTATCGTTAACTTCCCTGCACACTTGTCCCCTAAATACATCAAGGGGACCATGTGATCAAAGTGGGGGAAAGGTACTTACCATATAATCTAAACACAATAATGTTGACCTTTTCCAGGAGAACACCAAGTCAGATGGCTGTGTCCCAAATAGCTACTCCACTGCTGCTATTTATAGGAGGCTCACAAAGCTCAAAAGGCAGGATTCCAAATACAATGGTTCGAAGATCCAAAGCAAAAGCACTCCAGCTTTTATTTTAGAAAGATTTATTTACAACCATATATACCTTAATGATGAGGCTCCTATTTATTAAAGGCTGTGCTCATTCTCTTGGTTTCACCTGGAGGGAAACAGTGGCTCTTTATTTACTGGAAGCATTTTTATGCAACACCTATGAACACACACATGCACACACGCACTTTGTGTCACAATTCATCCATGTCACGTAATGAAACCTTACCCCATTGCCCACACTGACAGGAAGCAGGCAGGTTGCATTCTGTCTTAAATACGGCACCTGACAGTGAATATGTGAGGCGATTTTACCGTTGCTTCACTGAAAAAAAACAACAACCTTCCTCGAGTTGCACTGTAGGGCGTCACGGAGGCTAAATTTTTACTGTCACATCAGTTGTCAGACTTTGCTTTAAACCCTGAAAGGAAAGTCGGCAAAAAGACAGACACCGTTAAGACAACACAGGATGGTGAGTGTTCTAGTTTCACAGTTTGTCCACAGTTGGTTCGTCTCTGTGTGTGTGATCTGCACACTAGTGCATAGATATAAAGGAGACCCAGTACTCAAATAAGCAAATATGTTATCACTACAAATACTTCAAGATACTCTCTTACAAACCGGAAGATACCTAAAAATTACATACATTCATAAAAACAGATACATGATGTCATGTCTTCAGAGGCCGTGTTAATGTCCAAAGTTCTTATGTTTATCCAGAACACTTCCTCCACATCCACTTCATACTGTCCCAAGCAGGTTTCTCAGGGATCTAAACCTGCACAATAAATTTTTCCTTCATTGTCTTTTTTTTTTTTTCTTTTTTTTAAACTTCCTGGATTTCAACCTGCTGGGCATCAGTGTATCACTGACTTTGACAGACCGTGGACCCGCTCTTGGCCCCCGCAGCAGCTTTCTTGCGTCTCTTGTTGAGCAGGGGGTTGCTGGAGATGTCCAGATCCTTGATCTTCACCTGGTCATAGTCCACACGCATGGTCGCTAAAGCGCTGGTCATCTCTTCCTATGTGAGACCGGGCAGAAAAGCAGCAATGTCAGTTTAATGCATTAGACTCCAGTTTTATATCACAGAGACCACAAACACCCAATAGCAGATCACTTTCAATAACATTTCTTATAAATGTAACACAATGTTAAACTGGTACATTAGGAGTTTAAAAAGGATTGACAGTGTTAGCGTTTACGCTTCAATATCAAAAAGATTGTGACTAATCTATGCATATTGGCTATAAACTGGAACTAAATAATATCTGGACTTTTCGTGAATACAAAATAGAAATATTATCACCTATATACGTATATACAACATTCACTCTCCCTTTAGCTCTGTCTCTTCTACATCAGCCCCTGAGAAAAATAACTCTTTAGCTGCTACATTCTTTGCTACGTTAACTAGTTGCTAACTTTGTGGAGTTTCAGCAGAGTAAAACCTAACTCGGAACATTTTGATGCTGCCTAGTATGCAGGTAGAATGTAGCCTGTTTTTTATTGTTTTTTGAGAAGTGGTTATTTGAGAGCGCAATAGCCTTCACGGAATCTTTACGCAACTAAACACTGCTCATTGCAGAACTAAACAGTGGTGTATTGTGTGTATCATTTTAGAGACACTTCTTTTCATTGTTTATCTCTTTATGTTTGCTCATTCCGCTGTTGTGAAAGAATGTGCCATTATATTCATGATTTTTGCACACATTTACAGCCAATGGAAATAGCCAATGTGATACGCAGTCGCCCGATTGAGACATTTTGTACAGCTCAGTGGAGCTCACCCCACAGTGACTCTGTGAGCAAACAGCATTCCTGTTCTCCAAACACATTTCTTTGTATAAACCAGGTGAAAAGATTTGAGAAGAATGGCACAAAATAAGCTCTATTGTGTGTGTGTGTGTGTGTGTGTCTGATATAGACCAGACTGTGAGCACTGCTGCCTCCTGGTGGTCATCAAGTAATTATTAAGGTGGTGACAAAAAAGCTAAATTTTGAAACAATGACTTAAACTTCATCTCCATTTTTTTCCTTGTTTTGTTTTATTGTGCTAATTAACTTGTTAAAGGTGAAATCCACATATTTTACAAATGGAAATCAGTTTCAAGTCTTTAGCACTACTCCTGTCAATACAGGTCTATAATGTTTCTGTGGCTCTAACAGGAGATTTTTAACAAGAACCCTGAAGATGACATCGTCACAAACTAATTGTTTGGAGTGGATGTGGAGTTTCAAATGAAAGATGCTACCAGTAAAGGTGGGATCCATCATAATGGAATTGTACACATTGTAGGCCTTAAAGCCTCTGCTGCTTCAATGTGGATTCTTATTTATAAAGCTAAAAAAATAAAATAAGTAAATATACAGCAGGAACACTTGATGTCAACGTAAAGCTTTGATAATCCAGAAACGATAGTTTGTAATGTCAACTTGTGACCACAGGGGGTCAGTGTTGTACTCCTGACCTTCACATCCTCCCACAATGCTTTGTCTTCAGTCAGGACCCGGGTGGTATGGAGGGGAGTGGAGGGAACCACCATGGACTTCTGTGGAGAGCAGAAACAAACACACATGCTGAAGACGACTTAGATTAAACAGAAAGGCGATTAAAATGTTGTGGCGTCTGTGTGTGACATTTACATTGATCCAGGGATGATTCATGAACTGAGTGATGGTCATTCTCTCGTTAGGGTCTGTCTTTAGGAGCTGGTGGATCAGGTCTTTTCCTGGGAGAGCAAAGGCAAAGATAACTTACAACATCGGTAGCAAGACACCCACACGCACACATGCAGTTCTTGAAGCTTTTCCGTTGCAGGGAGAGGCTGTCCTACTTATAGAGCAAATACGATTATTTAAGAGTGAGAGAAGCGTAGGTTAAGTGGAACAAATAGAACTACGAGAGCGTGCACTGTGTATAGCGAACAAAGGCTGGAACATATGGTCAATGAGAGATGAACCGCAGTGACCTTCAGCGGCATTAAAAACGAAACACGCTGTCTGCAAACAGGGAAGCACACATGAAAATTAAAAAGGAGAAAATGCACCGAGATGTAAACGGATTTAAAAGCAAACAAAAACAACATGTTGGACTTGCTGCAGGTGATGATATACATCTCAATTACTGTGTGAGAATATCTGCAACTGCAGACTATGGTTTTATAGCTTCCTGTTTTTTGTTTGTGTGTGTGTGTGTGTTGTAATCTTTACATTGCAGCCCTGTTCACAATGATGATCACTTTGCTTTCTACAATGATTTACCTGAAAAAATGCAGACAACAGTTTAGATTTATTGTTACTCTTTTTTTCAGTTGGAGAACAACACAATTGTGCTTCACCACCATCATCTAAAATAATGTGGACCATGTTGAGAGACACCCGGGTTAATCTGCTTGGGCTCAGAAGGACAAGCTCATTTCTGTCATTTCTGACTTTCGGATGGGGACATATTTTGTGTTTTATATTTTTAATATATTTGGTTGTAAGTGAAGGTTTTTGGATGTTAATTATTTTCTCCAATGAACCACACATTTATACCGTTTTTGAAGCTGGAGCAATTTAAATAAATTACAAAAAATTTGTACTCCTAAGGGACCATTTTCTTAACAGACACTGTGATTCATTCATCTTCTATACCTGCTTATTCCTCATTAGGGTCGCGGGGGTCTGCTGGAGCCAATCCCAGCGCATAACAGGCGAGAGGCAGGGATACACCCCAGATGGTCGCCAGCCAATCGTGAGGTTAACTTTTCAGCGTCACGGGACCAATAAATTATAACTTTATCGGCTGGATGTCATCGGACTTGAGGGAGAATCAGCCTTAAATTGCTCAGCCTTAGTATCCAAAGGTATCACACATTTAATCTTAGTTTTGTACTCACATATTTATACTGAAATATGAGCAGTTTGAATATGTATATTATTTTTAATTTCTGATTCTGAGTTTGTGAAAATTGAAAAATAAAAGTGAAAACAACTTATTGAAACTTTGAATTTAGAGGATTAAAATGACATATATACATAATGTATGTACTGGTATTATGCACAATTCAATTGCAAACAAATTCAATGTTAGAAATTTAATGGTTTTTAAATGTCAAAATCTGAGAACTGGCAGAGGGCTTGATTAAAAGCTCAGACAAAATCAATTAAGTTCACTTCAAACTGATTCAGTAGTGTTTGATGAGGACTAGGTAACACCTTATTGCTAAATAAATTTGATTGCCATCACCTGATGTTTTAAATGTGGCATAAAAAGGCACACTGCCTATGAGAATGTCCTCAGATCCAGATGTGTTAAACAAAATATCTTTTATTCCAGATGTGTAGTTAAAGTTGTATCCCATAATACGTATTTTTGGAACTTTTGCCCAGGAATGCAAATTGAACAAGGGAAATAAGAAAATGACAATTTATTGATTGCTACAACTCCTTTTATCCCATAAAGGCTCACATTTATGTTAAAAGGTACATTTTACGCTTTAAACCTTCGGACTATAACACGTTATATTGCATTTTTTGCATATACTGGTGAAAAAGTTTTACTTCAATACGCATGTAGATAAAAAATAAGTGTCATTCAACTGTAAGTCATCAGTGTGGACAGGGCCTGTGCTGGTATTATTAGGACTCATACCTTCCTGTGACACCTCGGCCCACTCTGGGTTAGGAAATTCATATTGACCCATCCGGATCCTCCTCTTCATCCCGGGAGAAATGGCCTGGCCTGTGTTGGAATAAAATGGAGGGAAGCCGCACAGCCTACAGAAGCAAACAGGGTAAGGGGAAAAAAAGAAGGAATCTGTTGGTGAAGGAATCCATATATAGTATAGTGTGCATCGTGCAAAAACATGTGTGGTGACACACATACACACACACAGATACTCACAGGATGTACATGATGACACCCAGAGACCACATGTCACATGATTTGTCATATTTCTCCGGACCCAAAACCTCAGGAGCTTATCAGTAGCAACACACACCCACACACACACACACACATAAAGAAAGAGAAGAAATATACAAATGAAGATCATCACTTTTACGATTTTCCGGTTAAAGTACTTACAACTTACATTAGATGAAACAGTCTTCCCACAGCCAGTCCATGTTTTATGATGCCAAAATGATCTTTTTTAAAATGTAAATTAAAATGAAGCAGCTTACCCACATAGTACGGCGTGTAGCACGGGGTTTGTAGAGAGTTGTGTAGCGTCGTCTCCTTAGCAAAGCCGAAGTCTGTCAGTTTGAGGACCGTGTTTCTCTCTTTCGACTTGTACAACAGATTCTCCGGCTGTTAACGGAGGCAGAAGGAGAGTAGTTTAATTTCATGGCTCAGAACCGATTATGTTCTTTGACTAAACGTTTATGGTGGTAATGTCGATCACCTTGATGTCTCGGTGTGCAATGTTAATGTTGTGGAGAAACTGGATAGCCGTGCCGATGTCCCTCATAATCTCAGATGCCTCTGGGAGGAAAAGAGAAAAACACACTCTCTCAAACCAGAAACAATTCCAATATTACAAAACAAGAATCACCAATGCAGCAATGCAGTTCATGTAAAAGAAAACAAACACACATATATTCTGCACTACGCTTATGTGATTCATGATTCTGCATTTTATCTTTAATCATGGTGCATTCTTTCTCCTTTCTCTTTAACATAACAGAATCCATTCCTCCATCAGTTCTCACCTTTCTCAGTGAAGGCCTGGTCTCCTCTGGCTTGGATTCTACTGAATAGCTCTCCTCCCTCCATACTGGGTACACACACACACACACACACACACACACACACACACACACACACACACACACACACACACAATATTACAGTTTACAGAAAACTTTATTACATGTAAAAATATTATTTTTATAATATTTTATCAAAAAATAAATATTATCTGTATTTTTCAGAATTAGTGATTAGAGGTTCAGTAATAAATTGGAAAAGGAAGTGATGTTTCTTTGTTCCTATTCATCTTCATCTACACAAAGCAACAGAGCACGGCAGTTACTGTGTACCAAAGACGACAAGTAGAATGAAGATAGTTTGCAAAACATTCATGTCAGCTGAGATTATGATAGAAAGAAATATGTATAACACTTGCTTGGTCTGTTTATTTCATCAATAAGAGACTCCTTCATTTGAACTCTGACCTGGAAAACGACCACAGGGCATCTAGACAATGATTGATTCTTTGCGACTTCATGGCTAATAAAGATAGGCTCTGTCAATGGTTGATGAGAGATTCAACGCAAAATAAATAACAAACTCTGAGTAACAGTTACTCAGAGTTTGTGTTTTTCAGAAGAAGATGTTTGTGCTTCCCACTTCTCGCTTTCACAACCACACATCAGACAGCCGTCACTGATGTCTGAAATGCTCTGTTCTTCTCCCATGAAGATGGGTTTGTGCTCGCTGTGACACAGACGTACATTAATAATAATAATAATATACGTTTTATGTAGGTGCTCAAAGACGCTTTACAAAAACAATTACATAATGACAAAAAAAGAGACATATAGGGTAGGGGATTTAAAGAAAGACCGCAGGAGACAGCAATGGAGAGAAGGTAGAGGAATAGTGGAAAATGTCAGGCGTTGTATGTGATTTTGAAGAGAGCGTTAGTGGGCGTTTGTTAAGATGAAGAGGTTCATAGAAGATGTCGATGAAAGAAAAGCGCGCACAATTATGTGCTGAGCTGGCTATCTGTAATTTTGTCGTCCTGCTCTGACCTTCGTTCATACAGGAAGCAGAAAGATTACAGAGAGTGCACACTCACTCACACACACACACACACACACACACACACACACGCAAGGTTACTAGATACAGTACAACACACTGCTGCAGTGTCAATAAATGTGATGATGAGAATCCTTTAGTCACTGTTTAAAATTCCCACGATGGGACAAGCACTATTACTCAGCCCTCTGTGGTTTCCCCCCCCTTTCTACTGAATTATGAGTGTATTTAAAAAAAAATTTTATGAAGGATAAGAAGTACAGAATTCGATTAAACACACATAGACACACACACACACATATACATACACATACACACACATGCACACACCTAAGCAGCACTTTGGCACTGTCACTGCAGTTACTCGTGTTTGTTATAATGACATGTGAAGCCCAGATGGAATGTGTCCCTCTATCTCCCCATCAGTGTCAATGGCTTCACTTTTCAGATCTTATGACTGACTAATGTATAAGATATGTCACTGCACACAAGCAGTAAGATATATTTTATATGCAAAACAAATACCCTACCTAAACCACTTTAACAACAACAGCACTGATAACCTCTTACCCTCAAAAAATAAACGAAAAACAAACCAAAAATGCTGTGTTAGCCGACAGAAGAAAACCACACATGGGAAAGTGCTTATAGACAGGAAATAGACCGACCTGGACACGTTAAATCCATTACTGATTTCCTTACCAGTTCTTTTCAAGGTAAGTGCATCAATGTTCACTTTGTAGCCCTCTCAACATGGTGCTCATGTTTTCAGTTGAAAACAGGAAACCACAAGTGGAAAATCACCTTTAGTCTTTCTGCATCACTATGTTATGATTGCCTGTATGATATGAAAATCATAAAGAGTGTGCTTGACTGTGGAGATGGCCGGATGCTGCGCGGTAGTGTTCTATATTTATCACAAGAATGGTTAATTTCCAGTGGAAAAGCACTGAAGACCAGTAACTTCCTCTTTTTCAGTCCAGCCACTTCCTTATTCAGTTTTTTTTTTTCAGAAGAACTTGTTAGACAAGTACGTCCCAAACTTAGGGTCACCATTTATATATTTAAAAGAAAATGTTTTGATGTATTTAACCAGGCAGGTAAATTAAGAACAAATTCTTAATTACAATAGCACTCAAAAGGAGTTAAAAAATGTATGATAAATAAAATTTATTTTCCCAATTAAAATAGAAGAGCATTCTTTTTTGCTATGCTTGTCTGTTCAGTTCTCTGAGTCACAAGTCACAGTGCAGGTGCCACATCCTTCCATCACTTGTGCTGCCGATGGTTGTCGACGCTAATATCTACATTAATACATATACAAATATCAGTCAGGGTGGGTAAATCATGATAGAAGATCCTACCACTCCATGATGATGAGCAGGCACTTCTTCCCATGATGCATGTTCTCATAGAGGCTGAGGATGCGAACGATGTACGGCCCTCCTGATACTCTCCAGTGAAGCTCCACCTCTCGCCTCGCTTTTGGACTGTCGTAGAGAATCTAATCAACATAGAGGGAAAGCAATGAATGTTTGTCATGTTTCTCATTTTTAACTATCACACATCTATAGGCTTATAGAGGAAGTGAAAGTGACTGCTATATGATCCACAATCTTTAACCATTTTGTCTGATTCAATGTTTTATGACATCATGAAAGCCTCCTTCTTCTAGGACCTGTTGATCAAGTGCTACGACGTGCTGGAATATGTCTGCAACACACCCACTGGTGCAAGAATGAGTGTAACTGCATTTGCTGTTTACACGGCATGGGCGCTGGCCGTGACGTTGACACTATGACTGGTGGAAACTTGTATTGATACTGTTTTGGCACCACAACCATTTTTGCACCTTTAAAATATAGCTCCATGTTTTAATTATGTACAAAGTACAGAAGCAGAAGGTCACAGACCAAGGTGGTATTTGCCATATTTGCTTTACTCGAAATAAAAAAAAAACAAACATTTACACAATAGCACCAAGCAGGACCACAAGGCGCTCTTTCTGCTGCTTTTTCTGCATAAAGGACATCTGCAGGCATAAGGTTAGGACAATCATTAGAGATCGGAGAATCGTCAAAGAATCATTAGCGATCTCAATCACTTGGATAACGGCGTTTTTCCCTGCCGTGTTTGGGATAAAGGTCCTGGATACACCAGGCCAGCACTGATAGGATCAGGAAGAGCTGTCGCTAGGATCCCACCACACACACAAACACACACACACACACACTGACTATTTGACTATTTTTGTACTTATTATTAACTTTAACTAATCATTCTGCATATCATTACTATTTTTAATTTTTATTGTGATGAATAAAGATGAATTGATTGATTATGACTTCGTCCTTGTCACTCTTCCAGCATCTAAGATTCCCAAAACGTACAGTCATAACTTGTCACTTGTCATAAGTGTAAATAATTTTACAGCTTCTGGTCAATATTCAAATGATCTATTTTACTTGGTGTTTTTTCATCTCTCTGCTCTCTGGTATCACTGTGTGTGACTGTGTCTCTGTACACACACAGACACACACACAGACACACACATACACACACACACAGAGCAGGTGGCAGACATTGACATAGCTCACATCTTCAGTCAGAGTGTATTTTTGGATGTGACGGGGATGGACTGATCTGCTATTCACAAGGCCAAGGCCTGCAGTACACAACACACAGAGGGTCTGACTCACGGACATGTGACACACATGCATACACACACACACACACACACACACACACGCACGCACGCACGCACGCACACACACACACACACACACACACACACACACACACACACAAGCATACACACACACACACACAAAATCTGTAACTTTAGAAATGTGGGCAGAATATTTACCATTATCATAATTTAGATGTGTGTGTGTGTGTGGATATAAAATTCTTTTACATTTTGTGGAAACTCCAAAATAAGAAAAGAGTTCGACTGTAACTTGCCTGTTGCACAAATGTAGAAGAGGAAGTGATGGCCGACTCTTTCAGTGAACAGAAGGGTTATGAAAGTAGAAGTTGAGGGTTTCCGGTGACTTATTTCGCTGATCTAGTACTTACGTGCCATGTTTCATTCACTCTCACCCGCTGAACATAATTTCAATTGAAACAGTGGGCAGGTTTGTTTCTGTTACGTCATTTACAGCTTTATTACTTTAATTTGAGTGTACAGAATGTGAGCTGGTTTCCCTAATTTCCTGCACTGACAGGGAATTGGCTGTAAAAAAAAAAGAGGACCTCATAGATCAAATATACAAATAAAACACTACAGGGAAGACAACAGATAACAGAGTTATTCTTCTAATAGTCTCTTTTCATATGTGAGGTGACATCATGGAGACTAAACACACACTTTTCCCTGATCCTGCTGTAAAGCAAACAACTGCTTCCTTTAAACCAATCACACCTCTGTCCCCTGAGGCTGTAACACACCCGGAGGCATATGTAACTTTTCCTCGTTCCCACACACACACATATATATTGCACTGTTTCAAATATTAGAGTCTGTCATAGTGGTTTATATATCTTTATAAAAAGGGAGTTTATTTCTACAACTCCTGCTAATAAAGACCTGCTCATAAATTCTGCAGGTCTAGTTAATCAGTGATTGTTAATGGCTGCTCTATACCTTCTCTGAGCAGTTAGATATTTAACTGTTAGATTTACAGCCAGAATTCACAAATAACTTGTATGCATAGTTGCTTTTAAAATGATAAGAAACAAGAATAAGTCTCTAAAAAAGTGTGTGTAATTTTGTCATATGGAAAAGCGTTGAAAATTCACATAATTTAACATCAAAAATGTATTTTTGACGGAAGATTTTCAATGACTTCATTAAAGTTTAGTGTATTTCACACATAAAGTGTGAGTGAGTCTCTACAGGGCTAAAGGAACAACCATAAAGTTCCTGTTTCATAATCTGAACGATGAGTGCAGCGGGAGTGATCTACACCAACACATGTTCCAACACAAATCCTTAACCTCAAAGGTTAATGGGGCTCAAATCTCCTGCTGCATTCATTACCCAGGACCTCTCGCTGCTGCCGCATGTCTCCTCCTACAATCAAAGCAGATAATGATCATAAATTGCTCAACAAGCTGCTGAGGCCTGAGAGTCTGTGGAGACTGATTAACTTCTTTAAGAGCGCCGACTGCCTGAAGCAAACCTGCCTGAGATCTCAGCTCAGCTTTCAAAGTCAAGATCTCTTTTGAACGGTATCTGTCTGACCAAAACCGCAGAGTTTTCCTTTGACAGTTTGGTCTCTGTGGGTCCTGGGGTAAACCTACATGTGAAACGAGCATGCCAAGCATATGACCATAGCGGTGAACACACATGAACATGTCAAGGGGAATATTTGGGCTATGAATGAAAGCCCGAGTTAGGCTTTTACCAAATTCCGCCAACTATGACGGCTTTACGGTTAAGGACGGTGTTTCCACCTCCCTCTCCTCCCAAGAGTCAGATAAATCCAAGTTAAAAGAAGCCTGATGGCTGTAAGTGAATTACATTAAAAAGATGGCTCCCCTCCAGCTCTGCTGCAAAGTGGATTAAACCTATATACATCCATTATTTTTAACGCTCAGAGCAACACTTAATTAAAAAGCCTGTGAGCTGTTCAACTCTCCTCACCTCCTCTATATCAAACACTATTGATTTTTTATTTTTTTTGCTTTATATTTGCCTTGAGATAAAAAAAAAAATGGTTGAAAAGACATCAGGTTTCTGCGTGTGTGTTTAAAAAAATGATTATACTCATCAAACTGTTAGCAGGTCATTATTCACTGAGATGGCAGTCAGAGAGGGTCAATTGTGATTTCATGAGTGTTTTCCTCATCCTCTTAAAACCTTGTAACAGCTTTATGAGCTGAGTGTGTGTGTTTGTGGTGTTTTCTCTCAGGTCTCTGGGTGGAGGCTGAAATCTGTCGGGCACCATGTGATACTGTCATGGGTGCAGTCAGAAACACAGCAATTTCTAAAGCCAACAAAAAAGTTTTTCATCCTTGTGCCACGGCACTATGTGAACAGATCAGTGTTTTCTTACTAATGTTGCTTTCACAGAGGAAAACAAAATGTCAAATTGAATTCAGCAAAGTAGCCTGGAGATTTTGTAGCCATTCACATCTTCTATTATTCTTCCTGCTGTTGTTTCTAAGCTGTCGGTTCCTCCCTTCCCCTGTTTCAACACGATGATATCAGGCATCCTATCCTTCACGGCCCTTCATTTTTTTTGGTTTTGACTGCCTGTTTTCTGCTTCAGTTTACCTCTCTTTCTTATATTCTGTCTCTTTCCATCCCCTGAGTTCTTGCTCTTCAGGTCTACTTGTGCCAGTGCTGCCGTCTGTTTTGGCAGCTTGCTCCAGATGGATTACTGTAAACCAGTAAATCTGTCTGTGGACTCTGCGACTAAAAGATGTATGTGCGTGTGTGTACTCGTGTGTGAAACTGTGGCCAAGTTTCCAGCGCTCCCAGAATAAGGCGTCACTCAAAGTCTCTCTGAAGAAAGTGTTACATGTCGTAGCATATGGCCGGTTGAGCGCATGCCCCTTTACATCTGAGCTGGTGATAGGCAGAGCTTCCTGGAAATGGCAGCCATGTCCACACGTACAACATAGACAATGCCTGTCAGCCCAATGTGAGCAGCAGTAGAAAATCATACATGCAAAACCAACACGGCCTCTGAGAAACACGCACACACACACATACGCACACATTGTAAGTGATGCACTGTTCACCATGATTAGAGAATCATTCAAGCTCAAAAGCAAACGTGACTTTTGTCAGTTTGAGTGACAGAAATCTGACCTCAGATAAAGGTCAAAGTTTGTGAAGTTTGTTGGCTGTAGGTTCCATCTCCTACAAGATATAATACAGACAACCAAGACAAGATGGTTTGATATCAACAGATGCAACTAAGGATTAGTTTCATTATGGGTTGATCAGTGTTATTTTTCTTAGAAAATCTTATAAAATGGTGAAAAATTATACTTTTACAAAGCCCAAGATGCAACATAAAATCTCTTCTTTGGTATATTTGGCAAAGAGCTGTTAGTTTTCTAAAAGACTAAATTAAGTAGAACATATTCACATCTATGAAGCTGGACCCAAAGAATTCAATGTTTTTTTTACGGTTTTATTTATCAATTATCATAACCGTGCATTAATATTCTTTTGATTGATTAATTTGATGTGTTGCAGCTCTAATCAATATGTTTAAAAACATAACAATAGTAATAACATACACACTATATCTTTATTAACAATTTTCACTTCTTTGTATTTAACAATTTACTATCTAAACCTAAATACTAGGGCAACACAGTGGCGCAGGGGTTAGCACTGTTGTCACAGCAAGAAGGTCGCAGGTTCACGACCTCCTTGATCCGGGGTCTGGGACCTTTCTGTGTGGAGTTTGCAAGTTCTCCCCGTGTCTGCGTGGGTTTTCACCGGGTACTCCGGCTTCCTCCCACAGTCCAAAAACATGCTGAGGTTAATTAGAGTCTCTAAATTGCCTGTAGATGTGAGTGTGTGAGTGAATGGTGTGTGTGCCCCACGATTGGCTGGCGACCATCTGGGGTGTATCCCTGCCTCTCGCCATAATGTGCTAGGATTGGCTCCAGCAGACCATGTGACCCTAATGAGGAATAAGCAGGTATAGAAAATGACTGACTGACTAAATACTAATTCATAATACAGGTCCAGTCACCAGGTCACCATGGACTAGCCAAACTTCATTTATAAGCTTTATAACTATGGACTAAGTGTTGAATTATCTTGTATCACTGGACTATTGTTTAAAGCTGATTATAAGCTGATTATTTTCAAATGTGATGATTTAAGAAAACACAAAACACTTATTTTAAATGTCTTCACTTGAGCTGAAATGTATAATGCCTGTTACACGCTGTAGACAGTGGACCTACAGTATGGACTGATTGACCTCCTTCATGAACACTGTTTATAACATGTGTCAGGTGACTGCCGTCTACTGTACCTTCAGTGCGCACTTCTCTCCAGTCTTCTTATTGTAGCACTCCAGGACTTTGCCGTTGATCCCTAAACCCAGCACCTGGCTGGAGATCTTATAATCGTCCGTCACCGCGTTCCTCTTGATCTCCAGTTTAGGATGAGCGGGCATGAGGAAGTGCGTGGTGTCCGCGTCCGCGTCCTTTCTGTTGGCGTCGGTGCCGGCGTCCGTCTCTGCCACAGCTTTCGGCGCTTGCGGTGGGTTCTCCTTCCCGTTTTCATCTTGCAGCATGTTCACGCCGGGTCTTCGCCACCAGCGGTGCTCGGCAGAAGCAACGCGCGAGTGATTCACTTAAGTAAATACGGTGACTCCCGCTGCCCTCCGGTAATTTACGTCAGACAGAGTGGAATCCTGGCTGCGCTGCCGGGCACCTAAGACCCTGTGAGGACTCCACACAGTCAAACACTCACGCTGTCTCTAAACTGTAGCTGATAAATTACACTACAAGTAGTTATTCTCAACTAAAATAAATAAACGAATAAATACGCGCCTGTTTTCTATTTTTAAAAAATTGCTGACAAATTGACAACTTTACCGGTCGAGGCTGTTTCTTCAGACAAATCCAAATGTCAGCACACCCGAATAACATACACACACACACACACACACGCAATTATGAAATAAATCCCAATTAGAAAAGGCTTTAACAAACAGCAGAGAAGAGGGAATCCTGGTGGTTCTGGCGGACTCAGTTTTTCTTTGATCTGCATTCACATGGCCAGTTACTGTCACTGTTGATCTAAGCACCACCCTCCTTCAGTTAAGTCATATTTCTCAACTGGCCCTGTGTGGCCGCCTTAAAGGAGCAGGACACAAATTAAGCTCAGTATTCATCAGCAAGTAAACCACAGTCAGTGCTGGTGATCACATTTCTTGGCTGGACATAAAACACTGTTTAGATTTAAAGAAAGAAAATGGGGGATGAGGATGATTTATGTCACCACAGAAGTAGCAGTGATTTTATCTGAGTAAATAATCTTACATGACAATTTTGTATTGATATTTTGTTGTAAACAACAGTTTATTAAATGTTCAATGATTAAATGTTCAGTAATCTAGCGCACAGATGAGAGCAACTCCCTGTTTGATCCAGTGCCCCTGACTGTGATCTGTCGGCAGCTCCACCGCAATCACGTAGTTGGTGGAATGACCAGTTGTCGACAGTGTTCCTGTAAAAAGCAAAGAGAGTGGCACTCTGACGTAAAGAAGACACTTAAATTGTTCTGTTTCCTTTCAATCACTGAGTGAAGTCTAAACGTGCCGGAGCGAGGTGTTAGCTGCTATTCTGTGGGTGGAAAATACAGCGCTGCACTTTCAGGACCTTCATGAAACAAGACACTGACTGGAGTCTATTTTGGGTGAGTAATAAAACCACCAAAGTAAGACGCTTACAAACCCGAGACCCTCATCACACATAATCTGTGAGTTCATAATCTGAGCAGCAGCTTCACAGACATGCTTTGACAAAAAAAATAACCTGAGAAAACTCTAGTCAAGCATAATTAATCTAACAAATGATATTAGCTGTAATATTGAAGTTGAAATATAGATGATACTGACCAGCACGTGTGAGGGTTTTGTAGATGGGGCAGACATAGACCCCAGAGGTCGGGGGTTTGCGGTCGGGTTTGGGGATGAGCCAGATAATAGGCATTTCTGTGTAGAGCTCCTTGGACCTGGACTCTGTGAGTTGATGTGCCTCTTTATCCCAGCGAGCCCCCTCCAGGAAAAGTCCCTGGATGTAGCAGCCTGTGTATGGCTTGTCACTTATCTCTGATGCTGACTTCGCTATTACCTGAGAGAGACAGGATTACCAAAAAGAAAAATAAAGTTTCCAAATGTTTCTCATAGAAACACATTTCATCATATGCTGCTATTCATACATATAATTTAATAAATAAATGATTCTGAGAAATATAAGTTCATATGTTTTAGTCAGTGGGGTTGTCTGACCTCAAAGTCAAATCCAATTGTGTCAATAGAGGTGCCGGAGTGACGGGCATAGTTCTGGAGAGTTCCAGTGAGAAAGGCTTGAGGGAAAAAGAAGCCGCTAATCCAGAAGACAGGTGGAATGCCATTGGTGATCCACCTCTGCAAAAAGTTGATCCTCTGAAGCAGGTCTGACACCCAGGAAGCCAGAGGCTTCAGAGATGGGTAGGCCTGCAGAAAGAGAGAGACAGACACACACTATCACAGTTATATATTCTTAGAAAGGAGAGCCTAGAATAATCAGATTAAGACAGAAATGTTCATCTGATGTGCTGCACAATAGTATCACTCCAAAATGTCAAATGGAATAGAGTGCAACATAACATCAATCCAGTTTATCGTAAACTGCAGTATCTGTACTGGCCTTCTGGCTTTGCATCATCTTAAGAAAAACCCCTAAAAGATGTAAGAGATGAGTAATTTGTGGTTTATGTGTTTGTGCATGTTGTTGTTGAGTAAGTGTGTGGGTCAGGTTTTTTTTGATAATCTTTTCTATTCATCAACTACTGATACATTAACCATTTGTGTCTAATACAATAATATAATTGTGTTGTGCTGCTGGTCCCTGGTTTCCACAGGAAGGTCAGAAGAGTAATAACTGGTAAGTCTTTGTGTGTCTTGCCTTGGCTTTCCACATATCGGGTACCATGTTGTTGAACAGGCTGTTTGCCATAAGCTCCAGTTCAGATGACATCACCACCAAACCCTTCAGAGCCTTCACAATGTCATTGAGACTCTGGGAGATGACCGCCAGCAACCTGTTATATCTGTAAGACACATCGTTTGCACAAGGACTAAATATTCAAGCTTTAGTAATTTAGCCCACTATTATAATAAAAATGTTTTATATATTAGTATATATAGAGTATATATAGAGTAACTGCTGCATTCTGTGACAGAAGTTGCTGACATCTCAGCTACAGCAGTTCACACTCAACCAAATGAAATTGCTGTTATAATTATAGAATGATTACAGGCTGTGGCTACTGAAGGGTACAATTTCTATCCATACACAACTGGTTACACAGTTAATTATTATTTATATTTTTACCTCTGAAGTGAAATAATGTTACAGTTATACTGGGCAGAATCACTGATCTATTCAGGCCACTACACTTGACTGAGGTAAAAGCATCTTTGATTGATCATCGTCAAGGATGCTTTTAGTTCAACATCGACGATTCCTTCTCTGATCCCTATCAATTATCAAACTGCAAACATTTGTCCTCCTTGGATGCATATTTCAAATCATCATTAAAGTAACACTTGGAAAAAAGGAGACTCTAGGCTTAGCATTATATCACATTACTGGCACAAAAGTAAGAAAAAATACAATGTTTATGTAAATTTACCTCCATTTGGTCGCATCTTTCAGCCCTGATCATGAATGTACAAGCAATTATAATAGAGATAAGACCTGCAGTGTGGTTTGAGATGTCTTCTTACAGCTTAATTAAAGCCTAATATTACCTGATGACCTCCTGGATGAGCACTGTATTCATGGACTCCTCATAGAGGACCGGGTATTTTTCCATCACCTCCTGGACACTGAAGGGCTGGGGGATCCTTTCAACGATGCCTGCCACTATCTCCTCCACTTTCTATAGTGCGGGTAGAGTCAGATCAGCTTCAGTTAGAAAAAGTCAATAAAGGTAATTCAAAGGGCTTTACATAAAACATTAAACATATCATAATAAAATTTAAAAACAGTTGATTAAAAGGGTACAAATCACAAATTTAAAATTAGAAAAAAATAAGAATAATCAAAAAGTAAAATTAATTAAAATGAAATAAGATTAAGCGTATTCCGTTTTTCTGTTGTCTCACACCTGTCACATAATCAGTACTAATGAAGACATTGAAAATGCTAAAGGCAAGCTAATCAATCAATCTAATCAATAATGAATATGTCTGTACCTCCTCCAGAGTTTTGCCCCCAGCAGCAGATGCTCGTGGCTGGAGACGAACCACAGCTCCCAGCAGGGCGAAGGTCTCATTCTGGGCAAAGCTGATGTTAGCGTTGTCATGGAGACCAAAGATCTCAGGTGTATCATTGATCGGCAAACCACGGATGTATGCCAAGTAACCCTAGGGTCAGAATTGCCATGACAACAGGTCAATCACTAAGATACACTGACAGCTGTATGCACTCTAACCAAAACAAACACAGGATCATTCATTTGGTTTTGGTTATAAGTGTCCGAATATAACTGCTTACATTTGAATCACAATTACACAACTCTTTTTTTTGACATTCTCAGGATCTGCAGGCATCCGGACTCAACGTGTAGAGTGTCAACACCCTTGTAATTGCACACAAACAGTTTTGCAACATGACAAATTCCTAAAGGCTCACGTCTTATGTTTCTTTGTTCATAAAAGGCAGCAGAGATAACATTTTCTGTGATTGTGAACTCAATGGGCAACATCATGCAAACAGACAGAAGTTGACATGTTTTCAAAGTAGGAAGTAGTTCCAATGAAAACAGAGATACTGTTTCTGGAAAGACATGTATTTTTTAAATGCTCATATAGTGTTTAATTTTCTTAGGACCACAAACAAAAATCAATTTTCCTCCATAGTACTGATGCAAATGCAGAGGCCTGACTCTCTTAGAAAATGTGAACACACACCTTTAACTAAATGCAGCATATTATAACTATTCATTAAAAAGGCTTCAATAGCAACAATATTTAAATGCAGAATTACTGATGCATTTCACAAATGTATTAAATAACCAAATAACCAAATTGAAGCTATTTCCTGACATTGTCACTTTCACCCTCATTTTCTTTTTCATTCTACAGAAAATCCTTGTCCCTCAACTTCCAGTTTATTTTTTCCTGCCATGTAGTCCTCCTTTTGCATTAATTTACTGTTAAAACAATTCTTTTTTACCTGAGCCACAGTCTGTATCTCAGGGGACACAACAGTACAGCTCTTCCTTTTACCTTTTACACTTTGGACATTACTGACTTGTTCTTAGAACAAATTCACTGATTTCCCATTAATACACCTCTAGGCAAATGTATCTCCTCATGCTCTGATCATTAACAGAGAGCATGCACTTGTCAATTTAGAATTATTCTTATTTATTAACATAAACAATGGTAAGAATAAAATTGGTGCTCATATGTTTTGAATCCGACAGTACTTTTGTGTGCACACTCACTCTGGGCTGACTAAGAATATTTATATGCAAATGATCTTTTGAACGCTCTGGTTTATCTAACCTTGATATCCAGATTTGTATCTATCTGCCGGTAGACTCCAGAGGAGGAGTAGGTATGATCATTATTGAGCACGGCAGGACAGTAGAAATCTTCCAGCACACTGAGAAGACAGCGTCTGTCCCAGTCATCCGTTACACGGCCGCCATAATTAATCTGGCCTGCGGTGTACTTCAGCACCTGGAGGACAAAAAGACAAACAGATTAATGCACACACAACCTTTGTTTCACATTAAAGGTCTGTTTTTCTCTAAGCATACCCAGAGTGATTAGAACTTTACAGAAATACAGAAATAAACAGTAGACAATAGATAGTGACATGATCAACAGAAGCAATGTGATGGGACTGAAATATATTGGAAATATTTTTCTTTGAAGAGGTTGAATACAAACAAAACACCTTATACGGGATGTCCTGGTACTCATCCAGGAACATTTTGAGTTGGCTAATGCAGATGTTCTGGTCTCCATCGGTGAAATCGTAGGCAATGTTAAAACCCAGTGGACCGAACTTTCTCCGCTCCAATGCAATTCCATGGAACAGACTCAGAGAAAGGAGCAGAGACTTGAAGTGTGCTATCTGGAGAGGAGAGGTTTATAGTTAAAAGTAATAACTAAAGATGTAAATATAATGAGCAGGTGCAGACTCAGTTGGAGCATGACTGCAGAGATAAACACCTTGGTGGAGGAGGCGATAAAGTCATTGGTAAGCCTCAGGTAGGTTTTCTGTAGGTTGGCCTTGATGCCCCTCGGAGGCTCAATAGTCATCTTGGAACCATTTTGGAGAATAGACACTGGAAACTTGTTGCTGGGAAGACTTGTGAGCCACAGACGGAAGTCCTTGTGCACCTGTAGAGGGGAAAGTATATGGTGCCCGCAAGAATTAATTTAAGTAATTACAAGTGTCAAAGTCATAGGAAGGCTCTGTTCAATTGCACTTCCTGTCTTTAGCCTAATGGGTATGTGTGCATGTATATCCCTGATCTTCTGTGTATGCCTATGTTCTGACCTTTACTGGATCAATGTTCTCAATGAGTCTCTCCAGTGAAGGCATCCAACTGGGTGCCAGGTGACAGTTCTGGAAGAAGACCCACTGACCTCTCTCCATGGCAGCGTGCATCATGTTTTCAGCCCAGGGGCCCTGAAACATGCAAGCAACAGGAGAGGAAAAGGCAGATGTGAAGAAAACAAGCCCCAAACACGGCAGCTTACTGACGCACAAGGTTTCCATTTGAGACATACAGAAAATGGGTTGCAGAAGGATTATTTTGCACTTTTTTTATGGGATACAGCACATCTCCATACAGTCATTTCGACATTCTGTGAAGCCTCAAGAGTCCGCAGAGCCAGGACTGCAAATAATGTGATAAACGCACCCTAATACCTTTTGAACTGCCAACAGGGAATGGGTGTTGCTGGGAGAAATGCTTGTGGACAATGAGTGTGCATTTATTTGAACAACCACATTAGGTTTTTATGGTTGTTGGTCAAGCTACTTTCTGGTGTCCTGGAATGTGACATTTGTGTTAGTGTGATACACTGTCCTGGCCTCTGGAAAACATTTAGCACTAAGGTGGCCATTCTTAACAAGACAAAAGAGAATGACCTGGTTCTGTGAGAAAGTGATTTACAGAGGCTTTTCCCCTGGGTCAGAGAGAGAGAGAGTGTGTATGTGCGTATGGGAAAGAGAAAGAGAGTGTGTGAAAGAATTCGCAGGCATCCTCGAGGCCCTAACCTGGCCTTGGCCCAATGAGATGGCTCTCATTTTCTTAGAGAACTGCATGACATCAGCAAACTTGTAGAGGTCAGCAGCGGGGTCAGTGCCAGGTGACAGGACAAAGATAAGGGGAGTGGAGGGGGTCGACTCCTTGAAGACCACAGACAGGTCTGACGTCTGTGGGGAGATAAGAAGAAAGAAGTGGCAAGCTATAAATACTACTGTCAAAATCAGTAGAGCATTGTTAACATAGCTAATGCTTTGCACTGCTGCAGTATCACAGATGTAAAAATGATTCTGTCATACATATTGGTTTTAACATAAGAGAGGCTTCACCTGAGGTTCTACAAAGCTCTGGCCCAGATGAGCTGAGACAAAGTCCTGTAGACCTTGAATAAGACAGTCAGCCCTCAGACAGCGCAGGACCAGCAGCTTTTGGAATGTGTCCAGCTCTGTGTCCCACTCTCCTGGGAGGGGCTCTCTACAGGCAGACATGCGCACCCACACAAAGCTTGTTAGATATTGACAGCTGCTACAAAGTACAAATAAAGAAAAGAGAGTGCCTGCGGTAACATTATCTATATTTGCCTGTGAGGCAGGTTGCTGTCAAAGATTCTCTTGAAGCCCTGCAGATGTTCGGTGAAGGTCTCTGCCAGATTGCTGAAGTTTCCCAGAGCGCTGAGGCCCAGGATGTCCTGCCAGGCACGGTCTGAGAGCCAGCTTACTGCCGGGTTGGGAAGCTCTTGGATGGGCATCCCTCCAGATAACAGATAGTGCCACTCAGCCTGAAACACATCAAATGGACTCGGCTTGAACTGACCTTTTGTATTGCATGTATGAATTCCTAGAGGAAATTAAAGGGGCTGGGGGGGAGGGTGATGGACTGCAAACTCTTATGCTCACCATGTCAATTTTGTTCTCATTCATCATGATGCGAGTGCAAAGGAGAAAGGCAAACATGAGTTTGTGCTTCTCGAACAAGCTGCGGCACACGTTGCTGTACAGACTGAAGGTAAAAAATTCATTGATGTTGGAGATTCTCTTCTCTACTGTGTCTGTGGGGAACAAATGTTGAAAAAAAGTTCTAAATGTTGAGCTTTTTACTGTAGTAATGTCATAACTTTGTGTTTAATCTTGTAGCCAGAGAGCATAAATAATAATCTATCCATCCATCCATCCATTTTCTATACCCATTTATTCCTTACTAGGGTTCAGGGAGGTCTGCTGGAGCCAATCCCAGCATACTTCAGGCGAGAGGCAGGGATACACCCTACCCCATATAATATACAAAATATTATATATTAATTACTTAATATTAATAATACTAATTAGCTATGGATTATCTTTGTACCTGCTCTATCAGAGTTGGCAATGCCAGCCATGAAGATGCCAAGGAACCACTCCAGAGAGTACTGGTACATGGGATCAACGTTGGACAAGTCTGATACACAGAAGAAGAGGATCTGTGTGCGTACAGCCACTGGCACATACTCCAGACGGGTGGCGTCAATGTCCTTCTCTGTCTTCTCTGCCGCCATCACTTTGGCCTGCCAGCAAAATTAGCTTGTGTTATCAAAACATCCAATAATAATAACCTAGAAGCTCAGAGACATATTACCAAAATATCATAGATGAGTTTATATGAGAATAAAAACAATATATATGTTTGAGAACTCCATGCCAGGCCATATATGCTGTAAATAACAGCAGACAGTCTGACCTTAATTTCACCAGCTTTGATCTTGGAAGCCCCCAACACTTGGATGAGCTCTTCATTGTCTACTGGGTTTCCCTCTGAAGAGCTTAGTCGAAACAGGATCTCATCCTCTATTTCTTTCAGCTCCTGTTTCATTTTGGCATTACTGATGATCAGCTGGTTCTTAGCCTCCTCTAGGTCTGGACGTTCCTCAGCCACCACCTGACCCAGCAGCTGGTCTTCCAAACCACTGGAAACACACAAAATGCACTTTTACTTGAACAGAGGCAGAAAGACTAAGATATTAGTGGTGTTGCCCTTATTGTTCTATGTGGGTCACAATCAGGGAAAGCAATAAGACTTTTTAGTCAGATCACATGGGGCTGAATAGAACATCATCAAGTGAGGATTGGTGGCAAAACTATAAACAATAGATCAATGGGCCCCACCACCAACTATTCTTAGGGAGAAATCCCTTCTTAAAATCTACTTAAGCAGTTTTTATGTAGATTCTGGCATTGAAACAAAGGGCACTTGAACAACAAAAGGGCAAAGTCCCCCTTTTTTAACATAATTAAATACTGAATTCATTTTGTACATGTAAAGGATTTAAGGACGTGGTTGTTCAGCAGGGCCTGTTTTTGAATGGACATGTAAAAGAAGAAAAACGTACATTTGCAATTCTTGTCTTCTCTCAACTTTTCTTTTCAATTACTGTGTGTGATTTGTTTCTATGTGATTTGCTTTAGTGTGTGTACACAGCTCTACATTCTCATGTTGGGATCAGTGGGTGTTTGTCTTTGCTTATTAGGGTGACCTTACAAAACCCTTCAGTTGACAGGGACAAAGGGATAAAACACAAGTGAGAATAATTAAAGTTAGTTGAAGAACACTTCATGAATCTGACTTGATTTCTTACAGTCTCTTTAACAACAAATTTATGAAGAAACCTAGGAAGATATTGGTGAATGAGGCCCAATGTTGTTACCTTGGTGACAGAGTGAAATTGATGAGAGTGACGTTAGTGGAGACCTCTGGAGAGTAGTGTGGGTTCGGTAGCTTTGTCGTGATGTACATCTTGAAGCCTTCATGGTAGGGAATGACTGAATCACCCAACTTTAGCATTGTGCTGCCTTGCTGCTTAAATGTCTAAAGAGCCATTTGTATGAGTTAAACAGACCATAATGTGGTAAATATTTGAATGCTAAGTTTTGTTTGTTTACACCTGTGTGGAGTCTCACCTGTTGCAACAAAACAGGCTCTAGAGCAGGGTCTAATTCCTCTGCTACGTTTTCCAGGAGGCAGGGTTTACCAAAGCGTATGGCATTTTCAAGACTACGGAGGAAATCCCGGTCACTGAGCTTCATGACCTCCAATGCATTTTCCCGCTCCTGGATGACAACAGGAAATGAACAGCGGATGAACAGCGGATCAAATACATTTACAGGCACTGAGAAGCTTTCCAGAGAAGTTACGGGTGAGATATTATAAGAGGCACACAAGAATATACCCACTCCTTGCCTGTCAGCCAAATGTATGTACTAAGCCTAACAGCACATCAAACATCTGAAATGCAGACTCTGTAGTGTTCTAATGATGCTGGTAAAAGTAAAATTCTATAATTCTAAAACTATGCAGCATATGATGTTAAGGGATAATGTCTCACTGGCACCCTCTGCAGATGTAGGGCCATCAGCGCATGGAAAAATATGAGCTCACCATGTTTTTGATCCATGTGTTGGCTTGTCCCTGAGGATCAATGAACAGAGCCCAGCGCAGAGAATACTGGGCAATCACTCCATTCTCCACTGAAAGGTTATCCTTAGGCAGACCTGATATCTATTGATATAAAGACAATTGATGATTAAGTTAACTTCACCAGACAGGGGTTACAAGCATGTATTGTCTGACTATTCATGTCGTCAGCTGACAACAGGCTGGTTCTGACCTGCCAGGAGCGGATCTTAACAGGGTCTCCTAGGGTGCTGATGAGGTTGGGTTCGTCAGTGTGTGGGACACTCAGCTCCTTGAAGCAATGCAGCCACTCATCTGCCATGGCAGCCCTGTATTCTCCCTAAACACAAAAAACAATGACCAAATAGGCAAATGATGCACTGATTAGCTTAAATATATACTGTATAAAGGCGTAAACAAATAAATAGGGAGCCTACCAAAAAAAAAAAACAGTATTGTGAATCTTAACAATTATCTTCAGATTTATGATTGTACAAACTCAGATTTACTCTAACCACTAAAATACATGTTACAATATCTAGTTATTTTCCACCAGAAAAGCTTCACGATGCAGTGGACACTTACTCACTGAGTTACAACCCACTTACAGTGAAGGGTCCCAGATATGCTACATATCCTGCAGATAGTAGCACATCACCTGCCACATTATTGACCATGTAATCCAGATGTTGCACTGTCTCTTTCCAGCGTATCTTCTCATCAGCAAGTCCACCTATGAGCTGGAGAGTATAGATGCATTATAAGTTTAGAACAGACAGAAAGCAATAATGATGCTTAAGATGGGTGTTTTCTGTCGTTCAAGAGGTTGTATTGAACTGAAACTATTATCATTACCAATATTCAGTAAATAAAAACCAGAATGGATTATTCTCATAATACGCCATTATACTGCATTTTCTTGTCTAGTCATTTTGGAGCAGATATTTGCCTCTGGTCTGTTTGCCTCTCTCTGACCTTGTCTGCGCGGACGAGGCGGCTCTCACACAGTTGATACTTGTTGTCCAGCTCCTCTTTCTTGGCCAGGCACTCCTCATACTTGGCCTGCAATGTGGCAATGCCACCCTCCACCGCTGCTAGCTTTTGGTTAGCATCATCCAGGATAAGTTGGGTCTTTGCTAAGTCCTCTTGGGCCCCTTTGAGAGCTTGCTGTACAAATAATACATTTTTTTATGTTCAGATATAAGATAAATTTAGCAGTGAGTACAGTGGTGTGATTAAAATGTCTTATGTGGATAACTGAGGCACTGGCTCAAACATGGATTTTTTTTGTTACCCTTTTAGGCTCCACAGCTCTGACCACAAAGTGATATATATGCATGGCTCGGACCCACTGGCAAATGGAAGTACATGCTTTGGACACCTTGGCAATGGATGCTGGTTGGAATTCCTCATTATCTATGTAGGGCTGGACTAAAGCAATCACGCTATCTGGGATGTTTTCCTGTGGAAGTGTCAGAAAAAGGTTTCATTAAATCACATCTTACATAACCAGCACCAAACCCTGAAGGATAGAGAACCGTAGAGCTTAAGTTAAAATCTATGACATTATACACTATACATACATTGTCCCTGCAACAAATCCATTAGATATGTACTCTACCTTATCATATTTGAAGAGGCTCTCCAGAAACTTGCCAGGATCCTGCAGCAGACCTTTGCCAGGTTCCCAGTAGTCATCAACCTTGGTGCCAGGCTTCTCTCCAGCTACCTTTTTGGGTTTGATGCCCTTCATTATGCACACTGCCTCAATAACCAGTTTCACCCCCTGAGGAGGTCGCTGCATCGCTCGCACCTGTGAAAAAAAAGAATTCATTAAGTTGTATTCTATGTATAAACTAACTA
Organism: Lepturacanthus savala; assembly: GCA_030544235.1. Lineage (NCBI taxonomy): Eukaryota > Metazoa > Chordata > Actinopteri > Scombriformes > Trichiuridae > Lepturacanthus > Lepturacanthus savala. The sequence goes on from CM060463.1 coordinate 10,154,732, forward strand.
TGCTGTATTTGAAAGACATCTTGATAACTCATTATAAGGTCAATCCTTGACCTCTGTGACATCATTTTTATTGAGGGACTTGAGGCTTGTGAGAGCAGCATCCAGGGCCGGCAGAGCCTCATCAAGGTCTCTCTGGGCATCCGATGCAATGGCTGCTGCAAACTGTGCTTTCTCTGAAGCTTTGGCTTCCTCTGCTTGCACTGACTTCCGGGTCTCCTCCGCAACCACAGTGTCTTTCTATCAACATACAACATAATGTTTAGTATATATGCATAGGATATAGAATTTCTTGGTTTACATAGCACTTAAAAGGGCCATGAACACTACAGGAAAAAATGAGCCCCAATTTTTGTTTCATTACCACATCTCACACACATCTCTAGAAAGCCTAACATGCATTATTTAAACATTTTTACCATTTTATCAGTGGGAATTCAGAAAAATGGCATTTGTTTCTATATTAATACTTCTTACCTTGATGGTCTCCATAGTAACCTCAGTGTCCTTAGCAGCCTCCTCCAAAAGAGGTCTCATCGTCTCCAGCTCCTCTTGCATCTTACTCACATCCTCTGCTGTGCTAAGTAACTACAAGGTCACCATACAGCAAACAGTCATGTAAAAGTTAGAGCCACTCCGGTAAACATACATACCCATACCAGACTAATAGTGCAAACTCAACAAAAACATAAAACAAATAATATATATCTTCTATTCGTCATTCTTTCCAGTGCCTTGCCTTGTCCAGGCCAGTTTTCATACGTTCACGAGCGCCGCACAGTTCTTGTTTTTTGCATCCAATGAGTTTTGAAAAGATTTTGAGCAGTTCCAGGTAGCTCTTGGGTGTGACATAGTTGTGTCGAGAAAGTTCAGACAGATATTGTTCAGACTTCCTGGCTACCATTTGGTGAATCTTCATACACATCGATGTCTGGGAAAAAGAAATCGATTAGAAGTCTGTAAGTCACTGGTTTATATCTCTTAATTAAGAAGTTACATGTAAAAGCTGAAAACTTTTGGAACGGATCAGAACTTACATAAATCTTTGATAAAATAGTGGGACTAAAAGTGATTAATTTTCACCCACAGAAAAATTGGGAATGGTCATTGGTGTACCATACACACATGCACGCACAGATGGAAACGCACTCCCACACCCACATACGTGCACATACACAGAGAATCCTCACCAGTCCTTTCATAGCCGTGGGGCTGGCTTCTAGCTCAGGCAGTTCATTAAGAAATAAAGTAGCCACAGCCTGCAGAGCCTCCTCCGGCCAGGCACTGAACCAGTCTATGGTACAACATGTTACCAGTGAGGGAAACTGCCTCAGTCTCGCCCGAAACACCTCACCGATGGGACTGCCAAGATGAAGAAGACAGGCGTTGGCAGGGGGAGAGGGAAACAATAAGGACGGAGGATGTTAGAAGGATGTAATCTACTTATATGTATTTGCTACAAGTAAACAAAACTTGTATGATTTCTACCTCATGCAGAGAACAGTGTGGATGTTGCTGCGAACTCTCCTAATGTAGGCAGCCATAAGATTGGCTTTAGTTGGCTGCTGGCCCAGGTCCTGAACCACAGGTTTCATGGCTATCAGGATGCGCTCCTGCTCATCTGTTGCATACAGGTTGGGGACATCCCCAGAGTTCAAAATGTTGTTGATGTCTTCTAGGAAAGATTCACTCTTAATCTGGGGGTTTAACATAAATGTACCAGTGAGTAAAATGTTGCCTTGTCCCTTGTCAAATATAGAGATACATTACTCACACATACTTTAGATCACTTTGCCATTTTCTTCATGCTCTCTTTCAGAATTATTTACACTAATTGCAAAACTGTTATATTACTCCACACAGAAGTATACATCAGCAGGCAGTCAAAGAGTATTACTGTTCACCTGTGTGTCTACGAAGAGGAAGGTGATCTGCTGGTCCTGAAGGCCAGCCTTCAGCATGATGCTTTTAATGTCTTCCCTCCACTCAGTTTGTCCGTAGTTCTTAGACAACTCAATCTGGAAACAGTCATATTCTGACCTGAATATGGGAAAATGCATTGTGAGGATGAGGACATAAGTTAATTAAGGGCCATACTCGTGTTTGTGCACCTTGTTTTAGCAAGTAATCGTAAATTTTGTAGACTTCATGTATACTTATTCATACAATTATTAAATAATTTTCAACATTTAAAAAAAATAAAGCCTCTGTATTTTTCTATTGCATCTCTCATTGATTTTAAAAATAGCTGACTTAGGACATCAAAAACGTATGTGTGCTTTGAGGTAAAAGGTATATCACACAGAAAAACATGCAAGAATCAGCAGTGTTTAAAAAAAAAACATAAACTGAAGTTGGACAAATAAAAAAAACATTTCTGATTATGAGTCTCACATGTATGAGGCCAGCTTAGTTAGTGACTGGCGCCCGCTGCCACCCACTCCAAGAAGCAGGGCATTGCCCAAAGGCTGGCGCAGGATACGGCTGATACGGCAGACATGCTCAATGGCATCCATGAAGAGCACCAGCTTCATCTTGGTTGTGCTGATCTGGTTGTAGTCTTCCATGTATTCCTCCATCACTTTTGCCAACTAGACAATATAGAGGTGTAAAAAAGAATCATCAAATGGTTAACTTTTTAGCAAAGAGAAACCATGATATGTTCGTCAACATTTCAACTGACAGTTGTGAATTATTTGTAACACATTGCACATTCTGAACCCTAAATTCATTTAGTCACAAAACCATTATCATTGCATTGCAAGTTCATGTTTGACAACAGAAAATGATAAACACCAGTGGAGTTCTTGGACAGAAGCTGATAAATATGTTTGTATTCAGTACGTATTCAGTTCATGGCAGAATCTGTATTCACCTGAAGATGCTATTAAGCTTCTAATGAGACTCAGGCAGGTCTGAAATGGGTTAGAATAATGTCTTAATCTTACAATAATGTTATTTAGAAAAATTACTATGCTGTAATTTTTCACAGCTGGTTGAAGCATCACACTTGTCAAAAGATGAGTGTGCCTGAGAAAGACGCTGCTGACGGCAGAGGTAACCACGGAATTATTTTGTGAATTCACACCTGAGACATCAAAAACTGTGAAAAAATGAATACTGTGAAAGACAAAAAACTGAAATACAGAGTCACGCTGAATATTGATTTTAAACTGAATGCTGTGATATATTGAGCAAACATACAGTTACAGGTGCAACTAAATGTAATGCTGTAAAATATATACAGTATTTTTTAGTGCAGTTCCAAAAGAAGAAAACAGTACAAGAAGAAAAGTTTCATATTTTAGGCTCAATGAGTCAGTTCTGCAATAAACTGACTCATTGGTCCCACCTGTGGTAGGACATTGACGAAAGGACAGCTGCGATTTTTTAACGCTCAAAACACTTAAAACATTGACACTTTCCTGCTCAGGGATTTTGTAGTCTGTTCCCGTATTGTGTCCAAAATATGATCATCTTAGAATAAATTTTCATTACATAGTATTGTTTGATTCTAAAATAAAGTAAAATAAAAGTTAAAATTATAAAAACAACCCAACTGCAGTTGGATTCATGTGTGGGTAGTGTGTCGTGTAGATTAATATGACTGGAAACACCCAATAAATAAACATGACATTGAAAATTTAAAAAAGAAAATGGAGATATTTCACACAATTTCGACATTGGTCAGTGATGGCTCTGATCACCTTTTCCTTGTCTTCTATGAATGTGTAGACTTTGCTGTCAGCTCCAGGAATCATGAAATCTCCATACAAAACCGGCTGGAGAGGTACAACCTCTTCAAAACTGCAGCCAAACTCTTGAATGCATTCATTCAGGAGCCTGTTGAACCAGTCCCTGTCCTCAGCACACACCAGGCGGTCCTGGAAAACCCGGCAGCTTTCATGGTACCACAGCTGCAGCAGCTGCAGTTTGTCCTAAAAAACACCAAAGTAATGCTGTTCAACCTTTTCTTTTCATTTCAGACGTCAAACACATTGACGGATGAAGTGACTAGACGTGATGTAAGGATATCAAGGACTTCCCCACAGTATATTTCATAATAGTAAAATGATAATTTCACATTCATATGATTCTGTCTGATCTGACTACCTCTATCATGCCAGCCTCAGCCATGAGGATGCCCTGGAAGACCTTGGACAGGTCTCTGAGATTGAAGGTGTAGTGAGACTTGGCCGGAGTTGGAAGAAGCTGAGAGGTAATGGTAGAATAGACTCGGATAGTGGCGTCTACAAGAGCCTCATTCAGTGGCTGGATTACTGGAACTGGTCCTGATGAAAAAAAGCAGGATAGAAAAGAAAATGGATCACATTAAAATTGAGCTGAAAATATTTTAACTGTGGGATTGAGAGCAATATTAAACAAGCTATAATTAAACAACTTGTTTTGATAAGCCCTGTGTTTCCTTCCAATATTTAAGTGGTGTTACTAACTTATGTTGCTGTATTAAATGATATTTTACATGATTTCTTTCTGTCTATTTCCTTTCTGTGTATCCCTGACTTACTGCCTGGTTCCTTTTTACTCATATTTCCATCTGAAAGAAAAAAAATATGATTATTTATTTCTGCAATGTAAGTATTCTCTACTCTGCAACACCCCACCACTAAAATGCACCCTCAAATCCGCCACACAGACTCACCCATCCAACTGCCTAGAATGGTAGAGAAAATAGTTTTCTTGCTGGCATCATCCATTTCAGTGAAGGACAGTAAATTGAAGTGACGTATGAAGCGTTGAGTGATGGGGTTCCGGCCTCCACCTGGAGGTCCCATAGCACAGGCAAAATTTATGTCCACTATATGTTTGAAAGTACCTGTTGAATAAGGACAGGAGAGAGGGGGAAACTCAAAAAAGTCAACACTTAATAGTTCATCAGAATTAGAAAAATTAAACTTGAATGTTCTCACCTATCTGCGTCCTGTCATACCAGCCGCCATGGTCAATCCACTGCCGCAGCAGTTCAATAGGAGGCTGTGCACCATATGTCTCCAACATGGGCATGTTTAGGTCGTCAATGAAAAAGATGAAGTACTTCCCAAATGGAGGTCCAAACACACCTTTTCGCCTGACACAAGTGGTGTGTTACATGTAGTTATGTATTGTTAATATTGTGTATTGAGATGGATTGTGTAAGAGCAGCGTACCTTTTGTCTAGTTTACTGTCAATGAAATCTTGAGTCTGGTTGGCTGAAGTACGGGCAGAGAACATGAGAAACTGTGTGATGTATTCAGCGGACATGTTCTTCAGCAGCTTGTCTGTTATGGTGAGGGTTTTTCCTGTGCCAGTAGGCCCAACGCATAACACCTGGATCACACAATACACATTTTTTAATCCTTTTTTTTGAGCAAAACTATTTTAGACTGATGTGTGACATTCAACTATAATCAAGGAACTCACAGGCTTCTTGTTGGTCAGAAGCATATCCATCAGGAAAGACATTCTCACTGTGTCAGCAGTGGGAATGATGATGTCAGCATAATTTGTCTCCGGGGTGATTACGACACTCTTTGCGTCTTTCATCCAGCCCACCCACTGGACCTAGTGTACAAAGTGACTAAGATTAATGGGTCAATGGGGAGAAATGAATCTGCAGGTTTTGGCTGCAACCATTCAAGATTTGCGTATTTAAGTCTCATCTGTTTACTTTTCTGTCCTTGTCATCTTCGTCGTCATCTTCCAAGTGACTAATCCCAGCATCATCAAGCCTGTAGTCATATACAAGGCCCTCTTCTGGAAAACATAACTGAATCTGAAGGACAAATGCATATTCATTTATTGTAATACACCGCTGTCAAGAAATAATCTAGCTATATATTACATTTTTGCTTTATCTGGATGCCGAAGCGGAAATGGTTATGCAACCTTTTCTTCTGCCATCTTGTTTCTGAGCCAGCGACTGAAGTGCTGGCAGCTGGCTGCATTTCCTGTGGCTCCTACACTCCATATCAGGGAGAAAATGAACCAGGGCTCAATCAACTCCTTCAGACGGTTGACTTTTTTAGGGGGTGGTGGCTTCTCACCCTAAGACAGTGAAGGATTTATGAGAGCAACACAATTATCAACACTGTCTATCTCAAAACAATCATACAGATGGATATGATGATAAATATTTAAGTAGCATTTTTTAAAATTAGGATTTTTTAAGATTATAATTAAGATTAAGATGATAATCTGTTAACAGTGTTCTTTTTTCTTCAAACAGTGAAATCTAAGATAAGCTGCATACAAACCTCTTTAAGATTGAAGGGATGGAAGAAGCAGTCCAAAAGTTTAAGCAGACTACAGGTCAGGTTGCTGTCAAGTGTTGTTATGACCTCCTTTACTGATGTGCGTACAAATGTGATAGAGTCCTGTGTGCAAATCCAGAAAAATAAAAAATAAGGAAGCAAACACAATTTCCTGCTTGTCTCTTTCAGTCATGTTGTGTTCCCTCTCACCTGTAGGAACCGGGTAAACAGGGAGATAAGTTGCTGTGTGTATGGCTTCATAATCTCAGGGATCTGCTTCAGCCAGCACTCTGTGAAAGAAATGAGGCCCAGAATACTGGGCTCCAGGTAGACCATGCCACAGCGAGACACTGTGGCTGGGGATGCCACCGCCAAGTCCTGCACCTCAAACATCATGGTCATCACCTGCAGGAGGAAGACACAAACGCGTCTGAAAGCACATGGAACAAGAAATAACACAGACTGGAAGCATGTGCGAGAAAATAGAACCTTACGTCAGTGAGTTTGATGATTTCTCCTGAGCTAAGGCACAACTTTTTGTTATCATCCAGCACAGTGTTCATGTTCTCGATCCACACAGCATCTACTGGTCCATCAAACATGTACCACTTTTTCTCTTGATCTGTAACAGATGTCCCTCCACGGATAAGAGATGAGAGGATGCCATCGGTCCTACCAGGGTGGATAAAAAGGAAAAACGTGTGTGTACACGATATATGTCTGTGTTTTGTTGTTGTTTTTTCTGTAGTTTGTGTGGAAATAAACACCACTTACCACTCGTGTGTGAGCAAGTCATACTCCCCATAGAGCTGTCCCATGGTGATAGACTTGGGGTTGAGCACATAAATCTGAACTGCCTCATACAAACCACCACTTAGAGACGGCTGGCCTTTTAGAGCTGTTATCGCTGCACCTAGAATCTCATAACACTAACACAAGCAACAGTAATACTTACACTAATATTGCACTGTAACCGTTGAAAACTGTAAATAAAACTATAAACATAGTAACAGGTCTCACCTTGGTTTTGCCTGATCCAGAGGTTCCCACTAACATCAGACCATGTCTCACCACTGTGGTCTCATACAGCTGAATACACTTATTAATATAGCCTGTAATCACCAAAATAGCAATCATTTCACACAACCTAAAATAAAGGAAACAGCGTATCTGACATTATATTTTATGTGCCTAAGGAAACACTGACCATCTACATCTTTGAGGTTCTTCTTGGTGCAGACATTACGCATGGACTCTTCAAGTATGCCATAGTTGATTGGCTCCTGTTTTATTTTTGGGAAGAGATCGGACACAATACCATTGAAGAGCTTCAGGTCATCCTGTAAAAACTTCGGCACATTGACGTCTTGTATAGCCCGCAGACAGATCAGCTCCTGGGAGACAGCAAGATTGCAGAGAAATTAAATACAAAATGTGCAGGTGTAGTTTTTAAAACTCTATTATCTGTCATATTCTTTTTTCATACCTTCTTTACATAATAACATAACACAAAATATGCATCTCTCTAACCTCATTCATGTCAGGATTTTCTCTCTTCAGGTTTCCAGCTGCTGAGATTACAGTCTTCACAGCTCTCATTCCAAAATCATAATGATCCTTCATATAGAAATTTGTATTAGTTTTTCCTGCATACATAACACATATATTTCTTACCATTTAGTTAAGCTGTCTATGTTTAAATATAACACTTTGTATGTGTTGTTTTTCAAAATGCTATAAAAACTGTAAAATAACAAAGTTATTTAAAAAGTCATGTCTTTTGCAATTTACTTTTCTTACTTAAAGCATAGAATCACTGCCCTGGTCAAATAGCTCTTTGCTTAGCTTTTTACAGCACAGATCTTAGCTGCTTTCATACCTGAGAGCTAAGTTGTTCAGAGGAGAGCTTGAACGTGGTGGTGATCTTCTTTGAGAGGACTTTAGCATCACTGAAGCCAAATGAGTACAGCGAGATCTCAGCTATCATAGCATAGTCAGGCACCATCATGGCCACAGGACGAAACAAGGCCTGTAGAAAATAAAATCGTATTTGTTAAACCCCAACGCTACTCATCAGTGGTATACTTATTTAAAATTCAATTATTGTTTCAAACCTTGAGATTGTCAGGCAGTTCTGTTCGACCAGCATACCCAGGATTCATTGTGATGAATACAGCGCAAGAAGGGACAAGCGGGATCTCAGCACCCTCAAACACAAACCTCTCTGCCTAAAAACACAAAAACAGAGACACAGTTATTTTAGAGAAATATTAGACTGGCTCTTCATGTGTGCAATGCAGGAAAAATTATCAAAAGTATTTACTTTATCTTAAAGCTTGGAACACCAGAATAGAAAGTACTCAACTTCAGTATTGATTACTTTCAATTTAAATAACTGATATGTATTGTTACCAATGTATCTATAATATCACAACATCTAAACTGGTGAATAGTCTAATCTCTATCAATGTAAATAATCCATATTTTCTGATATTGTATATTTTGCATAAAGTCTGCAAATCAACTCACATTAACAATTCCTGATAGTAAACTTTTGTTTTTTTGTGTAACCCTTTTGATCTTTCACGAAATATAATAAAGAAAAGGGCATTTACACAAAATACAAATGCTAACTGCATATACAGTACTATACTCCTGACCAGTACTCTGTGTATCGGTGCAGCATGTAGCACCCTGTGAAATTCTAATCGAGCAGTTTTCTCACTCTTTGTTGTTGGGCTTTTTGTATAGTGGTGATCTGTTGTGCCACCACAGAAAGCACCTCCACATCAATACGGTTAAATTCATCAAAGCATGCCCAGGCACCAGAGCTGCAAAGTGGAAGTCAGACAAGACACCAATGAAATGACATGATTTGTAATATTTGACAGTCAAATTAACAATCTTTCACTTATATTATATCATACCTGGCCAATCCTTTGAGGAACTTGCCCATTGCAATGAAGTCAAGCTGATCAGAGCAGTTGAAAACCACTGTCTGGATGGCCAGAGCCTTTCCCAGATCTTTAGTGGTTTCTGTCTTTCCTGTCCCTGCTGGACCCGCTGGAGCTCCTCCAAACTTCAGGTGCAGAGCCCCTGTCAGGGTCAGGTAGCATCTGAAAGAGTCAGACAGTTGTGTGTTTCAGACAGCACATTATAATACAGGACAGTGGAAAAAATGAGAATTAACAGCTAGGTGTCTACCTGTCAGTGAGCGGTGTGATGACCAGACGTCCAGAGTTACCAAGGTATTCATATCCATACAAGAACTCTGCATTCACTGCTCTGATGTATAAGTCATCTTTTGCCCAGTAATATCTAAAAAAGCATGCACCCACATTATTTGATAATGCATATACTCTTATAAAGTTGACTTGTTGTGACAGTGAAAACGAACAGAATAACAAAATAACAGATAACCTGAGCTGACTGATCCAGTCAAAATCATTGTTGCTTGAGACCTCCTGTTCCACCAGTTTGGCTGCAACATCTTTAGCATGGACCTCTATAACGATGAGGGCAGACAGCACAGCTCGCTGCATGTTAGACAGACCGCCTCTCACCAGATGCACCAAGTCACCCAGCTGCACAACCAAAGGCAAACTGTTAAGAATTCTGTGCAATATGCAGTAAAAACATGGTGAAAATTATTTTTTTTTTAAAAATGACATTTAGTTTAAATATTGTCTATACCTGGGTCTGTAGTTGGGGATAAAGGCGGTTGGCCAAGTCTCCCTTTTCCAAAGCCTCAGACACCTCAGCAGTCCAAAAGACCTGGCAGCCAGCTATCACTACTTGACCAGGCCACGATAACACCCACTCCACACGAGGTTGCTGAGGGGTCGAGAGATCACACCTACATCTTACAAATTCTTAAATTCTTGAAAATGCTTCAATGTAAAAATGTGCAAACAAGCTGTGAAAGAGCATAAAACACACTAAAAATATGAAAGTGCAAGTCAGGGTCAAATACCTCTGGGTAGACTTTGAGTGATCGGTCAATGTTATCCCTCAATGTGGCCTTCATCGAAGTTTCCACATCCCTAAGCCAGTTTTCCACATTCCCAGTAGGCCACACTGGCAGGAACAGATTCACCTCCTCCCCTTCTCCAGAGTACATATGTGTGATCTGTAGATCTGATTGGAATTGAAGCTGAGAACCAACAGATGAGTCAGTCATGTGGTATGAATGATATGTTTCTATAGTAGTCTATAAGTAAATAATTGAAAGAAACAGCCAGCCAAAACAAACCCGTGCAATGTTCTCAAAGCATTTGCGCAAGTGTGGTTGTACAGCAGTGGGATCTTTGGTCTGGGACAGAATCTCCAAAAGCTCATCATCTGACAGAAAGTAAAACCTACAAACAAATATTCAATATTCAGTTCATTTCACAGAGTTTGTGTAATTAACCGTGTTATTATAATTCAGCATGGATAATAATTCAGGGCCAGAAATCACTGACTATTTGGCGTTGTGTACAGATTTTTGTTGATTAGAGTAGCTTTACTTCCTCAAAACAGTTTCTTTGGACGCTCTGTGTTGGTGAGGGGTGGATTCAATGTGAAAAGGTAACATCAGTGTACACCCTGTACTGTTAATGCTACGTGAAATTAAAATACTGATAAATCTGCTATTAAAGAAACCTGTGCCAGGGGTGTTTCAGGTCACTCTGACTGGGGTATACTGTGAAAAGCATTTTCAGGTTAGGGTTAAAGGTTATGGGACCCAGCACTGCTTTTGGTCAATTCTGGTCATCTGCAGCATGACCTGTTTATCTCCGAGTAGTCTGACATACGTGGAGTGTGTAGTAAGTCTGTGTAGACGTCAACATGCACTGGTGGCTGCTTGTATGATATTACTTCTATTAAGTGTTAACATGTTCTTCTTGAATTTCATCACACTTACCTGGGGAAGGAGCCTCGTTTTGTCTCCAAATATTCACTGAGGCCCTTCTGCACCTGTTCTAGGAGCATGTTGCACTCTTTCAGTTTGTCCAGGAGACGTGCATCTGGACACAGCTCAATCACCTACAAATGAAGCACACACACCAACATTATTATCAATAATCTCTATGCTAAGCTCTAAACCTCTGTCATTTAATATGAATTATGGTCAAAGCTCTAACCTTTCGGTTATTAAAGGCACTTTTCATGACTCTCTTCCATGTCTGTTCCATTTGCTGGTATCTCTTTCCTTCCACAGGCAGCTGCTGGTTAATATCATCAGAGCTGAAAATGGGCTCCAGGTACAGCCAGGAGCGCTGGCACGTCAACCACTCTTCCAGCACATCCTGCAAGCACCAGAAGAGGGCAGCAGTACAACATAAGACAAGGCAGTAAAATGATGGCTATACTAGGCACACCTTAAATGTGAGTGTACCTGAGTCATTCTGAGCTTGCTCTCCCAGGTGTTGATGCGGCCCTCGAAGGATTTCTTGAATGGAGAGAAGGACATGCTCTGCGTCATCACAATGTGATCATCCAGCAACTGGGACACCTCTTCTGGGCTCCTCAGGATGTAGGTGCCAGTTTCTTTGTAGGGCAGCACATCGAAGACTACTGTCGACCACTCTTGTTCCATCTTTTCCAGGGCCTTGTTGAGTAAGTATGACAAAAAAACAGTAGAAGCCAACAGTTTTCTTGAAGATATTCACACACTGAGCTTTTGCATCAGCAAACAAAATGAGGAGTTTATTTAATTTAAAATAAACATTGTTATCACCCCTCTCAAGTGTTCCTATTGTAGAAATTGCATATTGGCTATATTTTATGCAGGGGAATAAAGTAAGTTTAAAATAAGCAAATCCCATCCAATACATTCCATCTATCTCAAAACAACGAAACACAGCTAAATACTTTATATAACACTGTATTAAGAGTATATACCCTTAAAAGTTACCTGTTCAATGGTGTACTCTTTTCCAGCCACCTCAGCTACATGGGCTATGTCATCCACATGGTTCTGTAGGCCTAGCTCCAGGCAGCGGGAAAAAGTCAGATTGGCTTTGGGTACGACTTTCATCTGAATGCGTTCTGAAAGCATCTCCCAGTGGCGGCTCCTCATCCCTGGATTCCTCAGGCCCTGAATCAGAGGGATGTACGGACGGAAGTCCTCGATCTTGCTGCGGATTACATTTGCCACCATCTCGCAGTCTAGTTGACAAAGAGCACAAAGAAAAAAATACATCATACAATCACCTCTCACTTTGTCAAGTTTGAATGGTGATAGATGTGTTACACACCAGGAATGTCCTTGAACTGTTTAATGCATTTGTGCATGGTCTTGAGGGAATCTGTGACCATGCGCTCAAGCGCCTCAGGGTCGATGGAAGACAACGGGTCATTGTGCCAGCTCTCATGGCAACGGAGCCAATCAAAGGTGGTGGACCATAGATCCTTAAAAGGCTGGAAGTCCTTTATCAGTTTCTGTAGGCGATCATACTGAAATACACGTTTACAATATAGTGTTGACACATGACATTTTTATATTCAATTCCATTTTGTGAAACTCTTCAAACCAAGGTGGGATACTCTGGCAGATGAAATGACAAAATATATTTACAGATAATGTTGCTCTTTTACTTACATTTGTGACAGAAATACCAAAAAGGCGCTCTCTGATGTTGTAGGTTTGGGCCAAGGTCTGACACTCCTTCAGTTGCTTGCTTATACGCCTGACCTCATTGGCCATCTCTTGGGCATGATCAATGTCTGCATGACTCGCAAACCCAGCGACCAACATCTATAAACACAGTTGAGAGGATTAACAATAACAAGTTATATTTGTGGTATCAGTACAAAATTTACTCTCAATATAGTATAGTACATTGCCTCTCTCAAATTTCTCATTGGAGCTCTAGAAAGCACAGGTCCTTTTGTAACAGTCTCATAAATATTTAAGAGCCTCTCATCTGATTGGCTGATTCGAACAGCTGTGAATGGGGGTGGGCAGTGACTCTATAGTTGTGACATCATAAATTCATGGAGGTACCAATGAGCCATTTTAAGCATTTTTAAGCTTTGTGCATATTATGATCATTTGATTTATATAAGACATAAACCTTCTCTACAGTCAAAAAAGCAAAGAAATTGAAAATTTCCATTCTATGGGACCTTTAAACAAGAAAAAATAAATACATTTTAAGCTTAGCTAACCTGTAGGGAGTCTAAGTGCTCTTCAAAGTTGTTCTGGTCGCCTATCTGGATCTTGTGGAACCGCTCTTCATCCTCCACATGCTGGATGGCTACTGCTTCCATCTGGCTGATTATCCTTTGAGGATAGCCGATAGCTATCCATCTGCGCAGATAAGTTACTTTAGTACTTCTATAACATCATTAAAATCAGTTCCCTCTTGCTACTCAAACAACCATGGATCCATTAAATCACTCTCAAACACACATGCAAACAACTGAATTAAATCTCATATTCAAAAACTTGGCATAATGAATATACACTTACTTTTTATTAACATCCTCATCTGAAAGACAGTAGCAAAACTCGTCTACTAGCTCATAATCTGACATGATCTTGCCAATAAGTTCCTGTTAAGGACAAATTGAAAACAATATATATTTATAGAGGGAATAACCCTGCTTTTAAATGACAAATAACAGAGATAGTTGGTTCATCCATTCAGTCTGAACCTTGTAACTCTTCAGCTGTTCTGGGATTTGTTTCATCCATTCTCTCTTTTCAGTCAGTTCCTCAATGCTGTTTGGCTTCTCACGTAGCTTTCTGCTCATAATGTTACACTCTTCAGATGCCTAGACAAACACACAGGATAAAAAGGCAAACACTGTATGTTACAAAAGCAGGAAAAGAGAATTACTTTCAAGTAGAAGTCAGTTCTGTCAGTTATGTGTATGTCAAAATCCCTGTAAAGCACAATACTTTTTCAATATATATTTAAAGTTTCTAAAGAGGTAACTTACATCATCAACCAGTTTGCGCAGCTTCCGTGCAAAGTGGTCCAGCAATGCATTGGCTAAAGCTCTTCTTTTGTTAGAGAGAGCCTGACGTACAGCCTCAACACGGACAAAAAATGGACCAATGACTATGGAAGATGGCAACGAGTGTTCGAGGCTTTCCTTCTCCTTTAGGTGTTGTTCCACTGCTTTCTTAATTTCCTGGGATGTCTGCTCTGCCTGGATGCAGGATCTGACAGAAAAAATAGAGGTGTAAGAGAAGATGTGAATCATTAAGGAGAAAATATCAATGTCTGAGAGGACAACGAATCTGACTGGTCCATGTCATTCCTAAAACTTGCCAATGTTATTGAAACAAACTTACTTGAGAAGGGTTTCTATGTCCAAGTTGTGTAGCTCTAAATATTTGATATATTCAGCAGCGTAAGCCTTGAGAGGTATGGCAGCTTTCTTTAGAGCCATGCAGATCTTTTCTCTCATATCAGTAACTTCTGGATCCCACAAATTCACAGACTCCAGCACAGGATTGTCACCGATAAACAACTTCTGCATCACAAACTAGCGTGCAGAAGAGAGCAACAGCATCATTGTTACTGGCCTTATACTTGTCATTATCACTATCCACGAAGAGATTAGCCTCTTGTGAGCACGGTTTAGACATTTAATTAACTGTTCTCTGTTTCGGGTAATTTCAGATGTCATTTTACCTTATGGAGTTGTGGTACACTGTATGTGGCCACAATGCCCTTATCAAACAGGTTAAGGATAGATGTCTCAAAATTCTCCAGAGGAGTGCTGTAATGAACGCCAGTCTGATCCAGAACCAAGTCCACCTGGAACACAGGGTTCTTCTTTGGCCTAGATATAAACAATGGGCTCATATTACGGACACAAAGCTGCATATTAAGCACAGTAAGAGGTTATGTCACAATTACTATTAAACACATCAATATAAGAACTTAATGTATAGCAGGCATAGATTAGGGTTAGTTGAAAAGTATGTGAAAAGGTAGTGCATATGTATAGTCTCCTACTTGTAGGGGCTATTGATGAGGTCTTTCCCCCAGACCAGGTCCTGAGGACATATCAGCACAGTATGACAGGCATCCAACAGCATCTGAGTCAAGCTGATCAGTGAGTCCTGCACAAGAAACCGCAGGGAGTCCTGCATTTTATAGCGCACCACAGCCATCAGTCTGTACAGCTTGGACATCTTGTACATCTCCCAGGAAGACTCATTCACACTGTATGTGCCACGGACAGTGTTTTCTAGGTTGGAACGCATGCTGTTGCTCAGAGTCACCATCCATGTCTCCCGAAGAAACAGGCTTATCTGGATAAGGATGAAATGATTGTCTTCATTAATGAGAAAGTCTTATACTACTTCTTACTCTTCAGGCCACAATAAATATTAGCCACACAATGTATTGCTGTTGAATTTATCCTGAAAATAACCTGCGGTTGCCCTCATGATTTTTAGCAATAGTAAATGTTAAATGTGGCTGTGACATGTACAGCGATTATCAAACTATGCAGTAAACCTATTAAAAGAAAAAAAATCATTTATAACCCGATGTTAGTAGTAGAAAAGATCCTCAATACAATACCCATCGATGACAATACCTGAGTATGCATTTGAGACTGGATGATTTCAAACTCATCCAGTCGCAGGGGTTTGAGGGAGGTGACATTGAAGAGTCTCATGGCTGCTACTTTGTTGCACTCAGATCTTATTTTAGATAATACACGGATCACTTCTGGTTTTGATAGCAGGGAACAGAATGCAAAAGCAGACCGGTTCTTCTCATAGGCAAAGTGAGGAACTGAAACACACCCTGGACACAGGTAAAACAAAACAGTGTCTGGAGTTTAGATTCTGAAGGTGAATGTCAGAAATTGGTTGGTGACAGATTTCTTAATCCTAACACCATCAAGTGTCTCACCTTTTTCTGGCCCACACTCAGGCTCCTTCTGTGGCAGTGTGATGTGTGCAAACTCCTCCTGATAGCTCATCACTGCTTTATCCAAGGTGATTCGGTTCATAGTTCGGTCATATTCCAGTTTTACCTCCTTCTCCAGGTCCCTTAAACACTTATCCAGCCTGCATATATAATAATCCCTTTATTCACCCAGAATTAATTACTTAATCTTTCAATGCAACAGGTATACTGTAAAACCAATAAGACTAAATGATGATAAAATAACAAGTCACAACAACAGTTAATGTTAAAATTTCTCACATTTTCAATCTGAGTCCAGGGGCTGAAAGGGCATATTTCTTCATACGCTCAAGACTGTGGGTATTGAGAGATGGTGTCCCCTTCCATATGGGCATACAGTCCACGGTTAAGTGGTAGAGAAGGAGAGCCTCTGTGTTCTCCCTCAAGCACAGGGCAAATTTGATCCGCTGGACAAAGATACGTGGGTCCTCAGCAATGAATAATAATCTGATTCTGGGTACCCAGTACTTACTGGCTTTTAGCAGGGGGTTTACTCCTGTACAAAAGAGGCAGATAGAATGCATACAACTAGAGGGTCAGCTGCGACAAGGTAAAACAGTATCATTATTATTATTAGTGCAACAACATAGAAACTGACCAGAGGTGTTATTCTTTTTCTGTCGTTTGTCAAAAACAGGATTTTCTTCTTCATCTGACAGCCTATTATTTTGGGGAACCTTCTGTACCAGGTACTGGCATTTCTCCTTACTATAGTCAAGAACCCCAACTAAATGCCAGCTGTACTCCACAGAGAGTGTTTTAGGATCCTCTTCAAAAAATACAAAAGAGAGTCAAAGAACAGGAAAATAATGTATATCCCCGTACATTGTATATTTCTTAAGATATTTACCAATAGGTAACCCATCTTCCGTGGGCAGCAAGGCTTTTGCAGGAATAGGTTTTCGATCAGGAGATGCTCCAGCATTTCCAACAGAGAGCCAGTCCTCTGGAGTACGGCAGTCATAGTCCTCATTGTCAAATATCTTAGGGGGAAACATAGCAAGCATAGGATGTGTGTCATATGTGATAGTAACAGAATGTCTTACTTAGCAAGCATTTGAAGACGACACGTTGGGGTTAAGAAAATTGTTATTTTTTCTGACATTCTATTGAGCAAAGACAGAAAAAAAAATCCACATCTTCATTTATGATGATGAAAATAATTGTTAGTCTCAGCCTAAGTAATCAGAAACCAAAATGCTATGAAAAACATTGCAGCAGTAACAGACTCACCTCCAGTGGGAGATAGGGTGACACAGGATTACCTGGAGTAGTCACATGGTCATCACTACTGTCCCAATGTTTTGGTGCGAGAAGATTAGACTCTATGCCATTTTCTACCAGGAGCTGTTCAAAATCAAGTTTCAAGTATTCCCTTCGACGTCTAGTGTAAATGACACAAAATCAAACAGTGTAAATATAACAATAAATGTGAGCCCAGCACATGTACATACAGTACATACCTCTCTATTGCTAACTTGCGGGGGATTTTGCCAGGAACGGTTTTGTAGGGCATCTGAATCTTGGGCATATCTCCGCCATGGCGGAAGTAAGAAGGTTGTAATTGCTGTGAGATCGATCCATGGTTATCCTTTTCAACAAGGTTCCAATGGTCTGATGGAATCTTGAAGGTAGTAACTACAGAAAAAATAATGGAGGACAAATATTTTACAGCATACAGTAACCAGCCAAAAGATGTGTCCAAACTTTCAAATGGTGCTTTATAAAGTGGGAGTTATAGAGTAGTTATAAAGTAAAGTAACAATGATTTTAATACCCCGCATGCCTAAAAAATTGTATATATTAGAGTAGCTCACCTTCTGATGTGTTGAAAGCTCTGGATTGGCCCTGTGAGCTTAGCTGGGTATCAGGTTCCCCTATACAAGACTAATCAGTAAACAATTATGCTTATTTTTTGTTCAGAGCACAATAGCAGCTTAGTGTTTTGCATGTGTTTTACAATAAAATATCATGTCTGAATTTGAATAGTCACACCCATGAGTTTACCCTATGTGTTCTTACCCGGAACCTTGAAGTAGTGATAATATCTGAGTAGAGGCCCCTCTGTTCATTCACACAACATGTCCTGATTGGAGGGAGTGTGTGTCTGTGACTTGCTGCTAAAGACCTGCGCTCTGGGGGTTTACTGGGGGGATGAGGCACCAGAACCCCAAAACTTGGCACATATTTGCCCTCCATCACCTAGGTGAATAAAATCACTAATGTGTAAACAGAGAAGCATTTAGATTCTTGATTTCTTATACTATAGACTGTACATATATTATATATTGCTTTATCTTTACATGCAAAATTTGGATCAAAATACATATGATGTTACCTGCTACTCAATGTAAAATTGGCTGCAAAAATAAATGAATAAATGAAACACAGTGTTTTGATGGAGAGCAGTGGTGGAATGTGAAAAAGTACAATTTCTCAAGTACTATAATTGAGACTTCTACTCCACTCCATTTCAGAGGAAATTGTAGTATTTGTTTCCTCCACTACATTTAATTGACAGCATTAGTTATTTTTCTGATCACTATTTTATATGTAAAACACAAGATCAGATTATAAAATATACATTCTTTACCTTCATTTGAGTACTCAACTGCTGCAGTTAACATTAGATTTAACGTTAATTTGACAACATAAATCCTTCTTCATGTATATGTCAAATTTTGAGCATTAAGTACACTGCTAAATATAACACTTAAAAGGGAAATTTAGCAATTTTGAGTACGTTTACTTTTGATTACTTTACGGACGTTTTGCTGCCAGTACTAAAACTTTTAGCATACTTTCACTAACAGTTTATGTCACTTTGATAAATCACACTAGTTTTATTTTTTGACAAAAGTAACGTCATTAACTTCAGTTTAGTGTCCAACCACCGCTGTTGTCGAGTTACTAACGTTACTATTAAATAACTGCTAGTTATTTTAGCGCAAGTTAAACCAAAAAACTGCGTCACGTGCCAAAATCCTGAGATACGCCACCATAACGTCAAATAGCTGACGTCAATAACATTTAACGTTAGCATGTAAGCTAGTTGACGCCGTCTCTAAACATTTGACCGAATCAACCTAATGAAACTAACAAATGAAGCCTGTTTGCGGCGTTGAATGTGTGAACAACGGACAACCAATATCTTAGACAAACCTTCTTCACCTTATTTTGGAAACAATTGCGAGTTGTGACGCAGCTTTGAAGTATCCCGTGCTCTGCTAAAAGTTTAGAAATCTCAGTTTGCAAGCGGTTGCTACTGTAACTCGGCAACGGTTGTCATGGAGACGAAGATGAGTCGCTGCCATTGCTCCGCTGCCGACACACGACCGTCTCTCCTACAGAAAAAAAGTTTAAAGAAAGAAAAACAAGAAGGGGAAATTATACTTTTTGCACTCCATAGGCTAATAATATAAGCCTGCATTTATCTGACAGCTGTACCTCCATCTTAAGATTTATAAACGATCAGTTAATAAATATGATGGAAAACCCAACATATGAACTTCTACTTCAGCAGCTATGTATCCTGTTTTTTATTTGAAATTTTGACATCCCTTTTAAGATTTTAAGTACCAAAGATTATCTTAGTATAGTTTTACAGTTCTTTTCCCAAGCTTCTCTCCTCCTCCTCTCTAAATGGCCGTGACTGTATAGTAGTGACATCACAACTTCATGTAAGTCATGATTGCTTGTTTTAAGACGCAGTTTCTGAATACAGGCTGTGTATGTATCTCTGTGGATTGAGCGTTTTTTAAACATGGGACAGTATTAATACACTCTCTCCTGTCATACAGTAAAATATATATGTGTCTAATAAATCTATAAGGTATTCATTGGAATTAAACTGCTAAAATTTCAATAAAAATGTAAAAATGTGTGTTCTAAAACTTTTGAACTGTACTGTGTATATATTATATATATAATTTGCAAGATTGATACCGGTGAAGATGTGAAAAATTTTACATAATAAAAAATAATGCTCCACAGGTGATCCTGAGATCAATGCTGCTCTTGCTGGAGATAGTGATGATAACGGCAGTAATATGTTTAATAGTAATGTTTTATGTAAAGCACTTTGAATTACCTTGTTGTTGAAATGTGCTATACAAATAAACTTGCCTTGCCTTGCCTTGCCTAATAATAAGCTAATGGAATTTGATTGGAATGCACCCTTTCCTGTGTACAAAATTCACCTTTCACACACTGACAGGCTGAATACATCCACCCTAATGACCCGTGCGATCCCCACACTCCCAGGTCAAAGGCCATCATTACCTTCATTACCCAGGTTAGATCCCAGGCATCATACACTGTGGCCCTTGCTCCTGTTCCTGGCCTCTTCAGCTGAAACACAAATGACCATGAGCACAAATGTCTCATGTACCTGAACCCTCAAGTCACTTGTGGAGAACATGTTGCCACACGGACAGGGTTCTGGTTCTGTTCTGGAGTCTAATAACCTTGGTGCTTTCTGGTGAACCAGCCCACATTCACAGCAGAACCAAAGTAGGAGGATGTCACTCTGTGGTATTCAGGGTTAGCGTTTGTCGCTGTAATTCTTCTTCAGTTTTTTAAGTTTATCAATTATGTGGTCTGGTATTCCAGTGAATCCAGCCTTGTTCATCTTTTCCACAAGTTCAGCATAAAATGTGTTCTTTCTTCTATAGCTTTCTAATTGTTCTCACCACCCAGTATTTGGTTTCCCCAGCAGACCGCTGCAAATTTTTCTTTCCATGTTGTCATTCGTTGCCTGCTCCTTCAGTCTCCTCTATGATAGATCCACTGAGGTCACAATACCCAAGGAAATAACAACTATTTTTTGGTTTCAGAATTTATTTTTCACTTCTAACACACCAGCCAGTTTAAAATTGGGTTCAGGAACAGGAACCAGCACTGAGCCCTGCCGTGCGGGACCCCTATGTCAGAGGCTTATGAGCAAAATGACAAGGGCTTTACAGTGTAGCCAAAGAACAATTTGCAAATACAAAGAGTGACTTGATATCAATGCTATTGATACGTCAGTAAAGTGCAGCAATTGGTCGCTCCTCAACACGGGCTTGTTGAAATGTTTAGTAAGTTCCGCTTCATCGACATTTCCTCAATAGAGCTTTAGTCTCAAAGAAATGACCTCACCAAGCGAGGAAGCCTGAACCAAATGAAAGACTTCCCTAAGGGTCCAAACAACCCACATCTAAAAATTACATTATCATATCAGAGTGGTCTTTGCAGTCAAAGCATCCTGGCCACAGTGGTTTATTAATGATTTACACATGCCTAATGGTATTGATCCGGACCCGAGCAGCTCCAAAGAAAACCACATTAGAACCACAAGTCTCTGATGAGGTGGTGGTCTTCAAAACATGGTCGCCTACCAATTGGCTGGAGGTACTGCAGCCATCTATGGAGCCAGGAGCCCACCAGGGTGATAGACTTGATTGGACAGATGTGGCTAGCAGCTCTGGGTGAGTGGAACTGATTAAACCCTAAACAGTTTTGTTGACAGCTTTGATCCACCCTGTATTCACTTCTTGCTCCAGCAGTCCAGACATACAGCTCTGGAAAAAAAAAATAAGAGACCACTGCAAAATTATCATTTTTTTTCAGATTTTACTACTTGTATGTTTGGGCAAAAGGGACATTTTTGTTTGAGTTTATAAACTACTGACAACATTTCCCCCAAATTCCAAATAAAATATTGTTTAGAGTATTTATTTGTAGAAAATGACAAATGGTCAATATAAAAATAGTACCTCTTTGAGCAGAATGAGGTGTGCATGTGTTGGAATTCAACAGACACTGGAATGGAATGGCAGGAATACGTGTAGAGATGCTGATTTTAGAAAAAAAAATGCAGTGGTCTCTTATATTTTCCAGAGCTGTATATGCTGTCATAAAAGATCAGGGTCAACATAAACTATTTAAGAATGCCAATATTAATCACTTAAATAATCACCCAAATGTACAATACATCCTCTCCTTAGGATTAACCAATGCTCCTCATTTTATTCATAAATGTCTCCCCCACTCTCCTGCTTTGACACTATTGGGATGTTGTGAGGGTCATGCCTTTGTGAATATAACTCCTATTTTACGCTAATGACATCAGCATGTGCTGCTAACTTTAGCTCCTCCTGAGGGCCAGATGTTCTCTGAAAGGATCAAACACAGGCTCTACGCTGTCACATTGCCAGGAGGGCTTAGTGGTCACACATATTCCCACATACTCCTTTTCTCCTGCAGAAACCCACAACCCAACCACAATGGCCGGCACAGCCTTATGTTACAGTGTGTTATTGCACAGGAATGGAAACACACAAAGGCGTTTGTAGTTTCCAGTAAAGTCTCATCGGAGTCATCTTCCACTCGAAAATGTGTTTATCCTCATTGTTGAATGTTTGAGCTTCACCGTACATACGCATGCATGGGCAGAGTTTGACAGGCCGTTTTCACATTAGTCAGCTGAAGGTGGACTGTTTCTAATTTCTATACAAACACCTTGTAGATGGTTTTCAAGAGTTTAGCTGTTAAGATGCAAGATGTCTCTTACTTCACTTCAAAGTCCGTTTTAAGTATTTGTGCAATTGCGGCTTCAAGTTTCCACATCACATATTGACTTTTGCCTCCAAAAGTAATGATGTCTCAAATCTACAGAGAGACTTTCCACCTTCAGCAGATACATGTGAAACAGCCTTTCAGTGTTAAACTCAGCACACATAACAATCTGCACAGTGAAGCTCAAACATAATCAGTCATTTTATGAAAAAAGGTTCAACAAATTACAACAGAAGCAATGAGATTTTGCAATATTTCCCCTATCCCACTATTTTATTTGTAAAAAAAATAATTTTCAAAGATTTGCAATACATCTTTGGTTTGCTTTAATATAATTAATCAATTCAGTAATTTCCATCGTGATATCTGAAGGTTAAAAATTCTACCCTATTCACAGGAAAAAAATATTAGTATGCATATGAATGGGCTATATTTTTTTCCCCTAACTGAGGACATGTTGAGGTTTGCTTCTGTTGCAATTTGTTTGAGGTTGACCCCCATTTTGACTTAAAATTACTGAACTAACATCCAACAACAAGTCTGCTTACACATCATTCTACAAACTTGTAATTGTACAAACAAGCAACATTTTTGAACGCAAGGGGTCTTAATTTTCTTTAGAATAGAATAAAATTGTATTTACTTTGATCAAAAGAAATTGGAAAAAAAAATGCACAGAGCTCCAAACTCTTCCTTATAATTTCCACATTGACACTGTGGCGCTGGGAATCAAACAAACTGCTGGATGTGTTGTTATTTACACCACTGCACCACAGTTTCAAAGCCTTTCTCCTGGTTCTAGAGGCGTCTGTTCAGAGTGACAACGACGCTGTGGTGCATGAATTTCACTGGTGTCAGTCCATAGATGAAACGGATCCACCACGAGGGCAGCAAACGTCACATCAACATCACAACGCTGTGTGGCAGATACTTGGTGTGTGCTTTATGGGAGCAAAGATTGGATTTTTGACTCTGTTCCGGGCATATGACGTTCTGTTGTTTAACGGTGACCCCTACATTTGGCTGCACATTGAAGTTGCTGTCATGGGTAGGGTGAATCACAGGTGGACTCTTGGCATGCCAATAAAGATGTGTTTAATGAGTGGAGAAGGGCCTCAAAGCAACAAAAGTGGCCAGACATGAGAGGCAGACTGGAACCCCCAACCTGTGGCCCGGGACCTCAAACAGCTGCATTTGATTTTTTCCTCTCATTTGCGCCCATTTCTCAGTGTGACTTTCAGAACGGGGAACCAAAGTCAGACACTGTGGGCAGTGCAAATATTCAGCATAGTGGGAGACGATTTAAAGTTTAAAAAACAACCAAAACAGTTTTTTGTGTATTTAAGCGAGCATAAACATCACGTTCATGGTTGTCTGCACCTTACTGATTTTGAACAGTGTTTATCCCAGCCTCGTCGTGATGGCCTCTGACCTCCCAGCACAATTGATGCTCGTTGGTTTCGATTGTTTGTTGTTGTTGTCGTTGAGGTGATGGGGAATAGTTAGATTAAACTGTTATGTAAGCCGAGTCAATATGCGCTCTCTAAGTGGGTTTGCAAAATATGAGCTGGAAGAATATAAAGCGGTGAGCTGAATCTGTAACACATGTCTGTCTGTCTGAATGGTTTTGTGGTAGAAAGCCAGTCTATGCCCTGGAATCTGCATTTGTTTATGTGGGTAGGTGAAGGAAAGCCAAGACAGAGTTATCAAGGAATTATGTCAGCGTGTGTGTATATGTGTGTGTGCATGCGTGTGACAATGTGTTTATGTGAGCGAGTTGGTGACGCACAAACATAAATCTCAAGTTTGTCGGTAGATGACATCACAAATCCACACACAAGCTCACAAAGAAGTCAGACAGGGACATGAGAAAGAGGGGTGTGTGTGTGTGTGTTTTGCAAGTGTGTTTATTGGTGGGATTTGTATTTGTCTAATATTAAACAGGAGTTTCAGCTGTAAATAAATCACCACTCAACTGGAGCTAATTAACATGCCTGACATTCCCCTGCGTTAAAAATGAATAAAGAATAAATGGAAACAGTAACCATAACCGCAGTGCTTTCTGATTACATACATGCATGTACTGTAGGTTTATGATCGTAACCTCTTCTATGAAAAAAAAAAAAAAAAACACCAACAAATCCACACACAAGCTCACAAACGCACGCGTTATAGGTTTGGCAATCTGCCCCGAGTACTCCACAGAGGCCTGGATTTGTCATCCTGCCTCATCTGGCCTCTATCAAATTCTGGCCTGGCGAGCTTAATCTGTGTCATTTATTCTCTCACATCAAAGAGGCACATGCAGTCTGAAGCACACACATGCACACGTCAGAAAACTGTCTTTAAACTGTCTCTTTGTGCTTCTTAAATACTTTTCTGTAGCCTAAAGGATCATGGTAGCACACATCTGCATTTTTTTAGTTTTGTTTTAAAACTGTCCCTGTTGATAACTGTGCTGACAGACGATGATAAATTCATGTGACAGAGCAACTCAAACAACCCTAAAGCAATATCTTCTTTTCATTGGACTTGAACTGTAGACCTTTGCAGTTGACCTGCCACTTTGACCTTACAACCTCAATCTACCGACAGTCTTTTTTGGGGGATTGGGGGGGGGGGGGGGGGGTATGTAGGAATGGTTTCCTTTATGATCTTAAGGAGTGGAACTGCATCGTGTACTTTAATGGCAGGCGTCTTTTCTTAAAAATTCAACAGGGCAATTAACTTTATCCTTGGTGCTTAACTCAAGCACCCAATATGGCATTTACTGTACTGGTTGCACTTGTGGCCAGGGGATAAAATCACATGAGTGATGTCGCCTACAGTACCACCATAGTTTCCATAACAAAAACTGCCAACAACAGGCACATTTCAAATTAGACTGGAACAAACCTGATTTTTTCAAAGGTGCACACCCAGATTGAATGGATATGTTATTTAAAGGAATAAAACAAGATCTGATCATTCAGGCCTTTGACGCTTTAAGTCATGTAAGGAACCAGATTAATCCTCATCATCTCTGGAGGAAAATGCGAGTGGACATGGAGAAGACACAGAAAGAGAAGGGGATGGAGACATGTGGAATGATACTATGTGTTTTAAACACATGTACGAATGAGCAGCCTGGACAAACATTGAGGATTATAAGGGAGGGAGATTTGGAGGTGGGTGGAGGGGTCTCTGTTCGTCTGACCCTGGCTCCCTAACCCCCGGCCCCCATTAAGCCTTGTAAATGAGAAAAAGAGGAGCAATTAGAGAGGCAGTCATGGGGCAGGTAGGAGATCCCTGTGACCTTTCCTGGCTGGTATTTGACCTCTCACAGCTGGGGGCCATGATGAAGATACATCCTGAACATTGAGAGAATCTATTCAGCAAAACATATTGTGACAAAAAAATAAAAGGCATAAAAAAAGACAATTTTCTCTCAGCACTGAGAACATATTACAAGTTGGGAACTGCGGTGTGAAATCTGTTTTTATTCCTCCTCATATTTTTTTATGTGTTAGGACTTTATTGGTTGTGGGTTGGACTGACATTCCTATACATCACAGAAAATTGCCCTTAATTACAGTTAAGTGAATTAAGAATGCAGCGTGTTTTGCATTCTGAAGCTAAAATGAGCCACAGACTGTAGATTACTTGGACTTGAACTGGCTGCTCTTAAAATGTTTTATGGCTCACTCTCCCATTCTGCAGCAAACCCTAAACTCAAACCCCAGTGACTTACATTTACTGAAGGCAAATAACCTGCAATCTCTACAACATCTGTTAAATTAAGACCGTTAGTAATCAGCCACATACAACTTTGTCTACACGGGTCCTCCATTAGTGCTACTTTGTGAGGAAAATCTAATTTCTGTGGGACCCACATGTGAGGACTGACTCTAAATCAGTCTTAAGCAGCCAGAAATTTACATCTGTACGCCACCAAGAGTCCCAGATAACAGATAATCCCTCATAAATGGCATTACTCTAATCTCCCCCAAAAGCTATTCTTAGCATATACTGCAACACTGGAGTGAGACAAAAGGAAAAACTGTGAGATGTGTGAATATGTGGGAGATCCTGCATGGTTTTATTGTGTGGAGGCCTGCCAGACACTGGCTGGTGTTAAAGTGGGGAGCACAAGGACAGAGAGATGAAAGGAAACACGAGCGAGCGGAAAATAAAGTCAAACGCACAATAGACCGATATGGCGCGATGGAAATGGAGTAATGGATGATGTGAGAGAATGTGGAAAAGGGAATAAAAACTTTTGCAGCATGATCCCATTCAATGTCAATTACAGATGGATAAAAAATATGATTAAGTGAGAACTGTTGGCTAGTTCTAAAACAATATATCACCATTTTTGTCAGCGGCCCACATGCCGTTCTTTAAATTCTGTTTTTGCTCTCTGACTCAGGGGGAAAAGAAAGCAATGGATCTGTAAAAATCTGTATGGCACAAACCAATCCGATAATCGCGTGCATCTATTCCAATTTTCTGAGCCCCTTGCATTTGTAGTTAAGCCATAAAAATGACACTGTGTTTATTCTTCAAATTCAGAGGGTGTGTGTGTTAGGGAGGGGAAATTCATCAAGCTCAGCGTAGCTTTCCTGGCATGTGTGCGTTTGAAATGACTTAAAAAGAAAAGACTGTCATGTATCTGCCCATGTGTTTATTATCCAGTGGTACAATAAAGAATGGCAGAGTAATCTCTTCAGTCAGGCACACAGACGAGAGAAAAGCCTAAAATAAATAAAAATCTCTTCTTGTTCAAGTCATTTGCATCAAACTCCAAGCTGTCAGATTCTCTTGGTGCCACAATGCGCCATCAAGCTGTAAATAACTGCACTCAGGACTATTTTTGTCCCCCCCCTCTCAGGTTTCTTCCTAGACTTCAAAGAGACCTGTAACTTGGAATTACTGGAGCTAAAAAAAACAGGAGGGCAGAAGCAGATAAACTAATTTCCTCGCTCCATTACGAGGCCCTGGTTGGTGGTTAGTGAAGGGACCTGGTTTAGCTGGTATGCGCTCTGCGGCTGGTTCACATTAACCGCGTTGATGAGCCAGTGAAAGTCGCAAGTCTGTGTTTCCCTGCGCACGATCTTTGGCGGAAAAGGATGAAAGTCGGTTAGAGTGCGGGGAAAAAAATACACCGCCTCAACCCAGAGTAGTGTTGGTTTAGTGTTTCGCCTCTCCCCTCTCCGTCGCTGTTGCAGTATAGAGTCCTCATAATGCGCGAACGCGCGCGCGCGCGTGTGCATGTATGGGCGGGGGGACCGTGGATAAATAGAGCGCACACTGCTCTGCTGTGCGTAAACGGATAGAGCGCTGGACCGGTCTGGAACACGGAGCCGTGAATTAATGCAAACATTTACATGAAACAATTAGATCAGAAATGGGCATCCTTCTTATAGCGCAGAATGCATAAGGACAAACATCTTTTATTAAATGGAAATGTCTAACCTTTCGTGGTTAAGTCAAATGTGGATATTTGGACTAAAATCCTGTCACTGAGGACCATTTAAACTTTTTCCAAGGATCTTTTTTTTCTCCAACATTACCAGTGGTCCCGGGAGGACGTCGGGGGGAAAAGAAATGTCCTGGATTCATCAGTAGCCTATGATTTGCGCATTGCGTAATTGGCAGAGAGATGCGCTAGGCTACACATAATGTTTCGATTTATCTCCACTGAAAGGCGTTTATCGCACCGTGTGTGTAGGAAGCACAAGAACAACAAGGATGAGAGTGTCTAGCATGCTTGGGGAAGGTGGACATCGGATGCTCGCAGCGCTCAGTTGGCTGTTTTTGGTCGTGACGCAGAGCGGAGCAGGTGAGTTATATCATCAGCATCAGCTCCGAGACCGCCGCGTCAACGGGGTTAAACTTGAATTCTGCGTTAAATTTCCATGCCCAGCTAACTATGTATTACATAGTTAGGATAGGACATTTTATCTGCTGGTTTGTGTCTTAAAAGTAAAGGTCATAGCCGGTGCTGTTAAATTTCCGTGTGGTTGCCATTGCAAGTAACGGGAGTGTTTATTGCTGTCCAATAGGGAATGAGCAGGATTATATGTCACATCAGAGCAAACAGCAGTGGCACAATAGTTAGGAAAATTAAATATTCTCTGCTTCCTTTTAAATATCAAAACACTGATTTTTCATCAAATAATAATTTTTAAGTCTTATAATGAACTTTTATTGACTCTTCATCCTCTGTGTCAGTTTCCAGATGTGTGGACCACGCCTGTAGCCCCCCCATAGGGAACCTGGCTGTCGGCAGGACCCTCAACACTCTCTCAAAGTGCGGTAGGAACAGCTCTCTCCTCTCCCCTCCTGTGATCCCTCACCTCTGCCCCGAGGATGCCCACCCGCCTGCTCACATGAGCGACAACCCCTTCCTGTATCCGGATACCTGGTGGGCATCAAGGGTGGTTGCCGCCTCTGAGAAGGAGCAGCAGCAGCAGAAGCAGCAGCAGGATGAGATCCGTTTGGATCTGGAAACGCAGTTCTGTCTGTCTCACGTGGTTTTGGTGTTCAGGTCACCCCGGCCCGCCGCCATGGTCGTCGAACGTTCAGTTGACTTTGGAAAGACCTGGGAAGCTCTTAGGTTCTTTGCACACAACTGCAGCACAGAGTTTGGTTTGACTGATGATTTTAGCCAGCCGGATTCTCTGTGTACATCCCGTTATACCAGTGCAACACCCTGCAGCGGTGGGGAGGTAGGGGAATATGCAAAAAAATATATATATATGATTTACACTACTGTTCAAAAGTTTGGGGTCACCCAGACAATTTAGAGTTTTCCATGAAAAGTCACACTTTTATTTACCACCATGAGTTGTAAAATGAACAGAAAAGTTTATTACATTAGCCTTCTGATGCAATGAGAAAACACATTGTACCATTAGAACACTGGAGTGATCGCTGCTAGAAATGCGCCTCTATACAACTATGTAGATATTGCACCAAAAACCAGACATTTGCAGCTAGAATAGTCATTTTCCACATTAGCATTATATAAAGTGTATTTCTGATTATTTTAAAATTATCTTCATTCCAAAAACAATGCATTTCTTTCAAAAAGAAGGGAATTTCTAAGTGACCCCAAAGTTTATTTACAGTAGTGGATTAATTATCATTTAGCAAATTTTGAGGTTTTTGATTTAGTGTTCATCAGTGCTGTGCTTCTCCTCTCAGGTAATAATACGGACACTAGACCCCAGCAGCGCTATGACGCTGGACCCCTACAGTCCAGAGGCCCTCACCCGCCTGACCCTCACTAACCTCCGCATCAGACTGCTAAAACCTCAGGCCTGCGCTGCACCTCTGAGCCCCTCAAAGGAAGCGGCGAGCACCGCGGCCTCAGCTCTGACCTTTACCTCCACTACAGAAAGCTCAACCTCAGCACCATATGCTATTTATACTTTACTGGCCAGAGGGACCTGTCTGTGCCACGGACATGCCGAGTATTGTGTACAACACAACAGCAGCCAGGATACGAGAACGGAGAACGACATGGTGAGTGTCTGTTTCCCCCTGTGTGCAGGTGCGTACTGAAGTAAAACAGCAGGCAGCGATAAAAATGAAGAGACTGAGAGAAAGTGTGTCGGCCTGTGTTCCATTACAGTGTTGTAGAACACATATGTTGGGATGTCAGGTCCAGATGTAAAATGTACTCACTGATGGGGAAATCGTGGCTTAGAGGTCTTTAAATTGGCCTGATTTACTACGCTTTACACCACCTGCCTGGATCTATTTTATAGCCGTCTCTAGACAGCAGTTTGTCTGTAACGTCTGCGAGTGTAAGGCGGAGTTGCTGAGCAGCACCAGATGTGTCTTCCAGGTGTCCGGGAGGTGTGTGTGTACTCACCACACAGCGGGCGATCACTGCGAGAAGTGTGCCCCGCTCTACAACGACCGTCCCTGGAGGCCGGCCAACGGCAGCAGCGGGGATCCCAATCCTTGTCAGAGTAAGTGACAACCGAACAGGATCAAATGACTCAGAGGAGCTAGAGAAGAGATTGGAGAATGTAGCAGGGAACAACAGACTAGATGTGTGGGTGACTACTTTATTTCAATAAAGCTCCATATAGGGGTAAAGTCAGGTAATTTGGGGCACTTTTTAAAAGGTTTACCAAGAAAAGTACCTAACATTATGGAGACTACCATTAGTGTTACTTTCAGAACTTGTTATGGATCTCTGATGTCTGATCTTTGGTTTCTATGAAGAAAGTGTGTTGCCAAATAAAATTCCTTAGAAACTTTGGATCTTCAAAAAACATGAAGAACCGCCAACTCACTCTGATGACATATTTAACCACTTAAGCCCCAGGCTTATTTTTCTCAGTTTTCCTGCTCTAACATCTGACAATAAATATGGAATATCTCTACAACCACTTAAGATTATGTACATAAACCTGGTATCAAAACAAGCTACATGTGAGGTCACTACAGAAGTGTCAGAATCAATTGTCAAATCATATGTTGCTGTTAGAGAGCAAATATACCTAGTCTAAAATTGTGTTTTACTACAGATAAAAATACTTTATGTAAAATTTAAAACTAGACCAAACTGAACTGACCCAAATCAGGAAAAAAAAATTTAAGACAGATTATCTGCAATCCAAAGTTAAATGATTAATAAGAGTTCAAAGAGTAATTATTTGTCTATAAAATCACACTGAGGATCATTGAAGAACATGAAGAATATATTATGTAAGATGTTTAAAAAGAAGATTATAAAGAACCTGATTAAATAATGACTCAAATCTAAATTAAATATAAAAATAGTAGTTAGTTGCAGCACTACCACTGATATTATAATGAAATATTTTCTTATTGCATAAATGATGTGGATTTTGAAGATATATATTGATACTGTAACAGTAACATTGTGTTTTACTGCAGATAAAAATAACTTAGTGTTGTAGCTGAGGTTTTCTCATGCAATATATGAATAAAACTCAGTGCTGCCCCTGTATGTGGGAGGGGGACATTTGAACAGGTTAAGTATTATGGGACAGCTGGTAAGGTATATTAGGACAGTGATGTTTCATCATCGGGTACTAATATATATAAAGAGTCCAAGATATAAAACCCTATTTGTACCTGATTTCACCCCATGCTGCTATCAATTAATATTATTGTAGTGTTTTATTATCATTGTTAGTGGGTATGGTAGACTCATTGCGCTGTCCTCACTTCGTCCCTCTCCTCTCTGACGTTGCTGTGACATCAGAATGCGAGTGCCACGGTCACGCAGACAGCTGCCACTTCTCCCAGAGGGTGTGGTCATCCTCTGGCGGCACCAGCGGGGGCGTTTGTGACGACTGCCGGCACAACACTGTCGGGCGCAGGTGCCAGCGCTGTCGCCAC
This sequence comes from Lepturacanthus savala, assembly GCA_030544235.1. Classification (NCBI taxonomy): domain Eukaryota; kingdom Metazoa; phylum Chordata; class Actinopteri; order Scombriformes; family Trichiuridae; genus Lepturacanthus; species Lepturacanthus savala. The sequence goes on from CM060463.1 coordinate 10,186,831, forward strand.
GGCTACCACCGTCAGCCATCGCTGCCTCTCAGCTCCCCCCACGCCTGCACACGTAAGAGAGGAAGCATGGGGTTATCAGAAAAGTAAAACAAAGAGTATAATATCATTGATTTGATATAAGGGATATAAGGGAATGTATTCAAAGTAAGGCTGAGCACTGTGACAGCCGTGGTGTCATTTCATTTTAAGGGGTTTAAATGCAGCAATCTGTGCAATTTGACAGCAAAATCAAGAAGCTAAAGACTATCAATAATCACTACCAATGATTTATATTAGTCTTCAAATTGAACTACTCACCAATTACAAATTAATCACATTTTTATCTGTTCTAAATGTGCATTAACAGGATATTTTTCAAATTTTTAACACTCTTAACATAGATGGACAAATATGCTTCAGGCAAGTGTCCAATTATGATTATTGGAACAATAATCATAATTGGACAAAACTCAGTTTTGTTTTCAAGAGCCCAAAAATATGGCAAACACAAACCAAACAAGCTTCAGCCATATTGATCTGTTAAATTTAACATTTACTAAGTAATATGAGTCCTACTCACACAACGTATAGAGTCAAACTTGTAAATGCAGTGATACATAACTAAGGACTCTGGACAGATCTGTGATGCTTTCTCCTCATGTTTCCATTCATTATTGGCGTTAAAATGAATTTATCTTTAAAAGCTCTAATTATAATTAAAAATGTGTCTACTATAGTCAAGGTATGGAAAGTGGCACACCTTTCCATACCCAAATAACTCCTCTGTGTAACAGTATTGTAGGGATGAATATTTGTGCTTTCACCAAATACTTACACAATGAGATTTTTAAAAAATAATTAACAGTGTGAATATAGAGAACATATAGGAAAGTCTGGTAAACTGAAAAAATTACATCAATTTACTGTAATCCAGCCTTTAGAGCAAGGAAAAGGCAACACGTGCCTCATCACATTGTGATATCCTAAATCTAACACAATATCTAGTCTCTTATTACAGTATTGATAAAATATTAACTGCCTATATTGTCCAGTCCTAATTCAAAAAGTGTGTGGATGAAATGAATAGTAAACATATTGTTTTGCAGCTCCATATGCCTGCATGTTCAAGGCTTATAACTCGGCAGTAAAAGAAGAGGAAAACTACATGTTTCAGCAGCATACAGAACTGTATCTGTGTCTCTGGTTCTCAGGCTGCTGGTGTGATCCACAGGGCTCTTTGCCTCCTCGTCTGGGAGAGGACGGACCCTGGTGCCACCCTCGGAGCGGGCAGTGCAACTGTAAATCTGGCGTGGGAGGCACAAGCTGTGGTCACTGCCTGCCTGGACACTGGGGCTTCGGACCGGAGGGTTGCAAACCCTGCGTCTGCCCTCACAGCTGCGATCCGGCCACCGGGCGGTGTCTGGACAGGTTAGCCAATCTATGCTTATAGTCCATGGTCATTACACAACAAATTAAAGTGGATGGGGTTAAATTAATAACAACCTTGACTTGTTTTTTTTTTGTTTTTTTTTGCACCTTACTAGCTTCTCAAATAATCAGGTGTTCAATGTTCCCATCGGTGGAAAAATCCCTGATCTGGACCATATGTTCACAATTGACGGAGATGCTCAGTGGTCAAAAGAGCTCGCAGTCTCTGCTCTACATTACACAGGTGAGTGGTACAACTTACTTTGAAATAAAGGAGCATTGATGTTCATCAGCAATGCAAGGCATTATGTTGTTTCATACAGTGTAATCAAGACAATAAATAATATAATAAAAGTGTATCAGAACATATCCCAATGCCTGTACACAGGAAAGTGCAGCTGTAAGGAGAAAAAGCTGAGAAGCATGTCTGACCTCTGTAAGATCAAACACGACTATGGTAAGCAATTCTATCTTTATATTGATTGATTATTATTTTAAAAAAAAAGGCATCTCAGTCTATTCTGATTCAACATTTGATTTGTCTGTGGCTCCCGATAGTGATCAAGGCCAGCGTGTTGTCCGCTCATGACAAAGGCAGCCATGCAGAAGTGCAGGTCAAAGTGCGAAAGGTGCTACGATCAGGCCAGGTGGCGCTGTACTCTGGGACAATCAGCATCTATCCTCTGTCCTGGACCAGCCGCGGCTGCACCTGTCCAATACTAAACCCCGGTAGGAACAGCAAATATTTGTACTTGCAGATTATGTTTAAGTTCAATGTGACACCGATTTGAAAACCTCAAGCTTAAAGCAACATATTCCTTGTTTTTACAATGTGTGTCTACCCCCCCCCTCCCCCCTCCCCCCCTCAGGAATGGAGTACCTGCTAGCAGGCCCAGAAGAGGTGGGGACAGGCCGTTTGTTGGTCACCATGCAGAGCGTGGTGGTTCCCTGGACACCGCAACTGGGTTTACTTATATCAGAGGGCCTCAGAAATGGATGTCCTTGATCCCTATGGTCTAAAAAAAAAAAAAAAAACAGAAAAAGGCAGGGACACACTTTCACAAGAAAATGTATGAGTCAGTAAACAACTCAGAAAAGGGACTGAAAATCACTGGACAACATTCTGTCAACAGAGGGAAACTATCCATGAGATAAACTCATGACCACTGTAAAACATTTATAAAGGTACACATACAAAGGTGAGTGTATGACAAGCACACTGAAACGAAGGTTTGGTACTCATCAAATGAGTTGGTAAAACACCTGTATTGAAATTCCACTCCAAATTTAACATGCTTTTCTGTTAGCAAAGAACAATGTTTGAAAGATTTATCGAACCATATCACGAATTATGTACAGTACTAGTCAAAAGTTTGACACTTTTTATGTTTATTAGAAAATCTTTTAGCTCTTATTTATGACTTTTGTTTTATTTTAAAGCTAAACCTGTATTATTTTGATTTAATAAAACACTATAAAACCCCAGATATACAAATATACTAGCATTATGTGATTAATGATGACTGTAAATAAGCTATGTATTCGTAACACGACAACTGTTTTCCTCTATTTGTAAATGTTTAAAGCAAACCTCCAGATGTGATTAAGGTGGATATAAAAGACTTTTATAATGTGCATGATATATTTTCTTCAAAAACAAATATTAAAAAAAGAATATATGAATAAGAAATATTTCACACTGAAAAATGAACTGGTTGAAAAGAAGTTTCCTACTTCATTCAGTGTTTGTGGAATAGAGGCTTCAAGTTTCCACATCGCACTTGAATGTTGGACCAGGATTTCCTTTCAAATTATTTGTGATGTCAATCATGCGCATAGAGCCGGAGCTCAAAGAAACATTCCATTCAGCAGATGAATGTAAAAACAGCCTTTTAACTTCAAACTCTGAACATACATCATTCTGCGGAGTGAAGCTTAAAAGAACATCTATAGGAAAAAGAAGAAAGACAGTTTTGAGTGGAGGGAGACGTGTGAAAAGAAAATTGCTGACATAAGAGGGTGTTGTGCTTTGCCGTTGAAGAAAATGGAAGTTTAAATTGTTCCACAATCATTTTAATCCGAACATGTTTGAGAATTTTCATTACGTGTTTTAAGGCCTGTATGACAATTGAATGGTGACCACAGCATCCAACTGGAGACTCTAGACAGTGCTGAGACAAAGACAAAAACATTATGCAGAGACAGTTAAATTGGACAAACCAGTTTGGTAAAGGACTAATACAGTGTATATAAAAAAAGAAGACTGTTCATATGGCAGCAGATATAGATGGAGACCCTGTAAACACATCTTGTTATGAGAATAGTGTGTATATAAACTGTAATAACGCTAGATTAGCCTTGTTTTCTCACCAGTTTCCTGTTTTTTGGCCCAAAGTGAAAAAAACAAAGGGAACCGTTAATGAAGGAAAACTGTAAATTCCTACAAACAGCATCATGTTGATCAAATCACACAATCTAGTGATTGCTGCTTTAATTATCACTAATTACATATAATTAAGTGGTAGGTGATGATATTATATCCTGACCATTTACATGAAAAATAACAACACATCTCTTCTGATTGGAAACACACAGCAAATTAATTTCCTATTGCATATTAAAGTCAGTCTTTCAGTTAACGTCCCTGCAGCAAATAGCCTGGCCCACTGTCAGTAAATCATATTTTTTGCAACCAAAGCAGCCTATACTTTTGTACTTTTGCTACGTTTCTCTGCGTTCACAAAGTCCTTCTCCGATGGCCTATAAATACTTCCTGTGAGTGCCACAGCTGTGTCAGTCAAAGTCTTCCCTGTACGCTTAAACCAGAGAAGAAACGTTGGGCCAGTGGAGAGTCATTTATGTCGGGCAGTGCTTTCAAACAGAGAACAAGAGCCTTTGGATGATGACTGATTGACTTTAGCTGGCGGGCTGGCTGTCTGTAGGCGACGTGCTGTCAGATGAGACGGTTGAAGCAGTTGGAGTAGAGTCATTTTCTGGGGATAAGGCAGAGCCCTCAGTTGGGGCAGCGGAGTCAGCTCCAGTGCTGGACTCTGCCTGGGTGGAGCTTTCTTTATCCTCCTCCTGAGGATAGAGCTCAGGGTACCTCTGCATGCACTCCTGCATGTTACGGAAGTTGTCGATGCACTCGGAGCCCTTTACCTCTTCTTTACTGTAGTGGAAGCAGGAAAAGGCCTCTTTGAACTGAGAGCCACACGGACCGCTTGCCATTCCACCCAGACACGGGCAGTTCCAGTTGATGTCGCCATTAGGCAGGATCAGACCTTAAGAAACGAGAAGCCAGGCAACTTAACATAGTACCTTTGTAGAGTATAAAGGGACAGGCCACTAATTTTACACATGAATTAGTTTACACATCAAGAGGAGACCACTCAGGCTGTGATAACAGTTGCTGATCTGTTCTGTGGCTCTGAGGGAACTTTTCAAGTTTTAGTTGAAAAAAAAAAAAAGGATTGAAGCTTGATCCAAAGTGCTAACCTTAATATCTGGTAGTGTTTAGGGCATATAACCACAATGTCTCTGGTTAAATTCCAGCTTTATTGTTGCAGCACATTCCCTTTGTGCTCCCCTTGCATTCCCTGTATATGTTTTGACTGCCACTCTTAAATAATGGGGACTATTCTATTTAATTTGAAAAAGAAAAATTCAGCATAGCTCTTTTCTTCTTTAATGCTGAAGCTGTAATACTGCAAGTAACAATTACACTACTCACAATAAGTTAGGGATATTGTTATTTACATTTGTATGGCACACTGTACTCAGTGAGTCTATTATATGGAAAACACAAGATGAGGTGTGTCTGACAGCCCACAATCGCCTCCCTATGCCAAAAATCTCTGAAATGAAACACTTTATGTATAAAACCCACTGAGTCTTTCACAATATCCCTACCTTATTGTGAGTTGTGTATTACTCTTATCCATGTAGTAAATAATCCAAGTAAATATCTTACGTCCCCAAACTTCACAGAAATACTAAATTGCTGGAGTGTCCATTTAAAGGCTGTAAGGCAGGTCCTGGGCTAGATGAGGAAAACCCACAACCTTATATACTAACCTTGCTCCTCATAAGGATCGTTGGGATCATCTGCAATCAGCTCCGCATTACTGGGCGTCTCGTGGTCTTCTTTGGTCACAAAGATAATGCGATCCTTACCTTAAATCAGAAAACAACAGAAAAACACGGATTACATTCGATGCCGATTCCGTGCTGGTTCACAGTGACCCTGAGGAGGCTTTTTACCCCGACAGCTCTCCTGGTTTGTGACTAGCATGTCAAATTAATGCTGTAATCATGTTAAATCACTACTACGCCACAAACTAACAAAAAAACTATCGCGCTGCTATTTCTGCTAACAGGTGAGCTAACGTGCTAGCTCGCATGTTGTCGCAAATTAACGCTGCACCAGTTAGCCTAGCATGTAGCTCGCTCGGTGACATTGCCAATAAAATGAATGAAACCAACATCGAAGTTACCCTCTTGCCTGCAGTACGACATCTCTGCCGGTGTAGGTGACGGTCGAGCCTCGTCCCGTGCGGTGAATGATGACCAGTCTGACAGAATTACTCAACAACCGCGGAGGTTTCATCTATCACAGCGAACCGGCGTCCGACATGACCCGTCCACATGTGGGCGCACTGCGATGACGTCACGTCACGTTCATTTAATTTTATATATCATTAATTATTTAAAACAATTTGAAATAAACATGTGTTTGCTATTGTAGACGACTATAACATTTTTTGTAAAAAAAAATAAATACATAAAAATAACCTTGTTATTAGCTGTGTCTACCACTAGGGGGCAATGTAAGCAAACGGTGTGTTTAAACTAAACATGCACACAACTACTATACAGTAGTGTACTATGTATATACAATGAGTTATGTAAGTTGCTCATATATCACTATGGCTGCCGAGTGAAAAGTCTATTAAACACTCTGTTATGCATTACTTCTAAACGTGATCACAGGGAATTGGACAGTTCAATCTTGAAGAATTTGTGTTGAGGCATACTGTATCATACTGTAAATACTACATATCTAGCACTTTGCTGCTCCTTGCACTTCTGATTAGATGCTAAACCACATTTCGTTACGCTGTATTTATACATGTGCAATGACAAAGTTGACTCCAATCTAATTAAGGCTGCTGATGGTGATAATTTACCAGCTAACTGGCGGCTGCTTTGAATTGATCAGTATTGTTTCAGATTATCAGTAAACCTCTCTGAGATTATGGTTAGTTTTAATAATTTATTTTACATGTGTAAGCTATTTCAAACTAGAAAGACTTCACTTCATAACCTAAACCTAAACACTAAACCTATAACAAAGTCTGATTATAGTATATATACTCTATTGTATAGCAATTATAACTTTATTATTCAGTTGTATGGATTTAATATTTGAGGACAGCGCCATCTAGTGGCAAATAGCTGATTTAAGTCTATGGACACATCCAGTTGGTTTCATGGTTTAAATTTCTAAATTTAACAGCACTATTGCCGCAGCCCACTGTAAACCTATGGACTGAAATCACCTAAGCCCTATACCCTGAGATACCTTGACAGGTTGATCATTTAAAAGAATGTTACTGTGAATATGCTCTCTAGATTTTTAGTAATGTTTCCCCATTAAACTTAAAGTCTAACCTGCATTAGATTTGTTAAGACACTACGATAAATCATCCACCGTCATGGTTTACAGCAAAACAGCTGTATTCACAGAACATCCAGGACAAAGCATACCAAGACAAATGACAAGTGTGTTGGAAAAAAAATCCTGTTTTTTTTAATAACATAATTATGTCTGTTACATAAAGTAAAAACCAAAATGAAACCCCTTGTCCCTATCAAACCCACCCTCATCCCGACTACCTCGGCAGTTTTGTGCAGCAATTCATTCTGGGAATAAAAAGAGCATGACGACACAGACGAACACTTTAGGACCCAGAGACATAGGCCCTACATAAGACCAGAGTGAATATAAACACAGTCCATCGTTTAAAATATCAAAAATAAAGGTAAATGAAAATTGAATAACAGCTTGTCTGAGATAATCAAAAACCTTACCAGGAGTAGAAGTATAATTTTTTTTTTCATACTTCCACATCCTACTATAGGCTTCTAAAAACCTCTCGTATGATTTCTACCTGTGATGAGCATGACATGGCTTTCTTTGAACTCCCCTGAAATGTCCAGACATGGTGCTCTCAGCCTCAAATAACATATTGCTGTCTGAGTGTTTCTTAAACATGCTGCAATGAGAAATGCCTGAGGTAAGTCAAAGGCAGCACCTCACACTTGTGTGCATTTAGTCATTCTTCAGCTGATAGACCATCAGTGGGGACTTAGGCAGCCTACAGAAAGATGGGTAATAGCTACTGGAATAAAAAGACAATACTATGCTCAACCCTGGGAGTAACCAAAACAGTTTTCTCTGCATTGGCATGCAAAAGACAGTGGAAAACAGAAGTGGCAGAGTAAAATTACCTTTCCCAGCTGCAAAATGATTGTGCGAATTGCAAAAAAAAAAAAAAAAAAAATGCAAAACATGACAAGATTTATGACGGGTGGACGCTCTGTCTGTGTCTGACGTGTGTTGCAGGGATGGCGTTTTCTAGAAGAGCAGTGCTCCCATGCTGCCCACTTCACTCTGCTCCTTTACAAAGATCTCAAAGTACTGGTAGATGATGGTTACAGCCAAGAGGATTCCTGTCCCCGAACCAATTGCCCCCAGGAAGTCAGCCATAACGGACAGCCCTCCTATACAGAGGCCACCAAAGGCAGCAGCTGTGGGGATGTACCTGCAAATGGTTCAGAAATAATCAATAAATATTCTCCATTTAATCCTGCAAGTAGCAAAGAAAACCAAAAAAAAAAAAAACCTTGGGAGCTGATCTCCTAGGTTGATTTGTACCTGTTAAGTTCATGCACCATTGAGGTCTCTCTGTGTCCCCTCATCACCATCTGCTGCTCTTTCAGCTGCTTCGCCACCTGAGACACACAAAGCAATAATAGCATGTCAGTGAAGAACTTTATCATGGAACTCTGACAGGGATGTTGCTCACACAGGCACAAAGCCGTACGTCTTTGGCAGAGGATCCCGAGACTTCAATCCAGGTCTTGGAGAAGAAGGCGCAGGAGCCGAGCATGAAGACGATATAGATAACGGCGTGAACCGGGTCGTCCAGGACAGAACCGAATGACTCCGGAGGAGAGAGGTAGTAGCAGAGACCGCCCACTGGGTACGCCCGTGCTGGTCCGCCGGTTGAGGTGTCCTGAACGAAATGATTTTGTTAGCGAGATAAAACACTTTTTCGTGTTTAACTTAAGTGGAAATGAGACAAAACCTGACTGGATCCTTTATTATAGTTCATCTACTTACAGACCAGGTTCCCAGGAGGTTGACCAGGAAGTTCCCACTGAAACGTGTCGACAGCATCTGGGAGATGACGTAGAGGTTGGAGACGAGGGCAGACTGAAGGATGATGGGGATGTTGGAGGTGTAGAACAGTTTGATGGGGTAGGTGTTGTATTGACCACGGTAGCGAGCTGATTTGATGGGCAGATCCACCCTGAAGCCCTGGTATAAGAAAAAAACAAAGTTCATGAGTGTTTAATAAGAGACTATCTACTTTTAATCAATCAAATGTATTTTTAATAGAGCACATTTAAAAACAACTTGTAATTGATCAAAGTGCTTCACATGTACAAATGAAACAAAACATATAGAAGAGCAATAAAATGCTGAAACTATAATAAAAGGAGATAGCAAGTGTTTAAAACAATAATATCAAAACAAAGGCTATAACACAAATGGGTGATATCGGGGCTAAAAACACAGGTAAGTGATGTCATGGTGGTCCGAAAGCTTTTCTGTATAAGTATATTTTGAGCAAGAAAAGTGTGGGGGTTACAACTGAGGAAGCAGCAAAATATTACTGAAAAAAAAAAAACACAGCAGCAGTCAGTGACTGCATTCAGTCAACTCACCTGGAAGTATATGACCACCGCGAAAACGAAGACGGTGGCAATGAGGTTCATGAGGTTTGGCAGGTTTTGCCTGTAGAAAGCTTCTCGCAGAGCGCGCACTTTGTCTGTACGGGTGGCCAGGAGATGAAAGAGAGCAATGATAGCCCCCTCAAACTCGGTGCCTGGAGGAACCACAGGAATCACAGGGTTACTTCTTGTTAAATAGATGGAGAGCTACTGGTGCTACTGGTGCTTCACTTCAGAAAGTGCTCCTCACCCCTGCCAGTGTTGACGGTGGTGGGGCTGAAGGCCTTCCAGACAATGGTCTCACAGATGTTGGTGGCAATGAAGAGAGAGATACCAGAGCCCAAGCCATAGCCCTTCTGGAGCAGCTCGTCTAGCAGCAAGACAATTAGACCTGCGACAAACAGCTGGAGAAATCCAACAAGAGGTTTGAATTGTGTTTTACTGAGACATTTTTGCCAGTTTTGGTGAAAGAGCCAAAAGAAACAATTTGAAAATCAATTTCAATCAATAGAGAAATTTCACAAGAGCAGGTGTTGAAGTGTTTATTAACCTGGATGATGATGAGCAAGCATATCCCAGCACCCATCTCTGAAGGGTCTCCATACATGCCGGTCATAACATATACAATGGCCTGTCCAATGGTGATGATCATTCCAAACACTGCAAAAAAAAAAAAAAAAAAAAAAAGAATTGCAATTGGCAATCTGCTAAAGACAGCTGCTGCAGAAGTGCTGCCCCTGCCAAATGAGCAGCTTTGTGCAATTGTGCAAAAAGTATAAGATATATTCAAGGCTTCAAAAACTTGATGGAAGTATTTTTAAAAATTGCAAATGTAGTGAACAACAAGACCTACGTTTCTGAGCGCCGTTGAAGAGAGCTCTGTCTTTGGGTGTGTCTCCCACCTCAATGATCTTAGCACCAGCGAGCAGCTGCATGATGAGGCCTGAGGTAACGATGGGTGAGATACCCAGCTCCATCAGAGTACCTGCGGAACAAAGGGGACGGCACAAATGCCAAAGTCTGTTAGAGCAACAGCAGCAGTAACAATGAATAAGGGGCTACGATTGTTGACCTTTGATTTATCACGTGATAATGAGATTATGCTATGCCCGATAACAACCCTGGAATGAGATTGTTTATCTTTGCTAGTTCTACACATGGCATTCAAAACTCTGCCTTAGTACCATCTAACTGATTCAATTTAAGCACCTCTGTTGGAAGCCAGGATTACTCTCATCCAGTAGAAGGGATCTGCTGAATCTGACGACATGATACCAAAGAGTGGAATCTGTATGAAGAAAGAAATGCATCACAACATGAATGCTGAATGTATTACAACACAAGGCATTACTAGTATCAACAAGATACAGACACTTGTTTGTGAGCTTTGTGTTATTTCATACCTGGCAGCACACCAAGAAGATGAATAGTGTGATGGCTGTCCATAGTACCTTTTCTCTAAACTGAATCTGTGATGATTAAAAAAGAAAAATAATAGAGTAAATGTCATTTCCATTCATTCAGTTGCAACCTGGATACACACTGCACATTTCTATTAATCATACCTTTCTTTCTGGTTTCTGAATTTCTGGCAGGACCGCACAGAATGGCTTGATAACTTCCAAAAATTTAACTGGAGAAAAAAAGAGAAGAGTTTAGGAGATTAAAAACACCAATGTCAAATCGTTTTTTCTTTCCATAGCGCTCCTTGCAGTGAACTAAATTATAGTCGTGTGGAGTTTGTGGTTAGCCCAGATGCTACGTCACCTCTAAGCAGCTAAACAGCTGCCAGCAAAGCTAAACATGGCAGTGTGCACTAAGTATTCCCCAAAAAGAACATGTATGAGACTGACCACAGCGTGTATGGACCCTCTTTAGGAGGACTGTCAATCTCGGTGTTGTCCAGCTGTATCAATCACTGAAATTGACTTTGACAGCAACGGGATTGAACATATGCCTCCGAGTTCTCTTCACATACCCGAATAGTCATTTTGACGCTGCAAACTCTACCTAAGAATTAATTTAAGACAGCGAGAATAATCCAAACGAAACCCATTTCCACGTTAAAACCACGGAGACGGACCTTTCATGCAGCTAACTAACATTAGCGCGTTGCTAACTAGCATTCAATCAGAAAACGAATGAGCAAACACTTCAAAACAGGACGCGTTGACGCCTCTTTGGGGAAAAAAACGTGCACGAGACGTTAGAAGTCGTCTACACCTTTGAGAACAACATCTGCAATATAAACGAATCCCGGTGAGGTTAAATTTGACTGAAAACTTCTGATTAGCTCCGTTAGGAGCTAGCGCCACCTAACCAATTCAAGGTTAGCTCGTTAGCTCGCCGACACAGCGCTTCACGTCCAGTATTGTTTCCCAGATCAAAAGCACAGCCGGAGGATTAAGGCCCTGGACAGGTGTGGTCAGGTGTGTACAGGTGAAGACTCTCACGTACTCCCCATGGTGTCCTTAGGCTGAGTGCTGCCGTGTTCCTGCGACCAGTTTTACTGCCCAGGGAGTCAGTGTGGCTCCATCCAGCCGCTCCGTGAGGAAAGAGAGAGACACGTCACCAGACGGGCCGCTAACACACGTCACTGCTCACTGCACGCGCGCGTTCACGCAGGCAAGCGCGCACACACGGTGGTGGAGGAGGCACCTGAATGCCACATCTGACTAAAAGAGCAGATATCTATATACGAAGAACAAAAAAGAAAACATATTTCTGAGTGGAGGAAGATTTAAAAGACTTTACAGGAGACTGTTTTTTAAAAAATGAAGAAAAACCTTAGGCAAGGAAAGTTTATTTGTACAGCACATTTCAACAACAAGGTCATTCAAAGTGCTTTACATAGAACATTAAAAATCATTAAGAGACAGTTGATTAAAAGGGCAAAGAATTTAAAGGAATTAAAATAAATAAGATGCGGAAATTGTTCCGGTAATAATGATACATTCACAGAGATCATTGTTTTTTTATGGTAATATTGCAAATGGATTCCCAGCTACCGGCTCGTAAGGAGATCAGCTGTCATATGGTTTCCCATGCTACAGAACACCCCCAAAAATCCCATATTCTTCCCGCTCAGAGACAAACAGGTGTCCTTCTAATTCATTCACGGCACTCTTTCTGTTCATTCATAGCCCTACTTTGTGTCAGGGAGGTTTCTCTCTCTGCTGAGAAGTAAAAAAGTGAAAGCTGAATACCCAGCTTTGTTGTTGGAAACTGAGAGTTGAAGACTTTCACATGAAACATAGAAAAGTGAAAATGTTTCAGCCATAATGCAGTGTATGTAAGACAGGGAAGATAAAGAATATACATTTACATTACACATTATTGCACAATATTATTCTAATGCACTGGATCAATGTTTTTATATATGCATCATATTCCAAGTGATATATTAATTATCATCAATAACATCTAAAATAAGTAAAGAAGGCAGAGGACTGTTTGTTGTATAATGCAGATGTGTCTCTTCCAATTTTTTACAGTCACATTCTTCCTGCTGCTTATACTGTATTACATATGAGTGCATGGCTCATACTGTAGATATTCATAGGTCTGTGTCAGGGTGAGAGGTCAACCATGCAGGAGACTGAAGTAGCACCCTCTGGAGGATGGGAGGGCTCTGTGGTACAAGAGTTCAGTAGTCATTTTCTATACCTGCTTATTCCTCATTAGGGTCGCAGGGGTCTGCTGGAGCCAATCCCAGCGCGTTACGGCGAGAGGCAGGGACCCTAACCCTAACCCCAGATGGTCGCCAGCCAATCGTGGGGCACACACACCATTCACTCACACACTCACACCTACGGGCAATTTAGAGTTGCCAATTAACCTGAGCATGTTTTTGGACTGTGGGAGGAAGCCGGATTACCCGGTGAAAACCCATGCGCACATGGGGAGAACATGCAAACTCCACACAGAAAGGTCCCAGACCCAGGACCAAGGAGGTCTTGAACCTGCAACCTTCTTGCAACAGCGCTAACCCCTGCGCCACCGTGTCGTCCGAGTTCAGTATTAAATACTGAAAATATAAAGCATTTTTTGAGTTGACGAGATCTGTGTGTCATCTTCATGTGTGTGTGTGTGTGTGCACTGGTGTAATACTTGAGTATTAATTAATGTATTAAAAGTATTAAGTGGAGTACAGCGCATTAAGTACAATACTTAAGTATGGTACTGTATTGTTAACTTTAAACTAATCAGAAATACACTATACATTGCTAATGTGGTAAATGACTATTCTAGCTGCAAATATCTGTTTTAGTGCAATATCTACAATACAATATCTTGTATAGAGGTCCATTTTCAACAACTACCACTCCAGTGTTCTAATGGTACAATGTGTTTGCTCATCTCATTGTGTCAGAAGACTAATGTAATAATATTTTCTATCCATTTTACAACTCATGGTGGTAAATATAAGTGTGTGGGTTTGATTTGTTTTCAATTGTACACTTTTTTTATTTTAAAACAAATCTAAAAGTGTCTTCTATACCACCACTAGGGCGCAGTGTTGTTCAAGTGTTGACATGCCATGCACCCCCCCCCCTTTTTTTGTGTGTGTGTGTCTGTCAGCGTGACAATGTGAAGTAAAACCCTTTCTAATGAAAACAAAGAAAAGCAAATTAGATTCAAACGCTGCCAATTCAGTGAAGAGGCTAAAACGAGCCACTGACCTACGATAATGAAACGACAGCAGCTGCTCAACAACAATGATTATGGCTCTCAGCCATCTGTACTTTAGATCAGTCTCAACACCCTCAACCTGGACCATATTACCACCTGTCATTAAATTTGTTTTTCAGCAGAAAACACAAACACAGGTAGAGGTAGAGGAGGGTGGTTGAGAGTCTCCTCATCTGCCCTTAGATAGTTGTTCATGTAGTTACATAATTACCACAAAGCTGTGAGGATGAATCTCACGCAGGCCCCCCTCTCTGCTACAACCTGGCTTTGATATGCTAAACAGAAGTCACAATTACTGGGTGCGATTTTGTTTGTTTGATGAATCACATCCATGCATTGATTTACACGTTGATTTGATTTGAGCTTTAGATCTACAGTGCTTAATCCCAAAAATAAAACATGGCCTGATGCAGCATGCACAATCTACGCTTGTGGCAATAAACAAACCAAATTGAGCATTATTTCTTTAGGCAAATGAATAATCCATGCAAATAAAACATGAATGCAAATACATGTGTATATATGTGGAGGACATTGTGTCTGTCTGCAACGTTTTCTTCTTTTTTTTCACCTGAAAACACTCGAACACATGAAGCCCTGAGCCATGGAAACAGACCTGGACTATTTACTTTGTCCATCAGAATGGGGGCAAACAAAGACACAATGTGCCTCGGGCTCAGGTGTTGAGCTCTCTAGCCTGTTATCATGGCTGGAGACTCTTAGTCTTGTTATTATGTTGTTCAGGCCACTCCTTAATGAGTAATAAATAATATAGAAAGACATTATTGAAATATATATATATAAGGCAATAGAGAATTGAAATTGTAATCGAGGATGAAATGAAACTGAATGACACTTCTGTTTTTCCATTACAGAGGTTTGGAGTATTTACATAACTTCTGTGAGTCTTATGAGTTATGAATAGCAGCCTTAATCACAAGCTACTTTTTTTTAGAAAATAGGAATCAATATGCAGAAACAAACTCAAAGGATGTGTTAACCTAACATCATCCCCCCACATACCACTGCTGTCATGAAATACATCACGTAACGTCACACTCAAATGTATTCTGGCCTCATTTTCAGACAAAGCGCCACACTGACCAACTACACTACTTACAAAGTCAACATATCACCTGAAGAATATGCCAAAACTTGTCTCAGCGGGACTTTGAAATAACTTCTCTGTACATTTATCTTCACTCGACTCGACTGACAATTCTCTCTTAAAAAAATCAGAAAGCCAGAAAGCTGTTGTTTGAATCCTCATCAAGACCAAGAAAGTAGATCCATCACTCCAGTTCCAGACATCTTTACACTGGCTCCTCTCTGTCAATCAACTGATTTGAATATACTGCTGTTTATAAAAAAGTGACAAATACAGTATCTCTCTAAATGCTGCTACGTTATGAACCATCAATACTTTTAATATCACCTGGGACGGGGCAACTTTCTGTCATTTCATTTGACACTGCATAAATTGTATTATTGTCTTATTCTATTATAGCTTAGGTATTATTATAGTTTTGTTTTAAATTCTATTGGCTTTGCATCTTTTAATGTTTTGTTTTATCACTTTTGAATTACCTAGTTGCTGTAGTAGTTGATCTGTATAAATGAACTTGCTTTGCTTTTCACAAAGCCAGACACATATGCCTCCGTGTAGGACTGGGCAGAGAGTCACAGACATGCAGTCTGTCCATCTGTCCATGGGTGTGGGAAGCAGATATGTGAACTGGAAGTGATGTTAGGACACGGCTAGCTGGCTAACATGCATGTGTTCCAGATGAGTCAGTTCTCTTCCCACTCATTTTTTAGACATGAGTAAATATAAACAGTGAAGTGCTCCTGCCTGTGTGGAGGCACGCCTGTACGACTTCTAGCCGGTCAGTCAGTGGGCAGCTTGATCAGCTGATAACGGATAGCCAATGCAATAAAATGGCAAGAGCAGTGAATAGAATCTCTTTAATCGAGTCACGTAAGCAGCACGCTGGCCTACATTAGTTTCAGTCTGCAAATTACAAATCCATACGCTTCATCCATTCACTACTTCTGCTTTTTCTTCCCCTTCAAACATATGTACAGCGTGCATTGATCTATATTTATAGATTACATATGTGTGTACGCAAATTCTCAGAGTTATATCCGTCCTGAACTGTTTACCATTTTGGAACGGGCAATACGTATCATACACACACAGGCAAATACTGCATATGTTATCTCTATGAAGGGGTTATGTAAACCCACGGCTAAAGATAGTCCTTTGCATGAAGAGGGAAGACAGAGATATCCGTGGGTGAAGAAACGGAGAGACTGAGATAAATTGTGATCCATTGGTGTAAATGTAGGCCAGAGCACATTTGTTATAACACCAGGTTTTATAACAATTGTTGCACCTGTCAATCACTGAAATCACGTCAGATTGCAGCCAGGAGCGTCTCTGTTTGTTTTGTAGAATGACTTGTTACAAAAAAAAGGGTTTATTCATTTTTTTTTATGTATTCCTAATATTTATATTTGTCATGTCAAAGGCCAAACCGCTGCCCAATCCCCAACTAATCTGACTGAGGCCGTGTAACGTGAACCAGAGTAAGATAACACCTAGGGACTGATTCCAGAGGGCAGAAAATCTTCCTTCATTTGACCTTCACGGACGAGCATGAATAAAGAGTGTGTTTAGTGTTAATCTGTGCCTCTGATAGTTCGTTATAGTAATTAAGCGGTCAGCGTGAATGCGTTTGACAGACTGGGTACAACAGGAGCCTCAGGCCAGCTCGAGGCCCGTGGCCTGGTGAACAGCGTCACTGGCGCTGTTATGCAACGCTCTAATTATGTCTTGGTTTGTTTTGGCTCTCTCGCTCCGTAGCTGGACGAGCCACCATGCTCTGATATCTTCATCTCTCGTTTTATCTCTCAACTGTTTCTGTAACGATGATGCAGTGTTTGCACTGATTTTTCAGCAAATGATTTTTGGAAGCACTGTAAGTCCTATATGATATTCAAATGTAATATTTAGTTAACATGAGATTAAAATTTATAATGAATCAGTCAATGTGATGTGTGACAGGTTGGCCTGATTGGAAAAATACAACCTTTGAACACAATGAATGGCCTATAATGTCTTATCATACTGCATTTGTGTGGAAATAGATGATAGATAAGTGCTTTCTTATAACAGCAGGCCTTTAAATGATGTCTAGCAGAGGAGAAGATAATAAAAGTCTGTTACGATTTCATTCTAAATTCTAAATTCTATTTAATTAATTTCAGTGAAAAACCTAAAAATGTGCAACAGCCAAACAAGCAAGTAGAATAAATCACGGTGGACCATTGTCACACTGAATGTTTTACTGTTTTATACAACTGAATTAAAGTAAATCCAATACTTTACTTTAAAAAAGTGTTCCTTCCATTTTCTATACTTTCTGAATACATTTTTATTGCCTCTGCACTACAGAGGCATAGGACAGAGTACTACAGAAGTAATATCCGAATACTAAAAAAGTATTCAGCATCCGAGTCTGTACATCTTTTCAAACCACACCCTATAACAGGTAATAACCAAGCCAGCAGTTTGCACAAACAGCTGTCACTCAAAAGCTGCCTGAAAGGGTTATGTAAATGTCTTCTCATCCCTTTAGACTGAATCACAGCTGCCCAATCTCCAAACTGGCCTGAAAAACCTGTGTTTACAGTAGTAGGTGAACTGTCACACACACACACACACACACACACACTCAGTGGTGTCTAACTCTAATCAGGATTTAAGATTAATCCCCTCAACCATCATCATCGCAATCACAGGAGTTTTCTTTTTTTTTTCTCAACATAATCTTCACCAGCCACAGAGAGAGAGAGTGAAAGTAGAAAATCATCATTTCATTCTGTCTATCTGCAGCGACTCCATCATTACATGATTGACCTGTTTATGTAACCGCTGTTCATCATGAAAACTCAATTTAACACCTGTCAAAACACGCTTGGCTGTATTCGTGATTTACGCAGCCCTCACTGGGTTGAAGTGAATATTTTAGAGCTGCAACAATTAATTGTTGATGAATCAATTAGTTGATCAACAGCAAATTAATCAGCAGCTATTTTCATAATTGAATACTTGTTTATATGGACTTGTTTTTTTGTCATATATGACAGTAAATTGAACATCTTTGATGATGAATCTTTTACCGAAATTTGACAGATTTCTATCATAAAATAAATTTAAATTCCTTTTAGAAAATGATTTCTATTTTTAGTATTCCACTGCTCAAGTTGTCATTCATCCATTCTATTGAGTGAACATGTATGTTTTTATCTAATTCCAGTTGTTTAATACCATGTGCAATAATCTACTCACTGTATTTATCTTCTATTATAGTGCATCTATCTTATATTATATAGTATTATATTATATTATTATATTGTATTTTCTTGTACTTTTTATATAGGCTGTGTGTAATCCTTTTTTCCCTTTTATGTCAATTATACTGCCTCTACTGCTGCAAATGCAATTTCCCCACTCGGACAAATAAAGGTTTAACTTATCTAATCTTATCTGAAGGCAGCAGGTTTAGTGTCTTTTGGTCAACTGAAGTCAAATTGAAATCCTACAAACAGAGTTTTTTTTTAGTAATCAGCTGGATTATCTGTAAAATATTCAGATTTTTACAGTATGGTGGATGAAAATGTTACACAACATTCTAACTGTCTTCACTGCCCCACTCTGCTGTGTCAGCCTGAGGCGGTAGCGTCCACTGCATGCTTGTACACTAAATGGTGCGACAGAACAATGACACAATTCTCATAGAGCAGTGAAAGGATGCAGTGAGACATGGTGCTGGAGATCATGTGAACAGTATGAGTCGCTGGGAAGTTAGTCCGCAGAATATATAGATTGGTTTGGTTGTGTTTCGTTTCTGAACCGAAGTGATCTATAAAAAAAAATGTAAAACGTGGAAGTGTAACTTTTTGATGGTAATGAAGCCTTAAAAACAGGAAGAAAGCTGGAGGTGTTGAGGTGTGAAGTGTGCTGGAGCTCTGAGCAGCATCAGTCAAGCAGAGTTTGTTATTCTCAAGTGTGCACTCCTTGAAAACACCTTTTTTTTCACCTTAGTGAAGTGGATGCTCGCCAGTTCCGATACAGGCCGATATTTTTGGTCTTCGAAGGCAGTGTTGATGTATAACATGTATATAAAAAAAACATATGTGGGTGAGTTTATGCAAGAGGAATAAGATTGAATTATGTAGCATCTATTAGGATTATACCCAATCATTGTCAGGGTGAGAAAATAAAAATGCACAAGTAAAAATGTAAACACAGAAGCAAAAGCAAAGCAATGTATTCAGTGTTTTATTCCATTTTTTCCTGTGTGTTGTGTCATATCATTCTATTTGAGTTATATTAACATTATATAGCCCAGAGGAAAGCAGAACTATGGATTAGACCTTAGTGTTATGTACATATATTTTGATATGAAATAGTAGATAAACACAGCTTGAATGATACTCACTAAAGTGAGACAACATACACAAAAGCAACACTCTGACTGTATTTGACCTGAATGGAATGGAACCATAGTTAGTGCTATTGGTAACACCTGTGTTTACCTACTAGTTCATGTCAATATGGCTGCCATGAAAAAGGTCTATTGTTAGCTACCCAGGTCTTTATTGATTCTCACTTTACAGTTGTTATAGTTTATAGCTGATAGTAAAAACAAAGATGAGTGAGCATATGTTAAAATGTATTTCATACCATGTCCACCATATTTGCCCTAATTAAAGCTGATGGTGCTGCATGTGCCTACATTAAATATGAAAAAAATGTGATCAACAAAATCTCCAGGAGATGCTGGAGCGGATGACCGGGCACAGCAGTCACAGAAAGCATATTCATATATTTTGATGAGCCGGGGTGTGTGACTCTAGTGACCCAAACAGTAAGTCATATATGACACTATTTCATTCCCGGCAAAATCTGCTGTTGCCATAGTGATATTGACCGTTGTTATGCAACTGCTCTACTTGCAGCGGCAACCTTCACAAAGCAACGGGCTACGAGGACACACATGTCACACAGCGTTGTAAGCTGGCGATATGATGCAGCGTCACAGTAGATTTATGGATGTGGTGTGATACAGCACATGTGCATAAACAGGCCCTGAGGCTGCAGCCAGCATCCCCTCTCCATCCTCTCATCTATCAATCTCTTCTGTGATCACAGCACAGAAACATCACATGTATGTCCCACTTCAGGACTGACAGCAGCTCTGGGGTCAGCTCATAAACCGTCCTAACCCGGCCCTGACCTACACTCTTAAAGATTAAAGAGTCTGTCAGCTGGATCAACTCTTTTACTGGGTTACAGTAAAGGGGTTTGACCTTTTATTCCGAGACCACCACAGGACGTCAGAAGCAAAGCCCCAGACTGACAACAATATATCACAGACCATACTCAACCAATAAAAATTGCAGTTTTGCAGAACGTTGCCTGTTCCAGGGAAATGTCAGGAAAAATTAATATTCATACAGTATAATATAGCTTTAAATTTGTAACCGACAGGTTCAAAACTCATAAGCAGTGTGAATTATACAGTACAGTGTGAATCTGTGAGACCTCACGGGACGAATTATCCACATCCAAAACCCAGCAAGCATGTGACAGATGGTTGCAGCAGGAGGTCACTATTTTCAGCATTAACTGAAACAAGCGCACAGTCTGCACAATATGATTTACTCAAACATGTGAATACAACCGCCTCGGGACGTGTTTCTGAACTGTGGTGTTATTTAGGTTATGAGTAGCTGTTGATTTGTTCAACATTAAAATAGTTTGAAAAAAAAAAGAAGACCCTCTAAATTAAACAGATTTGACATCAGCGTGTCAGATGGACGTTTGTGCTGGCGGTAAAGTACATTCCAGAGAGAGAACACTGAAATGGTAATGGCCCGTGCACTGTGTTGACACAAGCCTGTGTCTATTTAATAACTCTCCTCCGTGCGGACCACCGCTGCTCCTCACAGCCCAGAGCCTGTGACTCATGAGAGCAGATGACTCGCCTCGTTCACTTCTCTCTGTCTGCTTCATACTGGTTAGAGGTGACCAGGACTGGATGAGGCGGCTCAGGGTGCCGTTATCCTCCTGCTGCGAGAACAAACCATCCTCTCTTATTTTAACATCTCTACACCAGATAATTCAGTCTAAGGGAAGTGAGCATGCCTTGGCTAATACTAAACTTTACATGATGCAGCTACAGCTCTGGCCCAAACTGAAAAAGGCAGGCGTCCCTCAGTATTGGCATCACTCTGCAGTTATTTTCCTCCACAGCAGGTGGTGGGAGCGGGTGTCGGCGCCTGCACGTATTGAGTTGCACTCCTACCATACTTTCCAGTTGAGATATTAATTTGTCTTTCAGCATGTGCTCGTACTGCCTGGCCCACAGCGTTACTCTCATCCATACATGCACACACCCTGGAACCAAACTCACATCCTTGGACATTTGCATGAAATATGACAGTTGCTATCAATCAAACCTGACTGAAATGGTCCTGAACGAATTAAAACACACACAGAGCTTAGCACAAACAAAAGTCTTTAATTTCTCCCCCAACAAAATGTGGACAACACAGATATACAGGATAAGAGGTATCCAAATTTGTCAAATAACAATATTAATTAATATCATTATTGTTACATTAATAACATGGAATGTAGTACTCTCCATTCACATTTTTTGAACTTTTAGTTTATTTTATGAAACATGTCAAATAAATAAATAATTCTATAGCATCTGTCTGTGATACCTATATGAATATAGTCTCTTTGAATGGAGATGAACAAGGAAAGAAGGATGGTAGAATGAACAGGCAAAAGAGAAGACTCCCATCGACTCTGTCCTCATACACATACAACTCCTGCTCTCTCAGATAGCCCTGTCTCATTTTAAACACACACTGGTTCAGTGCATGTTCGTGTGTGCAAAACGCTGACACTTTCTTTGGAATCAGACACAAGGAAAAACATTTCTACTGTCTCAGACTTCAAACTGCTTTTATTTGCTGCCTACCCTTTTTTCTTTTTTTTGTCTACTAATGGTGAACTGGGTTAAAACAGAACGATGACAATGGGTAAATCACTGCATCAGTTACACAGATGACTCTCCTATGTTATTTGCAGGTCTTGTTTTGAGCCCGATGACAGACACACAACAGTAACATTGAGAAGCACCAACGTCAGAAAGGAAGGGGATCTGATGACAAACCGGCTACAACGAGGTCTAACTTTGAAGAAGAGAGGATAGATGTCTCCGCTCTTCTGTAGTCCAGGCCTCCTCTTTCCACCTGTGTGTGTGTGTGTCAGTCTGTGCTGTAGTTCTCCAGCTCGGAGATGATGGTGATCAGGTTCTGGAGACCGAAGATATACCCGCTGTCCTGGCCCTCGTGGACCACGCTGTCCTCCCGATAATGTCTGCAGGTGGTGTGGGCGAAGTCTATCATCCTCACGTCCACCATGGGGCTGCGGGAGTGTGAGCGGGAGAGGCAACCGGGGCTGAGACCTGAGCTCCCGCTGCTGCTGTTGCTGCTGCTGCTGCTGCCAGAACAACTGTTGCTGCCGTCACTAGACGTGGAGGGGCTGTGAGGAAAACCGAGTGCACCCGCTACTTCACCCATCCCCTCCTCTCCTTCCTCCTCCTCCTCCTCCTCCTCCAATTCTGGTTCGTGTCCCGCCTCCTCATCCTCATCCTCCACATACTCTTCTTCCTCCTCTTCCGACAGACCGTCCTCAGTGTGTCGGCGAGTGTGTTTCCGGTGGTGCACGCCATCATAGATGATGAGGAGGGAGCTGGAGTAGAAGCGGTAGGATTCGCAGGCTTCCAGGGCGGCTTGCATCTCTCTGAGCCGGAGCAGCACCGGGGAAAGGAGTTCACGGCGCAGCCGCTGACCACTGTGGAAGAACTGGAACAGAGCCTCCTTGAAGGCCGGGAGGGTCATCTTGCGGCCGTGGTACTTATTCATGAACATCAGCTGGCCCGTGTCAGACTGGTAGACCTGAAGGGATAGAGAAAGGACAGGTGGAAGAAAGATTTTACTTTTGCTTATACTGGCTTACACAATAAATGTTGTGTTATGTTATTGAGTTGTTAAATGTTGTGTCACAATTTGTGTTGATCATTCTAGTCAACATCTGCATCTGCATTACCTGCATGCCACAAAGACGGACTCCTATTGATGCGGATGTGCTCTGCTGGCACTTGCGTATCTGCATGGCCTTTTTCTCCTCTGATGCGTCGTCTCCGTGCTGCCGTGTGCCCATTTTCAGGTCCAACACACACGGGACTGTGTGCCGCCACGTCAGGTTCTCGAGCAGGATGAATTCTGGGAAACTGAGTCAAGGAAGACAAGCTGGAAGAACCCTGGCCTTTTTTCTCTACACTCATATCAGCATCTAAGAAGGTTATAGATCTATCTGGATGGAAAAAAAAATTTCCATGGCACTCACATGTATGATACTCACTGTCATATCAAGTCACTAATGGGAGTGCTTTAGAAATACGACTCCACAGGTAGGACATTGATAGCTAGACATTGTATTACATATCCAGCCTCAGGTACAACCTTGAGTCACCGATAACCACGTTCAAGTCTCCATTGCGTGTTAATATGCAGGTGTCCTAGTGGCTCGGTTGGCCTCAGCCCTCTGTTGCATTAAATTTACATTTCTCTATAGCAATGAATTATATCTCAGCAACACTGGGGGGAAAAAAGTAAAGATCTCCGCAAGTGAAAGGATACTGTACTGGTTGCGGTGCTTGGCGTTCTCCTTCATCCTCTGCAGGTGCTGCTGGTGACACTTGAGGCTCCAGGGGTTGTGTTTGAGCTGTGGGACAGCATTGCTGTGGCTACGCTCCAGTCGGCAGTAGCGCACCTCAGCCTGCTGCAGCCACTCCAGCTCCACATCCTCCTGCAGCTTGTGACCGCTAGACGGCGGATGGAAAGAGAGTGCTGCGTTAGTTTTACATAGAAATCAGAAAGAAAAAAAGCACTCAGTTACTATGTGTGCATATGTGAGGGTGGTTGTTAAACACAGCAGCTGTTATATAGTATATGGAGGATCCCTCTATTCATCCTCCTAGTTATTTCACCATTCCTAAGGTCAAGGCTGCCTCTCTAAACTTTCCTTTCTGTTAATGCACAGCTATACATCCACTGCTGTGACGGAACCCTGAGGTGGTGCAAAGGCTACGGATCAGTCTTGTAGGTTGCATGTGTGCGTCATCAGTCTAGATTATTGTGAATCTCGAGACTACAGCTTTACGATTAATCACTTTGAATATATCAAAGGTTGTGTAACAGTTCATTGCGTCTTCTCTGGCATCATCTGCGACTTATTCACTTCTTTCACATGACCCTTGATGTCAGTGTGGAAGTGACTCACCTTCTCTCCGCCTGATACTTAGACTGCACCTTGTAATTCAATGTGAAGTATGGGTCCCTGAGGGTTTTTTCATCTCACCTCTTGTCCTTGTCTTTGCGGGAGTAGCGACTTCGTCCATCTTTGCTGTAGTTGTCACTCTCTGCAAACAGTGAGGATGTCATTGTTTTGCCCCACTTGAGCATCTTGCTCTTGGGCTCGCAGTCAGACGAGGGGTCCTTGTTCTCCAAGTCGGCCGCTGGGTCACTGTGGAGGGGGTAAGCGATGAGGGAAAGTGTCCCTTCCAAATCCTCCTCGAAGCTTACCGACACCACACCTGAGACAAGGGCAGAAAGAAAGATATTTGTTATACATCTGTGTCATGGAGCAGTGAAGAAAATATGTCTCTTATGAAGTATCAAAAGACAATTAAGCTGAGAAGATACAACAAGTTCTTAAGAGCCAAGCATCTCTTATTCCCTTCTTGTTGCTTATTGCATGAGTTACACTTACAGTGTAGTTTGTGTTTACAATCACATCTTTGAGACATCTCCTCCAATACCTGGACAAGACTATTACAGACAAGAAGAAGGGACTGAGATATGGAGCTCTCAATGCAACACAGAAAAGGAAGAAGAAGAGCTGGTCTAAAACACATACACACAGAATCATCTCCTAAGCATGTCAATTAGAAAGAAAAGCAGCAATGTAGAGAAAATATCAGGCCAAACACAAAAGACACAAGGCTATTCAACTGAAGTCAGAATGCTGTTTATTACCAACAATTTTATCTCACACAAAATGATGTGCAATGAACATATATATATCACATATAAACCCCAAAGCATTAGCACTCATATATACAAAAAGAATAATGATAAAGGTATAATGCGAACAAGCTCGTAGCTTCAGCACCAGACAAAGAGCATAACAAATAAGAGGCAGCATTGCAGCAAAGGTCCAGATGATTTCTGACGCCTCCACATCTACATTACAGTCATTCCAACGGAAGATTTATATTTGCACAATTGTTTGGATCATAAACAGCCAAACCCCTCCTCATGGTTCCATAATATGGTTGAAGGAGAAGCCGATATAAAGTGAAGGCGAAATGAAGATAAAGCAGTGAAAAAGCTGACACTGAATATGAAGGCACTGTTGCCAAAGGTGAGGATGGCAAAGCAAGAGAAGGAAGACGGAGGCTGGTTGTAATATCATCCTGTGATCACATGATTAATTGATCTGTTCGCTGTATTTTGGAGGTGAACATTAAAAGCAGCTGGGAGGCTTTTAGGACAATCGGAGGAAAGTGATTGCCTTGGAAAATATCAGCTTTCACTTCCCTATTGGGGACACAAAGGAAACAGCTGTACACATGCTGACACGTGAAGCAGCATCTTAAAGGACATATAAAGGAGATGTGTGACAGTAGATTGAATCAAGGTGTAGATTCTTATTATTCACTGTTGAGATTCACAGTTCAGTGACTTTAACCGACCTCACACTGAATGAATGAGGACAAAAAACAAGACATGTGAGGAGGAAGTCACTTGTTTAACCAGTCCAACAGTCTTTACATGTCAATGTCACACATCATGGTTCATGTCAGAGATCCTAAAGAATGCATGGAGGAGGGTAATCTGTCAGGTTTGGCTCTTTGATGCCCTGCCTGTGGTGGCCTCTACAGGTGAACTTGTGGTCTCTCTGGCAGCTGTTTGGATTTCTGGATCCGAACGAGGAGGGGGTCTCACTTTGTTCCTTTTTCACCAAGCTTGTCGTGTGGCAGGAAAAGATGCAGAAGCCCCTACCTGCTCACCTGGATTAGTGTGCTAATACACTGTCCTGTTTGCAGGAGGCCTGCTTGCATTTTCTACTGTAGCCCCCTCCTGTGGTGTGATGTGGTACTGCTGCTACAGGCAGACAACTAGAAACAACACTGGAGCAGCTGCAGGAGCTTCTGCTCTTAAAAATCTCTAAAATGTGCACATGTTGCAAAACAAGCTTCAGAAACGCAAGACATGTATGCAACCATCTACCCTGATGTCCAAAATGATGCACATAAAGCAGCAGAAAAAAACAGATGATGACACAAAAAAACACAACAACCACAGCACAGATTAGATAGCTTTCTTTACCTTTATACTGGGGGGTAAACTTCCTCATCGCAGCAGGGAGACTCTTGTAGAACTGATGCTCACGGGGGATGAGGGGCTTGCAGATGGTCTGCTCGCCGAAACGCAGGACGCAGGAATGTCCCCCCACCTGGTGCACGAAGGGCTCAAGCATCACTCCTTTCTCCATGTAGCACTGTTGGTGCTGCAGCTGCTGCTGCTGCTGCTGCTGTTGCTGCTGCTGCTGCTGCTGTTGCTTTTGCTTTTTCTCTGCATCCATGGCCTCCTGGGCCTGAGCCTCTACAGCCGGACTCATCCTCCTCTGGCCCTGACCACACTACCGCGGGCATTAGCCTCCTCACGCACGCACACACAATGTGGTGGGGGCCCTGTCTGGCAGGGACACGCACTCACTCGCACACTGCGGATCCACACAGACTAGAACTGATCCTGGTATCTCCCATTAAGATGCCCAGAAGCCTTTGCTGTGACGGTGATCGGTTTCGTCTGTGCACTCGGGGATTCGGCTGGTCGAAAAACAAAAGGCAGGAAGGAGGAAATAGAAGAGAAACAAAAGAAGCAGCTCAGGTTTAATGGATGTTTAAATCCCTTGCGTCTTCCTGTCTGGTAACTTGAGCAGCTGAGCAGAACAAAAAAAAAATAATTTTAAAAAACTTTTATGTCCGTGAGTGTTGAGGTTTAGACTTGTGCTGCAGTGGAAGGATAGCAGCAGAGACAGATCCTGCTAGTGCCTCCGCTGCAAACTGAGAGATCTCTGACAGCTAAGAACTGGCTCTGGACTGGTAAAGCTCTCACAAGCCTGACACTGGGCCCGCCCCTGTCACAGGAAATCCACCAATCAGGAGCAATCGAAGCATGTTGTTGGGTGGTAACCCTGAGAGGGAAAGAAGCAAGCAAACAAAGACAGTGGTGGGAGGGTGGAGTTTTGAGGGGAGAGAGAGAGAGACAGAGAGAGAGACAGAGAGAGAGAGAGAGAGAGAGGAATAAAAACAAAGAGGCAGGGAGAAGCTGAACTCAGCTGTTTTTCTCTCTATGTGACAGCAGTGTCTTTAATTTTTCAACTGACTGAATTAAATATCGGAAATATTGTTACATTGGTGGAAAATATTTTTTATGTAAAAATGCTCATCATTTATTAAAATTATTCTGATGAAGAGCATAAAAAATATATGAACATGTGGCTAAGAATTTTGACTACTTGTGTTTATTTTGCATTATTATATTGTTATACATACATTATAATTGTACCTTCTTTAACTATAGGATCTACAGCCGTAAAAGCACTCAACCAGGCAACTTTCTTCATATACAGTAAATTCATATTTTGGTTGTCCACAAATAAGTGATATTCTTATTCTTCTTAGTATAGCTCACTTGAATACTAAATTGAAGGATTTACAGAAACTGAAAGAGAAGAAGATACACCTGGCAACAAAGGTGAGGGTGTGGTGTGATGAAGATAGAGTGGGGGGAGGAGAGGTGGAGCAGGGGTTTTGCTAAGAGCTTGTGCCGTAGTCAGAGTGGAAACTATAATCCTCATCTCGCACCCTCCCGGTGCGTCTTGACAGATTAACGTAGCCAAGAAAAAGAACATCTGAGTTAGTCACTCACTGCTGTCGCCATTCATGCCCAGCCGGTGTTTTGTCCTTGCGTGCATGTGTGTGTGCATGTGAAGTGTACAGTACATTACAGTCGGACACTGGCTGGCTGCGCGGGGACCAGAGTCAGAAAGCCCAGCACTAATCTCCCTAATCCTGCCTCTTGAAAAACAAGAGGAAAATAGGCCATGACAAACAAGGAGAAAATAGCCACAGTTTAACTTAAGCATACATATACTGTACATAAGCAAAGCTTCATCAGGGGGGCCCCTGTAACTCCTCAGCACCTCCTACATGCCACTGCTCCAATATCTTTTATCAATGGACACAATATTGATAGATCTCTCATATCTCAGCAGCTCCCTGAGATCACTGCTTTGATGGAAAACAAAAAAATAAACTTTGGAAGCTAAAACATTTCCACTTTCCTTAGCCAGATGCTGGGACTAGTTGGCACAAAAATGAGTGATCAGAACTGTAAATAAACCCAACATTTAAGTGATTTAATCTTTAAGAAATAAATCTTAAAATGTGTTGATTAAAAACGTGCACAATGAAACAATGAAGCCCAACCTGAAAAAGTGATTTAGGAGCATGCAGAGGAAATGAAGTTGTTTGTGCCATGACCTTGACAGAAATAGGCCAAGCACAGCATGCTAGCAGTTTGGTTCCAGCATCTCACCTCCACACGGCTCTCCAGAGTCGTCGTAGTTTGAGGAACGCCTGCTGACAGCATCAGAGGTTATTCGACCTAGACAAAAAGAGAGAGGACTGATTTTAATTTATCAAACAAGGTACATAAGGAAACAGCTTTTCAGATGCCTTTTGTTTGTTCTCTCCTTCCAAGTCAAATGATCATAGTTCGATCAATAAGTAGAATATGTTTAGGCTGAAAAATAAACCCAAATCATTTAGATTCCACATGCTTGAACTGAGCTGATGATCTCAGAGTCTAAAAATACTTTGATTAAACTAAAACGCGGAGTATATATAGGGTTACTGGAGGGCTGGAACTTTATGTAGTGATAAGTATGAGTGGAGGTCACCAGTCCAACTGTAGCTGTGACCAATGAAGTCACAACACTATATTGGACAGAATCATTGTCTTTCTAGATGTTCTTTGCATATCTCGACAACTGTTCATCTGGTCAAGTTTACACTTGGCGGATTTATATATATAGACCTATATCTATGTATTATATAGATTTATTTAGTCAGAGATTGTCTAAAATTTTGATTTTTGTCCATGTCTGTTTTTTCCCCACCGAATCGTCACCAGTTTGGTGCAGAACATCTCTGGACCAAACCAGAAAAAGTTAGTACTTTGGATTTTTGATATTCCATACAGTTGTGCAGTAACTGACCCTCAAAGTTTATTCAGATGTTGTTGGCAGGTCTTATATTACATTATGTCATATCACTGGAATGCATTGTGCCATTACAACCACACTTGGTGGGCATATGTAAATACGATGTCTGACGGACCATGAGGAAAAACGTGGTGCTGCAGCAGCTTCATCTAAATATAGAGGAGGGTATTTCTGTATGTTCCTGTACATATGTATGACATATATTCACAGATCTCGAGAACTGTTCATCAATCAACTTTACACTCAGAGTGTATAAGCAGCACTTCTGGGGCCAAGCAATCAGCCTGTTCTGAACAGGCAGCGCACTAGTGATTTATGAAGGAAATTGCACTAGGCATACAGTGAGCCTAGAAACGCCTTTACTGGGTCTTTCATTACTGGTTTCTTCTGCCTGTGTTTAGTGACATGTCCAGTTGACCACATGTGCATTTCTTGACTTGTACAGGAAAAGTGCAGCATGGAAGACATAAAAACTGATATGAGGAGAAGGAGAATCTATCCTTGTGGATCCAGAAATCAAATCACTATGTCACCTCCAATACAATATGTACCGATGTATTACCCCCTGCTCCATATTCAGTGCTAATCAGAGTCAAAACCATGCAGACAACTGTCTCAACATCCTCACCGTGATTAACACATTCACTGAGCTCAGCAGGCTCACTTAGCAAACCTAAGCTGTCAGCTTTTATCTATAAACAACAACAGTGCAGCAAAGGGGACAGAGTGAGAGCAGGTATGTCGCTGAAGTTATCAAGTGACAAGCGGTTGAAGTTACACTGAATCAAAGCCACAGCAGCTCCACAGGGCTTTACAGCACATTCAGGCATCCTAGAAACGTGATCGGAAGATCTGTTGGTATCGAGAGGAGGCCTGTACACCCGGATGGTTTGTAAGTTGAGGGGGGGCTGCAGGAAGTGTAGGGCGGTGATGTAAGTCTTTTGCCCTTGTGCAGCCATGGACTTTGGAGGAGGAGGAGGAGGCTAATATAGAGGTGCTGAGTGAATTTAGATATAAAACAGATGATCAAGATATGGAGGCATTAGAGGGCAACATGAAGGGCACAGAAATAAAGAGCACAAATACACAGACACACACATGCACACTTAGATATATACATCTAATAAATTTATTTTCTCTATTATTATGTCCCCAGTTCCCAGAACCAGCTCAATATCCATTTTTGTATTGTTGTTGACCTTATCTCATCCAAGAGCCTTAAAAGATTTGGCATGAGACAAGTAATCTGAATGAGGTGGCATGGGTCTGGATTTATCTGGACTGGTTTACGCACTGGCCAAAGAGAAATGTAGCATAGACACATCGACTCATGTCCATCCTGTGCAGAACCTATAGCGTAGAAGATCAGTCAGAAGCCATGAGCATCACACACACACACAGAAACAGAAACAGCAATAGAGCCTGCACAACAAATCCTTAAGAAGACACAACAAGTAAACACAGTCACACACATGCACGCACGCTCTACCTCTGCTGGTAAACAAAGGTTTTACGTATGTGGTGATTTTACAAATGAATGACTTACATCACATCACACCAGATAATCCCACAAACCAAATCCTCAAGGGTCACCAAACACCCGAGCCCCCACTAAAAATACCACGTTGTTGGCGATTCGGGCTTTGCTATTAATACACAAAGTCTGCTCCAAGAGACAAATAAACACAGGGATCAGACAGAGGGGAAACAATTCACTGGCTGCCACCATATCTGCTAAATAGGGCAGAGATAGAGGTTGCTATACTGAGTCTCGGTGAGAAAACCTATTTTCTCTAAGACTGTACGGTGATGGTACGAGTTTGTAATAATCCCTGTATATCAATACCATACACAGTTAAAACTATGCACTTTGATAGTTAGCAGAGGCACAAGTGGGGGTTGTTGAGGTCATTCCACACACACGCCCATCCTGGAACAGTTTCCTGTCTGACATCTTTCGTCTCTTCCTGAACAGGGAGGTTAAAGACGCTAAATCTGACAAAAGCAGAAGAGATAGAAAATGAAGCAGATTTGAGTACTGTGATAAAGAAAAGAAGCCAGAGTGAGATTATGATGAAAGGAATACACAAAAGGTTTTGGCCTGCTTATCAACCTAATTAAGTTTTCAATGAGAAGTGCAGGACCTAATTATTCTGATGTCCTTGATTAATCATAGTATGGTGAGTATAGTAACTGTGTTATTCTAAAAATAGAGAAAATTGGTACAAAATTGTTTAAAACACTTTAATTCATTAATACCACTACATCTATAGGTTTACAATCTTAATACAGTTGATAGAGCTCATCTTATTTCAGGAGCTATATTCATGTTTTCATTCAGGGTGCAGTGATGTACATATACCTGCAATGTAAACGTTACCCTTAAATTAATTCTATTGGGGTAAGACACACTCATTAAACATAGGTGTGCAGGTATGTTATAGCATTAATAAAGGTTTACCAGATCCAGTGCCCTCAGTGGTCAATTTTAAACATTTCGCCTGGCTAAATTGTATATATAATGGAAGATTTACATCATAAAAATATTCCAGTCCAGTTTCCTTCGGCCTCAGTTTGTTCCGTTAGTGTTAACAGAAAAAACAGTGAAATGTGAATCTAAGAGAAGATGATGGGTCAGGATGATGGGTGAAAGGAAGTGGAAGAAGTCTAACTATAGCAAGCACAAGATTGGGAGAAGAGCAGGATTAAAGCCGAGGATCAGAGAAAAGGAGGACAGATAGAACTGTATCTGGAGCACCAATCCCCTGCCAATGGTAAGTTACATCACATCAATTAGCCAATTATTCAGCCTCACAACAATGCTAAGAGCAAGGGACACTTTTTGTACTAGGAGATGGCCATAAAGAAAAACACATTGGTGTTTTAAGACTTTAAAACAACACAGGGATGAACAGTGCTTCACTAAGATGTAGAAGGAAGTCTTCCCGATATCCAATGATCCAGTATTACTGCTAAAGTTGGCGACTGGATGGTGAGCCATTGAATTAAGAGAGCAGTAATGAAGCTGCAGAGCTCAGCGACGCTGGACACGGAATACGTACGTTCGACACCTCCTGGATTTATGCTTCACCAAACACACACTTGAACTGTCCAGACTTCTCAGAATGATTAGGCAGCTGGCTGCGGTCCACTGACACGATGCAGTCCAGCAACTGTCTTCTGGCAGAGAGCTGCTAACTGGTTCTTGCACTACTGAATGCCTCACGCACAATGTGGCTTCAATACTGGGGAAAGGCCCTTCAATTAATTTCTTTGCTGTTAGTTGTTTGTAAGCCCTTACAACAGTGACATTAATCCCATGCGCCCTAAGTTGTTTTGGTTCTGGGAACCTCCACATACTGGCCTGGACTGGGCTGGACTGTTTCCATGTTCCTCCTCTGCAGCTAAAGAGAGTCATAGGGCTCACCACCACGACTCTGGTTCAGTTTCTAAGAACATAGACAGGACAGCAGAGAAGTCTCTTCTCTCCCCTGACAGCCTTCTGGCTTGGTTGAAGAAAACCTCTGGTCTCCCAGACCTCGCTCGAAAACAAATCTGTGACTCTACTTAGAGGAAAACAGCAAGTTATTCTTAACCCAAAATTTGGCAGACAGCTGCAAATCACTCATTTTGTTTTCCATAAAAAAAAGAGAGAAACAACAAATGCTACAGGAATAAAAAAAATGATGTCTTAATGCCAGTATCTCCCTAAACACAAGCCCACAATAATATACAACACTCAAATCATTAGTGGGACATAGTCGCACAGTTTTCTTAATATTAGATCAGCCTGGACCAAGCGAGGCTGTGGGCAGGTAAAGGTCGACCCCAGATGACCATTAGAGTCTCACTGTGTTTCGCGTGAGTTGGGTTACATGCTGTTAGCATGTGATACCTGTCGACATATCAGTATCTTAGCTCCGAGTCAGGCTCCTAAGTCTGCGGTATTGGGGCTGAAGCCCATGTTCTGTTAATCTATCGATAGAAGCCTTTACACAGTTGTATGTCACTGACACTCAACACCTCATAAATATCTTCACGTGCAGCACAGTGGCACCAGAGACACTTGAATGTTTGCCAGGAGAAACACAACACAGCAACACATAAGCAGACACTCCAGTTTCAAGGCCAAGGGCTTCCTGTAGTGACTAATCTCTACAGACACTTTGATACAACTCTGGAGGCAAATAGGGTTGATAAAAAGTCAATTCATGACAACCAAAACATTGACACATGTGCACAGGGGATTCATACATGTAAAGGAGATATTCATAGGCAATCATCTATACTATCCTTTGATTTGATTAATTATTATACATTACATGATAACAATATTATATGAACTTCCAAAAAATTTAACTCAACAAAATTGGTTTAGTCATTTTTATTCCAGAAAATACATATTGGGCCTTTAAATGTGAGTAATTATTTTAAATGAATAATATATTTTTGTATTTAAGAGAAACAGGTTTTTGAAGAGAAATTTCAGTTTCATGCATACAGTGATTTATTAATTCAAATGTTTTCTACAATCAAAAGATATACAGGCTAATGCACCATTGGCAGTGTTTGGGGTGTCAAAATTCCAGGAAGTTTCAAAGTTGAAAACTGTATAGAGGAATTAACAGCAAAATATGGGAATAAATGGGAGCAAACAGGAATAAAAAAAACTACAAATCTGAAGGTTGGCCTTTAACAGGGACCTTAAATATAGTTAGGAAAATATATAGTAGCATAATCTTTGTTAAAACAACCAGATTTAAAGCGATAGTTCAACATTTTTCAAAATTAGCCCATACTCATTGTAATAGGTGCTTTAGCTTTTTTTGTTAACAGGCTGTTATTATCTTACAATGTGGTGAAGTGTGGAAGGTTTGGATAATATTATAGGGTAAATATATTTGATCTCTAATGGTATTAATGCTTAACTTAAGCTTATCTTAATACAAATAAAAAAAATATTCATATAGTACCTAGATGGTAAGTTAGGTGCTAAGTGTTGAATATTTCCAAAAGCTTTCCCCAGCTTAATTTCCCATGGAAAGTTTTTTTTTTTTTAAATTTACCATAAATTGTACACCCCTTTGCAACTCTAGCAGTGTTACAAATATATAATGGCGATGTTGAAAATCTGCAAATGGCACAGAGATTTTAGTTTTGAGTTTAGACTGACCATACATCACATGTCCTGACGAGATGAGCACATAGATGCGGTTGTGTGGAAGGGAACCGCAGCAGCGTCAATGAGTTGGAATAATCAAAGCAGGTCTCTCTTTTCTCAACCTGACACGAGAGGCAGACATCAGACATTCCCTTGATACTGAATCACTGAGTGTGTGTATATGTGTCAAATATATGCATTCTTAACATTTCCTCTCCTCCAAAGTCTGCCAAGTCCCACCATGCACAAGCCAACATGTGGTGATTGGATGAAAGGCTGCATAGCTCTCACACCAAATATAAACACACTCACCTCGCTGCCATATATAACAGCACTCATACACCTTATCTCATACTATTAAAAGCTGGGCACTGACGACCAACAATGACATGCCCTTGGTGTAGCTCTCCAGATCACTGCTCTTTCCAGACATTCACAATGTTTTGCATAGCCAAACAAAAACTGGATGCAGTTTTTACCCAAATAGGAAAGGTCAAAGCGTGGTGACCACTCACAGCCGTATCATGTGTCTGTTTATGTCTTTATCACTATGAAACAGAGCTATATTCACAAAAGAATAAATAAAAATAAAGGTAAAAAGAAATATTAGAAGAAACTGGGAGAGGCAATATTGATAAACACATAAGAAGAACAAGGAAGAAAGGGATTTTGTTGTGGAAGAATGAGCGCTGTCAATATGGGATGGACTGAAGGAAATATGAAGTCAAGGCTTGAAACCTGATATTAACATATTAAAAGATATGGGATCATTGAGGGAGACGGACAACTGCTTCGTCTGGGACACCTAATATTGTAAATTTAGCATAGCCTGCAGAAGGCAGTCTCAAGGCCAGATGAATATTAATCCTTGGAAAAAACTCATGCGTGCAAAAACATAATACGGTAATATAAGGTTCAAAGACAGCGTAGAGTTGCAGAAAGGCAGAGGCTTTTTGCAGACTGACCTCTAGAAAGTTCACATATTCTTTACATGCATATACATGCTCCCTCAAACAATAGACAATACACAAACACAAGCAGAAACACATTCTGTCACACACATGGACACATTCTTGACATTTAGAAAGTCTATTTAATGTGAAAGAAATGAGAGAAGCTTGGGGCCATCAGACAGTCTTAGTGGCTGGATTCTGCACTTCTCTCTGCAGCATGAACTCAGCATGTCAGCATGAGAAATGTAAAGCAGGCCTAGGTGTTTGTTTGTTTATCCCTTACTATCAAAATTGGTGCAGAACAAGAAAAAATATAAATAGCAGTTAAATAAAATCACAATATCAACGTTATCAAAATATTAATTAGTGTGGCTTATGTTGGGGGTTTTATGTGTTATTTCAATACCTGTACGGCAGGAGAAGGTGACTTGGAAGAGGCACAAAGCTCCAGTGTAGCATAGGTGAGAAAACACTAGGGAGACTTATAGTGAAGCACGTGATAAAATGCATAGAGTGTTTACAGAGTGTGTGGGCAGCCAGGGATATTGGCTGTTGATACAAAGTGGTGTGGGTGCTGTGTTGGCAGCGTTGCAGCGTGTTTGTGTGCCATCGACTGCTCTGCACTGCAGTGCTTGTGTGTGCACGTGAGGAAGAGCGCACATGTCAGAGGATTAGAGAAGAACCCACCCAGATCCTCTCTGAAGACCCCCTCCCTCCCTTCAGACAAAATCTACACCCATTTCTGCGCTAATGCAGCCCTCATTTCTATCCTTTTGTCATGTAAACATAAAGGCCTCAATCTCCCCCCAAATAGCAGCATGTATCCGCCATAATAAGCACTTCAGCCCCTCGACCAGCAGTCTACCCAGCAATCTCACATAATTTCGACAACTTTCAGTCCAATACAGCTGACATTTACAGAACCCTATTTTAGAACATCTTATTCTGGAGAGTCTAAACTGTGCTTTTTACATTCATCACCTGCAGCCTACTGCGATAGCCTCCAATTATCCTCTCATCACCCAGTTCTGTTAAAATTTGGATAACTTCTTGACTCTCCTCCTGTCAGACCGTCCCTTCTGTACCTTGATAGTGAGCAGTGCAAGTGATAGATGAGCAGGGTGGTGAAGAGGACACGAGGACTCCCGGGGTTTGGGGTACTGGGGTTGATGATGGTTTTTGAGTGGGTGCTGATGTAAAAACCTGGCCTTGTTCCTGAGTGAAGAGCACCGGGGCCCCACAGAGAGAGGCAGAGAGAAAGGAGACAGCTAAATGATGTGCAGTGGAAAAATACTGCAACCGCTTCTGCTTAACACTGCTGGGAGGTAAAATAGGAACACACCTGTGAGCAGAAGATACACACTCCGCTCTACTGTTTTTCACCCAAATCCAATTGATATTTGAGCAAAGCAACAGGGCTGGCTGAACAAAATACCCAGAACCACTTCCAGAGTCCAAACAAAATACCCAGAACCACTTCCAGAGTCCAGGTTGGTTATTTTTTTCTATTAGGGATTGTAGAGAATGAGAGGTTCAGCATTAAAGTGTCTGAACTGTTTTCACAAGGCACACTGCCTCCATGTATAGCATGAGAAATATGACATTCAAGGTACATTCTTTGCATTTATGTGTCTCCATATTAGTCATTTGTGAGGTACAGGAAGAAACCAATAGAACATCAGCTATAGGTTGCTAGTAAAGGTGCAGCCTGTCACCTCGGCCAATTTATATGCATGCACGTTTAACACTATGTGGTTGAACCTGAATGTGCAAAAGGGTGGGAAGTGTAAACCAAAATGTGAACCTGAGAAACTAACAGGCTTGCAGTCTTTACCGGAGCGCCACTGTGCAGAATGATGCAAATTCAGAGTATAACACCAGAAGGCTGTTTTCATGTTCATTTGCAGAAAGTGAAAGCTCTTTTACGATTTAAAGGCATCACTAATTTGGGAACGATTTTGTAGGATGGTTTATGGCAAGAGACAACTTCTCTTTTGATCCTGTTTGAATTATGCCAATCACAAATATGAGGTTCTCAACTTATATTACTACAAGGAGTTTTTCATTTTAGAAAATTAAACAAAATAGGGATTCTTAATAGTATTTTGTGAAACTGCTCGTGAACTACATCTCTCATCTCAGCTAATGTATACAAACATTGGCAAATTGTGGAGAGTGGGAGAAATATAGCTATAATGTACACAACTTTGGGTTTGTAGTTTTTCTAATTACACATATTCACACTTGTATACTTCAACAATTTTACAACAAACCTGTGACTTTCTTGTCTTGACATAATCTTTCTGGACTACAGTCCCATAGAGTAACCAGAAGGTGGAAGTACTTAGGCTTTTTATCCTAAAAGCCTTCCAGTGCACAAACAGGACAGTAGGAAACATCTTGTGTCCAACAGTTAAACTTTTAAAATTATTATTATTATTTGCATAGTTTGTTGAAAAACTACATCAGGAATGCATTACCATTCAAAGCAGAGTATTTTACATAGGCTACATATTATAACATGTCTGAAGGGAATCTTTAAACATTATTCAAGCAGCTTCCTCTCCAGCTTATTTGATTTATACCTTCAAAAGCCACACACTTTTATTTAGGCTACTTTGGACTAAAACATCCCCAGATAGTTCAACAATTTCAACTTAAGTCCTGATGAGCCTACATTATTACCTCTGCCAGATCAGCTTGATGCAAAATGTATGTTATGAGACACGGACATGCTGGTGAAAGTGTAACAGAAAGTCACATAGCTGTAATATCTAAATCAGACACAAGGTCTATCCTTATGATGGCTTACTTATGAGGTATTTATATCAATCTTTAAACAGGGTCTAACAACTTTGTGCTGAACTCCATCGACAATGTCTAGTCCCCACTCAGCTACACTAAGAGCCAGGGCAATAAGGGCAAATGGACACACCCTGCTTGTGTTTTAATTACAACATGGTGGACCACATAAGGCTAGCTCATTTTCACCCCCCTGCTGAGGATGTTTTCATCCACAGCTATGCATAAATGGACACAGTACCCTATATATCTGCACCCCCCAGACCAAACGCTTACATAACGCAAGCATGACCTAGTAACATGACATCTGAGATGGAGCCAGGGACCGATGGGGAGGTTGGGAACGGACTCACAGGGAGGGGATGGCAGATGGGGATGGGCAAGACAGGTTGCAGAGAGAGACATTAATTGTTAAAATCTATGCGCGAGTTTGCGCAGTAATTTTAGTGTCCACAAAAAATGTCAAAGCTATTTGATAAAACTAAAACCTTGATGGTTATGGTATGAGGAACAAGGAACGCTGGCAAACAAAGTCCCTCTCAAGTCTTCCACATACCAAGTGAAAACAATGACTCTGTGTTTTCTTTTTGAACCCAACCCTACGCTAATTACTTGTCTTTGGTTTCTATGTATAAAGCTTCTATTTTAAATGTTCTCATTTATTAGGCCTCGCAATTGGCAAGTGCACCAGCACTCAAGTAAAGGAGAACCACAGACCTGATGATGAACACGTCCACACAAGAAAAGAATAAAACAATTAGCATGAGGATCACAGCACTATATACAGGTAGCCTACCTGTAACAAATACAAGCTCAGCCAATAGCCATTATTGTGAGTGAGACAAACTGGAAAGGACATGAAATGGACAAGAATGAACTCACAGGGAGGGAAGTGGCAGATGGGGATGAGGAAAACAGGTTGCAGAGAGAGAGAAAGTCAAGTCACCCATGGATGGTCAAAGAAGATGCAGACAAAGAAGATTTCAAGGAAGTTCTTGCCTACCTGTGTGAAAAAGTGAAAATACCTTTTGGCTGGCTCTGAAAATCGGATCTTCACACCTGCAAGATACACAAAAATGTATGAACACCACTTGACTTATGACTGTACTTCTATTGCTGAGCAAAAGGTCTTGGTTACACACACAACAAAACCCCAAAATAGAAACTGTTCATTCCATGCCACTGACCTGTCCAACTAATCAGATGCAGAACAATGGCGAGGAGACTGAGGCACTGCTCAGGTACTTCAAATCAATTGC
Organism: Lepturacanthus savala; assembly: GCA_030544235.1. Classification (NCBI taxonomy): domain Eukaryota; kingdom Metazoa; phylum Chordata; class Actinopteri; order Scombriformes; family Trichiuridae; genus Lepturacanthus; species Lepturacanthus savala. The sequence goes on from CM060463.1 coordinate 10,226,632, forward strand.
AGCTGGAGAGGCCACAGGGAGACACTAGGCCCTGCGTTGACAAAAATAGAACAAAGAGTAACTGGAATGGACAAAGGGCACAGATTGAATTATCTGGAGGGAGAGAAATTGTTGGAACGGTGATGTGAGACAGAGAGGCGGAGAGACAATGAAGGGAGTCAGAGGCCAGAATGACAGGTATGGATTCAAAATGAGGTGGTAGAGCCAACAACTGCTTAGACAGTCCAGTGATTGTGAGAACAGAGGTTAAATATAAACTCAGTAATCCCCCAACAAAAGGCCACTTAATGAGACTGCTTGGACGGCAGGATGTGAGGTGGAGGGATGGAGGTGGAGGAAGGAATGGAGCTGGCAGAGGCCCAGGATTGTGCCACAGCCGCTCCAACCAGGTCGGCCTTCCATCGAGTGGAACGAACTCATGCTCAGTGCCTTCTCAATGACAAATACCGCGGTCCCCTTCTCCGTCCAACTGGTTTCCATCACATAGTCCAACAATCTGCCCCAATGCTGAGCTTACGGGACCATGTTTCTCCTGAGAAAACTACTCACTGCTACTGATCAGACACATTAAGTCAACATGGAGATTATTATACGTAGTCAGGATTAAAACCCTTTCCATGACAGGCATGATGACTCACTGGTATATCCCAGAACTAAAGGTGAACGATAGCTATGGTAGTCACCCTGTTGCATTAGAGCGATTAATTATTCAGAAAGGTCAAAGAAACGCCGCTGGCTCCAGGCCTAGGCCATGCTTTGATACTTGGGCCTCAAATGAGGCGCAGGCACAGTGTTACTTTCTCTCTCTGACACAATCCTGATATGGTTTCATACCGTCCATATCCAGACATGTCAAGTGTCTATTTCTGCACTCAGTTTTGATCTCAAAGGGAAGCCCTTCCGTGTGGCGATAGAGACCAAGCTCTAATAAAATCCTCTCCCATAAGGCAACGAGACAGGCAGCGAGAGGCATTAGAGGATCTACATTCATGCTTCATATTTCTGTCACTAAGCCCATGCTCACAAGCCTCTAACTCAACTCTGTGTGAGCTCATATGCCTCAAATCCAAGGTAAATGTATGACCAAGTTTCTGTAACAACTTAATGTGTAGAAACCCATAAATTAGAACATAGAAATGCCTTAAAAGCTCAGATAATAGACTACATTGAGAAATAAGGTCCATTTTGTTAAAAGCATCCTGGCTGGTTTGCTGACTAAAGTCATTATATTCCACTTAGCACTGTGCCATAAAAAATGGCAGTGTGTATGAGCATGTGTAACAAGATCTTTCGGATCACAGGACCGGGAGATTAATAGGGGCTGACTGATTGACTGCAAGAAGTTGGATGATTAAAGTGAGCAAGCGAGGGACAAGCTAACCGTGCAATGGCTGTGTGGATTACACAAGAAGAAGAGGCCGGACGGAGGCTCTGTTATGCCTTTGACAAGGAGAAATACAGAAAATGATTTCTCTTTCTTAAAAATCACATCTAATGTTCACTGATAACGCAAAGAAAATGCAAATGCCCACTTACACAGCCAACTTGTCATGCATGTACTGTCCGTGTATTTGTTATGAGAGCATAACTTTGACTTTTTGAAACAGGAGATTTAATAGAAGTCAGCCCATTTTGGACCTCCACTGAGAACAACTCTAACCCCCATCCCTAATCATCGCTGGTAAGTTACGACACATGAACTGTCATCTTGCGAATACACAAGCTGTCAACAGTTTCCCCTTTTCTCCAGAGTCTGTACAGCAGCACAGAAAAACACTGCAGAAATCCACAGATCAGACGTGATCTTGCCAAGATATAAATAATCATCATATACATTATATTCAAGGAATGCTCCTCAATGCTGTTTTAGCCTGACCATTCAGGTATTATCCCATTGAACAGAGCCACAGTAAATTAGTTCCTAGTATTTCCTGCTCAGTTTTAAAACCTAAACCTTTCAGATATTGACTTTATAAAGGCATTTACATTAAAAATAACAGAGCAGCTAGATACATGAGTTTCGTAACAAAACAACTGTGTTGTGGGCACAAAAGTCCAATATTCCCCTCGAATTTTACATGACTACAAAACACTAAACCTACTTATTGAAAACACATCAAGTTCCTTTATTATCAAGGGAGAAAACAGAATGTTGTGGTCTCAAGTCATTGACCCCTTTGATTTTTTTTTTCTTAGAAAGTGAACCAGAGTCGTCTTGCTTTTCCTGGAAATACATCTACACATATTATGTTTCTGCTGTTACAAACGGGGAATTTTCAAACAGTAGATTATATAATTGTTTATCCTGCACTGCATGTGTAGCTAATGTGAGCCATATATCAGTGTACATAGGACTAGAGGCCAGTGTGAGCATGATGCACACATGTACTGTGGGAGATCGTGCAAGAGAAAATGAGAGGGGTGTGAAATATGTGGTGCTAAAATTTATCTTTAGCGGGAGGACAGCTTGTCATCATCCATGCAGCCACCTAGCTTCAGTTTCCACTGACTCTGAATACTATTGCAGCATGGGGGAACCCTCACTATATCTTGTGTTACATAAGGGCTTAAGAAGAGTCCTAAATGTTGGGGGGAGATCCTTGAGGTTCCCATTTGCTGTACAATGCTTTGAAAAACGGTATTGTCCACTGGCTACAGTGAACTTTAATTAAAACTGCAGGACACCAATTAAACCTAAGAAAAAATCGAATGAGTCTAACCACATGTGCTTTACCATTTGAAACCCGTATGGGAGAAGACAAGATATTAAATAGAATGCTTTGTAGTTAGAACAGGCAAATGCTATAAACAATTCAATTGTTAAATCAGTCAATTCTCAAATGAATCAAATCAATAATTGTTCAAGTGTTATGAGCAAAGATTCAAAACATGTTCTGACTACAGTTTCTCCATTGTGAGGTTTTGCTGCTTTGCGCGATTGTAAATTTAATATTTTGGGGGTTTGAACTGTTGGATCGATACAAGAATATCATTTAATACATCACCTTCTTACTCTGGGTAATTATCGTGGACATATTTCACTGTTTTCTTGTATAGTGTAGAACAAACAGCTGATAGAACTGCAACGCTGTACGCTAAAATATATCTTTAACAAACAGGAAAAACACGAATTATATAACAAATGTCACAATTTAAAATACTGACAGAACTGTAACTATGGTCTCAGTCTTTTTTTCATTTGCCACGGTGTTTTCCTAACTTTACTGCCTGCTTGTATTTAGCCCTCCTCCAGAACTGTGTCCATTACCGTTAACTCACACGCTGCTGATAATATTCCACATGGGTTTAGCCACAAACTGCACTTTAAAGAGCGAACTGTAATAATAATATAACACAATAACATAACACAAGGTAGCATTAACCAGATAAATGTGCTCAAATGACCCAACACCTGCTGCCTGGCTCGTGGTAACCTTGGTTACGCAGAGTAAATAAGACAAAATTGGACGCTTCTTATTTAGCGACGGTGCAAACTTCCTCATTCAACGTCCACGAGATGCTGGAGTTACACTGCGACTCAAGTTTAATTTTTAATTTAGGCCGAAAATGCGCGAAAATGTAAAATTACCTCTTAACTCCACAGTTGCCTTACGGAGCCCACTTCGTTTTCAAGTGTAATTTCCGGTTGTGGCAGCCGACTCTGATTGGCCCACTACACCGGAAGTAGCTTTTTGGATGCCATGGTAACAAGAGCGCTATTATTATAGAGCCATGACCAAGGTTCTGATGTAAATAAGAATAAGACTAAGAATAGGAATATGAAAATATCTTTAATTTTTAGGCATTTTTTAATAGACTAATGTATTTTACTGTTGCCCTTAGATATTTTCTTCACAGAAAGTGCTCACAAATTGTGCTTCCATGTAAAGTTGAAGCCTAAATGTAATACTTTAACTTTTAGAATTTTTATTATGGACGTAGTTGATTTTGTTGTTGGTTTTGTTGTTAAGGTGATGTTATTGATTGTCGTTTTATCAAACAATGTTGTCACCCAAGGCCAAGACTGAGTTAGGTTTAAACATTTTTTTTTGCAACATTTATTGTGAAATATGTATGCATTAAATGGAGATGTTAATTTTAGCATCCATTTTTATTCTCTCATTATTAAATTGTCTAACAAAAAATGCCCAAGCCTTTGTTAAAACCAAAACCTACACCTTTCATGGTTATGGTATGAGGAACAAGGAAATTGGCAAATAAAGTCTCTAAGTTTTCCACACACCAAGTGAAAACACTGACTTTCAAAGTGTTTGCCTTTTGGACCCAACCCTACACTAATTACTTGTCTCTGGTTTCTATATATAACACAGTTTCTATTTTAAATGTCCTCATTTATTGGGCCTCGCAGTTGGCAAGTGAGAAAAAAAACACAGAAGTGATGATGAACACATTCACACAAGAAAAGAACAAAACAACCAGCATGAGAATCGCTGCACTACATACAGGTAGCCTACCTGTAACCAATACAAGCTCAGCCATTAGCCATTGTTGTGAGTGGAAAGCACATGAAATGTACAAGAAGAAGTTCACAGACAGGGCATGTAGACTGGTGCATCTGGTAGTGTCAATCTCCAGTGGATGATGTCAGTGATCTTCATGTGTAAGGCTTGGAACATGCAGAGCAGGGGGTCAGTAATACTGTACCTACGCAGGGACTCAAGGAAAAAAAGCTCTACTGACGTTAGTAATAACCTTATGGGGGAAACCTGAGAAGCGAATGACAAATATATATTTTCATTCTTTGCATGATTATATTTTCTCTGCTTACACAAGCAAAAGGGACGTGACAAATTAACTCACCATATGGGATGATTTTACCACAACTCATCTATTGGCTTGTTTTATTGTTTACACATCTACTCAAAGTTCAGACACCACTTTAGAGGCATTCTTCAGCGAGGAGAACAAAAAGAGCAAAGACTGCAAACCTCTCTGAATCACAGCTTTCATTTAGTGACGTAGGCATTTGCAAAGGTCGGCTCAGTCGGGAGAAAGAACAACACCGATCGAACAACAACATCCACACGGATTACTCGGAGAAACAAGCCTCCCCGCTGTCCTTGGCACTGGTTCAAGGAACAGAGAGTGGGTTCGTTACTTTCTACTCAGCCAGTCTGAGGGGACAATGCCTCCTTTTGTCTCTAAGGACAAAAGTGAGGTCATACTCTGTTCCCTTAGACAGCCTTCCCCTTGTCGCATTTGAACTGTATGCATCATGGTGGGTTATGTCACAAGAGCTCCACAACAAGACCATCTTAGTAAAACACTGGCATACTGCTCCTCTGTAGGCCAGATCTCTCCAGTTTAAGGACTCGCTTATTTGAGTTATGCAACATCATTTTCTATAATGACAGAAACTTGTTAAGCATCATTCATATTCATGATGGCAACTATAATCCAATATTTCTCGTTTATCATGTTCAACACGTTTGACACTTTAGTGACAGTGACACTGACTTGAATAATACTGACTATTTACCTGGGGTACACTGTCACTGGGAGGAAGGTTAAAAATATTGAGTGGTTTGGTCTGGAAAAAGTGAGGGAGTTTGATTGGTTGGAAGTCATGAATAATGATCTGAACTGTGTGTGTGTGTGTGTGTGTGTGTGTGTGTGTGTGTGTGTGTGTGTGTGTGTGTGTGTGTGTGTGTGTGTGTGTGTGTGTGTGTGTGTGTGTGTGTGATATAACTGGCTATAAACAGGTTATAGCTATGATTGATAATGAATATGAATTATGATACAGTATATAAATGCTTGAAATGTGGCAAATTCTCAAATCACATAGAGTTAGGGTTGTAAAATTCTGGGAATTTTCAAAGTTGGAAACTATCAATCGGAATTAACTGCAATATATTGGAATAAACAGGAATAATTTTTTTTTTCCCTTTAACAGGGAACGTAAATATAGTTATGGAAATAAAAGCGTAGCATGATCTTGGCTAAAACAACAAGATTTAAAGGGATAGTTCAATATTTTTGAAAATTTGCCCATAGTCATAGCAATAGGTGCTTTATCTTTTTTTGTAGGCTGTTTCCAGACTAGCGGTGCAGTTGCTCAGATACTATTATACAGCTATTACACAGAAATTTGTTGGTGTCCCTCATCAAAGACAGAAAAATACACAATCCAGTAACTCCCAAACGCTGTGGTGGACGAGTTGTGACCTGCAGATTTACCACAATGAATTAATAACTAACATTATGTAAAGTATTTACTCAGGACTACTTTCTTCAGTAAGCCACTGGGCGGAGTGATACAGACTGCAACCTTAGGCAGTGGCGGCCATATACAACCCTGCATCCAGTATATAAGTGTGTTCACGCTGACAATGATGGTAAAATATATGAGAAGTCATATAGTGGAATCCTACACAGAGAAATTAGGAGAGTGAATATCTCATAAGTTGACCAGAAGCATAACTCAAAATGAATGCTAATGTTGCTCTGTTTGTTACCACCTTCACCAACTTTATAATGTCAGGAAGTTTGGTCGGTGGATTTGGTGGAGAGACACTAGCGGTGTCAGTTTTGCTGGGTAGAAGTCAGTGCTGCTCCAGTTATGCAAGCCTTCGAGCGATGCCAAATCGACTGGGACGTCTGTGGGAGCCGCTTGCAAGTGGAACTAGATTGAAAAGAGTTTTGAATAATTAGAGCAAAAAACTTCCTCTCCCCACATCCATCCGGCTGCCTGGACTGCTCTCCACCTGCGGGTTTCATTCAACCACCAAAGTGAATTGGTTCAGAGCTTGACTGGCATCTTCAGGCATTCTTTGTAGCTCTCCAAGAGCCGTGGGAAGAAAGCCAGGAGGCAAAGTGGAGGAGAATGAGGGAGAGAGCGAGATCTTGCATAACCGACAGGAGAGGATATAACACAGCAACAAATTACATAGCAATAAATGAGAAAGCAGAGCGTCCATTAGAAAGAAAGCAAAAGTCACATAAGTAGTTTGTGATGTCTGATGCCAAATTTTTTTAAGCAAGTTGAACCATACATGAGAAATACAATATAAACCCAGTCCTGATACACTTGTAGCTCCTCTCCTCTACACTAATGGTGCATTTCATTAAAACTCCCTCCTAGCAACAATAAAGAAATTAAACCATCAGCATCTATTTTGCATTATGTCAAATGAAATAAATATTACTTAGTTTTTAACACAGTAATGTTTAAAAAAACAGTTTTCAGTTTAATTTCCAGTGTCATTAATGTCTATTAATAGTGTCTCTACATAAACTTGTGGTTATCATAAGGAGACACTCATGCAAATGATTCACTGTCTTTAAAGCACCAAATCGGTAGTAGGAATTAAATCAAAGGCTAAAGCTGGATACATTTATATTTTACTACTCAACATGAATCCATGAAGTCTGATGTATCAACAGTAGCATTATATATTATTGAGCAACAATGCATGTGACTTTCTCATTCATTTGTTATTTGTGCATTTTTTTCCCATTTATCTGTATCCTGTTCCTACCGCTCCAGTTTGTTTCTCGTCTTGTTTTATTATGTAATTTCACTCCTGGAAATCAAGTTTTATCGTAACCTATGTTATCAGGGTTTAATTTTCTACTCACTTAAAAAGTAAACACCTTACAGGAATAACCTTTCATTTTGCAGGATTTTGTGATTAGGTTCAGGCTTCTATCAGGCCCAAGCAGTGTAGCCAAATTGATCTTAATATGTTTTCTCAGCTCCCTCCATCTGTCTTTGGTGTTTCTCCTGCAATTGTTTGCTTTTGTAATTGACTGTGAGTCTGCAAACACTGTGTTCCTTCACACACACACACACACACACACACACACACACACACACACACACACACACACACACACAATCCTGCCACATATCAGAACATTTTGCACCTTTTCTATCCCACCGTCCCCCTAATCCCCCACGTTGTTAGTTCTCTAAAACACTTTCTGTTCGTTCATTATCAATGCACTGTTGATTAGCACATCACCACAGAGAGCCAGTTGGCCATTCATTGGTTTCAATGGGAGTGACGTAAATCCCTGACCTGCTCGGTGCCCCGTGGTCCGGACCTGCTCTCTTGAACCGTGGCTCTCTTGCCTCTACACGCCTCGGCTGGCTCTGAGACAAGTTAGAACAGCTGAGAGAAGGCCAGAGCCTCCAAATGTACCGTAGGAGGTCCCTTAATCCTATCCCATTCATGCTGGGGCTCTTCTGGCATGATTTGATGTCTAATGTGACCTAAATATGTAACAAAAGCCCTCTTTTGTTACATAATCGCTTATTTTTGCACCAAAGAGTTTCAGCTGGACGTGACAGAAACCTATTAAACCAGATTCTGGTAGCTGTTGTTTGCCTGTCTGTTGTTACAGTAACTTTACATCTGACTGCTTTTATATCAACGTCAATTCAATTCAGGTGCAATTAACAGGTTTTCTGACATTATAGCCCTTGCACTACAGACATCTCCATACTTACAGTTTAGATAAATATTACTAATATTACTACTACTAATAATAATAATAGTTATAATAATGCGTTGTAATCGGAACTCGGAAAGATCGGACCTCTATCAGAAAAGCGCATGAGACCGGCCCTTGAACTCTGAACTCGGGAAGGATCAAGCAGCCCGAGAAGAAGAGAATGACGTCAAAGCAAGATGGCACAGCACACCTTCATTTACTTATTAATGCAGGCTTCTTGTTTTACACATTAGATGTTTAAGCAATGGTTAAGAACGGGACATTTGGGGAAAGGGAATACAGAATGAGCTTACACCTGCTAAGTAAATGGCGTTTGTCTTTATTTCTCTCCCTCAATTAGCTAATGTACTTCCCCAGCAGTACTATTTGTTGCTCGAAAGGAAACACCACTTTACTGTGATCGGCAATGAGTTTTTACAATGAATCGCATTTATTTCGGAAGTTCCGATTCTGATATTTCCGAGTTCCGAGTGCACACGAACGCAGCATCTGTTAAAACAGTCGAATGAAGGTGGATGTTTACTGCAGTTTGGTTTCAACGTGTGTATATCAGACGTTTAATATCTAAAATGCTGTCCTCAGCTGCCGAAACCCGGGATCGAACCAGGGACCTTTAGATCTTCAGTCTAACGCTCTCCCAACTGAGCTATTTCGGCCTGTGAGATACATCGAGACCGACATTCACCACATACATTAGGTAGCGCTGTTGTGTCTACACGTGCATTGTCAATGCATGTGCGAGTTTGTACGAGAATTCCACTTCGAGACTGAATTCCCTGCAGTAAAGAGGACTGTCGTCTACTGGGTTGCAATTAAGGCAATTTAAGATGCATTTAGAAATCCTTCCCCAGCCCAGTGCATGAAAGAAAGTTTTAAATATTCACCTTAAATCCACAAAGTGAGGATACACAGACACTGCAACTCCGTATTACAGATATAGTTTTCTATTAGTTGTTGCCGACCGTATTATTATATACATGAAAAAAAAAGAAAAAAAATCCATTTCATTGCCGAAGCCTGGGATCGAACCTGAGACCTTTCGATCTTCAGTCTAACGCTCTCCCAAATATTACGGTGTGAACGTGATTGTGTGAATCTGGCTGTGCAATGTCAAGGTGTGTCCACCAGAGGTCGTTCTACTGTAAGGTATTATGATGGCCAGCGTTTTAAGAAATATTTTACTTAATTGTTCAACAAAATACTACTTTATATGTAGAAAGCATTTATATTAGGAGAAAATAGCTGAATGTGCCCAATAGTTGACAGTATAGTGTTACTAGTCTATTGTCACTGTGTAGTATGTTCCAGAAATGAAGGTTGAAATTAAAGACATATGGAATTCATACAATAAAACACAAATGCACACATAGCATAGCATCATTTTTCATTCTACTGGCTCTTTAAAAGATATACAAGTCATGAGAGGGGGTTACGAAAATTATATCAATTTTTAAATAAAATTTAAATGTTCTAATTGTTTATAAATAACCTAAAAGAATAATGACTACTAAGATTAAGATAGTCAATATAGTAATATCACTGCAAATAAAGAAAATCACAAACTAAAACATAAAGAAAACAGAGGTTTTGTGGTACGAATCCTCTCAGAGATACCGGGACACGTGTGTTCATGTAACTATATTTATTTTATACTGAAAATGAAGATCAGCCATTGTTAAATAAAAATACACACGTAACCCTGTTCTTAAAATTACTATCATTAAGAAGAGCTGCTGCAACTCTGACCTTCAGTTGTACTTGTGCAAGTTAGTTTGTTCAAGTCATTAGGTTGAACTCACAGGGTGTTGACAGGTTGGGAGAAGCTTGTGGCAGAAAGTGGGTAGATTAAGCCCAGATGGTGGCAGACAGCGAGCAGGCAGGGAGTCCATGATGGAAGAGGTCGCAATGACGCTTCAGCCATTGCAGCATTTGTGGCAGATGTTGAACATGTTGCACAAAGACCCTATTTATGTGTTTAAGCCTATTTGCTCTTCACTGATGTAGTGGTGCAATTCTATCATTGAAATCGTTCCATCCGTCTATTAACTCCAACAGCATGTGGTCATTTGGAAGAACTTGGAGACTTCATATTAGCAGCTGAGAACACTTTGTGAATTGTTAAAGTTAGTTTTTTTTGTTTGTTTTACATTTTCCGCATCAATTCCTTAAATTCCCATTAAAATCCATTTTTTTATTACCTTACATGATTTCTTCTACTACTGCTTATTTTTCTCAAAATGATTGTGATAGAATGTCGGCTCCACAGCTCCATCAATAAAACAAATAGAACATTTTTTAAAAATTGCTCACATTAATTTTTGTCATGTCAATCTTCATTCTGATATGTTTTTTTTTTAATGATTATTTTCACATTTTGCAGATGTTTTTCATGTTTTACTGAGGACAATTTATGGAAATGGCATGCTCATTGATATAAATAATAATTACTACTGTGTATTGCTTATACAATATGGAATATGGAACCTTTATAGATGTAGCCTATTTAAAACAATATTAAAAAATTTTTCAATAACAAGCTACAGTGGAGATTTCCATATGTTTCAAACTGATGTTTACTTATGTATATTTATAGCCTGCAATTTCTCAAATGTATGCATTAATCCATGTTTTTATTCTAAAATTTGTCAGTTCATCAATTGCAGATCTTATGTCAAAACCTAAGGTCAAACCAGCAACATTTAGATTTTCAGTCTAAAAACAGCATTTTTTCTTGCACTGAAACTTTAGTGCATCGTAGCATCATGACTGCAGAGGTCCCCGTTGAGTTGCCTTCTATTATGTAACAGCAATGAAATTCATTTCCCCAATCAATGACAAATTATTGTCATCAAGACTTTGTTTAGGATGTAAATTTCAATTGATTCAAACCAAAAACAAAACAAACACCTGATTGTTGCGGTTAAACAGTTTATAAGTGCTGCTGGTTTATCGCAGGCTCCATCCCACATAAATGACCTTTTTTTTTCCTGTGCTGCAGAGGTCTGGAGTGCCTCCATGCCACGCAATGCATAAAGCCCACGCTGAATATGTGTGTATAGTATAACACAGTGGGAGGAGACTCGAATGCTGCCAGGTACAGTGGGAGAAGTTTGAGTTCTCTTGCAGGATTTTACCATAACAGTGGCAAACAATGCTAAAATTAACAGATAGCACCACCCACTCTCTATATTATTAGCTGCTTTGTGATTGCTATAAATGAAGTGAACACCTCTCTGTGTGTCCCCTCAGCTACTGAGGGAATAATCATGGGAGATACTGTATATGGACATACTTTTGTCTATAGTTTATCCTGTAAATCCAACAAACTCATAGCAAACTGCATAAATAAATTTAAATGGCTGTGAGCCAAGAGCAAAGACAGCGAATCTAAACCACTTTTTTCATATTTATTGATATCATCAAACTTTGATTGGTGATACATTCACATAAAAACAACAACCAGGGAATAAAATTTTGAAGCAACAATCTTGAAGATCTCTGTTTTTGTCTCTTTGTTGGTGTGCTTTTAGACAACACGCTTTTTTTCACACTAGTAGAAAAAAAAAAACAGTATACTGCTTATGGATGTATTACCCATGATGCTGCTTGCACAAAAGTGGGTTGAAGAGCATGTATTTTCAATTATAATCTGACACCGAGTTTGTAATTATCCTATAAGGACTTTCATCATCGGGCTTCATTTAGCAATAGTGACATAACATTTACAGCTCTGGAAAAAATAAGAGACCACTGCATTTTTTTTTCCTGAAATCAGCATCTCTACATGTATTTCAGCCGTTCCATTCCAGCGTCTGTTGAATTCTAACACATGCACACCTCATTCAGCTTAAAGAGGAACCAGGAGTGGAATAAAGTCACCTAAGAACAATGGTAAAGACTGTGGAGAGCATGACAAGATGCATTAAAGCTGTGATTAAAAATAATGGTTATTGCACCAAACACTGATTTCTGAACTCTTCTTAAGTGTAAACATTAGTATTGTTGTTTTTAAATGAATTTGATCTTGTTTCTATTGCATTTTTGTAGTTATTTTGACCATTTGTCATTTTCTGAAAATAAATGCTTTATAGACTCAAACAAAAATCTTCCTTTTGCCAAAACACACATCTATAAGTAGTCAAATCAGACAAACTGATCATTTTGCAGTGGTCTCTGATTTTTCTTTCCAGAGCTGGATTTAAATAATTTTTTTTTTAAGATTATAACATCAAATATATAGCATATTCTTGGTGTTCGTTATGAGCGTGAGAAACCACATGGCCTCTGAAATGGGCTCCGAGTGTGAGTGAAGCATTAGAGCGGTGAGCACACAAACGGGTGGAACAAAGTCGACTGCAAACACTAGTCCTATTAATAATCCCCCTCGATCTGTCAGTGCTCGGCTGCAGTGACAGTTATTCTCTTGTGTTTGCAGGACACTGAGGTTGAGTTGACCCATGGGACCAGATGTCGGGGGACTGACACGAGAGAAGAGCCAGCTGCACATGACTCTCCTCAAATTAAGAAAAGTCAACACAGAGGCTACAGACCGGGTGACTTGTACTGCACTTTCAGATTTGGTTGGTATATACAGCGTGTACAGTACATTCATGTTATTTTCAAAAGACATTTGTATACTTCTAGCATGCCAAGATGCCAAAATGAGCTACAGGGACACCTTAAATATAATGCAATCCTGTATTAAATACTTTTTTTCCTTAAGCCTTTAAGTATTCTGAATTTGTTGATAATGTGCGTGATACGTGATTATACAGCTCTGCTAATTTGTAATTGAAACCGCAGTTTATGTAGTGGATTGCATTATACTAAAGGTTTGTACTGTTTCCATCATTTCATCAGACAACTGACTTTACCCATAATTATTTCAACACCTAAATCACAGACAGAGTAAAAAGAGAAGATGATACCACTGATGTGTGTACAGTAAGGACAGTTAGCTTAGCACAGACTGAAATGTGTAAATATATATCACTTCCTGTGTTTCTAGATTTGTGCTAAGCTAACGCACTGCTGACAGTGGATTTACGTCCATCATACAAAAATTAGGGTCATATTAAACTTCTCATGTAAATCTGCTAAAAAAAACAACTTAAATACCTTTATTTCCCAAAGTGCTGAACTATTCCTTTCAACAATGTGCTTTCCTTCTTCCTGTAGGTAACTGTACGCAAAACATCAACAAGACATTTCACCAAACTGGGAAGAGAAGAGGTGCATTTACACAAAGGAGCTTTGCACAATTTCATATAACCACTGTAACATATAGGCATATAATAACTACTTAAGCTTAAGTAAAACTGTATTTATTATTTCACATTAGCCTTTTTTGACTAACATCTTCTTCACTTTCTTCCTGCCTGCCTTTCTAAACAGTGACAAATTTACACCTCAACATCAAATTTCATGTAACTTACTCATGTCTTGCTTGTAAATATCCATAATATTCCCACTTTTTTCAAAATAGACATTGAACTTTCAGAGCATAATTGAGATAATATTAAATGCAGTACATTCAAAGAGTCTTTAGAATATATGTTTGAAGTGTATCAGCTTTTTTTTTTTAAAGCTGCCTTGGAGCATTTTGAGTGGGTGTCAGATTATCTGCTGGCTACACACATTCTTTGGAGCAGTTATGTAAGCACCGCTATGAGAACACTCTATCTTACAACTCCACGTGTAAACAGACCTCAGTATTTGACAAAGTGCAAAGTATATACACTTTAGTGTTTGTTGTATGATTCTTCTCAGCTGCGGAGCCTGCGTGCATCGCCGTGGTGACAGCATCCTGCTTCCACTGCCGCCTGCGTTGAATGTCTCCAGTGTTTAGCATGGACTCGCTGCTGGTGGATACATTGAAACATCTCCCAGAGGTGAAATGTGTTTTTCAGATTTCTGACACATGCTTCACACTCCAACGAACACACCTGTGACTCTATCCTGGTTTTTAATTATAACGGCCCATGTGTGTCAGTCTCACAGGGCTTCTGCCAGGCAGCGGTCAGTACCTTCGCTGGCTTCCAGCCGCACCTGCCGGCTGGTTTTTCTGTTTTCCACCCAGGAGTTGTGTATGACAGTTCCCCCCGGTGAAGGGTCCACCTGAAGCAGAGACACCACCCTCTTCTTAACCTTAGCGCGGAGGGCGCGGCGCAACTTCTGTCGCGTGAACGCGTAGAGCAAAGGGTGGGAGACCGTGGTGCCGTAGGCCAGGGCTAGGAACCAGAGACGCAGGCTGACCAGGGTGTCGCTGGGGCCTACGCCCAAGATCAACACGTTGGTCACAGAGAGGGGCGCCCAGCAGCCCAGGAAGGTGGTGATAATGATGAGGGACATCCTGAACACCCGTCGTTGGCGCTCCCGACGATCCCGGTGTCGCCGCACTGCTCGCCGCAGGGCGATGATGGCAGAGACGGAGGCCTGGACGCCCACGGTGGCTGGCATAGGGGTGGCGGCGCCGGTGTCAGGGGTGACCAGCGGGGTCGGCGAGGACAGGGCAGGGGGAGAGGTAGCTGTGGGAGTGGGGGAAGGGGATGGGATGAGAGGAGGGTGGCTTAGCTGTTTAGTGCCGTCAGCAGTGCAATGCTCCCCCCCTGCTTCCCCGCCGTCGATCGCCGCCTTCCTTTTTTTCTGTCTCTTGCGGCGGACCCTGCAGGAGGGAGCCTTAAAACGCTGGCTCTTCTTCATGTGGGAGCCGATTCGGATGTTCAGAGCCCTCAGTATTCTGGAGTAGGTGAACAGCATGACCGCCACTGTGGTGAAGAAAATGGGCACCTGCAGCATGAGGTGGTAATGCATACCCAGGCCTGTGTGATAGCCCTGCCCTCCAACACAAAGCAGCGTATGGTTACGCCACAACGGCATCACCGTGGCGCTGATGCCATGGGAAGACAAAGACAAAGGTGTCACCTGCCCCCTGTCTTCTGCTCCTTCTTCACCGGACAACTGAACCTCCAAGAACGGGATAAAAAACACAGCTATGGAGGTGACCCACACGGCGGCCAGGAGCAGCGCCGCCCTGCGCGTCGTCAGGAGCCTGTTTGCCGGCCGTACCGAAATGTCGTACCGGTCCAAGCTGATGACCAGGATGTTGACGGCCGTGGCGATGCTGGCGAAGGTGACGCAGGCCTCGTGGAGACAGCAGAGCAGGGCGAGGTTTGGTCCCGGAGGCACTAGCACCACCACCAGAGTGAGCGGCAAACACAGCGCACACACCGCCACGTCCAGCACGTGCAGGTTGACTGTCACCATGTTGCTCACCGAGTCCACTAAATTGGACTGGGAGCAGTAGAGCACCAGCACCGTCAGGTTGCTGCTGAAACCCAGGACCAGCTCCAGCATGAGGAAGGCGGTGAGCGACACCTGGAAGCCCAGAGAGTACGGCTCGTACCATGATGCAGGGTTGCTGGACAGGCCCCCTCCTTCTTGCTCCTGAAGAACACCCGTTCCCTCCAGGCCGGCCCAATCAGTGGTGGCTACACCAGAGGTGTAACTGTCAGTCTCCATGGCACACTCTCAGTCCTCAGATATTGCATCCATCACACCTTTGATGAGCTCCCATGATGCATCCGGTTGAGCCTCCATGATGCAGGGATGAATAACAGCTTGGCGACAGCACTGAGAAGACAGGAACACAATGCAGAGAAATGAGAAATGAGCTATGGAAGAGGGATTTAAAACACATTATTCTCTCTTTTGCATGTTAAACACATCTCGATATACGTTTGGACAGAGGTATGTCAAAAAAGGAAATATCTATCTATCTATCTATCTATCCATCCTTCTATCTATCCAATACCTTTGCATATATCAACCCCAGCATCACAGATTGAACAGGTGCTACATTATGCATCAATCCAGTCTTCAATCTCTCTCCTATCCGTATCAGTGATTACCATTTTGGCTCATCCAGGGCATGAGAACTGCACACAAACTGTCAAAACCTCAGGCTACCACAATAAGCTTTCATTAATGTGTACTGGAGCTCAGGGAAATGAGCAAATTGAATGAAGCTAAGTAATCAGGCCCACAGGTAATCAACTGCCCCCTGAATGCATCAGTGAAAATAAAACATTCAGCATCTTATGAGAGAATGTGTCTGCTCCGCTGGCTACAGCAGATCATGTGATTTCTCCAACATACCTCCACTCCCAAAGCAATATATTCATGAAGTTCTGCAAGTTTTTTTTTCACTTATCTGGAGAGTTAATTCAATAAAATATACTGTGAAAGGACCTCAAGAAATAACTTTAAATTATATTAAATAACCTGCGATGCAACTTTAAAGGAAACGTTAGATTTGGCTATAAACACATACACAAAAATACCTACAAATCATTTAATATAGGTTTTACTGAAGCATGTTGAAACTATTTTCATGTCTTTTCTTTCAAGACTCCACTAGCAGTGAAGTGAACACTCCAGAAACTGTTCTCCTGTTAAGCAATCTATTGAGTCATAGCACCCAGCCATAAAATAGCCATAGACTGTATAAATAATGGATGCTTAATGCTTGTACTACCATCTTTTTCTTTCTTTCATAAACAAAAGTGTATCTCCTGTGGACATATTTGGATGAAAGTATGGAGCTGGGCACAAATTACGTTAAATGTAGACTACCAGTACCTAATCATTTTCAAAAGATGCACTAATATATTTGCAATTATGAAATTGATGGTAAATTCCATTATGTTGTGAACAATTGTGTGGCAACTGATGACACATACTGAAAATCAATCAATGAAATCACTTTCTCTTCATTAAGGGGTGAAAATTTCAGCATCAAGTAAATTAACATTAGTTTTAACATTAAAAATAGCTTTTGACAAACAGTGCAAAACTAAAAGCCCCACAATAAATCAAATCCCTACCACCGACCTCTACACAATTTCACTCTAGAAACAAGACATTTGGTTGAGTGATGGACTCATTTTCTCTGTTTCTGTTACTATGGCAACCACACTACATAGGTCTACATTAATGAGGGCACTTGTGCTACAGTATGGGAGTGTGTGACACGGAGCTCTTTGGTGACACCACGTTAGTGACAGTGTGGCGTAGTAGAGTTAGAACAACTTCTAAACATCTAAAAATGTTACATTCCCATGGAAAAGACTAAAAGAGCCAAAAAAAGACACATACTGTCATACTGTCATTGACCTGTTGAGTCTAAATGTCAGCAGGAAAGCACAATGTAAAAACTATCTGCCACTGAAGTGTTGAATATTCCTTCTAATAAAAATCATATTACAATGACTGCTTATCTGTTTACTTTACTGTTCTCTCTAGGCATTAAAATGTGAGAGGAAACGGAAATCCCATAAGATCAGTAGTGCGCCTCTATGAACTATTTCCATTAATATAAGTGTTATTTTTAATTCTTGGAAATGAAACGCACATTTCTACGATGTTCTCTAATGAGAAAGCCGTCGGATTTATGGTTTAGTTAAAACTGTAACAGTGGAGGTACAGGACACAGGGGGAAAGTAAATTCTAAGGGGAAAAAAACAGCAAGTGAAGAATTGATGGCGTGCGTGAGTGCAGCCCTGCATCCACTTCGCCTGACAAATGTTGGAGATTTCCAGCTGGTCCTGTCGTGAGCAGACTGTCTGATTTCCAGATTGAGGAGAGGTGGGTTCTTGTTTAAAAGAGAGCATGCATCACCTTGAAGCTGGAAGTGAACAGAGAGCTAAGACAGATTACAGAAGGGAGTCGGGGGAAGGAAGTAGAAAAGAAGGACGAGCCAGCACTACTGGAAAACAAGATGTCCCAGGGAGCAGAGGTGGCAGGGTTTTTTTTTTTTTCCATTGTGTCGTCTTACACCAGCCTTTCCCTAACCACTGCTGGTTTCCTGGTTTCCTACACTTCCCAACAGACTGCTTCAGTCCCAAAAGACTGATGATTGCCTGAGTGAAAAGATGCACAGGTTAGATGCACTACAAAGATCTGAGTGAACTAATTAGGTCAAACGTGAAAGCTACAGTATAACAGAATGTCAAAGAGAAATAAATATCTGATGTTTTTTTTTACTGCTTTAATCATCAGAACTGTTTGTTTAGGAGAAGAGGAGACTTCTGTGAATCATTTACTGTAGCTACTGGTAAAAAAAAAATTCTGAAGCAATTGGGAGAAGCTGACTGCAATGAAGACTGAAACTCCATCTTTTGTTATTGATTTGATTGAAAGACCTATTCCTGTATTCTCAAAAGATCCATATTATTTTTTCACTTTGATATGAGGTTTTTTGTTGGCTTTTGATGTCAGCTTCATCTTTCCATTTTACCTTTTCCTTTACAAACAACAACTGGGGACACACTCCTGCTGGTTTGATTTTTTTGTTGTTTTTTTTTACATGTATGTTCACACACTACACGCTCTGCTGTAGGGTTCTTTTCTGGGCACCAGTTGTTGTTTGATAATAAATTGATCGTATTCCTGGTCACATCTGCCAACCACTGATGTGCGATATTTTTATTGCAAAATGCAAAAACCATCTGCAGTATGTAAACAGATTCATTTTATTCTGCACGGTACTTGACATTACATCTGGGCCCTAATCCGTAATCCTTTGTTTTTGATGCATTTTGGAGAAGTATCTATCTTTTGTTTAATCTCATTTTACTTCCATTTATATGTAAATATTACAATACAACATTTAATGCATTTTTTTTCCATATGGCCGGTTTATTGATGCTTGTTTTGTTTCTTTATGGATCTTGTTTTAATGCCTGGCAGCAAACTGCTGCTTTTAATGAAAATATTCATAAATTTCAATCTCATGTCATCTCTCATTTTACACCAAATCACACATTGAGAAATCTATTAGAAAGATAACAGTAACTCCAATAAACAAAAATGCAATTGAGCCACAAACCTCATTCTGGGGTAATGTAGGAAATCACTACAGGTTGGAAAATGTGCGCACAATATCAGTTCTAATTTAAACATCTGACCAGCTGATCTAATGATAAAATGAAAACACTCTAACATAGTATCAAACCTGGCACCATCCGCCCAGAGCCACTGTTTGCTCTACATCCTTCCCCCCTCAGGTGCGGGAAAAGGGATATTATGTGACAAGAGGCTGCAGAGCATTTATAATTGAACAGCTATAGTAACACCAGCGTTTCCCCATAGCAGCAGCAGAGAGATTAAAAAAATGAATGGCAGTGAAGATAATCTCACTATTCCTGTGAGACAGGCTGATGCAACAGGTTGTCAAAATGAAATATAGAGAGAAGACTGGAATGCAGAAGAAAGGTAGATGAATACTGATGGGGGAAACATTTCAATGTAGGATGTTTGATTTGTATCACCTACAGTAACAAAATACACAGATAACCTTGTGTTTTGAATATGATGCTCCTTTAAACTACACAGTGAGTGATTATACTCTATGATTACTGTAAGGTAACTGATTATTTATCACATAAATTAAGATTTCTCATGGTTCAAAAACACAATCCAGAGAAATGCACACAGCCCATATTCAGAAACTGTACCTTTAAATGTGTCATCAAGATTCATGAAGTTGTGATGTCATAATTACACAGTCCCTCCCCCAACTTATATTATAGAGAGACACAAAATGGCCCATTCTTTTTAGAACTCTAGATAAAAGCTTAAGAGATATGATTTTCGGTGCTTAAAACCACAAATATATCTTGTTATGGATATCAAACCAAAACCCATCCTGGAGCTGCCACCTTATCATGGTGGAGGGGTGTGCATGTACCAGTGATCCCAGGAGCTTTGTTATCAGGTGGGTCTGGTTGGGTCACCCATGGCTATCAGGCACCTCAGTGAGAAACCAGACAAAACGCAGCTCAAAACCCCTGATGATGTGATGAGGAAGAATGTTGGAGCCCAGTTATCCTCACCAGCTCACTTAGCCTCCCTGGCAAGGTGTATTTGGGTGCCCTCAAATCCAGGAGGAGCAAAGCAGCTTTTGTACTGGTCGTGGAACTGTGGACCAGCTTGATACCCTTAGCTTGGGACAGTGCATGGGAGTTAGCCCAACCAGTTTTGTTGATTTGGAAAAGCCATTTGACTATATCCTTTGGGGAGCCCTGTGGAGGGTGGTCCAGGAGTATGGGGTACCTGACCCGTTGGTACAGGTCGTCCGGTCCCCGTACACCTGCTGTCAGAGCTTGGTCTGTAAGATGGACTTGTTTCCAGTGGGAGTTAGACTTTGCCAGGGCTGCCCTTTGTCAATGATTCTGTTTATAACCTTTATGGACAGAATTTCTCGGTGCAGCCAGGGAGTTGAGGGGCTGCGATTCGCTGCCGTCAGGATTGGGTCACTGCTTTTTGCAGATGATATGATCCTGCTGGCTTTATCAGACCATGACCTTCAGCTCTCGCCGCGGTTGGGATGAAAATCATTACCTCCAAATATAAGGCTATGGTTCTCAGATGGAAAAGGGTGCAGTGCAACCTTCAGGTCGGGAATGAGATCCTGCCTCAAGTGGAGGAGTTCAAGTATCTCTGGTTCACAAGTGAGTTCACAAGGTATTCCTGGCATGCCAGAGAAGACCCAGGACAAGCTGGAGAGACTATGTCTCTCAGCTGGCCTGGTAACGCCTTGAGGTTCCCCTGGAAGAGCTGGATGTAGTGGCCAGGGAGAGGGAAGTCTGGGTCTTTCTACTTGGGCTGCTGCGCCGACTCGACCCGGACTAGCAGAAGAAGGTGGATGGGTAGATAACAAACTTTCAAATAAAACCCAGGAAAAGTGCACACGGGACCTTTAAGTGAAAAGCAATGTAAAGTCCAATTATTGGTCAACTACAATACTTTATACATTAATTTCATTAGTTATTTGATTTCTTAGGTTTAGATTATTTTGTTTCAAAAAACTATTTTAGATAAATGTCATCTACATCTGGTGTTTATTCAGAATTTAGAGTCACATACAGAATGTTGTCAAATATAGCATCAATGTGCAAATATATTCACATATTTATGTTCTCATATTCACTGTTCACTCCATATTTCATAGCGTTACAGAGTTGAAGTAGTTTGAAGACAATCAGTTTTTCTTCATTAAAATGCAAAGTTATGCAGCAAGATGCTGGGAAGCTGTGGGGAAAGCATAAAGTTTCTGTCATGGCCTGTCGAAAGAGTCACACTGTGGTGCCATGACAGAAATATGTAGTGCATCTGTAATGGGATTACTTCAATCCTATAGAAATACTTTAAGGTGATTTTTGCCTGCAATAGTATAAAAGAGAAGGCTGCACTCCTCGCCTGGAGACTCAGGTAATCTGAGCATTTCCCCTTTGTGCCAAAAAGGCAGCTTCAATCACTTGTCAGCTTGTGCTGTTTCTAGGCATTACTTAGGACAAAGCTGTGCACAAGAATAGAAATGACAATATTCAAGAGTCTGCAGTGTGAGGGGGTGAACAACTACACAGAGCATGTACTCTCGTTCTGCTTTGTGTGTGAGTGTGTGTGAGTGTGTGCATGTATGCGAGGGTAAGTAGATTCCCTATTGAGACATCAAGCTCATGGAGCTCTCTCTCCAGTCACCACATTATGATAGAGACAGGTTGTCATGTGAAGGTAAAACACTTGCAGACCACTGCTCATCCTCGGCACAGTTGGGAAGGGAGGGAAACACACACAACGCATCACTACAGTCGTGCAGGACCACACACACACACACACACACATACACACACAGAATTTGTTGTACAACAGGGCACCCACTGAGTCTCAGAATACAACACAGACAAAATCCTAAAATATAGTCAAACAAATATGAAATATTTATATTGGTATAAATATGCATTTTCTTCAATACAACAACCATGTTAACATGTACCACAGCTACTTATAATTTAAATAATAAATACCATAATAACAGTTAGGTGGTTTCAATTGCAATGCACCTTCTAAAAAGTTCTGTCAGTGAGTCAATTCTGGTCATGGAAATAAAAAATATGAAACATGATATCACAGGTTAAGAGACAATTTGACATTATGAACACGTTCATAAACATTTGGTCTTTTTACTTGTATACATAGAGTAACGTTAGAATTTGGATTTTCTGGCTTCCTTCTTTTAGTGTTTAAATATTGATTATCCGTCTAGCTCTTTTTTTGTCTTCACTATTTCCAGCTAAACTAAATACAATTTCTGTTTCTACCTTCTAAACACTCTTCACCAGCTAGTTGTGTACTCTGCCTGTCTGGTGCTGAACAGGTAATGTGCAGCGGATCATAAAACTAAAACAATGACCCTCACATTGACCCCTATGACTCCTAGGATGGAAATAGTATTAATATTCAATATATTTGAAAGCCACTTCTACCAAATCCAACTTTTAACTTGCCATTCCATGTAACAGGTATATGTCACATGATGACTTTACACACACACACACACACACACACACACACACACACACACACTTCCTCCACACAACCTCTTAACCCTCACTGCTGGGGTTGCAAATCTGCTCCATTCTGATTAGATTATTGACCTCCTGCCCAGCGTTTTTACAGCCCTTAATTGTGGCTGTTGTCAAAGCTGCGTCCTTACTTTCGATGCAGAAATCCAATTATCATTTCTGTCCAAGTCATAAATATTTGGACTCATTTCATAATGGAGAAGAGGAGCAGCTGGAAGCAGCAAGAAGGGCGGCATGAAATATGAAGAAATACCGGGACTGTTCTGAGGGGAAATATGGGATGGAAGATGAGGGAGAGCAAAACTCTGCTTTGCTTGAGAACTTCATTAGAGATTACTTGCACACGCAGTGAGTGAGTGCACATATGGGGAGCCATTCAATAATACACTGGGAACGCTGGTATTGGGAAACAAATCAATTATTCAGGCAGACTCTCCGAATGGTAGATAGGAAATTCAGGTTGGAGAAAAGCATCCAAGGCCCTCACTAAAGGCCTTTTTGTTGTCCTGTCCCCTGAATAATTTATCACTGAGCTGAAATATGGACCTGAAATAGCCAGCCATTAAAAACCTAAGATGGGAAAAGGAGCAGAGAGGAAGAGAAAAGGCACAACGCAACTGACAGATTGTGGACAGAAGGCCACTTGGTGAAAAATGATGATGTTACTTAACTGCATAAGGAGGCAATTAGAAGACAATTAATCCATTTGATGAGATGACAGCAAGATAGAGAGAGGACACACACACACACACGCATGCACGTTTCCTGTCGTCATGTGTCCAGCAGGATTTAGTTTCTCTGCTTCATGTTCATAATCAAAGCCATGGTGACAAAGCTCAGATCCGTTCATCGCTTTCATCAGGACTTTTCTGTCTTTGCTCTCCTCCACCCCGCTGCAGCCAAACTCTCCCTTCTTCATTACTCCTCACCTCGCCTGCTGCGACTTACCGCTTTTTGTTGCCACTCTTACACTATTCATTTTGTCCTCTGTAAATCTGTCTTTTAACTTATTTTGTTTTGCTGCCTGTGACAAACCTCTGACAAATAAATTGCGCTTGGCAGCATGCGGATTGTGTAAAAGAGAACATCTCAGTTATTTGATTCTGTCAGGGCTGATTGCAGTTATGAGAGGCTGAGTAGAAAATGTCCCATCTGACAAAACACTCAAATCTATCCCGTTTGTCTTACTGGCGTTGCAATCAACAGGCTTTACAAAACAACACAGTGGAATAAATGCATAAGTAATGAATGCAGATAACTAACTGCAACTCTGTTATTTTCTATGTATATGCCAATTGTTTTCTCAATTTGTCATTTCAGTGCACAAATGAAAAAAAAAATGCCTATAACTCATCTTGTCTTTAAATTTCTTCTAATTCACATTTTTTGGCATTTTGCTTTCAGAAGTACTTCAACTATTTACTGCATAATGATACATTTCACAAAATATTAACTGTGATCAATCCATAAATTTGGATGAAATGAGTTGCAGGAGGCAAGATCAATCAATTCTCAATCCATTTTAATTTACCACAAATAATCACAGTGTAATCATAGTGAAATTCAATATTTATATTGATCCGAGAGTTTAACCACTGAGTTGTGATTAAAATATACATTCCATAATTCTGCACCAATGGACCCCGAGGGGCAGTGGGAAAAGATAACTCATGTGGTATTTTTTTCCACATAGGTTGTGACATGCACACGCACGCGCGCACGCGCACCACAAAACACAAACGCGGAACATCGCAAACACATGCATGTAAACAGACGAGCCCACTTTGATATACAGCGGAGATGTTTCCAGCGGGCTGCGGAGAGGACTCCCTCAGGAGCGTGGGAGAAAAACACAGCCTCAGAACCCGTAACTGTGTCAAGTAGCAACTCCCACATACAGCCTGAGTATTCTAATGAAACCCAGATCCCTCTGCCAAATCGATATTTCGTGAAGCTTGTGCAGCCAAAGAGAACCCAGAGCTTCGCGCTGTATGAACCGCAAGGCGATGGCACAAATAGAAATCAGCCCGGATCAAATACATATATAAAGTTGTTTGTTGCCTGATAATATAAAAGGCATCAACTGAACTAGTTTCCTCCAGTTTACAGAGATGTTTTGTTAAATATCCATTCTACAGGTTATACATTTGGATTGAAATTACGCTGCGTAAAAGTTCAATTATGTGCATTTTAAAAGTTAAGCACGTGCTTCAATATGGAAAATTGAACTGAACGCTCCTTTCGTACCGAAGTGAAAAATCCGCCGTTTTTAATTGGCAATTGAACTGGATTGGTGGAAGAGACTGTACCTGCGCGCAATTTTACATTCAAATGCCACGTTTGGCACGATCGAGTCAGAAGCAGAAAAACTGCACTCTTACCTCTTGAGTCGGAGCAGTGCGCTCAGCGATCCATGTCCGCAACCTGTGTGTTGATGGGAATAGTCCCTTCAGTCCTGTGGAGCAGCAGAGAACAAGCTCATCATCATCATCAGCAGCAGCAGCAGAAGCTTCACCAGGGGCCACTGAGAACAGAGCAGCTCAGTGGAAGAACCAGAGCTGCACCAGAGCTCAGGCTCCTGACTCTGTAGTCAGGATGCCTTCAACTGACTGAAGTAGAAGGGAGGTGCCAAATCCACTATCAAGATCATTCAGATAGCATCACATTCATAGCCCCTAACTAGTCTGTGCTGTGGTCTTTGTATTTAGGGTACAAATTTACAGATTTTTTGTAGTCGAAATGGAAATTCTCATGAATAAATTCACAATTTTGTATGTTTCTTAAAAAACTATCATTACAAGTATAGGTCCGGTTCCTAGCCGTGTGCAGACAAACTTCCATCACCAGGATATATATGTACTGACGTGGCTTGTCTTGTGTTAAAGTCTCATGTTTACTTAATGATTTTAGTTTACTTTGGAGCCGATTGTGTCAAATGACCGCACAAGCCTACAGTTATGCCTACAGCATACAGTCTATCATTTTTAACTAGTGCTAAAGTCCTGAAACGTCAGACGTCAAATCAGTGAAAGTTAAAGACTTTCACATAAAGATATCTTACTTTAAAATAAACCTTCAATAACAATTTGTGTCTGGTATGATTTTCCGCAAACAAATTCAATTATCTTGTTAAAATACTGAAAAATGAAATGTCCTTCTTCTCCCGCATTAACATTTGATATTAATATGCAAATATTTTTCATGTCTAAAGGTGAACTGCTGGCCACGGAATGTCTCCTGCTTCATTGTAAAGTCTGTCTCCGTGTTTGTGCTCTGGAGGCTTCAAGTTTAAACATTACATTCAAACATCCAACTAAAGGAACAAGAATAAAAACACATTTTGAGTGGAGGAAGAGTTTAAGGCGTAAGTCATTCACATAATTTAGCAGTGCCTTGTCAACGGTAACACAAACCAGGTTGAACAATCCTGCACAGAGTACACAAGCAGCCCATAACAGGCAGTTGTTGAAAAGAAGGTAGTTTGTCCCAAAAAGAAACAGTACGGACTGACTGTAGGAAGGTTTACTGTTATTTAAGCCTATTTTATTGCAGCTTTTTCTGACTGAGTAACCCATGGCCTATATTTATCCTGTTATTGACAATCTCAACAGTTATTGATCTCAATAGACAAAAAGAATATGGCAACAAGTGAAAATTAAATTAAATTAAAGATTAAATTCCCAGACTGGTAAGTAGCTGATAATGAAATGTGAAATATTTGTGTTAAAATGGTTGTTGCTACTGATGGAGGAACCTGAGGACCTCACACGTACAGAGGAGCTGGTGTTTAGACTTTAATAGAGATTGGGGGGGAGGTGTCATCAGACATCAGTCCCCAAGGTGCTCAGAACAATATGTAGAAGGTATTAGCTGCTATTTCTCCTCAACATCTATCGGTCTCAATGGTGAAACCTAACAGGTTTAGGTTGGAACATGGCAAACTTTATCATCCATAACCCCGACAATACAGAGTCGAGCCCAGGAGGAGGAGTCGCAGTCCCAGTCCCAGTCACGGTTCTCTGTGCTTTAGAGCATTCACCCACTCAGAAATACATAGAGACTGTCTGTCCCTCGACAATTTAATTTATTTAACTCCTCTATATCAAACAACGGGAGATGAGTTACACATAGTAACTGTAAAATCAGCATCAACACAGCTAAACTGCAGCAGGATGTAGACTTTTAAACATTAGATCTCTGTCATCCAAAAGCTGTATAAATAAATGATCTGATATCAGATTATAATATTGATTTATTCTGTTTTACTGAAACCTGGCTGCATCATGAGGAATATGTTAGCCTGAATAATTCAACTCCTCCCATTCATGTGAACACTCATATTCCTTGAGACACTGGCCGAGGTGGTGGAGTTGTATTTGTAGTGTTATTCTATCTAATGTCATACGGATGGAAGAGGGATCCTCCTCTGTTACTCTTCCTGACATTTTTCCAGTTTTTTTTTTTTTTTTAAGGAGTTTTTCCTTGTTCAGTGGGAGGGTCTAAAGAAAGGGGAAGTTGTGTTGTACAAACTCAGTAGACCAATATCTTTCAGTGAGTGGAGACGCTATACGCCTGCTATAGATCTCCCAACTAAAAATGCCAAAGTCTTTCCTTATAACCCATTCATGAGTCATCCTTACTTTGAAAATGTACTTTGTGCAACTTCTGCAAATCTGTCTTCTCTTGCGCCAGGAGTATGTAACCCTGGTCGTAGAGGACCCGTGGGTGCAGGTTTTTGTTCCAGCCAAGCAGTTACACGACTGATTCTACTAATGAACCATTAGAGCCCTTGCTTAGAACCTTCATTAATACAATCAGGTGTGTTACTGCTTTATTGGAACAAAAACCTACACCCACTGTGGCTCTCTAGGACCCTGTCTTGGTCTAATAACTGCAGTATTCTTCTGTTTGTTGAGATGGTGCTAGCATGTCTGAGTCCTGTATGAAGAGTCGATATCACAGAAAAGCCAGAAATAAGACCAAATATTGTTTTGGATTTGTCTGCGTTCTTAAAATGAAGTAAAACTATAAATCATTTATATACTATAAATGAGGTAAGTAATTATTCATATTGTCATTACCGACTGCATAATCATCTATTCTTTGACACATTTTCTCATCATACAGGGGCCACTCGTTAATATGGCGATATGGGTGATGCCCACTCTGAGCCACTGCCTTTTTATTTTACCTAAATTTTTTTTATCATTATGTTTTAGATTGCCAGCCTCAGAATGAAAATCCCCCTGTTGAGCATCATAGACGAATCAGCTACGGCTTTGTTCTGGACCGAGTTTCAGAATGACATTCTGTGGGTCTATGGTCAAAATTACTCCAGCTGCTCTCTCTGCTGCCCAAGCTCCTGCATGGAACTCTTCTGCTGAATAGGATCAGCCAGGCCAAAATTAAACATCAAGTGTCTATAAAAAGAGGGAAAACCAGTATAAGTGAGTAAATTAAATGGATCTAACTGCACTAACTGAACCACCCTTGCCAAGAAAACAACTTAGCTGAAAAAAATAAGTCAGTACTGCACCAAAGGACATTTTATAATTTATGCTGCACAGCTTTTTGTCCAAATAAAATGATGATTTGCTAGGAACAGTATTGCGTATGTACTGTAAAGAATAGAAAAGCACCACAGGATATTTACAGTTTTACATGTACACTTGTACCTTTTGTGCTACAAAATAAAATGGTACTAATCCTTTTCAAAAACAAAAATCCTTGTCTTAGTGGTTCCTGGTGATATTACTATGTGAGGTGAGGGAAGAAGTAATTGCACGAAGCAATGTGACAATGTCAAGTTATAGATTTGTTTTGGTTTATCTTCTAATCGAATCATTCACCTGCTTATTGACATTGAAAGTCAGAAACTGAACATGGTGTTCTGGAAGTTGTAATTAAAGAAGTTCCAGTTGGATAAAGATACAATCTGTCAGAGAAACAGAAGTCAAGTACAAGCCTGGTCTGGTCTGGAAGGAGGTAGCAGCTACATTGATCTCAGGGAGATTACTCTTAACGTCTAAATGATTTGTGTTCAGCCTGGCGACACTACAGAGGAGGTCAGACCACCTCAGAATGAACAGGTGGTCTGATTTTACAGTTTTGATAAATTGAGACCTGAACATTTACTCTAAAAAGGTGCTTTTAAAGACCCCTTTAACTGTCACATACCTGTCGTTGAATAAAACTCATCCCTTTGTTGTGTACTAAGATCACTAGGGACAGCGCTATATATGCTATACTCTAGAGCAGGGGTCACCAACCCTCCTGCTCCTGGAGAGCTACCATCCTGCATGTTTTAGGGTTCTACCCCCCTACAACACACCTGAATTTAATTATCAACTCATCAAGTAGCTGAAGCTTGTTAAGGACCTGTTAATGGAGTGAAGAGAGTCCTAAAACTAGCAGGATAGTAGCTATCCAGGTGCAGAGTTGGTGTTCCCTGCTCTAGAGAAAGGTATACCTTTCTTATTTATGTTGTTCCAGTAGAGTACTTGGGTATGCTGGGCTTACTGGACCTGGACCTCTCTCACAGATACTCATTACTAGAGAAGCCTGTTGGTAACTGTTTGGTGTGAGTGTTGTGTGTTGAATCTGACCTTCATCCAAAGGTTTGTTGGTGAACGGACCTGCCATATTAGGTTGTATCTAGTCTTTAGACACACGGATTATAAAGCCTAGGCGTATGTCAAAACTCTCTGCTTTTAAAGACAGTGGAAGACATTTTTTATTAATTTGGAACAGATCATGTAAATCCACACATAGTACCTTTGTGAGAAAAACATGATTCCAAACCCACAAAAAGGACACAGTGCAAAAAGACACTCAACGGAACAGTTTTATGGGGATTTCCATTCTTTGAAACACAAAGCTTAAGTTTGACAGTCGAGCCTGCTACAGAGCAGGCAGTGATATAAGTTACCTTGGTTACAGAGCAGGGAGCCACAGTAATGAAACAAGACAAATCAAAATAAGTCAGGATTTTCCTTTTATCTGCCTTGATGGAATAGGGATTTGTTGCAGAAAATACTGTGGCTGCAATTCAGTGGACCTACAATTGAAAGGTGCCACTTAAGAGTATGAACCACATCAAATACAACAGAATCAGCGCCAACATGATGCAATATTAATACAAAGCCTAAACCAAAGCATTTAAATGTCATAAACCATTGATTCATTATATCCCTATCCCTCCTTAAATCTAACACACACACACACACACACACTAGATGATTTGTGTATTTTTTTGCTTTGATACAAGTATGGATATTTGTATCTGTTCTGCCCCCAACATTCTCTACAGAAAATCTAGATCAAAAGAAAGTGGTGCATTACAAGACGAGCGCTCTGCAGTGAACTCTGACCTGCTGGATCTCATACACTTATCTTCTATTGCGAATACTTCAAGACAGCCGATTTGGCCAAAATCTGTCCTCAGCTTTTTCTTTGCTGCACTCCAAGGCAAGATGGCAAATAAGGCACTTCAACAGCGAGCTGAAGCCATGTTCTGTTTCTCTCTGTATAATGTGGTTTGCTTCCGTCCCCCCTCAGCCCCTGCAGCTGGCTGCTCTTCTCTGATGCAGAGGCAGGCTGCAGCTGACTGGACAGCACAGGCCAGGGGACAATTAGGGAAGCGTGGGAGAGACAGCTGGACCTGCTGCCAATTACACCGACTGTGACACCACACAGACTTAGACTTCAGAAACCGGAAAATAAAAGTGTTTTATTTATTCATCTCCATAGGAAAAAAAAAAGTTACATATTACAGCTTAACAAGACTGCCAACAGTAAAAGTGCTTTATGAGGAATAACGAGGTATTCTACAGTATCTATATGAGGAGCAAAAATGTAACAGTGAGAAAGTCGCTGTGAGAAGAAATTGCACAGAAAACGGGGGGCGAGCATGAAGAGGTCACTCGTTTCATCTGTGACATCAACTCTGGAAATCTCAAGAGTGGACAGATGTGTGTGCCACACCATCATCAGCTCGAGTCCGTCAGTCAGAAGCCTTGCCCATCAACATGCTCTGCAGCTGCCTGATCCTGCTGCCTGATCCTGGCAGGACCAGGCTCTTCTCCGCTTGCTCCTCCTCCTCCAGCAGCTGCTCGATGTAGCAGGAGGAACCCAGCAGGATGTGGCCTGTAGCCTGCATGGAGAAGATGGTCCATCGTAGAACCTCCCTGGCAGCAGGGCACACGGAAAGACAAACCAGTCATAAATAGCTTCATTTAAGTGTCCTGGGATATAAACTACCGTTCAAAAGTTTGGGGGTCGCTCAAATTTCCTCATATTTGAAAGAAAAGCACTTTTTTCCCCAATGAATATAACTGAAGTAATCATAAATCTACTCTATACATTGCCCATACGAGGCCCATTTCCAGCAACTATCACTCCAGTGTTCTAATGATACAATGGGTTTGCTCATTGTGTCAGAAGACTAATGGAATAAAGTTTTCTATTAATTTTTCAACTCATGGTGGTAAATAAAAGTGTGACTTTTCTTGGGAGGAAATATTCACCGCCTCAGATGATCATTACTCACACAAACGTCATAAAACCACCCAGCTGACATTTAAGAAACAATCCTCTTGCATGGCAATGGGAGAGAAGCACAAAACCCACATAATATCTGACAAGTCTGCAAAATTGAATCCTCTCTGACACAAGCTTCTTGCCAAAGCTGGAAAACAGCAGATCTCAGCAGCGATTGCATAACTTCCCGATATTAATCTCCGTAAAATGCGGACTTTGTTCTTCTGTGATCTGACCATTTCAACTGTGCCACCCACACAGAGAAAACGCTGGTTTTATACTTTATGTTAGGGCCTGCACAAAGAATACCAACAGCTGTTGCATAAACTGCTGATATTCGGTAGAACAAACAAAGAATTGGACTGTTGGAGGATGGTTGCCTTGTAAAAAATGCTAATTAATCAATTAGATATATTCAAATTAATTTTCATCTCTCCCTAAAGTAAAACTACTTCCAGGCAGTCAAATAGATTTACTGGTTATAGATGCTGAATAGTTGCTACAAGGATGACAGACAAGAATGTCTTGCAGAATAACAAAAATGCATAATAGTGAAGGATCTCAAAGATATTGTTTCACTCACTTCAGCATACTTTTGGCAGCGTAACAGCGCAGGTCATAGGACACAGAATAAGCACCATACAGGGTTGCTTTCATGTTCAGGCAGCCAATGAAATCCTTGGGGTTGTTCTTGTAGAGGTCAAAAGTCACTTTGGCCACATCTGTACGGCGCTGCACACTGCGCTCAATGAGCTGGTCCCTGGAGGGGCTGTTCTGTGAAGTGACGGGAGAATAAACACAAGTTGGGTCAAGAGGGATGCAGACATTTCTTTTGTGTGATCACAGCCAGAAAACCGGGCCAAATGACTTCAGCTGGCTCCGGCAGAAAAGGCATTTCAGATACAGACTGACGCAGCTCCCGCCAATGACGGCGGCGGAAGGTGAATGACAATGAGGCAAGGTCAGCGGGAGGTCACCAGAGTAAACGCATAGAGGAGGCTGCAAATCATGGAATGCATCGATTTCTATGGAAATGAACTGCTTTTGGGTGAACACCATTCAAATGTGATGATCCTCTAGGTCTGATTATTATTATTCAACCCGAGACTTTCATTTTCCCTCTAAAAAAAAAAAAAAAAACTGTTAGAAAAAGAAACCAATCTCCCACTTTCTGCATTTGCACAAAAAATGACATCACTCCCCCATTCAGTTAAAAATTTTACAGATGAAATTTGCTGATTAAATCGCACCAACTATTCAATGCATTATTGTTCGATTCCACAGGCTCATGAACCATCCATTTATGCGACCACTGTATTAAAGGATGCCAGAGAGGCTGCCTGTTCAGTCGCTACATCAAAGAATCACTGGCATAACAAAGGCTCATTAACCACTTAAGGCCCAGGCTTATTTTTCAGTTTACCTGCTATAAATAATACATATGGAATATCTCTAGAACCACAAAGGTTTTGTCCTTAAACTCTTAATCTAACTAATCTCTAACTTAATCTAAGTTATCAGGAATGCAAAGTTTAATGATTAATAAGCTTTCAAAGATAAATTATTTTTCCATGAATCCATATAAATCACACCGAGGATCATTAGAGAACATGAATATATTCTATATTAACCAAATATAAAATGGTCATGTGGACTGTATTGATGTGGATGTTGATTATATATTGAAACAGTAACATTGTGTCTTACTAATAAAAACACATAATTTTGTGTCGCAGCTGAGGTTTTCTCATGCGATATATGCATAAAACAATGCTGCCCCCGGATCAGGGGATTTTGAATTTTAACAGGTTAAAAGAAGAGTCATTATGTTAAGCTGCTTGGTGCAAAACCGAGGCAGCTGATCAACAGTGCCGCCCAGTGGCTGCTGCTGCTGCTGCTGAACTGTACCTGGCGTGGGGTCCATTTCTGTCCCTTCTCCAGGACCATGAGGACGGTGTTGTCGGGCAGCGTCTGAAAAAACTCCTCCGTGTCCACGCCCGTCCCGTCCTCATCCAGCACCAGGGCACTGACACACGGAACGTCCAGCGAGTCACTGACCTGCGACACAGGAGGGACAGAGAGGAGCACAAGGCAGTGTGTTTAAAGGGCATATTACTCAATTCAGACACAAAGACAGACTATAACTGTAAAAATCAAACATTGCAACATTTTTGTGGCCATGAGCTCGGAATACGGATGAGTTTCTCAGATGGTACGACAGTAAACACTGACGCCAGTCTGCTCAGGGTCATTTTAATGCTCTACACGCATCAGGGTGTCTGTGCAGCCTCAACGCGTCTTTAATCTGATGTTCTTTGAATCACTGTTTGATCATCTTCCATCTCATCCATGACAATATCACAACCCCCCCCCCCAATCTCTCCAAAACCCTTCACCCCCTCTGCTTTTCTTGCTTTCCTCACTTTGTTAATCAGATCTCCCAGCACATCTGCCATGATACCCTTCTTCACACTGCGGTCAGCGTTTGTGACCCGGAAGGGCTTCGGCCGAGGAGCCCGAACCGCCAGGAGCTGCTGGGTCATGGAGGCGCTGGCTGACACGCTGGCCGTCACACACCTGAGAACAAGCAGAAGACGCAAGACTTCGATGTGTTTACTGTTGACTAGCAGCAGCGCGGACCGTCCCGTCCAAGTCGTAAAGAAAGAGCTCTTACTTGGAGAGAGAAGACGGAGTCAGGAGGGTGAGGGACTTCTTAGCATATTCCATTATCTGACAGAACTGTGAACACAAGTTTTAACATGATGTCAACTATGAAACAATGTGAAAAGCGAGAGTTTATACACCTTACATTTCTAACAAACCAGATCCTGGCCCAGGTCTCCCATCATAAATAATTTGTAAAACATACATTTCACAGTAATATCTTAACAGATCAACCACAGAAACTAATCAGGAAATAGTCTTACATTAACAAAAATTGTTACCAGCTGCTCTTCTGAACAAAGTTAGAATATAATCCTTGTGGGTCACTTTGTTGCTGGAGTGCTTCCTCTTGTTCAGTTCCGTGTGACGACCCGCTGCAATATGCACTTGTCTCTAGTCCGCTCGGCGATAATATTTCTTGCAAAACTTTGTCACTGAACTTTGTGCTTCTGACTGTTGCGATAGCTACTAAGACGTCAGCTTTATTGAGTAATTCTCCATGAACACTCCCATTGTTCCTCCCCTGTCAAAGTCCTGGTTTAAGGCTTGTTAAAAAAGACCCAAGGACTTACATTAACACTGTTATAAAAGGGTCTAAGTATCAAAAAGTATCGTCTCAGATCTGTAGATATCTGGCCTGTTTACACTGGGACAACAGAATGAATATTTCCTGTATCTGTTGACAGGGTGTTCTGTGACTTATCCAGGCCAAAGGTTAAATTTTCCAACAAATTACATCATCTGAAATGTGTTGAAGGAAAACTACTCAGACAGAACTAGCCGTTTATTAAAGTTTAGAATAAGATGGCTAGAAGACAGATGATAGTTTCATATATTTAATACAGTCTAAAAAAAGAAGTTAATCATATTTTGGTGCCCTGTAAGGACGTTAAAACAGGGCTGTGACTAACAACTATTACAATCTAGGGAAACTATTGAAACGAGTTGTTTCATTCATTCATTCAAACTGTTCATCAAAGCTGAAGATTCAATCTAAAATGTCTATTTTTGTCCACAACCCAAAGATCAGTTTAATATTACAGAAGACTAAAGAATCCAGAAAAGATTTAAGAAGATGGAACCAGAGAATTGGACATTTCCGTCTTAAAAATGACTATTTGATGTCAAAATAGCCAATCAATGTAATAGTTGGCAATTAAATCAATTGACTAACCACAGCACTACTTTAAAACATTTAAGAATGATGGCGTTTTAATTTTAAGGGAGTTCTGAGACTGCTTTAGGAACAATACACATCTTTATCCTTTATCGCTTTACACCCTTTATCTCAGTCCGAGGTCGAGGACAACATGTCATATCGTTGAAATCTCAAAAGATTCTACGATTAGATCATGGGTCAATGTTCACCACATGTCATCTTACACGTAATGATGATGTAAACAGGGAATATGCCAAGACCTAATTTTATCATGTCACACCACTAAAACTACAGGTACTCTGAGATCACTTGTATAGACAAGTGACAAAAGCCTGAAAATGATTTTTTACCCAGTTACAAAATCTTTTTTTTTTTTTAATATGTGATAGAATCTACTAACCTGATGTAAGATCAATGATGTACAAAACATTGCCCCACCTAGCAGCATGAAGAACCTCATCTATTCCCAGTCCTATTTCTCTCTTACACAACTCCCATGGCCCTGCCAGTGGCGAGAATTTCAGTGGCAACTGTGGCCAAACGTTGCATTGAAATAAAGTAGACAAAGAAATTAATCTTCTCATATGGAGAAAGGTTCAAACAAAGTATATTATTGGCTCTTTGTTCATCTTTATTGCTGCATAACTCAAAGAGCAAACAAATGCTTTAAAAGTGGAAAAGGGAATGTGAAGACTGGGGAAAGTGAGAGCAGTCAGCAGTGTTGTGTTAAATTAATACAACATTCTCAAAGATAATACGACTTGGTGCAGGCTAATATCTGGAGAGCATTTGATTTAAAGAGACACGTTACCTGCAAATTGATATAGTCTACGATGTCAGGTCTTCTGCGCAAAGGCAAGTGTGGAGAACACAAAGATGTTTCTCCCCCAAAACCACTTTGGAGGAGGCCTTCTACAAAAGAAAGGAGAATATAATAAAGTTCTTAGAGGGAGAAATGCATTGCTTATTCATGATATCTGTGTTCAATATTTCATCTAACAAGATTATACAAAAGCAGACGGAAGAATGCATGAGAAATGAGATTGGGACGATGAAATCCAGACTTACTTTGTGTCCCTTGTGTGTGCTCCTGCTGTAAACTGCCTCCAGCTGCCTCCAGCTGGCTAATTAACAACACCTGGATTAGACTCATTAATGACTACAGTTTGACTTCCTCTCCTCCCCTCTTTGTATTTGGCCTAGCCTTGATGGAATTAGTGGGCATGATGAATATATTTGATGCTTTGAGGAGATGTTTTATCCAAAGCTGAAAACACACTTTGAGCAGTTTGAGGCTAAAAGTGAACGAGGACATCACATGGACAAATGAAGAAGTGCTGCAGTCAACGGCAGCAAGCAGAAAACACCTGCTGTTGATATATATATTAGGATATTTTTATGCACGACTTTTACTTGAAATGGAGTTTTTTTTACATTGTTGTATTGGTAGTAATTGTTTATGCAATGCAGTCGTTTCACAAAATGTGGTTCATTTCATGCATTAGCAAAGGAGAGAAAATAGGTCCAAAAAGAGGAACAGCAGTCACCAAGGACCAGTGTGGGAAACAACCATAGGCAGCCACAGGAGCTTGATGAGGAGCACCTCCTTAATATCATTGGTGACACCTATGTTTTAAACTATTTAATCTACTTGATTAGTATCATTGGTAAAACCTGTGTCTAACCGTTTAAACTCCTTAATTAGTATCATAGGTAACACCT
The DNA here is from genome assembly GCA_030544235.1 of Lepturacanthus savala. Classification (NCBI taxonomy): domain Eukaryota; kingdom Metazoa; phylum Chordata; class Actinopteri; order Scombriformes; family Trichiuridae; genus Lepturacanthus; species Lepturacanthus savala. The sequence continues at coordinate 10,263,619 of CM060463.1, forward strand.
GTGTCTAATTGCTTAAACTCCTTAATTAGTATCATAGGTAACACCTGTGTTTAACCGTTTAAACTCCTTAATTAGTATCATAGGTAACACCTGTGTTTAACCGTTTAAACTCCTTAATTAGTATCATAGGTAACACCTGTGTTTAACCGTTTAAACTCCTTAATTAGTATCATGGGTAACACCTGTGTTTAACTGTTTAAACTCCTTAATTAGTATCATGGGTAACACCTGTGTTTAACTGTTTAAACTCCTTAATTAGTATCATAGGTAACACCTGTGTTTAACCGTTTAAACTCCTTAATTAGTATCATAGGTAACACCTGTGTTTAACTGTTTAAACTCCTTAATTAGTATCATGGGTAACACCTGTGTTTAACCGTTTAAACTCCTTAATTAGTATCATAGGTAACACCTGTGTTTAACCGTTTAAACTCCTTAATTAGTATCATGGGTAACACCTGTGTTTAACTGTTTAAACTCCTTAATTAGTATCATAGGTAACACCTGTGTTTAACCGTTTAAACTCCTTAATTAGTATCATAGGTAACACCTGTGTTTAACTGTTTAAACTCCTTAATTAGTATCATAGGTAACACCTGTGTTTAACCGTTTAAACTCCTTAATTAGTATCATAGGTAACACCTGTGTTTAACCGTTTAAACTCCTTAATTAGTATCATAGGTAACACCTGTGTTTATCTGTTTAAACTCCTTAATTAGTATCATAGGTAACACCTGTGTTTAACTGTTTAAACTCCTTAATTAGTATCATAGGTAACACCTGGGTCTAATTGCTTAAACTCCTTAATTAGTATCATAGGTAACACCTGTGTCTAATTGCTTAAACTCCTTAATTAGTATCATAGGTAACACCTGGGTCTAATTACTTAAACTCCTTAATTAGTATCATAGGTAACACCTGTGTTTAACTGTTTAAACTCCTTAATTACTATTACTGTTTAGCTGTTATTTCATGCCAATATGGCTGCTGTGATAAAAGGTCATTGCTACAGTGACACAACACAACCACGTTAGCTGACCTGCAGACGCTGCCCCACAGCAACATGTGACCAGCATGAGGGGGAGGTGTCAGGCTGTTGTGGCTGCGCAAGTTGAATAACGTCAAAAGGTCTTATATGCACTAATATAAATGATAATGATCAACAATAAACGTGTTTCATGTCCAAGTGCCAGTTGAATGTTGACAAGGTAACAATAGTCCTGCAAATATGACAAAAGAACAAAGACAGATTCTGATTCACACATTCAAATAAACCTTTATCTTGTCAAGTGCAGCTTATCTTCCAGGCAATTTGTGGTTTGTACCGATGAACGGTCGTGTAGTTTCGTATGATCCTAGTATCTATAGCTTTTGATGTGATAATGCTACATTCTCTGAAAGACAGTGATGCATTAATAGCGTCAATTTGTTAATCAGCATTAACAAAGGCCACTTTGAACATCATGGGTCAAAGGGAGAGGTAATATGACACCCACAGGCCTCCCTACATCAGCCTGCTGAAGTAGTTATATACTTTACTGAAATAAAACTAGTAAAACAACCATAATTTATGTTGGTGTACAGAGGGAAAGTTGTGGGGAATATGAAATATATAATTATATGAAATATAAATGATATGAGATTTCCAGAGTTCTAGAGTGAAAAGGGAGCGAGAAACTACATAGATGATTTTTGGTATTTTAAACCACAAATATATCTATGATTTATCTTACTTTAAAAAAACTGATAAATTGCATAATCGGGGATGTTTATATTGCTTAAATCACACTTTCAGGTATTTTTTTCAAATAAAAGGCAGTTCAGACCAGTCTATTAAAATACAAGGTCCAGCTTTAAAAAAAAATGTTGAATGAATTAATCACAGCCTACATTAAAATATATATTATCAAAATGATGAAATAATAGGAAAATCACCATAGTTACTACACCACATTGAAAATATCCTGAAATATATTTTATATATAATTCTAATTATTTTTAAATTGAATGCATATGTGTCCAGTTCATTGATCGGTTAACCCAAACTTAATGAAAATCGTGGTTTCAGAGGTGTTCACTCATTAAATTTGAAACAGTAGCCTCCAGTTAGGTTTTTAATGTGGCAAATGCTTTAATTGCCTTTTTGACCTAAACTAATTACAACACTGGTGTTTAGTTCTATCCAATATCTCTATAGACGACAGGGTTGTAGCATGGGAATAAAATGGAATATACACAGAGACAGACAAACTTGTTTCCTTTGTGTCTCATTGCCTGTGATCACTGCTTTATTATGAACTGTGTTTGAATCACCATTGTAATTTTTGTGTTTTTGAGCTCAAGTGTGCATTATATTTGACATGTTTTCATATGTTTGCCGTCTAAGCTCTATTTTTAAAGCTGCTTTAGCATCATGTCAAGGTCATGACCAGCTCAAATGTAAATCGAATGAGCAGCTTATTTCACTCCGTTGCTTCACATTTTATGCTCATTGCAGGAGCAGAGATGAATCACGCTGCAGATATTAGTCTGATGTAGAGCAGATAAAGCATCAGACTTAAAATAGCTGTGACCTGTTTGCCAAATGTTTAGAGTACTGTTGAATAAAAAATCTATAGAAAACGTCTGTTCTTCTTTTAGAGGTCAATATCCTGCTCACGTCTTTGTGCCGTTATCACACATCACGCCGCGCGGTGGGTGACGCAGGATCATTTGGCATTCATTGCTTTGTGGGTTGCTGATGCTTGTAATTACACCAAGCGGGCCGGATATGAACGCCGAGAGGAATGAATTAGACTTGAGAAGAAATTATGATCGTCATATTGGATTTAATTGAACAACCTTTCTTTGAATCCAAGACACATGCAAACACAAGAAACAGATTTTAGTACCTGATTGGTTTGACAATATTAGCAGTGTCCTTCTGTTTTACATAACTCTACAGCTCTGGAAAAAAAAAGAAACCTCTGCAAAATTATCAGATTTTCTGATTCATTCTACTTATAGGTATGTCTTTGGGCAAAAGCAACATTTCCCCCAAATTCCAAATAAAAATACTATAGTTTAGAGTGTTTATTTGCAGAAAATGACAAAAAAAAATACGTTTTCCTCAAACAATGCAAAAAACAAGATATAACATAATACATACATAACATAATATTAATGTTTACACTTAAAAACGACTTCAGAGATCAATATGGTGCAAACACTCTTAATTTTAATCACAGCTTTCATGCGTCTTGGCGTGCTCAACACAAGTCTTTCACATTATTCTTGGTTCAGGTGTTCACCTAATCAGTACCTCTTTTAGCAGAATGAGGTGTAATCCAACAAGGAATGGCTGTAACACATGTAGAGATGCTGATTTCAGAAAAAAAAATGCAGTGGTCTCTTTTTTTCCCCAGAGCTGTATGTAACCACGTGTTTCAAGAGTCCATCCATGGCATGGTTTGGGTGCAGAATGAGGTAATATAACAAGTTATTTAATACAAGTATAAAAGTAAAGCAGATCTAAGCTCTAAAGGACAGATACCGACTGTTTTCACCTGAACTAACATTGTTTCTAAGCAGGTGCCTGTGCCACAATGTGAAGAGTTAACTTGGCCGTGAGCTGAGCCTCGATCACTTCACAGCTTCTCATTTCCTCTTGCCTATTCGTGCCATCAGTTCTGCATTGGCCGCTGCCTTGGTCCTCATGTCCTGGTTCTTGGCCAGGTCTATGAGGACGCTGAGGATGCTGGTGGGAACATCGAGGGACAGGGCGAAGCGGGACCCCTGCTGGGCTCTCTTAGGCACCTGGGAGGCCGGGCGAGGGGCTCGTGCACGCCGGAGCACAGCGTGATGCTCCGATCGCAGCAATGAGTTCAACACTCCACTGCGGTTTAGGATGTCGACAGCCAGCATGTCCCTCTGTGTGTCCTCGTCCACTCTGGGATGGCTCCTCTGAGCCTGGACACACCAAATCAGCAGCAGAACCAGGCAGAGACACGCACGCACCCTTCTCATGTCAGCACTCGTCTGCAGTCAGAGAGGAGAAACACGTCAGCCACTGATGCAAAATCACACAACTGGGAAGCTGCTTTCAAGGATGGCAAGCTATTAAACGTTTGCCTGCAGTAATCTGATATCTGGTTCCATATGAAAAACTCTCCTCATACATAAAATGATGGGATTTTTGCACACAAATACTAGAATGAAAATATGAATTATTCCAAAGAATACTTGCATTTCAGTAGCTGTGCACAAATGGCAAATGAGTTTTTCAACATGCACTGACAGAAAAGCATGCAATAAATCATTTGACAAGTTTTAAATGCCCCGCAGATTGTCATAAATTCTTGATATATCCTACAAATTATCCAGTAATTTGTCCAACGTTCTAACAAATTGTGCAATATTTTCTAACACCCGATAAGGGTTTTCTTGTCTCATTAAATGGCATCATGATTAATACTTACTAAGTGTCACCACTGTGGAAAGTTGGTAACTTGCGAAAAAAAAGGCACTTCTTTCTCCTGTGTTGTGAAGCGCAAGGCTTCAGTTATGATCTCGTCGTAGATTCTTAAACGTCCCGTGTTTTTAGTGTCTTCTGTCTCCCAGCTTCTTCTTCTTCTTGAGGAGCAACCGGTGTGCCGTACGCAGTCTGATGTTCAACTGGACTTCTGCCTTGGTCTTCATCCACATCTGTCTTTGCTGTGACATAACCCTTTCTCCTCTCTGTGTATCTTTTACATCTTCACCTCATCATCACTCTCTCCTCCCCTCCCCTCCTCTCATTTCATCTCATTTCCGGCCCACTCATTTCTCCGTTTCTTTTTCTAAAAATACCACTATGATATGCATTTACAGTGAAAAACAAATAGGAAAGCCTTCATCAACAATCTACATAATGACACATACGGATCACACCAGATATCCTGCAGTTGCTGGACTGTTTATGTAACCACCAGACATCCCAGCTGCCCTGGCCTGTGAACTATGCGGTCAACTCATCAAGAAGAGAGTGACAATCACACCGAAAGAAACAGGAAATGCCATATGGATCCCAAATGTACTTATTTGTACTAAATATAATAGTGAAATGGAACATTGTCTCATACCAGTTCAAACTCCAGGACTTAAGAGGAGTGACCTACATTACAAACTCCAAAATAAAGCAGTTCCACATGAAAGAGCAGGACCAAATTCTCCCACATATTATTGTGACAGTGATCAAATTCTACAGAGTGCATTAAACTGGAACCAACGCTAAGTGTAGCGTCAGCAATTAGAAAAAATCAAGGATGCAGCTGTATTCTTAAAATGGACTTTATGTGACAAAAAAAATCAACATGTATTTCAAAGGATTATGTTTTATCTACAGATCGAGATAAGATCTAATACTATCAGCTCTTTTTATTGTACCTCCTTGTGTGACACCATCAGAATGCTGAACAATGAGTATTGTTTCCATTGAAAAGAAGATATTGGTGCAAAACACACAGGGAGGTGAGGAACAGTGTGTTAGACAGAGGAACAGCGTTGAAGCCCACTGGAGAACAAGGAGGAAGAGGCTGTCAGGCCAAGGAGGAAGACTCAACGAGACAAAGCCTACCTCGTTTGCTTAGTCACCTCCACTCCAGCCCATCAAAGGAGTTATCCTTATCTGAGTAATGATACGCGTATTTAATACATGTATTTTACAGCACGATTACAACAGGACCCCTTGGGGTCCTAAGGATTAAGAGTCATCTCGATTATCCACAGATAAACACAATGCAGTTCACATAAATGTCATCGGCCTGAAACAGATGTCCCGAGTTGTACCAGTGGCATCGTTGTCATGGAGACAGCATGACTACACATGACGTTATCTGTTATGATTCAAGATGTAACTTACATATCAGAGCAGGTCCTGGTTTTAGACTGGATGCAATCAATGCATCTCATAATTTATTTGATCAGAGCAAAAGTACATCTGATCTAACAAGATTTCTCATCTCCTATACCTGCTTATTCCTCATTAGAGTCGCAGGGGTCTGCTGGAGCCAATCCCAGCGCGTTATGGCGAGAGGCAGGGATACACCCCAGATGGTTGCCAGCCAATCGTGGGGCACACACACCATTCACACCTATTGGCAATTTAGAGTCGCCAATTAACCTGAGCATGTTTTTGGACTGTGGGAGGAAGCCGGAGTACCTGGTGAAAACCCACGCAGACACAGGGAGAACATGCAAACTCCACACAGAAAGGTCCCAGACCCAGGACCAAGGAGGTCTTGAGGTCAAAGCTTGAACCTGTGACCTTCTTGCTGTGAGGCAACAGCGCTAACCCCTGCTCCACCGTGTCGCCCCCAACAAGGTGTATAATTCTAAATAAAAGGGAAAACATGGTAAGTATTTATTATCGATCAAAGGTAAATTCAGGGAAGAATTACCCCAGTGGTCAAATATAAATATGTAAATGGAAAAACTCTGTATTCCACCTGACCACAGTTGTACTGCCTGATTTGACCCAGTTTTAACATCTTGTATAATTTTGTGTGTTGTCCTCGAGTGTAGAGAAAGGCACAAAAAAAAACAGGGAAAATGACGTCGTTATATTTATTTAATATGGTTACATAATGTTTTTTGGTTTAAGTTGCTCTTGCAATCAGTCTTTACAGATAAGATTTCACTGAGTTTTCTTTCCCCAAGTAATTTCCAATGAAACCTACACTGTAGGAGACCACTACACTGAAAACATAAGTGTAAAAAGTAAATGTATAAATTTATAATGTATAAATAAATTTAGTCAAGTTGGTAAATCTGGTGAAAATGTTATGTATGGCAGAGATGAGACATTATGTAACAACTTAGAAAAGCAATAACCCAAAGCAGTAAACGTGCATAAGACAAAATAGACCGGTCCAATGTTTTTACAGTATTTTATTTTGTCGGAATGAGAGCTTCTGTTATGTACAATAGAGGACAGAAACAAATCTTACAGAAATTATAAATATACTCTTGCTCCATTTGATTTGTATTGATCCTGCTGTGGCAGTAGATGGTTTACTTTGAGTTTTAAAGGCCGCCCCCTCTCCCCTCCCCTCTTCAAGTCTGCATCAATTGGTGAGGATCTGTGCAGTGAGGTACCCAATACGCAATTTAAAGACTAGCTGCCTGCTCCCCACATGGCTAACTAAGAGTGATCAGTGGGTGGGATAAGAGAGGGAGGCATGGAGGCGAGGGAGGAGGGAGGACGGATGTCTGCCTGCACTGTCGAGACATGTGGACAATCCTCAGCTTTTCAGTCTTGCAGTGATGACAGGACAAACTGGGGGTAGAATTGTGGAGGAAGATGAGGAGCAAACGTGGGACACGCGGAGCAACATGACAACTTATCTTAAAACCTCAGCCAGTACATGGCACTGCGCATTCTGTTGTAGTCGGGTAGCTGTTCGCAGGGGCCTGGAGGAGAGAGCCAGGAGGGACAGGTTAGAGAAAATTATATCGCAAGGGCTTGAGCTCACTGTAAGAGGACTAAAAACACATCAGAACTCACCAACACCAACCACAGCAGGACACTTATCGTAGATATATTTGCTGCAGATGTCACGTACCACGCTGGGGGTCACGGCCTAAAAAGAGACATGGGAGAGAAAACTCGAATCTTGGAAACCAGATGAAAATATTCAACAAGTCACCAATTTTAACAAGAGGGTCAACTCACATCAATGCGTGCATCCCACTCAGCCAGAGGAATACGCCGCCCATAGTTCAGAATATGTCTTCCAATGTCATCACAGATTGGTGTTGTTCCTAGAAGACAAACAGGTTTCTAGACTTTTTTCTATTTCTTGTAGCTTGTGCAGTTGTGTATTTGCATGACAAATAGATTCTGTACCATTAAGCTGTCCAGCCAGGCTGGCCTTCAGAGCAATCTTGCCTCTGGCGACATCACTCTCTGTCACCGTGGTACAGAGGTTCATCCTGCAGGAAATGGACAAAAGAGACTTAACATGGAACACCCTAGAATTAAAGTGCAAATAAGTAATACAGTGTTGTTTTCTGTGTTGTCAGTTTTCTCTATCCTGGAGGCAATACTGACCAGGCGTTCTGGGACCAGTGCATCATATCTTCAATTTTTAACCTATCAGCCACAAAGTAAATGCCCAGCAGGCCAGTATCGCTGTAAGAGGACTGGAAGGCCTGGAAACTGTGACACAGGTCCCCCTCCACTGCCAGACGAGCCAGACGGCTGCTGAGATGCTGCATGTGACAGGGAAGAATGGACATGGTCTTACTTCATAGAAGTGGAATTTAATTACACCAGCAGATAGTATGTTTACAGCAAGAAAGCTGTTAGCATATTTCATTCAAGGTGAAAGCACCATGTGCCTCACAATTGAATCTGAAATTATAAAAGAACTCAAATTAAAATAATATAAATCTAAAAAAGACAGAACAAGTTAAAACAGTTAAAATCAGTCAGCCGGGCTACTGAAAGGCACCGCTAAAAAGGAAAGTTTTGAATTTAGTTAGTAAGACCACGTTCAGATCAATTCAAAAGGTTTGTGAAATCTGATTTTTTATTAAATAGGGCTTGTATGTGATTTCCAGTGTGAACTATAAATGCCCCAAAAGTGCGTGTGCATTAGTCCGTTCAATGACCTCAGTACAGATGTTATGTGGTCGTATTTTCTTCTACCCATTTCATTAAAACTCCAACAGCAGCATTCTGGAGTAGCTGCAGTGTATGAAGATGCTTTTTAGGTATTCCTGTGAGCAGCACCTTCTAGTAAAGCCCACTGGAGATAAACGCATGGCTGAGTCTTGAACATCATCCTGAGATTAAGTGTTTCTATATACACACACACACCAATCATGTGATATATTGTCACCCTTAAGTTATTTTTCAATCCAAGCATGGAGACTCCATGACTAAAACCCTTCTTTCAGAATCTGTTACATATCTCAGGTGTTGTTCCTCCCGACAGGTCCAGAGGCAGGGGTGAGGCCCCTGACCCAGGTTTTCAGAGAGGACCATGATCTACCCCTCTATAATGGCCACTCAAGACATATACAGTCTCGAATGGGCAAAGCTAAAAGGGGACAACACAGGACTGATATGATGGGTCCACTTTTGGAAGCATGACTGTTACACTTGTCAATGGAATATGTTTTCAAATCCACATAGAAATACACCAGCAGAGGAAAATGACTCCATTTCCTGACCTTTCCTCCACCGTAGGTGAGGTCAAAGCTGCCGATGATTGAGTTGGCCACCATGAGTGGCACAACATCTGGGCTGGCGGCACTTGGCCCTTCCACAGCAATGGCAATGTGTGCCAGAGGCATGGCGTCGTCACGCATACGGATCTAAGGAGAGACAGATCAACAAGACAATTAAACATTACAGGGAAAATATTCCCATCTAAGCCCCATTTTCAATCTCAGGCCAGAAACACTTCCAATTAAAATCATTGATTTTACGCTTATATATTGAACTAGCTGAATCCTGTATAGCTTCTGAACTATATACCCAATAATTCCAACCTTTCACATAGAATCCATGCAAAACACTAAGATATGTGCAAATTAATAACAAGCATTCCTGTGAAAACAATTTCCACATATCTCACCTCGCTGCCTGTAAATCTGCATGGTGCCAGCACAGGGATGGCATCTCCCTCATACTCAAAAGACAATCCGCTGAAGTGAGACTTGGCCAGTCCAACCAGCTCCTCGTGGTTCACACCTGTACAGAAGGGAGGAAAATAAATAATCTCATGTCAAGTCTCACCTAGTGTACACAAATCAAACTTGTTGTTCTGCCAAGAGTCATGTAAACCTAGCATGTTATGTGCTTCTGTTCCTCTTCGAAACCAAAGTGTCCCCATATAATAACTTTTCCGACCCTTTTTCTCAACTTAACAACTCTGCCCTCCCTCTGCCACCTCACTAACTCTCTGGGAATATAGAGTACATGCACATCTCTCAAATATTGTGGAAAGAAAAATTGCAAATAAACACTTTCAACTCGATTATGAGTTTGGAGACTGACATGCAAAAAAATTCAATTAATTAAATTTATCAATGACCAATAATTCTTATGCTGATATTGGTGAAACATGCAAGATCTGCGCTGGTTTCCACACTGGATTGATAAATGAAGGACAAAGTTCCTACCTCCAGCAGCAGCCAGTACCATGCGGGGGGCCTTGTAGTGGCTGTTGATGTAATCCACTAGGTCCTGGCGGGTCAGATTTCTGTCAGAATTTAAAATTAGTACCATTAGTAACTTAGAGGATTTATTATGGAAATGTAATGATATATATGAAATATACTGACCAATAAAGCAATGGACTTTGGATGAAAGTATTTCTAACTTGTTCTGTGATTGTGAATAATTGTGGCTAATGATTAAATGTGTGCAGTTTCTCCTGCCTGGCAGTTGAAGAGGGTCCCAGCACGCTGCGTCCCAGTGATGTGCCCTGGAAGGCTGTAGCATGGAGCAGGTCCAGGCAAACCTCCTGCAGGTTCCCTTCCACTTCATCCAGCTCACGCAGAACTACGCCCCTCTGCTGCTCGATCTCTGCCTCGCTCAGTGAGCAGTTCTGCACCACTTCTGACAGCAGCTCCACAGCTGAGGCAACGCAAAAACAAATATTCACAACTCTGTTCAATGCCTTCATCTGACAAATCACAGTAAGATATATTTGACAAAAATCATGTTATTGTCAATACCAGAGAACAATCCTATAATTTCAATGTATATTAATCCATAATTCATCTAACCTTTAGGCAGGTCTTTAGCCAGCGTCTTCATATAATATGCAGTGTGCTCCCGTGAGGTGTAGGCGCTCAGGTGACCACCCATCGCCTCCACCTCCTGCTCCAGGGCTGCCTGAGAGTGCTTTTTGGTTCCCTGGGGGAAGAAAGGGGGGAAAATTATGTAGGGCCCGAGGCAGTTGTCTTCCCTACCCTATGGTAAAGTCCGCCCCTGCCCATAGGAATTAGAATTTATCCATTCTTTATTAAAACCTGTTTTGGCTACTTTGTCTTTTCAGCCTTATTCTAACTCACTGTCCAGCTGTACTACACTTTTATCTTTATTATTTTTTAAATATTTTACACAATTACTGTCATATAGCAAAAATCAATATTGCCCAAGGCTACAAGGAGCTTAAGGTCAAGAATGTAACTGGTATCTACCTTGAAAGCCATATGCTCCAGGAAAAAACCTGTTCCGTTGTTCTTTTCAGACTCATAGCGGCTGCCAGCGCTGATCCACAGTCCAACCTGCAATGAATGGTGGATATGTTCATTTGCAACACTCATCCATCACATAACAGCCACTGAAAGTGAAATCGATCTTTGAGGCGGTTCAACAAGCTCCTGTTAGGATGCGGTTTTCGGCTGGGTTCTTACAGTGCATGTGGCATGTCCTGTCTCCTCAGATGCCACCCTCAAGCCGTTGTCCAAGGCAGTCAGGCGAGTTTCAGGGGCCCCCACCAGGCTCTGGGCATAGCTGACCGAGGCCTGTCCACGCCTCAGAGACAGCAGGATGGGCTAGAGGAGTCAACAAGTGGACATTTAAAAATAGTATTGGAAAAACATGACTTTAAAATATATTTTGAACATTACTGATTCCATGCTTTGTCCACATATAAGCAAGCACTGCTTTTTTAAACAAGGCAGGTTCTCTATGAATGCTTTGTTTTCTCACCAACAATGATAGAGACCAAAAAGAAAGAGCACAACCGGGCTGGATGCAGTAATCACATACGGTTTGCTTACATTCAGTAGTAGAAAGGTTTGGCACAGGACGAAATCTCAATTTTAGACTGATGCTGACACAACTGCTAATTACTTAAAATAGACACAAGAAGCCAATATTTACACATTTTCCGAAAAATAAAAACAATTATTAATAATTAGATTATTTGTAATTACTTCTGAGACCAGTGGTGGTGGACAAAGCTCTCAAATCCTTTAAGTAGTGAAAAATAATCATTTACAATTAAAAGTGCAGGACTGGAAGTAAAAATATTAGAAAAATGTACTTAAATTTATCAGAAGTAAAAGTACACTTAGTAGTTATAGTATATTATATACGTTTCCATCCCAAACACATGTGAGAGAATTTTAAAAACAGTTCATAGATATATCTCGGGTAGATTAACTGTATCACTACTGCCTCATATTATATATTATACAAGTGTAACATGTTTATTTAATACACTTTATATAACATCTTTCACACAATGTGTATAACTTTTAGGGCAATTTAAAGAGTAAGAAATATTATATATAAAAATAATGTCAAATCTGCATCTGAGAAATAACTGAAGCTGTCAAATCTAGTATAAGGTATGCTATTTAGGACTAGGAGAGTTAGGCCTAAATTTTAAAGTGTATAAATATAGTGGAGTGGAAGTATAAAGTGGCATGAAATGCAGATATACAGGTAAAGTACACTCACAATTGTACTTAAGTACAGTACTCTAGTAAATATACTTAGTTACTTTCCACCCCTGAGAACAGTCTTACAAGACATTAAAGTTATATTTCATTCCCACTCGTGTAAAAGTACATGAATTCTGGTATTAGACATGACTGGGAAGCAGGATCTGGAGCAGAAAATCAACAGTAATCTGTCAATTTAGCCAAAGTCATCAAGCTCGCGCTGCTAGCGCTGTTAGCATAGCGTTAGCATGGCGTTAGCTGCGCTGAGGGCAACTGAGGACAAGTAACAAACAGCCGCTGACCTTCGTGAATAAAGGATACACAACCGAAACGACAATATGTTCATAACTAAAACATGAAAAGTTTAATTCCCGCAAAGAGAGGTCGTGACCAGACTCGGTGACTTATTTGTCGGTTGACCTTGCTTGTTCATGCTAACCGGTTAGCTTGCCGCTTCCTCTGTATCGCAGCCCTCTTAGCTAGCTGACCTTTATTTCTCATACAGTCAGCGGGTTTCTCTAAAGCCATAACACACTCCTGTCATGCTCAGACACATTTATAATACAAAGCGCTCCGTGCTTTACTTACACTGCGGGCTTTGACCAGGCATCTGCCAACGGTGCTCCCCACTCGGCAAACTGACGCCGCCATTTTTCTTTTCAGCTCAGGTTAAGAGAACGAGCGACTCCGCTGCTTCTTCTTCTTCTTCGTCCTCGTGGAGTTTATCTGACAGACCCGCTCACTGTTTACCGCCACCAAGTGGTCAATATTGTCAATGAGGTCGGTGATATTAAAATATTATTGACTAATGACACAGAAAGGAAAACTTATGGGGAGGTAAGCATATTCCCATTCTGTTGTATGTTGATGTAGGTTATTGGAATATCTTGAGTGAAGGAATAATATTCGATAAACTGATGTGTATACTGTGGCTGTGTTTGCTTTGAATACTTGCTCCATGGATATACAGCTCTGGAAAAAAATGAGACCACTGAATTTTTTTCTGAAATCATCATCTCTACATGTATTCCAGCCATTACATTCCAGTGTCTGCTGAATTCCAATACATGCACACCTCATTCTGCTTAAAGAGGTACCAGGAGTGGAATAGTCACCCAAGAACAATGGTAAAGACTAGTGGAGAGCATGCCATTTAGAATAAATTTGATCTTTGCATTGTTTGAGGTCTGAACCTATTGTATCTTTTTTGTTGTCAGTAGTTTATAGACTCAAACAAAAATGTTCCTTTTGCCCCAACACATACCTATAAGTACCATTTTTTTCCAGAGCTGTACATAGAGATGACTTAACAAAGTTCCTGTTCTGTCTTGTTCCCCTTAAAATAGGAACAAAATACTCTAAGTAATGTAATCTAATCTAAGGAACCAGATGACTAAAATGGTGTGTTTTTAATTCAGAAAAATGAAACGGTGTGTCCTATGGATCATCCAAAATAACAGGACACTGGTTATGAGTAAAACATTATTGTGTCCACATAATTAACTTCTAGAATAAAGTAGAAAAACGCAGATGACTTCAATATAGATTCAGGCTTTATTATGAGGTAGAACAAAAATGCCTGCAAACAGTTGAAGTTGGAGTAGCATGTAGATGGTTTGGTCATTGAATCTTTGTTATTATAATAACAAATATCTAAGAACAACCCTGGCGTTGTTATTTCCGGAGCAGTGCCTTATGCTCAGGACCTCAGGTGATCAAGGTTCCAGTGGCTGCCTGTCTGGAGTGTTTTGGAACAGTAATCTCCAAATTCAAAGGAAGACTTTGGTGCTTCTCTCTGGTGCAGGGTTGGGTTTTCTCTGAGGAGAACTTTGATACTTCTGTCCTCTTCTTACACAAAAACACAGAGTGTGAGTGGGCATTATAAGGTAGATGGATCATGGACTGGTTTACAGTCATTGGCAAATGAAGTTTCATGGTTTCGATAGATAAGGGCACAGGTTGAGCAAGAGGTATACGAGGAACTCCACTGTTGCTGTTTTTGAGCCGAGTCTCTGCACTCTTGGACAACATCTTTGGCAGCGACTTATTTTTGTCTGCCTCAGTCTCCTTCTCCTTGAGGGCGCCACAAAGTTTTGATGCAGAGTGCCGTAAAGGTCTCAGAGGAGGAAGAAGGCGGGGGCGTTTGATCCTGGATCCCTCAACAAGTAGGTTGATTCCTACATACTGTGGTACCTCTATAGCTGCCTATAGACCAGAAGAAACATCCTCAGTGTATCATTCTCACAATATGAGCCACAAATACACAGATAAACCTGAACAGGTTGGACAGTTTCACCTTACCTGCCTGTATATCAGCTGAAAGTCTCCCGTCTTTGCAGTGTGGTCTACTCTCCGGTCCAGGACGACTCGTAGTGTGTCCTCCTGCACAGCAGCACAGAGGCGGGCTGTCACCGGTGTGGAGGGAGCCATAGTGGGGCTGGTATTGATTTCGATCAGCCATGGATGCAGGTCACAACCTCCAAAACACAGCAAAATATCCAACTGGTTTCATTTAAGATTTCATCTAACAATCATGTTACGTGTCTATTTTTTCTATTTTATACTTTTTTCTTTACGAAAAATAGCATTTTAATGACTAGTAGAGTTGCAGCTTGCACAATTAGGCCCATAAACAAAAATCTATTCATCCCATATACAAAATTATTTTTGGGGAATTATTCTATAGACTTGAATGATTAAATAGATTTATACATGTCAGGGTTGAAAATAACATTTACATTTTTTAAGACAGTCATAGACTTAAAGGCTTATAGGGTTCAATGGGTTCAATTAGAATTGGATGTCAAATGTATTCTATTACTGGTATAATTCAAGAGATCCTGAAAAAGCTGCTTTAAATAATAAAGGATGTGACAAAAACAGGCGGTATAATGTAGTACTCCCTACCTAACATGAAGTCAGCACCATAGAGCTCAAATGTGTTTTTGCGTGACTCCATGAGATCTTGTGTTGTCTGTAAAGCATGGATCACGGCCTTCTTCATTCCCGGGACTACCACAGTCTCCCACTGGGCTTGGCAGCCCTCACTGGACAGAAAGGTCCGGAACTGGTCATCTGACCACATGTTGTCTGCTGGGATGCCTTGATGGCGCTGCTGGGAGGGGCTCAGATGTTTCTGGATGGAGTTGTTGCACAAATGGACTGAGCTGAAGTGATGGAGAGGGAGGACAAAGTCAAAAACTGGAAAGATTAACCAAGGGAAATGGTTCTGTTCATTGCGCAAAAGTATAATGAGACGTGATAAACATGATTAGGGAAGAAATAAAACCACTGATATGTTCTGCACTTCCAAAGCTTTCTTTGTTTTAATACATTTAAAATAAGATGACACCTAACACATTCAGTGACAGGAGTATGGCTACACAGAAATCAGATTTGTAAGTATTTGTATAGTATTTGCTTATAATTTGTAAATACTACGGTTGCAATAGAAGCACTGATGTATGCAGGTAGACAGAAGTTTTATATGCAGTTTGCTCTTGGTGCAGTGATGCGGACACAGATTTAAATACAGCTGAAGGAGAAACCAAACGGTTATTGTTAAACCATGCATGGACAGATCAGTGCGCCCGCCAAAAAGGATGTTGCCTTTTTCTTTCTCACTCACTCTCACTTCCTCTTTTTTCCGTTTCATCAGCCTAATCTGATTTCACATCGCTTCTTTCTTTCATTTTACTCCCATTCACTTTGCAAGCACCGGTGTCTCACCTGTCCAGTGTATTTAGTGAGTAAGGCTGTGTAGAGAAGCGCAAGTAGCACTTTTTATAGAACCACACAGTAAGAGGGTTCCAGTCAGTGACCAGGAACCATTGGCGCACGTCAAATTTGGTGCCGTGAATCAGCAAGGGGCGCTCCAGGTATTTCTGCACCACCCACTTGCTGTCTTTAATGAGGGTAGAATCGTTGCCCACTAGCCTGAGGATCTGATCCAGACGTTTGGCACATTTGATACCTAGAAGGCAGAGGAGACCTGGTCAGCCGGGAGATTGTGAGACATTATCTGATAAGAGTCTGAATTCTCACCTCTGCCTCTGGACTTAGCTCCAGGTTTGATGATCCAAATGTTATGTATGCCATCTATGTCCAGCTGTGGACTGACCTTGGCCAGCCGCTGCAGCATGGCCTTACAGTTGGTCACAAAATGATTAACGTTCTCGGTCTGTACTCCATCACTAAGCAAAGAACAAAAGAGGGAAGAACTGTAACGAAATACCAAAGAGCTGCATAATAATCTCGATCTTGTGCACGTGCACACACATGCACACACTCTACTCACTGAACAACGTGGTAGTAGTTGTCAATAAACTCTACCCACTCCTCCTCTGTAAGTGTCTGTGGTGCCTCCAAGCTTATGTCGATGTCGGTGTGCTCCAGACTCCCTAAATACTCCTGGCATACGTTGAGCGCCCTGTCAATCATTTGCGAAAGGTTCACTGGTCTAGATCGCCGTTTGCATCGTTTCCTGTGACCTGGAAGTGGAGGAAATGAACCCGTTCCCTCTCCCTGAATGTTGTCCTCCTTTTCCACAATGTACTTCAAAAGGCTGGTGCAGGCCGTCCTCCTGTAGTCCTCTACAGACCGGACAGGAGTAGACGGGTAAGTACAGTAAATGTTCTCTATGAGAGAAAGAGCTGGAAAAACAAGGGACAAGCACAGTTTAGCCGGCTGATCTATAAAGTATCATCTGACCAACGAAAGCATGCTTCTCATCCTGTGCTCCTAGTCTGTAACAGCGAGGGAAGAAGGTGTCTGGGTTTTCTGAATCAAACCAGTGCAGGTTCCTCAGGTTCACACACAAGCCCACCTGTCACAGAAAAGGCGGATATTAATCGTGGGGGTGACAAGAGGAGGCTGTTATTAAATAATAGCTGCACATGAATGTACCTTAGTTGCAAAGCTGCCTGCTTTTGCGAAATGATTGGTCATCTGTTCTTTTTGCAAACTGTTGTTGTTGATCGCATCTCTTCGATTCGTCCAATAGAAATAAACCATTTCACTTCGCACCAGACGAGACTATGGAATAAGAAGAGTAAAAGGGTGGGATCTGAATCTGTTAATTTAGATTAGATTAGATTAGATAGGACTTTAGTGAACCCTTTCGGAGGTTCCCTCAGGGAAATTGAAGCTCCAACATTTCACATACAGCACTGTTATAAAAATAAAGACACACAAAGAGACACAAAGAGCAATATGTAAAAAAAAAACAAAAAAAACACCCTAAATACCAACACCAACATAAAGAAAACAAAATAAATAACAAATAAGAAAAAATAAATAAAGTAAATGCCTATACACATCTTAGTTATTGCTACATGGTATGAGGTGAGTAGATTATTGCACCCAGAATTATTGGACAAATATAAATAAATAAATTGCACACTGTTACCCATTGTGTATACATAATTATATATTCATTATGAATTATATACAAATCTAAATATATTAGGGTATCATACAATTATAATAGATATAAGCTATAAGTAAGATATTGAATAGAAAGGATATAATATAATATATATAACAATATGTGTAAGAAATAAAATATGCAAGGATAGAGCTATACCGTTATGATTGTTGTATGATTTCACAAGTTTCATTTGCTATTAAGAACCTTAACATTTCCAACATGGTTATCAAGTTTAGCAACCCATCCCCTAAGCCCAGAACCTTAGAGGTTGGTTTTTACCATGAGCTCGTATAGTCCATCTGGATCCTGCTCTTTTTCAACGTCATCTGAGGTATCTGAGCAGAAGGAGCAGCATTAATGAGTTCCAGAGAGGAACAACAGATAACCAGAACAAAGACGGAATGCGACTCATTAAACAGTCGGACTTTTATCTGTCACACCATTGTCGTCATCGCTGTCACTGGCGTTGTTAGAGCTGGCTCGGCTCTCGTCACTCTGACGCTGGTGTGCTCGCTGTTTCGGGCGACGCATACGCTGCTCAACCCAGCCTCTGGCCCTCAGTGCCGCCCTGATGACGGGGTACGGGCCCTGGATGGAGAACACCTTATGCAACTGAGAGGACAGATGACAGAGATAGGAATGACGGATGACTTCTGGAGCAATCTGTAATTTATGTGACCACCACAGAAATGATCTGTTCTCATATCCAGTAACGTTAACTCACCTTGACAGCTCTGTCTGTGATGGCTTTGGCTGTCTTCAGTCTCTCTGGGTTGAGAGCAGGCAGGCCCACAACACTGTGTCGATTTTTGCCCTCAGGTGTTACTGACACACACACACACACACACACACACACACACACACACACACACACACACACACACACACACACACACACACACACACACACACACACACACACACACACACACACACACACACACACACACACACACACTTTAGTAAAAATCCAGTCAGCTGTAGTAATAAAGCTCATCAGAGAATATACCGTTGCATGAATTTCTGCTGAAGTTGTTAATGTTGCAGGACTATTAGTGACCGATTTTGCAGTCTGTACCTACCTATTTGCAGAGTTTTGCTTTTATCTTGGTTACATTGTTGGACTTTCTGATCCTTGGACAGATCATCTGTTTCTCCTGCAATAACACCAAAATGAACTACATCTTACATCTAGACAATGGGTTACGCCCAGCCCATCCTAAATTATATCCTACAGTATCCTAGCCTACCATAAGCATGTTTAGACCAAAATGGAACAGAGAACTGAGCACAAACATCATGTTTTAAGTTTTGTCATAATTATGTAGTCATCTATCGCATTAAGGAGATGAGGCAGGAGAATGTGCATGAACGTGTGTATGGATGCATTGTCTTGTGAAATGCAACATGTTATTTCCACAAAATATATAAAAGTCAAATAGCAAGTAACTAAAGCTTAAGGATTAGCATCTTCAGCTCAGTGCCAATAAGAGCAAAGTCATAAAACTTTAATACTTGGTCTCTGGATTCCAACATTCGGCTACCTGCTCTGAGTGTGACCTCATGATTAATTCAGCACTTCTGATCTATAAGCTGACTCTGAATTCAAAGGTCTGGAGGAGAGAAATCAGGCAGCATTGACCTTTCATGTTTCAGTTTGGGTGTCACTCCACAACATTATCAGCCGCAGAATAAACCAAATCTGTTTATTTATTTATTTATTTATTGATAATATGAGGTCATACACAGAGTTTGAGAAATAAATGGGGAATAATAACTTGGGGTGTTTTTAATTCCATTCCAATCCAGTCTTATGAATTAAGGTGATGAATCTTACCTTTGATTAACATTTGAACACACAATACACCTTATTGTTTTTTTAAATAGTACTTGTCTGATCCTTGGGATGTTAAGATAGGGACAATGTTTCCTTTGTTGCTTTCTGTCTCTCACCACTGTCTGGGCTTGGTGTGCAGCATCCATCAGTAGCCTGATGGCCGAGTGAGACAGACTGTCTGGACCCGATGACCTCCATGCTGACACCAGCTCTCTCATTCATCAAAGGCAGCGTTTTCTTGCACTCGGTTTCATGGTTTGGTCAGACATGAACTGCTGCAGAGAGGAGACAGTCCCTCATTTATCTGGGCAACAATAGTGTAAAGGTATGCAGTATGCAAATGTTTTCACAAACAATGCGCACAGATACACTGGTGACAACTGCAGGTGTCATGCATCTCTGGCTACTGATCATGTAGATCAGTCCCTCTTTGAGTGCAGTAGACTATTAAGAGAGTCAAATTGCTGTGCATGAGACAGATTGGCTACACCTGTCAGGGTTGCACTCAGACAGGGTGTGATACTCAGTCTGATTTCCTTACATGTTGAACAAAGGCCCGGAACTGGACACATATCCCAACAACAGATACGTTCACCAAACTCCTGTTTTCCATCACATCCTCCTGTGCACAAACACAAACACACACACACACACGTGCGCACACACACATGCACACATACACAATAATTACTTTAAATTCACCACACGTTATATGTGTTTTTCTTTTTTAAAAGAGCATATTGACTTAAAACTGACTGCAAACAAAACCAAAGCCTCACTGACATTAATCTTTTATTCTTAACTAGCAAAGTAGCATCACCAATCAGTGATAAACTCCTCTACTGACATTATTAGGTGCTGCAGAAAGCGTACACCACGTTTAAGCAACGCTTTACATTACAATGTAGTGTTTGTTCTTCTTACCTGCTGCTGAGGTCCACGGGTCTATTAACTTCGGTGCCGGTTGAATTTCACCGGTGCGCCCCACTTCACTTGTTTATTGTCGCCATGACAACGGCTGAAGTGCTCACGCTAACAACAACGAACTACAAACACTAAAAAAGTAAAAAAAAAAAAAATGCAAGTGGTTAAAAATATTAAAAAACAACTATGAATGACAACAAAAATATCTAGAAATGGTAAAAAACAAAAATAAATTACCAATGATAAAATAAAAATACAAATAAGAAAAAATAAACAAAAAACCCTCCAAATTATAAGAACTACAAACGGTGTGTTACTGTAAACACGATATACATTCTGCATGAAAACGTTTCATTTCTTGTTTTAGTTAACTTGTAATTTATTTAAATACTTTGACAACTTATACCGTCTGAAATGTATTCTGTATCTTCATTGTACATTGTGCAACTTCTTTTTTGGCGTGAAACATTTAATTCACCTCGAAACATGTTCGGCCACATGGAATAGTTTTAATAAAATGTTCTTGTAGCTCGTTTTTCTAAGTTGTGCTAGCTGTCGCGCCGCCATCTTGGCTCCGCTCGGGCTGCTGTGACGTCACGATTGTCTCGCGCACTCGCCCTCCTCTACGCGCGGGCAAACATTTATGCAGAAAAAAAGGCACGTGAATATTTGGGATTTAACGCTTAAAATCAGGTAAGCCGTCTGTTTCTACATAGACAGTGAACAATACCACGTTTTGTTTTCTTAAGCTCAAGCTAACGCGCTAACACTGCTTCGCTTAACTTAACGTTAACGGGTACACACCTACTGTTATGATCCTCTGTCTCCGGTGGCAGCCCGTTTTCGCTTCACCGGTAAAATGTGCGGGAGGACTGCGTGTACCCTGGCTCCAGACGAGGTCAGCCGAGCCTGCACTTACAGAAACCGAGGAGGGCAGCGGAGACAAGCCCGCTGGAGGGATGAAGATGCGGACAAATACCGACCCTCATACAACAAGAGCCCGCAGTCCATGAGTCCCGTCCTGCTGTCACAGAGACATTTTGATAAGGTAAACTGTCAGTGAGACATCTGTGAAATATCTGCGGAAGGACACTATAGATCCACATTATATTATGTGAAGAAGTAAGTACTCCTCATGTTGTTTTAGGTAATAAATTATGTGAAAGGTCACATTGTTTGGTAATTTAACTTCATGTTCAGCTTCCACAAGGACACATAATGTTATAATATATTTTATTCAAAGATATTGCGGTACAGGAAGCAAAAAAATGTTAAAATGAATGATTTTTTAGCCTAAATCAAACAAATCCCAACCGCACTTGACACCCACATACTTAAAAAAAGACAATTCTGGAAAATATCTCTATATGTATATATACACACATACATATCTATATATGCACATCCATATATACACATACCTCCTTACATATATATCCATACGTAACTTTCTCGTATAAATGCTGTGTATATGTAGATGATAAACACATACAATAGGAGGAAAAAGTGCTACAGATAAAAATACACAATCATGAAAAAAACACTGATGTCACAGAAAAGGAGATAATTAATATAGTGCATGTGTTCATGTTATTGTGTCCCTGCCTTTTATGTGTCTTCAGAATGCTCCGATGGATGAGTGTGTGTTGGCTGCCATGCGTTGGGGCCTGGTACCTTCCTGGTTTAAGGAGAATGACCCAAGCAAGATGCAATACAGCACCAACAACTGCCGCAGTGAGAATATCCTGGAGAAGAAATCTTACAAGGTGGCTACATGTTGAGACACTGCTGAGAGGCAAGCTACTTTTCTTCTATTAGTATGTTTAATGTGTTGTCTCTAATCGCTTTTTTTTTACTCTAAGGACCCTATGATAAAAGGGCAGCGCTGTGTCATCCTGGCTGACGGCTTTTACGAATGGAGGAGGCAGGAAAAAGACAAGCAGCCCTTCTTCATCTACTTTCCTCAGACTAAGGGGAAAAAAGAGGATCAGGAAGACCCCAAGATCTCAGCCCTCAATAATGAGAATTCTGAGACAGCATGCCCTCCAGAGGAGGCCTCCCTTGACCCGACAGAGGTAAGTAATGTTTTTTTTTTTTTTTTAGCAATAAGCATAGTGAACATTTGCTTTTTATCCGAAACAAATGTTGGGAGAATGCAACTTCACCGGAAATTGCAATGGATGAAAATTTCTGGTGTGGAAGAGGCCAAGGCAAATATGTGCAACGTGTCCACCAGGTGTTTCTGTAGAGATCAAAACTTATGCAGCACACAACCAAATACTTCAGTTTTGATGTCTGTGCCAGACTGAGGATTCCAGAAGTTCAACTAACACTTTCTTCTTGTGTATTTTCATTTATTCTTTACGCTTTTTTTGCTGTATGTTGTTGAGGAAGGGGAAGCTCCAGGTGAGTGGACTGGATGGAGGCTGCTGACTATGGCTGGAGTGTTTGACTGCTGGACACCTCCAGCTGGTGGAGAGCCCCTCTACACCTACAGTGTAATCACTGTGAATGCTTCCCCAAACCTGCAAAGCATCCATGACCGGTAACAACAGCTGATGTGGGGAAAAATACTATATATTTTAAGATCTGTATGAAATTCTGAATCGTTTTCTTTTATGTGTTTTAGGATGCCAGCAATTCTGGATGGAGAGGAAGAAGTGAGAAGATGGCTTGATTTTGGGCAGGTGAAAACTTCAGATGCCTTGAAGCTGCTCCAGTCAAAAAACATTTTGACTTTTCACCCCGTTTCATCGCTTGTCAATAACTCACGCAACAACTCTCCAGACTGCCTTCAGCCGGTGGATCCTCACAGCAAAAAGGTACAAGATTTAAGAACTGTGGTTAAAGTTCTAGCTGTGGAATGTCAGCTGTCTGACATTTTAAAGATTTTTGAGCTGATAAATCTGACCCTTGACCCCTAGGAGCCCAAGCCCACGGCCAGCAGTAAGATGATGATGAGTTGGCTGATGACTAGTGGCCCTTCAAAGAGGAAGGAGTCTGACAAACGTCAGGAAGAGGGGGAAACCAAAGCAAAGACTCCGCAAAAGTCTGCAGGACCACTTCAACAGTGGCTTCAGGTAGCCAACAAGAAACCAAAAACCAGCTGATGACATGGAACTGGACGGAAATCTCTGCACTGTTGAATTGACTCTTTACTACAAGTATTATTTATTCTACTTTACCATTTTGGTAGGTATGAAAGATTGTTTTTTAAAAAGCAAATCCATTAAATGTGTTATTTTGATAAAAATGTATACAATAAATGTCAAAAATGAACACAGTATGCTTTATTCAAGATTTTTATTACCCTTATTACTTGAAAGGCAAAGACATTTTGAAACGATGTAGATGCTATGCATTTATCATATTAATAATATAATAATGATGAATGCCAATACTTCCCCCCACATTTTTTTTCTTCTTTCAAAGGTACAGTATGTAAGCTTTCTTGCAATCTATAATGCTTTTAAAAGTTTTAACATAATATGAACAGACAGTTAAAGATCTGATCGGTTAAAAAGAAAAGTCAAGCACTTACATTGCCAACACAAGCAATTGGCAGTTGGATATGGAGATTTACAACACAACTTTTGCCTTCCCCACAGAAGAATGATTGAGAGGCTTGCAAATATACAAAGTCTTAAAATAGTTGACAGTAAAAAGAAGAAATGTACTAGCTAATTGTACTCAGCTATGAATGATATTTATACTTGAGAAAACTCTCTCTTCTCCAGGACTTTCAGGTAGAATGACATGCTGTCTTGATTTGGTTCATTCCCATGTCAAATGTTGTACCAAGAGTAATAGATAACCAGACAAACCTTCATTTTTCCCTATAGTGGAACAGCAAATGGCATATTAGGGACAGCACTTACATCAAGGAGCTTAGTTTGGATTCACACTATGTCCTCAACCTGAGCTACAACTGCATTTATTGTGGCTCTACAATGAGATGTCTGCGCAAGTCTTCAACTAATGTAGATGAAAGCAAAGTGCAAAAAGAATCTGTACACACTTGAATAATGGTCTTGTCATTTAGCTGGATTTGCGATTTCACACCAGTTAATGAGAATCAGCTGGCAGCTTCTTATTTGATTCACATATGCACCTTCATACAGACCCTTCACAACTTCAGTTCTGAATCCTCAACAATTATCAGTCTATTTTCTTAAGGTTGCATGAGGTAAAGTGAAATCATGGTAACAAGTGTTTAAGTGTTTTTGAGTGTAAAACTAATTTCAGCCACAACACAAATGAGTAAAATGAGGGGAGCAGTGTTTCCTCTATTCATGCAGCAGTGGTGTGCTGTGAAAGCAAGAAAACCACTGCTGAAGAAACTTTGTTTTTAAAAAAAAAAAAAAAAAAAAAAGCATCCATTCATTTGTCTAACTTTACTCAAACACAAACATGTATAGAGATGATTGTTCGATTTACCACTTTAAATATCCCCAAATAAAAGTGGAGTAAACCAAAACTGGGTGTGAAAGCAGTGATATACGTGAAACCGAAAATGAGATTCGCCCAAACCACCGCCGCTATGAAAAAATACGAGGGGAAACACTGGGAAGTAATAAGCATCATACAAGTAAATGCCGTAATGTTTCCTTAAGGTGTTCTTTGGGCGAGGAGACTTATTTTATAGAAAATGTGTGTTTTGTATACATAAGGAGGTGGGTGCAGCATGTTTGTGTGTTGTTGTAGTATACTCTATGAGTGGGATGCTGCTTGTATGTCGGGCATTAAGGATTAACACAGTGGGCCATGGGAAAGGGGATATATAGACAAGGCAAGACAGGGTGATGAGGGCAATGACAACCCCCCCGAAGATCTTCAGAGTCCTCAGCAGCTGCAGGGCTCCGCTGTCGGCTTGGCTCGCTCGTTCCTGTCCAGCTTTATTGGCTCAGGGAACTCGTCGTACAACTCCACTTCAGTCTCCTGAAAACAGACAGACGCAGTCCAGAGTGAGCCTCACTCGACATCTCCCGGCTTTCTCAGAATTCGAGTAAAACGGGAGGCTGATTAAAAGTGTTTACTCTCTCTTGCGTTTACCTGTTTAAGAGCATTGCGTGCAATAGTCTGGAAGGCCTGCTCCACGTTGATTGCCTCCTTGGCGCTGGTTTCGAAATACGGGATGTTGTTCTTGCTCTGACACCAAGCCTGTGCTCGCTTGGTTGTCACCTGTATCGCAGGAACCAATGTTATATTTATAAACATCAGGCGAGAATGACGTTTTATTTTTTTCAAAACAGTTCCATGGCTTTAAAATCTGAAGAAGATCATTATTTCTTACTTTTTGAGCCCCCAAATTATTACCCACTCTCAAAAAGCACCGGTACATGCAAATCGTATGCCTTGGACCCACCTGTCTGTTCTCCAGGTCGATCTTGTTGCCCAACACCACAAAGGGGAAATTCTCTGGGTCCCGGGGACTGGCCTGGATCAAGAACTCGTCCCTCCAACTGTCTAAAGTCTTGAAGGTGTTGGGTGCTGTCACGTCAAACACTAGGACGCAGCAGTCTGCTCCGCGGTAGAAGGCGACGCCTAAAGACTGGAACCTCTCCTGACCTGCCGTGTCCCAAATCTGAGATACAGAGTAGAGAGGAGATACACATTAGGTACTTTAGGTAAGATAGATGCATTCACATTATTCAAATCGCCTTATTAGTGAAGCATATGCACCACAAACATGTTTAATCCAACATTGTTGTTATAAAAATGTGAAAAAACTATATGTAAGCCACAATAATATTCAAAATACTTCATGTCAAGTCCAGTATTGATTTTAACTTGACTGAGATAACCCAGTCAACGTGTTTAGATTATCAAGATACAGTACATATATACAGTAAGTGTGTATGTAAATGCATTTACAGACACGCCTGCTATCCTCTAGTTGAGTTTGCAGGGCAGTTGAAATATGACTGGAGGTAAAACGACTGTATATAGAAAATACATATCTAAATAAAAAGCCTAAGAGGTGTAGCCTGGGTATATCCGTTCTTCCTTAAATTCTCTTCACTCTGCAATTCAGTCTGAACACCAAGGACCTAATTTTACCCTCGTGAGGAGCCAATCACAGAACGGGGGAGGATCCAACATGGTGGCAGATGGTAATTTACCTTTTAAGACAGCCTTAGAAAGTGTTCTAAGTAATTTAGGCTGCAAGTTTATTTTTGAAAAATTTGCAAATTTCAGCGCTAAACTATTTCATCGCCATCGAGCATGTGTGATATGATTGGCTAAAGCTGTGTACATACGCATGCGATAGACATTTGTAGCACCCAATAACCAGCTCTGGCCACTCATAATACGAACAAATGAATGGAGATGAGGTCTGGTGTTAACCAGGCTACAAGAGAATTGTTTCCTTGCTGAATTTCATAATATTTGTGGATGAATGTATTAGTCATCTATAAAAATATGGGGATATAACATTTAAGGATGCTTTTGATGTATTTTCTGGAGTTATTTTTTAAGATAACTGTCTTTCAAAGACAGCAATATCTACGTGGAATTCTTGTGAAAGTAACTTCTTCAATACCTGCATCGTGACAAGTCTGTCATCCACCATGACTTCTTTCGTCAAGAAATCAGCACCTATTGTGGCTTTGTACTGGTTACTGAACTTCTTATTCACATACTGGTTCATCAATGAGGTCTTCCCGACTCTAGAAAAGAAAAATCACAGCACATACAGAACATATGAAGGGGAGAAACAAGTGAAACAGAGAAAGTCACCATTATTAATTGATTGAAGCACAAAAAAAGGTCCTTGCTTTCCCTGTAAGTGTGTTTGTGTGTTTAGCTTTAATGGTACAGCTTAACATCACTCACCCAGAGTCTCCGAGGATGATGACTTTAAGTAGTACTTTCTTCCTTGACGTCATTGTGCCACAGCTGTGGAGACAAAAAAAAAATACTTATAATAATAGAAGCAGACCAACACTAGAATCGTCCAAATAAGAAGGACACAGCATTGGCCTAAAGATGACCCTTTTGATACGAGCAAATAGGTTTCACTGAAAGATGATCAGGTATGTGTGTGTCTCTAAATACACTCCAAGCAAGTGGGCCGGTTCTAGGAAATAAACCAAGTAAGGGGGCTGCTATACTCGAATTACCTTGACTTTAAAAAACAAAGCAATATGCAGTAATATAGATGTGCTACACCATATTGTACAACATTTGCTCTAAAAACAAATCAGAAAATAAACAATTCCCTTGCTATTATGTTAAAAATATGTTTAACAATGCAGTGCTGTGGTTGCTCAGCTGAGATGAAAACTGTTATTTTTGTCACAGCAGCTGATTATTTTGGGAAAATTGTAAAGCACTGATTGAGATATTTTTGTGTCTGAAAAACCATTCAGTGAAACATAACCACATTGTTTCATTCCTAAGTTTGATAAAAATCAATTTTAAATAGATTAAACAAATAGAAAAAATGGAATATACACCGAGTCGCAACAAAACATTGAATGTGGCTACAGATTATGTTAATCATTACATTCTCATACAGTACAGCAGTGCATTATGATGACTTCCCCTCTGAGATCTGTGATCTACCAGTTGTTGCATTGTATTCTTTGTCTACAGACTAACTAGCATTTTTGTTAACAAAACAAACAAAAAACAAAGGAAAAAAATCCCACATTTTTGTTAAATTTGCAGGTTTAAATCGTATTTTCCTTCCTCCGTCAGATGGAATATCTTTCCTATATTTAGCTTTTCCATATAATTCCAATAGCCCTATTTAATACAATTCTTACTGTAATTTCCCCACTATCCACTGCTTGTATCTATAGTGATAGATATATCATTGGTGGATTGCTAACACATTCCGTTTTTCTGCTAATGGACGGTGTCACATCAGCTTAATTTGGAACTAAAACCACCGGCAGACCTCACCTTCTCATCTTTGCGTCTGCTCAAAACACCACTAAGCATTTGTGACTTTTGCTGGGTGTGCTTTGTAATAGTAAACCACCTCATACAGCTGTAATGACCAAAGTCCAAACTCTATTACCGATGAGCTTTAAATCCTCAAGGCGTTCAAGGTTACATTCGGAGCATTATCGACACAAATAATCGCTTGTTTCATCCACATATCACTTAACGTTTAATGTTAAATCTTCCGATGGGAAGAAGCAGCTCCGGCTTGAATCTATATTTGTATTATTATGAGGCAGGAGTAGCAGAGCTCTCATAATCTACACCCCATGACACTGTGTCAGGGACTGATCACATGGTTGTAAAACACAGGACTAACGGAACCATGACTTGGCAAGCGTGATTAGCACAGCAGATTCTGTGGTTGGATTCCACACACATTAAAAGCTATAATTCATAAATCTATCAGCCTGTCCGGTTGTATTCGCACTTTATAAATCACACAGTGTCCCCGTGTCCACGTTTTACTAACCGATTATTAAGATATCCAACACACTTCAAAGGGTTAGCAGTGCAGAATAAGACATACATCTTTAGACATAAAGCACACGATAAAGCTCGGAAACTATGACAAATATCTCGTGGAAAAGTGTCGTTTTGTTAAATATGCGCGTTGTCACTCTTCTCAAGATAATTGAGTGTCCACTAATAATTAACACATCAGTGACACTTTAATTTAAGCTAACGTCCACTTTAGCTGAGCAGGATTTAAAGACAAATGTGAAACTAACTTGACGACAGCGACATATTCAACACAAATCAACACATAACCAACAACTAGAGTCAACACAAACCGACCTGGGCGGTGATCCTGCGGTAGAAATGTCTTTGTGGACTTTTTCCTCTGCTCGGTTGTAGCGTGAACGTGAACGTTAGCTCACGCGCAGACTAGCTGACGGGCTAATAGCTGCTTTAAATCTCTCCCGTTCGCAAAAAAAACAACAACACGTTCTAGCGCGTCGACAGCTAAATACTCTCCGATAGCTAGCCTCGCAGCTAACTCTTCTTGTCGAAATCAAAAACTGCCAGTGCCGACGTTTCTCTTCCTTCGCGCAACAGGAGCGGTTCTGTACATTCGTTCTCGTTGCCGTTGACGCTAGCCGTTAGCCACTAGCCGTTAGCCGTTAGCTCCGTCCACTTCCTCCAAAACAAGCTGCGTCGGCCAGCGCTGACGTCACGTTCTGGATACGCCTTGTTGGTCCAGGACCGGAGGTCACACTCTTCTTCTTCTGGTGGAAAGCAGTGCATGAACACCGTTATCAACCCCCACAATCACACAATCAAATAATAATAGTTATTATTATTATTCTGCACACACATACTAGCTCAGTTTGACTCAATACCTGGATGTACAGTTATGGAAATAAATGAGAAATCACTGTATTTCTTTTCTGAAATCAGCATCTCTACATGTATTACAGCTATTCCATTCCAGCATCTGTTGAATTCCAACACATTGTGCTTAAAGAGGTACCAGGATTGGAATAAAGTCACCCAAGAACAATGGTAAAGACTTGTGGAGAGCATGCCATTTAAAATGAATTTGCATTCTTTGAGGTCTGAACTTATTGTATCTTTTTTGTTATTTCGACCGTTTGTCATTTTCTGCAAAATAAATGCTCTAACTGATAATATTCTTATTTGAAATTGGATGGAGAGCATGCCAAGATGTATGAAAGCTGTGATTAAAAATAAGGGTCATTACATCAAATATTGTTTTCGGAACTCTTCTTAAGTGTAAACAATGTGATGTTGTTTTAAAATGAATTTGATCTTGTTTCTTTGCATTGTTTGAGGTCTGAAAACATATTTTTTGGTTTTTCTGACCATTTTTCTGCCAATAAATTCTCTAAACACTAATATTTTTTATATGGAAAATTTTTATTTTGAAATGTTGTCAGTAGTTTATAGACTCAAACAAAAATGTTTCTTTTGCCAAACACATATCTATAAGTAGTAAAATAAGAACTTTTTTCCCCAAACTAATGTGTCTCTATACTATCTCAAAACCACACACATCGTATTCTACTTTTTCGTAACCAACATAATATATTTTCATTTATATATGAGATTATATTATGAGGCTGTGACTCATCCAGTTCCAGATCTGGCAGATTTCCTAAATCCTAGTTGTTTGACAGTCCTTCCAAATTCTCTCTTCCTATATGTCAATGTTTTGAGACTTGTCTTTATTTCACACATTTTTTTCCGTAAATCAATTGTTTCTAATCCCCCAATAAATTTGTTATATTCATTGATTCTTGAGAACCACACATTTTGTTTCCATTGCTCCTCCTCATGGATTAAAAGCATCAGTGAGTTATGCAGTAAATTTGCATCCTTCAACATTTGCATCAAAGTCTCCAGCTGGATTTGCACTTCATGAACTCCTTCAAAGCTGCAATGACACCTTTAATTTTTTCACTCTGAATTTCTGGAGCTTCTCAGTTTTACACAGCAGTACCTTTTTAGCGAGCGTGTCGTTCCTTGTGAATTATTAACTCCATTTTCAATTGAACCATTCTTTGATCTGCATATATTGACACAAATGTTCACACACAGCAAAGCTTCAAAGAGCATCCGGCAGAATCCACATCACTTCAACTGATCTCATTCAACTTTACTTTACCTTCACAATTTAAGCAATCTACTTGTCATGTTAAGTCAAACTTGAATCAGAAATATGCATCCATCAGCAACCACAATACGTGACAGTAGCTATAGTCAAACTGTCTTAAAACAGGAACAAAACTCAGACATATTCTCGAATAAAACTATCTCTGATGGGTAAGACTGATGTTAAAATAAAGACAACAAGCTTTGTTTAAAGTTTGTCATATTTATTTTGTAATCGCCACTAGTTCTTGTTCCATGGCCGGCTTTTCAGTTGACAGCGTGGTGCAATACACTTCCACACAGATTCACACTTCCACAACAGGTGTTTAACTTGCCTTCGTTCACTTCCCCTGTCACCATCATAAGTGCTGTTCCAATTGTCTGAAAAACTGAAACCTTACAGGGGTGAGGAAGTGTGTGAATGAACGATGGTCACTCCTGCAGAGTATATCAGCTACAATGCTGATATAAAGCCAAAGAACTGCAGAACCTCATTAAAATGAGTCTGTCTATATTTCTGATGATTTGTATAAAGCATGATAGGGATAAACCTACCACTGGTAGTTTCATTTCTCTCCTCCAAGTGGTCTCCACCATAAAGTCTTCCTGTTAGTACCTATTTCCAAAGGCTGAAGGGAATTGGACGAGAGGAAATATAACAACAATTGAAACAGAGCCATAGGTAGGTGACATAGGGACAATCAAAGTATAAGCAGCATGTTACTGCATGAGGTGCTGGGTCATTTGAGCATTTATTGATATTCATTATTTTTCTTATTTGAAACTTTTTTCAATTGTTATATATATATATGTTCAAACTTTCTATAAAAAATTGCTAGTAACTAAAGCTGTCAGAAAATATAGTGGAGGTGAAAGTACAATATTTTCCACTGAAATGCAGTGGAGGGGAATAATTATAATAAAATGGAGTAAAAATACAACAACCTCAAAATAGTTCTAACATACAGCACTTCAGTAAATGCACTTAGTTAATTTCCATCACCTACACACTATCAAATAATGCCAGAGATGGATGGGTCTCCCAAGGGGGCTCCAAACTGTTTCAGGGAAGCCTTGGTTAATGGAAGTGAACAAATTATAAATTTATTATATTAACAGTAGTCTAAATTAGATCACGTAGATTTAGCATAAATGTGTGTGATTTGTTTAACCCAATTAAGCACAGACTTTTTTCAAATATTCCACACATATAATTAAATCAGTTGAGTGACTAACAATCATGTTATGCATCTATTTTTTTCCATTTTGTACTCTTTTCTTTGCAGAAAATAGCATTATAATGGCTATTATAGTTGTGGCTTGCACAAATATGTCTATAAACAAAAACTATTTATCCAATGTACAAATTCTTTTGGGGGGGACTATTCTAGAGACTTGAATGATTAAATAGATATATACATGTCATGGTTAAAAATTATGATAATGTAAATAAAATGACCTCTTTCTAAGAAGGTTTGTCTTGCCCATGGTCTCAAGAGTAAGGGACAGGAAGTTGATGATGTCATATGAGAGGAAACACTTGGAAACTTAATTTTTTTCCTTAAAACATAAAAAATGGTCTACTTTTATGTTATGAAAAACAAGTCAGATTTATATTTTTTTATTTTAAAATGACTCATAGGCAGGCTTATAGGCTTCAATGGGTTAAAGACAGTTCAGAAATGTAGTAGATTTGTTGAATATGACTTTTTCCTGGGCCAACACAGTAGAGAAGTGGGTAGCGCTGTTGCCTCAGGTTGCAGGTTTAAGGCCTTAAACTGGGAATTTTATGTGTCGCCCCACATTCCAAAAATATGTTGAGGATAATTAGAGACTCTACAGACATAAATTAGCCATAGGTGTGCGTGAATGGTTCGTGTGCCCCACGATAGATGGCAACCTGTGTGGGGTGTATGCTTGCCTATTGCCTGGGTCTGTCTCCAGCAGACCCCCGGGACCCTATGGGAATAAGCAGGAATAGAAAATGACTCCTTTTCCTACTTTCCAGTCAGAAACTAATAAATGCGGATGCAGACTATATTTTTTTCCTTTGATTCTCTGTAAAAAAAAATAGTGGAAACGTTTCTGTGAATGACAATAATCTACCTATCCCAAATCTGGACGCTGGATGCATCGTATTTGCGGATCTGAACTCTGCGGCCTCCTCGGCGTCGAGACTCGCTTCCAACGTCGAACACGTTGGGAAGAGCGCGCCGTGACGTCATCACGCCGGGCTGAATGAAGCGTCATCCTTTTCTGATGTAGAGCGGCGCGGCGGCCTTTTCTTCGCTGCTCTACATTTCCCCCCCAAAAAATTTGACCGCTCGCTACCCCGGTATTTCAGCGCTTCAGTTTTCGGTAACCATGGCCCGGAGGTCACCACTTGTCGGTGCTTGCCTGCTGCTCCTGGCCGCCCTGTGCTCGGAGGCGTCAGCGGACGGCTTAGTGAACGAGGACGTGAAGAGGACGGTGGACCTGAGCACTCATCTGGCCAAGATCAGTGCGGAGATCGTGCTGTCCAACCAGGGACGCTCCGCCGTGCAGAGCTTCATCGTGGCGGTGGAACCCGGCCTGGCCCCGCACCTGGCGTACATCGGAGCCTCGGTGAGTCCACCGCAAGTGAAAAGAAACGCGATAGCTAGCTGTAGCTCGTTAGCTGTAGCATGCTAGCTACTCCAGAAGAGCCGGCGTGCATCCCGGTTCTCTCGTTTCATGTGTTTTCTTTATGTTTCGTGAAATAAAGAAACGCGCTAACGTTAGACACGTGTACCTACACGCTACCACACCGTATCATACCTGTTACGGTGTGTTCACTGAATGCATGAAATCACAGCTACTAGCTCTCAGTGGTGTCATTCGGTGTGTTCCTGCAAGCTCACACGGTACTATTTCAAGCTGCATGTTGCTCAGTGAAGCCATTCACGTGTGTTGTTATGCTTTGAGTGCCACTGCGCCTAGAACCTCACCACAAATTATATAAATCGGATGCATTCATTCATTTGAATTGCTAAAGGATGATGTTAACTTCCGCAGCGCTGCACGCTCTGTCAGTGGATGAACGACACGTATGCGCTGGGCAGCTGACTTCCGCGTGTGACTGCGCACGGGCCTGCCCCTTTTCCACAATGAGTGCTGCTGCAAAACTTTGTTTTAACGCGGAATAATAAGTTGCTCGCGCTCACTTAAATCGACTGCTGTGCTTTGCATGATATAAACATCTCACTTGTCCTGTATTAGCTTATTAGTTCTTTAACAAGGACAGTTGAAGTCTATATATTTCACCTCCATATTGCCTTTTAATTCATTGTCTTTGTCCTGCCCAATCTAGATGTGTGTGTATATAGATTTTATATTTTAGTTAACTGTACATTTATCATGTTAATACACACACAGTGTATCTACAGCTATGTATATTTACTTTGGTTATGATATAATAGATTTATATATTCATTCGTGTCAGTATACAAGCACTATGTCTGTTTATTGATTTTCTGTCAAGATCTAGGCTGCATTTAATTCCTTTTACTTGTTACTCAGCAAGATAAATCCTATTTTTTAAGTGAATTAATTTCAGAAACAATACATGCAACCACTTGTTTTCACAGGTGAAGGGTGACGAAGAGGATGATGGCACACTTGAACTCCAACAGACAACAATGCCAGGCCAAAGGTATCAAATCAAACCTTTACGCTGTCATCCAACCAGATTCTCGGGTGCAACTGAGTCAACATGTTTTAGTAAGGTGTTTGAGGGACATTTCTCATAAGAGCTTACATTTGGCTGAATATCCTTGATATTATCCAGTATATAGGTGCTTAAATGCTCCAAATCCTTTAGTCTAGCCTATCCTCTATGAAAGTAAGAGGAACTTTTCCTTCCTTTAGCAATCAAAGACTCATAACAAACCTCCCTGTGTAACAGATTACTACAAGTCCAGTAAATTTAACATGACAGAGAAACTAGTAAATAGAAAATTGAAAAACATTGTCCTTTTACCTGCAATTAACTTTGAGTTACAACTTTCAGTCCTTGGACCTTCATCAGGTAAAGTTTCAAATTCCAACAGTTTTACCTGATGGTCTAGTACTGAAAAGTATCTAAAATAAAGCTTATTGTACGTAAAAGGATAGTCTGCAGGAGTTATCTCTTCTCTTACCTATGGACCTTTCCTGAATCTATGGATTTGATTTTACAGTCAAGATCCAAAGAAGCTGGTATTTTTTAGTAGCAGTATTTACATCGTTATGCAAAAGATGCCTATCAATGCCCCTCTTTATCATCTCTTCCCTTGCAGTGGTGAATTTTACAAAGTGCAGCTGGCCTCCAGTCTGGCAGCGGGCGCTCAGCTGAAAGCCAAGGTGGAGATGACGTTCAGCCATGTCCTGAAACCTTTCCCCACAGACATCACCCAGGCTGAGCGCCAGCTGGTGGTCTTCCAGGGGAACCACTATTTGTACTCCCCTTACCCCACCCGCAGTCAGACCACGCGTGTCCGCCTGGCCTCCAAGACAGTGGAGAGCTACACCAAGCTGGGCAACCCCAGTAAAAACGATGAGATCATAGAGTATGGACCCTTCCGGGACATCTCCCCGTTCAGCGAGGTAAATATCTGACAGGATGTTATAAACTTCAGGTGATGGAACGTAAAGAACAGCTGTTACTTTTTTATTTGTTTGTCTTCTAACTTTCAGGATGTGATGAAAATCCATTATGAAAACAACACGCCCTTCCTGACCATCAGTAGCATTATTCGCACAATCGAGGTTTCTCACTGGGGCAACATTGCAGTGGAGGAAACCGTTGATCTGAGGCATACAGGGGCCGTCCTGAAGGGCCCCTTTTCACGTTATGATTACCAGCGTCAGTCAGACAGTGGCATCTCGTCTGTAAAGTCCTTCAAGGTGCGTTGCATTAAACGCAAACTGTTGTCTCACTGGTTTTCACTATATGGGTGATGACAATGCTTACGGTTCTGTCTCTTCTCCTCAACAGACTATCCTTCCTGCCTCGGCTCAGGACGTCTACTACAGAGACGAGATCGGGAACATCTCCACCTCCCACCTGCAGGTCCTTGATGACTCCGTGGAGGTGGAGGTCAGACCTCGCTTCCCCCTGTTTGGAGGCTGGAAGACCCACTACATCATTGGTTACAATCTGCCCAGCTATGAGTACCTCTACACCCTGGGTGAGTTGATTGCTGAAAACTCCCAGTAACGCAAACATAGAAACAGTCAATCCATAGAATGTTGGCAAGTAGTTGAAACTAGCTTTCAAGCATATTAACATTGTCATCCATTTCCCTTAATATTCATACATTGATTAGCTACAACACATGAATTGTCCACTCGATTCATGCTTCGTACTAAATTTCATAATGAATGGGCTGAATATAATATGTAGTATATACTACTGAATTCTACATAGACTTGAAATAAATCTATCAATGATTGTTAAATTGCAAACTTCACAAGGTAAAATATCTTTAATCCACAAGTTGTCTTACGTACTAGTCTGAAACCACCTAAAGGAACATCACAGAAGATGTGCTTTTAGAAAATATGCACTTTTTTATTGTGGGCATATGTAAAAACTGCTCAAACATATGACCATATTTTATTTAAAATAGTGATTTCATCAAAATGAGGGAACAATGTGAGAAGTTTCCCATTCCCAAACTCTGAACTGAGTGAAATTGGCTGAGGTTGATTGCCTTTAGTCTCACAGCCCATTTTCATGTTATATATCCTCTGGTTTGTTACTAATGTGCTTTACCGTTTAATCTTTTAGGTGACCAGTATGCACTGAAAATGAGACTTGTCGATCATGTATATGATGACCAGGTCATTGACTCCATGACTGTAAAGATTATCCTCCCTGAGGGGGCCAGGTCAGTGTTTACATCAAAATCCATGAAGTGGGGTTTACTTTGTTTTGTAGTACATGATGCTGATTTCTCCCAATTTTCCCTGTTATGTCCCATCAGAAACATCCATGTTGATACACCTTACAAAATCGATCGCATGCCAAACCAGCTGCACTACACATACCTGGATACCTTTGGCCGGCCAGTGCTGGTCGCCACCAAGAGCAACCTGGTGGAGCAGCACATTCAGGATGTTGTGGTAAGACTAACGAGGAAAGGATGGAGATTTTTGCCAAATAGATTTTTAAGAGCGGTTAGAAAAACATGTTTTAGATGTCTAGTTCTACAGTATCCTTACATTGTCACATTTGGAGTATTTTTACTTGATTAATGACTTGATTAATCAATTATCAAAGCAGTCACTACACTCCCTTAAATTAGTGTCTTAAGGAGGTAAGAAGATATTTAATGTTTAAGCAGCATAAGGTTGTAGAAAAGCTATAGGCAATTTCACATTAGTTAGGACAATTAATTCAAACTAATATGAATAAATGATATGAAGAAAAAAATACACGTGCCACACAGCTGAAGTAGACCTGCAAAATCTCATTTATTTTGAGTTACTTATCACCGGACTCCTGCAGCTAAAAATAAATGAGATTGTGCCGATCTGTCTTAAATATGCTGTTTGTAGCCACATAGCATGAGGTATTTTTCTTGATATTACAGTTTTGCTACTTAACAGCACCTTTTGACTGCATATGGTGCACAGACCATTTTTACGTTTCCCTTTTTTTGTTTTTAACCAATTAATACATGTCTTCTTTTGATTTCTAGGTTCATTATAATTTCAATAAGATCCTGATGCTGCAGGAGCCTCTCTTGGTTGTAGGGGCTTTTTACATCCTCTTCTTCACTGTCATCATCTATGTTCGCCTGGACTTTGCCATCACAAAGGTATGTCAATGTATTTCTTTAAAGGCATATTTAAAAAATTAAAAACTGATGCTTTCAACAAGTTTTATATTCTAGATAGATTTAATATTTAAAATGTATTATTTTTTTTACAATTGCACCAATTGACATTTCATGTCCCACACAAACCTACACAAAATCGTGATTTTTAGATGATGAGAAACCAAGAGACCTTTTTGTTTTTTAAAACTGTTTTAGAACATTTTTGTCCTATTGCCAATTTCCTTTGTCCCTTGGCAGGCATCCTTATGGTCACCTCAGTTTTAAATCAGTTTTTATTTGCGCTGTTTGTTCAGGACCCTGCGGCAGAGGTGCGCATGAAGGTGGCGTCCATCACCGAGCAGGTGCTGACTCTGGTCAACAAGCGTCTGGGTCTGTACCGACACATGGACGAGGTGGTCAACCGCTACAAGCAGTCCCGCGACACGGGGGCGCTCAACAGTGGCCGGAAGACCCTGGAGGCCGACCACCGCACTCTCACCAATGAGATCAGCTCGCTGCAGGCCCGCCTCAAAGCTGAGGGCTCCGACTTGGCCGACAAAGTGCGTGTGACTGAGAGCGCACGTTGAAATAATCAAATAAACCAGAGGTTTACGAAGAACGAGGTTCAACTCTCTTATTTCACTCTGTTTCCAGGTCGGGGAGGTGCAGAAGCTGGACAGCCAGGTGAAGGAGCTGGTGTGTCGCTCCTGCCAGGAAGCGGAGCGGCTGGTGGCCGGCAAGATCAAGAAGGAGGCGTACATCGAGAGCGACAAGACTCTGGCCGGCAAAAGACAGGAGCTCGTCAGCCGCATCGACAGTCTGCTGGATGCCCTCTAAACAACTCCTGCCACGCTAGCATACGTTAAACAGCACTGCTGCAACAGACATACAACCGACTGTATGTATGAGAATTCAAATAAATGTGACACAAATGCTTACTTTTTTTTTTTTTTTTTACCATCCTTGTACCGAGACATGGACTACCAACATCTCATCTTGCGGTAGTGATGGGTTTATCCAAACACTTGTGCCTTTGTGCCTTGTGATAAACTAGAGGTCACTGCATGTTCAGCTCTACAGCAGCTATGTCACATCATTTCTGTTAAGTCAGTTCCTGAGTTGGTTGAGCTTAAATTTTGTCACGTTTGCTCAGATTTGACACATCATCTTTATGCTAAATCTGGACAGATTCTTTTTTTGTTTTTTCTTTTTTTTTCAATTCTTTGATTTCATAAAGTTAAGGGATTTGTTTTCCAATGAACAGTTGAAGGGCCCAAGTGTCCGGTCTCTTGTCTTTACTCGCATGCCATATTCTAATTGAATTATTTCCAGCTGTCCAGCTGAGTATGACGGTGGTTACTTAGTCTTTTCTAATCTTCTCTCTTTTGCACTTAGAACTTTTTTCTACTCGCCCCCGACTGTTGAATATTTGAAACAAATTCAAAGCTCTGATTGTGTCATCCAAAATCCAATGTTGTAGTCTTTTTTTTCTGTTTTTACTGTACCACAGTAACATTTTCTACATTTTTGTATGATTTAGTCATTTTGTTTTGACCATGAGATTAGTAATACATGAGATTAGGATGTATGCGAGAAAAGACACGGGAAAGAGGACATAAATGTTTGTGAAATGGAAAGCTGTCAAATTTGAAATAAAATTTTTGAGAAACAGCCTCATCAACTAGTATGTTTATTTCGATTGAATACAAACATGAAGATGTTTTAAATTGTATTGGATTGGTCCTTTGGTGGAAATTAAATGGAGAAGCAATGACCTTGGTTCATCAGAGGAGGGCGCCCATGTCTCAAGAACCACTTTCCTGCAGTTTATTTCATCCCTAACAGCAGTATGCTGCATCTTGACCTAGACAAAAGCAATTGAATATTCTACTAGATAAAAATAAATGTCTATCTTATCTCAAAGTAAAAATAAGCCACATTTGTACAACCGCTTGTGTCCCTTTTTAAAGCGGGTACTTTAGAGGGACTTTCCAGCACATTGTTGCCTTCCTTGTTTCAGACCAACCCCACCTATCAACCTCTCCTCCCCAGTGGGCAGAGTAGCCAACCTGCCTCCATCACGGCCGGAGCGCAGGACAAACACGAGGTTACTCTGAGGCCACTGCTTTCCCTCTGAGGTCATCAGGGGTCCCGGCAGGTCATTTCCTGCTCCATAATAACAGGCCCCCTTCCACTCACAATGATAATGTTAACATATTGTATGCGCCATACAATAATCATTCTGAAAGTACACGGCAGGGGAAAGCAAAGACAATGTCTGTTAGCACTGATGCTCGGTGCTGGTGAAAGGCCACACAATGGCATTTTTGTTTGTGTGTTTGTACTTTAGGGGAGATTTGAGGCAGTGAGAGGTGGTAGAGCCACAAAGTCTCATTCTCACAGCAGGCGGACGGCTGCTGCTCACACACGTCCACCTCTGCACTAGTGTGTGGAACAGCCGCAATGTCGGTCTTTGCCTCTCTGAGTTTGCAGGTTGGACTGACGTGTCTGAAGGGCCTAAACTCTAAAACAACTGAATTGAACATTTGTGCATTTGCATCTTTAAATCTGAATTTCAAGGACAGTAATTCGGTTTGACAATGAAAAAAACGTTCTTGAAAAATAATAAACACACAGAATTCATTGGCATACTTCAGCTCTCAGGTCATTTTAGGATTAATCCCTTTACATCCTGAAAACCTTGAGAAGAAGATTTACATTGATTTTTTTGAAGCTATTCTAAAATTGAAACTTTGGAACTAAGGAGGATAAAAGGAAAAATCTTTCACTTTAGGTAAAAGCTATTAATTAAATATTTTGAGCTTCAGAAATGTCTTTAGTTGGTTAAAAGAAACCCATTAGGGTCCCAGAGCTAAGCGTAGGCCTAGAGTTTACTATAGAGCTAAGTGAAGACTTCAGAGAGATATTGTTATCATGGCTATAATATAATATAATGATCACAATGTGCAATATTTAATATGAAGAGAATAAAGGTCAGATGAACAAAAGAGAAGGGGAACTCCTTTTCTTTGTGATCACTATCCAGCATTGAAGTAAAATGTTTTCTCTGATGTAGGCTCCCTCAAACTACTTAAAACTACAGCTAACAGCGTTTCTTCTTTCCAGTGTTGTTTATTTTAAAGGTTAATTGCTGCTAGAAATATGAATACATCCATGCAATCTATATATCTATTTTCTATAATAACATATAGCTGAGAAAATGTTTAAAAGAATGAACAATGGGGCAAATGTAGGCTTAATCCTCATCTCTGATTGGCTATCCTGTTCTGAGCATAAATGTGATTAATCATGTAATCAGAGGAGCACTTTTCTTAAAGGCAGTCCTTACACTTCACTGTAAGTCGCTTGATAAATGTGTCTCTCCTTATGGACTTCATTTTATTCATAAGAATTTAAGCTCAGGCCCAAATTTTGAGTCAGAAGTGAAGCCTTTGATAATCCAATGTCATGGTTTACCCCAGAAGAGGCCACGTTTCAACCCTTGAGTTTCATGAAGCTACTGCTGAAAAATTGTGCTGTTAGCAAGTATCTCACTGCTCGACTACTACCTGCCTCCTCAGTGGCCACCATTGAATATAGCCGGACCTTAGGTCTTATGTCATCATACAGAGTTTTGCTTTTTTGCTTCCTCATGTGTCTGTTCTACCACTAGGACATTTTATTGTATGGGTTTGGTGTTTAGATGACTGGAGGCCTGTCAGTCTTTTCAGTTCCAGCCCTGTCCTATGGCCCAGGATATGATTACCCGTCACAGAAGAACTGCGGTTTATCTGTTGGCCTAAGCGGGGAAGAATACTGTTAAAACCGGAATTCATGTGCAGCACTGTATCCTGATGTGGCAAACTGTGCATGCGTGAATGTGCAAGTGTGACTGTGTGTGTGGTTGTGTGTTTGAGGGGGTTTGTGCAGGGTGTTGGACTGGCTGGGCCATGTGGTTGAGCTGTCATGATCCCCCAACAGGCACAAAGTTGATTATTATCTTCCTTTCTTGAAGTATAGTAATGATGCAGAGTGTGTTCTTTCTTTATCTGCCAGAAATAATGAATATGCAAAAAATTGTGTAGTCAGACGAGGTATCAGTTGAAGGGGTAATCCATAAGCACTGGGCTTTGTGACGTGGTGGTGATTGATTACATTGAGGGCTCACCTGCAGCACTCTCCCTCTTAATCTTTTCTCACTCTAAAATACACACACACAGACACACATGCACAAAGAGAGAGGCAGAAGTCACCAGTCAGGGAACAATATCCTGCTCAGAAGACCCTTCACAGTACACTCTCATAAATCACTGAGACAGAGCCACCACCCTCACTGTCAGCATGTTATTGCGCGCGCGCACACACGTGCGCACACACACACAGGTCCACGTTCCTCCCGACATACATTCATACAATTCAGTCGGCCCTGCATAAAGGATGTCAATGAAAAGAAGAAACATGAGCCGAATCCAAACTCAAGGCTTGCCCTCAAACACGCCTCACCTGCGTTGATTCCCCCTGGCTCTGCTTAAAACACACATCCTCCTCACAACAACGGCTCTGTGTGCCCGCTCTGCCCCGGCCCTCCGCACCGGCCATTCCTCAGTGACAGGGTTCCGGGATGAGAGGCTCTGAAGGACGAGGTGAGGGATGGATGAAAGCCCCTGCGGATCAGGTCCCGAGGCCCCGTGTCCTGTGCAGGTGGCAGGTGTGATCTGGCCGGCTGCAGAAGCGTGAGGGCGAGGAAGCGGGAGACAA
Organism: Lepturacanthus savala; assembly: GCA_030544235.1. Lineage (NCBI taxonomy): Eukaryota > Metazoa > Chordata > Actinopteri > Scombriformes > Trichiuridae > Lepturacanthus > Lepturacanthus savala. The sequence goes on from CM060463.1 coordinate 10,306,385, forward strand.
TGAAGGCGTCTGTGGCCCTCGTTGCAGCTGCAGGAGGCGGGGAGGAGCGGGGCTGACAGATAAGACGGTCGGACAGACGGAGGAAGGGAAGGACGGCGCGCGAGGAGAACGCAGAGATGGAGATGGGACTTCAAACGGAGGATTGGGCCCTGGGTGCGGAGAGACACATTCTTGTCTAGCATGGAGGAGGTGGAGACAGGGAGAGCAGGGAAGATGGGCGGCACAAAAAAAAAAAAAGAGTGAGCATCAAAGTCCACCGTCGTATGCCTCCCAGGAGGATGTTTACATCTCGGACCCTTTGGCTCAAAGCCTCTGTGCTCTCCCTATATCTGTGTGCATATTGATGTCAACCTCCCTCTCTGTATGGATTTGTATCGATGAGACAGTAATCCTCTTCCCTTGCCGCCCTTGTGTGCAACTGTCCACAGCTCCCACTAAGACCCGCTGATCTCTGCCACATGGCGCTCCATCAAAGCACTGATGGTCATGCCTCTCAGGGCAAGTTTTGCCAAAAAACATGCCCGCGTGGCTCATGTATGTCCCTCAGTACAGAGGATAAGCGGCAGATGAAGGTCTGACACTACTTAAGACTTTGTATCATCTTGGATCACATGAAGGCGAGTGAAACAAAGCTCTTCTCTGTTAAAAACAGCACTCTTGTCTTAGCCTGTGCAAGCAAACACACACACACACAAACACACACATGCACATACACACACACATTTCCTACTTTCTCTATTGGACCTGATTAGAGTGACAGGGGCACTTCCCATTGGCTGTGAGAGTGGCCCTCTCCTTCCCAGGGCAGCCAATTTCCCCTACTCCAGAGCTGATAGGAAACTTTGATTGTCCACTGAGCTCAGGAGAGACAAAGAGATTTTTCCTCTTGCAGTCCACATATCGCTCCATCGCATCTCAACCTACGATCTCCCTCCCCACTTGCTCTCTCCTCCTCTGCTGTGCCATCTGTCCCTCTTGACTTTTCTTGCCTTGTTTCCATGAAGGCATACTCGACTTTCTGTTGTGGGCTGCAGATGGTAAGTCCATTAAACTGGCACCGGCCGCTTTGATGGGCAGGAAGTCTCACTTCATGTGGTGACATCTGTATCCTGTGACACAATCCTACCCCATGTACATGATCTACTGTCTTGGCTTACCACAGTCTAATACCATTCCTAGAATTTAATACTGTGAGCACCAGCGGATGCTACACAAAGCATTTGCATACCGGTATGTTCCAATGTTGGTTGTGAGGTGAACTGAAAGTGTGTGTGTGTGTGTGTGTGGGAGAGGGGGTGGGGGTCAGTATAAGCAAAGTGGCTAAACATGTGGAGAGAGCCAACAGGAAACATCTCCCTCTCTCTCTCCACCCAACGCTGGCCCTCCCTGAGAGCACACTTCCTGTCAGAGCTCCTCTAACTTCCTGTCCAGCCACCGGGAATCCCAGCTGGAACATTCCAGCTGTGCAATAGTCTCCCTTCCCTTTCTGGGCTGTTTTACTTATTACAATTTCAATCCTTTAAAAGGCAACCGTACATACACAGTAGCTATAGCCTACTGTATACAGCACGCATGCACAGGCACGCATGCACACATGCACACACAACACAGGCACACATGCACATACAACACAGGCACACACGCGCACGCACACACGACAGCTCTTGTGGTGCTACTGCCTTCCCTCCTCACTAGGGGTCGCTACATAACAGCACATTTCCCCCTTCGCCTCGTCTCCCCTGCAGTGTGAGACTCTCAGTGCTGGGGATAACCGGGCTGCTCTATCTGCTCAGAAGCCTCATTTATATTACTAGTTTTAGCGCAGGAAGATGCTATTAGTGGCATTAAACGAAATGGCACACGCATGTTTATGAATATGGCTTCACGCAGGGGCCATATGGGGTGGAGGGAAAAAAGGCATGTTTGGTGACTTTGTGTATGACCTTTTCGAAAAGGAAGCTAATCCCGAGCTATAATAGACTCCGGGACCGATATGGAAAACTGCTGCACCGTTATCTCGGTTGTCTAGGAGACCATCAGAGCACCGGGGCCGGTGGAGATGCCACGGTATTAAAAAGGGGGGAGTGTGTGTTTGCGCGCGCGCGCGCGTGTGTATTGGACAATGTTTTCCTTTTTTTGTCATAAGTGTCCCTCATAAATACCGCATTATATCTCATGCTCGATTACTTACTTTGCCATTACTATGGACGTACACTTTTTTTTTCCTTTAACATGCCACGTTTATTATTTTTATCAGCATGGTGAAATTATAAATTCAATTTTGAAGACATAGGAAAAGGTCAGTCGTGGGAAAGGTTCCATGCTCGGCTCGTTATTCGTTAAATTAAACCGCACTCGCCTGACATCAATTATAACATTTAGCAGGTCTTGCGCGTGCTAAATTATAGGAGACATGGACAGTGAACCAAATGCCACCGCGGTTTATTTAAACGGTAACCCGGGCCTAATGCGAGGCCCGTCTGCTCTGCAGGGAAACGGGCCTACTGACCACGCCACGGAAAACTAACGGTGCATGTTAAGCGGCTTAGCCTGTTGTGAAACCGAAGATAATGCTTATCATGTTCCGATGTGTTTATTAGGAGGGAATCCTTTTCACAAGTGCACAATTATAGCTGGAAATTGAGTTTATCACGTTATCTGCGTCTTATGCCGTTAAGAGATAACCTAAACTAAATATTATAATATTTAAAAATGTTAAAAAAAAGATGTAACTGTTTGCCTATATGTTAAAAAAATGTGAGTATTGTTTTATTTTGTGAAAATTCTAATTTTGCTTTTACTAGAATGGATTTGAATTTCCAAAAGATGGCCCCAAATTCAAACTCCGTCTATCCCAGAGCACTAGATGTGACTAATCAGAGAGATAGGCATCATATCACAGTGATGTATATAGCTTGTATTGATATGTAAAGTGTGTGTAGCCTACCAATGGCTGGGCCAATAAACTCCCTCTAATGCCAAATAGAGCCTATATTGGCTGTACCGCTGCAGCGCGTAAAACGTGTAAATATTTCTCATTCCCTGCGCCTATCTGTCTCTATCAACCTGCGGGATCTCCCCCTCCCCACACCCCACAAATGATGCATTAGATGCATTGAATGTATTTGTTGTGCAAGTTTGAAAAGGCGGCGATAATCTGGGAGAGGGAGATAAGGAACACCAATTTATTCAGCAGCACTTTGGACCCCGCTTCCAGCTTCGGTCGGTGCTGACACCCCCAGCAGTTTGCTGATAACGATTAGGCCATTTATTATCTTCACAGAGAACAAAGATTGCGTGGTGCCGATGAAATATTACCCCTGGTAATAATCAGAAGAAGAAGGGCCCTGGCATCTAATGCAGTGTGCATATAATATCATCCCTGACGAAAATAGTGCACAAACACACGAGCGAGAGACAGTGCAAAACAAGGCACAAAACTGACTAAGAACTGCAAGGAGCCAAGCGCGTAACGTTACGCTATACGGTTATGGATTTGATTTATTGATAAAGATGATCGCTGTATTTTTGATTTGCAAAAACTAAATATAATAGTATAGCCCAAATGAAGTGGTTGCCATTCCAAGGAGTTCTAATTATTCCCCGATGATGGCTAAAACATTTTTTTAATTGTCATTGTGGTTTATCTTTTTTTTATTTAATTTATTTGATCATTTGCCATCTCTCTTTATTGTCATATTTCGTCATAAAACTAATTAGAATAGCCGTAACTCATTTAGAGGCATACCTCAAATGTTTTATTCATATAGTCCTCATATTGAGTCTAGACAATAATCTAAAGTCAAGCTGATAATGCTGTATTATTCCGATAAAGACATGTTTCTTCCAGTCAAAACAATAACTTATAAAAAAAGAGAGTTCTTTTGGGTATCTATTTAATCTCAAAAAGCCTCTTGTAGAGACTCTGAGTCAAAATATTTTGAGAAACCATATTCGCCTGGTTATTCGTTTTGCACGCTGAACAAAGTTCGCCTCTGTTTCCCTGAACGTTCATTTTGTGCCAACAAATAGCCTATTAATATTTTTCAACTCTCAGATCTTCGCTCTGGTGGTTTTAAACATTGAAACAAATGTGATTAATTTAGTCGGAGTTCACATTTCTTTTTTCCCCCCCTTTTCTTCCCTCAGCTCTAGTCTTTTCTGTCTTTTTTTTGTGTGCAGTGTGCACTCTGGGGAGCACGAGCCCGAGTTGCAGAGGTCTCTTGCACCTGCCTGCGCGCACGAGCCTGCAGGTCGCGTGCAGGAGATTTGGGGAGCTTTGCATGTTTTACAAAGTTGTTGTTACTGTGTGTGTGTGTGAGAGCTGTGTGTGAATGGGGGGAAATAAAGCAGCAAAAAAGCAGGAGGGAGGGAACCGTATTTCTTTTTTAACACGTTTAACGCAGATTTGGGGTGGTGGTGGTGGTGGGGGTTAGAGTCACTAAGCAAAATTAGTCCAGAGGCTGTCAGTCTTTTATAAAAACCGAACTATAGAGAAAAGAACAAAGACATAAAAACTAGCCTACAAGTACACATAATGAAGAAAGTGCAGCGTAGTATAGATGATGCTTTTATAGATCTGCGCATGACTGAACAAATGTCAGAAGCAAATTCACCCTTAGCTATCATGTTAACTTGTTCTGCTGCTATAAACCGCAAAAAAAAAGTTGCTTATTCACTACTGATTCCCTAACTGCTCATAGCGATGTCAAATCACGTTATTATCCCGCACCAAGAGGAGCCGCGGGACGTCCTTCTTCCTTTGGCCCGTTAAACGACTCCATGGAGTCCTCAGCAAAATGTATTTAATTTCTATATAATTTCACCGAGAATAGAGAAAAGCGCGCGTTACAGATTAAAATTAACACCGGTTGTGTGCAATTTTACATTGAACACCAACACCAACAAAAGGGCTGTTAGACGAGGAGGCGCACGTGTCAGCGTTAAAAAAAAACAAAACAAAACAGACCGTGGGGTCTTCGGATAAAATACCGAGAAGCTCTGGGGCAAGTTAAACTCCATTGATTAGCTCCTGGGAGCAGGTATTGCTGCCAGTTTCTGTCTATTTAACTGCGACCCGGAAGACGGGCTGACGTGCCGTTACGTTGCTGTGTGGCTGCAGCCTCTCATATGGCCACAGAAGTTTTTTTTTGCTCATATTCAGAGAGGTTTGGATACAGCGAGAGACTGAGCGCAGACAGACACCGCTCTCCGCCGGGCGATGACACAGACAGCTGCGATTATCAGGCCTATAGGCCGTCACAGCTCCGTCCTTTTTGTCTCTTGTCACCTTTAAAAAAAACAAACAAAAAAAAACTAACATCGACTGGACAGTTTTCCGCATCGCTTATTTTTGCGCCGTTATTTTATTTTATTTTTTTTGGAGAGAGACGCCGGAGCTGCAGAGAAGCAGATGGAGACACTTTCTCGGGTTTGACTCAAAGAGCGGCTGCAGCAGGTAAATGAAGCGCTCACATTGTTTTTAGACTGTCTGCTAATTTAACATCTTTTTGGGGATTTTTTTATTCTCCGTTTCAATATTAAAATAATCAGCATCCTATAGAGATGGGTATAATTATGGTTAACATGTAGGCTATATGTTCTCGCCTTTTGTATGGTAACAAATACAAAAAGGGTTATTTTCCTGCTAAATTAAATGAGGTTAGTCAAGGAATGATGTTTTCTGATTTTGCACTGTTAATAATTTGCATCTTATTTACCACAGTCAGTCTTAAATTGCCTGTGTAACATCTATAACGTTTAAACTCGGATATAACAGTCCAGTCTTATTCTAACATCACATATTCGACATAGTCTGCTTTTTATTTTTTTAATCTGATTGACCAGTAAGCCTTATCTAAACAATATATATATATATAAATACACGTGCTTTATAATTGAGTGAACGAGGAAAATGAGCCAGAATTTGAGCCCCACTAAATAATGAATGCACATAACAATATTCGTTAAGTATTTAGGATATGGAATTTCGAAGATTTCACGCCGGTCATGTAAAATACAAACGATAATCAATTTGAATACTGCGTGATGCCGAGGGCAAGGTGCTCTACTCCTAGAAAAATAGATACACACACAGGCGCGCGCACACACACACATCTCTCGATCACGAAATGGATTAGTGTATCATCAGCTAGTGACGACAAAGTATTCAATTGCCACGCTTTAAAATACATAATGACTCGAGCAATCCTCTTTCATCAGCAGAAAGAGCAATCACATCAGCACAATGGTGGAGAGAGACAGGGGAGGGCTGGGGTTGGGTCTCCACAGGCATGCAGGAGCAGGAGTGAATGCAGGAACCCCTCTCTTACCTGTTCTGTGGTCTCTGCACTGTGCACGTGCATTACGCACCATGAAGTAATAGTGTGGATCTGTGTGTGTATAGCCTATACACAGGGAGCCACGTGAACTCCTACAATTCAGTTTTGTAATGAATGAGTTGACGGATGACTGAATTAACACACAGTTGCTGCATCTTTAAAACTATTATCTAACTGTTTTTTATCCAGAGACATTACAGGCTAAAGAACTTCTCCAAAAAATGCTCAGTGTTTATAGCAACCAAAGAAATATATTATGCTGCGTAATATGCTTTAGTGAAGCGTGCAGTTTCATATGTTGTGTCCTATAGTCTGAAATGCTATTATTCTGAGCCCAAACTGCTTAAATGAGAGTGAGTGCTACTCTCATAGCATCATCCAGACCCCTCTTTCAGCCGATATATGGTCTTGTGTCTGGGTGCTTGTGGCTATAAAGCCCCTCAGTGCCCTGGCTCGATCTAATTAGCCGTGAGTAAAGGGGACAATAATGCTTCAGCTGGTTTGTGTCATTCTCTTCTCTCTGGCTCTGCTTATCTTCACAAGCCCCACTGTGGCTCTTCACCCCCCCTCTCACACCCTCCCCCTCCCCCCACCCAAACACACACACGCACACACACACACACACAAACACACACAGATCTGCACAGTCACACACCTCCATTCTGGATAATGATGGATGACCATGCCCAATGGGAACAAACAGGTAGATAAAGCCAATCCCATTTAATAACAGCATGGATCGGAATGATAATCTTGTTGTTCATTAGCCACTGTGGCTGCACAGCGATACAGTTGTTACACACAGTTCTCACCCAGTGCAGGAGGTGTTGTGAGAGGGATAGTGTTCTCCAGTCTGAGGATAGCATCCCTCTGTGAAACAATACCGCTGTGTCCTTGAGAAAAAGACAGAGGGAGAGCAACAGCACCCCCCCCGCCACCACCATCACTAACCCTCCGTCACCCTCTCCCATCTTTTGTTCCAGCACAGATACAAATGGGATTAATGAAGGTATAAATTACAGAGGGCTAAATCCTGTTGAGTAATCCATTTGGCAAACATGCGAGCAACAATGGACATGCTGCAGCAGCTAGTCTGAGCCTGACCCACTCTCTCCCAAGGCCTCGTAGTCGAGCGCAGTCAGAAATGCACCGCGCGCACACACATGCTGACCACTGCAGGCTATGATGACATGTTTCCCCTGTTCTACTACTGTCCTCTGGATCAGATGCATCACCGCTCCTCCGTTCAGCCTCAAACAGAGGGAGTCCTTGTTGCTTCAGGTTGAAGCATGTGTGCAGCAATTAATCCGCAGTGTACAAAAAAGGGTTTTATTATATATACACACATGGTGTAGTTTGGATTATTGATGTATGTTGTAATCATTTTTTTTGGAAAGTCATAATATTATTATATTAGGCTAAAAACATTCTCACTCCACCTGCCACTATATGCTGCGTCTTTTCAGTGGAATGTCAGTTATTCAGGTAGTCAGCCCTCTGCTGCCCCACATGCACTAATTTGTTGATTTTAGGAGTTGACAAGCTCAAAGGGCCGAGCTCATCAACTCACTGCCCCTGGCAACATGCCAGTGATTTAATGACTGATGACTGACACACACACACACACACACACACACACACACACACACACACACACACACACACACACACACACACACATATTCTACTATTATATAAAATTGCCTAATTGCCTTTAAAATAAGGTACAAAATTTAAAAAGATCTTGTATTTCACTGTATTCTAACAGACAGTAAATAATAATAACAGCAAAAACAACAGGCTTCAGTGAACCTACCGTGTTTTAATTCGGGTTTGAGTGTTGTTCATTGTTCTGAATTGCGGGCGCTAAGAGACATGTTGACGATCACCAACTGTTTTCATGTAGGTGAGGCCTTGCGCCCATCCCTGCTGCCACCAAGAAAGAGGCGCCATTAGTATGCAAACTGTGTTTGATTTGTCTCTCCCCGAGACAAAAAACACTGTTTTCACAAGAGGGATGCCCCGCTACTAATTAAAGACAATTAGGCGCTCCCGACAATGGGGCCAATTTCGGGGTCATAAATCGACTCCTCCTCTGTTGGTTTTAGAGGTGCTGAAATCTCTTGTTTATTTACACAACAGTAGTATGCGAAAAACAACACTTACAATTATAGGTGGGATTGTAAGGCTCAATCGCACGCCTTAAAATGTGAAAAGAAAAGAAAAAAAAACGTTTTGCAAGTGGGTGAGATTTACATTTTTTTTTAAATGCTAAAAATAAATATTTTAAAATGGGTAATATTCACTAGAATATTTTGTAGATAGGCTCATAAAGGCGAGGGCGGCCTGGTGTGTGATAACAAATTTAAATCTCATATCGATAATAAGACGTATTGTTCATGTTAAATGTGTGTCTTTAGGCTTATAACCGCTCAAAAACAGATTATCAAAGGGCCGATTGCTCATCCAGTGTGATCTCCATGAGAGAGAAAGACTCCCGAGAAATTACACCGCTGATTGATAGGCTAAATCTTTTGAGTTTTTCGGCGCAGTGAGATGGAAATTGAAAGAAGGAGAGCAGGGATGCGGTTAGCCAATTGTGGCAGGGCTGCTCGTGATTGGCTGAGAGCGAGGCCCCGCCTCTTGTGGCTTGATATGGGAATTTACTGGCGCCAGCCGCATCAGTCTGCGCCACATCTCATTAATGAGCCTGAGCACTGCACGGATCAGGAGGTTTACACATCCAAGCTGTATGCGCCGTCAGCTGATCGAAATCGCAACAGGTATCCAGAGGAAACATTTGTGTGTGTGTGTGTTTTCCTTTACGCGGAGACGTGATGCATTGACTCACCACAGAGACAACTGTGTATTACTACTCGTGTTTTCAGCCTTTTAATAGCATCCATAGTGTGTTTCAAGTTGATATACTTCACCTATGATTAGATGCGAAAATCAAGGATGCGTCTTCTTTGCTTGGAAGAAGAAGGTGGAGCGACGTTTTCACGCGAATTAACATTTTTGTTTTCGTCTCTTTGCAGATAGCCTATCAGCGAGGAGAAAGGAGGAGACCGGGTTATTTAAGGATTCTATTTCTCAAGTAAATAAACACAGCCGAGACTTTCACAGCCCAAGGAACCGTATTCGTTAGAAGGAGGATTTTTTAAAACTTCGACTTGGGGGCGAACAGCAGCCTGAAATAGCCGCGGCGCACAGAGGCATCGAGAGCGAAGCAGACGGCCGGTTCAGCCATGGAGGTCGCAGCGGCCGACCAGTCTCGGTGGATGGCGCACCACCACGCCGTGCTGAACGGCCAGCACCCGGACTCTCACCACCACAGCCTGAGCCACAACTACATGGAGCCAATGGCGCCTTTACTGCCCCAGGACGAGGTTGACATGTTTCTGAACCACTTGGACTCTCAAGGGAACCCCTACTACACCAACTCCCGGGCAAGGGTCACCTACAGCCAAGCGCACGGTGAGATCAGCTGTATTTAATTTTACACATAACCTGATCGAGTTTTTATTTTAGAAAATAATAGTAATAAAATATATATATATTTTTGTATAATTAAGGTGCAAAGGCCCAATTCATCCATGCGTTTTGCCAGTGTGTGCGCTTTTGTGGACTTGGTCTATTTATTTTGTGCAGGGAAAAAAAAATCATGCAGTGTGTTGTAATTTACTTAAAAAAGATCCTTCGTGACATTTCTGGGCCGGTTCAGCAACATAAAAGGAATTTATAGCAAATGACAGGGAGAGGAAAGGGAAGTATGTCATTTAACCCCTCTGTTGGGGCAGGGGTTTCAGGAGAGAGAGAGAGAGAGAGGCACTTCCCGGATATAAAATAAAAACCGCAAATTTACTAATAACAATCTTTAGTCCGAGAGCTGCAGCTGATGAAAAGATACAGCTCTGACGATAGATTTTTTTTAAATAACTTTTCTGAATCCAGGAGGATTTTTTCATTTTAAAAGATGTTCAGCGTGCGGCTGCTCGTCTCTGTCTATAAGATAATTAACCGAAATTGAGGAAAAAATGAGTATTTAAATAAACCAGGCCTACGAGTAGTTAAACAACACCTGGAACTGAGGAAACTAAATGTCGGACTTTGATAAGCTGATTCTGAGCATTTAACAGGTAAATGTGTGACTTTGTGACTTTCTGTTCTGCTTTAAAAACTCGTGCCACGACTGCTGTTACTAACGCATCACGTACAAATATATATATACATATATTAAATAATTTATTTTGGTTTTCAGCTCGCCTCACTGGGAACCAGGTTTGCCGACCACACCTCATCCACAGCCCCGGTATTCCCTGGCTGGACCCCGGGAAAGCAGCCCTGTCCGCTGCCCACCACCATAACGCATGGGCCGTCAGCCACTTCAGCAAACCCGGCCTGCACCACACCGGCTCCGGTTACCCCTGCAGCAGCAGCGGCAGCAGCACGGCTCCGGTCTCGTCGCTCACGCCCGCGTCCCACTCCAGCCCGCACCTCTACAGTTTCCCCCCGACCCCTCCGAAAGACGTGTCCCCGGACCCGGGCCCCACCTCCCCGACCTCCACCTCCACCAGGATGGACGAGAAGGAGTCGATCAAGTACCAGGTGCAGCTGACGGACGGCATGAAAATGGAGAGCTGTAGCCCGCTGCGCGGCGGCCTGGCCTCGATGAACAGCCAGGCCCAGACGCATCACCCCATCCCCACCTACCCGGCCTACCCTCTGCACACACCCCACGAATACAGCGGCAGCCTCTTCCACCCGGGCAGCCTGCTCGGCGGATCCTCCTCCAGCTTCACGCCCAAATGCAAAAGCAAAGCCAGGTCGAGCTCAGGTGAGTCATGTGTGTGTGTGTGTTTGTGTTTCTCCTCACGTCAGATGACAGATCCGAGATAAGATATGGCCTAATGAAATGGTCGTGCTTTATTCTGCTGGACGGTGTGCGCAGCGCTGCGCACTATAGACGCAGGTTTCATTTCTTAGTAATATTATAATTATTATTATACAATCGTGTACTTACAGTTGTGTTTTTGTGAGTTTATGCAAAAAAAAAGTTCCTTTGATCTTTTGATTTATTTTAGACGATCCGCTCCTTCCCGCACTAATCTAGTTGGTAACATTTTGGAATAACAACTTGTTGCTCTGGTAACTTTAATAACAGCCACTCTTCTTCAAACAACCCCGTTTGTTTTATCTTCGTCCCATAGTACTTTAAGAACATCAGAAGGGGTTCAATTTAAAGAGGAACCACTTTAATCGAAACTACGGACTAATCGGCGTGATCAAGCGCTTCCTTTTAAGCCTCTAGAGATGATTCGAACAATTGTGCTCAGACTTACTTAATTATTTAATATTATAGCCTATATGTATATTTTGTTCTGCCCCAAATTACACACAATTATGGATGAATTGACAACTTTTGTGCATTCTTTCAGTACGCATTTAAATATATACCCAACTGTGGTCGATTTGGAAAAAAAAACTTCACGTGCAGAGTCAAATACTTTTCTTGTTCGTGCCGTAGACTTGTTTTCCCTTCAAATGTGGCCTTTTATTGCACTTAAAAAACGAAGGAGTCACGACGCCCTGGCTCCTGCCATATCCTGTATACCTCCAAGGGAACAAATCACGACCCTCCACCCACCGCTCTCCCCAGTACTAACAAAGCACAGGCGACAGAGCCCTGCTGTTTGTGTTTTTTAGCATGGCCTTGGCCCACTGCACTGACATGAAGTGGAGGCAACCAGGTCCACAGTGGATCTGCTTCTTTCTCTATATGAGGGCTATATAACACATGTGCGGCTATATAGTAATAGAGTAATCTGGATTAAAACAAATGGATATAATTGTTTTTTTTTTCTTTTACTCAGAAACCTCAAAAAGTTAGTTCAAAATGTTTATAATAAAATAGAGTATTATGCGACTGTCTGGACAAGCACCTGATTCAATATATGGGGGGGTATTAAGGGAAACGGTTAAACATTAATGTGCAGACGTTTGGAAAACAACTCAGTCTGGTAATGGGTCTGTAATTTCCCCACATTGTTCCAGCTGCTGCACTTTGAAAAATGACAACAGCAGAAAATTTTAACAGGCTGCTCCAAATGTAGTGTTTGTAATTATCAATATTGTCATCCGTGGTCCCGCTGCTTCTTAATCCACCCGGGGAATGCTCGCTGTCTGATAATCTGACTGAATGTGAGCTTTTGTAGAAGAGAAATGTTATACTGTGACATTTAAAAGAAGCTGGCCAGGCTGCGCCTGAATCAGTAACACAAACACATCAGCCACGGCATTAAAAAGACTCTTATCTATCAAAGTCCATGTCCAGTAATGGTGATTGACTGCTGTACAAAATGCCACAATGACATTTCAGCTGTCAGCACATATACCTTACAGTCGTGTGGCTTCCTGTTAAAACCAGAACCCCCCCTCCCCTCCGTCTGCCCTATAACTTTTCACATGAAGCTTTCATCTTCCCATTTGTATTTCTCATTTCAACACCAAACATTGCACAAGACTCAATACAGCAGTCATTGTTGATGAATATTTAAAGTGTTAATGAGCCTGCTTTTTGCTTCCAGCAACCACATTGCTTGACTTGCGAAACACTTAAGAGGAAGAGAAGGGAGGTACAAAAAAAAAAAAAAAACAACTGAGGTGCATTTCAAAAGGAACGTAGCTTTTTACTCTCAGGTCAGATTCCATTGTAGAACGAGGGTGGGACTGTGGGTGTCGCAGGCATTATAACAGGAATAATGAGATGATTCTCTAGGGAGAGACGGATACTTGAATTAAATGAATTGGTCGGTTTAGCAACAGGCTGTTTGAAGTCAGTCAAACCTGTATGGGAGAGGAGGGAGTGGGAAATATAAAAAAAAGGGTTTTACATAGAAGAGCCCACATATGCACATGGAACTATCCAAGATATTTCTCCTTTATTTTATATCTAACAGAAAAGAATGCAGACTTTATCAAAACACTGTTGGATTGAAAGGCATTTCTATATTATTAAGTGCAGCTAACTGGCATGCAAGCTTTTTCATCAGAGGCAGCAACATTGTCCGGCACATTTAATACCACCACCACATAATTATATTTCCCTCATGGGTGCCCACTGACCTGATGAATAATGTAGTCCTAATTTGATGGTGTGTCTCTTTCTTCTTGTTGGACACCTCTGGACATGTTCTGGCTGCCTCTGGCCTCCCCACTCTGGATCGGTTTACATAGAGGTGTCTGTGTCCATGACAGTCATGCACACTTGGTACACCTGTACCAGACAGATTTTGACTTCATATTACAGGAGGGCCATCCATCACATTGTTCAGCTTTGTATAGTCGCCCGACTGGACTGGACAGCTGCTATTCTATATGGTGCTTCTGACTCCCGGTGAACTTTTTAATTATATAAATTTTTCCCCTGGTTCCTTCTCTTGAATTATATGCAGAGGGCCGTGAATGTGTGAACTGCGGGGCCACCTCCACCCCTCTGTGGCGACGGGACGGTACCGGCCATTACCTGTGCAACGCCTGTGGACTGTACCACAAGATGAACGGCCAGAACCGACCGCTCATCAAGCCCAAACGTAGACTGGTAAGTCTTAACACTCCTCTCTCTCCCATCTCTTTTACTCTGAGAGAAGGCACCCATGATATGAGCACAAAGCAGATGCAGGCAGCACAATTCCAGGAAAGTTATATTTTCCCTATGATCTTCCTGGAATTGTTTGTCCCCCTCACCCCCCGATGATCCGCCTTCATGGCCTGTTACAATACTGCTACTATTGCCATTGTTCCTGCTATCATTATTGCTGGTACTTCTGATACTGTTACTGATACCAATGCCCATGCTGCTTTAGTTAACACCATGCTTGAGTAAATGAAAAGCAGCATGGACACAGAACTGTTGTCGAGGATGTGCCACAGCTCCAGAGCTGCACAGACACTTCTGCCATTAACCCTATTGAGGCTGGACATAATTCTATGTCGCCACGCTTATTCATTTAATGTTTTTTAAAAAAAGATCTTTATTCTATCAAATATACTCAAAAACAAATCTCCATAAATTATTTGATATGTATTGTCTTTTATTATGTTTCTATTATTAATATTGTTCTTATTATTCATTTAATTCAGTAACCCCTGAACCTTTTATCGTTCATTGGACTTTAACAATATTTTTTTTTTGTTTTATTCTTTTAAAATGTGACTGGCTGCTTTGTGAACACTATTTAAAATTAGTACATAAATAATAACATCTTCATATAAATTAAAAAAAGTTTTTTTTTTTCATTTAATGAAGTAAAGGAGGTTGGTTACGTACTCAGTAGAAATTAAAACAGCCATACTTAGAACGTATTCATGATTAAAATAATTAAACAGCAACTTCGTCAATAATAATATTATTAATAGGCATAATAATAATCGCGGATTAATTACTGGTTTTAAAATTAAATAACAGAAAGTTCCACTGCTATAATCTCTTTAAAGAGGTCTGGACTTTTTCATTTACCCAGACTAATTATGATTGCGGAGGCTGTAGCCTGGGTCTAATGGTCTTCATTAACATTAGCTGCTAATTTGACTTTCCAATAAATTGGCTGCTATCAGGCGATCCGCAGATATTTCTGATGGTCTTCCCCCCTTTTTCTTCGAAACACTAAACCTTTTTTTTAAATCATATTTTTTTCATGTTATTCGTTGACCACTTCCATGTCGTCCCTCCTCGTGAAAAAAAAAAGTCCCATTACATTTTCCACTGGCTCGGCCCATGTGTCTGTAGCGTTTGCATTTTCAGCTCAAGTGTTTTTCAGAGTTGTGTTCAAAGGGGCATCCAGTTGTTTCCTATCCGGATATCTGCCCGGCCCAGATAAGGAAGTCAGGCTCCCGGCTGTTTCCGCCCTCAACCAGCGCGCTGCATTCTCTATGGCCAGACTGACATACTGTAAAGAGATTATCACAACACTGGAGGAGCCGCTTATGTGTGAAGAGACAGACCGTGAGGGGCGGGGATTGGAAAATAAATGGATTTATGTTATTCCCTTTTTTTGTCATTCTCGGTGGGCAGTGGCACGATCTTGACGCGCATGCAGCGGCTTTTTAAAATTAATTATTATTATTTTGAAATCATACGTTTATTATAAGGTATTTCTCATAAAAAAACATGACCAGGGCGGGTATTGTTCTCCAGGTCACAACGCAACCAGTCCACCTGAAATTAATTAGAAGAAAATCCTGGATGCTGCTCGCAAAGCAAAGAGCCGGAGGGTTCTTGCATGTAAAGCTAATGTTTCTTATTAAGTGTGAAGAATTGATCCGCAATGGACGCACACTGCCAGCCAGGACACCGGGTCTTACGACTTATGGCCCAGTTTCCCCAGAATCGAGATAAATATAGTTTATACAAGGCCTGCGTTATGACATGTTAATAGCGCTCTACTTGTTTTTTAATTAATTAAATATGATCGCTATTGCAGACTTGTGCACAAACAGGCATTCCCGCGGAAAAATGTCTCCATATCTTATTGCACAAATTAGAAAATTTGATCATGGTTGTAGCGGTCTGCATACATGCAATTGATTTAATAGAGGAGATAAGTCGTTTTTCCAGTCTTGACTGTTCTTCTTTTTTGATGCTTTTCTGCACATGGATCAAAGCTGAAGACCCCCCCCCCTTCAAAAAACACACAAAAAAACATGTGCCGCTGTTTAATTTAAGAACAACTTTCTGTCCCTTGTTGTTGTTGCGCTGAGTCAGAAATCACAAATTCACTGCATGCAACGTGTTTTTTTGACAACATGGCAGATGATCGCTGATAAGCCTTGACGCGTCTAAATAACACGCCGACACGCGAGCGGTTTATTCACGACGTGTTTTTCTGTGTTTTTTTACCAGTCCGCGGCGAGACGTGCAGGCACCTGCTGCGCAAACTGCCAGACCACCACCACCACCCTGTGGAGGCGTAACGGGAACGGAGACCCGGTGTGTAACGCCTGTGGCCTCTACTTCAAACTGCACAATGTAAGTAAACTGGAAACCAACAAACAACAAAAAAAAAGTTGCGTGTGTGAGGTTTTGGTGGAGGAGGTTGAGGTGTGTGTATGTGTGTGTGTTGGGGCGGTGGGGGAACTGGTCGTTAACTGGTCAAGTGGGCGGACAGCTCCTATCGATTTAGGAGCAGAGGAGCTGTGTGGGTGTGAAGGCAAAGCCTGCTCACCCTGTCGAGCAGAACCCACCGGTCCTCTGTTTTTTTTTTATTAATCCATCCTTGTTTCAATGGGGGGCGTTACTCCCCGGAGAGGCTGCAGGGTGGGACTGTCATTCAGTGTAACGGCGTCGGTTACACTGATGAGGATTTGTCTGAGGCTGTTCCTTTCAGCTCCAGCCAGGCCCTCATCCCCATGCATTCATATTGACCAGAACGGTTCTGTTTGGGTTGAAATTAGACAAAAGCTCAAAAGGGGGAAAAAAAAATCCACAACGCCCATGACTGGCCTTATAATGCAGCTATATATGCAAAACAGCTGCTCGGTATTTATAGTTTTTTATTTCACACTGGTGTCATTGACGTTGGGCTACCATGAAAGAAATGCTTGTAAATCCTAATTGGCGATGTAATATCTGACATATTCCTGGTGGCATTTTAAATCGTGAGCTGTAACTACCTAACCTCCCTGGTCATATCTTTCACTAATTTAAGTAGATTTGCCCCCCCCCAAAATTACAAAAAACTCAAAAATGTTATTGTATTTTTTTTTTTATCAAAATTCAATCACATTTTCTTCCAGTTAAAGAAATAATATGACACTGGTTATCTTGCCCAGAGCAATTTCAAACAATAGTGTCATTACTTCCACCTGTCAGTCAAGGCGAGTGGTGTCCTCCAGATAGATGAACGTAAGATGAACGGCCGGATCCGTTCGGCACCTGCTAGAATGTGCCCATTAATCAACTTGTAATTTAAATTCCTTGTTTTGTTTCTCTGATGTCACAATATGGACATTAAAGACACTCTTGAAATGCCGTTTCAGGTGTATTTTAAGGGTTAAGATGTCAAATTTGCACTGCCTCTGCAGCTTTGAGCTAATTGTTCTCTTTCCCTACAGGTCAACAGACCCCTGACTATGAAGAAAGAAGGCATCCAGACGCGCAACCGCAAGATGTCCAGCAAGTCCAAGAGGAACAAACGGGTCGGGGACGGCTTCGACGAGCTGTCCAAGTGCATGCAGGACAAGGCCTCTCCTTTTGGCGGCGCGCCCGGCCTCACCAGCCACATGGCCCACATGGGTCACCTGCCCCACTTCAGCCACTCGGGACACATGCTGCCTACCCCCACGCCCATCCACCCTTCGTTCAGTCACCCCCACCACTCCAACCGCTCGCCGGTCTGGGCCGAGCCTCACTGAGGAGCCTCCCGACCCAGGACTCCTCCTCAGCCCGTAGGCTACGTCGCCGTTTAAGCTAGACGGCCCCCCCACAACACACCGAAAGCTGAGCAGACTTGTTGCATCATGTATAGTGGTTGGAGGGAAGACTTTCAGTTGGGATTAATGACTGAAGGTCACGTCTTGCCCTGAGCTCGCTGACGGGACGCTGCAGAGCAGGACTTTATCGGACTCTGTAAAGACCTAATGTGACGAGGGCTTTGCGTGTTACTCCTCCCCCCCCCCGGGTGACTGAGGCTTGCAGAAACGGAGTGAATGGAGACACTTGTCGTTCTTTTTGCTTATTTTTACTAAGTCACTTTGGTACCCACCTCTTCTTGATCCTGTAACAGGAGAATCACGAGAGGTCTTAAAAAAGAACCGCTGTTTTCACCTCATCTCATTATATACTGAGATCCGTGCACCCTGTCTGTCCCCCGGCTGTCGTCAGTCATGATGGCCGTGGACAGACAGACTCTTCAGCGCTGGAAGTCTAAAGACTGGCCGAACGCAGACAGCTACAGCACCTCTGTTACAAACCAATCCGACGCAGATTATAGTTCCCAAAAACCAGTGCTCTCCTCACATGCTGGATCGTGCACCACCACAATGCTCACCTGTTTTTAATAATGGACTTTTATGGAAAAAAGACACAGTAAATAGAGTGTTTATAAATGCTTAATTGCTATTATTGTTGTTATATTTGATGTTATAATTATTGCTACGATAATTTATTTTCACTCTTAAAGCTTTCGTCAAAGACACATGGAAACTGTTATGATTTTAATTTCGTGGTTATTACGTAAAAGAAAAACACTGACCTATCTTAGATGAAAAGTCCCTGAGCTGTATGTTTTTATCATTTTTTCCATCTCCCAAAAGTAAAGGAAATAAAGTTCAATACTGAAGTCAAATCAGTGACTGCCTCCCAAGTTTGCTCTTGTCTTGATCATTCCTGTGTGCACACACAAACATGCGGCATCAGGCTGAACTCTCCTAATGAAGAATGCTTGATTATTAAAATCATAAGTGATATCAGATGTATTAAGGGAAGCTCTGTGATCCCTATGGCGTGGAAATGCTTTGGTCAGGCCCCTCCTCTATCTGTGATGGCAGCGTTGTTAAGAGAAGGCCTCTTTGTGAAGCTGAGGCCCCAGGCTGGACCATTGTACCCAGACAGCAGACTCCAGCGAAGGGCTCCGGAGTCACACACAGTCATACATATGCACATACCCACATGCTCTCACACACACACACGCTCACACACACACACGCTCACACACACACACACACACACACACACACACACACACACACACACACACACACACACACACACACACACACACACACACACACACACACACACACACACACACACACACACACACACACACACACGGTAGAAACAAACACAAACCCTAATTCACACACTGATTTAAACAAATAACCCATGCAATATCACTCTCTTTTTATTTTTTTTTTTTAAATGTCTAAAAAATATTTATGAGATTTGTGACAAATACTGAGTCATGGGTTGTACTTGAGTGGGAGTTGTTCTTGCTCCCAGTGTCTGTCGGAGTGGCCCTCTCTCTTTTGCCGCAGTGATTGGAGTGAGAGGAAGGACAACGGGTCTTTAGTAGGAGAGAGAAGAGGAAGGAAAGGCAATCAGGCGACCTGAGCAAACACGTGGGGGTCTGCTCAGACCCTTCTCACACAGATGTGCATGCAGCTGAGGTTGCCAGGAAGCAGGCGTCGACTGTTTCTCCCACATCTCATCCTCTTTTTCTTTCTTTCTTTGTTTATCTTTGTTCACTCTCCCTCTTTCTCTCCCTCCGCTCTCTCAGTTGTTCTACTCGTCTTTTATTCCCCTCCACTCTTTTTCTCCCCCATGTTGGCCGCTCTATCTCCCCCCTCCCATTTAGAAAATTACAGTCAAATAAAGGGGCTGAAGAAACTTTGAACAGAGCCAGCCACTAATGAGCCTGCTCGATTAGGGCCAATTTGAGGTCATCATCACTGAGTTCTGCATGCCCTCACACACCCAAGCGCACAAACCATCCGATTAAACGGTCCGGGCTAAAAGTGGACTACCACCCCTCCCTGAACCCTCCACCCTGCTCACATCTGCTGGACTGCTGTGGTTGCTGATCTGCTGGGGTTTCCCAGAGGCTTGACCATATAGGTGCTGTTTTGTTGACAGCCCAGGCTACAGCGTAGCAGCCACAACACTGACACATATATACAGAACTGGACTGTTTTCAGAGTGGGGGTGGGATCCCCTTCATCCACTTGCTGAACACCGGTGAAAATGTAATGCTTGGCTGCCAATAAGCAAGTCTAGCCATCTGTGTGTGTAGCGCAGTGCTGTGGGTGCTGGGCTGTGTACGAGCCGCGGCTCCAGCGGGTCGTGCGCTGCTGCAGCCAAGCGAGCCTGCTCGGCCTGGGCTTGGCCGGACTCCCGGAGCCTGAGAGGGAGACGGAGGGAGCCAGCGCTCTTCAATGAGGCCCTCCAGAGGGAAGGAGCAGCCCTCCCAAAAATAATACAGCAGTCTGCCAGGCCAGTGACTCCCAGAGCTGCCCCCTCCTCAGCACACACACACATAGACATGAACATGCATGTGTGTACATGCTGACAAGTAGCGTGTGTGGGTGTGTGTGTGACACAAAGCTTCTCATGTCTGATGCAGGGCAGCATTTCATCTCCTAGGCCTGAAAACACATTAGGTTCCAGGCACATGACATGCACGCTTGCTCTTGAAACTAATGCCTAGCTGAGTGTTTCGGTAGTCAGCATGTGCCACCATCGCTCCATTCTCCCTCCAGTTGAATTCAGACAGTCTCTGTAATGTGGGGGTTGTGTAAACGTTTTGCTCATCAAGCCTCGCTAAACCAACAGCTACATCGAACAAGACATCCCTCTCTAACTCACAACATGAGTTATGTGACACCGAAAGAGCCATAAAATAGGTTGTTACTTATCTTCACTATCAGAGTGGCGTTCCATAGCAGAGATGAAGAGGAGAGATCTCAGATGCGTTGGAGGGGTGAGCATGGTGGCCACCTAGATCAGAGCACGGAGAGGTTTACGACTTCAACCTGGAACTGGATGTTTCAACTCGTCTCAACTCCCTACCTCCTTTCTGTCTCTCCCCAGCGCTCTTCCGTTTGTCCTCGCCAACCCCACCACCTCCGCCACCGCTCGTTCCCTCTCCGAGCTCCGTGTAATGCTCCATCTCTTCATTTTTCCCCCTCTCCAACCCCCCTCCTACTCCCACTCTCTTCTTGTCTCCCACTCCCCCAGTGTATTTGTTTTTTCATCAAATTGAATTAGCGGAATCAAAAGGTATCCCGACCATCCCCTCACAAAGTTGAGTTAGGGAGAGAGGAACGTTGAAGATGAAAGGAAGTGGAGCGCAGTTCAGATGCAGGTCTCTTCGTGTGTGTGTTGCATTGGGGGGGGTTGACCTTTGCCTGGGCCTAACTGAAAAAGCATCCCTCCTTCCTAAGACCCCTAGAAGGATATTAAAGTTGCAAGACAGGGCATGTATTTGGATAATACAAACATGGGACATGTCTTTCTACTTTTATTTGACATAAAGTTAGTTGCTTGTTTGTTGACATTGGACATAAAAAAGAAGTTGTACTTTGCGGTGATGAAGCATTTACTAAGCTTGTAACTATTTGCATTGCCACCAAGTCATAGTGATTTTGTTATGTAGAGACCCAAACTTGAACTTCCCCTTTTCACGGATTAAGAGAGATTCATAGAAATACCCTTCTGACAGGAAAAAGGCAGGGACATCCACCTGCTGAACACTGTTCATGGAAACCTTGCACATTAAAAACTACAAGCAGTCCTCAGAATAATAAACCGCACCACATAATGATGATGTGATCGGCGGAGCTTTGACAGTAATAACTGACACTCGGAGATTAGTTGCCAGCAGATAATCACCAATAGCCTCTGTTGACAGGAACAACCGCATCCTGACCCACCGGAACACTAAATCTCACTGATGATCTCTTCAAATGTCAAAATTTAGTCAGACAAATTGAAACGAGTTTAGATCTTACATAACTTTTGGTCGCTATGAGCACTATGATGCTTCACATATTTTTTCTCTTTGCCAATTCAGACCAAACAGTGAAGGCTGTTTGCTAGTTACAGCTGCGTACCAAGCTTGACTGAGAACATGACTTTTTAAACCAATGAAAAACAGGAAGTGAGACATTCGAACAGGAAGTACTTATTTGTACTATTAGGAACAATTAAGACCATAGGGGTCTGACAGGGACGTAAAAAGAGAACAATTATAATGGATACCCTTTTTAAACCATATTTAAGTGTAATTCTCTGCACTTTGGAGCAGATTTTTCCTGATTGCGGTAAATAAGAACTCCACTATTAAAATTAGTCAACTACTTACCTTGCAAAAGTACATTTATCAGTTATCATTTGAATAATTTGAAATTTTCTACATTGTTCTCTATGACACTTTATAAAACAAGACTTAAAGTATAAATCTAACAATTAGGATTTAGGCTTAGATAAAAAAAAATGTTGTATTTGTAACCTACATGTATTTTGATTGTGAAACATGTTCCATTTTTTCTTTCATTTAAAAATGGGATTGTCGAATATAATCCTCAGCATCAATAGGTTATTGTGTTAATATGTCTGTAGAGAAGTGAAAGAAACAGAGAGTGTTTCTTTCAGTGGTAGCTGCATGGGGACAGACCTTATTGCCACAGTTTGTGGTTTTTAAAAGGACTTTAGAGTAAAGCGTTCTAATAATAAAAGAGGTTTGAGTGCATAGAGTTACAGGCCTTTGTGGCTGCTATGTTGTACTCCCTGATAATTATCCCCTCTCAGACTCAGTATCCACTCTCCCTTGATGTTACTGCCGTGCTAATGTGTCTGGCTTCCTCTGTTTATACACAATCCCTGTTGAAATGAAGCAGATACACAATCCTGACACAATTCAACTCCCCTAATCACATGAACTTGCTGCAATTCAAACCAAGACCATTATGAATTAGCATCAGTCATCTGACCACTTCCCCCCCATTCACACATTCTTTGCTACAGTAGTCAAGTGTGTAATCTGCTAAAAAGGTCGCTGTCAGATGCAGGGTGTGGACATGCAGAGCACCCCTCCCTTGACTCACCCTGAAAACGAGGTCAATCTCCTCTCACCTGGGACAGGGCGCATTCAGGATGTTCACCTGGGACAGGTAGTGTTCAGGTCTCATTCATGCTGTGTTCTGCTGCGCTGAGGCCCCCCTGCTCACCTGCCCCGACTGACAAATTCATCCCCACTGTCTGAGGACAAATGAGCCCATTCATCTCAAGGCTCCCATTGACAAACCGGGGGGCAAGTACAGTACTAATGCCTTGAAGGGCTCAGGGGAGTGGGCGTCTGGACCAGCCATCCTCTTCCTCGCCCATACAATGTCCCTCGCCATTCCCAGCGCCCCGCCCCACTCGCTTTCACTGGCAGGTAACTGGAGAAAGGCATGAGTGGGGGAGTCAAGGGCACCTTGGCCCATGGCCAGGAGTGAGAAGATGGGACCCAGGTGCCTACCCCTGGACGGATCCTCTGGACACTCCCACAGGGACTGAAGACCAGACAGAGAACAGGAAGAAAGCGGAGGACAGTAGAAACCCATAGAGACCTGCCTGCTCAGACTCCCAAGCTGTTCAGCTCTTTATTGTGGACGAATGATGGATGCTTGCATGGTGGATTAAGTGACAGAGCTGTTCTATGGCTTTTCTGAATTCATTTTTAAGCCAACTTCATTCTCATGGACCAACTTGTCCTTACAACAAAGCATAGCTACTCTGAAAGAGTAACTACACCCTCAAATTCTGCCAGCACCGTCCCTCCCAACATTTATTTAAAAAAAAACGCAACAGACGAGTGGGGGGCAATGACTATGTGATATTAACTATGCTATGTAGCTACGTAGAATGTGATGCAAGGGTTGTGAAGACACACACTGACCACAGAGTGTAGCAATCTAGTGCTATTAGTCAGATCTCTCAGACTCTCACAATGTCTGCCCCCAAAAGTTATTTTTATTGGAGGACTTGGGTACCTTCATTGGAGCTGGGATAGAAGTTCTCATTGAGTGTGTGTGTGTGTCTCCAGCCCTAAAAATCATGTTAAGCTGTGAACAGGACCATGAGTTGTGTTTACAGCCACAAAGAAAAATAAATATCTCATTCATGCAAAACATTGTCTCCTCTGACACTTATGAAGGCTTGCTAATGCTAATGCTAGCAGCAATATATGAGTGGCACAAACTACCATGTGAGGAATCCAGGAAGATATATACAAGATAGTTTGAGTAGAAAACTTTTTTTTACACAGAATATGTATATAAAAACAAGAATATATGTTATGTGTAAAGCTCAAACAAAGTTTCTCTTTTATGTTTTGGGTTATTCAGTTGCCTCAGTTGCATCTAGTAGTAGTGTGTTTCTGACAAGTCTGCCTGTAAGTAGAAGTACACTAGAGAACTACTGTCTTACATTTCCAAGTCTCATAGGAGGAAATTAACCAGCCAGGGCTCATTTCAGTTCATCTCATCACTCATGCAGAAACTCTGCTTGAGGTGAGGGCATTCTTTGACGACAGTTTTCCATGTTTATCTTCAGTTTTAGATGTTGTTTTGTCTCTGGTTTTGTTTACACAATACTTGTCAGGTCAACACAGATATGCAAGCACAAAAACACATGCAGGCCGGTTTGATGAAGTGGGCTACAACGTGCCATCAATTTTTTTCTATCATATTTAAAAAAGGTTAATATGATTAAACCATTTAAAGGACCACAGGGACATGTTGAAAAGAGGTGAGAAAGATGGGAGTTGTTATTTCTACGGGGCATAATTTTGGATGTAAAAAGCTCTTTTAGATCCAAACAGTAGATAAAGCAAGAAAAAGGAGAGTAAACTGACATCTACCTGACACATGGTCAAAAAGACTTATTACCTCAATAACATTGATAGACTGGACAGACAATCTGCTTCTCAACTGTCTCTCCTTATTTAACTTTGGTTTACTTTAAACCATTTCAGGAAAGGACAGGAGACATGTTCAGGCCTGTAACCATTACACAGTAGATGCCAGAATTCAGTGGAGACAGAAATTATCAGCAGCATCACACATGCACGCACTCACACACGCACTGCAGGCCTATCTGCTGAGGATCGGTATGAAAAGACGTTGTGCTCACTCATTGGCTCAGTGGGATGTTGCAACCCCAGCACCTAACTGGTCCTTATCTCCCCTGAGCAGACTGCACAGCTTGATATGCATCTGTCATATTTGTCGGAAAGAAAAAGACACCGCGGTGAGAGCACGATGAGTCAAAAAACGGGCCAGCAACATAAACTCACTTCCCTGCGGTTTCTGCATGACC
The DNA here is from genome assembly GCA_030544235.1 of Lepturacanthus savala. Lineage (NCBI taxonomy): Eukaryota > Metazoa > Chordata > Actinopteri > Scombriformes > Trichiuridae > Lepturacanthus > Lepturacanthus savala. The sequence continues at coordinate 10,331,585 of CM060463.1, forward strand.
ATGATCATTTTCTTGGCTGCGTCGTGTCCCTGGTTAAGAAGACGTTGAGACAAGCACATCCAACACAGTTATGGACGCACACTATTAAATAAACACTTGTATTTGTGCTTTTCTTGCATGTGTCGTACTGCACCTGATCAGTGACGGTGCTTACATGCCTGCGCAGGTGCACGTTTTAGCAGCGATGTTGTCCTGTACAAGAACACGAAGCCGGGTGTAGATTGTCATCATTCCATCATGGCCATCACCATAACAACAGATAAGGCCCTGTCCTCTTGTCGTCATAGCGGCCTTACATCAGCTCCATCAGCTGCTGTGGCTAGCTGAGCCTCTCACTGTGCGGGTATGAGTGTCTATCTGAGGGCTATCTGGCCTGATAAGAGCTGGGAAAGAGCCAGCAGAGTGACACGTTTGCCGCCGAGCACTAAAGGTTGCAAAGAATATGGAGTTGATGGTGTGAGGGCTTAAGTATCATACACATCTTTTCATACTTTAACATTGTAGCTTAACACACTGGGATATGAACATCATGTATGCAGGTATAATCACTGTTCTCTCACTGTAATGTTGAGCTTCGTTCTCTGTGCTACGTTCACGCCAGCCCATGTCCTCCCAAGAAAAATGACTACATAGGTAGACAATTTTGTGTTTTCTATGAAAAGTTACACTTTCATTTACCGCCATGAGTTAGAAATATAGTCGAGATATTGACAAGGTTAGAAATAAAGATTTGTATTTTAAATAATAATTTTTTCCTTCAAACTTTGCTTTTGTCAAAGGAAGGTCAGTTTTCTCACTTCTCTAACCAGCTAAACTATTTTCAGCTGTGCTAACATGATTGCACAAGGGTTTTCTAATCATCCATTAGCTTTCTGACACAATGAGCAAACACATTGCACCATTAGAACACTGGGGTGATAGTTGCTAGAAATGGGCCTCTACACACCTATGTAGATATTGCACCAAAAATCAGGCATTTTCAGCTAGAATACTCATTTACAACATTAGCAATGTATAGAGTGTATTTCTTAAATTGTTTAAAGTTATCTTCATTGAAAAAAACACTGCTTTTCTTTCAAAAATAAGGACATTTTTAAGTGACCCCAAACTTCACTACATAGACACTACAAACGGTAGTGTATATGTCAAATTACATTATAGCAGGAGACGGGTTGAGTGGATGGTTAGACAGATGCCAAAAGTGGACTTAGCTGCAGGAGACCTTCTTGCTTCCTTTTCCTACCGCAAGTCAGGACAGTTCATAAACTGAAATGTGGCTGTGTCCACAATCCCCCACTGCTCCCTTACTAGTAGGAATATATAGGACTTTTTAAAAAATAATTTCAGATACTACTTGGGTCATTTTGTCTGCTGTAAATACCATTATGCATTCTGATGGTATATATTGCTTGGTTAGTGCAGGTATGTGACCATCAGTTGAAAAACTACTTTTCACAATGTGTTGTAAGATGCATTGAGTTCACAATATATGTGCCTAAACATATGCAGACCTTATACACAGTGTTGTGAGACAATAAAACATAATCAATTCTTAAAGCAGCATATTAGAAAACGCTTATTCTGGAATGCATGGTACAATCGACCTATGTCGTCGTTTAATTATGAGGACATGTTGGTTTATGCCTCTGATTGACTTTCAGCCTGCCAAGCCATCATTAATTGGCAACACACATACACGTGCACACACTCATGTACGCAGACCCACACATACAGAACATCTAATCCAGCTAATCCACCCTGCCAGTTGAACAACTGGTAACATGGTTAATCACCCATGTAAAAATACAGACAAGACCAAATTGACTGATAGAATTATTCCATTTACCCGTCTGATTAAAACATTTCACCACTGCCATGGTTCAGTGGAGATCATCTCAGGAAAAAAAGAAAACAACACATGAAAATGAATTAAAAGTCAGTGATGTAAACAGCTTCATTCAATTATTGGTGCAAATAACAAGCTCTGTAGCATGATAACTGGCACGTACAGACACATCAAATTAGCTTGGAAGAAAAATAGGGAATCAGGGAGCCACTCTGAAACTCTTTAAAAGGGCAGGACAGACTTCTTGAAACAGGAGACACTTTCTCCAAACAAGGGAAGCACTCTCCTGAAAGGGAAGAATGAGTATTTTACGACACTCTTTCAGATGGCAAAAAATACACGCCGGACACGAGCTCATTTGACCTTGGGTCACTTCCCAAAAGCCCTTGCTCCCCGTGTGACATCATAGGCTGCGGGGGTCAAAGTGAAGTGTGCTGAGACAGTGGGGTGCCGACTGAACTACGGGCAGAGAAAGGCAGAGTGAGACAAAGGAAAAGTGTGGTGACTGAGAGAGGGCTCTGATTCGTTTCCTTGGCAGGGTGACAAAACTGTGTGGAATGCAGTGGAGAGGGGAAAGAGAAGTGATCAAGAGCTCAAGAACGAAAAAATAGACGACAGACGAGGGGAGAGAGGCCTGCTGAATAAGCCAGCATGGCAGGGCCTTCTGTTGATTCATTTCCCCTTTCCCACCCTATTACCATTCTCTTGTCCTCCCTCCCACTCCCTTTCTGCAACTGTACGACCATTAACTACATGCCCACTGTTCCTATAATAGCCTCTTTCTGTCCTGATGGAAGGAATAAAGGTAAGGTGAGCGACTCTTTACATTGAACACAGAAGCACTTTGTGCGCGCCAAGTATGCAGTGAAGTCAACGAGAGCTACAATTAATTTAGACTTCACCTATGAGCGTGCACTCGCATGCACAAACACAGCAGACTGCACAAACCAAATAACAGTGGAGAGGGCAACGGGCTGCCTCTGTCAGACGCATTTCACAGTGGCCTATCACAGCCAGGCGTACCAGGCCTGCGGCCAACCACTGCTTATGCTCTGGGTAAACACGACCACTTCGGCCGCATGGAGCCTCACACACACTCGCTGAGTGCCATTCTACACGCAATCCCCAGTCACACATACAGGCTGTGTGATTAATGGAGTGCGAGCATTGGATATGACAGCATTACTAAATGTCTGTGATAAAGAGCGCTCCGTTTCCTTTCGGAGCGTTTTTTGCGCCCATCGCTGTGTCCATCTGACTCAGGACTCCTGTGAAGCTAGCTAGGCAGGAGAAGTACCACCTAGGCATAATGTTTAGCATTTAATTTGATAGTGATGAAATGCTCTGCCTTGGTAAAGTATTTTAATACCTCCATTATACTTTACTGGCAGCAGATTTAAGTTTATAGGACACACACACAAATTTAAAAGGTTCCAAGGTTCTCTACATGCATCAGATTTTAAAGAAGCTGTATTATGGAAAAAAAAACACCTTTTTAGTGACTGTGTGTAAATATTTAGGTTTCTGCTGGTTCCTGTTAAGACACAAACTTTGAAACAAGACCACCCATTCAGTCTGTTCTGGTCTGGCCTCCTCTGGAGTGTTGCTGAAACCTGGCTGAACGCGAGCCAGATAGAAATGGTGATGTCACAACGGAAGAAGGATTATACTTTAGCGATTCATTCTCTGTATTTGAGCCATCCTTTACACCACGAGTGGTGGGCTGGCACGGTGCGGCACCTGGGGACCAACTCCAGTTGTTCCGCCAGTGGCCTGGTCAGGGGCCCTGACGGGAGAAACCCTAACATTCATGTCTTTTGGCAGTGGGGAGAATACCGGAGCGCTAAGCAGAAAACCACCGGAGCACCCAGCGGAAACCCACGCAAACCTCTGAGAAAAAAAAAAGCAAAATCCAAACAGGAGGAGGACCTGGCAAGGCCGGATAAGTTAATAGTAACTGCTCCTAGATCTGTGTAGCTGTCCCTCCTTCTGCAGTGCTTGTACTTGACTTCAGTTTCTCCAATCAACCCCTCTGATGGGTCTGAGGGGTGTGAAATTTCCGACAGCGGTTAGCCAATCGCAACAGATTTGGCGTTTGGGCAGGGAGAGGAGAGGGAGAAACAGGGTTTTTCAGAGTGAGTGTGTGAGGAGGTGGACTGCATTGCTGCCACAGGTCTAACTAGATGCATTTGGGCCATAAAAGCATGCAAATCTTTATAAACACGCTACGGAAATTAAAACGATAAAATGAGAAAATAGCCTAATAGGGACCATTTAACATAAGTGTTAAACTAACATCTATTTATCCCGTTCCCGTGCTGACAGACGTGTATCCTCTGATATAGTAGTTATTTCAGAACACTGAACTGTAGACCCATGTTTACACAATGCTAAGTCGGGTCATGAGTCATTTGTGCAGTTATTCAACAGTTTGAATGTAGTTTGGCTTCATTATATGCCCATCATGTGACAGCAGTCAGCCAGAGTGCCCCCCTCCACGGCGCCATAGCTCCTCTTCCCTCCTCTGCATCTTCTCATGCCCGTCTCTCACCCCGCTCCCCCACCTTCTACTGGCGCCTGTACGGTTAGTTAGGGATTGCCACAGGACATCATGTGACAAACAAGCAAACACACACAAACACACTGCCACGTGCACGAACACACACATACACACACACCAGCAGACGTACGAGCATGTAAACTACAAGCACCAACACATTCATTCGTCATTCTGCCTTCCATTGACTTCTTTCATGTGGGACAACTTGAATGAGCAGTAGAGCCCTCGGACAATAGAATCCATTCTACTGGCAGCATCGGGGCTATGTGTCCATGTGTGTTAGTCGCATTAGTGGCCAGACACACCTTGAGGCAAAATGTTATCACTTACTTACTGTAGTTGGAGCCTCTCCAATTGTAGGAGTAAGGACTTGTTGTTTTATGACAAGTTAATTAATGCTGGTTATGAATCAGGCTGTTCAAAAGTATTTATATGGTTTGTCCTTGACAACTCCTTGCCATTAATATTTCTAAGAAAGAAGACAGTTTAGGCTTCAAGCACTTTGATTTATTTAGGGGACTTCTCAATTTAGTGACGTATGGATGTTGGAAGACAGGAAATATTAATATCTTGAAAGGAAGCCATTAGGAGGATAACACCCTGTTGATCCCAATACTCATTACTTGACCTCCTTACCTACGGTATCCAACCCAGCCCCGGCTTCCCTGAATCCCCCCCCCCCCACACACACACTCACTTTCCTCCCTGCCTGGCAGACCTCCAAAGTCTGAAACTCTAGACAGCGCTGGTTCTGCCCTCTCTACAAAATTTAGGAAGCCATTAGCAACATCAAATCATTACTTCAGGAAAAGGGAGAGAGTGATCCGTGGGGGGTGGGTGAGGTGGAGCGACGACGAAAGGGGGGAAAAAGAACAGGCACAAGAACAAGAGACACACAGAAACAGAGAGATATCAGATTCCTCCTGTTTTCAGTCACTCCATTACAATAATGTGCAGGGAGCTATTTTACTAATACATAATGGAATGATACCCATAATAAACAGTTAACTACATCACTGACCAAGAGGGTCAGTGTAACAATGGAACTACACACTCCGTGTAGGAATGCCTGGCAAGCATACAACCATGTGTGTGTACAAAACTAAAGGTGCAATCATTACATTTTTGTATACCAGACAAAGTGAACAAGCATGAAATAACTGCAGCAAAATCTTTAATTTATGTCTGCACTGGAGACAAACATGCAAATAGAACAAATAAACCGGTGACACCACCTGTTCCATTTACAGTAAATACTCCTCTTTTCATGTGCTCCAACACTTCTGCTTTTCCTCACTCTCACTCGCCCCCTTTCGTTGCTGCACTGTCACCCCAACCCTAATCCAGTTCAAATGTAAACAGGCTTAGGTCTTCATTCCTCGCTTAAACCGTATCAAATGTATCAAAGCGGAGGCTCAGTGGTGTCCCTGGCTACAGAGGGGTCAGGCCAGGGCCACACAGGGCCACACACTCTACTCAATTAGCCTGAGAGCTAGTTGGTCCGTCTGACCAACACAGCGTGTGCTTCTGCTCGTGTGTGTGACAGACGGAAACAGCATGTGAGTGTATGTGCACGTCCTTGCCTCCCTCTGTGTACATAGTGCATTGTATGAGTGTGTAATCATACGTGAGTGTTGGCGACTGAATGTAAATGGTGCTGTGTACTGGGTTAATAGGTCACTTCACGGTTATAAGGGGCATGAGTATGTGTATATAATCATGTGTGTGTGCCTGTGTATCTGTGTGTGTGTATGTGTGTCTAGCAGAGACATGAAGTCTCAAGGCACCATCAACCAAAAGAGAAAATATGTGAAAGGTTGTCTGCAGGCTAAGGACAATAATGCAGTCTGTGTCTGCAGCAACATTATTTCTCCGGTTAAGTCAGAAGCCCTGGAGGAGTCCTTGATGGCCTTGAGAGCACATCGCCTGAATATCCTTTGAATATCCTTTTTTTTTTTTCTTTTAAATATAGCACAGAATACAATCCCCACTCAGATGGGATACCATGGATTTTGCAAGCTGGTTAAAGCTACTTCTGCCTTCTTAAACAAGTATTTTATTTAAACGACGAGCACATTATAAAACACAGCCATTTAATCATGAAGCCATAACCAGGAGGTACATAACCAGGAGGTACATATGTTTACTTAAGACAAACTAATGTGCTAAATCTGTCTATTTTATTGCTGATTAAAATCTACCATTACACGATTACTCATTTAAAAGATAATTTGGCCGTTTCTTGTTTTATCCTGAGAAGCATTATCACTTCTCACATGGAATGGTTTTCTCTTGATAAAATCCTTGCATTTGCCCTTCGACCCTTTCTTATAATGTGCTGGTGCATCTATGGTTGATACATATGTGGGAAACAACTCCAACTAAAGCTCTCATTATTTAACTATCTTGTTCTATCATACAACAGGAGGAGGAGAGGAAGTGTCCCGAGAGACACTACAATCTGTTTTCTTGTCAAGGTCCAATCTCATCAGATACAAATATTATTGCTCTTTCACAAGCAGGAGCTAATTGGAAACAATCACACTAATTAGCAAAAGTGAAGCAATAGCTCAGATCCACAAAGTCGTCCTATCCAGACTCGGCTAAACAATGATTGAATTTTGATATAATAATAACGGCCAGTTTACCATTCAGTGATTTCTCCCTAATCAAGTAATCAGTATAATTGCGGTCAACCTATTTTGTGGGTCTGGAGGTCCCTTAGGGGCCCTCCAATAGAAGGAACCTCCTTCCAATCTCCATCCCAAGCCCATCACTCTTCCTCAGGCACTCAACTGTCAATCTGACCCTGATCTGGGAACCTGGCCTTATCTGATCCCCCAGAGGGGGGTGGAGGGGTAGTAGTGGTGGGGCGTCCCAGCCAAGCCAAGCCAAGCCATGTCTACATACCTCTCCATAAACAGCTCCCCTTAAACTTTCACACCCTGAGGTACAACCCAATGTTTGTTTTAACAGATGGCCTAACGTGAAGCTTTCTATAATATAACTCTGCATAAATGTCATGTCATGAAGCCATAACGATAGCAGAGGATCAGCAATGACCTGTTGCTTTAATAGTAGAAATATAGAAATAAAAAGGTAAGGGTAAGCTGAAAATGTTTAGGTTGAGCAAGACATTCAATAACATTGTGAAACAGGTACTGACACTTTAATAAAAGTAAAGATGCTGAGGACAGATTATCCAATATAGTTTCACAACTATTCAGAAACTTCTAGGTTAGAATTTGAGAAAACAATCTCACCACGGGGTTCATTTAGTAGCTGATCTGGTGCTTTCAATCATATCACATGATTTTTTCAGTATGCAGAGTTTGTCCAGTTGTCATGGAACAGAAGACGATAAAATGAAATTTTGTATATAGAGGCTGAGTGGTATTTATATTTTTTCCACAGCATTTTCAGCCACTACATGTGAAATTCATTTTCAAAAGCTGCAGATGCCTACTAAGATGCATCATTGTGTAATTACAAAATACCTGGTTCGATTCTGACTGGTGACCTTTGACTGGTGTTGCATATCATCCTTTTTGCTTTCTCCACCTGCACACTTATTTCCTCTCTTGTGTCACTTCTAAAATAAATGCAGAAATGCACATACGTTTTTTTTCTAAAGCGTACTGTTCTGTAACTGCCTCTGACTGTAGTGACAAGTGAAAATAGTTACTTCCTTTATTTCCCCATAATTCTATGTGTGATATTGATCAACACAAATACCGTTTGAATTTAAGTAAATGCTTTGAGAAGTGTTTGTCCACCTCTCTGTGACATTGTTGCGGTGTGTTGACTTGTCTCCTTCTTTTTATCAACAGATTCCATCATGCCACGCTGAAATAGCTCTGTCAGGTCTTGTAGCTAATCGTCCCGAGGCTTGTCCATCAGACGCAGATTCAATTGGAGCCTTTTAATTAATAATGCAGTTTATCGGGGGGGACATCAGGCGCTGGGGCTGCGGTGGGTGCGGGTGGTACATTGGGAGCTTGTTTTTGTAATTGGGAGGCCTGATTAGGCTCTAGAGGAAGCTTTTAAGACTGCAAGGTTATCAGTGCTCCTCCCTTCGTCTGTCATCACCTCCTCAATGTGGGCTCCTGATTTCCTTCTTTGCTCTTGTCTGATCACTTTTATTACATTACCTTTTCCCTGCTGGTTTCTCTTTTTTTCTTCTTTTTAATCTACTCGTTGCTGCCTTCAACAGGTGTCTGGCATCACATTCCTCCAATGGGCTGCCTGCACTGTGTATTACATATCTCAATACTTATTTTTTATGCATCATTTTACCAACTCCCTTGTCTCCCTCCCAGAGTCTCAGCCTGACTCCCTCAGCACTCAGGAAGCTGGACAGCTCCTGTCCAGCCTGATGTGAATGGAGACTTATTGATTACAGCCGGCTGTGGGTTGGGGGCCCTAATGCATTTACACCTGACTATACTCCCTCTACACATTCTATTTGTCCCTCTCAATTATAGCTACGCCATAACGGATCCATACAACTCCCCTGATACTCAATGACTTTCTCTGAGCTCTTTTTTTCTGTACCGATCTCATTCTCCCCCCCCCCCCTCCCCCCCTTTCCCCATTTTCTACCCCACCCTCAGCCTCTCTGTCCTCTGTGATCCCTGGGGTATTATCTCTAACGGTACTGTTTGCAAGGCCAGTCTGGTGTTGGCATGGCTGATGTATTTTGGTGTGCAACGATGTGTTCTTTCAAATTGATTCAAATTGACCAATAGTGCATAGCAACACGGAGGAAACACCCACAACTGTCAGCTGAGGCTTCCTGCTGTTATGGGCCGAGCTGCTTTAACTTGGTAATAAACTAACAATATTAGATCAAGTCATTTATGTAATAAGATCTGAGCATCATATCACATTGCACTAGCGTATCACACAAGCTATCTTGATTTGTAAGCAGAGAAAACAGCTAAATAAGCATGATTTAAATGCAAGATAAGCAAGTTAAATTTTTTTCTGTAGGACATTCAATTATCCAAATGTCATCCAGACATTTTGGGACCTCTGAAAAAGAACGTCCACTGCAAAGCTTAGTGAGGAAATGGGGAGATTGATTTAAGGATCAAACTAAAAGCAAAGCGAGAAGAAGAGAGATGAACCCAACCGTGGTTAATTTTATTGTGGTGAATTACTGCATCTGACAGATCAAACAACATTTTTGTTCATGTAAGACTAAAACGTGTCTCCCTCCCTGTCTCTGTCTTCCTGTCTCGGTATGCTATGATCTCTGAGGAACGTCCCACCCTGTCTCTGTCTCAAACTATTAACCCCACTTTTGCCTCCTGAAACCATGGTCGAAGAAAGGGTAATCTCTGTACTGGACTGGCCTCCTTTTGACTCCTTTTGTCTTCCTGTGCCTTGCTTCTTTGAGAAGGAGTATTTTTATAGTAAAATAGACGTGAGAGGAAAAAACACTGGTCAGTGAAAAAAAAAAAGTCAGTCAGTTTAAAATGAAACTTCCTTGTGAAGCGAAATGCATAAATACAGATGGCTAAACATGAATCACTGTGAATGAAAACAAATGAGTTGTTCTTGTAAAGCCAATAGTACACGTACAGATGACTGAACATGAATCACTGTGGATAAAAACAAACCAAGTTTCTTTCCATGTAATAAAACACATTAATGTCCCATGTGACTAATATCTAGCAGGGAGATAATGGTGTTAGGGGTTGTGCTGGGGAGATCTGTGATCTTTGTCTGCCTGTTTGGAAAAGACATATAAATCATTTGAGAATAGTCTTAAAATGTGAGCCAGATAAGAGGAGTGGGGGGGGGGCATAGGGAAGGGAAAAGTGCTTACATACCAGTCTGTTTATGACAGTGATCATTTTAACACTTAACCGGACACTTTAAAGAGTATAATTCCTGTGAAACACCCAATCTCATATTGTATATAAACTGAATGATTATGTAGGTATTGATGAAAACATTTTGTTACAACTACCATCATTTTATTAGATAATGGTCAGTGGCGGCTTATCAATAGGGGGCGCTAGGATGCCGCCCTATTCAAAATTTCAGGACGAAAGTAAACATAAATTCTGTAATAAAATGTAACTACCACACCTGCTCAGTGTTCATTCATACAATAGGTTACTTTTAATTTTTTGAGCCTTTCCATTGCATATTGTGTTTATTTGGGTTATTTTATATTTCAATAGTGACGGGCAATGGTCAAATGAGTGTGTTTGTGTGATCTTAAACTATTGGCTACCATGTGACTTCATGCTGGTCTCTAATTGGTCACTTAAAGATTCTACTTCCGGATTCAGCTCTCTGTGTCCGTGGCTAATCAGCGCATTAGGGTAATTTTTTATCCAATTTAATTGATCCATGATACCTGTGAAATGAAGTCACACCATAGCACCTTGGATGCACCTGTCAATACAAAAAAAAAATAGATGCGCGTGTCACTCAAACAGTGACAGACTTTTCCATGTACTTACGGAGGGAGGAAGAGGAATGGACAACAATATATATATATATATATATATATATATATATATATATATATATATATATATATAGAGAGAGAGAGAGAGAGAGAGAGAGAGAGAGAGGGGTGGGACATTAACGCAATTGATTATTTCCAATTCATTAATTACAAAGAAAATAACTGAAAAATATTAACAGATTTTATCAGCAGAAATTCTGGAGCTGTTGGCGGTTCTGGTTCTGGTCCGAGTACAAACAAGCATCCCAAACCTAAACAAATGACTGGCTTCATCATGAAGAAAATAAGTAAGTCATCAGAAACATTGATGAGTTTTCCAGGAATGTAGACCAGCGGTTGAAGATAAGAGTTTAGAAAATGTCCTACAGATAGCAAATTTCACTTACATAAATAAATGTTGCTTTTGGGGCAAAAGGAAAGGAAAGGAAACTGCCATTAAATCAGTTTAATGTCACATTGCTCTTTACATTTTATTGGAAGTGTGTAGGTGCCACTACTTTCTTTATCTGTTCTACTTATAAATTAATAAAGCATTTCTTTCCCTCCAAGTTTATTTTTTTCCATTTAAGTTATTTCACACATTAGTATTCATTTAGGGGAACCACAAAGTGTCTCAATAAAACCTTACCTTACAGGATCTCAACCTTTCTTGCTTGTGCTTGCTTAAATCAAACCCATTAAGCTCCTTGTCACTGGTTTAGGTTCATTGGTTGTGAGAAGTTTTAATTTTCCCTTCTCTGATTGCTGATTTGAGGGTTTTTAGTTGCCTTCAAAGGCAGAATGATGCTGCGTTTGATTGCATATATTTGATTGTATTTCAATGATTGCATCCAGGTAGATAATGTCACAATAGGTTTTTTAATAAAATCGAGATGTCAACATTTAGGTTGTTTTAGTCAAGCTTGCATTCATCCTACTATCACTTGGAGTGGCAGAATGTAGATGTTTCAACTGTTATTTCATTACATTTAGCTAGCAGTTTTAAATATTTCAGAATTCTTTTAATCTAAGTATTTTACTTCATTTGCAACATGTGATGTTATGACTGAGTCAGGTTGGGAGGGATGTACTATGTGCAGTGAGTTTATCATAGCTGGAAGCTGATTATATATACTCATACTAAAGGTCAACATACCAATTTGTAATCCTGTTTGTGTTTATTTTCCTCCTGAATACATATTTTTTTCAAACCAAATTTTTTTCCAAATCAGTTGTGTAACATTCTAGTTCTTACATCATTCCACATCATACTCTCTACAGCTGTACAGCTGGATATACCAGTACCCCTGGTTGGGTATCCCTGTCCTACTCCATTGTGAAAACCCTTGGATTCATCTTGTGACCCTTTCTAGGGTTCCTGATCCTTGGGTTCAAATTGTAGTTAACAATTGAAGTACAGAACAAAAAGTACCACTATTAATCATATGTCAGGGGAATATTTCCAAACGACTAACAAGCTACTAATTGATTTTATATCCCTGATCATAACTGTGACATACTGTATATTGTTCTCAGAAGAACATAGTGCAACACTGACTCACTTTATTTCTCTGGGAAAAAAAAGTCATCATTCCTCCCCCTACTACCTACTGTATTGATCCTCTCGTATCGCACTGGGCTCTGTTTTGGTGTGGTGTGGTCTTAAGTGGTTGGACCAGGGAGTTCTGTCCCGCGGCCCATCCGTTGGCTGGTTCCTAATCCAGTTAGGGCTGAGGGGGTCTGGCGTTTCCCGTCTTGGCGGAGCAGGCTGTGCTAAATAAGGTTTTTACTTGCCCTGGGGAGCCCGATTTTAATGGAGGCAGCTAAATGAATACATGAAAAAAAGAAGCAGGCCAGTGCCAAGAAAGGCTGCTTGAATCAGAGGAGAAGTAAGCGCAGTGACAGTAATTAACAGGTAAAATGATCAGTCAAGTTTCTGATCAATCACACGTGAACCCATTTCTCAGATCTGAGCTGCGTCTTAAGGACAAGTTAGAAAACACATTTACTGAGTTAAATACACTGTGGTTATGCTGTGAAGCTCTTAGTGACTCAACATGGTGGCGGCAGAGGTCTACACACTGCCCAGTGCACTTCCTTTCTCCAACTACTGCAAGAACACTATTGTGTGTATGAATGTATTTATAAGCTGCAGCCAGTGTTACGGCTGCTCGGAGCCTTTTGGTACGGTTAGAAAATAACTCCATCCCTGCGCTCTTTCTCCCTCTCACACACATAGACCCACAAACAAACAGCCCTCCACTCCACCCTTTCCCACTGGGTCCATGGGATGGGCAGTGGACTCAGGGGAAATGAGGTAACACACACACACCCACATATGTGCACACACATACACAGAAAACAGTGGCAGTCTAGCACCATTCAGGGCTCTGTACTGCTCCGACCATCAAAGCTGTCAATCTCGGGGCATTTCTCATTGCCACCCCCCACCAACCCCCCTCGCCCCGTCAGACCTCAACCCACCTTTTAAGGCCCGGAATATTTGGTTCAGGCGTTGCCATGGGAATCATCCAGATGTTGGCCTCTGATTAGCTGGCGACGGTCAAATGAAATCAGAAGAGGTGTGATAAGATCGTGGGGCGACAGAGACTGGAGACTGAAGAGTGGTGGCCGCGAGCAGAAGCCGTGGTGGGGGTTGGGGACTCATAGGAAGTCATAGAAAAGGGGGGCAGGGGGCATTACTAAGGGTTTTGCGCACACATTCGCACACTTTTTAATGCACCTCACTGGGGAGTGCTATTTTTTTTTCACTCAAAGGCTTTCAATTTTCAATCTCTGCATTCTTTCTTTTTGTTGCACCAGAGCTCAGCAGCATGTAAAAATAGTTTGATTTTTACTCACTCAAAACCAAACAACCACCCTCCGTTTGTTTTTGAATGAAAATGTGTCATGAACATTTCCACTGAGTGACAACAGTGCACCTTTGACTCGTCCCTTTTCTCCCGAGGGAGACAAAGCATAAGCGGATGTCTGGGAGCAAACCGTTAATCCTACAGGGAGGTTGATGTTAAGTGACCTATATGACTTTGAATTCGCAGCGAACGCCATGCTTTGGCTCTGGTGTGGCTGATTCCACGAGTGATAGGCGGACTACGACCTGCAAATTCAAATGGCTTTTAAACAAAGTCCAAACAGTGCTTCGCTTCTCCCCTACCTGTCCCGCAAGCACCTAATCGCATCCAAAGTCCCATTTCCTGTCAATGAAATTACATTAAACATCTCCCTCTAGGTCCTTGTCCAAAGTGACCCCAAACTCACTGTGACTGATAAGAGTGATAACTAGGTAAAGGCTGAAGCACTTCCCAGTGTTCGGTCTGTGAAAAGAGCTGCACTGAGAGGAACACGGGGAGCTTGGCCCTGCCCCTGCTCGCTCCATTTTCCAATAAACTCCAGCAATCAGATCAGCACTGCTTTAAATGGACGACTTGATGGCAGCAGGCTGCATTAGCCGCTGGTGTTCTCCCAATCCGATTAGACAGAGACAGTGACAGTTTCCAGCCAAAAGAGGCAGGTAACACAAACACACACAGACAGCATATACTTTATTACTATATTTACTGGCATTTAAATATGTCAAAGCTCACAAACAAACACAGATATAAAATAAAGTATCTGTAAAAAGGAAAGGTATAAAAATGAATGGGGATCTCACACAGGCAAATGGTCACACATGCATGCAGGACCTCTTGTGGCCGTTTGTGGTGCTAATTGGATGGTCAGAGGCAGATGTCGTTATTGTTAAGCAGCCGGCCACTTGATGTCTGCAAGTGTTGCAGAGTCATTTGGGCATATTAGCAGCTCCTTCGGGGCAGAGGTCACGCCCCAAGGCTATGTTGTGCGTCAGTGTGTGTGTGTTTACACATGCGTGTGTGTGTGTGCGGTCGTGTCCGTTAGTGATTTATGCATGTAAAAGTGACTCTCTCTGTAATGGCTTCCCTGCTTTGAGGACGGGCCTTTTACGGTTATATAATTACCCCTGATTGTTTTATGCACACAATGGGGTGCTTTTCTGCTGTGCACGTGCTTGACATGAAAACCTGGCAACAAGCTGCTAAGTGCAGCAGGCGCTGTCATAAAAATGGTTGCCATACCTCGGATAGCTAAAACCACTTTCAGCGCAGCCGCCGCTCCTCCTCGGGACTTACAGCGGAGAGAATGGTCCCTCAGTGCGCTTATCAGGGAAAATAAACCTCAATGATGCAAAGTAATGGCTGGGTTATTTGAGAATGCATGTGTGAGGTAGAGACTGGAAACTCTGCCGCTTATCACAGCGCTAGACAGAAAGGAGTGAGACTGTACTTAACAGATTTAGACACTCAGTGAAGCCCAGCACCTGGATGGAGAGAGGGAAGGGAGGGGAGTTGTAGCTCAGGTTACGGTGCAGTCAGTCCGGCCTCAAGCGAGGAGATGCAGACAAAACCTGGACAGATCAACGGCGCTAAAAGTTTTACCAAGAGGCCAGACTGAAGGGCTGTGTTCATGATTCAGGTCATTTGTGTTCCCTTTGCATTTTCAACAACTTCAAGTTTTGTCCCATGAACCTCTCTTCTACTCCCCCCCCCCCCCCCCCCCCAGCTTGCAGCTTTTTTTTTGTGTCACATAGCAAAAAAAAAAACAAAAAAAAAAACACAGATGTAGATGGAAAGATTCAAAATGAGTTTACTCCTGCATAACTGCGTGAGCTGATAAAAAGCAGACCACCGGCTGTTTTTTAGTGTTTTATGTTTGAAACACATTTTGTGCAGTGCTGCGCTACCTGACGCCTTCTGATCCTGTGGCTGATGATGGACTGCGGATCAGCCAGTTAATTTAGGCCAGATAAAAGCCTCTCATCTCCGCCGAGGTAGATTACTGTAATAGCAGCCTTTCTCATCTTTTGATCTTTTTACTGCTGCGTCTGTTCATTTGCATGTGTCAGGGATACAGCTTTATTTAGGGCGCTTATTAATGGGAACAGGAGGGATTCTAGATACTAAAACCTGAGGCAGATTAGCACTGACCCCCCTGGATCTTGTGTGCATGCTGTTTCTTCACATACATTCATGAGCATATTATCTGTGCGTGCAGGTACTCATTCGCATCTTATAATAGTGTAAATACACACACCCATATGTATGAGTACCGTGTACCGTGTATCCTGATGCATAAATCTTATAACGCTGTATGCAAACAAGCACCATACAGAAAAGAAGGCAAACTCAAAAAGTGATGCATATACATACACACACACACAGTATATTTGGAGACGGAGACGCAGACATGCAGACACACAACACGCATGCCCTTAGACAAACAAACATTCCTTCATGCCTGCCCCTCACTGAGAGTATGTCGGACTTCTAAGCGTTCTCTCAGGCCTCGGTCTGTCATCCTGTCTCTCCCTGGCTGCTTCGCCGCGGCAGATATGGTCGATGCGGACGTGTACTTTGTCCAGATCATCCGTGAGATGAGATGAGAGGAAGTGGGAGGTATTGTTCTTCCTGTGGCGCTAAGCCCCTGGGCGATTACCCTGTCAGGAGGGAGAACTCAGCGCCAGCGCCGACTGCCACAAACCAGCGCTAAATCCCAACTGATCGCAAAAGAGGCCGATTTTACACTTTAGATTCCTCCCATCTCTTAATGCGGCCGATGAGGCAGAGGATCTTCGCCTCTCCCTCATCTTATCCGCCGCCGCTATCCTCCTCAGCCGGTGGCGTCAACCCCTAAGCTTGCGCTGCAGGGATAAGACTCAACGCCTTGTCAGGCCAGATCAATGTGATTTTACAATGCAGTCCAAGAGAGAGGTTCGTATAGCCGAGCGCGGCTAAACAACAGCACATAGCCACTTCCATGTGCTCGAGTACGGTTCACAAGTGATTCTTGCCACCTCCTTGTATCGAGGTTGCTCAAATAAGATAACATAATCTAACAACAATCTTGTACACAAAACCTGCCAACTGCATCTCCTAAATCTGACTACCTCACACATACCTGCACCAACCTCCTTCTTTCCTCTCTCTATCTTTAAGTTTATCAGAGGGGTTGATCTCTCTGAATGCCTCATTGAACTCCTCCATCGGTTTATCTTATCTATTTTCTCAGAAACACTCCTCGGGACAGTTCTTTAAATTCCTCCTCAAGACGTCAAAGCATTTTTTTTTCTCTCTCTCAGCCAGATCATTTGAGGATACGTCCCCTGAAGATGACACTGTCATGTTTGTGTGTGTGACAGCGGACGCTTATGTTAGAAGAGAATTAAAAATGATATAGCAATTACGGTTTTGCCTAATGAAGTCAGTGACATTGTTATTATTTTTATTTATTTTTTTATTGCATTTTACTTTGTGAAATACTGAAGGAAAAAAAAAGTTTTGTTGGCGAGAAGGCTCAGGGGTAGATTGACTGAAGGTGAAATGAGAAATAACAGAAATATCGTTCCCCATCAGAGCATCCAGCTGCATGATGACATCCTCCTCCCCGCCAAGTCCTGCGACTGATTTCCTGTTTGGGTTTGATTATCATATAGGGCCGCGCTAGTATATCATCCACTCCCTCTCTTCTCCTCTCCTCTCCTTTAGTTTTACGAGTGACAGTTGGGAATAAAGTAGAGTGTAAATCTCTGGCAGTAATAAAGCTGCTCAGGCCAATGTTCCTTCCTAATGCTGGTTCGTCTCTCCCTCATCACGAATTTGTACTTTTTTTTTTACAAGACAAGTCCTGACTGCCTTTCATTGCTCCCACTAAGTCATTCTCAAGTGTCAGTTCTCAATCCAGGTTTAAGAGTTTGGGAGATCCATGGTCGAACGCAAATATAATCTCAAGTGTAACAGCGAAAAAAAAGCACACATACAAATGCAGAGTGTGTGCACATGTTTGTCCCTCCACGCAAACACACCTCTAAAAACCTTCTGCACACACATACACACCGTTTCACTTTGCCTGACCACATTCCTGTAAAGGGCGATCATGAATCTTGGCCAGGAATCTGAGTCCTGTGCTGGTAAAGCAGCCTGTGGCAGCACTCCTCCTATCCCTAATAAAGTCATCCCTGGGTGGGCAGGAGAGCCCCATACCTCCCTGACCTCCATCCATCAGCCAGGGGGGAGTGCTCGCCTCTGCTCACTGACTGGATCCTAAATCCATCTGCCAGCATTGCAGCACCAGACTTCACACACTCTCTCTCTCTCTCATTCACACAAAAACACACACACACACACACACACACACACACACACACACACACACACACACACACACACACACACACACACACACACACACACACACACACACACACACACACACACACCCTCCAGCAGCATAACCTGTCTGAAGCCCACAGGTGTCAAAACATGCACCAACAGCTCCAAACACTCAGCTACACT
The DNA here is from genome assembly GCA_030544235.1 of Lepturacanthus savala. NCBI lineage: Eukaryota > Metazoa > Chordata > Actinopteri > Scombriformes > Trichiuridae > Lepturacanthus > Lepturacanthus savala. The sequence continues at coordinate 10,349,842 of CM060463.1, forward strand.
CATCTAATCGGTCAACTGTTCCTGTGGAGTGGTCAGCTGTTCAACTTCTGACTGACTTTGACTATTGTTATGAAACCCTTTTCTGCTCCTCATGTGTAATAACGAGAAGGGCACGTTTCCATTAATTGAAAAAAAAAACCCAGAAAGATCACAAGAGTAGCATGTGAAGAATCACCTAAAGTTCAGGGAGTTTTTCCCTTGTACAATGTGCGGGTCTAAGGACAGGGGATGTTGTGTTGCTGTTGTACAAACTGTGAAGCCCATTAGGGCGAATCTGTGATTTTGGGCTATACAAATGAAACTTGACTTGTTTAAAGCTAATACACATTTATACTGACTTATGGCCCAAGGCAACGAGGCACGCCTCTGCATTCTGAAGCAGTATCGGTCGCAGTAAGGGGAACTGAGCACCCGCAGGTGGGTCTCAGGGGGACTGAAAAGGGTCCCTAGATGAATTCAAAGAAAACTGCAGTATCAGATTGATACGACACTGACTCACTTTACTTTAAAATGTGATCTCTGTAATGGCAAATCTCAAACATAATTATAGAAAATAATCTCCAAGTGTCCAAGAGTAGTCGGTCCAAACTTGAGTTTAATAGTTCCCTTGCGATCCGTCGTTGATCTAGTTTCATCTTTCTCACAATTCTGCTCGTCTGCAGAAACGTTATCTTAAAATTCAACCACGCATCAATCCACTGGAGTGCAGTACATCTATGGAAATGAAGATTTTGAGATTACTCATTTTAAGGATTCAGCCATTTTCTTATCACTGGTGACAAGAGATCCTGAAGAAACTGACCTGGAAAAGCTTGGTGCATTCAAATAAAACAATTTTTCTTTTAAATATGCATTTTCAATTGTATCCTGCTTGGTGCTGATGAATTCTATGGGTCACTACTTTATTTGCCCTGTCAGTCATTACTGTAATACAACCACATTAATGCACAAGAGTCAATTAATTTTCCTCAGTGCCCAGTTTTAATGTGTTACTAATCATGTCATCAAGTCACAATCACCCCAGAAGCATATGGACTTTAATGAGTAAGCCGAGACTGCCTCGTTATTCATTCAAATCTTACCATGGTTTTAACTGCTGTGCACAGCAAACTCATCTTGTAAAGATAAATTAAGTTTATTGTTTTTCAGTTTGGCTTATAGGGACAGCATGAACCAATGCCACAAACCACAGCAATTATAGCCTAAACCCGTTTGCAATGCAAGTCTGTAAATGGCCTTTCATAAAAACACACAGCATAACAACTACACAAAAGACATTATAAATAAACAGCACAAATTTGTAGTTTAATTGGTCACAATGAATGGCACCTGTTCTTACATGACATTATGCATGATCGCTCTTCAAATACTGGAAAGATTTCTTTCATCTGCAGCCTAGAAAAACTTTTCGATGCAAAATGTGTTCTGATTTGAGTTAAACCACCAGAGCGAAATCCCTCTACGGCCATCACTCAAAAAAAGCCAGAAAATCATTTTCAATTCAGGGATCCGCTGACAGATCATCAATTACACTAGTTTCTGGTTTTATTTTTGACAGCGAAATTTTCTTTTTTACATAGAATTTCTGATTTGAGGCTCAACAGTAACCAGTAGCTCAATCAAAAGCCACAAACTCAACTCTGTGCCTGACTGCATTCTTTTTGTAAAAAAAAAAAAAGATTCCCTGGGGTATAAGCTTGAACAACACAGTGGTAGATGGTCATTTGGCCAGTTAGTGCATGCTAGGTCAAACAAACACAGACCCTGAGGCTGCAATAATGTCAGAGGCCAAAAGACAGAGCCTCACTGGTGTGCATGAAAATCCTACTACATGTAGTAGAAATGTCTGTAAACAATGCACACATCCACACACTCACACCCCCACACACACCCCAGTAGATCACAGTCTGTTTCTCACAGGGGTGGGACTGTGGGAACCATGCTGTCACTTCCTGTGCCCGCAGGCCTCGGCCAATCGTCATCAGATAAGAGCTGCGGCTCTGCCAATCAGAGCTCAGCCTCAGCTTCACATGACGGGGGCAGGGGGACGCGATAAGGACATAACTTGCCAGGGAAAATGTCTTGATCTCAATTGTACTCCCTTAAACCAGACCCTCTCCCCCCTTCCCACCAAAATAGTTGTTTGGAGACAAGGTTTCTTTTTGTCTTTCGCCCATAATTACGTTCCCTTTCATCTGCCCCCCTGTTCCCCTTGACCCCTACTCTGGGGTCAGTGGCCAGGATATCCCACTCTCTCTGGGCCAATAATGTGCCTTTTAGGGTGGATGAAGAGGGGCATTCATGCCAGGGCAGACAGGAGAGCAGCGAGGAGAGTAATCACTCCATCACACTCTGCCCCCGTCTGTCCCGGCTCCTGCCCAAACACCCAAACAGCTCGCCTCGCTCCTCACATCAAAGACCTGGACCCGGACGGCAGCCTCAGTCCTGCACAGCACAGAGGGTGACTGTGTCACCAGCCAGGGGAAAAGCATGGTAGGTCACCAGTGTAGTTGTGATTACCGGGGAAAAACCCCTAAGATCTTTCACAATCACAATTGTCATACAGCTATGACATTTCTGCTGCTGAAAAAAAAGGAGATTCAAAGAAATTCACTCACTGTCTTAAGTAGAAGCGCACTTACTGCACGCAACCCTGGGACAAACGCACACTCACACTGTCATCAAACGCAACACCAAAATAGGACCTTAACAGCTGGAAACCTGCACAATGAGTCATTAAGGAAGTGTGTGAATTTGGGGGAATTTTCCATTAGCTAGACCTTGGGCCGTCACACAGGCCGTACATAAATTAGCATTGTTCCTGAACAGCTATCGCAGGTGGTGGTCTGGCTTATGAGAAAGTCTCTGGACGCTGTCTGAGCTATAACAACTGTAATCAGGTTATGTCAACATTATGAATATATTTTAAAGTGGAACACGCCAAAGGAGTGTCGCAGCATAGCTGCACTGTAGCGTGTCTACGAGTATCTGTCTGGCTTTACTTTATTGTAAATGGTGGAGGGCCTCTCTTGACCCTGCATGCAAAGAACAATAAGCAGCATCTTAAAGCATTCCTCAAAAAGAGTCGAAGAATGACTGGAATTCTGCCAAAATCTTTCACACTGTCAAAAGCCCCGCGCCCTTTACACAAATCAACTCCACTGTGATACGGCGAACTCAACTTTCAGGTCTTACACTTGTTTTGCATGGGATTGAATTTCAATAGGTCCTTTTCCCGACAACATAGGTATAGTTGAAGAGTTTGGAAGTGAAGATTTACAATATGCCCAAGAGAAAAAGATACATCAAGCGTTTAAATAAAAGACAACCAAAGATGAGAAATAATCATTCATACTAGAGAACAACACGGATGCTTTGGCTTTATCAGTGGTGTTAGCCACCAGCCTGAATAGACCTCAACCAGTCTGCCTGCAGCCTCCCAGCCTTTAGAGTTTCACTGTGATCAATAGCTGGATTAATTGCTGAAAGGGCGGAGGGAGGAGGAGGAGAGCAAGGAGAAGGAGGGGGGGAAGGAGGTCGTCAGAGCTCCAGGCAGGGGAAGGTTTTCAGGAGGTGGGGGTTAAGATGGTGCTGACAGGCAGGGAAAGCTGAAAGGATTTAAAAGGCGAGTGAAGGGGAGCCGGAGTTGGAGCAGTAAGAGCTGTACAGGGAGCTTCATCCGCCCTCCCTCCACCCCACCCCACCCCACCCCAGGTCACCTGGCAGTGCGCAGGGCGGTGGGCCGTCAGATTAGGATCTGAGAGGGGGAGATAACGAGTTTATTGCCCCCTGGACGGGGCTGTTGGAGCCAGGGGAAGGAGGAGGGCAGGCCAAGCAGGCTGGGGTGGGAGGCTGAATGTTGGTGGTGGGCGTTTGTGTTTGTTTTAACCTGGGGAAATAGATGCGGCCAGGCAGGGTCTTTATGAAAGAGAACCCCGACAGGGCAGTAAAACACAAAGGCAGCATGGTTAGAATACCAGCAACACCACTCAACCAACAGTTACAGCAGCTCATCTATCAACGCCTCCACACACACACACTTGCATATGCGCATGTGCTCAGAAACACATACACAACACTGATGATCTCTGTGCGTGTCTGTGGGTCTCTGTTACATGTGTGAGGAAGTAGCAGCACAAATTGATTGTCAAGTGCTCAGTGAATAACTGATATTGCAAATAGTTATATCCGTTGCCATTTTCACCACTGTCCTAATTTGCATTGGCTGAGTAAATTAATGTCCACGGGCCTGTTAGGAATTCCACTTTCTCATTGATCAACAATGTGTACTTTCATGTTATCTCCTGAGTTATTGGAAATGGGATAAGCCCGATCCTATTACAAGCAAACACAGAATAACGTATGAAATCTATATGTATTTCACACCACTGTGATCTTTGGTCACTGAATTCTGCGCACGTATTGGGAGCCTGTATTAGCTTTGCGTGTCTAGCCCGGGCGCTGGAGGAGAGATAAGGGGAGCGGATATGAGAAATATGAAAAATAGCACTGTGATAGGATGATCAGTGAGAATGAGAAATACGGGCCGCAGTGACAAATGGGACTGGGAGCAAAAGAGGAGAGCAATGCAGAGCGGCATTAGAGCCAAGGACAGAATGATTTTCCAAGAGTGGAGACGAAACACACTTTCTTAGAATGAACAGGTCAATAATAACCTCCTGGTATCAGTCACTTAAGTCATTCACATTTTTCAGTTTCACATCATCTATCACAGTCTGTTTAATACAGAAACTGAAATAGGTGCTGTCATGTTGCTGCATGCATTAACGTATAATACTAGGACATTTTTTAAAATCTATGTTCCAATTCATTTCAACTTCAAAGAAGAATGTAAGTTAAAACACTGGAAGCAACCGAGAAGCAACGCGTGCTACTTAACATATCTCATTTTACAAAGATAAGATTAGATTACATGATATGTTTGGGCGATATTCAGAGAACAATCCACCCAAACAATTGAAAACGGACAGACATCCGCGGCGTCAAGAGACTGAATAGCACAGCTCCTCCTCAAACAGACAAACCCCCGTGTTCTCTTCAACGCTCACACTTGTACAGACTCTCAAAGAGATTTTGGGGCCCTGTGGAGCGGCACGTGAGCAGCCCTCTGTCAGCTGTGTTTGCAGTGACGCAGGCGAGGGGCACCCTGCACCTCCAAAAGAAAGTAGCAACCCAGGGAAATGGGAGAAAGGAGGGGTGCTCTGTGGAAAGGCCAAGGCCTGGAGAGGAGAGAAAAGAGCAGCCACAAAACAGCTTTCCTCCAGAGAGAGAGCCACAGAGAGCAGGGGGTGGGGGGGGCAGCTGGAACAATGCGCCGCTCAGCTGCAGGTGCAATGGCTAAGGCTGTGTGTGTATGTGTGTGTGTGTGCGTAAGAGAGTGTGTGTATATGTGTGTGTGTAGTGAGTACTTTCTTTTTTGTGTCAATTGAGCTGAACTGTTGTCTTTTCTCTGCTGCAAGTTTACCTCACAGCTGATTAACATGTGGCCTTTTGGAGCTCCCGCGTGTGTGTGTCTGTGTGTGTGTGTGTGTGAGAGAGAGAGAGTGTGTGTGCAGAATTATAGAATGAGCTTCTTTGCCAGTGCAAGCAGAGTAATGACACAGGCACAGGGTGTGTAGACACAGGCTAACACAGAGTGTTAACTCGATTTGCACTTGTATGGAGCACAGAGCAATGGTTAACACATCTGAATAAAGGCTTTATGTGCTACATGTCGTACAATTGGAAGTGCACAGAGGCGTCACACAGCCACTAGATTAAATAGCATGCTCGGGGATTAAAGGCTTTATACCCAAGAACAGTAATGCACTATAACAACCAGACACGTAGCTCACCTACTGTATTTATTACATTTCTAACACAGCCATAATTTCAAGATGCAGTGACCTATTTTCTTTATACAATTTCACATAAAAAACATCAAAACGTCCCATTAGGTGACAGTTATTGTGACCACAGCAGGTTAAACAAAGAACACTTTAATATTGTTGAGTTTGACATCAAAACACTTTGGCGACTGAACTTAATGAGGTCCGGGTCCTGACGCCAATGGTCTGTCGCTGAAAGCTGCCCCATGGTGAGTGATCATGGTTTTCAGACCCCACCAGACTGGATGGCCCTGTTTGGACAACTGGTTCCTATCCCACACTCGCATGAGGCATCGCCGCCACGGGAGAAAGCCCCGCAGCCCGAGGACACGATGGGGCCGGGCCTTAGTGCTAACACGCTGGTGTGGAGGTGCCCATGTACCGCTCGTGGGGTTTAGAGGGTGGTCCCCACATACACACACGGAAGCAGAATCGGTGTGCATGAAGAGGGGGATACATGCATGTTGGCTCGCACACTTAACACACCTCAAAGCGAGAGCCTGAGGGCCATCGGCAGGGAGCTCAGACAGCCCCAGTGAGACAGAAACACAGAAACATGTGTAAGGCCTTAAAGAAGACATTCACTTCACAGAGGAGTGTGTCCTCTGTTCCTCCCCCATCCCACACCTCGGCCCATCCCTTTCACAGAAGATTATTGGGAGAGAGAGAGGAACAGAGGGTGAAGATGAGGAATGGTGATATGGAAGAGAGAGGGAGAGCGAGGAAGATGAAGACAGAAACGGGAGAGATTTTGCTCTCCACCCCTCTCTGCAGATATTACTGCTTAATTAAAAGGGCAGCATGTGCTAAGTATTATTCCAGCTGAGATCTCTATCTTCAGCCTATGTAATAAGATCTTCAGCAGGCTTACAGCTAAATTTTCGAGAAAATTTCCTTCCTATTCTTTGCCCTTATTTCCTCTTGGCCTATGTCTGTTTTGTGCTGTCGCTGCAATCTTTTTTGCGTTCCTGTATTGTAAGTCTGTGTGCATGCATGAGCCGAGCGGGACTGTTTTGCATGTTAATTAATGTAATATTTTGTACACCACTCGGGAGCGTGTAAGTGTTCTCTTGAATGTGTTCCAATTAAGAAACATCCCCCAGGCACAAACCGGTTTGGACACACTGAAAAATATTCCCATATTTTTACATATTTGGGAGACCATGAAGAACGTGAACAAAATGCAAAGTTACATGCCGTACAAGTGTTGAAAAGATGTTTGGTTTCTGCGGCGTCTTACAGTGGACCCTTCTCATAAACTGTCAGTCTCAAAAGCAAGCTCTCCCCGTCTCCATCTGCTCTACATCCTGACGATGATTCACGTCTGCTGCTAAAGCTGCAAATCCAGAGATGGTGGTTGGCTTTGGTGTCAGGCTGCCTGCACTTAAACGAACATCTCCACAACCTTAGCAGTGCAACAGCATCTTGAAGTTCTACCAGAAACAACAATTACATTGCGATGCGCCATTAATTTTGTCTTGTAAGAAGGATACAAAAATCTGTCATAACAGCTCATTTTAAGAAAAAAGAAATACTGTATGTTTACAAATACATATTACCCACACACAGACACACAGAGTGAGCATGATTGCCAAGTCATTCACGTATCATGGCTACTGGAGGGGTGGCCATGAGCCCCTTTTGCATTTTTTCCAAAAGAGTGGCTTTGGACTCACATTCAATCATCTGGTAAATTAGTTTAATCCTGCAGCAAATCTGTCCCTCTCCTGGGACGTTTCCAGAGGTGTCAATCGGAGATAAGGCCTGTGTGACAATAAAGCCACCAAACCAGAGGGAGGTGGGGGGGGGTGCTCTTTAACTCTTCCATATAGTTGATGCTATTTGATTTATAGGAGCAGAAACAAAGGCAGCCCTTTTCACTTCCATTAACATGTTAAAAGGAAGGAAAGAAATGACAGGGACAGTCAGTGTGCTGGTCGGTAATGAAACCTTCAATAAATTACCTACAGTTGCACAGTTTCTGTGTCCAAGATGTTAGAGGAAAGAGACAGTGGAACCCTTCATTTAATAATTACTGTGTTTCTGCTAATAAGAACAAAGCATTCTAGTATTTAATCGTTTATAGGGGCGATGTGATGCTCTAGCTTGTTTTTAAATCTCTAATGGTGAAATCATAATTCTAGATATCAAAACTGCTGTCCATCTGTACGGTTTCATAGTGGGTCAGAAGCCTTTTTTGTTACTTCAACATCCAGTGCAAACAGCTGGACCATTGATACACAGACATTCATCAAAGGCATAAACAAGTATACATATCTAAATCTAAACATACAGGCAGATGAGAACATATGCATGTTGACAGTGCTGCACTCACGTACACATCCACAGCCTCTGTATGTCTCCATGAAGACAATGTGAAGACAAGCCTCTGCAGATCACTTCTGCCCTCTATTGACTACACATGAGACTGCAGCTGCAGAGATGTGGCGTTACAAGGTAGAATAAGTAAAACATAAATATTATTATAAAAATTATATATATGTAGTATGCAGACACAAGACAGAGACAAAGAACAGCGTTAGCTGCCTTATTAGTAATTAGCAACAGGAAATGGGAGCACAGGGAAACAGTAACAGAAAGAGATGAAGACCTCTGAGAACGCACACCATTTGAATGCACTATTAAAACTAATACGCATGACCAATATGTATTTGATAGTAATGATATTTTTATTTAATTTAACAAATGAAAACAAACTCCACAAAAAATGAAATGGAAAGCATTCTGAAGACAGTAGTGTGAGGATGTATATTAAACTATTAATTAATATAATACAATACATAATCATTTATTAATTATGTTACATGAGAAGTCTAAAGATACCATGTATTATTGTAATGACAGTAAATCCAATTTAGTTATTGAACAGCATAAAAGGTAACAATAAAAGTAGCAACTAAAAAATACCTGCATGTTTTGGGAGGCTCTGTTTTTCCTTCTATCTTACATGTGTTAAATAATGTCTTTATGTCTTTAATGTCTTTTTTTTTGCCACTGCTGCATCTTTGCTGTATTTCTTTTTTTTTTATCCAAAATTTGAATGATGAAAAGTTCAGCAAAAAGTTACCGTCAGTTACCGTCAAGTTACCGTCGGACTTGGAAAAACAAAGCATTTCCATCCGTTTTTTTTTTCTCCCGATCTTCATCCCTTTATTTTCTTCTCCAGTCCCCCCCCCACACACACCTTTCTACAAACGCATCTTCACTATAATTAAAAGTTAATTAAAAATTACCATATAATTATGGTAGATGCTTTTTCTTCCATTGCATCAAGTTTTTTTTACATTTACTAGCATATACCTGCACAAATAAAATTAACAATCTAAACATTTGTAAATCTATAAACTTTCCACAAATAGTGTGCAGGGAGCTAATGTGTTTGCAGAATGGCATAACGGAGTGGGGGGAGAGTTGGGTGATTTAATGTGAGTCATTTTAACATTAAAACAAGTGGGAGACAGAGGAAACAAAAAGAGCAAGAGAGAAGGAAACTTCAAAATGCTCTTTGAGGAAAATGAGATCACAGGCTGCAATTATATAATTCTTGTCAAGTGATGGTGGCGATAGCCTAAGAGGAATGCACACACGCATGCACACGCGCATGCACACACACACACATACACACACACACACACACACACACACACACACACACAGATAAACTCCAGGGGGAGAATAGCCTTCTTGACTGCATTTTTAAATGCTGGAAAGTTATGGGGGTCGCATGGGGGTCAGGTGCAGGAAGAGTATGTGTGTGTGTGTGTCTGTAGTGTACATGTGTGTCAGACCCTGAACACTGGGCCCCTGATAAAAGCACTTCTTCTGATTTCCTCCTTGGGTTTTTGTTTTTGTCCATTTGGTCCTTCTCTTTCTAGTTATGATGAAAGTCAAAAAGCCAAGCGTTCCCAAGTGTTCCCTGATGCCAAGAGCAGATTTGAAGTGGGAGCATGACTTATGAAGTGTGTGTTGTAAGTGTGTGTGTGCGTGCGTGCTTGCGTGCACTTTAGTGTTTCAGGGAATTGAGAAACCGTCAATCTTGATATGGCTCCTTCACATGGACACAACACAACCGCATGAATACAAACATATATAATGAATATTCAGTATGGAGCTATGCTTCCAGATGAACTCTCATAATAATCTAGGCATTCATGCTGTGGCCTATATATATATATCACAGACACTACACATTTCTACATCTCACAGTTTACAAAACCCATTTACAAAACCCGGGAGTGAAACACAAAGGTCTCAGTCTGAGACCTCGTCATCCATCCACACACACGCACACATGCACAGACTGGTGGTGGGGCCAGGGGGTCTGCTGCTAGGTTCCCAGGGAGCCTCACTGGCCTGATGGAGGCACTTTGTCTGAGGCTGGGGCAGACTACAGCAGACTCCAGAGGAGATGCCTATCAGCTACTGGCTATGCTACGGCCTGGAGGAGAGAGGGAGGGAGAGAGAGGGACAGGAAAAAAAGAGTGTGGGGGAGAGAGAGAGAGAGAGAGAGAGAGAGAGAGAGAGAGAGAGAGAGAGAGAGAGAGAGGACTACAGTGCAAGATGCTGAATGAAAAGATAATCAACATCAACATAGAAATCAAGAAAAAACAATTTGCTCACTCTAGACAGGAACTAAAAAATTCCACACCAGCCTGAAATTTTTTTGCTATCAGGTTAAAGCAACTAATTTCCAGTGAGTTGTGTATGCCAGGTATTGACATCAGTGTTTTTACTGTGACAGTCAAATGATTGGGATAAATCCCTCAGCGGGCGAATCAAGTTAAAGAGCCGAAACTGCTCTCCATTGACAAAACTCTCCCTCTGGCATGTGGCGTGCTGTAGATAACGGTAGCAGCGGAGGCCATATGCACGTGTTGACAGGCGGAGTGATGTATAGTGAAGCTGATGGAGAGGCAGGTCGGTGACAAACTAAAGGTCAACAAGGAGCATGACCTCTCCAGGTGTGGCCTCCTCTCTGCTCCAAGACGGCAGGCACCTTTCTGTGCTTTTTTTAATTTAAAATTTGCATACTCCTAAATGATCTGCCAGGTTTAAAATTATATACAATATATAATTCATCTTTCAGTCTGACAGAGGGGGGTATCATAAGGTGCCGAGCAATGATCGTAACCACAAAAAAAGCAAAGACGAGGACAAATGCGATTCATTTCTGCCGTCTTATTCTCTAATCTCTCGCTCTGATTACTGAGGCAGCGCAGGGTTATGGATTGGGTGGATTCGCCCGTGTAGCGGTAGACAGATCTAATGTGTGCTGTCTGCTGCATGGCGACTTCTTAGTTAGAGCATGAGGGCGCTGGGTATTGTGAAGGGGGTGGGGTGGGCTGGAGGGACTCGCACCGTGACCCAAGGATCTCCACGGCCTCTGTCAGCGGAAAATTAGATTACGACAGTCGGACCAGGGGGTGACTGTGGAAGGGGCGTCAAGAAGTCTAAATATGGAGGGCTCAGTATGTCCATAATCACTTTATACAAGTTAGATGAACAAAAAGACTTATCTCCTCCTCGCTGTCCAGATTGCCTATGTCGGTGTCAAGCATATTTGTGTGTGTGTGTGGGGGTGTGTATGTTGCGAAATCTCTACACCGCAAATCTGGAATAGTCGTACCTCTGTGGTGTCCTTTTACAGTGAACCGAGAAAAAGAAGTGTACAGTGGAGCATAATCGGTAGTGATATGTCTGAATGGATCGTTTTGACACGGTCGCAGCCAAAACAGGCCGATTCAGATGGTGCCATTCACAAAGGCACAAATACATGAAACACTGTGTCCGTTTGGATTAACATTTAACATAATGGAATGATCAACCCAGAGTGGAAAATTGATTTTGTTTTTTCAGAAAAGATAAAAAAAAAAAAAAACATACAGCCTTACAAACATTATGTTTTCAACTAGGTCAAAGCACAGGATACATAGGAAGTGGCTGCTTATATAAATATAGATGATTCACTTTCACTTTAGCATAAATCAGTTGGACATACAAGGAGAAAGGAGGGAAAAAACAGGAAGAAGTCTGGTAGACGGACACTGAAAGCGCCTGTGGATGAACAGTGACAGCGGACGGCGGCAGTGACGAGACAGGGAAGAAAAAGAGCGGGAGGAGGGGGGGGGGGGGGTGATGGACAGAGACAGAGCAGAAAATTGAAGTACATGTAACATGACACAAATGGACAAAAGTATTTAGCTAATGATTTATTATTAAACAGAGCAGGCAGCCCTCCACAGCCCAATCCCCCGGCCTAGCCCAGGCCCCGGCCCTATTGTAGGGAGATGGAAAGACAGATAAGCAGGGCTGTAATGGTAGTCAGATGGCAGGTGGGCCGGCCGAATCCGGGGTTAATCACTGTTAAGTGCTGTGGAGAGGGGAGGACACGGGGCCTGGCTGAAACACTGTATCCTGGGGGGCATTGGGAGGCCAGGTAAGTCGGCCCAGGTAACTCACCTCGGCTGCTCGGGGAGACAGCTGGACTCTCGCACAGGTCGGCTAATGGTGTTAACTCGGGAGAGTCGCCACAATGATATGTTACATCAACACACTCCCCTCCATCCCGCTCTCTGTCTTGCTCTTTCCAACCATGTTAGGCTCTTTTGTACGTGCTCCATCCCGCCTTATTGCTTGGAGCATTTCCGAGTAACACAAGTGATTTAATCTGTCTGAGAGGAAGGAGAGAACACCGTGTAACAGAGGAACAAAACAGAGAGGCCTGTGGACTTTTAAACGGAGCTCCTCTGAGGGAAAAAAACAAACAACTTTAAGAAATCAGTATTTCACAGTTGGATGAAATCAATGACTAAGGTAATGCATGTTAAATTTTATTTTAAAACATGATGATAAGGAAGTTCTAAGTATACAAGTGCTGTATAAAGACCAAAAACAACACCAAAACAGCCAAGATAAAGACCGTTTCCAAGACCTCTATAGTTTCAGATAACTGCATGTAGTGCCCCCTATTGGTGGCTGTCTGCACACTCTGAGCTGCATTTGCCTCCAGCGGATATCAGACTACAGGGAAAAAAAAGAAAAAAAAAAGCGGCCTCTCCTGCCACAGCATGAAATGCAGGCCGCTGTGCGTCTAAACAGCGGATGACAAACCCATAACGAAGGCAGTAATTGGAACAACATTTCAGGTCCACTGTGCACGTCTCGCTCTGGTATCCCTGCCGCCATCAGGCCCTTTTCCCCAAATCATTCCCAAACGTCCGGCAAATCAAAACAAAACACAAGGAAAGGAGCACAACTTTACAGAGCACTGACTTCTGATGGGCCATTTCTGCTGGAGACTGGAGTCTGCGTGGAGGTGGGCCTTACTTCGCCCTTAACGTGAAACAGGCTGCTACTCTGGGCTACATTCAGCTGGGGCCATCGAAGCTATCGGTGCACTGTTACTCCAACACACACGAGCTGTTGTGCTTGGAAAACAAATGTTGCACAAAACCGGTCTGCACTGCACGCAATCTGCCCTGCCATACCAGAGATGTGAGGGGAAAAAAAAGAAAAGCAGACAAAGATGAACCTCCTCAATTTACACTTTAACACGCAAACAGCATCACCTTAGAACACATGCACACATCAACTGTAGCTAGCTTATCCCTCTGCCTGCTCCTATATAAAATGGAGTCGTCGTAAACAAGAGATGAAGTCATCTTGTTTTAGAAGAAGTAAAGAGGAGAGGTCAAGTTGAACAGAGAGCCTTAGTTAAATCATCTGCTTGTAGTAAACAGTTGAGAGAAACATCTATCAGGCAGGCACGTGCCGCTGACAGTATAATAATAAGGTAGGGAGAGCTGGAGCGTGCACTGAAAACAGATGAAGAGAGCCACTTCCCTCCAGAGGCAGAGGGAGAGAGAGAGAGAGAGGGGAAGAATGAGGAGAGAGAGTGGAGCGAGAGGAGAGGACAAATAGAAAAAGAAAAGTAGCTCATCACCTTTTCCATCAGCATGGCGGGTGGTGCTGGTGTGACTGAACACAGTAACACTGCGGACCCTGTTCATAATCACAAGGTTACTGTTCATTGTTCAACGTGACCCGGTGGACATGAGTGACAAGGTGGGGAGCCGGGCTCTGTGCTACCGTGCAGATAATTACCTCATGACGACAAAGTGAACTTTGATGTACAGTCTCCCACTGTAATGCTTTAATGACCTTAGAGCTGGTATTTGTGCACGTCCATGTATATGTTTGTGTAGAAAATGTTGCGCACACTCGACACATGTACACAGAGGCTCATAAATGTGCACTCTCGCTCACACTCTTATGCACACACGCACGCACACACACACACATAGACAAGGCCTCACCCAGCCAGTAGGCTTGATGTCAATCAAGTGGGTGTCTAATTAAAAGTAACAGGAAGAAGCTGCTGGGGACAGCAATCGCTATCGGACTCCCATTTTCATATGAATGGCCTTTTTTAATTAAACTCAACAGCTAATAAGCCTCAGTATCCAGACCATGTAGCAGTTTAACAGACAAAGAGCTACAAAGAAAACACACACACACACACACAGAGGAGAATGGGGGATGAGAGGTAAAAAGAGACGGATGAATAATGAAGAGTCAGAAGCAAAGTGATGCATTGCCTTTGAACCTGTTGGCTTCCCTTTGTTTGCGGAGGCACTTTGCCAGCGGCTATTGTTGTCAACAAAGTTTATTTAGTGTCGATGGTATTAAAGAACACAGTCCAACTGAATTTGCCTTTGCCATGAGACGGGGAGAAATGAAAGAGAGGTAAAAGAAATAGCGTGGAGCGTTATCTCTTTCACAGATGAAAAGGGGAGTCTACAAACAATTTGGGCATGTGCGTGTTGATTATTTGGTGCCACAGCTACATTTATTGGACTTACAGTAACTGGATCCAATGTAAAACTACAGCAGCTGCCAAGAAAGGAAAAAAAACAATTATGGTCTAAATAACAATGTCATGAAATAATACAAAACTAGAATATCACTGTAAAATCCAATCTCATTTCCATCAATGGAATTAGCAGCTATTGAAATAAAATAGAATAAAAAGCATGACAACATAATTCCATGCGTGAATTTAATGCTCAGCAGCATGCTTATATAATGTTCAGAATTGTCAAGCTCTAACAATGACATTTAGCAGCTCCAAAAAAAGGCTTTGTTCATGAGCCAGACATAATAAATGTATACATACATAATTAATTGATTTTCTTGTATGTGAATTATAGAGCCCTCAAATCTGGTATTTCTGAAAAAAAAGGATAGATTTTGTTCTTCACTATCACTTCCTTCTTATATCAACAGCGTGTCCAAACATACATAATCACACTAGGATGCCAAGATGTGTGTGTAGAGAGAGAATAGGCTAAAAAAAAATGGAACGTTTGATTCCCATCCTGCGACGATTTCTCTAAGGAAGAGATTATGGTTACGTTCTAACACACGACAAATCTCCATTCTCCCAACCTTTTACAGCAGATAAAGGGCCTTGGATCCCTTTTCCACGCTAAATCCCAGATCAACTTCTCCTTAGCTATTCAAACCACCCAGCAGGTTGTTTCTAAAAGGCTTGAAAGTGAGCAGAGAGATAGCCAGCTCTGGCATCTCCAATGCGCTCTCCGCAACGCCGAGGCGTATGGTCGTCTCGCTAAATCTCCCTCCTTCTTACTTCTTCAGAAACTTTTAACATCATGACCCCGAGAAACATTTGCAAACTATAACAATAAAATTAACTTGTAATGAGCAAAATAATTGCACATCAAACGCTACTCGATGGTGGAGCGCGAGCTTGGAAGAAAGGGCCCAATTTACAGATTACATGGCTCATGACTACCGAAGTTCAAAACACAGAGAAATTGGTTGTGAAGTGAGAAAAAAGGGCCCTTCCAAAACGACTCCGAAGCATTCTTTAAACTTGTGTAATGGATACGCTGCGGGCAACTGGGCGAATTTACCATGCAAAGAATCTCCATTCTGCACGCAGCACTTCAAAGGCGTAAAGGAACTGAGTTTCGGGGAGCCAGTGGGCACGGGGAGAGGGGGGAATGAACTCGGCGATGCACATTTGTCTCCCAGAGTGACAGAAATTGGCGGGGGGTGCTCAAAATGAGAGATTTAGCTGATCTAGGGCAGGGTTGGCTCGTTGTTCAGTCGACACCGCAGTGCTTCCTCAATCTTTAAAAACAGAGGAAAATCATAACACGAGATGGGGGGAAACGCTGAGAAAGTTAAAATGGGAGGTGAGACGCATATCAAAAATTCTGAGGGGTCTGGAGACATTTTACTCTCCATCGCTGGGACGTAAAGGAGGGTGAGCAAAAGAAGAGAGAGAGCGGAGATGAGATAGATGGCTGGAGCGACTAGGCCAAGTTTCTGTGTTATATTTTTCTCTATCAGGAGGAGGTCTTTTATGTTGTGTTGGTCGCGGAAGTAGAGGGGGAGAAAGAGATTACATTAGCAATGATAAAATGACCAATGCCATGCCGTGTCTTACCATCAGATACACACACACGATGCAACAGATTAGCCCGGGAAACACCTAAAACCCAGATACACTCTGGGCTGCAGTGGACAGCTGATAGCACTTCTACACGTGCACATGTAGGGGAAAAAAAATTTACAAACACAAAAAACAGGTGTGAAACACCTACACATACAGCTACACAGCCCTCCTTCTGTACAACGATAGGTAGTTGTGAATTTCTGTTGATACACTACTTCCTTTGTGTTTCCCTTGTATAAAAAGGTCTGTACTTTCCATAGTGGATGTCATCGGTTGTAGTAAAAATACTGGAACATAGTCACGGAAATTTCATGCTAAAATGTTGAAAGGTCAAATAAAGCGTTCCTAAGACGAATGTGTTGCTATTTATTTAGCTCTCATAATGTTCACGAGAGACATTTTCTTGGCCACAATGATTTGTGCTCATTTCTCACATTGCCTCCGCTTTCACCTCTCACTCATTTCTGCCTCTTCCTCCACCCCTCTCTCTCTCTCTCTCTCTCTTTCTCTCTCTCTGCCTCACAAGGCAGTCTCCTTCTCCTGTTCTGGAGCCTTATCTGATGGGAGCCGTGCCACTGTTTGCATAAAACACTGTTTATAAGGGGTTGCATATGTTAAAACATTAAAACGCACACTAGCGTGCGTGCACGCACACTCGTGCTGCACACAGATGTGCGCACTGACAAGTTGAGCTGCTCTGACCTTGCTAAAAAGCTGCGCAACTGACATGCGGTAGATTTGTTTAAATAAGGCTTCTCCTTTTATACTATCAAGAAGACACAATCAAGAGCACCCTACACACACGCACACACATGCATTTAAATTGTTTAACAAGGGTTTAATAACATGACATAGTCATTAATAACATGATTCGTTAAGCATTCACCCTAATAGTTTAATGGTTTCATGTTAATTGTTTTTAACTTGTTTGTTTTGAAAGAATAACATTACAGGAGGGAATATTTTCCTTTCTCTTAACTGAGAATGAGGTTATCTGTGCAGACATGATGTAACTACTATCAAAATAGGACAAGATAACACAAACATTTGCTGTTATTACAATTACAACAGCACCTACCCTGGGTCAAATGAGTGCTAATGAGCACTTGGACATCAGCTTTTATTTTATTATTATTATTTTTTAAGATTATTACTTTTTTGGCATTTTTTGCCATTTATATAGGACAGCAGTAGAACTGGGGACTTGCTGTTTAGGACATGTTACGCGTCTTATCCATTCAGCTATCAGGTGGCCCCAGACAGACTTTGTGTGACAGCAACCTGAACAATTAATGTAGCAATAGGAGGACTACAACAATATTTGTTTTTATTGGTTAATCTGTCATATTATATGAAATAAAACG
Source organism: Lepturacanthus savala (assembly GCA_030544235.1). NCBI lineage: Eukaryota > Metazoa > Chordata > Actinopteri > Scombriformes > Trichiuridae > Lepturacanthus > Lepturacanthus savala. Next base: position 10,367,598 of record CM060463.1, read on the forward strand.
TCTGGTTAAAGATCTGTATAAAGGCATCTTCCTGCATCATCATCAGGCCTCATATCGTATTTAGCATATTTGTCTGAATATACTGGCACACATTATAGTGAGACACAGAATGGGGTGCTGCGCTCTTCCTTATGATCTTCACTTCAGACCATTTCATTGAGTTTATGGTGCTCTCTTGAAGAAAGTAAAGGGCAGTGGTAATTGCTGTGGCAGCAGCCTGCACAAACCATTAGTCTTTCCATCGGTCTCGCTTCATTTTCCACATTCTGCCTGGTGAGTTGACCGCTATTGTGCTCAATTAAAATTCCGCTATTTGTTTTCTCTGAAAATTAAGTTACTTCTGCAAATTTACACTAATTTACTTAACGTGTGCACCAGCCATTCAAAAGGCCCCGCTGTTTGTTTAACATGCAACTTGAACTCTGTGACTTTTATGTCAACCCTTCCTCCACCCAGCACCGCCCCTTCTCCATCCCTCTCTATTCTTAGACCCTTAAACATTGATCAAAGGTTCGGGTGGTTCATCTTTTCTTGTGTTGCTATGGTTAAATAGTCCTATGTGCTGCACTTCTTGATACCCCTGACATGACAATTTAAAATACAAAAATTCAAGTTTCAAGTTTCACGGTGCCTTGCTGGACCCAGAAATGTCATGAGCTTCTCATTTGATTGGTTGATTTTCTTGGGTGTGACAGTGGGAGCAGGTAGGTGGGATGGTGGGCTGGGCTGAAAACCACTACACTGGAAGAATCTACTGCATGACATTACAAAGTTAAGGAAATAACAAGCTGTTAAACTACTTTTCTAAATCCAGACTGTGTGTATTTCTCCATTTTTCTATATATATATATATATTTGATGCAAGACTATAAAAAAACAATACATCAAATGTCTATTTGCATGATATGGGACCTTTTAAAATCATAAACCAGAGGTTTGATTGGTGAGAAATCAAGATGTGTCTTCACTTAGTTTGCCACAGTAGTTCCTGGGGATTTTTTCCCTTCGCTCACACCCCTAGAGAATGGCTTCTTCATACCCCGACTGCCAACAATGGCTCTCTATGCTTTGGTCAGTACACGTCTATGTGTCTTTTCCTGTGTGGACAGAGCCCTTTAAACTCAGCAGACAGGGAGTATGGTTCCCAGGAGGTTGAGGAGTGAGAGTTGTGTATAGATTGGAAAGGGTGCTGTCAACAGAGACAAGCCTTTTGCCCTGATACGTGACCCGACTGTTTCCGGGTCATACCGTGATAGCCGTCCTGAAGGTTATTCAGAGTGCCAGCAGTGTTTCACATGACCTCCTACACAACACATTCCTCAGCACTAATATCATGAAGCCCTTTCTCTCTCCTTCTATCCCCCCCACCCCCGCACTTACACACACACTTGCCCACTAACGGTCTACGTGTCACATCCGAACATGTCCGTCCAACCACATAGGCCGAGTGTGTCGATCACATTTGTTTGATGTGTGAACATTAGACCGGGGTGGGGTTAGTGTCAACAGCTGAGTCATTGGGGTTAATGGGGAGGACGGCGAGTGCAGGGATCTTAAACGCAGCGCGCTCTGTCTTTGGCCACGCGTGACTGAAGATCATCATCATTAGAGATGAGATACTCCGCTATGAGCTCATCACGAACAAATGACGGTGCTCGTTTGTCATGTCTACGAGGAGAAATAACTCATTCACTCAAGAAAAGTTTGAGGTTGTGAAATTAAACTGTCAGGCTCTATATTCTGAGGTGGAGTGGAGTTCATGAAGTTGAGAGAAATGTCAGCTACTTGTACAGGCAAAGAAAATGTAGTTTACTCTTATGCCAGAAATATGGAAGATATAGATAAAATCTTCTATTATGTAATTTTTTGTCAAGCAAGGTATTTAATTTCACTGCTTCAAAAGGTTTGTAAATTCATGAATGGAGATTAAGGTTCTGTCTATATAATATCACAAAATTATATAGACAGAACCATAATCTATGAATGGAGATTCATTTCTGTGTATGCTTGCATCTCTGTTTTCAACCGTTTTACAGAAATCTATAAAATGATAAAATCATAAAGATATCTATAATATATATATATATATATATATATATATATATATATATATATATATATATATATATATATATATATATATATATATATTAACAAAAATCTATAAAACTTGAAAAAAACATCAAATAACAAACTAATAAAAACAATAATAAATACAAAATATAAAATTTATATAAATTTTTTAATAAATTAAGTATAAATTCAGTAAGAGAAAATAGATACAGAAATACAGAATATTGACAAATATAATAGACATGTCTAAAATTATGTTTTTAAAGGGATCTCAAGATTTTTCAGTATAAATAGTCTTGTTAGAATGAATTGTCAATATCAGCAAACCCTTGCAAACATACAACATACCTGTAATGTATTTCACAGTAACATATACTGTTGAAATATATATTATGCTTTAACATTACATTACATTATAGCACTTCACATATACATCGATATGATTATTCCTGGCAAGGTGCGACTGTGTACAACAAAGTGCCAGATTCCTTTTCATTTAAACCATGTTTTGCTTTTGGCTGCACAGAAACTTCAAACCTCTGGTTGAACCCCGACTCTGTGCTCAACTCTCAGTGGATACACCAGTCTGGGCCCATTAAGGCAGGCTGGGGATATTCACAGGGTCCACTAGGGTCACGTGATGGGTTCCCACAGTTCAGAAACTCTGCTTCCCTAAAGCTACGACAGGAAGCAGAGTTTAGGAACAGACTAATGGACAATCATTATGCTTTCTGGCTCTGTTGACTCTCATTTGTTCCTCTAGTGTGAGAACATAGAGCTTCGAGCCCCATGGCAAAGAAAGACACTGATATCTGCACTTTGTTCATTATGCTGCACAAGTGATAGCCCATTTTCCCATTTCTTGGCTTTTATTCATTTTTAATTCATCCTCTAGTTGAGCCATTTCCCCAGCTGCCCTGCTCTGCTCAGTCTCCAGGTCTGTACTCTATCTCTTAATTCCCCTGTGATTTGTGGAACCGAATGAAGCACAGAAGAAATAAAAAAAAACAGCATCTGTAAAGTGTCCTCTGCACCAAACCACCAAATTGTCAGTAACTTTGAAGCAAAAAAAAAAATCATGTTCATTCAGCATTGCTACAATTATGAGCCTGCTTGTTGTGCCTGTTTTTAAAGTGTGTGCCTATAAAGAAGAGCCATTGATGAAGGGAGTGAACCAAAGCACAGTTTTCTTGAAATAGGAGACAACTTTTACTTTTCCCAGTTCTGTTTCTCCCAAAGTTAGATAACCCAATATTGTTTGTCCCAACGGCTGGCAGGATTCTGTCTTCCTGTCACAGCACCTGTCGGACTCAAAAGGACCAGAATGGACAGACGAAAGGCTGGGGCAAAGGCAATGCGGCTGCAATTGTTAAAGTATGCTTGAGAGACAGCCAAAAGAGACAGACCCACCAAACTGCGCCAAAAGAGAGCTCGCTGAATGGTGTATGCATGATGTGTGTGTATTTAGGGGGCAGCAGGGATGGGAGATGTCAACATTTTTTCTTTAGTGTCCATCTCCATTTGCATAATTTAAATTACCAATGAGCAACAAAGAAAAGAAGGAGATGCTCATACAAAAAACCCAAACTGACAAGGGAACAATGGTGGCCTGAAGGGTCACTTTTGTGAGGACTAAAATTTCCTAAATCATGGACTAATATTTTGTCAGGTTAGTTATGTAAAATTCCACTAAAATGCTACTTTCTTTGTCTAATTAGACCAACAAGACACATTACGCCTAAATAGTTTGTTACATTATCAAAAAAAGAAGAACAAAGCCTTTCATTTTACTTGTCAGGATCCGTTGACTTTCACTTTGCTGTAAGCCAAAAATGAACATTAACAGATAGGATGGTGGACATATTAGTGATTAATGTTCATCCTTCCAAAGCTGTTTGAGATGTATAACACAGTAAAGACCACAACAAATGTTACAACAAAAAGGTGGACAAATATCTCACAGAGGAACCAACAGCTTGAAAATATAAATATAATATGTTCAATAAAGGTTTGAGTTAACTGCAAAAGTTCACAAACTAGGCTAATACATAATGATGGACATTGGGAAGGAGAAATGCATTGTCTGCTCGCTGCATTGAAAGCTTTGAGAAAGGCCTGGTGGTAAAAGGGCACACACAGCTGGCAGAGGGGCAGGTGTAAGGAGTGAGAGGGCTGATGTAAGGGCGAATGAGTGTGCGGGCAGGCAGGCAAAGATGGATGATGGATGGTGTTGATACAGGAGGCAGCAGCCCTGCTTTATCTAGGCAGCACAAGCCAGACCTGCCAGGGTGATGGGTGGGCTGTCAGCCCTTTGTTTATGGACCACCGCCCATCTCCCATCTCCTATGTGCCCCAAAAGCCTAGATCACTCAAAAAATAGCTACTACCTCCCCGCTCTTTGTCTCCCCATCTCTGACTCTCTTTCATTTTCTACCACAACAAATGTTATTTCGTCTCCCAAGTTCGTGTCAGATGTACAGTAGGAAAGAGGAGAACTCTATAAAAGTGTCTGTTCAATTTTTCTCCATCGGTTGGCAAGTGTGGAAAAAATAAATACGACTTTAACTGTAATAATTTCAAGTGTTGATAATGGAATGTGTCTCCCAGACATTTACATCCACAGAGGAGGGAAGAGAAGAAAGGGAGCAAAAGGAAGAAGTGAACCTAATCCAACCATATCCCCACGAGTTGCACGCTTCCAATTAACGACTGGTTGGTTTATCAGTCTCCGACGGGTGATTGCTGTTTTTAATCATTTTCTTTCTCTACACAGTTTCTTCCCCTCTATCAGTTCTTCCCACTCTTATCATCTAACCCCCTCCTCATGCTGTCTCGCTTCCCACCCCATCTCTGTTCAGCGCTGACTCTGTTTCATCATGTTCTCATGGAGCCACACTCTCACGCTGTGTCCACCATTAGTGTCAGGTTTGTATGTTAAATAAAAAACTTTGATGTGTTTTTTTTTTTCTTCCAGAATCTGCCTTGGGCCACTGACATGGCACCTTCCACAAGAAATTATCTAGGTCCACATACCATCTGCTTTAAATCTTCCACAACAAAACTAGACATTGAGACAAGTCAGATCTAGCTGGACAGAGGCATTGACCCAATCTACTCTGAGTTTATAAAGTTTTGAGTCTTTGGTTCAGGACCACAGAGGGTATGCTCAGGCCTTTTCTCCTGACTCATCCAGAAACACAGCAGTAGTCCTCTGAAAAAAAAGAGGGGAAAAAAAAAATCAACATCCACCTCCTCTTTCACCTGCCTTTGTTAGCGTGATTGATTTGGAGACCTGAAATGTGCCTGTCACGTTGATCGATCTGTCCGCTTGATGGGGGGGTTTATCCCTCATCCCGGTGGCATGGTAATAAATGGGGGTGATGGGCGGTTGACGGAGCAGCAGTTATGGCTTCTTTAATTTACCCGACGCCTCGCACTGACAGAGACTCATAACAAGGTGACACAGCACTGTAATGGTTACGCTCAGTCACCTCTTGTCGTGTAAAGGAGGGAGCGGGGGCAGAGGTGTATGAAGTGTGTGACTTTTTTGGTTTGTGTGGCACAGATTGTGTGGGGGAGAGAGAGAGAGTGTGTGTGTAGGTGTGTGCACAGGCACACTGATTCGCTGTCGCCTCTCCTTCCTCTGGTCAAGGTGTTATTGAGAGCGGGGCTGTTATCTCTGTCCATGAGGTCGCCCCTGCATCGCTAACGGGAGAACACTGGCCCTACCAATCCCAGCGAGCTGAGCAGCGTGTCCGGGTGTGTCGTCGCTGGCCACATCCTCCTGGGTGGGCTATAACTCATCTCCAGACGGGGATAGGGCCTTATCTCAGTCCCCCTCCGCAGGCCTGCCCCCTTGCCTGCTCTGTCTTAGGGAAAAGATTTTCTGGTGCCCCAGTGTGTGAGTTATAGTTGGGGTTAAGGTGACTGAATAGGCCTGTCTATTTGGGTTGTCTTAGTGAATTTATGTCTGTGTGGGCAGAGGAATGTGAGGGCGTGTGCGCACATTCATACAGTATGTGTATGTCTTTATAACTGAGATTTATTTACAATGCAAACAATCCCAAGTTATGTGTGTCTGCTCATCTTAATGTATCCAATCCCATGAGGTGAAACGCTATTGTCATAAGTTATTTAATCATGTGAAGGGCATCGTTACAGTTGCATCTGAGCTTTGCCCCCCCCACCCCTCTTCCATGCTCACATACACACTTCCCTCCACCCACCTACCCCATCCACACTGCCTCCTCTGTCATCTCGGCCTATCAATCAAAAATGTATTAAGTCCGGAGTCGGGGCCGATCAAAGGCAGAATTCCTGGGAGGAGAGCAGATAAGGCCTATCTCATTAATAAGTGCTTTACCATCGTAGGGGCCCGCGCGCCTTGCCACACCCTGCCTGCCTTCCTTTGATATCTAATTATCCATCCGTTTCATTCTGTCAGAGAGGGAGGAGAGGGACGACTCACAGTGTCATCACAACCAAATACTGTTGCGTGTGTGTGTGTGAGTGCGCGTGTATCAGGATCTGGGCAAGGGGCTGCACCAAAACATCCTGACATACAGCAAATCCAAGCGTGTAGAGAGTGGCACATGTAAACAAATGCAAATAAGATGTTCTTGCAAAGGCAACCGGGCCCGAGTCTGTGTATCGCCCCCTCCTGAAAAGCTGTCATGCATATAGCGCGAGCCTGAGATTGAGAGAGGGATCTATTTTACAGTGAAACGCTAACAGCCGACTGCTGAGACTCTGAGGCGGCTTACAAATCTACCTTTTAACAATCTGTAGGAGCAATGAGTCTTTAAAAGCGCCCCAAAAGAGCTAAAGGCGGATAAGATAGTGGAGGTTGAGGAAAAGAAACAAGATATTAAAACATCAAGGTAAGATACTGAGGAAAGGGGACAATGGAAAGGAGTGCAAGGGTTAAGAGGATTTTTTAAGAAATGCTGGGTAAGACTGATGGACAAAAGCAAAGGAAGAAATAAAGAAGGAAGGGAGAGGCAGACAGGAGAAATGAGAGAATGGGAAATGGGAGGGAGAGAAAGAGTAGGGCATTCTTTTCCCTTCTCTCCTTGGTTTTCTGTAAGAGTAGCTCAGGAAGATAAGGCTAAAAGGTCCGTCAGTCTGTTGTGGAACAATCCGTTCTGTGTCTCCCCTCTTTTTCTCTCTCAATCTCTCTCTCTCTTTCTCTCTCTCTCTCTCAAGATACTGCCTTTCTCTCTGTCTAATGGCACAACTCAGATTTCTAGCGATGCCTCTCGTGATATGGCTCATCTCTGGTGGCATGGTTTACTGACATCACTTGTCCAATACAATATACTTTCATCCCATAAAGAGTGAACCAGCCTCAAGTCTAATGTGACAGAAAAAATTCTGCAAACACTTTTGGGTTTCTTTTCCTTTAAAGAACAAACCTTCAGTATAGCTAATACTCAAACCAGTGTCATTCATTGATATATCGACTGACTATTCAAAGCAACAATAAAGTGCTGAAATTATGTCTTCATTTAACCGAGCTGTTCAAACCCTCGTCTCTAATCGCTCAAAGCAGAGCTGGGAGACAAACACAAACCAAGGAGGATTTAGAAGAACAAAACCGACACAAAACACAGGCCCACGTGCCTAACAAAGACTCCAAAGTCTGCCTCCCCATCCCATGTTCTCTTTTAAAAAGAGACCTTCATCTCCTGACGTTCCTGTTATGAAGAGACTTTCTTCAAGAGGAGAAAGGAGGCGTGTCAAAGACATGGGTCACAATGTTTACAAAGACGACTTTTAATCCAATCACAGCATCCTACTGCTTTTATTTCCTGTTTCATGGGATTAAATGAAGATGAAACATAATAAAAAAACAAAATTAATTTATGGCTGAATAACATATTTTTTCTGTTTTAAAGGGATGGGTTTAAAGGGAATCTACAAAGGAAATAATTAGTCAAAGAAGAAAATTAGTTTCTTAGACTTAATTTATTTTGTGTTTTCTTAAGGAAATATTTGATGCAAATGCATGAAAAAAAAATGAAAATCATTGAATAAAATCCAAAAAGACTTCAAAGTCTCAGTTATTTTTATTCAAAAGCAAATAGAAATGAAGACACCAGTTAATCAGTCAATAATCATCATCTCTCTCTCTCCCTCTCACTACCTCTCTGTCTCTGACCTGTTGAGAAGCTGCCTGAGGGTTTGAATAACTGTCTGGTGCCAGGCTGCCTTACCCCAAGGCCTTATGGGAGATGAAGAAGAGGTCAGCAGAGGTGGGGGGTGGTGTATACGTGTGTGTGTGTGTGTGTGTGTGTGTGTGTGTGTACACATATGAAGGTGTATGCCCTTGTCAGATTTGATTGTTCATCAGGCAGGGATGGAAAGGAAGAGAAATGGGAAAAGTGTTCAGATGGAAAAACATGAGAATAGGTGGAAAATGACGAGTGTATTTCAGTCACGGGACCCAGAGGAATAAACAGCAGAACACAAATGGAAGCACGGAAGCGTGGGAAAAAGACGCCTAATTGGCGAGCTTTACTGGATATACTGCAATCTCTGATCTATAAACTCATGCCAAAGACGTTAAAAATAAAGAAACTAACATGGATCTAATTAGTGCTCTATCCACGCTGGCACCCTAACAGATTTAAATGCCACATATTCAAAGGATCTTAAAATGATTTAATTACATAAAACAGGACTGCAGTTACAAGCATTAAGCCAACTTCTTCACCTAGCTGATACCTTGCCTTTTCAACATCACTGGGTGTGAGTGAACACTAAGGACCTACAAGCAGATGAAAGGGAGGTCACCCTGCTGGTATGAACCTCTTCTAGGGCTGACCAGAGCTAGAGGGGCTGCCTGCCTGGGTGGCACTGCCGACAACCCCGAGATGAACGAATCTGGTTGTGATTTGGTTCAGTGGACACTAAGACGCAAGCGGTCTTCCTCCGTTTTCTTTTTTTGTTCCCAGGATGCCTTGGCTAACGTGGCTTAGGAAGGGGTGACATGGAGGTCAGGGGGGCTCCAGTCGACTGTGCCCTGAGGGGGAATCCTGGGGAGGGATAGAAGAGTGGTAGCAAGAGAGAGGGAAGGGGGGGGGGGCATCCCTCAGGAGCCTGGCCCCTCCCGAATCAAAACAAACAAACAGAGTGGTCCTCTGATCTAATCTGGCTGGACTAAAGCCCTCCAAACACACCGCCTGGAGCAGCAATGCTGGACAGCAGTTTGTCCTGTCCCTTACAGCAATTCAGAAGCACTGTAACTACAAAAAAAAATTATTTTACTGTGTCTCTCTGTCATATGAGCTTAAACAAAAAAATGATGTGATACTGATTTACATTTTAGATATTGATGTATTAAACACCCATTTTCTCTCCTTTGTACTGCAGTTAAGATAGGGTAAAAAAAATGTTTACAGATATGGAATAAATATGGCTGTAAGGAGTGATTATGCTATGTTTACTGGGGTATCAGGATTATTTTACAGGCTACTATAGGCAGCCACATGTCGGCCTATTTGAATTCTCACCCTAAACATTCCTTCTGTTTCTGTGTTTTGGAGCTTTGCTATGGTTTAGACAGTAGACTAAACTTCTCACTGGCTAACTGTTACTCCAACACAATGCTAAACAAATTCCTCTTCCTTAGCGACGCACCCACCAATTGCAGCACGGCGCTCTATCAGCTGACCAGCGAGAGAAGATGAGGGCGAGATTAGACCAATCAGGGGTCATGCCGAGGTTATCACAACCACTCGAAAACTAAAACAGATGGAGAACGGAGTGCAGCACGACTCAACATCTACTGTCGGCCTCATATCTTTAGGCCATGTATTCTCCTGCTCCACTGGACTGGAAGAATGTCAGACTTGGTTTTGGTTTTGAATTCTGGGTCATGTTGCTTTAACAAAATAGTGTGTGGATCAGCGAGTCCGAGGTGTATGATACAACACGTGATAAGACATGTAAATCTTACACAGTGGTTAAAGATCGCTGCCCCTTAGAGGGAAGAATATGACATAGAAGCAGCAAAAAACAGCAAAATGAAGCACACGCATGCACACAGATTTAGATGACTTTTTGCTAATGTTCATAATCACATACATATATTTTGTATTGTTGTTTTGTTAAAATTGTATTAAAACTTGAAAATAAGTTTCCTGTTGAGACAACCCACTTTTGTGGATTGACATCCAAATTGGAGGTTTATATAAAATACTGAACACAACATATGCACTTAGTTATATCAAGGAAAACAGTATTTGTTGTGATTGTGAAGGTTTATGAAAATCAACTTTTATTTATCAATAAAAAATATTCTCTACTCTCTACTCTAGCATTTCAGGTGTACAAATAAAAACTTGTAGAGTTTGCCTCCAGATGTTGATCCTAATGTCTGTGAGTCCACTCTAACTTTACTCCCCTTTTGTCTATTTTTACATAATTGTTTGCTTGTTTTCTTCATTATCTGTCCGTCTGGAATTCAACTCCCTGCCTCGATAAACATAAGGCCCCCTCTCGGTTTCTTTCTCCCTCTTTCTCTCTCCAACTCCTTGCACCTAGATGAGATGTAATTATGATTAACAGCGCCATGACAAGAGGACACAAGACTTTCGTCATGACGGAAAAACAAACAAACAAAACAGACGAGATAAAATGATGGAAATATGTACGTCTTATCACAGATGCTAATTGTTTCCATGTGAGAGGGGAGGGTGGCCGTGGGGAGGAACGGTGCACGTGAGGGAGGGAAAAGGGAACTTGAGAATATCCTCCCTGTGCCTTTGGCCTGCGCCTGACTTCAGAGCTAAGCCCTCTCTCAAGAGAAGGTCAACACCAGGTTCAACTTTTCACCTCGGCAGCCTGAGAGAACACACTAAATACCAAGGATTACACCGCGGTACACTGCAATATCGCCTGGCCTTCCACTGCATTGCAGAACAGACCTACACGGCACATTTCGAAAACCACAAAATTCAATAATGCACTTTCAATATAAGTTTCAATGTAATATATATATATATATATATATAAGTAAATGCTGCAACAAAATGCCTGTTGCAATCAGGTTAGGCATACTTCATTCAGCGTAAAATATGAGTATTATTTGCTGGAAAAAAAACAACAGTATAAATTTTCCAACATATTATTGTTGTAGATGCGCAACAGCTGCAATTACAATTACATTTTAAAAATGCATTTTTGTAGTCAGATTAGTTGTAACTACATTTTGATTACATTGAGGTGACACCCATCACCTCACACCGAGTCTGCAAAACATCAAAGGCAACATCAAAGCCCCGTGCCAACCTCCTGTACTGAGGGCATGAGTGGGCCGACCACAGTGGCGATGAGTCGATTAGCATTAATACGACTTTTGGGCGCCATGTCGGTGGTGCAGCATATATATACGTGTGTGTGTGTGCATGTGACCGTGTCGATGTCAGTAGCGGTCAGGTGTAACTGAACAGACAGACGGGCAGGCAGGCAGGCGGCCGGCTGGCGTCAGCGGCCACACGCCTGTCACGACACACCACACGCCGAGCAGCCGCATACCACTGCACCCACATTGCGTACACACAATGAACGCTCAGTCCCCTGCATCACGCACCAGCGGCAGCAGCAATGTGAAATATTCACACAGGGACAAAAGGTAGAGAGCCTGGGCGGGGGAGGGGAGGGGGGGGCATAAGAGGTGAGGACGGAAGAAAGGGTTCAAGAAAGCGGGGTTCAAATCGAAGGAGTGACGTAAAATAATAACCTGTGACAAACTTGAGCGTCCAGACAAATGTCCGACTTTGCAGATGTGTGAGCATTAATGAAGTTTCAAATCTTGCAAACAAGTCTTGTACAAAGAAACATCATTTTGAAATTGACTTTTGATGATAAGTTAAATATTTTCTATGGTAAGGCATTAACCCTTGACTTTGAAGAATTTACAATTACTTTTCATTCAAATATGTTGTATGTGGACGTTGATTAAAGTAAAATTAATAGTAAATGAATTGTCACCAATTTTAATGACTGTGTAATGTCTTCTATCTATTATAGAAGAAAACTAAATATTTGCTGCTTGTGTGAATTTGTTGCTCATCTCTCTTTTACATGATTGCAAATTGAACTTCTTTTGCTGTTGACTAATGATTTGACAAAATAATCAATCTGAACAATGTCACTTTGGGCTCTGGGAACTTGTGATGGGCATTTTTCAGCATTTTCTGACATTTCATAGACTAAATAATTAACAGATTAATAAAATTATAATAAAAAAATCTACAGATTAATTATTAAAGTATTAAAGTAATCCTCAGCTGCATTGCTAATCACAACTTTTAGTTATCCAAAATATTGCAGATGTATTTAAGTACGCCTTATTCAGTGACTATTTTTTTAAATGTAATTTCAACACAATGTTCTTGTATTTATATAAACTGCATCGATCCCTCCAAAAATATTCAGTACTGAATTTCAACTCAGATGTTCTACAGCTCTCTCCCGCCCTCTGGTGGAGCAGCAGGAGAACTACATCACCAGCCTGCCTCTGCAGGACAAACTCCTTATTAAAACTTCCTTTATGTCACACTGACCTGATGTTTCTAACCTTGTGGGGATCTGGGGGATGAACAGCAAAGATGTTAATGTCAGCCAGGTGTGAAGAAGTCGCTTGAGCATTTTCTCCATCCAGGGCCGAATGGAGTACAGTGGGGCCCTCTCAAACTATTGCCGACACCCTGAGCCCCGCACATCTGGCGTTAATCAGCAAAGCCTACACAAACACACACAAAGAGACAGACACACTCAGACACACACTTCTCCAAAGATCCCCTTAAGAAAATCCCTCTCAACTCCTGAACTTCCTACATGACTGGGGTCAACGCACTTACCCTGGATCTATTAGTACACACACCACAGCCATGTAATAAGAGACGGTGAGTTGTTACAGTACAATGAGTTCTCACACGTGCAGACAATGACACACACAATGCATTCGGGCTCATAGAGGCTAGTCCAGAGCGTAACTATTCACACATACAGATAGCATTAAGATGTGTTCTGAGCTGTTAATAATTCCAGCCACCGACTTAACATCCCCACAGCTCAAAAAGCAAAGCTCCAAAGTTTAGGAGTTGACCTGGGCTAAAATTGAAGCTCTACAGCAGGGGAATTAAACTCAAATTAATTCAGGGGCCACATACAGTGCAATTTGATCTCAAGGGGGCCGGACCAGTAGAAATGTATGTATAAATAACACCTACAAATGACTCCATTTCTTTTTGAGTAAATAAATACATTCTATATATTTACAATAATAAATAACCTTCACTTTACAAAAGAAAACAATTTAAATTTCAACAATATGTTTTTTGTTTTATATTCATATACTGCAATTCAAAATATTTACTCACCGAAAAATGTTTTCTAAGCGGCAGGTGAGGTTATCTCCTGCCTTCCAAACCATATACAAAACAAAACCATGAATATTTTATCCCTTGAGCCCTGGAAGATGCTTCACTGACTTCACATTTCTCTGAAAAAAACAGGAACTGGTCCATTTTTTGTAAAGTCATCCTCTATTGGGCCGGATTGGATCCTTTAGCTGGCTGGTTCTGGCCCTCAGGTCGCATGTTTGACTAAAGGCTTCTAAACAGGACCCAAGTGGATGTGAATGCTGAAAGAAAATGTTACTTTTAACAAATACGTAGCTGCACCTTTGGTGAAGCTGACAGCTTTATGTCATACGTAAAGAAGGCAAACATCCAGCAGTAAAAAAGGTTAATTTATGTATTATTTTCTGTGGTCATTTATAAAATACCTATAAATTCTAATGCGAATGCCTTAATTCTTAATACATTTTCAGTTTTTGTTGACATTATCAGATTTTTTATAATTATGTTACATGGTTTATTATTATTTACAACTATTTTTACCTTTCTCTAGATGTTTTTGTCACGTTGGTTTATCTGTGAACAGGATTAGGGAAAACATTCAGTAGGCGTATAGGTGTTATAATACATCCATGCTAACGTTAGCATGTCGCTAAATGAAGCTAAGTTACGTTTACTAAGCTAACTTTGGCTAACTAGCGGAGTCTTATTCTTTAGCACGCAAAATCACACTTCTGCCTTCCATGTATCATTGTGCATTCACGTCCTATGGTCATTATCATAAAAACACCCAATAACGTCGTTATTTCCCCTGGAAAACTTTAAGATTTATAGGCTATAAGAGCTGAGATAAACTTTGACATTTCAACATGGCGGACAGCAGCGAAAGTGTCGTAAATAGTAACCATGGATCTATTATAAAACTTACATTATACATCCATGGTAGTAACGGTCGCATTCTGTTAAACGTTCTCTGCTGCTTATAGGTGGTTAGTGTGTTACATAACACTGCGGCTGTAACCGCCATGTTTCACGTCACTACGACAACAAAACTCGGATGTCCATGCAACAAAAAGTACATGAACGCAACACATAATTTCCACTTCACAGGTGGAAAGGTTCATTTTTCCCGTATCACGTGAAGGCAGCATCACTCCTGTTCTTGTTTAATTGTTGGTATCAATTCAATGATTACACCAAGACTTATTTTACAAAAGCAACTACTGGCCCATGGAATAGTTGTCTAACTTTCATGTGTGAATGGACTAAGAAATAAGGAATAGTTCATGTAGATGTCTCATTAGTTTGTGTTTATTATAAGATTTGCACTTATTCTATAGCTAACCTTAATTTCATAGTGATCCCAACTTGAATTCTAGACTTTTTCATATATATTGACATGTATTAGCAGGTAAACACAGGTGTTACCAATGATACTGATTAGGTCAGGATGCTGCTATTGTGCATGTTCGCTCCCTGGAAACGAAACAGAACCTTAATTAGTATTATTGGTAACACCTGTGTTTTCCCACCATTGCATGTCAATATGGATGCTGTGAAAAAGGTCTATTGTGAAGCCACAGGAAACTCAACTTTGTTTTTTTTCCTCTTTATTGCATCAACATCTTATACAAACATTTTCTTTCATATAGGATTCTTGAAAGGGTTTTATCTTAGTTTTCCTCATACATCTTCCAATATGAAATACATTAGGCAAACAATCGGGAAAAGGGAAAAGAAAAGAGATAAATAATACATTCTAGGGCTATGTAACATTGTGTAAAAGTACAATATACTTTATAATAATTATATATTTTGTTGCATAGTAATTTCCAAATCATTTTAAATGTTATGGATTTTTTGCTTGTTTGTTGGAGACAGACAAAGATAGTGAAGTTCAATATGAAATTCTTTAAAGTTCTAATCTCTGGTGTGATCTGAAGCTCCAGCAAGATAAATGAAAAATAAGAACATCATTAGTTGGCTGAGGTTGGGTTGAGTATTGCAGTTCAGAAATAAAACATGTCTTCTAATATTGCCGTCAGTCTGTGGCAACTTTGACAAACCATTAAAAAGTTCTGTGTCTTTAACGCTTAAGAATAAATATATTCACTTATTAAAGCGTGATATGGATTCTGTTTCTAACAGAGAGCATAGAGCGTATTTCTGCTTTGAATTTATGCAGTAATTTATTGCGAAGTTAGAATCTGTGTAAGACGTTCGTGTGAATTTCTTTTCTCCAACTAAATTAATTTAAATTAGGCCACATGCCACTTTATGCCACTTTTTATTTCTCACCTCTCCATGAGTGATGCTACTGAGCAATAGTTTTAAGAATTAAGGTGCAGCTCAGAAAGCTCAGATAAGTGTTGAGGCAAAGCCCAAATCTTACTGACTCACCTTAATGGGACAAATGTTATCATTAGTGTTATTAGTAATACCTGGATACCTGCCATGACAAGTCAAAAATCTAATCGCACAGCAGAAAGCTGGACTAATAATGGTCAGAACCTGTGGTTTTGAGGGCTATTATGTAAAACCATATGTGATAGTACCTTTATACATGTTAATATTGTAATATGTACAAAATAGGAATAAACAATTTGTAATATATATATATATATATATATATATATATATATATATATATATATACATACTTCTTTCATCTTATCATTTTTTTAACATGTGATTATATTTTATCTTTACTTCATCAAGAACAACTTTACATCAGCTGTTGACAGTAGCAAACACTTTTAATGTAAATGATAATATATATTATTTGATAAATGTGAATAGGGTTACTAAGATTACATAGGGGGATTAATTACAGAATTTTACTGCAAGTACAATCCTAAACCTGATTAAAAAAGTAGATGTAACCATTTAACAATCAAGGACATTGCAGAACTGGCAGAATGTGGACTTTCAGTAGTTATTTGACTGTGCGAAAAATTTGTTAACAGGTCACAGTGTCCCGTTAAATATTAAGAGTTAGTTTAATAATGTAGTGTTCTGGTCTAGAGCTTCAGATTTCAAAATATATAACACAAATCCAGCCAGATTGTTTTTTCATGTTGGTTGAAGGTGTGTTTGTCACCACAGACAGCTCTCGCTCACCAGGCAGCATCATGATGATATGCCTTGCGTCCCCAGTGAAATTCCACTGATTTATAAAATGTAATAGATTCAAACAGTCTGAAAAAGCTCTGGTACGATATAGTCAGAAGCTCCACCGTCCAAGAGCCCTGTTCCATTGTTGTAAACAAACCAGCAGAGAATATTTTCCCCGTTCTTCACATCTCTGCTGAAGTCCTTCTGTGTGTGTCTGAAGGAGAGAAAAACAGTGATGATATAGTGTATATTTAAAAATGTGTGTAATGTGTGTGTGTGTGTGTGCGTGTGTGTGTGTGCGAAATGCACCTGGTCACATGGAGTTTTTGTCCCTTCACATACATGATGGTGTCTCGATTCCCTTGGACTTCACCTGGACGCAGGTCTGTCACCTCAAACTCAACACCATGGTAGAACTGGCCTGAACAGAAACAGCTTACTTCATGTCGTTTGTTGAATTTAAAATTTAAGAATGATGGAAACATAAAATGGTTATAAAGTCAGTGTGTGATATGGGAGTTTTTTTTTTCTCAGTTCTAGCTTTTCCTACCTAGCAGGCCATGAACTGAAGTGGATAAATGATGGCTGTCCAGGGTGTAGAAACCCAGGTAGTCTTGTTGTTCGTGGAGTCTCTTCCACTCCTTTGTGTGTCTGACGATCATAAATTTGACTGAGTGTCTCAGAGTCACTGTCAGTTTGCAGTTCTTTGTCAAATCCAGGTCCAAACTGGAAAAAACACAGAAAATTAGATTTTATCAGTTGTTTTGTTTTTATACAAAATGCATTTTTGTTGTTGTTATTATTAACTCATACTGATATATTTTAAAAAAATATTTCTTAACCTTACAACGCTTTTTAAACTTACAAAAACTAGACCAGGGACCCCATCTCATCACATAAGTTTTGTGCTTTCAAGATATTTTAGAATAGAAAATGTAGGAAACATAAATATAGAGGATTGAAACTTCCATAATCCAAAATAAAAACATAAATGATGCAGAACATAAATAAATATATCAGTAAATGTTCATATTTACTTAATTTTCCATTTGAATATATTATAAAATAAATGAATTTGTGTATTATTTTCCCAATTATTTGATTTTCCATTTTCTTTATTAAGTTTTAAATGTATTTATTGATGTGGTCATTCCTCCCAATCATTTTCACCCGTATCACCAATATGTCAATATGGAAAATAAAATATGAAATAAAAAAAAAAAAACATGTGTACTGGGACAATAATACACAAATAATAAGAAATAAATACTACTGAACTAAATAAAGCAATTTCTTAATTTTAAACTATGGCAATCCTCCATAGAAATAGTTCTATATACTGTAATTTTGTTACCTATGGTTGGAATTATAGTGAAAATAAATTGTTCCTCAAGGACCCCTGGGGGTCCCCGGACCCCACTTTGAGAACCACTGTGATAAAGCATACTCACTTGGTTTCTTTGAGGGAGGCTGTGTCAGACCACAGCAGCGTGACCTGTTTGCCATCGTGGAAGACTGAGATTGTCTGAGTGTTCACGTCCAGCCTCACCCCCAGTTTCTG
The DNA here is from genome assembly GCA_030544235.1 of Lepturacanthus savala. NCBI lineage: Eukaryota > Metazoa > Chordata > Actinopteri > Scombriformes > Trichiuridae > Lepturacanthus > Lepturacanthus savala. The sequence continues at coordinate 10,385,715 of CM060463.1, forward strand.
GTGCGTGATGCCAAAATGCTCAAAGTAGGTGTTGACTCTGCCGTGAGGTACAACTTCCTTCTTTCCAGTAATTTGGCCATTCACCACAAAGCCTGCGAGTAACGACAGGTTTGTTGTCCCTTCCCATTACTTGTAAAACAAAAAGCGACTTTATTTTTGTGAATTAGTAAGACACAGGCCTGACCTGATTTAGGGTCTTTGACCAGGTTGAAAATGGTTCCTGGTTTGTCATCGATGTTAAAGCACAGATTCTCCTCTCTGTCTGGGAGCTCTATCATGAAATGAGGATCTCCATCCACTGATCAGGCATCATTAAAGTAGAATATCAGAAAAAAATGCAAAGTTAATATTCTGATGTTACTATTATAGAATTTGATCTGTAGGAAGAGTCACATAATTTATTTACTACATTTCTCTGTAAAGAGGTGCTGATTTTGCTCTAAATTGTTAAGTAATATAAACTTTTGTAAGTTAAACAACTCCTTTAAAAAAATACAAGCCAGATTTCTATGTTTAAGTGTAGATTTCTATGCATCAAATCATTTAATAGTGGCTTTAGACAAAAGAAGCAGTAATAGTGTAAAATGTATAAAAATTATACCATCAAATTGTCTATGTGAACTGGCTGCTCGGGAGGAGGGAACTGTCAAAAATCAAGAATAACAACAGCAGACATTATCAAACTTGCTCATCCCAAAACAATATATGTCATAGAACTGATTTAAAAGTGACCATCATACCAACGCCCCTCTCCGCTTTCTGTCTCTGGTCTGTGAATGAGGGAAACAATTCCAAAATATACAATATAAAGTTAGTTCCAGATAGGTTAATGCAGCATTGTGATGTTTACCATAAGCCACCAGCTGCATCAGTTTGTGAGTAGTCAAATCTATCTAGTAGTTGAATCTATTAATAAATCTGTGCTACATCACTCTTCTCTTTTTTTATTCTTATAAACAAATGAGAAATTGAACCTGAATGGTTTCTCTTACCCTCAGTCAGTTTATCAGCAATGAGTGTGCTGTTTGATTTGTGTTCAGTATCAGGTTTGGTGACCACCATGGAGGTGAGCGGGGTGACGAAGCTGTACCGCAGGGACATGTCTAGGGCCTTGGCTGTTGCTTTGTCTTTCTCCTGCACTGTGCCAATATCACTGCAAGAGAAGAGAGTAAGAGAGAAGATGATGAGCGATAAAAAACGCTCCCTGAACGTTGTTTTACGTTACCTGTTTCAGAGAGAAATATCCCTGAAATCTGTTGGAGGTTCAGGTCATACAATTTTCTTTTTTTTAAAACATATCGGACCTTTTCTCCAGTAGCTGCTGGATGGTGAGGTAAGCCCATAAACGTTCTGTGAAATTCCCGAAGATGTACTCCTCTTGTGGGTAGATCACATCCCAGTTTACTACCCTGGGGGTTCCCTGCACCTGGAAGTCCTCACCAGGCTAGAATAAGAGGAAAGATGGGTTACTATCTAAAAACTACTTACTTTTAATACTTTAACTTGATTTATTCAAACTATCGATCCTATGTGTTTCATAGGATATTAAGGGAGAATGGTTTTGATTGACATACTGCCATCCATCTCTCACCCCCAGGGCAAACACTTCCACCAGGAAGTTATCCGGATTATCGACTCCCAGCTGTCCGGCCACCACGATTTCCGAGCCGTTGAACAAATGGCTGTAATGCCTGTTTGTCAACAGGTCTACTGCGTTGTCAGGGTAACGCAGGTCCACCTCCAGAAGCAGAGGGCTGGAGACCTCCTCATAGAATCCCTGGGAGAAAGACATGGACCAAATCATCAAGTATCAGTCCCCTACATGTTCTATTCTATATCCTTCCTGGATATTCCTTTTGCTTTAAATCTTTCTTTTTTCCCCCCCCCCTACCTGGAGTTGAAGAGCTGCATCTGAGGCCTCATAGATTCTTCGGGCCAGTCCTTTGTTTTGTTTGCTCATCACATCCAAGAAGGAATAATCCACATCGTTTCCGAAGCCGAGACAGAACAGAGACATTTTCCCACCAATGGCGGAACGCACGTTGTTCTGGATGGTTGGGAGGTCAGACACTCCTGTACATACAGATGCAGGTACAATAAAATCTTGCAGTTCTAATAACTCACAGTGTGAATGTACTGAGCTGATGAGCTGATCGGCAAATTGAAATCTCCCTTTTTTAAGTACATGATTGTTAGCTACATGTACTTTGTTCAGCTACTCATCTTCAATTGTATTCTTCCCCTTTAGAACGGCTCACCGTCATTTGGCATCCCATCGGTCAATAAAATAATCATGTCCACGCTCCTCTCTGGAAGCTTCTTATCTTCTCTGTCTTTCTCCAGCATTTTCACTGCCTTTAATATTGCATTGTTGATATTAGTGGCTGGAATGACACAACAAGCAGATTAACATTAAAACTTTTCTTGAAATGTTTCTTTTTAATAGAAAAAAACACGCCTTAATTCCACACTATGTACTTTAAAGGAATGAGAAATTGGTCAAATCCGCTTATATACTGTTGGAGGAAATGAGAAAAAATGACAAGTGGTTCTTTTTGTGGAAACCTCACAGTGACTGCAGGGCTCTGTTTACATCCTTTGTGTTAAGCTTAGCTAACCTGTTGCTACATGTGGCTTCATATTTAAGTGATAGCGATCTTCTAATCTGACTCATGAATACCTTAATAAAACATGTGATGTCAACAGCAAAGCTAAAGTCAAAGCTTGTCATACAGTAATTATTTCAGACACTGCTTCTGTCAGTCATTCTCACTCTTAGAGCAGCTGTGGTTGCACACACAAGAGAAAAGGGGAAAAAAAACAAACTTAAATCTCTTAAACTCATGACTCTGACCAACTTAACATCTCTATTTATATATGTAGCTTTTCTTTCTTTTCATAACTTTTGAATAGACAGAGCACAATGCAGAAGTTTATCATCCTTAAATAATAATGTAATAATAATTATGTTATGTGTCTGCAAAACATCATTTGCACCACTTTTATAACCTACTTTTCTCTGCATTTCCCGCTTTCCCACATTTATACAATACATTTAAAGTCAGCTGATGTACAGATTAAATTATTTGCCAAATATAAAGTCTACACTAAAGTTCAAAAGTTTGGAGTCATATTTCCTTATTTTTTAAAGAAAAGCACTGCTGTCTTCAATGAAGATAACTTTAAACTAATCAGAAATCCACTCTATACATTGCTAATGTGGTAAATGACTATTCTAGCTGCAAATGTATTGTTTTTGGTGCAATATCTACATAGGTGTATAGAGGCCCATTTCCAGCAACTATCACTCCAGTGTTCTAATGGTACAATGTGTTTGCTCATTGCGTCAGAAGGCTAATGTAATAACTAATAATTTTCTATTCATTTTACAACTCATGATGGTAAAAATCTTCTTTTCCTCTAACCTCCTTTGTCCCTTATTTTCTTGACATAGTCAATGGCTTTAGCCACATTTTCCTTCGTTGCTTTGGTGAGAGAGTTCTTCCAGGTGTCGATAACGTCATCAAATAGCATCAGCGCAAAGTGGTCCTGCTCATGGAGGTCGTTCAGAATGGCGATCATTGCTTCCCGGGTCTGCAAAGGTTCACACATGTTCAAGTCAGGATATGCAGACAGGGATGCACACAGTACGTATCTTACCCACACATGAAGTATTTTACCTGTGTGATCTTTTTTCCTGCCATCGAGCCGCTCCTGTCGATCACAAACACCACGTTCTTTGGGACTCTGGCAAGATCAGGTGGAGCGAAGAAGTGCACAAAGTATCCGTTCACAATCTGAAGGAAAATAAAATGTTGGATTTAGACAAATATGGACACTAAAGCTAAGGTCAGCATTAAAATACCACTTCTCCTGCTTCAAGCAACTTCAAGAAAGTTGCATGCCAATTCCATCATTATTATTTTTTTTAATTTATGGAGTAGTTTTTATGGACGAATTTAATAATTCAGTGCTTCTTGTGATGTAACTGATTCTCATGAGCTGCTTCAAAGTTTTTATTGGTAGCTGACCTGAATTTCCCCCAGTCTCCCTTCTCGCTTCACATCGTAGGTGATGATGAAATCTCCATCAATCAGAGTGCCTTCGCATCCTGCACATCTCCTCTGCTGCTCCAGCGTTGGTGAGAAAAAGACGTGCGCCTGAAATGTAGAGAAATCCCCTTTGATAGACGTGATTAACGACTTCCTTTATGCTCAAAATAAATCGTTATAAGGTTCAAACTGAAGGCTGAAAAAAGCCTTTTTTTACCTTCTTGTCTGTGACAGTTTTCTCCACCAGTGGAAGCAGGTCATTGCTGAGGAAAGTTCCAGAGGCCTCAATAAAAGCGATGCCCCGGGGCTCATAGATGTCTGCCACAATCTGTCTCCGCAGACACAAACATGCATGAAGATACAATCACTGGGGCAGAAATCATTGTTACATGAGATCTTATTATCTCATCTCATTTTCTATACCTGCTTATTCCTCATTAGGGTTGCAGGGGTCTGCTGGAGCCTATCCCAGCGCATTACGGCGAGAGGCAGGGATATACTCGTGGGGGACACACACCATTCACTCACACACTCACACCTACGGGCAATTTAGAGTTGCCAATTAACCTCAGCATGTTTTTGGACTGTGGGAGGAAGCTGGAGTACCCGGTGAAAACCCATGCACACATGGGGAGAACATGCAAACTCCACACAGAAAGGTCCCAGACCCAGGACCAAGGAGGTCTTGAACCTGCGACCTTCTTGCTGTGAGGCAACAGCGCTAACCCCTGCGTCACCATGTCGCCCATAGATCTTATTATTGTTGACATAAATTCCTCCTCTTTATGTATTCAAAACACGAGAGAATCAAGAATAGAAAAAATAAAAAATAAAGGATCGTGTTCTCGACCTGAAACTCCTGGACCGGTTGTTTGGGTGTAACTCGGGTCAGAATCTCATACCGGCCCAGTTTCCTCTGAAGGAGCTCCTCATAGGTCAGAATGAAAGTCACTTTACTTTCAGCTGCAATGTTGACAGACACTGAAAACGTCTCCATCTTTCTTCCAGAAGCCCTTTAATTATTAATATATAGATATTATTTTAATGAGATATTCACACCACCACCACCACCATTAGTTTAAATCACGTCATGATTTTTATATGTCCAACGTACTTGACCAGTCCAGCAGTCTGTCCAGAGGAAACGGCCTTCTCATACTGTTGCTTGGCTTTCTCTTTCTCCTTCACCTCCCCATAATACTCCTGTCCGTCAATCTCCCTGTAAGGCATGAGGGCAGTTGACAAAGCATGCAGAAACATACGGCCTATTGTCAAAAAAAATAAAAAGTCAAGTGTGCACTGACATGGTGAAGTTGGTGATGAAGGCGGTTTTAGGAAGCTCTACTTTGAAGAAGATTTCCTGCGAGGAATTTGCTTTATTCAGAGCCTTTGAGGTTACGACGGTGTGAGCGAAACGAGACGTCACGGCGCAGGCCACCCTGACGCTGTACACCTCCACCGACTGCGTGGGAAACAGAAATGTGCTGATTAAAGGTGGTGCAGATTCAACATTGATCAAATCATAGCCATTCCAATTCTGACGCATTATTACAGCAAACAAGCAGGAACCAGCCTCTCCTCTGCAATCTGGATTGGATGTCGGGAGAAATGTCCCTCAGTAAATCATGTCACGGAACAGAAAGAGGTTACTGTTCTTTAAACACAATGTAAGACACCGGCTAATAAAGAAAGGAATAAAGCACAGATGGACAAATCACTTCCAGCGATGATTATTCTCTCCACTAAAGCAAAAAGAAAATAAATACATGCAATGTGAGGGGAGAGCGGAACATGTGGCATCTGGAAACAATGAGGTTTATGGGAAATGTGGACTTCATTTCGCAAAAAGTAACAATACCACTACTGTGCGATAGGAACTACCAGTCAACTTTACCATGCTTTCCTGAATAGTCAGTTATTATACCCAGGTTTCACATGTACTGTGTAATAACAAGGCATATAGGTAGGAAAAGCGAAACAATGTGGACCTGTTTCATCACCAGCTCCACTCTGCTGTTTGTTTGTGCCACATGTAGCAACCACTACTGGCACTGAGCTTTTGTGTTTCTCGACGTGTACAGGTTTATGCATGTATAAAGAGGATATCAAAAATGACAGGCACTCATTCATTTGCAATCTGAAACTTCAGCCTCAGACAAGAAAAGAGACAGTGAACCTTAGACTGTTTTTTTGTTTTTTTTGTAAAAACAACACCAAAAAAGAAAACTGCAATTGGATGATAGGACTTCCCACTTTTAGTGTAGGCGAGACCGGAGGCAATTGCAGCTTCAGACGATTGGGGCAAAGAGAGCTGTTGAAGGGACTGGGACATAATCTAATCTACCTCCCTTTATGATCATTAAGATATTGAATGACATTCCTTCTTAAATAGTTTAGACTAGTATTGCAACAAGCCCCTTATATTAAACTAAATTACAAATAAACAAAGTTATTAAAGCATAAAAGCGTGTGTTATTTTACCCTTTATTGAAGCTGACTGGTCTATATTGACTTAAAAATGTTACTGTAGTAAAATGAGATTCCTTACATCTTGAGACTTTGTGCTTCTTTTCTGTAGACAGAAAACAAGAGACAAAACATAACATTAGCTTTTTAAAAACCAACATCTTTTTGGGGGGTTTTGCACCAGCTTTCATACCTTTATTGTCCTGAGGTCCACATCCTCTTTGGTTTCCTGGGGGGAAAAAAAAGTATGATCGCATGGTTACTGATAAGGGAACAAGTTTTGATAAAATTGATTTTGGGATTTTTTTCTAAATGATTACCATTAGTCACATTCAGATATCAAAATTAACTCTTTTTTATACCAACAATGCATCAGTAATCACTATCGGAAGTATTAATGCATTTGATATGATTCATAAAAAAAGTTGTCTCATTTATGTTCATTTTTTAGTTGTTTTTTTTAGATCATTAATCAATCAATCAAACCATCAATCAAAAATATTATTTATTTATCCCTGCTAGAAAATTGCCATTCAACAATCACCCACCTCTGTACGTATAGATAGAAGAGGAAGGGATAATAACAACACAATACATATACAAGTATTTCAGTAACATGTCTGGAAAGTAAGGTGTGGACCCAGAATCAGCCTAAAGGCGTAAAACACTCTGGGAAAACACTCTGGAAAGGTCACGAAACAAACAGACAAGTTAATAGGCAGCTGGTAAGCGTGAGAAATTACTCAAGCTCGACTGTTACGAATGAATCTACAGGACGACACGATTGGCCGGTAAAACGCAGTGAAGGACTGGTACAACAAGGACTTGAGACTTGACTGGGCTTGAGATTCAAGTGTGTTCAAATCATTTTATTTTAACCTGTTAAAATGCAAAAACCCTCTGATATGAGGGAAACACTGAGTTTTATGCATATATTGCATGTAAAAACCTCAGCTACAACATAAATAAAGTATTTTTATCTGTGGTAAGGCACAATATTACTTTACAGTATCAATAAATATCATTAATACTTACAGCATCAATACAATAAGAAAATAGTTTAATATAATATCAGTAGTAGGGCTGCAATTAACCACCAGTGGCCTGGTGGTTGCATTATTCAATTAGGTCCTTTATAATTTCCTGTTTAAACAATGAATATAGAATATAGAATATTTTCATGTTCTGTAATGATCCTCAGTGTGATTTCTATGATTTTATGAACAAATAATTGATCTTTGAGCTCTTATCTTTTTAATCATTGAACTTTGCATTGCAGATAATTTAGCTTATTTCATTTTTTTGCCTGATTTGGCCTGATTTGGGTCAGTTTGGTCTTGTTTTATGTTTTAAATAAAGTATTTAGTAGTAGTAAAATATAATGTTAGATGTTTTTGTTTTGCAATATTCAAGCTATATTGCTATGTTACAGTAACATGAATTGATTCTGATACTTCTTTAGTCACCTCACATGTTGTAGATTTCTTTTGATACCAGGTGGTTTAAATATAGAACCTTTGTGATTTTAGAGGTATTCCATAGGTATTACCATTTATAGCAGTATAACTGATAAATAAGCCCAGGACTTCAGGGGTTAATGGTCAGCAACAAAATGCAAGTCTTTCAGAGATCTGAAATGCAGCACCTTGACTTACACAAACTTACTATTATTTATTTGAATAACTTGATATTCTACTAAATATTCTTTTATGGTGCCTAAACAGACATGGAAGCCATTTTGTTATATTGTTGTAACACTTTTTACTGCAACTGTCAGCACTTTGGTTTTCTCGTCATTTCCTTTGATTCTCTAAAGTACAGTTTGTGCTCGGTATAATTATAGTGTCTAGTTTTATTTTCTTTTTTTAATTTCTTCTTTTGCAGAACAAAAAAACACTGCTGTTGCTTCCAAAACACCACATGCATGGCTTGATGGGAAAGATCTACCCTGACCTGATACAATTTACAACTGCAAACAGTATTACAACAGCATGTACATCATTAATGGGAATGGCTATAACCATCAAGACATTTTATTTACATGCAAGTGCAGCACCTGCGGCTTCATTTCAAATTACCTGCGTCTGTGCATTTCTGCGGGAAATGACCAGAGCTCCCTGGACCTGAGCTGGAAGCCAGAGGCAGACGCAAACCCACAACAGGACTCTCCACCCTGCAGGCATGGCTGGGAAGCAGGAGGGCTTCTTCCTGGTATGGCTGAAAACAAGTGTGGAGGGAATTCAAGGCATGTGGCGATAGAGACTTCCCATAAGAGGATCACTCCGCCCACATTGTGGAAAACTGGCAGCTCCTGCAGGAGGAGGACCCGTTTCCTATAAATTCATGTGTTTGTCTGTGTGTGTGTGTGTGTGTGTGTGTGTGTGTGTGTGTGTGTGTGTGCGTGAAGGATATAAATCACGAGGTTTGTTTATTTCTTCTCCTCATGCTGAGACATGAATAAGGTTGATTGTATCATCACTAAAGTGTAAAAAAATATTGATATTTACTGAGTTCATTCGGGTACACAGGGGGCTTGTTCTTTCAGACCAAACATGAAGAAACGTTTCACCAAATCGTCACCACCATGGTATCATATATTTGGTATCATGTGGTTTACGAGTCCGAGAGGGAACTTCACATAAACTGTAAGGAACCTTTTCAACATAACTTTTCTGCTCTAAAAAGAGTTTGTAGCGTTATTTTTACTTAGGTCGGTGTCAACATGAAAGGCATAGCAAGCTATAATACGTTCTAAAAGGAAAAATAAGATAAAACCAAAGCCAACATTTTACAAGGCAGCAAACTATCATCTAAAAGAAAGAAATGCTTAAAGGCAGCTTGTGTCCATCTTTAGGAACTCTGTTTATTTCAGTACAGCTGAGATAGCATTAGTTACCCTTCTTATAATCCCACATTAAACTCTTAGAAACTGTGAAATTGTCTACACAATAATGTGAATGCACAGCACTGATAAGACTGTCTGTAAGCTGCTTTTAAACTGTTTTGAAAAGACCAGACACGATGTAGTCAGAAGCAGCTCCGTCGATGAGGCCTAGTCCTTCATTGTGAATGAACCAGCAGGGGACATTTTCTCCATTCTTCACATCCCTCCTGAAATCTCTCTGCCAGCCTCTGCGGATTTAAGAGGGAAACATCATGTAGACCAGCGATATTACGATCCTTATTTGTTTAGGACACATTAAACATAATCTCTGCGGCATGAGGTGTACCTGGTCACGTTGAGCTCCTTCCCTTTTACATACATGGTGGCGTCTGGTTTCTCCGCGACTTCACCCGGACGCATGTCTGTGACCTCATATTGGATCCCGCTGTAAAACTGACCTGTCATTGTGAGCGAAAATCAGTTCAAGCATAGGAATACAACTGGCTCATACAAATACAGTAGTAACACAGATAATTAATGTTAATATTAATCAGATTTTGGCTTTTGTTGTTTGGATTATGCAACATTTAGCTGCACACCATTGAAATCATAACAATCGCTGGTCTTAATCTGAGCTTTAGTATAATAAGAAAAAATGTTCAAGAGTAAACTTTGCTCTGTATTTTTTCTTAGAATTAGCCCCAAATGATAAAAAAAAAGAAAGTCATTGTGTGGAAACAATATGCGAAGTCATGTTCATTTTATTTTGAAAATATTTTCCCTATGCAATTTTTTTTGTGCAGCATTCATACCTGACATAAGAAAACTATCCAATTCAATTTAATATATATATTTAAAATTTGTTTTTGACTACTTGAGGGAAGTACAACGACCTGTAAAAACAAACTGTAGCTTCTATCTGAATACATTAACGTTCAACATTTGAGAATGGAGAAGTAAGATGTGCAGCAGTGCGGCTCATTTACATGTTTTTACCAGCAACAATATACACACAATATGCAAGTAGAATTGATTCATTATTGGTTTGGTTGGTCTATAATTGTTTTATCTACTCTCATGAGACACTGTTTGTAAATTATTCTAAAAATGAAATGGAAGCCAGGTCAATTAGCTAAACTTGGAGAAGCAGCCTTCAGTTTCTATGTCCCACATATCTGAAACAAACACCCAGAGAACTGCAGGTCTGCAGTTTCCCCTTATAATTAAATGTTTTTAAATTAAAATTTAAATAAGTTGATTTTTAATCTTGTTTAATTTTAATTATTTTTTATTGCTTCTAATTTTATAATTTTTTTTCACTTTTCACACATCTATTTTTAAATTGTATCTTGATGCTTTTTAATGTTTCATGTCAAGCATTTTGAATTACCTTATTGTTGAAATCTGCTATACAAATAAACTTGCCTTGCTGAGCTTAGATTGACCTGCTATCAAACCCTTAAACCCTGCAATCTCCTTTCTAACACGTTTGCTTGTTGAGTCAGGTGAAGTAGGTCATGTTGTACCTAGCAGACCATGAACAGCAGTAGACAGGAGGTGGCTGTCCAGCGTATAGAAACCCAAGTAGCTCGGGTGGTACAGGTTCTTCTCCGCCACTTTGTGGAGCAGGATCACAAACTTGACCGAATCTCTTAGGGTTATCATTAGGCTAAGATCTTTGGTCACAAGAATATCCACACTGGAGGAGAAAAGAAGGGGAGGGGTAAAACAGAACGAGTAAGGAGGAAGACATAGGATGGAAGAGGAAAGACAAGAGTGGATAAATGTGGGAGCAGTGACCTTTTTTTATGTATAACATTCCAACCAAAAGGAAGATGTTAATCTAGTTTTGCAGATGCTCACTTGGTATCTTTGAACGAGGCTGAATCAGACCACAGCAGCTTGTACTGAAGGCCGTCCTGGATCACCAAGATGTCTTGAGTGCTCACGTCCAGTCTCACCCCCAGCGTCTGGTGGGTGATGCCAATACGCCAGAAGTAGGTGTTAATTTTACCATTGGGGGGGATTTTCTTGTCTCCGATGATCTGGCCATTCACTAAAATACCTGAAGGAACAACACGGGATTCAGCTCCTCGACGCTGAGATACACTGGCACGCAGACGAGGAGTTACAAAGCTTCCCAAGTGAGAGAGGAAATCAACAACGGATTTACATCTCGTTGCGTAAAGTTTATACATGTGTAGTGAAAACGTGGATGACAGGACTGACCTGACGTCGGGTCTCTGACCAGGTTGAAAATAGTTCCTGGTTTGTCGTTGATGTTGAAGCACAGCGAGTCATTTCTGTCTGGCAGCTCTATTATAAAATGAGGATCTCCGTCCACTGTGAGTACAATGACAGTAATAAACAAAACGGTAGTGATGGATGTGATTTTGTGTTACTTTCTATAATAAAGGACAACTTACCAAAATATACGGGTCTGGCAGATGTATGTGCTGCATATAGAAACAACGAGTTAAAAACAACACAGTGATTGGACTTGATCTTTTATGTGCTATTTGGCAAAAAAATATATATCTTACCTAGTCTTTCTGCCAGTTGTCTTTCCTCTGACAAAAAAAGGGTAAAAAAGGATTGTAAATTCCAGCTGGTGTAGTAAGTGGATTAAAGATAAATGATATGTTTAAAATCTAAGTGCTGCTTGTCAATGTGCAAGAGTTTTACTTCACTGCAGATATGCCGCAAAACCTGCCAGTGCTACTTCTAAGCCCTCTCACCCTTCTCTTACCCTCGCTCAGTTTGTCAGCGATGAAGTAGGTGTCCTTGAAGTTGGGCTTGGTGACCACCATTGAGGTGAGAGGCGTGACGAAGCTGTACTGCAGGGATAAGTCCAGGGCCTTGGCTGTAGCGTTGGACATCTCTTCGGGGGCACCGCTCTTGCTGCAGTAAGGAGAAATTACGCACAGGTTCCGTCACCTGACATTTGCACGAAATCATGGTTAAACGCGACTTAAACTGACCTCTTCTCTATTAGCTGCTGGATGGTGAGGTAGGCCCACATGCGCTCTGTGAAATCCCCGAAGATGTACTCCTCCTCTGGGTAGATCACGTCCCACTCCACAACGCTGGCCTGGCCCTGCACCTGGTAGGCCTGGTCGAACTTTGTGGTCAAAGAAAAAAGGAGAAGAAAACGCTTGAGAAAATGTTTTACTGTCCCTCAGCACTGTCTCTCTCTCTTTCCGGTGTTTTTTTTTTCCTCACCCCCTGGCCGAACACTTCCATTATGAAGTTGCCCTGGTTGTTGTCCATCAGATAACCTGCCACCACTATCTCTGAGCCGTTAAAAAACTGGCTGAAGTGATTGGTCGTCAGGAAATCCACTGTGTTGTCAGGGTAACGTAGATCCACGTCTGTGAGCAGAGGGCTGGACACCTCCTCATAGAAACCCTGCAATAAATTCAGACATAGATTTATTTATATATTATTACATTATTATATATTTTCATATATTCCTGTGCTATATGAATATGCTATATGTTTGTGTATTACGCCTTATTACACCAACTACTGGTGTAATAGGGCGTAATAGTTTCATAGCCTCCACCTGGAGTTGAAGTGTTGCGTCTGAGGCCTCATAGATTCTGCGAGCAATCCCCTTGTTTTGTTTGCTCATCACATCCAGAAAGGAGTAATCCACATCGTTTCCGAATCCAAGACAGAACAGAGACATGTTCCCGCCGATAGCAGAGCGCACATTTTGCTGGATCTTTGGGAGGTTCCACTCGCCTACACGTGTGCAGACACAACAGACACACTTTTAATGCTAAATATGAAGTGCAACGCTTAGAGGTAGTGGTGGGAAGTACAGTGGCGCCCTCAAGTGGTGGCCAATGGCGAGCCACACAGTTAAAACCCTTGTCCCCCCCATAGAAGGAGATAATCTGTGTATGTGTGTGCATGTGTGCATGCATGTGTGTGTGTGCCCATGCCACACACTGATTGTGCATCAATGCACACAGACCTCGTGGTGACAGGAGAGACTAAAGAAGGGTAAAAGGCGGACTGATAAAGTGATGAGAAGTGGATTTAAGGCGAGCACCAACACATTGTGTTACTCAGTTGTTGTTGAGTTAAACCTGGTTAACAGTCAACCTCTATACATTGGTGTCCAATCCTGGTCCTGGAGGGCCTGTGTGGGTGCAGGTTTTTGTTCCAACCAAGCAGTTACACACCTGATTCTACTAATCAGGAGCCCTTGCTAAGGACCTTCATTAGTAGAATCAGGTGTGTAACTGCTTGGTTGGAACAAAAACCTGCACCCACACAGGCCCTCCAGGACCAGGATTGGACACTCCTGCAAGGTTGTCCTTTCTCGACACTCTGGAAGCCCCAGGCCAGAAGCAGCTTGTCATTGATATGGACCAATGTCTGCCATCTCTCTCCAGTATACATGGACCGGTCTGGGTAAAACATTCCCAGTTTATTATTTTCTCCCAGTCCAATTTCTCCCAGAATTATGAATTATCAGATGATTAGTCAAGGAATCAATGAATGGCATACAATAGAATGTATTATGCATTATTAGTCTTATTCTGTGCAGCTATCGTGCAAGATTTTTCTGACACCACCACAAAATATTTTCTGTAGGCATCACAGATTGTACTTTAATAATAATAATTATATATATATATATATATATATATATATATATATATATATATATATATATATATATATATATATATATATATATATATATATATATATATATATATATATATATATATATATATGTATAATTTTGCGGCACTTGTACTTTACTTGAGTATTTCCATGTGATGCTGCTTGATGATATTCTATATATACTATTATCTATATTCTATTAAATTGCCGCTCTATTCTTTTTCAAATGTGAAAATAATATGATATTATAATTTTACCCAAAGTATCTAAAACTTACCACATAAATACTAATAAATAAATACTAAATAATAAATACTAAATACATAATACATAAATACTATATAATATACTATATAGCATACATAGTATAGTATATAGTATACTATAATAAAAAAAACACAGCACTGCTTACAGTTTACGCTACAAAATGCACATGCTCACCGGAATTCGGCATTCCATCAGTCAGTAAAATAATCATGTCGACGCTCCGCTCTGGGAATTTCTGCTCCTGTCTACCTTCCACCAGCATGTCCACAGCTCGCAACAAAGCATCATTGATATCAGTTCCTAGAATATAAATATTAAAACAAATTGTTATCATTATTTCTTTTTTCATTTAGAAAGTAAAGATAAAGGTAATGCCACTTTTTTTTTTCCTACTAACCTCCATGATCGGCTATCTCATTGATGAAGACCATGGCGGCAGCCACGTTTTCACTGGTTGCTTTGCTTAATGATTCCCTCCACGGATTGATCCTGTGATCAAACTTGATGAGGGCAAAGTGATCGTCCTCGGGGATGTCTTTGAGAATGGCCAGCATTGCCTCTCGGGTCTACAAAAAGTTACAAGATCAAAATACGGGCTTGTGTGCGTCAATGTATTGGAGGTATCTGTGTGCGAATGGACGTCTGAACAGTCTCTTACCTGTTGGATCTTGGTTCCTCCCATCGAGCCGCTCCTGTCGATCACAAACACCACGTTCTTTGGGACTCTGGGTAGATCAGTTGGAGCAAAGAAGTGCACAAAGTATCCGTTCACAATCTGAAGATAGGAGAATAATAATGAGCAGTAATGAAAGACAGACAGACTGTAAGTGTAAGTGTAACACAAAGAAAATAAGTTGATCTTGTTGCAGATCATAGGTTTTTCATATTTCTCCAATAACTTATCCTCCAGGCAAAGTTAAACGATATGCACTACAGTTCAAAAGTTTGGGGTCACTTAGAAGTCCTTATTTTTAAACAAAAAACACTGTTCTTTTCATTGACAATACCTTTAAACTAATCAGAAATACACTCTATACATTGCTAATCTAGTCAATGACTATTCTAGCTATTCTAGGTTTTTGGTGCAATATCTACATAGGTGTATAGAGGCCCATTTCCAGCAACTATCGGTCCAGTGTTCCAATGGTACAATGTGTTTGCTCATTGCATCAGAAGGCTAATAGATGATAAGAAAACCCTTGATGCTATCATGTTAGCACAGCTAAAAACAGTTTAGTTTAGTGTTTTTATATGTCACGCCTGATGTAAATGTGCCTACAGCAGACACTGGGGTGATTGTGAAGTGCAGTATTTACTGCTGACCTGAATCTCCCCAAGGTTTGTTGCATGGTCCACATCATACTCGATGATAAAATCCCCATCAATCAGTGTCCCATCACAACCTGGACATTTCCTCTGCTGGTCCATAGTTGGTGAAAAAGAGATGTGTGCCTGAAAAGAGAATGAATTCATTCAGGTTTGTCCCACTTCTTACTTCTTCCTCAATTATGTATGTTTGCTTGGGTCATTAAATATATAAATGATGAAAAAGGAAGTAGGATCAGCATTTTGAAAACAGAGACATACACATGCAAAAATCTGAGTTGAATCAAGCCCATTCTGTGTTGTGTACCTTTTTGTCTGTGACAGTTTTTTCCACCAGGGGGAGCAGCTCATTGGAGAGGAAGTCTGCACGAGCATCTACATAAGAAATGCCTTGAGGCTCATAGATGTTTGCAATAATCTGTCTCCACAACACACACACACACACACACACACACACACACACACACACACACACACACACACACACACACACACACACACACACACACACACACACACACACGCACACACACACACACACACACACACACACACAGGAGCATTGAGTTAATGTCATGAGGACAATTCTGAATAACTGGCACGACCAGGAAACCACAAAACGGCAGGATGGGTACACAGATTCACCTGAAAGTCCTGGACCGGCATTTTGGGTTTAACTTGGGTCAGAATCTCATACCGGCTCAGTTTCCTCTGAAGGAGCTCTTCATAAGTCAGAATAAAAGTCACGTTGCATTGAGCTGCGACGCTGACAGACACTGAAAACTTCTCCATTTTTCTTCCAGACGCCCTTTAACAAGACACAATTGATAACCTCTGACGTTAAAATGATCCATTTAAGAACTTCAGATATACAGTGTTGCTTTATAATGTGTAAAGGGTTTGTCTGGGTGTTCTTTTTTTTCCCGTCTTAAATGACTTACTCAACCAGTCCAGCAGTCTGTCCTGAAGAAACAGCCTTTGCATACTGTTTCCTAGCCTTCTCTTTCTCCTTCACCTCTCCAATATACTCCTTACCATCAATTTCCCTAAAAAATGTAGGATGAAAAATTGTCTCAATGAACTGAATCACAAAAAAAACTCCTCTCAAAAGGAAGCAGGGATAAATATTGTCAGGACATATGGACACGGTGGAAAAAGGAGCAGACTGACATGCTGAAGTTGGTGATGAAAGCCGTCTTCGGAAGCTGCACTTCGAAGAAGATTTCCTGCGAGTATGTTGCTTTGTTCTGGGCTTTCGAGGTCATGACTGTGTGGGCGAAGCGAGACATCACGGTGCACTCCACCGTCACGCTGTGCACCTCCACCTGAGACACAGGGACAGGGAGGAAGACAGAAACAGCCGCAGAACAATATGGACATCTTTCCTATTACAAGCCCCTCACAATTCAGTAAGGAAGATGCACTATTTTTTTTTCATGTCATTCCCAATCGAGTCCAGCCAACCCTATGCTACCCCGAACTGTTCCATAGCAGATTATTGCAGCTTGAAAACGTTTATTATAAAGACATTATGTCACTGATTCCACGTTGGGAGTGTTGTAATGAGTCAACCCGGGTGCTGGATTGTCTGGGTACCATTAATAAAGATCTAAACTGATTATTTTCTTACCGTGCCACCATTTGTGCTTCTTTTCTGGAGGGAGAAAAAAAAGAGAGATATTGATAATGATACATCTCTTTTTCTTTTTTAATATTACTGTTCTTTATTTTCTTGTTTTGTTTGTTTTTACATTTGGCTCCTCAAATTTTTACATGCATTTATATACAAAACTCAATACATATCAAGGCAGCTGGAAAACTTTCAGAAGATTTCAGAATAAATAATACCAAATAAAAAGACTTTGCAAAACTGCCTATTTTAAATGAAATATATCATCATCATTCAGACTAAATAGAAACCCTCTGGAATGGTGATATTTAACAATGCTGAATAATGTATAAGCAGAAATATTGGTGAATAATGTTGCTATAGCATGACTGTCTGTAAATAGTTTCTGCCAAATACCTGCAGTGATCTGGCAGCTCCTGTTGTCTCCTGAAATACAAAATACAGCAGAGCAACAGGAGCAGCAATATATTAGAAAAAAGACACACTTATGTTTAAATTATGCAAAGAGGAGACGAGCAATGTCATAGCGCAGGGATTATTCATAAGAAACACACAAAGCAGACTAGTGGCTGAATCAGGAATGACCAGATGAAACGAATACAGGCAAAAAGAGTAAAACAATGTGATTTTGATTTAGGAGCAGAATATTGTAAAAAAAAAAAAAAAAAAAGAGTCAGTGTGTGAAGGTACCTGCTCAGATGAAAGGTCCCCGGGGACGACCAGAAAGCCCCGGGCCAGGCTGGGCAGCCAGAGGCAGGCGATGCCCCACAGCAGCAGCTGCTGAACACCCAACAGTCCAGACATGACCCAACTTCTACTGAACACTGGCTGACTTCACTGCTGAGAAAAACGCTCTCTGCCTAGGGGGAGGGACAAAAAGTGTGTGTGCATGTGTGTGTGTATTGACTGGACTATTGACCAACAGACCTGAGCTCAATGTGCAGAAGGCCCAGAGCCTGTAACACTCAACAGATATCTGTGCTCAGTCTAAAGCGTGTTTGGAGGACTGACACCAAACTCACTGGGCATTGTAATATGGCAAGCGTGACACCCGGAGCCTCAAGAAATCATAAAAGCACCAATTAGTGCAACCAGAATAGCTATAAACACAGTAGTAGTAGTAGAAGTAGCAGAAAAATAACTTAATAACAGTTTTATATGTAGGCGGATTCATATTTATATATAATCAATATGTATATTTCCAATCTGCCATGTGTAGTAGTTCAACAGCCTGTTCGCTTAATGTGTGTGTTTACGTAGTTTCTCATTTGCTGGAGAGGAAACAGAGTGTTGTCAGAAAAATCGGAGAGACCCTCTTGTAAGTTGGTTTTAACCCTCTAGACACCACAGTCGACTTAATAAGACTAATAAGGCCAGTTTATATGCATTCAGTTTGTTTCTGCCATTTTTTAACCAATTACACAGTTTGTTTATTATTTACTATTTACCTGAGCATTCAGTATTGTGCAATATAGCATACACAATACTGTCAATCAGTCATTTTCTATACCTGCTTATTCCTCATTAGGGTCACAGGGGTCTGCTGGAGCCTATCCCAGCGCATTATGGCGAGAGGCAGGGATACACCCCAGATGGTCGCCAGCCAATCATGGGGCACACACACCATTCACTCACACTCCTTTTTGGACTGTGGGAGGAAGCCGGAGTACCCGGTGAAAACCCACGCAGACACGGGGAGAACATGCAAACTCCACACAGATCCAGATCCAGGACCAAGGAGGTCTTGAACCTGCGACCTTCTTGCTGTGAGGCAGCAGCGCTAACCCCTGCACCACCGTGTCGCCCCATACTGTCAATACAATATATATATATACAATTATATAATAATATATAAATACAATATATATATATACAATTATATAATAATATATAAACACAATATAGCATATCATTCCAATATGTGATATTTCATGAAAATTCTATTATCCTAGATGGCTCCCGCCCTATGATGTCATAATATGCAAATTAGGTTGGTAAACTTTAGGTTATCCTTTATATTTCTCTAGTTTACAGAAAGTGTCTCTGTAATCACGTTCTAGAATAAAAACTCTGGCGACTAAAGGGTTAAATGTTAATTCTGCCCACACAACAAACAATAGATTTGTCTACTTGTACTCTGATCTCCAATTTGATGAGTAATTCTCATCATCACATGTCTCTGTGGTTTTATTTCTTTTTTAAAACATGTCGATATGTCTGTACAGTAAAGAGTGTTGACAACACATTCAGGTGCTGTGTTCAGACAGATAGGCTAATAGGCTTCTGTTGTTCTTCAGGTTGGTTGTTTTTTAATATTCGTAATTTTGTTATCTCTGCCAGGGCCAGAAGCCCATATTGCCCTGAGGGTCTCAGCTGACCCACAGGGCATACTTCCTGTGTATTGTGAATAATTAGATTGTTGATGACAAATGTGTTCTTGGTAACTTAATTTTATTTATTTAGTTTTTTTTTTTTTGCAAATTCTTCTTTTTTTTGCAAGGTCTTACTACTAGATTTTAACTCAGGCCACTATTAGTCTTGTTTATATTGTGATTTAGTGGTACATATAACATTAAGAATTAAATTAGATGTGGACTTAATTATCACAGACACAGTCTTTGGGCCCCTGAGAGTCTGAGACCTTGGGGCAGTTGCTTGCTTTGCCTGGTTGGTTATACAGCCTTAATTTCAGTTTATTTCTCATTAATGCTAATGTTTGATGCAAAAATGTTAATGTTATTACTGTATATGTATTGCATATTAATTTTAACATACACAATGAATATTCAACTAGTAGAGGTTTATAAAATAAGACACTTTATAATTCATCTTTGAAATTTAGATTAGAACAACACCGTCTTAGACACAAGACTTAAAAAACTTCCTTTACCCTTGTTGTATAGTCTACGACCAACAAATAAAGATAAGGTCAAACAGGTGAAAACATTTTATTCTGGGAAATTGGTCACGTAAATAAATGAACAAATACTTAAATATTTCAAAAAGTCTTTGTCAATACAGATAAATAAACATCACTCATTTACAGCAGCCATTATCCAAGCCTGAGCCCTCCTCCAAAGCAGATGCACTGTGCAAATTACAAAGTGCAATGACTGCCTACATATAAATCAATTTCAACACACATTAAGCACAAAACAAACTCAGCTTATCTATTTTAAAATTCCAATCATGTTTGCTTCTTTGCCATCCACATTAAGCAGCAACACCATTGACTCACAAACTTAAAGACTACAGTGTGTGTTGTGTCTCCCGTGCTATTGGTCTATGCCGTAGTGTGAGCGTCTACTTGTTGAACACGCTGCCTCCAGCGGCTTTGGCAGCAGGCTTCTCCAGGCACGTCTCTGCCCCCGACCTCACGCTGCTGAACACAGACGGGGCCACTTTGCCCATTCGTTCTGAACAGAGAGACACATTTATACTGTTAGATGCACCAATACTAAAGGTCAACAGGTGACCGCTCAGCTTCAACAAGTCATAAAGCTTCTAGCTGCTGTGTTTGAGGGACGTGTGTCAGAGCATGTCTGCATTATTGCTTTTGTTTATCTCCTTTCTGATCAGTTCTTTTGTGAGACCCGGCAAGCACAGAGCAAGAAGTCAGATTCTTACACAGTACATCTGTAACATGATGTAACATTACAGGTAAAAGTCCTGTGTTCACAAGCAGGTTGAGGTATGAGCTTCAATATGCAGAGAAATGTGTGAAGTAGGAATAATTTTATTATGCTTGCCAAAAAATGTGTTAAACCTTTGAAATTAAACTATGTATTCATAGATTTTATATTTTTCAGTGAGACTCCATCTAAGATGGTAAAAAGCACAACAATTCTTCAATTTAGATTGAATTATATACTAATTAAAATATGAGTCTGTTCTGGTACATGCCGCTAAATGCAACTTAATCTTACACACTGTACCTTTAAATAAATAAAAGTATTATCAGCAAAATGACCCATAGAACAGTTTGAATATTATAGCCATCCTGATATTGGTTAATTCTATATATAATATAATATATATGTATAATTGTATATTAGTTAATGTGAAGCAGCATTTTCTTTTACTTGCTCTGTATGCATATTATCAATGTACATAAATTATAACATCAGCATATATTTTATCAGTAAAATATGACTCTGTAAAGTAATGTACTTGTACTGGAACTTGAGTAAATTTACTTTGTTATATCCCATGGCTCTCTGCATAGAAAACAAGGTGATTGACTAACAATTTGAGAAGAAGAAAAAATAAATAAATAAATGTCTAAAAAATAAGAGTAAGAATAGCTCAGTATGACAAACTGAATGGTCGGTTCAAGTTACTGCATTGTGGCCAGGTCAGATTAAAGCTTCTATTATACTTCAGTATTGTAATAAATTAAAACTGTTGATGAAAATAACAAGCAGCACTGATTCTATTATTATACTCAAACCATGTCACATTAATCCTTATGATGCCTGGGGCCTCTCTTATTGCTACGTTGGATAGATAAGTTAAATTTAAGAAGATTCAAAGTTGACAGTTCAAGCAGGAATGAAACGAAGAAATACTCTATATTTAAGGGTAGAAAGGAAACCGTCGTTACAGATGTGTGATACAGATGAGTGAAAGGAAAAACATCAGGAAAAAAAAGGATTTTTACTCACCACACTCTGCCATGACTTCATAAGTCTTACTCTTAACCTCGCCCTTCAGTCCCAGTTTACTGCGGGCTCCTTTAATGTCCTCCACCTTCATTGGTGGACGCTTCTTCTTCTTCACCTCGCCTGGCTTGAAGAAAGAAGGGAATAATGTGGATTTCTGTAGTCCGAACCTGAGACATTATGTTTGGTTTCTGTAAATGATAAAGAGCACGTTTCTAACCTGTGACATGGTGGTTTTAAGATGGTGTGTTGACTCCACGGACTCCCTCCAGTGTAAAACAGCTTCTGGTTGTTATTCTGGCCTGTGTCTTTGTCTTATAGCAAGCTTAACATTATATATAGACACAACCCGGTCCCGGTGAGTCAGTCGGACCCCTACCCTCCCTGCCTGTTGTCAGTGCGTATTATTAGGTGTGATGTGAGGGATGATACAGCTGGAATGAGTCCCCAGTCTTTTACGATAAGCTTACAGGACCAACAGCTGATAATGCAGGACACAACACAAGCGATCAGCCCCCCCCCCTCTGCCGACCGTGGCAAAGATTAAATGTTGGGATGGGATGTGGGCCTTGCAGCTGTCATAAAGGGAAACTGAGGAGGTGCCCACCACCCTGCCACGCCTCCCTGCCGCTCCAGTGGTTGGGGCTGTGCCTGCCCATTCTTACTTGATTTAAGCCTGAGGGAGTGTCTTTTTGAGTGAGAAACATTTCTAGACACTTAACACATTGAACCAACAAAATCAGGGCTGACCCAAGAAGCTAAGCTAAGAAAACCACCCAAGTGTCTTGAGTCACAGGAAAGGCAGTTCACGCCAACATAAGTAACAGGCAACAAGCTGGCTTCAGGTCAAATCTGGACTCACGTAAGAAACCCCCTAATAGATCCTCCATCACTGGCTGAAATGACATCATCTGTATATCAATGACCCATTTACATCCACTCTGACATATATTTAATGTAATGTATGAACATCAGTTGAGTCTAGGAAGGTCCACAATGTAGGAAAACTGACATATATCCTTGAACATAGCACCTTTGACTATTTGTGATTATGTTTGTACAAACCAAGCACTGAAATCTACCAAATCCCTTGAACCCTCTAGTTGTCACAGACGACTTAAGTCGACAAGATGCCACATTGAATAAAATGGCTAAATTTGTCAAAAAGGCCAGTTTACTTGCACTTGGTTTGTTTTTGCCATTTGTTAGTAATTACACTGTACAGTATTGCACAGTATTGTGCAATATAGCATACACAATACTGTCAATACAATATATATATATATAACAGAATATAGCATATTATTCAAATATGTGACATCTCGTGGAAATTCTATAATCCAAGATGGCTCCCACTTTATGATGTCAAAATATGCAAATAATCTTTGCATCCTTAATATCTATGTAAATTTACAGGAAGTCTCAAACTCCTATCACTTTTAAATTATAGCCTTTTGAAATTAAGATGTCAAAATCGAACATTTTAGAAAAAAAACCCTCTGGCGACTCAAGGGTTAAAAGTGAATGAACTTTTTTATATTGAAAAGTCAACCTGTTTTTATTATGAAAACCAACTGGTTGACAGTGAAGATCCTTCAGAATTTAAGTGACTTCCAATAATGTGTTATAATAATCCGGAAAATGATACTTCTACAAATCCCTGTGGAGAAAATAAACATTAAAACATTATTCATGATAAATTAACAATATCACATTTTTCTAGTTTTACTTTCTAAAACTAATGTATGTTTTGTTTGCGCGTATATGTTGTTCTCTCATTTACTGGAGAGAATGAGGTGTATTTTAAGTGGAAGATGGAAACAAGTAGTAAAGGCAATGCTGTCAGCAAACTCCAAACTGACATGATGTGACGATGGACACACTGACTCACTGTTTTAAAACTCAGTGACACATAATCCAGATCTTAAAAGGCCTCAAACCAGCATCTGCTCTGAGTACAATCCTCCAATTATGCCTGCGTGTATGTTTACCTACTCGGGCGAGTTAAAGATCTCTCTCAACCTCCTACTACACACGACTTTAACTATTACAGGGTGTATTTAGACGTCACTGGTGGCTTTTGTAATCAGGAGTGTCACTGCAGTTGGCTGGACAAGCGACAAACACAACAAATGATGCGTTTATGTCAGGCATTATGGCTCACAGGTTATTATGACTGAAGCTGTGTTGTTACCTGAAGATGAGGAGTCAGGATATTATGTATTTTTCAGAGTTTCCGTCTCCTGCAGTTATATGTGTGTGATAATAAATGTCGTGACGACTGGAGATCTATTTATGGACACACAATCATAACAGGCGGCTCTAATGGCAAAGTGCGCCTCTTTCCATGTCTCGTCTATCAGTAACTAATCATCACGTCTAGTGGTAAGGAATGTTTTTTTTTTTGGTTGCGAACTAATGGTGGACCGGAAGTAGCGGAGCTAAACTTCAGAAACATGAACAAAACAGGAATAAATAGTATCTATTGCTGCGAATGTTAACCACGAAGCATTGGCGCATTAAGACGTCTGGTTTTATTTGAAGCTAGCAGCTAGCAGCTAACCGCTAACATGAGTGTAATTCATTAACTGCAAAAAAAAATTTAGGTGACGTTCTTTCGTTATAGTTGAGCTCTACTTCTCACGGGTCTGCAATCAGATATTCTTGTTCAAATTTTTAAGGGATTATTAAGTATAAATGCAAATTCTTTTTTCCATTTTCACATAATGGTTATACAGCTTTCCCTGGTGGTCTAGTGGTTAGGATTCGGCGCTCTCACCGCCGCGGCCCGGGTTCGATTCCCGGTCAGGGAACTCTTTTCTTGGTTTTATATAACCCCCAAAAATCGACACTCAATGTAGTGTATCATATCCTTTATTAGAAAGTAATTTATAATGATAATTTACCTCCATTAATTTCCTTTTTAATCCTCTAGTTTCACAAAATGCTAAAAGCCCTCTTTGTCCTGCTGGAACGGAGAGTTCTGCTGTACAGTAACTGCTGCATGATGCTGTTCTTTCCTCCTTTAACTTTATTTCTTGCCAACATGCCAAAAAACGTCATAATGAAATCATTACCAGCACCGAGCTCATCACAGTACCAGTTTATGTCACTCTCTGTTTACTTTAAAGAGGACCAGCAGTTACATCAGCTATGCTGCACACATCCATCATACACCACATACAGGTATACAGTACACGCATACACATGAAGACACACACCCTTTTTTTTCCCAACTGCTTGGTCCACAGTCACTTAACAGTTTAGAGGTCTATGCTTGTCACATTCTTAACATCAGAGCCTGCTGAATGCTGCTTCATGTCTGAAAATCTGAAGCTCTGGTTAAACAGCCATACAAACAAAACAAAACAGCAAACAAAACACCTGCTGGCATTTTCACTCAGGCACATTATTGTAAACAAAAAAAAAAAGAATCACATAAACACGAAAGGAAAGATAAAAGCTGTGATGCATGGGAAATTGTGCAAGAAACGGTTCCCATATCTTGAAAAGGAGGAATAAAGAACACTTTTGGAGCAAGCGTAGTCACCTTTTTTGGCCCAAAAATAACACTCACAACTTATATAAAAAAACAACTTGAAATGAGACAAAATATTTCAAAGACAAAAAAAAAAAAAAAAACACAGTCAGAGCACGTCAGTAAAACCGTCATAGATAAACTGAGACTGCAGTCTTGTGCATATAGACAGACAACACTGGCTGAGCGGATATTAGAGGGATGTTGCAGTGGTGGCACTTGCAGCCCTACATGTGTAACAGGGTGAGAGGACTCTGTCAGAAGATAAAAATGGAAGGTTGCTGCAAGCATTAATGTGCTACCTCTGACATGAGTAACATTACATACAAGATATACAGTAGTAAAGTGTGTAACTGTGCTGGAAACCATTAGGAGTTGCATCAATACAGTGATTTAAACACTGACGTAATGCTCCTCTAAATTTGAGGTACACACCCTCAGACATACACGCAAACACCGGTCACAGGCCGTGGTGTTCATATATATCGTCTATATGAGAAAACAAAGGACAAAGTTTACATGGAATCCACATCAGGAATACAATCACTTTAGAGGACATGTTAAGTAACAAATGTAACCAACTCCATGAAAAGTTGCATGAAGGTTTGGTGGTCTTTTGTGGCCATTAAGATTCATTTGAATCAATCTGATCTTTGACCACTCCATCACAAAACCATACACGCCACCATTGAAATCCAAACAGTAATAACCAGTGTTACATTTTTTCCCCATTATACTTACATAAATGATTTAACAATATAATATTCATACATGGTGGGAATTCTTTTTCCCGGTGTCTTTAAACACAACACTCACCAAGAGGTGCCATGGAATAATGCAACAGTGATCCAAAGTACCTGGTTAATTACCAACAAAAATGTCTCCCAGTGATTTAAATTAAATCCCAGCTCAGACACGGTTTAGTGTCTGCAGAGTCCTCCAGGAGTTAACAGTAAAGGAAATTCGATGAGAGAATATTCTTCTGTGATCAAAGGGAATCCTATGTTTGAATTGATCGTTTCAGCTCCTAAAGAGGTGAAGTATGTGGACCTGTGGGTTAATGGCAACTGGAGGAAGTTTGATCGTAGCACTTTAGCAAGGCACACGGGTCAAACAGGGATCCCCATGCGAAGCTTCTTTTTCTTCACCGTCTTCAGACCAGTGAGTCGCCGTACATCGTCCTCATCTGACTCATCCATTTCATCATCTGCTGAGAAAAGGATCTAAAAAAACAACAAAAAACAGGGAAAGACACAGAAAAACTTAGAAATAGCTGGGAGGCAGGTTCAGGTACGGTCACATGTTATAAGTTGCCCACATAAAAAACTCCCCCGCCTACTTTTACTTCAGTGATAATTCAGTGACATTCCATACTTTAACGCAAGTGCACACAACAACACTATAAATGTCAAGTAAAACAAACAGTATGGTGTTTAAGTATTTGAATTGGGTCTTTGTGTGAGGTAATGCTGAAACTAATAGAGTAGGGCAAAAAAATATTTAGCCAGGCTTCAATTGTGCAAGTTCTCCCACTTAAAAAGATGAGAGGGGCCTGTAATTTTCATTATGGGTACACTTAATCTATAAGAGACAGAATGGGGGGAAATAATCCAGTAAATCACATTGTAGGATTGGGAAAACTAAATCTGCGCTAGATATGCGTGTAAAGATATTGGTGTGAAGAAATCAAATGTTCGATCAATTATTCAAAAATGGAAGTCATAAAACCACTGATAATCTCTGTCAATGTGGGGGTCCACACAAGATCTCACCCCGTGGTGTCAAAATGATCACAAGAACGGTGAGTAATAATCCCAGAAACACACAGGGGACCTAATGAATGACCTAAAAAAATGACTGACTAAATCCTTTCTGCCCCACTGTGTTACTGCAATACTGTTTCCTCCGACAAAGACACATTCTTGGTAGTTGCAGTGTTTTAATCATCATCAGTTAATGCTGCATTTCCTATAGAAAGATATTCATTCCCTGAAGCTAACACTGAAAAGTCGAAAAGTGTACGAGCCAGCCAGGAGTCGAACCTAGAATCTTCTGATCCGTAGTCAGACGCGTTATCCATTGCGCCACTGGCCCCATGAACAGCTCCTCCTGCTGCAGCCAATAAATGCGCGGCAGCTGAGCCCTGCCCATCCCCCACTAGAATGAAAGCATGCGCTCTCCAGCTGGCTGCAGCGTGCAAGCAGGAAAGTGAAACAAAAGAGAAGCGTATTTGCCTTTTTGCACACTGCTTTGACCATTAAAAGCAGCTTTATATTTCGTTTGGTGATCTAGGAACTTAATGACATTTGATCCATTCACTCACATTTATCATTTTGCAGTCTGACCTGATTTTAGAAATTTAGAAAGAACATTTAACCATGGTTTCTTTTTTAAAATGACAATGTGATGTAGGTTTCCACCTTTCTTAGTCTGATATTGAATTTATTAGGACTTTAATAAGTAATTAAGTCAGTGAATATGTTTAAAGGCCACTTTGTTTTAGGCCTTTTGTTACATTTTGGAATGAGGAAAAGATGATGAAAGATAAATCTGACCATAGGAGATGTTAAAATCCAGTATTTGAGGAGGCACTGCAGGAACAGTAGCAATTCTGTGTCTGGCTTGGATTGCGACAACTCTCTACTCTTCCAAATAAAAAAAATATGAACAAATTTTGTCACAGGCATTGCTTTGCTTGTGACTGCTAAACAGGTTCCACAGGGGGACTGGGGGGAGGGGTAATCTATATGCAAAGGTTTTTTTAGCTCTGATTTTAATTTCATTAACAATCATTTACCTCTGCTCTAATTTTCAGGTGCTCTGTATATTATTTTGGAGTTATAGAACCATTGTCAAAACCTCACTTTCCAATTCTCATGTTTAAATTGGTTCGTTAGTGCCTTTTACTTTCAATTAGTAAATGATGTCCTGTGTCTCGCTGCACCTTTACAGTACAGATGTTGATGGATCTGTAGACAGCTGCTTGAACCTTCTTTAACCTACTTTAACATTGTGTTGTGCATGTCATAATCCATGATCAGATTGAGAAGGCGTTGTGGTGTCCGACAGTGCTAAGACAATTATTAAAATTAGTTTTCACAAAGGGATGGTGGACACTACCTGCCATGTGTTTTTTTTCAGGATTTAGCTTTTCCTTTGTCATTTATTATTAGGCCATTAGACCGAGTAGACCTAGTAGGAGTAAAAAGTGGTGGTTTTGATATATTTTGGACTTTACATTCTGGTCAAACCTTTGCTTTATAACCCAATTCAGACCAAGACCAAGATAAATGCAGGTTAAATCTGTGTCAGTTGGGCTCAATAGGTGGCACACAAATATGTCAAAAAAATGCTACGAGCCAGCCAGGAGTCGAACCTAGAATCTTCTGATCCGTAGTCAGACGCGTTATCCATTGCGCCACTGGCCCCATGGTGACTTCCTCATGCTGAAAACAATAAAAGCGGGGCAGCCAAACCTTGCCCATCCCCCTCTAAAATGAAAGCATGCTCTCTGCATCCAGCTGCAGCGTGCTAGCAATGTGAAACCACGATGGTGGTTTGATTTTTCAAATGTTGAACGCCATTAAGAGGAGCTTTATATCATTTGGTGATCTATAAACTCACTGACATTTGGCCCAGTCTCGAGAAATAGACTAATCACTGTATTGCTCAAACCATTTTGCAGTCCCACAAGATTTCAGAAATGATGACAAAACAACACTTAAACATTGCTTCTTTGATTAAAATGATAATTTGATAAAGGAGTGCTTAGCTTGTGTCTGCTAAACCCACTTCAGACTAACACAGTGATGCAGGTTAAAGTATGAAGCCTGTCAAAAGATGCTATTGAGTGAGACAGAAGTCTAGAATCTTCTGAGCTGTTGTCAGAGGTGTTATCCACTGGCCCACTGTACTGAACCTCACTCAAAAAGCACAGATCGGCAGCTAAAAAACAAACTGCATACCTGATTTCTTCCTCTTGACTTCTCTTTGACCTATACCTCTCATCTCTGCCTCATTATCCAACCACAGGCAGAATAACGATATCACATGTTTAACAGTGTGTTCAGCAGCAATTAAAAAAGAAATGAAGCATGTTTGAGTTATGAATCAAATAAATGAAGATACTTTTTGTTATCAGCTGCTCCAGGCGATAACGGATTCTTTTTATGTCTTTTGTATAATATGAATTCGACCCTTGAGATCTATCTGACTTTTTGTTATTAAATTGCTGTTTATTCCCTAACGTTATATTCTGTTTACTATAATACCTTCAAAGCAGGCTTTACCAATTACTCTCAACATAATAAAGATAGCTTTGCATTTAATCACAGAAAAACGATAGCAAAGTAAGTTAGGATGTCAAACGTGAGGCTTTCCCCCCAAGTTTAACCTTTAATAAAAGGAACTTTTAAACCATTCAAGTCAAATTTTCAGAAAATCCCAAAGCAGGAAATGGAAATATGCCGGTGGTGATGTAACAATCAACATCCCAACCCTTCAGAACGTCTGCCAGAAACGACCAGATGTTCTTCACCTATTCTGCAAGTAACTGTCATTTAAAGCAGAGTTAACCATGGCGGTGTAATGGCAACTTTAAACCACTCCATTTAACCCCCAATGGTGCACACTGATTAAGTTACAGCCTTTACTGTGCAATAAGTCTAATGGTTCAACAGATCCTGGTTCCTATTGGAGGAAAAAGAAGACTTATGAAGACAGTCAAACATTTTCTTTTGACTATGATAAAGACAAATTACCGATTAAAGCCCATTAGTTTGATAAAAGATGCAATTTAAACAATGTGATGATGATTTCCTTTCACCTCAAATGGAAAATATTTCTGCAGGAGCTCTGTAGAGAGAATCCTTAGCAAAGACTACTACTATTAACTGTATGTTACTTGAACCAGTAACTTGTGACACCGAAGACAGTCCACACCACATGCCTTCACTCAACAGACAACTGTCCCTGGTGGTCTAGTGGTTAGGATTCGGCGCTCTCACCGCCGCGGCCCGGGTTCGATTCCCGGTCAGGGAACACCTCTTTATGTTATCTACATAAATTGTACATACTGCATTAGGCTAAGACTTGTATACATGCTAACAAGAAAATATATTGCTGTGAGAAATCAAGGCCTTTCTTTCAAAGTGGGAATTGTTTCATCCCCATTAATTATTAAATAAAAAAAATTATTCATTAATACAAATTAAATATTTTTTTGTTTTTGCCTTACAATTCCTCAATACCTTGACATATGACTGATGCTCCATTGTGATAAGAATGGAAGCTAATGGAAGCCAAACCAGAATAATAGTTTTTTTTATCATAACTTCTGAGTAAAGTTCAACAGAATCTCAATATTGAAAAATCTACTGCTTTAAAGTTAAAAAAAAAACAAAAAAACAACAGCACAGTATTAAGAACTACATGCTATGTGCCACAGATCAACAGCAACTAGAGACTGTGATGAGTCACGAGTGCTTTTACATACAGAAGGTACAGGTAGGGTGGAAGGGTGGTACAAAAAAAACAAAAAGTCCTTTGAGAAATCATTGTTTTTGCAAAAAACAACCACAATTTATCACAAATGAACACAAACCTGACTTTACCAGCATATTAAAAAAATAAATAATAAAAAAAAAGCAGTGTAAAATCCAGTGATTTCTGGTAATCAACAAAAGAGATCCCAATGAGAAATACATGAATAAAAGCAGTCTTAATCAATAAGGTGAGCGAATGACTTAACTTGTTGTAATATATGTATATGTCTGTGTGTGATATAAACTGAATTGCATAACGATATAGAGATATTTCAATATTTTTCTGTGGGTGGACCACTTTTAGGTATAGAGATATTTTAACAAAGGACGCAACTAATTAGAAGAAAAGTGCAGCAAACCTGCTCTGTCTGCATATACCCGAGGTCATCGAGGTAAGCTACACCTACTACTAGGTGGTATGGATAATCAGTCACTGCCTACATCACAATTGCTTCAGTAGACAAAGTCCTGCTGCTCAGGGCAGACCTGTGACATGACTCCATGTGATTTGTGGGTGAATCTGTGGTGTGTGGCACTGTGTGGAGCACAGCTCATCTGCTTTGCAGCCATAAAGTAACTGGGATCACTGATCTAGTGCTAGGATTTGGCAACAATGATCTAGCTCTCGGATGAGTGCCTCCTTAGTATGAGGGTGCCAATCACTACTACAGACGAGGAACAAATTATAATTATACCATAAAATGACCATTCACTGTAAGCAATCTCTAATTGTCAACTCTGGCGTGAGTAGCCATTTCCCTACCCTCTTCTTACCCGTGTATCATTCCAGTGAAACTTACCTCTGACTCTGAGTCATCATGAGACAGAGCTCGTCTGTAGCGCACCTTGCTGTTCCCCCTCGAGTCCTCCTCTCTCTCCTCGAGCTTTGCTTTTGTCCTATGCTTCTTCATAAGGAAATTATCTACCACCCAGAACATGAGGGCCTGAGGAAACGCAGAAGAAATTGCAGTGAATGATGTGTTCCACTAATGGCACATTAATGGACATTAAAAGCAGTAGTTTTCACGTTATCGCCCCACGCTTACATGACAATGGCAACAATATGAACAAACAGGGAAATGGAATCTCACTAACAAAAAGTCAGACATTTTAATATGTCATAAAACTGTATTGCCTGGCAAAAGCTGCAAACACCAGAAACAGCAGACTTACGTTGACGAAGAACGGAACGATGAGCATGACAATAGCCAGTTCCAGGTCAGGATTCTCTATGGGGTTGAGGAGAGCCAGCTGCGACACACACAAACACATTTTACAACAGACGAGCACAGGCATGAGCCGACAGAGCAACGCAGACAGCACGCCATTCCTTTAAATAGAATGTTCAGGGATTGGAAGGAGCCAAATCAGCACATATCTGTTTTAAAGGAAGGATAGTCTGCGCAGTACCATATGCCACAAATTGAAGTCTGAACTCATCTGTTGACTCTGATTCTTTAATGTTTTAATAGCACTTTTTGTCTTTAACCCAATACTTGTTGCTAACTCAAAATGGCAAACATTCCTCTAATTGCTATAAACATCTTTAAATAAAAAGAAAACTTACTAGACATTCATAGTTAGTATTGAATCAGGATGTTGTACTTCAATCATTGTCACTACCTATAAGGTCTCTGTTACAAGGCTGTGATTGCTCTGAAATGCCTTTCAGTTGCACAGACAGCTCCCTGGTGGTCTAGTGGTTAGGATTCGGCGCTCTCACCGCCGCGGCCCGGGTTCGATTCCCGGTCAGGGAACACTTTATTTTGTCTACTTCCCAAAATAGCAAACTGTATCAGAACTGTGCTGGAATATACATATTTATTTGCGCAAAATATCCATTTCAATTTTGAGGAATAAGAGGAACCAGTAGCTAGAGTATGTTAGCTGAACTCTGAGATAGTTCTGACACACTAAATGAGTGTTTCAGCAATCTACTTTTGTTCAATGTGGTTGCAGTTTTGGTTTTTAGCAGTCTTGACATTTTTTTTGCCCAAACCACCCACAATACTGTGCACATGGCCATGTTTATCAAGCTAACAAAACACCTGCAATGTATAAATAAAATTGTTTGACCCATATGTAACATTTATGAAGTTATTATTTTTATTTTTTAAGGGGGGGGGGGGGGGCACATGATTTGAATTTTGTATTCCCCTAAGTAATCTGCGAAAAATATGCACAAATTTCACGGTCTGTCTTATTACTGACCTTCTTCCACTGCGGCATGAGGAGGACCAACATGATAAGGACTTTCTCAAACATCATGATGAGGATGTAGAGGATACACTGGCCCAACCATGCTGTGCACTGCACTGGCTCTCCTACACATGAGCACGAACAAGAGAGACACAACAGATCACTGTCAAAAAAATCTGCTTAGGTATTCACTTTTGGAGCACAGAGCATCATTAGATTTCATTGCTTCAGTGACACACAATCTGTGGAGGGGACACAGGAAAGCACTGACACTGTAAGAAATGACATTGCAGCGTTGCAGTACTAAGGGCAGCTACTGCCCTCCTTTGGGCATTACGGGCATTGTAGGGATGTGGTGGAGCTCCCACTTTAACACACAGACACAAGCTTCTCACCATATTCTCCAAAACGAAGAGAGTCCCACTGCCTCCACTCTACAATGGCACTTACGGCTCTCACCCCGGCATAGATCAGTAACATGCCCAGAGATGCATCCAATAGGAAGTTAATGAGGTATCTAGCAGAGATTGTAAAGTGGATGTAACAGTCAAAAGAGGCAAAAATTAGTGGTTAGGATTCATCACACATCTCTAAATGTGAATCATCTTTATGTTAAAACAATTTCATGCTCATGTATATGGAATGCGCAGGTACAGTTATAGGCAAGATTGACTCACAGAGAACACGGATCCTCTTCTGTGAGGTCTGACAGGTAGACATTAGCAAAGTGGATAAACAGCATCCCAATAGCCTGTTTTGAGGTGTCCAGGAACCTGCAGAGACAGGACAAGTGATATGCTTCAGAAGCACTCCAGTAGGATTTATTTGATGCCTTTGCAAAGAATTAATCTCAACTGGCTCAGCTGCCTTTACCAGATTCTCCAGGGTCTCCTCTCATGTTTGGGCTCCCTGAAGCGTTTCACTGTGGAGGAAAGACGATTATTACTACAGATCACACATAAAAACACAGAGGTACACAGAATCAATCACACATAATCTCTCTCTTTTTATTTAACCATGTTACAACCCTCCTGTTGCTGTTTAGTCTACTTTACTGTGGACAGTTTTTTTCCCCTCTTTGAGAAGGTAAATCATCACAGTTATAAGCTCATAGGGGAGACATCAACAAGTTACTCATCCCGCTTACAGGAAAATTAATAGTAGATACTTGGCTTAAAGTGATAGGCGCAATACAGACTAAATGTGTGTACATGCCTTGTTTAACATGTTGGTCACAGGGGAAGCAGAACTAGTTGATAACACCAAACCATTGATATCTTAATGTCACATGCAGCAGCTGTAGCATGATTATTCTGATGCCATTACTTTCATCTCACTGGCAACAGGGCAATGTTTCCTTTTTCATGGGCATATGGGGAAAACTGGATCAAGCTCTGAATTCCTCAGCATTTGCTAACACAAGTCATAAATTCAGCCCAAAATATAGTTTCACAAGTGGTAATAAAGTGATTAATATTAAGCTGTTTACAGAAGTGGTCTACAACAAGCCAATGTGTGTAACAAACACTGCAGCGACAGTATAATGCACTACTCTGGGGTGTTTAATTAATCCCTGTGTGTAAAGAAGTCAGAGGGGTTTTATGCAAGAAGGCTCATCACTGAACGCAGTGAAATGTCCAACACAAATAAAGCTCTTGCTGTTCCTCACAATAGTGGCTTGTCTTCACACCCCCTGCTGCCCTCTAACTCTTATGACACAGAGATGTATGACGGCGGGGGAGTTTGATTGTGTTACAGCACCACCACCCATTCACTAAAGCGTGCACTATCTTGCGCCTCAGTGTTAAACTTAATTCTGCGGCGCTGCCCTTTTCGTGTTTTCCTGTTAATGCTGCGAGTCATCTGTCTCATTTTCTACTCTGATGACTTCAAACTTAACACACACACACCCTGAGTGCAGCTGGGTGTGTGATTTGTGATGTGGACACAGGCGGAGGGCTGGGCCCACTCCTGCTCAGAGAGCTGCCTCCAGCAAAAAAAAAAAAAAAAAAGGGCTCTAAAGTGCTGAACATTCCTCGCTGCTGCCTGCGAGGCTGCGCTCTGCTGGGACACACAAAACTGAAGCTGCACTCATTAGGTCACACAGCTGTCAGTGGTGTGCCAAAACCCTGAATGGAACCATGACTTACTCCCGAGTCTGCATTTTCTTTCTCCTTATATCGATGTTCCACCTCATACTAACGTTTGTTTAAAATCTAAGTTAGGTCTAAGTTGCCTAACTTTACTTTATGACCACTGTAGTGGTATGATTTCCAGGGGAAATGAAGAAGAAACTTCGTGGACAAGCAGGTTGCGCAAGCAGGTTCACATATTTTTAGTATGCTGCTAAAAATCATTTAATCACTTAATCAAGTGAGACTGTTCACTTTATTAACATTTGCTTTTTTTGTGTGCAATTCGGTTTAACACATGTGAACAAGAGCAGCATATCCTTATCACCATCTACCCTTTTCACAGCAGACAATTTGACATTTCACAGCTGCAAATATACAGGCATAATTAACATTGATGAAGGCTGTGATCTATTGAACTACTGCAGTTCCAGAGCTGTGCTCTCATGAAAGTTCTGCATTTCCTGCAATGAAGAGACAAAATCCCAGTTGTGAAAAAGTAACTTCCCCTGCTTCTGCCCCTCTGAATCCTCTCTTAACTTCAAGATTCTGCTAAATGAAACGCATTTGTGAGAACCACAGCAGCTGTATATTTATTTGCATAGCTGGGTTTTAACCTGTTTATTACAGTGCATATAATTAAAGTTTCAGGGCAGATCAAACTTATTACAACCACAACTAGAAACTCTAGTAGTAAAATCATCTGGTGCAGTGTTCATTCAGTTTCACAGGAGAGAAAGCTGAAAAAATATGCAAGAAAGCCTCCATCTCTATTGTCTGTCTCTGCTATAAAATGTGCATCTTCCCAGCGTGTGATCAATATCTGATTAATGCTATTGGATAATTGCCTGTTTCCATCGGGAGCTGGTGTCAGGTATCTGCCAGCAGCAGAGTCGAGGCCATACTCACACATCAGCGTGCTGAAAGCCACCATGGCCAGAAGTCCTTGCAGGAAGATGCCAAACGAATCCATCAGGGCGCCATTCTCGCACCCCCGGGTGTCAGCGCCTGGGTTCGGGCTGGAGGACACCGACGTGTTGGTGAAGGACACGGCAGACAAACCCGCTCCTCCAGGACCCGCCACCGCCATGTCCCCGACCTGGGACAGCATGTTGACCCCGCTCACGGCCATGGGACACAAGAGCCGGACAAGACGTGGTGATAAAGCCGAGGGCAGTCACGTCTCGCTCCTCTCCAGCAGATGTTGGTCAGCTAATCGATATGTGCAGCAGGGTAGTCTTCTGTGAAAGATGGTGGCATCCTCTCCCCGGCCGGCTCGCACTCATTCTCCTGCTTCTGACACCCATGCAGCCATGGCTGTGTTTGTCATCAGAGAAGTCCCCCTCGAAGCTAAATTCACTTACTAGAAGTTGCAGTGACGCACCACGTCGCTCCCACAGACTCGTGTGCGGACTTTAAGCTCGAGTTGCAGCGTTAATAATCGATAGCTGGTTTAAAGGGTCCATTTCCTGTCTGGAGGTGGAGTGTTTTAATCTTACGAACGGACACAACACATGAACTAGCGCGCGGCTACTCAAGCAGACGCCACTCGTGTCGGGACGTGTTTTAAAATCAGGTTAATCGTTTTTTAGCCAAAAAACAGGTGTAAGTTTCATCGTGAGGTGCTGCTATCACTAGCGGTAACGCATTTAGCTGCGAAGCTAGCTCACTTCTCAGTTATTTTACGCTAACGCTAAGCTAACAAACTCTGTTGTTGCGGACGTTACAACAGCGCGTGCACTTGCCGTTTGTGAATTCAATTCCTGTAAAAAAAAAGCTTGCCTGTGAGTTTAATAAAAAACGTGAATGTGATGAATAATTGCAGGTCACGGCTCGCTTAGGTTCTATATCCAGCTGCTTCCCTGCACAGTGCCCACTCATGTTGACAGACGTAGTGTCATGTGACCTGCGGAACTTGTCCGTAGACATGCATGCTGGGAAATGTAGGATAAGAGACGCGTATGATTTGTTCAGTTTTTATTGCAGCGTTCTCTTTAAATAGCAGTTATAATCTTCAAATATGAAATCAAAATGTGTGTTCCATTGCTTTGAGTACAGCTGCAATTACAGACACATGAGTAAACAAAGAACCAACATAGGTTTCTCTCACACAAAATCAAGCACATTACAAATCACAATACAGAAACTAGTAAAAAGAGCAAAAATGTTTTACAAAAGCATCTTGAGAAGAACCCATTGTTTTAAAACTGCCCATTTATTGTAGCAAACATTAAGTTAATTGTAACTAAATAAAGCAAATTATAACCCATCAATGATATGATATGCAATGTCTCAAATAATCAGAATCCAAATTATTCAACAGAATATCTATTTGAACCACACTGAGGAAAGTTTAGGCCTATTCTGTCCAAATAAATTGTATATTTTGGGGATTTACACATTGCTTATGCAGATAATTAATTCCTCAATAGATTTTTTTCCTGTCTAATCACCCTGTTGCACTAGAAGATATTTTGATTATGTACACTATTTACAAACATGCACTGTCATATTTGCATACCAGCATACAGTGCATTGTTTTGCTTGTGCTTGCATTACAGAATCCTTGCACTGTAAACCGTTCTTAAAAGAGGCTTGAAGTAGAAAGTAATTTGATCTCTTGTTGAGACAAAGGACCCTTTGACATGTGTTGTTAAGTAGATAGTATCTTGATATAATCAGATGGATTTGTAAATGGTATTAACATAGATGTCTGGTGTTCACACTAAAATCTAATTCCTTATCTTGTAGTAACTCATGACTATCCTTTTAAATCTGCTAGATTAGCATTACTTTGGCATCTAGATAACTTGCAAATGGTATCAAGCGTATAGAAATTGTACCCTAAATTATCTTCCTGCATCAATAGGCCAAATGATTTCTTGACGATATAAATACGCATCTAAAAATTAAAAACCACAAGACAGGGACTGACAATCAGTTGTCACATCGAGGTATAGCTTCAAGTTTTGACAGTAAATTTGATTTTGATGAAAAACAACATTTTAAAGTGCTTAAACCTAACCTATCCAGTTGTATTTTCCCACCAAAAATATTTTAACATTGAAATTAGACTTTAGTGTGGAACCACCAGATTACGAGGCAAGTTTACTTCATTTCTGCCGGAAGCAGACAGTATCAAACTCTCGCTAGCAGATAACATACAGTATATTCTAGGCATAGAATATTATGCAAATGCTTTGATTCAGTGGTATTCCCTTTTTAAGACGGTAAGTCTGTCTGGAAATCATTGATGGACCACACCACTAGCAATCAATTGACTGCAATATAACAGGAGAATCCGGGGTACCGAGAAGACACAAATACATTTAAATCAAAGAGTCATTTGAACACACTTTCAACTTAGAAATAAATCATCATGCACCCTGATGAAGTCTTAAGTAAAACACCTTGATGATGTCAATACACTGGATTTAATGTGGGCTTTTAAAATTATTTAAAGGCTTCGTAGTGCCTTTTAATCTTGTCTTTCACTCCTCACCTGTGCCTTTTGTTAAGAGAAATGTTATGGACCCTGTACTGCTCT
Organism: Lepturacanthus savala; assembly: GCA_030544235.1. NCBI lineage: Eukaryota > Metazoa > Chordata > Actinopteri > Scombriformes > Trichiuridae > Lepturacanthus > Lepturacanthus savala. The sequence goes on from CM060463.1 coordinate 10,424,604, forward strand.
CCTCTTCAGTTCTTTTTTTAAAAACAGGGATCAGGAAATGCTGTCGTCCGTCCATCCGTCCCTCTCATGGTTACTCTTGTCTGATACAACGTGGTATTATGCAGGATTGTAAACGATGTCCAGTGTTAGAAAAGTCAAAATGGTAAAATACCCCCCCCACCCCCCAGCATTGATACGCATGTCTCATGTTCATTCGCCATCAGCTACGTAGCAAACTGTTGATAAAATGCCAGCTTGACCCGCTCGATGTGGTGGCACAACTTGATGGCCGGTCCCAGCTTCAGGTCCATACACTCCTGCACCGTTGGAAGGTTCAGCAGGAGAAGCGCCTGTCCATCAATCTCCTATAAGCATATGGACATGTATATGAGATGCAGTTTGGAAAATGAGCCGGTAAAATAATGTTTTGGATTTGCAACGAAAGGAACATTACAGATGTTTAATGCATTTAATGCAATAGAGTGTAATGAGCTTTAATCCTGAGTTTCCATTAAATTGGTGTGTGTTTCTTACTTGATCTAAGAAAATCCGTGCAAGAGGTGCACAGTCAGTGGTCCTGATGAAGCGGACCACGTCAGTAACGCTCCACTCCAGGGGGCTGGTGTCCAAACACAATTTCTGTGGAGGCTCAGTCTTTGACGTCTATAAGCACACAGAAATGGTGAGCACCAAACTGACGCTGTGAGATCTCACAACTCAATGTAACCTTGACAACCGATGGTGAGAAAGGTATCGGACCAAATGCTTCATATAAAGAAACACTGACTGTGTGATCCTTGTTAATTTCCTCATTTGCTGTGTAGAGAGAATTCACTTCACTGTGAAACAGCGCCTTGTTTTCTTTAAGCAGACCATAATGAGCTGGAAAGATCATTCAAAAATACCACTGACATGTTTTAATTAGGAAGTGCAAGGCAGTTTTATTTGATGGGAGGGGCAGAGGGGTGGTATTGTGAAGAAAAAAAAACAGGCTATAATTTTTTTTAATTTACCCCAGTCTTGTTTTGTGTGTGATGTAGAGACATTTCCAAACAACTCTTCGATTGCCATGAAGTTTGATTCCAACATTAGTTTTACACATTTTAAATTTGCCCAAACCCTACAGAAATCAGCCTCATCTGTACTTCTATTTAGTGTTTTTCAGCAATTGTTAACATGTCAACCTGCAAACTAACATTGGGAACATCACAACATTGTCATTGTGCAGCCTCACAGAACCACTAACATGACTGCAGACTCCTTTTTTATTCTTCAGGACTTGCATTACCTTTGGTGAAGGCGGGCGGTTCTCATCATCAGAGAAAGATGGAGAGCGAGGTTTCCGGCGCCGGCGCGTGGGCCTGGGAGTTGCTGGTGGGGAGGGGGATGGCGTGGTGGGCTGAGACTTCCCAACAGATTGTTCAGAATCATCTTGATCATCCTGCAGCTCAGAGCCAGAGTCTTCACTCAGGGAGTCATCTTCGTCCAGGTCTTCTTCCTCTCCGCTGCCCTGGAAGTTGATGAGGCAAACACTCCATTAGCACAGAATCGAGTAATGAAGAATCCAAGTTAATATTATTTTAGCAAATTAGTTTTAATATAATGCTCACAATGAAGAAAAGATGTGTGCGTTACCTGTGGAGACCCAGCAGGGGTGTTGTCCACCGAGGCTGAGGAGCGTCTCTTCTTATGGACAAAAAGCTGCTTCCTCCTCTTCCTTCTCCTCCCTCTTCTCTTCACTCCACCCTCCAGGTTAGTGTGGCCTCCTGGAGGACGGCCAACACGTTTACTTTTCTTCTTTCCATAGTAATATGCTGGTGACAAGACAACAGGCTTACTGACTAATGTTACGTCTAACATGCTTGAAGGATTTTAATTCAAATCACTGAAGATAGGGGAGAATTTTTCGGGGAGAAACAGATTTACTAAATTGAAGCGCTAAAAGAATCAAACTGAATATGGTTTTTAAACATGAACTTTCTAAAGCAAAAGCACTGATAAATATGCAATGAAAGCAGGTCTGCGGAGGATATGTACCGTCTAGAGTGATATGAAAACATAAAAGACAAAAGAGAAATCGTAATCATTCCCCAGTTGCTATCAAATTGCATCAGTTCCTTAACCCCAGCATTGCAATGCAGCAGCAAGCAAACATCAACAAAATATGTGCTGTTGAAATACTTCATAAAATGAAAGAGAGCAATTCTGAAACATATTTTCCTGCACCCCTATACCTGCTTATTATTTGCCTGTGGAAGGTTTTTCCATTTTATAAATGACATTTCTGTCCCTTCATTTCAAAAAACTCTGTGCTCATTACAGGAACATTTATGCACCCATTGATCATTTCTATTCATGTGCAGCACAAATGAAAAGAACCAAAGGTTTCATGAATGAAGGTTTCATGAATGAATCACAGTAGCTTTCTGCCAAAAGAGAGCAAGTTTAAATCAACGTTTAGAATCAAGGTCACATAACAAGCTTCTATACAAATTTCTAAGCTTCTTATGATTAATCAGCGCTATTATTATCACCCGAGGAATCTAGGCTTGACGACCGCCTCTAGTTATATGAACCACCTACTGTATTTGGTCTTGGTGAGGACAGAGCAGTTCTCCGAGCAGCGCTCCAGAACCATGCGAGGTCCAAACAGGTTAGGGCAGCATTCGAGTTTGATGCAGGTTTTCCTGCAGAATTCTGCCACGCGGTCTGCAGTGCGGACTATTTCCACTGTTGCCCGGTAACTCTTTCCCTTGTACCTGATATGTGAAAAGAGCGATTTTGAACTGTAGTGATAAATATTTATGTTTTCCAAAAGCTTATAAAAGGGGTAGGCTTTCAAAAGCTCCCATTATATTCTAGACGAGTCTTCCGATGTGCAGATATTTACATTTCTAATAATCCATCCTAAAATAGGCCAGCTATAAAAACTACTACTACGACTATTAATTTTTAGCTGAGGATTAACGTCTCCTCACTTGGCTTTGAGCGTCTCTCCGTGGCCTTGCCAACGGCTCTCCTGGTCCAGCTGCAGCTCTCTCAGCACACGGCTGGGCTTGTAGGCCGAGTTGATGAGTAGAGTCAATACCTGTGTACAAGAGACATGCACAGGAATATACTTGACGGTTATCTGGAAATCATGGGCTTGTGAGTCTTTCAGTCTTTTCTGGATGTGTGTGCAGCAACTGACATCAAAGTCAGTTTGAGAAAAGACTTTCATTACAGCAGTGGATTTGCAGTCACTACACTTCATTTTACATTGTGCGCCATTAAGTTATTCATCGGTGAGATAGCTGACAAAATGTGGCAAAAAAACCCACATTTCTTTATGACAAAAATGAGATAAAAAAATGTGTCACAATCTAGCATTAAACTAATGTTGTTGCTGTATCAGCCTGTCGAACCTCTTTAAGCACAAGAGCACAGTTTCCAGGGCCGATGAACTGAGGCAGCTCGGCGATGCGTCCTTTGTTGAGGTAAGGCCCGGAGAAACAGCGATGGTTGAAATAGATCTTTGGGCTGCAGTATTTTCCGTTCCCCTGCCCTGCACACGGACACAAAATAAGATACAAATGATGACCAAACAAAATGAAAAACATATCAAATTTAGACTATGTCAGACATATCACCAACCTGTTTCTGACTGGTGAGACACATGCTGCTTGACACTTTCAGGGGATGATGATTTCGGTGGAGCTCTGCTGTAGTGATAAAAAAAAAAAAAAAATCAGACTCAAGTGATGAAAGGCTAATGGACTTGAACCATTCATATCAATAAAGCACACCCATTTCATACTCACTGTTTTTCAGGCTGCACAACAGCAATCTTCCTCTCTTTCTCAACTGAAAAACAAGAAGAGCCCGATCACATTATGTCATTAATTGGGAGGCCAGGATGAAAAAAAAAAAGATTATAATTGTCGGTGCATTAGCAAGCCTGTAACTAAACAGTCATGTTAGGACTTTGTTCAATGTGACGACCCATTTACCATTTACCTGAGGGCTTGATGGGGTAGACGAGTGGATAGCCATTTGTCTCACACCAGCTGACAGGGAAGATGTCGAGGGAGTCCACGTGAACTATCACCTCTGGCATAGGCTGCTTCAGTCCTGGACAAATGCACACACATACACACACACACACACAAGAAGATCACTTCCAATATGCAGTGTGCAGAAAATAAACTGTTTTGACCTATAACAATTTCCTTTATAATCCAAAGTCTTTAATGTCCTACAATGAAAGAGCTTTTTTTTTGTCTTCATCCGTTTAGCATGATAATGACAGTAAAAGAGATAAGCCAAATCACTTTTTTCTTTCAGTTGCCCATATGGTATGGAGGCTTATCTGTGCAAAAAAAAAAAAAACACACGTAACATCACACATTAACTTAAACACATTTTAAAATCACAAGCAAAAATGCAATTGTCTATTTGTAATCTGTTGCCAAATTAATACACCTTAGTGGCCCTCAAAAAACATTTCCTTATTTAAATATGAACCCACATGAACACAATATTGTCTGTTAAACATGGAGCCATAGTAGTTATATCACAAGACAAATTTACTTGTCCCTTCTCACTTAGCCTGGAAGAGCTGTAAAAGAGAGACAGCAAATCCAAATTAATAAAATGAATTTTAGATTTTAGGAATCTGAAATGTTGAGGACAGTCGTTTATTTTTCCATGTTTAACGGTCAATCAAATCAGCTTTGAATCAACTTCAGATGCCCCTTCTCAAGTTTTTGAGTGCTTAACTCTTGTTAATGCATTAATTTAGGAGTTCTTTCCATCTATTTTTGTCACATTCCTGTTGTCTCCACAGGAGAGAGAAAATCGCCTGCTGCGCTAGAGAGCATGGAGGAAGATATTAGAGCCACACACAGTGCTGGAGGTCCAAGCTCTACACGTCACTGCTGCAAATGTGCAAAAAGATTACACAAGTTCATCCGAAACTGTCTCTCAGCACCAAATCTTACCTTCCAGGCTGAGCCACAGATATTGCCCTTTGACCCTGGTAACTGTGGACACGTGAATGTTCTCAGGTGACAGTGGATTGACGGCCTCCAGTTTCATGGCCTCTTTGAAACTGTGCTCGCATTGCTCCTGGCAGGTAAAACGAGAGAGAAGCTAGTTCACACACATTTTTGTTCATTATGAAAGCGCCACATATTAGGTCTCTGCTAAAGCAGAGAAAAGCCACACTGGACCGCACATTTACAACTCATCGCTCTGTGGAAACAGTTTCACATCACTTGTCAAATGTGTGAGATCTCACTTTTCTAGATTCAGTCATGTATGACAGATATTATGCTAAAATCATTTCTTATATTGTGAAATATCTGGTCCTAGGCTGTTTATTATATTAAAATCACATATAAGCTGGATCTGTACATAGTGACCAATAGAGAGCATAAAACTGTGCTCAGCCAGCACTCGTCTTGCACCAACAACAACTCATGTTACGAGCGTGGGTTTAGCCTGGATCGTGTGGTGGGTTTCTTCATAGGTCACTAGACACGGGAAGAAAACCCCCAGTACAATGAAGCCTGAGCAGCGTGAGCTTGGTGTAAAAAAAAAAAAAAGAGGTCAAGCGGCGGTTGACTTACAGTCGGGAAGCAATGCTGAGGAGCTGCCTCGGCCTCGCACTGTTTCAGGTAATCTGCCCAGTCAAAGTCTGGACCCTGGTATCCTGCTCGTGATAAAAAAAAAACACACAGGGATGAAGAGGAAATGCTAGAAAGAGGGGGCAAGGGCAATAAAGGGGAAAAAAAGTAGAGTATACAGAGAGAAAAGAAAAGGCAGGACGGGTGATCTTATCACATGTCATTCCTAATTTTAAGCGGTTTATAAAAAGGAGCGACACGTGACGGGAGCTAACCTGGAGGGGGGCTGAGAGGGAGACCGTTCTTAAGACTCCACTGAGCAGGAAAGATCCCAGGACTGTCTCTGTGGCACAGGAACGAGCGGCCGGCACCTTCTGACTCCTCGATACCACAAAGGTCATCCATTGTCACCAGAAAGTATTGCTCATTGAACACCTGAAGTGCAGAGAATGTCATTGAGGGACACTGTAGCTGTAAAATCTTTTAAACATCCGTTTTGTTTCTCCGAGTTCCTCTGAAGACTGTTTGGGCTGATCATTAAGGAGATCAGTATATGCAGCTAAATAGAACTTTCAATTATGTTCAAACCCAGGTAATTTCCTAGATAAAGACTTCCTAGATAAAGAAAAAAAGACAGTTTGGTAATGAAAAAAGAAAAATAACTGGAAGGTAAACAGAAAAGAGGGTGAAAAACATCACAACGTAGGAGAGACAGATTTGATAAGACAGTCTGTTACCTTGGTGACAGTGGCAGGCCTGATGGAAATAGGAGCAGCAGGGTCAACAGCCTCCAGTTTCATTCCTTCCTTGAAAGAGTGAGTAGCGATGGTGGGCTGATCCTGAGACAACAAAACGCATTATACATTTTTCATCAACAACTATTATAAATGTTTCAGTGCTCGGTTTACGGGAGAATGTCAGAACTCGTTGCTAATGTCAAACTTATCAAATATTGACTAGGTGATAAGCAGGGGGAAAAAAAAGTTCAGGCGAGGAAGAACAAATAAGAGCAGTGTGGCCAGTACCTTACTGAACTCTGCAGTCAGCGCTTCATCATGAGGTAGGTCAGAGATCCTCTGTCTCACCCCCCGCCACTCCTCCTCTGTCCGCAGAGCCAACAGATCTGAAACAAATTCACACTAATCAGCTGCTGAAGAGCAAAATCCGCTGACTGAGTATATTTGTATAATTTAATTATCAAGGGATACTGATGGCAACATACATGAGAAAATGATTTACTCAACACAACGTTTGATTGAACTACTAAACCCAGAGTATATGCCAGATATATACAGGTAAAGCAGAATGTCGCCCTCCACAAACAAAAATCCACATAAATAATGAATATTGTCCTCCCTAATTCTAAAACTATAGAAGATTAAATAAATAAATATGGTAGCTGAACCCATTAAAAAAAATCCATTTTATCCACCCCATTCTTCAATTAAATGACAAGATACAAGTCTAAAAAGGCTATGTTTAATTCTCACATAATTTTCTTTCCAAATCAGCTTTATGGACCACTACTACTGCTAACTTTGCAAAAAGCACAGTACATCAGGTACAACCCCCCCAACCGCCCACACAAATTTAACAATAAAAGTATAGTATTTAAGATCAATAATACTTTAGCTGCACTTGTATCAGAGGGTAGATCAGCTGTGACAGGAGAGAGATACAGCCTACAGTGCTTCTAACAGCGTCCATATTAACCATCTTTATTCACTTGATCGGTGTCTGCAGATCCAGGGTCTCAAAAACAATGATCTATCTTATCCTACATGGAAAATCAATTTCATGGTCTAGCGGGACACCGTCCCATTTAGCATATTGGTCGCTTATATTTTATTAATAAGCAATTATCAAAGTATTGTAAAATATTAATAAAATGCATATAATGTGACAAATAAGAAAGATTAAATAAGTAGTATTGAACATTGGAGGATATGATGTATGATTACCAAAAAATGATGAAATTGAGTGATTCAACATGAATTACACAGTGTAGGGGTAATAATAGGGTCTATGATTGCCTTCTTCATGAAACTAGTATTCAGAGCTGCTTTGGCACACAAAAAATAGATCCAGAAATATTTCTCTGCAGTCTTCCCTTTGTTTCTAAATATATAACCTGACCCGTGTCACTGCCACTGACCTGAGGGAGGCCTGAGGGTGCAGCCGTGCTCTTTAGCCCAGCCTGGTGGGTGGAGGCGTGGGTGGAGGTAGAAAAGCCAGAGGGCTGCGGGTGTGTCTGGTAGACCCTCGGTGCCTACCAGGCGCAGCTTCAGCCTCCCTCCGACGTTCTCCTCCACCTCGGCGGCCCAGGCCAGGCCCGGGTCGACGCTGTCCTGGAGCTCCACGCAGCAGCCTGCACACAGGAGCTCCACTGGGTCTCTGCCTCGCTGGGGCTAGGAAAGGGGGGGGGGGGGGGGAATAAATGAGAGGCTGATAGTGCACAGTTACACAAACACAATTAAACACACGCCTAGGCAAGGCAAGGAATTTGTACTGGGAGAGAAATGCGCTGCATGACTAAGTGGCAGAACTGAAGCACAGTCACTGAAAGCTAACTAATGGCTCTAAAGAATTTAACAGGCTGTACTACAACGAATTTTCTCTCCGCAGCACAGGCTCAGTGACAAAGTAAAGCTCACCGAGATGTATTCTGTAGACTCTAGACTTTATATGTATGTAATTTATTTATAATGAATATAAAATATGATTTAAATGCACATTTATTGCAATCATAATTTTAAACATTACATGTTTTCAGTGTTGGCACAAGTACTTAAAGATAATAACAGAAGTAGCAAAACATGACAGCTGTACAGGATGTGTATGTGTGCCAAGGCTGCACAATAACTCTGCACAATTCTGATTACCTGATAGTGAAAACTGTCAACCTAGTGTTTTCCTAATGTCACTCAATCTTTATTTGTCATATGATCACAATGTAGTCACAGTGAGACGCAATAAAACATGTCAGTTCTATTTTTTTTTTTTTTTAAACTTGCCTCATAACTTAAACGGTGACGCGGAAGTCAGACTTTATTGTGACATTCTTAAGGGTTTTATTTATCGCACTCTGATACAGGAGATCGCACTTGGCACAGGCAGGGGACCTTGAGAGAAAAGAACTGCTAACGCCCCACCCAGGGTGTGACTCCTTGCTAAGGACAGCTGTCTCTGTTCCACTGCCTTACCAACTCCAGCAGGTTGGCAGGCGCGCTGCACTCCTCAGCCAGGGCCTTTTCCAGCAATGCCTCCCAGTCCTGGTGCTTCTCACGCACACCTGCGGGGGATCATGCACACAAATATTAACTAATCTACAAGTTGGGCTCCTGCCTGATTGCATTACTTTTAAATAAGAAAATCTACCAGATTTTAGAGAATGTATTAGATCATCATATCTAGTAGGATTATGCAAACACTTTGCATCTGGTTTATCAAATTCTCTCATGCAGCTACCATATCAGGGAAATCTATTTAGGCTGCTCTGGTATTTAATTTAATAACACTTAATTGCTGTAACAAGTTAACAAGGCCAGGTGCTAATTAGGTTGCATTAAAAATATATCAAAAATCAATGCATAGCATCAAAAACTGTGAAGCTCTTGTCCGTTTTGCACTTTCCAAGCATATTAGCCCTCTATTGCATAGACTTGCTATATAGCAACACCATGCAAATTGCGTTGTTTAGGGCTCTTTAGGGCAGTGCATTCTTTACCCAGAATGCACTGCGATATTCGGGTTTACTGCAACAAATGTGCCCTGGAGGTTCAGAAGATTTTTGTCATATAAAAAGGAGTGAAAACAGTGTTTCCTGGTCATATGATGTGATTGTTTTTTGTCCTTCAAAGTAAAAGACACCAGTTTTACAACTAAACAGTAAAACATGGATTTTATATTAATGCTTTTTAGTAATATTGAGCCAAAGTAATTGCTGCCATATGCTGCAATTACATAATGATTTGCAATAGAGGGCTAGTAGGATTATGCAAACACTGTGCATCTGGTTTATCAAATTCTCTCATGCAGCTACCATATCAGGGAAATCTGCTATTTAGGCTGCTCTGGTATTCAATTTAATAAACACTTAACTGTTGTAATAAGTTGACAAGGTCATGTTTTAAGTGCTAATTAGGTGGCAATACCAAAAATCAGCGTGTAGCATCAAAAACTGTGAAGCTCTTGTCCATTTATATCATAAAACAATAACACCAGAAGGGAAACAGGAATGTTTTAGCTGTGGCACCAGCATATTAGTAAACTAAAATATAATATAGTACTCAGAAAACTGTGGACCACTCCACTGTAGAACCTCTACATACACAGCCGACCTGACTTTGCTTCTTCTACAACTTTAACTACACTTTACGCAGGTAAAATATAAAGTCCAGCCATCAGCTCACCCTCAGGGGCTCTCATGGTTTTGCCATGCTGGTGGCTCCAGCCCACAGGATGGAGGTCTGCCGTCATGATGTCACACCAGAAGTCAGCCCTCCGGTTGTCCTGGTACCCCAGGTACCGCAGCAGCAGCAGCTGGCCACATGTGGTGATGATGCTGGCCACCCAGTAAGGACTGTCGGCCTCCGAGCGCACGCATACCTCCAGTTTCATGCCGGGAGTCAGTCCCGTCTGCAGGCCCTGGTCCACCTGAGACATGGAGAAATATCCATGGGATTGACTTGATTTACATACTTGTAAATGCGTTTTAGTGAAAAAGTGAAAAAACGTTTGACAAGCAACAAACCGATTCAGGAATGGATATAAGATGGGACGTTTAACACCATGATTATATGGATATAATAAGACTGATAAGACTAACCTGTTTTAGACCAGACTGAAATTATTCTAATTCTAAAAATTCTAATTTTATTGATTATTCAATCAATAGAAAATTTTTCAGCAACAGCTTTAATAGAGGATTAAACATTTGAGCTATTTTCTTGCAAAAGTGTCCCAAAACATCTACTGGTTCCAACTTTTTAAGTGAAATGAGTTGCTACTTTTCTCTGTTTTATGTCATTTTCTATGAGTTTTGGACTGTCGTGATTCTTGGAAAACTGCAAACGATAAAGCAGTAAACCAAGAAACTAATCTGCAAACGAATCAATCAAAAAAATAGATCCTCGGGTTGCAGCTCAACATTGTTGTGAATGAACCTGACAGCCAGATCGGCATAGAAGAATATGAATATGCTGTTATTTATAGAAGCTGAGGAACATGTGATGCTGCAGTGACTTGTGCGTTTATAATGGTGATTCCTGAAATGACTGGATGTTGTTTCTTAGTGGACTTAGTTTCTTAGTAACCGCTTTCCACATCGCTAAAGGCTTTACTCGCAGACACATTCCAGAAGTTTCAGTGGCTTGCTCAGTTTTAATAAGAGACTATAGAACTAACTAGTTAGCAGAAACTTAGCTACTGATTATAAACAGCTGGTACTAGCTAACACAAATATGAAATTTTGCTTTGACGGCAGTCAGAACCTACATGTTTGAAGGCGTGATGGGGCACGGACACGGCTCCAGTCTCCTCCAGGTAGTCGTCCCAGTTGAAATCAGACGCATCCTGAGCGGAATCTCCATCTGGAACACACACATCCACATTACTCTTTTCCAGTTTGCTTTCCAACATTTTATCTTGCTCATTTCACGCAGCTGTTCACAGAATCCTTCTTACCAGACTCCAGTGACTCCTGACTCATGCTGGTGCCCCCTCAAGGCCAAGACTAGGAGGAGCAGAGGAGGAACAGAGGAGGATGGTTATTAACCAGTGCGAGAAAACGAGGGAGCACTGGTCCAAAACTCTAGCAACAGGGAAAAAAATAAAATACAGTTGAGGCAGGGAAACACAGAAATGCAACCATGGCACTGAAGCAATCTCCTCTCGGCCTGCAATTAATCAAACCACCACCAGATCTATAGAACTCAACATTACTCAAAACTCTCTGGACTCACTACTGTCTTCAACTGCTGTAATGAGAGTAATGAGACAGTGATGCTGCTGCCTTGTCAGCTCAGCAGTTCACGAGCCAAACTGTAGCAGTTGCACAAAAACCTGGAAACTGATCAAAGCTTACTTCCTATAATAGCATGAATCGTATGATATTTTTTATAATTTAATCAAATAAATGAACAATGCCAGCAACCATGACATTAACTAACAAGAAAAACAACCTGCAACATTAGGTCAAGTCAAGATTCTACAGCCTTAATATGCAAACCCTGCTTCAAGGCCAAAATTAAATGAATCAGCATTTGATTGGATTTTTTTTTCCCAGCCGTTCGAGAAATCAAGGTCTACTGGGTTTTCATAATAGAGCTGTTGAGAGAGCAAATCTTTTCTTAAGTTGCCAAATCAGTATTCAAGTGCTTCTATCTGGCCGTGGACTTAATCGATATAAAACAGGAAAAGCGGTGAACAAAGATCCCAAATTACATGCTGAATTTTCGCTTTTCATTAGGGCGGCGCAGGCTACAACCTAAGTAACATAGCGCATGTTGTGTGATCAGCAATGATTGAGGCTGTGCAACTGATTGAATTTCAGTCAAGATTTCGGAAACAATCTCCAAAATCATATAATAGAGTTGAAACGATATTTGACATTTTTCATTACACAATTTCTGAAAGAGAAAGCGAGTGTGCGAGAGCAACGCAACAAATCTGTTTGACATCACAAAAAACGTGCTGGAGGTTACTCATGCTGAATAAAGGCATTGTGTAACTAAAAAATAATTGTTTGAATAATCAGGATTTCAGTATTGGCGAAAATAACCGTGATAATGATTTTTTTCCTGTAATCAAGCAGCCCTAACATTGATCCCATCCACCATCCCTTCCACTTGTTACACTCACTCATATTTTCTAGAAGCTGTGTTTCTTAGAGCTTCTGTTCCCTGGGAGAGAAGTTTCAAAAAGTGCCTCGTCATGAATGTGGACACACATCGAACTCTGACACATCAAACTGACCCGCAGCATTGTGACGCGCAGATGAAATGAGTTAAATGCAACAAGAGAGTTGGCGTGAATGAGAAAGTGAGGAGCGCTGGGCGTGATGACAGCTGAGAGCGAGGTGTGTGTGTGTGTGTGTGTGGGATGTTGAGGATAGCTGCTCTGTCATGGCAGCTCCATTCATCCGACCTGTCAGGCCCGTCTTTGTCATGTCTGACGTCTCTATTAAAGCATCAGAAACCGACCCCCCCTCCCTCCCGCCACCCGGCCACCGGACCGCCACCGCCGCGACCCCCGTGCTCCGCCAGGAGCAGCGCCGCCTTTCACCCGCGACCCTGCCCCAGACTCCTTCTGTCTTTGTCTGACTCCCTCCAGCACGTACATACACACCAGAGGGCCCCATTGTCTCTGGAGGTCACAGTCCTGACCCCAGAGTGGGAAAAAAAAAAAAAAAAAAAAAAAAAAAGAGCACTGAGACAGAGAGGCTGGTTTCTAACACCTGATGCTGAGCTTTTAACATATATTAGCTCATTTATGACCATGCTGTGGGTTTTTAAGTTGATTCTACGCCTCATTTTTCTAGCTAAGTTAATTGAAACTTTTTTGACACGTCTTTTTTTTTTTTTTTTTTTTTTTTTTTTTTTAAACGTAACATGCAGAAAAAATACAACCAAATCAGATATTTCACAATCCTCTAAATAATTTACAATTTAATTTAGCTGACGCTTTTATCCAAAGCAACACACATCTGAGAGTTAATGCAACACAAGCAGAGGACTAGGCAGGAGAGAGGAAATAATAATGAAACAGTCTCCATTGTAAAGCCTTAAAATTGTGTATTGATTGTGGCGTTTCTGAATACAGTCTCCTGAAACGTCCGGAGATGAGCGTTTAGGCTTTTGTTCCGACAGATTTGGCTGCACACGCTGTAGCTTTTACTGCAGCACTTGACTTTGCAGAGCAACACAGCTTTGGCTTCTACAGACAGGAAGAAAAGCAACTTCCCCTGTTTCATACAGCTACAGTTAATGGCCTGCGTGGACCACAGCTACCAGCAGCCCGCCTGAATCTCTGCCGAGTGTCTGACTGAACCTGAAAGAGAAAAGGGCCAAATGTGCACACACCCACGTAAACACACACACACACGCACACACACACAAACAAACTCTCACAGACAACTGAGATCCACACTACATCCTCTTTACAAGCACTTACTGAATCGTATTCTGCTCGGCACTCAGCACGCTTAACAAGCTTTCTTGAACCTCAGAGGTATCTGGGGTGGAAATGCAATCTGCCACAAAAAAAAAAAAAAAAACAGCATGGCTTCTCTGGTAAATTATATGGAAATCCCGCTTTCAATGAAGTGAAATTAGCAGCTGAAAAAAAAAAATGGCAAAAATGGCATCTTCTGGTCACCATGAGATGACATTGTAATCAGTAATGTAGGAAAACGAGCAGGTTTTTCAGAAAGTGTCATTCACGTAACAAAAATCTATTTTGCAGGACACTTTTGTGCTTTTCTGTATATTTTTCATGGTATATGTTGTTAATTTGTGTCGTCCTAGTGAAGGACGGCTGAGACAAATCTGATGAAACAGTAACAAAAAATTTTTTTTTAATTAATTCACCCTAATTACAAATATATATATAAATTCTCTTTTCTACAGACCTGACAAACCGAGCAGTTAATGTTGATGTTAAGATATCAATCCACATCTGCATCCAATCCAAATAAAATGGAATTATTAGCCTGTAAATCAATTAAATATTAAGATTTAAATCGTCGTGGTGCTTTAAACAGCAACACGTATCTGTCCAGAAAGCTTGGTGAGTCATAATATTATAAATAATCAGCTGAGCTTGCTGTGAATATTGTTTATATAAGAATCCTTTCGTTTTGGTAGCAAGTAGTTCCAATAAAAAAAAAATAGAAAAAATAATGGTCTGAGGGGGAAGTCTGCGATTTATCTCGAATAGCAGGTGTTTTTTCTTATTCTTCTGGAGGTAGGCGTTGCCAGCGAATATTTCAAATGCAGTTTTTTTTTTTATCCTGTGAGCACCAAATTAAAATCCATCCACCTCCTTTGTACGAGGGTGGTGACAGGAATCTTACAGTGTGATGACTCAGTTACCCCTGAGCACCTAAAATAAAATCAGGCTGCACAGATACCACCACTAGACATAATGTGTGTGTGGGTTTTTTTGTCATTAGGGTGAAATGACACCTAAATAAATAAATAAATTCTTTAAATGAATTTGATGCAGGTTTTCATGAGAGAATAATTGTTCCTGCCAGCTTTATGGAATGACTTCAACCTGCCAAAGCGTTGTGAATGCGTTGAAACACCTACAAGCACAGGGCGGTTAATGTGGATATTATGGTTGCCAACAAAGGCTTTTTCACTTGAAGACCTTCTGCTCAGTGCATGAAAATCCAGCGGCTCTGCCAAACTGTCCTCTACTCTGCCCAGTAACTTCAACGCGAGGGCAATAAAAGGATGGAAAAATACGAAGTTCACCCACACAGCAGCATGCAGAAATAAATAAATGAATAATAATGATAATAACAAAATAGATGATTTTTTCATTGAGTTGCAATAGGCTGCTGCCTGTCAGCCGGAGCAGCGCTGCCAGCCTGCAGAGGATCCCTCAAGTTGCACAATGGGGAAGTTCTAAGAAACCACAGAGACGAAATGAGGCTACGAATTAAGTCAACGTGGAAAACTGCAACGGCAAAAAGCGACTTCTCCAAAAACCGTCAGATGGTCCTGTAGGTGAATATTTAACAAAAACGGGAGTTTTTATTTCAGCGTGTGTGTGTATGTGTGTGTGTGCCACGGGGAAAACACACACACACACACACGTCTGCCGGGGCTGAGGTCGCTCAACCTTTATTATGTAAGACTTCGACAGTATAAAAATGTATATAAGCTGCCGCCGAGTTTATTCAGGGGCAAGTCTCTGGAAATTTCCATACAAGCGTTTTAACTGTAACTACGGCTGAAGATCGCTCGGCTCCGGCAGACGGAACCGCAGCGTTCAGACGCGGGGAGATGGGCCGTCAACGCAGCGGCTGTGCAGAGAGAGAGAGAGAGAGAGAGAGAGAGAGAGAGGGGGGTAGAGAGACTACAGCGCCGACGGTCTTAACTTTCACGCTGAGGAGAACATGACAAAGAGAGATTTACCGAATCATCTCACTGACTCTCCGATAAACAAACAGCCGCTAGCCAAAAAACGCGTCCCGGGACCCACGGAACACATGGTCCAAAACCCGCCTGCGTCCGAGTCCAAGTTACTAAAACGTCGGCGGGGAGGGAGGGAAGGAGGAGGGGGGGTGGTGGAGCAATAAGAAGCGAGCTGACGAGCAATAAGGGCGCTTATACACTCGACCGAACCCGACTCGTCTTTTTGAGAGACGGGAAAAAAGACGTATGCGCCGCCACCGGGCCAAACACCGCCGGGAATCCCTGCCAAACAACACGGAGCACGTGAATGTTTAGTCGCGAAATTCGTCCCTTACCGCTAAGTAGTTTTTCCAAGTGGGTTTTTTTAGATGCCGATCCTCTCCGCCTGCTCTCTCTCTCTCTCTCTCTCTCTCTCGGCAGCAGCAGCAGCGTTTTCCAAAGCAACACCACGCGAGGTGGGGAAGCGGAGACCCCCGGCGGAGCGTTTCAAAATAAAGCGCTCGTGCTCGGGCGGCCCGTTGCAGCGCGTCGTCTAAGCGACGGTGGCGCTTTTTCTGTTGACGCCGACGCCGCGAGACTTCCGGTGTCGCTCGCGCAGCGCCTCGCCGGCTTGACGCAGCTCTCCGTTCACGACCTCATTCCAATATGGCACAAACCGGCCACTGCGCATGCGCCGCCGCCTATATGCCTCTGAGCCCGGCTACATCACACGCCGACTTCCATCTTCACACACACACACACACACACACACACACACACACACACACACACACACACACACACACACACACACACACACACACACACACACACACACACACACAATATATATCACACAACCAGAAAATTCAAGAGCAACATTCTATAACACGCGCAACTACACAGTAACAAACACCTGGACGGCTCCTGTTTAAGGAGGGATGATTAGTCCTATCGTTTTTTTTTTATTCCCAGCGGAATAAACACAGTTCATCATGATTGAGCTGGAATTAATTGAACATAGGCTAATCGACCCACTTTCAATAAGTGGTGTGTGTGTGCGTGTGTGTTTATAGGCAACGAGAAATCCGTTTCTTCCTTAACCAATTAGCATATTGATTTTGTTATTGAAGATGACCTCGAGTTGCCTTTACCAGAACTGGCTGAATGGGACATTACTTTTAATTGTTTTTTTTTTTAGTTAATTCACAATATCGCCCAGGCGTAATGACTGGAAACATATTAAATGTCACTGTTGGTTCGGTACTTCTGCTGCACAAGGATCACAAGTCGTTCTTTTTTTTTTTTGGTGTGTGGGGGGGTGGAACTACTGAGAATCTGCGCTTATATTGTGGATGTAATGCTCAAAGTCCATCTGCAATGCATTAAAAATGTGCTTTCTATATGAAATTAGTGCATTTGTCGGGTTTTTTTTGGAAAAACGGTTCCAGGAGCCTACAAACCCAAATCTGTTCCCCGAAACATTTTTTTTTTACCGTTCACTTGGACCGTGTAGGCTTCTACCTCACATAATCCCGCACAATAGACCAGCCCTTTGGATGCCTAGCGCAACAAAAGAAAAGAATATCCGCGTTTTGCATTCGTTGAGGTGGAAGCAATACAATAAATGTGGGCTTTGCGGAAAAGCGATCGGTGAAGTGTCGGAACAATCGGATGGCCATGCATGAATAAAAAAAAAAAAAAGGCGGGGCAGTCATCTACTAAGAAATTCATCCAGTCATTTTTATTAAAGTGTGTAGGTGTTCTAAACTGCCATACACAATACTAGAAAACTGTTATACAGCCATTAGATTCAGTAAATGAACATTTTTTTTCAAAAAAAGAAGCAATTATTTCGCTTTTTGGATCAACGTGGCAATGATGTGGGATAATTTTTGAGTCTACAACTTTAATGTTGCATTGGGCTCGGGGCTGTTTGTGTAAAGGCACATTTCAGATCAACTTGAAAAAGGTTCTTTCAGTGCAGGTGACTGTTTTTTGCGTGTCGGTCATGTTTTGTGTTTCCTCTCCGTCCGGATCCGGCAGCAGCAGCCGGTGGAGAGATGCAGCCGGGGACAGGGGGACGAGGACAGGTCATTAAAGCCGTGCGCACTGCAGGATTGTCTCCTCGCCTTTCCTTTACACGTTTTACACGGGGGTGTAATTATGGCACCTGACCGCTAGATGGCGTTAAAGCCCGGCAGGATTTTCCCTTTCATACGAAAAACCCCCTCCCCCCTGTGACACTTGGAACCTGCAGAGGAGCTGTGACAAGAGTACCACATCATAACAGCTGGAATGCATAGTAGGCGAGTCTTTATCCACTTCTTATAAAGCTGCATTACATATAAAGGTCTACAGCAAATATAAAAATACTTTCATTGGACACTGTCTGACAGTAATGATGTTTTTTTTTTATTTATAATTTGATGTAAAAGATTAGAAGTAAAAAAACAGTACACCCATAACTCAGACCGCTCACGGTAACGTATATTATGTTCCACATACATTACTATTATCTTCATGTTAAAAGTTCTACATTCAAGTAATTTAACATATTTCAAAGCCCTACAATACAGTGAAATGCCCTTCCCCCCACACAAATTAACACATCCTTCAACATATCTAGATGCACAGGTATAGTACCGTTACATCGCTGCAACTTTTTTCAGGAAGTCTAATGAAGAGTCCAAAATAGCTGATGTGAGACCATGAACATTATGTTTTTAACAATTAATTCCTATACTACGGTTCGACACCAGTGGCACATAATTGAAAAAATGTACAAATCATTACACAAAATAAAAGGTCTCCTTTGAGGGTATTTGTATATTTAGAGTCTGGGTCTTGCTTAGAGCATCTCCAGTTGAGGGAAGGGGGGGGGCTATTCAGCTTCACGATAACCTTACTTTAATTTGGAGGGAATTAAGTCCAATCCCCCGTACTAGGATTCTTTCTATGGTGCATATATATGACAGCTAGAGGAATCAACTGCTGATTAATGCAGCAACAGACAATGTTGTACGGAAGCACACACCCACACACATGTAGTAACACATACACGCACGCGCGTGCACACACACACACACATATATATATATATATATATATATATATATATATATATATATATATATATATATATATGTGTGTGTGTGTGTGTGTGATGTGTGTGTATCTAAATAAGAGCATCATGTTTGTGTTTGAATTTAACTTTCAAGATACAGTACATTAGATGATTTGTATAGATTCAAGGTGCAATCAAAATTAATACATGACATGTAAGTTGGAAGAAAAAAAAAAGACAGAATGCATTATTGACTATCCCTCTCCAGCACAGACTATGGTAATGCTGGTATCTTAAATATCTTCCTTAATTTCCTGAAGTGTATTATTCTTTTATATGCCTACACAGTTTGACAACTGAGACAGGATCATTCATTCAGATGCCTGTGATAGATGGAATCCTGAAGTCATAATTAAGCCCAAAGCTTTTATGTTCTTTTCATCCATCCAGTTGAACTTAAACCATCAAACGATATAGGGGATACGATACGACAGCCCTCGTTTGGAGTGCAGGGTTTTGACTATGTTCCCAGGGCAGCCGTTGAGTCTTCATTTGCTGATCATGTCTTCCAGTCTGGGGTTGACAAAGGAAAAGCCAGCAAAGGCTGCCTGATCCATGGAGTCGATGAGGTTCTTGTCGGCGTGGGAGAGGCGTGGCTTTTCGCTAAGGAACTCTCGGTCAAAGTTGCTGCAGTCACCAGGGGATTTCTGAGGGTGGAAGGATTTCAGTTAACTTAATATCAAAAAGCATACTGAAAGCAATTGGCATCCTATATGCATGCAAAGATATATACACAAATGGATTTCAGATACTGCATTTTTTGTTCAGAGGGAAAAAAAATAAACAGACTCTTACCACTTTTGGTTTGAAAGGTGGATCCACTTCTCTCCTCTCCAGAGCCAGCCAGTTGATAGTTTTGAAGAACGGGTGTCCACGGATGTCTCCCACGACACCTAGCCTACGACTGGGATCTCGCTCAAACAACTGGAATAATGATGATAAAAGCAAAGAGGAAAAGATGGCAACCATTTTGATTACAAAACAACTCCAACTCCCTGTAATACCAGGCGAAATGCGTATGATGTAAATTATCCCATTCTAATGTCGCAGATAATGTAAGTGTAATGTTAGTCACCAGTTCAATCAGGTTCTTGGCCTCTTTAGTTATCCATCGGGGGTAATGAGGAGTGTCCGACCTGATGGACTCAAACAGCTCATCCTCATCATCGCCTTGGAAGGGTGACTGACCGATCAGCATCTCGTACACAAGCACACCGAAAGACCACCAGTCCACTGAGAAGGTGTACTTCTGTCCTAACAGGATCTAAAATAAGACACAGTTCAACAAGATATATCAGGAGTAAGTCAGGAGAACATGAACATATACTGTCAGAGAAGGGAAGGATCCAGCTGTTTTTCAATATTGCAGAGAGAAGGCATTCTCAAAACAGCCACTAGAGGGCCCACAGACCATGACAGATTGAGGGACTGCATGGAGAAATAGAGATTCACATAATAATTCTACAAAATTGCAGAATGAATATTTTATAGATTTTAATAGAAAAGTGGTGGTATGAAAAACACAAAATGTGCTACCATTAAAGGCCGTAAACCTTACCTCTGGTGCGATGTAGTCTGGTGTCCCACAAAACGTGGTGGCTCTGACCTCTCCAAACACGTTCTCTTTACACATGCCAAAGTCTGCGATCTTTATGTGTCCGTCCTTGTCCAGCATGACATTGTCCAGCTTCAGATCTCTGCAGAACGACACAGAAAGAGATGCATACAATGTACAACTAGTTCTGTCACAGTATATGAAATACTACCACTTGCTGACACCAAAAACATTTATCCAGCCTGCTCTGTTGCAAAAACAGGCTGAAGATGGTGATTAGAGGCTCTAGGACAGAGTAGCTGTTACCTGTAGATAATTCCTTTTCCGTGGAGAAACTGCAGTCCCACGATTATCTCAGCAGCATAGAATCTGAAGGTTGAGATACACAAAACAACCATTAAGCACAGTTTTACTGAGATCGAGATCCAATGATACGGATGAGAATCGCTGCATTAACTTGTAGCTCCTTATATTGTATCCCTGCATACTTACGTGGACCTGTTGAGATCAAAGCGGCCTTTGTCTTGAATGTGGAACATCAAATCGCCTCCATTCAGGTACTCCATTACAAAGAAGAGGTGCTCCTGTGTAAACAACATATTGTCAGCTCTCACTGTTGCAGGCAAATGAATGACAGATGAATAGGAGATTGACAGAGGATGAGACTGAATAGATTCAGATAAGGGGGGTTGGAAGGGAGTTCTTCGTCAACAGCTGGTGGTCTTGTGGTAAGGGAGCTGCCGTTTTTCCTGTCCCTGTTGAGGAACATGCTCTCACAGCTTTTAATAGTAGAAATGTCTATAGGTATGTACTTACTTTAGACTGGAATGTAGAGTAGAGGTGTGTGAGGAAGGGGTTCTCCCAGGCAAGAGCCAGGACTCTCTTCTCGACCATGGTACACTCCACGTCGTCATCCATGAGAACGACGTCCTTCTTTAAAACCTTCACAGCAAAGAACTGGCCCTGTCCCTTCAGCTCTGCCAACAGCACCTAAAATATAACAGCACTTAGAGTCTGTAGTTCAGTGTGATCACACCAGCCCCATGCAGTGATTGAAGTAAAAACACAAGTTATTTTTATCTTCTTTTTTTTAAACCTGATCTATATCTCAGAAAGGACATAAGCCATAAGTATAATGCAAATTATATGGTCTTCTGCTTCTCCCGTTGTACCCAAATATGTCAAACAACGTTGACTGTAAGAATTTAAACATTGTCCAGCATTTAAGATTTTGTGCTCTTCGTTTAAGTATTTTTACATATTTCCTTTAGTTACTAACGTCAATTCTAAAGTTTCTAAATTGCACAAAAAGTTGCAGATATGGCCCATTTCTGTCTGTCCTCCTGCCATTCTTATGGTTATATTTTTTTCAGGTAATGTTTATCTACAGGTCTGACTTTTAAGCAGAGTTATTTTTATTTTGCCATTGTATGTGTCATATTTATTTTTAATCAAGGAAAAGATGTAGAGATGGGGACCACAGGGGCCTACCTTGCCAAAGCTGCCTTTGCCTAGGACTTTGTGGAACACCAGGTGGCTCATGGTGAGGTGTACTCTTGGAGTACGTGGGGCTGGGGTTGGGCTTAAGCCCTCAGGAGACTTGTCACTGCCATCTGCTATAAATACACATTCACAAAACCAGAGTAAACACATATACAAAGCAGAATGCAAATATTCATGCAAACTCAATAAAAGAATAGGACCTGAGAATGTAACACGGTGGTGCCCAATCCTGCTCCCGCAGAGCTACTGTCTTGATTTAATTTTCCTTTTTAATACTGTCCCAGTGTTTTAATTGTTAAGCTATCAATCATTTTGGTAAGGGCTTCATAATGGGTTAATGATAAGGATCAGGTCTGTTAGAGTGGGGAGATCCCTGGAAAGAAAAAGCAGGGCAGTAGCTCTCCAGGAGCAGGAGTGAACACACCACACCTATTTTATCTCCAAAGATAAAAGTTGTTTCAAGCAAAAAAAAAAAAAATTCCACTGCAGTGTATGCCGCAATGAGCACATCTTACCTTTAGGGTCTGCTGTTGCTCTTTGGATATCTTGGTAGATACCAATATCAGCTGGATTTGGCTCAGACTTCTTCATAGATTTCTAGGGAGGAATATGAGGTATCAAAAATATTCTTGACAATGTACATTCATAATCAATAATCTGTTCCTCATCCTTTAACACTGTTTTGTGTAACACCTTCACATAGTCTACATAAACTACAAGTCATGCAGTTCGTCAAGGTACAAACCTGGCTGACTTGAGATAAAGCCTCAGCCAACAGTTTCTGGTTGATCCCACACAGATTGGCCACTTTCTTCTGACAATTACCATGTACGTTCATGCCACAATCTGGTCATATGTGTAAAAGATGGATTAGTGAAGTGATGGAGGGGAATCCAATGAAATAGTAAAGGCAGAGCAGCAGGCAGATATGACACTATACAAACAAAACATTCAACTCACCTTCACATTTAAGGCCCTGTTTGTATAGACCCCACAGTAGACTGCCACAGTGTTCACAGAAGGTGGGGCTCTTGTAGTTATAGTGCTTGAAGCGATGTGGCATATCGATCTTGAAGCGCTCTTTCTGGAACTGCAAACACACAGAATTTAATTCATAGAAAGCTGCTATCTGATAATTAAAGTAGGCACACATGGGACTTTATGCTTTTGTGAGTCCTAGTTGTGTTTGAGTGGCAAATAGAGTCAATATACTCAAACAATGCTTAAGCAGACATCTCAGTTGATTTGAATGGGAAGCTTATATTGATGCTCTCTGTAAACTTGACCATGGCCTGTTTGGTTGGATCAGTTATTATAAAGATAAAGAAATAAATATAGATATAGATAGATAGATATAAAGAAAGCAGTGAAAAATGTTTTAAATAAGGAAAACAATATTATTATATTGTCCAAACTATTGACTACTGAACTATTTCATAATGGTGATTAAGTCATAAAATAAAGCAGGATAAAGTCAACATTGAAACATAGCTAGGAAAATCATTAAGCGATCATTGTAAAACATAATGGCATTGGAAAACATTAACTTTTCTTCTCACCACAGTTTCACGACTGTTGGTTGCTGTTCCAGTGCACCTGCCGATGATTTTTTCTATGCATTTCTTATGGATCGCCGCATTGCATTCTGGGTGAAATTAATGATCAAATATTATAGTGATGTGAAGATTCATTTAAGCTACAAATGTGCAAAAGGATAAAATGTCATCGTAATTAATGAAACACTTACGTCTGCACTTGTAACCTTGCTTATTGAGCCCCCTGTATGGGATGAAAAAAGAGGGTTTTAAGATTTTAATGTATGACAGAAGCAAAATGTTCTTCCATTAGTGGAGCCAAGACAAATATGGCTGCTGATACTGGAACCATTTACCCAAGATGGTTTTCTTTGCTTGGTTTGTGGTTATAAAAGAGATATACTGTAATTAGCATCCAGATAATTAGCAGCATATGAATAAAGGTTCACAGTCTCCTTAACTAAACAGCCATCAAAGTACATTTCTACTGTCTGCACACATTCTTCAATGTAATATGCAATTCTAAATAAAGCAGGAGAGTCATGTTACCCCAATTGTCACAGCAGTAACTTCTGGGTTTTATATTCATTTAACTGGAAAATATCTTTTCCGAGAATAAGTGGATATGCTCTCGCACGCAAACAAAGATGCACAAAGTAAAGATAATATATAAAGCTCTATTTTAGACAACATCAGACTTCCTCATGCCTGTCTATAACAGGGGGTAGATGCTGCTGTAGTTTGGGAGATAAGGGAGGAGTTTGGCTCAAAAGTTAGTGCTGCTGACATAGAAACATAAAATAACAGCCTTGTGGGATTTCCCTTCCACTTCCTGAGACTTTTGAGGAGCTCCCTCGGAGGCCGACTTTTGTCTCATTATGTACCCAGATGCAGTTGGTGACAGTAGAAATGTGATAACTGTAACTGTAATTACTGCTGAACATGTGGTATCTTAACAAAAACCACTGCTGATAAACAGAACACCATTAGGAATAACATCCATAGTGTGACACAACAGGTAGATCACGCTTTAAACACACTTTCAAGGACACTAACTGAGCAATGATTCCAATGACTGTTGAAACTTTAGTCAAATAAGTTATCTGTATATTCCATCTTTTTGGATTTTAGCTCCAAACATCCATAGTATCACTGACAGAGTGACAGATACTCAAAGCATACTTCAGACCAAAGTGAAAGTGGCATTTGATATGCTAATCAGCTAAAGTAAACACACGTATGGGTGACAGGTGTATCAAAGGCTGGGCTTGCCATCTCACCAGAGGAACTCCCTGCAGACAGAGCAGAAGGTGGGCTGGCCGAAGAAGGTGGCGCAGAACTCATGGTTCTTGATGAGGTGAACTTTGGGCTGCTTGAAAGCTCCTCTCCTCCTGTTGAGGGTCGTGACCCCATCTTCAGGAGAAACCTTCATCGATGACTGGGATGCCACTAAGGGAAGAGATGAATGTATGAAATTACTATATTTCTACTTAAATCTTCTACAACAAATACAAAGCAAATGTGTTATTCAAACCATATTCAAAAAGACAAATGATCTGAGAGTTTAAGTTCATTATTTTTAACAATCTGATTTCTTTTTACAACCTAGCCATTAGCTTTACTGGTGTTTCATAAAATGAGAGAATTTCAGGCATTGTCATAAATCAGTTCTAAAACGCTCTTATTGCTGCAGAAGGAAGCCACGGGGCTACTACTATTGGCGGGTAAACAAAAAATGCCTGCCTGGACTCTGGCTGACAGGGTGGGGTCAAAAGTCACAGAGAAGGCAGTAAAAGAGGCGTGAGAGAGGTAAACAAAGAAAGCAGAAACTCTGGAAGACAACCAAAAGATAGGGAGGGAGGGTGAATGAGAGGGAGATAAGAGGGATGATTATAAAAAGAGGAGTTGCCTTAAAGAGACAACTGATAGGCAGGAAAAAGCAGTAAGACATGAGGGAGATAACTTATTTCCCCTCTGCCATTCTACTGACAGATATTTGTGTTTGGACAGTGCTTCAGTGAGCCGAGCCAAAAAAAGTGGGAATGAGAGAGAGAGAGGGTTGGAGAGAGACGGACAGATGAAGCAGACAGCGTTGAGGCCTGTTCACACATGCCTAAAAATACTCTGGGCTGCTTTTCAGGAAACCTGTGGAGTGTGTAGGAGGGAGCTGATAGAGTATGGGGCTCTTTCATAACAGACGTCAACCCCCTTTCCTCTTGCCCTTCCCAACGTTGAGCCATAAACCCAGACTTCTGTCACACAGGAACTCCCTCTAAACAGAACCTGTTTGTAAATCTCACTCAATCTTGCTCCAAGTTGGCAGACAGTGATTACTGCTGTAGATTAGCTTCCCTGTCTGGGGTGGAGATCTAAGAGCTGACTAAAGCACTGTCAGCCACCACTGCTCTGCTCTGCTTCACTTCTGCTTCTAATAGCTTGAAGCAAAACTAACATAGGCATAATAAAAGCAGTAAAATGACTATAATATAAAATAATAGAATTTAAGCACAGGTTGCAAATGCTGGATCCCTTGTGTAGCTATTCAATATATTATGTGGCATTTGCATGAAACATGAAAATGGCCACACCTGCAGTGTAAGGGAGCATGAAGTAACCATTAATTAATGACTTGAGGTAGATGGTGTAATGCAGGGCAGTAGCTGCAGTGGATGGCAACTCCACATTCCTCTGCAAGACCTAAAGTACAGTAATTAACATGGTATGCTGCTGTGTGTAGTAAACACATGGAGATTAGCACCAGATGGATCCTAGCTGCCAGTAGAGGGCACTACTGGCAACACAGCTACTTTTTTGGGGGCTACATGGGAGAGGGAAATAAAAGGGGGGAGGTGGTTTTCCCCAACAACTGTAGCCAGCAGGCTATCTTCTTCCATGTAGAGCACCACTCCCTAGTGATATAGTGGTTAGGATTCAGCGCTCTCGATGCTGCAGCCCGGGTTCGATTCCTGGTGAGGAAATGCTGTTTTAAAAGCCTCAGTATACATATTCCACTCAAACAACTTCTTACTTTAAGCGATTGGGTCCTCTTACAAGATCTCAAACTCTCTTCCAGAACAATTTTGTAATGAGAGATTCATTTTTCATCTGTGCTTTTCTCATAGGTTTGATCTGGTTTGGGCTCAGTTGGAAAAGGCGATCATAATTTTCAGATACATATACTCAGGTTTAGCAATATGAAAGTTGAGTGAGGTTGCTTGCTTTAAACTGCTAATCTGTGACCAATAAAACCTGGTCAAATCACACAATCAGTCCTAATGAAGTTGATCTGCTAAACTCTTCATAAATAATACTTACTTTTTTAACTTTAAATAAATGCTGCTTATTTATTCATAGTCAGGGGCTTTAAGACTGTGTTTCTTAACGTGGGGACCGGGGACTACCAGTGGTCCTTGAGGGGGATTCAAAGGGGCCCCCAGCTAAAATAATAAATTATTAAATTTCATTATTTTGTCATTTTAGACAATTTTGAGATAATCATAATTTCACAAGCATCTCTCCATCTGCAGTGAGGCATTTTATGGAATCCTGGACAAAACTATATATAACGCCAAAAATCTTCTCAGATTTGGAGCAGAGAGAAACTCATCCAAAAGGTGGTTTGTGTCCTTGAAATGAAAATGGTTGAGAAGCACTGCTTTAAGATGCATAGGTTTTACCTGCATCACTGTTCTCAAGGAAGAACTGCACAGCCATCTGGACCCTCCCAGAAGGATGCAGGTCCACCCAGAACTCAGCATGGCCACTGGTCTTGGACTTCTTACAGCGTTCGGCCAGCACAGACACTCCGACAGTAGCCTTGGCCAAAGGCTCCTCGTTGCTCTGCATGAGGACCACTTCTATGACCCGCCCCTCATAGATATGAGCATCAAAACTGGACTTCCAGGCTGGATACATGGTGGGCTTCCTCTGAACCAAGGTCTTTCCTCTCTCTGTGAAAGAAAATTGTCATCAGCTTGGGGGCTTTGTCTTTTACTTGCTCTCTTGTGAGAGTCACAGCACAGTGATGACTGTGGTAAAACACCCCTGAAGGTTGGAGAAACCTTATTTAAATGATGATTGCTTATATACATGTGTGCATCTGTACATACCTGTGTTGACAGACTCCTTCATCTTGACAGCACAGATGGGAGGGTCGGAGGTCAGAGGAGAAAGAGCGCCTACGTCATAAGCATTGAAGGCAATACGCAGGAAGGGTGCCATGGCGACCACTCACCTCAGCCTCCTACGACAGAGACAGATTGGCGGTTAGAACTTCCCAGACAGACATATGCTCATCCTTTACTTGGCTTGCTCAAGTCCTGCACTTAAAAACAAGGAAGAGGGCGAGTGTCTATCAGCGCCTTCAGATGAGAACGAGAGAGGAAGTATAAGTTTCCAGCTCAAGGCACAACTCTGGAAACTACCTGCCAGTTAAGAAGGAAAAAGAAAGAGTGGGTAATCCCAAATTGTGCACTTGAGAGCAGGATGAGGGAATTAGAAAGAAGCAGAAAATCAAAAAGGTCACAGTTCCAAGAAAAACTAAGCCACAGTGTTAGGAAGAAAGAGGAGCAGACTACAAGACAAACCTCAGAGCCAAGCTACGGTTTTCACACTGATTTTGTGGTGAGACACACAAGACACATGCATTTTATCCAGTCTATTTCCAGTGCATTCTCTATTTATTTGGCTGTGTGTGTTTGTGTCTGGGTTGTTTTTATATTTGGAGATAAACACTGCAAACTGCCAACCCTGGCATCAGCCTGTCTTGCTGGATGTAAATAGATCAATATGCCATACAATTATATATTAAAGGAGGAGGTCCTGGTTGTCTTGTTTTTGCATCTTTGTTTTCAGTTATGTTTCAATATTGCATTTCTATTAGGGGTGAAATCCATAGTTGGTCCAAAGGCCTTCACCATTCTATAAATCTGTTTTTTGATGCTTCATTGGATTCATCAATGTTTTGTTTTCTTAGTTTTCAGGGATAATGTCTTTGTATAATTTCATCTTTTTAGTGAAGTTCAACTAAACGTCTGAAGGCCACATCTCAGAGTATTAGATCTATTATGTTGACATGGATTAAATATCATTTTGGAATAATTTATAAAACTATTCATCCTCTTTTGATAAGTATATTAAGTATATTAATTTACTGAATTCAACTGAAACCGAAAACCCAGCTTGCAAACGTGCTCACCCCATTGCTTAATTCTGAAGCGGAATTGCTTCACAGAAAGATTTGTCCAGCACTGCTTTACATACATTTCATATACTTCCTCTTAAAGCAGTTCTTGAGGGTCTGGCCCCATTTGAACATCCGAGTGCAGTAGTCTCAGAATACAGCACTGTGCTAATTAATAGTTTCTTCAAAGATACAATTATCAAACTTGAATTGTGTTTACAGAGCTGCAGTTTTTGTGAACATTTTAAAGAGGCAGCCTAAAACTGTTTTGTTTGAACAAGCATTTACTGATTCATTGTAAAGTGTCTCTTATTACCACAATTGACACTAGTCCTAAATCTTGTTGTCTCTGTTTTTTTATTTTCATGTTCTGTTGATTGTTCCATTTATTGATTGTCAAGTACTTTGAGACTTCTTTCTGTGAAAGGCACTATATAAAAATTTCTCGCTCACACACCTTTTCATTAGAAAATATGCATGAGTTCAAGTTGTGAACACTTGTTAATACTGTACATATTATTCTATTTGCAGTTATAAAGCAGCAAAGTAAAATATAGTAGATATAGTAGTTTGTTTATCAGCACATAACTGCTGCTGGTATCTTACAATGTCACTGTCTAAAAAAAGGAAACAAACATTCAAAAGGATGTGTTTTCATCCATGGGATTGTTTATTGAAATCAGTTCAATGGTAGTAAACTGTGTCTCAGTGAAAAGCTGAAACAAGCTCTTCAATGGGCTGTTTTCAACAAGAAAGATTAAAAATGGTCAAGTTCACTGAATTTAGCAGCAAGCAGTCAAGCCTCATGTTTGTGGTCTTTACTAACAAGGACATATTGAACCTTTCATGTTATTGAGTCACACAGATGCTACTAGGTCACAGACTAGCAGGTCCCAGAGTGTATATTAGCCTACATTCTCATTTCCAAAGAAGCTATAAAACCCCCGGAATTCCTCAAAGAATTTCCCTCAACAATATTCACACAGCATTATATGTAAGCCTTTAACTGTTTGCTTAATCTCTTATAGCTTTAGTCTCCTGCCCCATTAACATACTCATGATTTAATAGCAGTGTCAGAGATATTAGGCCTGTGATTTGATGAAAACAACATCGTATTTAGTACAGTGATGTTTAGCTGCTGTATGTAGTGACATCTCTTTCTGAAGCCTGAGCATGACTATGTCGGCTACATGAAACTCCTGGGCAGGAATACAGCTCTTCTGCTCATCATTCTTTGGGAGAAAAAATATGTTTGTGTGTTCCTTCCCTCATAATGAATGGCATGCATTATGGGGTCCTGAGCAACAGAACCTATAAATGCTCTGATATACAGTATTTATATGTATGTTGCTCTACCTAAAAATAAATACGACAGCTATTTTAAACTCTTTTTGCATTCAGATCATATTTTAACTTGAGTGAAAATTTAAATGCAGAAGAGAGCAACTGTTATGTCCTTATCCTGTTAATGCAGATGAAGAGCTATAGGGGAGTGAGGATCCCCTATTTTACATTCAGCTGTGTTTTTCCTTAAACCTCCCGGGGGACTAGTGTAGCAGTAGAAGACGATAATGTACCAGTCTGCACTGGACAGTTCTCAGGTGTGTGAGTGGATGTGCTTTATAGGACTACAGATCAGAACCCAAAGAACTTAAATTCCGCTTAAGGCTCATTTGCAATTATTTATTCAAACATCTTTAAACTGTAAACTATAGTTTTGCCAAGTGCACTACATCAATACAACAATCTCCATGTTGATGAGCAAGAACTACAGCGCCAATTCATTCATTTTATTTTTATTTAAAATTTTTAATTCACTCTCTTTGGAGGGTCAAGATAAACAATAAGAGAAAAGCTTTAAAGATGTTTGCAGAGAAATGGGACCACAGCAGGTGCCATTAGTAGTTCCAGCAAACATATTGTTCTCACATGACAACAGTATGAAGAATGTCAGCATACTCAAAATAAAGGATCATGAGAGCTTATGAATTTAAATTACATAGGACAGAATGTTAATGAGAGCCTACAGAATTTCACGTATGCTTACGGAAAGGGTGAAGGAATGTAGAAGTGTCATTAAAAAAACAGGAAACCTTGTCAAAATATTTACTTAAGAGATAAAGCAACAGCAACAGAGAACGCATATGCTTGGTATATCTTTTCCATCTGTTAGAAAGGTATATTTTGGAAATTGTGAATGCCCAGCTGTCTGCCTGGGAAGAAAATAAGCACCCATACAGATGTGAAAATACAGTCTGCGTTAGAGAAGTTAATGTACTTTCAGGAGTGTCTCCACTGACTGAGAATGACACATCTGTCGTTGCTGCTGGAGGCTTTGAGTGGCCCTGCGAGCCTGCCGGGGATCTAAAGACTCCTAAACAAGCGACTGTTTCTGAGTGAGGTCAAGAGGGTTGAGAAACTATTAGAGCTCTCAAAATACTGCCGGTACACACAAGCACACACAGTGACACACAGAAATACCCATAAAAAAATATAAACTGTTTCACAGTCCATTTGCAACACACACACACATGCACGTACACGCACACACGCACACACACACACACACACACACACACACTCACACAAAAAAGAGAGCTTTGTTTCCCCAGAGAGAGTGGAAAAAATGAGTACATGCAATTGGGGAAGGGGTGGGTAGAGGAAAAGAGCAAGAGGGGAAAAAAAACAACATTGGAAGGCAGGCTAGTGGACATGAGAAGAAATCAGACTCAATGATGGAACTCGATTTGCCTTTACATCATCCAGCCACTATGAAGTCCATTTCCATATAGAGGGGCAGTGTTTGCGTGTCCTCAAGGAGCTATTTAGTCACTCTTATCAAGTGCTACCAGGTACCAGTAACTTTGTATAGGTTTGTTAACTTTGTATAACACAAAATAATTCATAAATTATACACCAACTGCAAGAAGGCACGGTATTTGTTTCTTGACTTGATGTGAAAAACACTTGTCTTCCATCATAACAGCTTTGAGGAAGTTTGAATAGTGTGTCTCTTTCAGGTAAGGTTAATAATTATTCTGCCTATTATTTTCTTTATTATTCAAATAACAGTTTTACTCAAAATACTCAACGCGCTTTGAGTGCAATTCGTTATATATAGAATAACAGAGTCATACATGAGATCATCAAGGTCATCCTCAGTGACTTACCACAAACAAGACAAAGTACACATGTAAGTTTGGTATGCACGGAATTTGTGGAGATGTCATTAACAGGAAACAGTGATCAAGCAGGTCTAGCAGGTTGAGGAGGTTCTGGGTACAACAGGGACAATTACACGGAACAGCAGAAGAGAATTCCTCCACATAACATACAGCTAGAATAGAATACTGACGCATGACTTATAGTTTCCAATCATTCATCTAGAAC
Source organism: Lepturacanthus savala (assembly GCA_030544235.1). Lineage (NCBI taxonomy): Eukaryota > Metazoa > Chordata > Actinopteri > Scombriformes > Trichiuridae > Lepturacanthus > Lepturacanthus savala. The sequence continues at coordinate 10,456,606 of CM060463.1, forward strand.
AACACGCTCCCAAAAGTCAGACACTTTAGCAGTCAGCGTTCTAGAAGTAGAATGGGAAACAGAGCCTTCAACTATCAGGCTCCTATTCTGTGGAACCACCTCCGGACCTCAGTCTGTGGGCAGACAACCAAACGTTTCTTTCTGATAAAGATCACAATTGGGGCTGGCTCAGAACTTATTTTGTTAGTTTAGACTGCCGGGACCTCGTGAGATACTCTGAGCTTCCCTTTCTTCTCTCCATCTGTAAACACTCATGACCCACTGATCTATCTTGTTATGCAAATCCTGTCCTGTTTTCTTCTCATTCACCCACCATGTTGTGCTGGACAGCCGCATGTCTACCACACAGTGTGGGGTATCTTTCCCCGGTGGAGGTCATCCGGCCCGGGTCTTACTGGCTGTATATGGAAACCATCATGGATTCTTTCCACCTCATCCTCCACATATACTATAAGTCCTCATAATTCTGTTATCCTTTTTAATGCTGTAATTAATGTATTAACTAACATATCCTATCCTGTACACACAACATCTATCGCTGTAAGTCAACCCGTTCTGAAAGAACGATCCCTCCTCTGTTACTTTTCCTGAGGTTCCTTCCGTTGTTTTTCTCCCTGTTAAAGAGTTTTTTGGGAGTTTTTCCTTGTATGATGTAAGCATCTAAGGATAGAGATGTTGTATAGCTGCTGTACAAACTGTATAGCCCCGTGAGGAGAATCTGTAATTTATGATTTTGAGCTATAGAAATAAAATTGCCTTGACTTTTGTGCTCCTTAAAGTCTGCTAAAAGCAGAGTTAAGTTGATTTAATTAATCCCTGTAGGGAAATTTGTTTTATTAGGCAGCGGTAAAACTGCCTGCAAAACAGCAAAAAGAATTCAAAGTCTTCTATAGATATATATAAATTACCCAGTGAGAATTATTGATGACACAGGCTTGAACTCTGGTCCTTTGGATGATGAACAGCGAGTTTTACTTGAACTACTGGGCCACCTCTTCGCTACAGGATTACGATGAAGGAGATTTACCGTAACCTACATTTTTCTTTTTTTGTCTCCATTTACATTTAGTTGAATGGGACTTGTAGAATTTTAGCCATGTTAATAATATCATGGCTCCAAGTCAATGTCAGTCTGTCTGTCAGCCTTGAAACTGGCCCACTTAAATGAGGAACACAGCTATCATTAGGTCATTAATTACACATTTTGCTTTTTCAGCTTTGCTATTTAAAAATGTCTGCCATGAAAAGGGTCTAAAGTGATAATTTGATCATCTCCTGTCTTTTCATCTAGAATCATTTTATGAATTTCACACAATAAGTGACTGCACAGAAACCAAATATTAAATACCAATTAAGTGTTGGTAACTTGCCAAACTCCTTCCTGATGCTTGGAATTGTGGAATCTGGAACAGAAAACAGGCGATTCTTAGACCGTTTGTTTAATGTGAAGGGAAACCTTCCTCAAATTAAAGCTGACAGCACTTTACCTGACAGGCATTTATCAACTCCACTGTGTGTTGGAGCGAAGACAACAGAAATGTGTCCTTTAAAAATTAAAAGCACTTTTAACTAAACCTGAGGGAAACGCCTATTTTCACAGCAGAGATTATGACATGTCATAGCAGAAAGAACATGTTTCTATCCCATACAATTAATTATTGCACATGTCAAGGTGTTTTAGTATTCCTTGTACTTTTATGTGCACAATACCAGCACCTAATACTAAACACCATAAAGAAAACAGCCATAAATAATGTCATAAATGACAGCTGTGCTTTCCTTCCTTTAAATGCTCAGGTTTAAATTCTACCCATTCAGCTCTAATACGCATTTTAAACAGAGAACATTTTGAAATGTCACAGCAGGCACTGGTGTAGCCTAAACAATAAAATTAAACATGTATACAGCTGAGTCACATTACTGAAACACTGTCAACACAAGTTGAGCATGGCAGTGTTGACAAAAGTGATAACAGAAAGCAAAACAGAGAAGAAACATCTGGAAGTTTGAAGTGACAAAGTTCATGGCTTTACGTACATGGAAGGATAAACAACAAGCCCAATGGGTTAACTAGAGCGGTTATGTGTTCTTTATGGACTTAAAAGTAATAGAACTTAACAAGAAGCGAACAAGCTAGTCAATGTCAGAACTGTTTCTAAATAATCAAACTAATATCATAACTGCCATATTGGCCATAATTACTGCACTGTGTGCATGTAACATAACCGCTGACAGAAAAAGGCTTGGGGCGATTGAAACTGGCCTGACAGAAAGCTACAATAAACAAAACCATAACAGATAAACCTGTTTCTGAAAATTCCAGCCTTGCAAAACCTAAGCACATGCATGACATAGCAATTTGAAGGATAGAGCTATCAATTATGAGATGCTATACAAAGCAGTGTGAGAGTATATCAGGTTTAGAGGTTTCTGGCTCACACAATGCTACTCTGAAGGTGATGTCAAGTAACACCGTTCTGTACTGTAAACCACTTATTCTGTGACCAATATCAGGACAAATGGGGACATGTGAAGAAAGGAAAACATAGATTTGGTTTCATGTCATCGCCCGTTGTGTTTTTGCATCTTTACTGCGAGAGACTTTGCAGTAAATACCAAATTAGAGAAAAGACAAGACCGAGGGCACAAAGGTTAACGACAAACCCAGAACAGGTCGACTGGATGGAAAGTGGCCTGTTGCTCACCTTGCAAATTAGAGTTGAACAAACACACTCCACAGTATTATAATGAACCTGCACCGTCTGTGTCAACTAGGCCACACTGGCACCTAAAACTAATAACCTGGTGTGTGGTTATGTGTGTAAACATCTATTGCATCATGAAACTGCTCTTTATGATGCCTCAAAGGGAAAAAAATAAACCTCCACACTGGAAATTAAACAGTGATCATGGAAAGGTGCTGTTTGTGATATCACTGTTGATGGCAAGTGCCTGCGGGAATATTGATTTTCTAGCTTTATATATGTAAACTGAATGAATGGAAGATGGAAGCAATGCAACTTTCTGGATGCCGGCTGCCTTAAAACCCAGAAGAAGAAGAAGAAGAAGAAGATGAAACTGAGGTTTCTTGTCCACACATGACCACTGAACCCAGACTTTTCAAAAAAGTTTACCCTGGACTCAGGTTACCCCGGTTTCAGGAGCCCACAACTGCAGCTACATGTGGATGAAAAGGCCGAACATGTGCAGAGAAACACACAGTTTCAAAAATACCCATGTTGGTGTGGACGGCCCCTTAGAGCCCTTGCTATGGACTTCATTAGTAAAATCAGGTGTTTTACTGCTTGGCTTGAGCAAAAAGCTGCACCCACAGCAGCTCTCTAGGACCAGGGTTGGTGACCACTGGTCTAGATTGATATATGACAATGCACACATATCATACATGCTTATGAAATGTGATTCTTTCGCTATTCTAACCATTTCTGTTCCATACTTCTGCTGCTGTGAGAGATATGCATTTTTTGATTGCTATATTTTCCATTCCAGATTTTGATATTCAAACAAAAAAAAAGGTTTTCCTTTTCTGCAGACAGAAACATGTGGTGGAAATATTTGTCAGAAACTTTCTTTAATCCTCAAGACTTGAACTGAGGCACAGTAGCACGTATTATTGCCACCTTAACACACACATACACACACACACGCACAAAAGGACAAAGTAGCCTTTAATGAATTTCAGTGGAGAGTGACTTGAAAGAAGCAAAGCCTTCCTTTCTTTTACTAACCAAGGTTAATGTCTAACACTTCCAACCCCCTTGTGTCTGGACTTGACTTCTGAACAAATCAATACAAGCGGCTAATAAATGGCATTTTGGATGTTAAGACTGCAGGACCCATACACACACACTTCAGTATAATTGTTGTGAGAGATTACCTTTGCTGATTCCCCCTCCCTTCCCCTGAGTATCGCTTGGCATTTCGTCAAACCTGCTACACCAGCATGGAATGAATCCTGCCACTGTGTGTGCGCGCCTGTCTATTCTCTCCGCACATGCATTAGGAGCGGTGTCCATTTCTGCCCCGCTCACAGTTCACAAAGCCTCAGCTAATGTAAGACAGACAAAATAGCATTTGAGCCTGGAGAGTCAGGCAGCATACCACAATGTGGAGAGACAGAGTGTGTGTGTGTGGGACAAAGAGAGTGACAAGAGGCCAAGGGCATGATGAGACAAACTATCATCACCGAGTGCTGATTAAGCAAATTCGTGCCAAATGTGTGTGTGTGTATGTGTGACTGTGTGTAGTTATGCAACAGCAGGTGTTGTCATAAGGCAGGATCATAATATATAATAATAATAAAATGGCACATTTCAGCTGCATTAGTCACCACAAACACATATGATACAACTTTAAATTATAAAAGGCTCCTTGTTTGATACTCAATTAAAAGTTGATGGTTTTTGACTTTTCATTTGTCTAAACTACCCAAGCATCCATACAATAGTGTAATTCATGGGTCAGTGACAAAAAAACGGTTGGCAAGATAAGTAAAAAAAATTTACATAAATCACACTGAATGTGTGATTTTTTTTTCGACACAAGATGTCAAATGGTGTTTTTACCTTTTTAAGAAAGTTAAACCATCTGCTACCAAGTTTTTAGGGTTACACCAGACATATTTGACTTTAACCCACATGCACACAAATCAAGAGTTAGTCAACTGCGTTGCAATCTCCAAGGATCAGTGCTGCATTGAGTGAGCAGATGTCCCAGTCCTCAAAAGCAGCTCATGATGCCACGAGCCAATATTGACACACCAGTAACTGCAGGCAGATGCTGGCAGATAGTGTTACCTGCATTCACAAGGCTGCACTGCCTCCAGAACATAACAACAGGACAGGGAGAGACTCACCACTGATGTAGAATTCTTCCTGCTTGTTTGAAGCAAAGACTTTTTTTTGCTATAGAACAGGATCGGGTGTCACGCGCGGCCAGTGGGAGCTGACAGGTCGTGTCGGATACCGTGGATTCGGATGGCTGAGCTGTTTAATGCCACAAGAATGCAGGCTAATCTTCCCTCAGACACCTCTTTTTAATTAACCACCGCAGTCACATACCATCTATCATCACCTACACTCTGTGCAGCGAATGACTGAGAAACACGCCACATGTAAAACACAAAGAGAACGATGTCTCTTAGTGGCCGTGGAATGTCTACATGATTTTCCACGAGTCAATCCTGAGCGCAACGAGAGAAAAAGACCTTTGACATTTCCAGCTCATGGACTTGAGTCTCAGGTGAACAAAGCAAACCGGTTCTGCTAGACCACAAGGAGCCAATTGCAGTCGTTGATCGTGTTTGTATTGTGTTGGTATAAACCGTGACACCCATAGACAAATCAGACCAGAAGCCAAGAATGGAAGCTGGGATTTAATGCAGGTAAAGTCCAGAAATGCTCCCCTTATCCACCTTTGTACCTGACAGAAATGAAATTATGCTACCATTTGGTGGCTGGTGTGCTGTAATAAATCTTTAAGATGTGAGCAGCTACAAGTTACTCTGCATTCAATGAGTGCTGTAGGCTACCATCACTACTAAGATACTGAGAGAATCTCAGAACTCTCTGGAATACGTGTCATTAAAGGGTTAAACAACTATATTTGAATCTGTACGTGTGCTCTAATTCAATCACATTAAGTTGTCCCCTTGGCTTTCAAAGAAAAATACATTCGAGATGAGATAAAGGAGCTGATTTGTCGCTCACTATAAGAGGAAACCGTCTTTCAATGGCTTCTTGCGGTCAAATGAATGGTTTTCTGTTGTTCTCCATAGCGCTGGTTATTATTGTAATAATGAACTTCGGCGTGTTACATTTTCCACTCGGTCAAATGACACAGAACCTTCCGTTGCCATAGGATAAAACACTTCGCTAAAGGAATGTAAAAAGTACACAAAGTCAATCTGCGGCGTTTTCAGTGGAACGCCGCGGAGACGAGGACAGTTTCCTCACAACTCAACCGGATCCACGACAAGCGCCGAAAACACGGTTCAACTCGACTACAACGAGCGAAGGTTTTAGTTGTAAGCAAGTGCTGTCCCGACTATTTCAGCCGCTTCACGACAAACTGTGACTTACCGCTTCCGCCGAGCTGGAAGTGTGTGAGTTATTGTTGTCTTTTTTTGTCGCGGGTTCCGCTTTTGAACCGCGGTTCTCCCGCAGGTTCGACTCCTGACTTTGTAATGGTGTTTAAAGATGTGTGTGAGTCTCTGTCTGCGGGGCTCTGCTGGACTCTGTGGCAGCGCGGAGCAGAGGAGCGAGAGTGTGACGTCAACCAGGTGACTTCCCGAAGGCGCGCGCGCGCACACACGCGGATATGTTCACCTACTTTTAATATAAGGACCCTTGTGTACAGGCAGAAGCGTCGTTTGGGTATGGCAGAAATGTCACTCGCCATATCTTTATGTATTATTATTAAATAAATAATAAATTAAACTAAAAATATATTTAAAACATGTATTTTAATAGAAATTTCAAGATTCAAGATTGTCATGTGCACAGTGTAGAAACAGGTTTCTCTGTGCAATGAAATTCTTACTTTCTGTCCACATGAAATCCATATACATAATGATAAAAAATAGTAAAAAGGTATTAAAGTTGAAATAAAATAGAATAAAACAACACACAAGTAACATAGATATACATAAATATAAACTATAAGTAGGCAGATTGTGTACAAAGGTTTACAAGTAATGAGCCATGAGATAACAAAGTTTATAAATACAGGCTGTGTGCATTTCTCAGTGTTCTGACTTTTGATACATGGGATACCTTGGACCTTATCTAAAGTAAAAAAGTATTCATGAAAGTGGCTATATCACGTCGTGGGACCTTTTATGAACCAGAATTACTAATTATATTCATATTATTTGTTATTCTTGTTTTGACTTTATAGTAAACATTCTTTGCCAATAAAAATTGAAATATACACACACACACACACATTGTGAGATTACAGTAAACAAGCGATAGCCGAGTCACACAGGTGGGATGAAGGTTATTGTCATATGCTGTGTATTTATTTCCATTTACAGGCTTTGCCACTGGCAGCACTGGACTTCTGATATTTCTCAGGATCACAGCTGATTTAAAGAAAGTTATAATGAATAATCCTATGTAGCTTATTCCCTTCACTGCATCACATAACACCTTGCCCAATGGAGGAAGAACTTACATAGTTCAACATTTTTAAAAATTCTCCCATCTTCATGATTCCCATATTCATAATAATTATGTCTCATCTGTTTTTGTTGATACAATCTGTTTCCAGACCGGCAGAGCAGAGCCGCAAGCTGCTCAGCTACTACTACGTGGTTAATGGTATTTTTTTGGTTTCCCTCATCAAATTCAGCAAATACACAATCCATCAACTCCCAAATGCTGTGGTGGACAAGTTGTGACTTGCAAAATCACCACACTAGGAGATAATAACTGTAACATTATGACATGTGAAGCAAATACTCAGGACTACTTTCTTCAGTAAGCCACTGGGCGGAGTGACACAGCATGTGCACCTCAGGCAGTTCCAGCGATGTCATACCTATAGTAGCACTAAACATGTGTTTTTGTGATCACTCCGCCAAGCAGCCATGTCTGAAGTGGGAAGTCCGGCTTTACATTTACCTTGAAAACAGAGTTAAGTCTCATAGTGTTCTGTTACTATCTCATAGGGTGGTGAATGCGCAGGTCACAACTTATCCAGCACAGCCTTTGGGAGTTGATGGATTGTGTTTTTGTTGAGTTTGATGAGGGAAACCAAAAAAATACCATTAGCCACATAGAAGTAGCTCTTGGCTCTACTTCACTGGTCTGGAAACAGCTTTAATAACAAAAAAAGGTAAAGCACCTATTGCTATGACTATGGGAGTCATGATGATGGGTGCATTTTTAAAAATGCTGAACTATCCCTTTAAAGTTGAATCATCAATCAATCAATCATAGAAACACTTGAGTAAAAGTCATCCTTTCAAAATTGTATAAAATGAAATTATTAGCATCAAATTATAAACTACCAAAAGTAAAAGTAATATAAGTGTTTTCACTTGACTATAATTGTATTGTGTTACTGTATACAACACCAATATCATATCTAGTTAAACTGGAGAAAAGTTTACAACTCGATATATTATTGTATTATCTTAAACATTATAATTTATTAGTTTATTATGTTAAGTATTCAGTATCAATAATCTGAACCTGCACTCGTAAAGCTGTCACTTTGAGTAGAAAAATACAATGTTGGCCTTCAAAATGTTGTGGAGTAGAAGTATAATGGTAATACAAATACCTCAACAGTGTATTTACGTGCAGTGCTTGAGTAAATACTTGAGACACATCCTACCTCTGACCCCACCATGGATTCACATGTATCACTGGGTTGAAAAGCAAAACAAGAACGATGCTTGTTAAGATCTGCAGTTACACACATATTGAGAATCTTAAACATCTGTCAAGAGAGTTTCCCACCAGTAAAAAAAATGTGAATTTGGCAACGGAATTAACAATCCAGAAAATCAAAGCAATGTGTGCGCGCAGGAATACGCGCACACCCACACACGCGCGCGCACACACTCACACACGCGCGCGCACACACTCACACAGTGAACACAGGCAGTGGGCTGAGCGTAATGGGTAATGATTATGAGCCATGCATTTCCATATTCGCCCTGCCCACAGCACCTCCACACTCACACTCCTCCTCTCCCACACAAAGCACAGAGATTCCACATGGCGCTGAGTCATCGGTTCCCACCCACCAAAACTGTACCACTATAAGACTAAATTTAGACATTCTGTCTCAGCCCCTAAAGAACTATTTATAGCTCCATAAAGAGTATAACAATGGCGTACAAAGTCAGTGATCAAGGTTGAATACTGATATGATTACTGAGTAAGTCACCAGTTACTCATCACCTATTCACCGCCACAAACCTTTAGAGCATGAATTACAACCAAAGGACAATGGACATAGAGAACGGTGGCAACTGGACAATAATTTACAAATTGCAAACAAACATATATATTTAAATAGGGTGATTCTCTAAACTGTCATTTTTGGTTGGAAAAAAGGACACTAGTACATTACACTTATTCCAAAGCCTCAGTAGTGACTGAAATCTGCATGCACGCATCAAAAAAAAAATCTAAATGACTGGAAAACTTGGCTTTTTCTTTTGCTTTCACTTCCTGGAAAACTGCCCGTCTTGACCTAACGCTGCACTAGAAGCTGTAAATTCATATTACACCTAATAAAACTCACAGACTTTTGACCCCTGTCTGCCCGTTCCACTAAATAAAATCAACCGCTGACTTTTCCAACTGATAATGGATTTGTACTTGGATTACCCCTCTCTGTCTGCCCCTCCTTGTGTTCTGGTTCTCCAGCAACTACGTCAAATTGGGGAAGCAAGATTCTGTCCTCAGCACGAGCAAACAAGCTTTTTTTTTTTTTTTTTTCACAATCACCGCCCGCTGAAGGAGGAAATGCGGGTCAAAGGGAAATAGTTTTCACAACTTATTCATTGGTGATAAAGCTCATTCCTTGCGAATACCGGGAAGGGTAGATAATCGGTTTCTTGTCTGCCAAAACAATTATAGCTTGAGGTTTAACCAGTTTGCTCCCTTCAAAGGAGGATAGAGACGTCTTATTGAGTCTTATGCAATTTCGCTGTCAAATGCTACAGTACGTGACACGGCAGACAGTGAATGAAACTATTGGTTCCATAGCTGCTGTGTGAATTAAACTTGTATCTGGGCAGTGGACCCAGACGGCTCCTGTTGCGATGGCCATTCCTGCCATCCCAACGGTGCCAGCGCAAACATCATAGTGAGTAATGACAGGAACAGAGAGGGGGAGGGATGAAAAAACAATCCCTAAAAAAGGAGAGACATGCCACAGACTAAATCTGCCTTTCTCTATCTGTCCTCATTTCAGTCTCCCGCTCTCTTCTTTTTTTTTTTTCAGCTCTTTTGTCTTACACTCTCATCGCCTCTCCTTTGCCATCCGCCTTTTTTCATGTCAAGGCGGGCAACTGCGTACTCTTAGAGAAAGAGAAGTTCAGCAGTTCTCTTCTTTCAAATGGCCTTGAGGTAAACCAGATCCCTTTTTTTAAAGGCAGAAATGGCTCAGGCTGTACATGGACATGTGTTTTTAACATTGCGTTAAATAGTGGGTTATCTGGAAGAGCAGCATAACCATAGTTTCCTCTTTTGACCATTGTCAAAATGTTTACTCCATTGGTGATAAGAAGGCGCGAGCAAAGAACACATCTACAAGTGATTGTGTCGTCTATAGTTTAACGCTGTGCCGCCAGAGGAGAAAACACACACACAGGCCGAGAATCAACAGCGCCACTCACTGTGTCATTTACTTGTACACCCAGCATACTCGGCTGCTTACTCATACTGATCCACTAGTCTTCAATTAGCATTAGACAAGAATAAAGATGAGTTGGAACGCCTCCTCTTCTTGTTCAGGTGCGTCTGTCTACAGTGTTTCAAGACAGATTACAGAAATCTTCTGCACAATGGCTCCGTGTTGCTGTCGACTACTCAGCCAGGACAGAAAGGTCCCTTTGACATTCCAGCATTAATATGATTTAAAACACAATAAAACGCTAATCAATTTTTCCAAGCAGCCCTTGCTCCACTCTTTCACTTCTATTTTTCGCTGTTTTTTTAGATTCTGAACATTCTTGCCTGCGTATGTTTTTTTTTTTTTGCAGTACAAGACGGACACTCTTGATTGAATTTCTGATTTGAAGCTTTCCGAGTGTGTACTAGGAGAAGTTGTCCTTTTTTCCTATTTTTAGAGGTTTCTTACATTTGGCCAAGACTACTTAAATGGAAAGCTATTGATTCAAGCCTGCAGCCACTTGCGTAATCATTCTTTGCATCTTTGTCTCTCTGGGTACTGAGGTTTTACGAACGTGTTTGCATGTGTGTGAGAGACTGTGGCTCGAGTTCATCCTTCCTTGAAGTTAAAAAGTGTAACGATAGTGTCTTTAACTTTCAGAAATGCACATTTTTTCCTGCTTTCAGCACCTTTCTCACTTCTCTCTCTCTCTTTTGTTAATATTAGTTACTATTGGGTCAGTGACACTCATGGGATCATGTATCTAGAGCAACCCCAATCTTCCTACTTTCTGTTCTGCCTACTTTCTGACTGACGTGCGATCATTTTGTCTTTCTATTTTCAAATGTAATGTTAGTCCTGATCCCCGCATCCTTGAAAAACTTTCTTCTCGCTTTCCTTCTATGTTCCTTGACATCAGATCAACCTGTTTCGAATTATGGAAGGACCTGTGCTGGCTGATAAATTAAAGCCACATGCTTCTTCTTTTCTTCGCTGTAAGCTCTCACGTCTGGCCTGCTCTGGTTAATTCTTGGCCATTAATATTGCAGATGTTGAAAAAGAAATAGGCCAAAATGTTTTGTGCTGTTTCTTTGCCTTGAAATATTAATGCCATCTTTCCTGGTCACGGTTCACCATTGTCTGACTCGGTTGTTTTGGCTTTGTGGAACTCTTTGGTATAACTAATTAACTTACTGTATCAGAGCCGGGTTGTGTTACACAGCAGTCTGGCATTGGCTGGGAAGTAAGATGCCTGGAAAAAGCAAAGGCTGATCATTATTTGCAGTACCGGTGGTTGACTTTATTTGGCCAAATTACATGTGCAGCACTGTTAAATATGAATTAACAATAGCCTATCAATGTAGTCTATACGCATTAATATGACCTCAAATTAAAGGGCAATTTTGGGCAAATCAGTGTATTGAGAATGAAAGTTTGTAGTATTACCAATTCTGATTTTGCATGATTCATGGCTAGACAACAGTATTCTATTGGCTTTAGTATAGGCACCTCAGGCTGACAGGTTCTGAAACCACCTCAAATTACAATAGATAAGGATTTGGAGACTTACTCCATGACTTCCTGGCTCCTAGCTTGCAGCAACATGTGGAATGGGGACTTTTCGACTGCATGTTTCTCTAACCACTCAGTCACCTCCCAGACATTTTCCAACCGATAACATCGTTACACCATCAAAAAAGGCAAATGCTTGGTGTTTGACAAACTTATTCCAAATTTAAGTTCCATGAATTCCTTTAAAACTAAGCTTTAAGTGACTCCAGCATCTTGTGACAAGTGAAGTGCATTCATTACTGGCATGCAAATCATTACTGGCACTCGGATATCACTACTGCAAGGTGTGGGAAAAAACTAACTGCAGCATAAGAGAGGACATCTGGATGATACATATCATGCTACTTTGTCAGTAACTCATCCTATTTGTCTTGTTGTCACTCGAATGCTTTGACTTTCTATTCATTTTCTATAAATACTGCACACAGGAACACTCACAGTGCACACCACTAATTTAGCCATGCAAATTATTATTTTTTTTATTTGTTTGCATTATCATTTTTTCTTTCTAAACATAAACACCTGTCACATAAATGGTGTATGTATGGTGGTTCACGTTTATGGTTTTGAGTCATTAGCATGCCTGAGTCAGTCCAAAAAACATCTGTGATCTACCATGATGTTCTGCTGCTCCCTGCTGGATGGAAGAGATATGATTCTATACAACATTTGCAAATAGCAGTAACAGCAGAGACACAGGGGTACAGTATGTACTAATATGAAAATAATCCCAGTATTTATCACCAACAGGAAATAAACACACCATGACCACCTCCACAAACTAGTCCAATTAAAAACAAAAACCCTGCAATAAACACTGCATTGATGAAGCTCATAATTGTAGCTCTAGTTATAAACATGCAAGAACTGATCGAATTTCATAGCTAGTTTGAGTAAACTGTTTTGTGGTACTGTGTTGCATTATATTTTACGATGCTTAGATAATTCTATCAACCTTTTCACAAGTACATAGAAGCTTTGGGTAGAAACAGACGATACAATCAAAATTCAGTGTACACATGAAGCTTGTAGTGTCAACAAAATAAAAGCATAGCGCTGCAAAAAAAGGTCCTATGCAAAGACAAGCTACTAAATCATAAAACAGGTGTTCATGTTATTTTGTCAACTTGGTTTGTCTTGAATGACGCACGAAGATGATTCTTATTTAAAGAAAAGCAGCATAGTGCATGTTGTCCAGATGTACACATTGTGTAAAATCTTTAAGGAATTTTATTTTTTTTTTATATGTATCTATATACATAAACATTTACATTTACAATGCACTATATGCAAGAGGTACAATCCATAATAACACTATAGCCAATAAGAAACCAATAAGAAACAGGTAGAAAAGGCTAGACAGTGCTTGTTGGACAGAGATGTGCTTTGGGAATAATCCAGTTTGATGGCATGAAGAAAAAAAATTTAGTACAGCCGCATTCTGAATGGAGCTGATAATAATAATAATAATAACAATAATATTAATAATAATAACAACAGAAAGTTTGGATGTTTGATTCTGTTAAAGGATACAAAACAGTGAAACTCCAGTGTGATGAGTTTCCATGAGCGGCTCAGATGACTCTAACACTGAAAGGTTATAGGTAGTTTAACAGTTTTTATCAGCAGTTTCCATCAAATCAGTGTACTTAAAGTGTGATTTTATCCAGCAGTGTATATACAGCATTAAAAAGGCATTAATAGAAATGGCACAACAGTATATTCTTATGTTACTGGACTGTAACTGAAGTGTTCAAAAATACTAGAAGGTTAAAGCATATACTGTAAAGAGTAGATAAAAGGCAAATGTTACTATGGTCTCTTCTGGAGAAATGACAGTAGTACAGTACTGTGATAAACAAACAAGGAGTACAATTTCATTTCAGGCACATTCATCATCAATTGCAAATTGCACTCCGTTCAACTGGAAGAAATAAATTGGCACTTTAGAAACGTGTAACGCATTTTGAAAAGATTTCAAAACCTACAGATTCAAATACAAAGTACTTTTAAAAGTGTTCATCGCTATAGAAATACTGTCGAGTGGTTGGCATGCTGAGGGTCATTCCGTAGCTTTGTAACACCGTGTAAAACTCAGGGACTATAATGTACACACGCACTGTGATCGTTAAAATGGCCGCTCACTCAGAACATCATGGACACCATTTCTATACAAATAATTCATATAATTCACTTCAATATCTGCAGTGTATACCTCACAATATATATTCAGAATACCAAACATCTCTTAGATATTCTAAAATGTTGAAATATCTTCTTTTTTTACTAGCTGCTAATACTACTATGAAGCAAAGTTTGTTTTGGATATTTTTGCAATGTGATGTCATATCCATCACAGGACACAGGTTGTATGTGAATCGTGATCATGAAGAATGTGATGTTGTCCTACAGGGGGAAAAAAAGACTTGTATAACAATCCAGTGGAAACTCAGGTAAAACTGTAATACAGCAGAGTTGGAAAAGTTGCAGATTTGGACAGCAAACCTTTGTGGGATGGTCCACGTGAAAAGGTGAAACAGACGGTATAACGGTTCTTTCTGAATCTCCTACATGATGCATTTGATGTATCCAGGCTGGTCTTGAAGCGAAGGCTCCTGTGAATTTTGCTGGATCAGCGCATTGTGAACCAAAAAGGTTTTCTGGTGTTAGAATATTATATTCCAACAAGAGGTTTTCACTTCTCTTCGCATACAGTAGCCGCATCCTTTAGACTCCCTCCACTTTCACCTCTCTACCATTGGGTGGCAGGCTTGCCTAAGATTCCTCTGGTGATTATATTCGCACACGATATTCCACAACAGGCCAGACGTGACATATCCTGAGAGATGGTGTGAGTTTAGATGCAGCAGGTAGCTATGTTGTTCTCTGTAGAGGAGTTCTAGCGTTCATCAAGAGCAGAGCGTGTTCGTTTAACTGAGCAGGTGCTATAAAACAGTAGCCTCCTCCATGGCATTGACCCATCTGAAACACACGGAAAGAGAACATTAGATTTTTAACACAATGAAACATTAGAAAACACATCGAGTGGTCAAGTCACTGTTGATTTCCCTTTGGCAGGGAGTAGTACTCGTTACAATATCTTCTGTTTAGGCTTAGGCTTGCGGATTGTATTTATTTTACTGGACAGCTTGTATCACAAACTGGGGTTGAGTTTGAAGGACATGGGCATTTTCCAAGCAGGGAAGATGGTTGCAGTGTGTGGAACAAAGGATCATGTGTCTTTTAAGTGCATTTATACTATTTCTTGTTATACTACTCTTTCTTTAACACATCTGGCAACTTTAGGAAAATGGGTTGCCCATTAAACTGGTCAAACAGCATTAAAATAATAAAATCCAACTCCATTACAGAGCACTTTAACTGCTGCTTTAAGATAACGTTCAGAGAATGGAATAAAATTGTAATTAATTACACTACAGTAATTTCATTCAAAAAAATAATCAGACAAATAAACCAAAAATGAATAATAGCAACACTTATGGAGGCACTCTTGCTACAGCTCACATATGGGAGTGAACTATTAGGATCCAGTGCTGAATAACATGCAGGAATCCCCCTGACACAGCGTACCCCCGCCCTGCTGCTGTCACACATACCATAGATGCCAACCAGGGGCCCTTACAGCTCCCTGGTGGTCTAGTGGTTAGGATTCGGCGCTCTCACCGCCGCGGCCCGGGTTCGATTCCCGGTCAGGGAATGAGCTTTTAGCAGGTAGTTCAGCTTCACTATAGAAATGTAAGTCCTATCTCACAACTTGAGGACTGTGTGAGTGCTACTGGTGCTGACCTGCGTGCGGTGTGTGGATCGTCTGCCCTGAAGGTATAGTAGAGGGTCTTCTTGTGGTACAGATGGAACACGTTGCTGCTCTCCTCTCCCTCAGGCCTCTCAGTTAGCTTCACCGTGAAGCCTTGCAGAGGTAGACTCTCTGAGGCCACTTTATCCTGCAGAAACCAGAGGGAAGATGTTGAGCATGGCTGTGTGAGTTGAAGAAAACTTAACTTGCTGTTAATGCAGCAATATGTGAATGACAAATGTCTTCATGCTTCCAGAAGATCAAAGCGGTGCAACATTCAGATGTGCACTTGTAAAAAAGAAAGAGAGAGCACAGAGAGTCCCTTGATTAGTCGCAAAAAGTCTATGAACCTGGCCAGGAAGAAAGGTTAGTTCATTGCACACAATTTGGACCAGACTTGAAGAAGAAGGATAGACAAAGGTTGTGCCTCAGTGACTGAGTGAGCGTGAGAGTGTTTTGAGTGTTTTGGGGCTGGTGTGGGAGACTCTGTGCCCCCTCACCTCACGGGCTGTGAAGGTGTAGAGCACCTTGTCTTTGAGGAGGAACCAAAGCCGCTTCCACTTCCTCTTGCTTTTCTTCCGGCGCTGCAGGCTACCGCTAATGGTTGAGCCCTCCACGCCAAGCGACACCTGGGGAACCACAAACTACAAGATGACATCTTCCACTGTTCCTGCACAGTCTCAGCAAGAGCAAATCTCAAATCTCATCTCACTCAAGTCAAACAAGTATATAAGTGCACCCTACTGGCAGTTGCCGTGTATTACACCCTAATGTCGCCAGCTGATCAGCTGTCATAGATGTCTGACATTCCATACACAAGCTTGCCGCCCTTATTCACAGATCCCTGGTGGTCTAGTGGTTAGGATTCGGCGCTCTCACCGCCGCGGCCCGGGTTCGATTCCCGGTCAGGGAACATTCTTTACTTGCATTTAAGGTGTATGATGTACAATGCATTAGATTCACAGAATGTGCTGTAAATGAGCATCTTTTCTTCAGGCTAATAACTAGACTTTAATATAATGCCTTGCTGAATCATATCTGCAAATGAAGGATTTGTTACCTGGTTGAGAGAGGAGGTGCTCTTCCTGCTCTTCCACAGACTTGGAGGCTGCAGGCTTTGGAAGACAGCAGAGAGGGGGCGACTGGCCCGGTGAGTCCGGGGACTGGAATTACCACACGCCCCCGATACACTGCCACCTATATGGACCCACAAACACACAGTTAAACTCTTGGCTTTTCTGCTCTATCCCCTTCCCCTTATTCAAACATGCCTACACATACAGAAAGCTGAGATTCACCTCTTTTCCTGAGCTCGGTGTAGCAGTGGTCACACACTTTAGCCATCCTGTCTTTGAGGTACTTTAGTGGGTATCTGTTCCTGGAACAAGCCCGACACACCACCTGCTCAGAGAGACAGAATACAAAGATAGTTTAGAAAAAGTGCATCCATGCATTTTCAGTGCGGTGCATTTAATGTTCTCATACCTTCTCATGAAATACTCAGAATGGCAGAATGTTTAAAATCTCTCCATTGAAACAAGTCACGTCTATTTACATCAACTTTAAAGGGTAACATGTCCCTGTTTGACAACAGACATTTGAACTATTCAATAATCTATAAAGATCAAATGATGATCTCAGATGATGAGGTTAGCTAAACAGATTATACTCTATTTCTATTAGAATGTCTTTAATCCAGGTCAATAGTGTCTAAAACTTGTCCACATCTTATGCAAAAAAAAGAAAACTGCACTAAGCAGTGATCACGAACAAGTCATAGGTTCTGACCTTGCCACAGGCGTTGCAATGGTGTCTTCTGAGCGTGAGGCTGAAGTCAGACGTACAGTTCATGCACATCATGACATGAGACACTGGGACCAGTACGGGAGCTGCCTCACCCAGGGCCATCCACAGCTTCTCACGGGCCTGTCGGGACAAAGTCGAGATAAGTTTTTGTGTTTAAAAAAAAATACACCTTAACATTATTTTTAGCTTCAATCATGCTGTTGCTGGTGTTTGCAGTAATCAGGGTCAGACTATGTACAGCAACTTATTTTTCTTACCTCACTACAGGGGCCACCAAATGTGCAGAGTCCTGCAGCATGGTCCGCTATGGCCCGACTCAGCGTGTGGAACCAGTCCTCCCTCTCCCCAACCGAACTGAGAAAAGGCAAGAGGCAAGAAAAATCACGCCCAAAGCACCTGGAATCATTCTCAGCAACTTCTAAACAAGTATATATTTGAGGCATTTTGGCCGTCAGGAGCTCACCTGGCAGAGAGTGTGATGGTGATGTCGGACACCTCAATCCTAAGGCAGTTCTGCACGTTGTCTAGGACGGGTTTGCTCACCTGATTGTGCGTGTGAGGGGCGAAAATACATCACAGGTCAGTCAACAAATCATGTACAAAAAAAAAGTGGAAATGAGGTGAAAGAAAAAGTCAATCTACCTTCATCCCAGATAGAGATAAAGTGTTCTTAAGCCTGTATTTCCCATCTTGCTGAGGGTAGGTGTACAGCATTATATCATTCATCTGATGGAGAACACAAAGAATAATACAGTAAGCAAATGACAATATGAAATAAATAATTTTAATAAAAATAGTTATGGGTTACCAAGGGTGAGTGACCTATTCAAAATGTCATACCTCCTGATCACCACATGGTGGTGGTGTTACCCTGAGACAAATACCTTCAATTACATCACAAACCTTTTTGTTTATCCTTTCTTTCTGCAAAGCACCTTTTTGGGCTGTAACGATTTGAATTGTGTCTCCTTTCACGTAGCTCACGGATGTCTGTGTAAGCCCTCGGAGCAGAATTCCCATGTATGCACATAGCAACCCAAAGGCATTAAAAGTGTTTATTTGCTCGTCGGACCAAAAGTATTGTGATCCCTTGAACACGCCGAAAATCCATTGTGTTATGAGAGGTATTTCATTTCTTCCCAGACAAAAGAGATGACATCACTGGTCACACCTAATGTGTGCTCTAAACATCCGCTGGGGCCGTAAAAGCAGCATCCAGGAATTCTCCACCCTGCTCCGGGCTCCTGGCCTCCCCCTCGCCCTCTCGGCCTTCTCAGGCTACGCTGAGAACCAGGACTGGGTGGAACCAGGCCACCTTCACCACAACAAGAACAACACAAAACAGCCTCAGTTACGGGTTCACTGGCCGACCGGCCGAAGACAAAACAGCGCATGATAGCCAAGCCTGAGCCCCGCCTGCAACCTCTGGGCTGCAGCCACCGCAATTTGTCCACTCCGCCCTGAGCCGCTCATTTACTCAAAGGTTTTCTACCACAGAAACCGACCGAGTGCCAGCAGACCTTACAAATGACTTTTCCAGATGGGACATTTTACTTTTTTCACGAGCACATTCTGATTTCATCCACTAACCCTTCACCTCCCTCACCTGCCTTCACTCAGTCTCTCCTTCCTCCGGCAGCTTTCTGGATCTCCATCCTTCTAATCCCTTCAACTCGCACATGCTGCTTTTCGAGGCCCAAGCTTGTGAAAGTGGTTGCCATTCTGTCTGTCGCCGGGGTTGAGTGATGGCTTTCATCTTTGCTTGCTGTTTGGATTCGCTTTCCTTAAAAGCCCATTAATAACATCTGACCCACTGAAGCTGTCCAGTGTCCACTTCAAGGGAGCGAACGGCTATATAACCTTAATAGCTTAGAAGTATCAACCACCACTAGCATGTTTCAGCTATTGTTCAGTTACAGTCCTGCTTAGAGGGTCTGGCAGGATGATGGAGTATAAAAAAACAACAAAAAAAAAACATCTTCGCGTTGTACTCCATTTGGATCAACCACTATAAGGCACGCCGTAAATGATGCTCCCGCGGATATGTAGCCTAAGCATAATTCATAACATGAGACAGCACATGAAACAATGGAGCGGCCTTCTCTATTTCACGTTATGTGTTTGTCTAACACCCCCCCACACCCCTTCAAGCTCCTCCGCCTCCTCCTCTCCGCATTCTACAGGCTGTCTGGCCTTCACTTTGCTGTCAGTCCCCTCCCAATACACAGGAAGCCGGCATCCAGTGACCCACACCAAACATCCTGTAAGGAAGCGGGGCCCTGGAAAACAAGTCCTGAGAGGGGAGAAGAGGAGAGGAGAAGAGCGGAGAGGGAGGCCCTTGCTGGACGGGTGTGGTGCCTAGCGGAGGTCTTACAGCCTTGGCCTCATGCTCCCCTCCGCCCCCACCCTCCCGACCTCACCTACCTCCCAGACTGACCTCCGCCCAACATTCCCCCATATTATTATTATTATTTTTTTTTTTGCAGATCATGCTCGCTTTGTTTTGAACGCCAATTCGATAACAAAGCAGTTGCCTTCTCTACTTTCTCCGTGTAAAATCACAGATATAACAGAGATTACACAAACTTATGTTGTGCAATAAAATATTGTTCAAAGACAAAGGACTTCATTTAAAACTGTGGTGGATATAGCAAACTCAACAGGCTAAATTATGAGGAAATTTGTGTAAAATGATAGTGTTATTTGTGTTAAAACAAGTTTTTTACATCATAGAATGTCTGACAGTATGAAATAAGATATGATATGATAAGTGTCATATTTTTCTTTCTCAGAAAGCAAACGATCAGCACCACACTATCACTGAGCTGCAGCTAGCAGGTGGTTAGCTTAGCATCAAGACTGGGAAAACAGGGAAATAGAATAGCTCTGCCTTAACGTAACAAAATCTGCCTTCCAGCACCTCTGAAGCTCCCTAATTAACACGTTATATTCAGTTTGTGTAATCCATCCTCTTGAGGTTGCCTAGCAACCAGCGGAGACTACAAGAAGTTACTGCGCCCAGTCAATATTCCAGCATTTAAAACCTCTGGAAAACCACAAATTGCCTTTTTTTTTTTACATAAATGTACACACCTATGAGATATAAGGTGGTAATTAGTGAACTTTGGACAGACCTGGCTAGCTGTTTCCACTGGTTCATGCTGGCTGTAATTTCTGTTTAAATTATGTAAAATATCCTCAATTAACTCCTGGCAAGAAAGTGAATAAGCATATTTATCAAAATCATAACCTTTTATTTCAATACTGCTTAGAGGTACGTGACCACACCATGGTCCCCATCTGTTTTTTTGGGATTTTTGCTTTTAGATATTAAAGAAAGTGTATGAAACCCATAACAAAAATGTCATTGTGTTACTTATGGATGGATTTATAAATAAAATAAATAATTCCCATTTTTGCTGGGGACCCCCTGGTACCACTTCAAGGACCCTTGGGGGTCCCTGGACCCCACTTCTGGAACCACTGTTTCAAAGTATTTCACTGTGTTTTTAATACGTCTGATGCTATAAAATGACTGTAGTACGGAAATAGGATTATTACCAGGAAGAGGTGTCTGGGCTGCCGGCTTTTCCTCGAAACCTTCATAAGCGTGCCCTCTTTGACAAACATCTGCCGAAAGAATTTACAATGAAAGCATCACAAAAAAAAACACTTGAATCTGTCAAATTTTTGCTTTCAGTAAAACCCTGTGATCCCGTGAAGGTCAACTGGGGCCGCTCATTAATAAGGTATCATTGCGGAATAATGTGCTGATAATGGAACGTGACGTCGGCCAGGCGCTCACCCTGCCGTGCTTCAGGAGGTCCCTCTTGCCTTTCATGCTGTACTCGATGTGGACCAGACGCAGCAGATTCTCCTGAGGAGGTGGAGGAGGGAGAGCAAAGAGATGGAGGGTGATTATCCAGTGAAGGATGAAGGAGGAGGCAGAGAAAGAAACCGTCCTTGTTTGTTTGCCGAATAAAAGGGAGGGAGACGGAAAGGGATGTGATACTGAAAACTGAATAGGGGGGTACGGCGATAGAGGGGGGGTCTGTGTTTCCACTGTCTGTCAGCCTGCATGTGTGAGTGTGTGTGTCTGTGTGTGTTAAAGAGAAAAAAAGAGAGTGTGATGAACAGAGGAGGCGAGCCAAAGTGAGGCACAGGGGATCTTGACATTCGGCAGCAAGAGAGACAGTGGGGGGAGGGCTTGTGGAATATCTTCATGAACTGCTCATGTTTGAGGGGGGGAAGAGTAACTCATGTACACCACCCTCACTAACACTGCTCCTTTTGTAACGATACACCTGGGACTTTCTGATGTCATCAACTCGCCCCTCGCCTTGATCAACAAGCTGCAGAGGCTGCCGCCGGGGAGGGATAGACCTCTCCTTCACTCCAACTCGTCATTTAGAACAAGGATTCATACGCAGCAAAACTTCAGCTGCCTAACTTCTTCACGCTCGACGTCTATCCGAAAATTGCTCTTTCAATGCCGAGCAGAGCATAAAGACGCGTCTCCATAATGGCAGCGCTGTGCTGTGACTGCGTCAAACTCAACAGGAGCTAAACACTGTGAATGTGGCAAACAGATGGTCTGTATCCAGACTGAACTCACCCCCTGTTTCAGATTGTCATTTGCCTGGTCCGCCACCTCGGACACGATCACCAAGGCAGCTGCAACACAAACAGAGAAAGAAAAGGGGGAGATTTAATGCGTAAGTGAGTTAAATAAAGGCACACTCATTGGCTGTATCTCAACAACTCGGCTGTATTGCATGCGAAGCAGCTGCGGTGTGTGTCTACTGTGGCTTTGACTAAGTGAAAAAAAAAAAAGCACCACTGCTGTGGTTGAATGAATATCACGGCGCTGTTTTGCAGGTTTACCTTGCGTGTCCTCGTATTCTTTAGAGTCAGGGGAGAGGTTGTTCAGGTAATCTGGAGGGGATGCAGAAAAAATAGCCAATAGTCAAAAAGTCAATGCTTACATAGAAAAACTGACATTTTTTTTAAAGCAGTTGGCCTGTTCTGTAGATGAGGATAATCCTCAGGTTCATGCTAATACTTCTATTTCCTCTTGAGTCGGTGAATGTTAAAGGATGAGTTCACAATTTTTCAAGACTGATAAAATCAACGGTGAGGTGTCTAAATAAAAATTTAAATAGTTTTTTCTTGCCATAATCATTTCTTCCTACTGAACATTAGAAGATATCTTCATAATGCACTTACAGAGCATGGAATGGAGGACAATACCCACGCATTATCAGGGGCAAATATATATATTTTAAAATTTAATTGAAATATGAAGCTTTAGCCATCCAGATGAGTCAAATCAAGTAGACATCTTTTTGTCATTGTACTTTTACCATAGCTTAACAGGGAAACACTGTCCGAGGAAAGAGGCAACTTTATACTACAGAGACTGTAAATGTGGCACATGTCCACTTGATGTGACTTGATGTGAGTTACTGACATCCGTTTCCTGACTTTATGAAGCCACCCTATGCGTGCTACTATTACAATACTGTTTGCCATTCAGCTTCATCCCATAATTGCTACATGTGGCCACAGTGGCTGTTGGGCAGGCAAAATTACAGGCTCACTTTGAAGATTATGTGCATGCATGTGTGTGTGTGTGCTGTGCATTACCTGTGAGAAGCATGCGATATTGGAGGACTCGCACTATAACCTGCAGCAGCTGGTGTTTCAGTGGGACTTCAGCCTCCTCTGGGCTTCTTGTCTGCAAACACACAACCATAACACAACACAAGTTAGATTTTATTACATTTGTAAAAAATGACCTTGATATAATCTGAAATGGACACATATAGCTAGCAGATTTGGATCTTGTATGAGAAGGATTATTGTTCAGTTATTTAATTGTTTAGCTTTATACTCCATTGACATGTGAACATTTCTGCTGAATGAAATTACAGTAGAATTAAGCTCTTATTCTTTGTTTTAACCCAATAAAAAAAACACTGGGTGTCCCTGCACCGCACGCAGAAAAACACCACTCTTTGTACTCTAACCTCTCTAATTTGATGCTGCAAATCAAGGTCAGAAGTGACCAAGGGAACACGCTCGGTCAGGCCGACCTTCAAACATCTTTCTGGCACAAAAAACGAGCCGAACAACGCCCATTCTTCTTCTCAGGGCAGTCATTTGCGGGTGAAAGGGGACAGAAATTGGCACAATCAAAGAGAGCGTTAGAAAATCAATCAGGATCTAATTGTCTCTGACAGGTATTTATGCCCTTTGAGCGTGAGAGGAGCACACACACACACATACACACCACACACACACACACACACACACACACACACACACACACACACACACACACACACACACATAGGTCTTTTCTAATCCAATGAAGAGAGGCACAGATAGCACCCTGCGGGAAACATCATCTTCATCTTATTTACACTGCACACACACGTGTACATGCGCACGCACACACACACACACACACACACACACACACACACACACACACACACACACACTGTGTGACATCCCATCTCATTCACTATCACATACAATATTGATGCACTCCTCTACACACACACACACACACACACACACACACACACACACACAGAAAGAGCTAGTGGTGAGATAACAGTCTGATTAGGCCTGTAAAGAGGAGGGATGGGATGTGAGTTCAACACACCACTCTTTGTCTTCATTATCCTACACTGTGGAGTCAAAGCAGAGCAGAGAGCTGATGCTGTTTTTAATGAACAAGCTTCCATGAATTCACACTGTCTCGCTTGCTTTTTCTGTCCTTTTCTCTATTCCTGCTGTAATCCACCTCAGTTTAAGTTTCTCCCACTTTTCTGTCTTCCATCTTTCCTCCCCCTCTCTCCACATCACTGCATGCAATGCCTTGATTCAGAACATCCGCTCTCCTTGAGTGTTGCCTGTAAATTGTCGTCCAATTGACACTTGTTCAGAGGAAGTGGCTTTTTGAGGCGCACCAGAGATGATAATTAGCATGTGGATTGTTTGGGTGAGTGAGCCAAATGGAGGAGGAGCGAGGAGGGAGCGCGATGCCTCGCACTGGGAGGTAGTCACATAGGCACTCACACACACACATGCACGGATAAACAAAAATACCTTTCGGGCTCCGTCACGGCCAGCTGATTTGCTGCCCGCGCACACACAACTGATCTAATTGGGGAGTTGTAAAGGAGGCTGCTTCTCTAATTAGCTTCTGTCTGCCTCATTGCCCAGCTGCCTTTACAAGGAATTCACTCCATTGCTCTCTCCCTCTATCGCTCTCTGTCCACCTGCGGCACAGCCTCCTCCTCCTCTCCTCCTGGGCTCCTTGCACAGGAGAAAACACATGGACTTTGTACAAACACGGGCCACGACGTGAATATGAATCCAAGCTGGAGGGGGAGGGAGAGATTTTATATAACCAATTTCATAAGATCCATATAATTTGTGTATGGACATGTCCCTGCAAAAACAATCAGACACAAACACATAGAAGCACAAACAGTCTCACATGGGAGATGCACACAGACACACACACACACCAAAGTGTTTATAGAGGGTGCCGTAAACAGCGAGCAGGCTGAGGAGAGGAGGCTTTAATCCTGTAAGGTTCTAGCACTGATCTGATCAGGGTCTGCGGCTACTTCATCACTGTCATCACCACATCCACAATAAAATTACTACCACTTATACTGCTGGACTTTGGCTTGTAACAATAAAGGCTAAGGAGCAGGGGTGGTGGAGAGGAAAGAGGCGTTCAGGGAGGCAAGGTTGAACAAGAAAGAGAAAAAATAATATAGCTGTAATAGATGAAGAATCTACTTTTTTTAAATTCTCAAAAATAGCTGCAAGCAATAACTGAAACTGGTCATATAAGTATTTCCACTCCAATGGAAAAAAAGAAAAACGACTTTTGAAGTGTCACACAGCCAGCAGATAAATCACTGTTGTCACTCTCAGTGGTAGGTATAGTGTATCCCATGACCCCAATGATCCTCCTTCCTCATTACAGTGAGGTCACACACACACACCACTGAAGTCCCAAGACAGTGCTCTGATACAGCATCCATCACACTTCCACATCTCACACACACACACACACGCACATAATGGTGTAAGGCTGGAAAGGTCAGAACCTAGGTTATAAGCTTATATGCAATATAAGAAAACAAATGTAGATGCAGTGTGTATATGTGGTGCCAGGTGTGGCAAATCTGCCAGTGGACTGAGAAAGGTTTATTGAATGTGCCTCTGGGTCTTCATTTAAAAAAAAAAATAAAAATTGGTCCTTTAATAAGAAAATATCCCTTCATGCTTTTGCCTTCCTTTGCAGGTCAACACATTTATGTCTGCAGGTACCAATTAGTGGTTTATGATGTGAAAAATGGGACTAATGTCAACTTCATGAGGACAGGCATGCTATTGACTTTGATCAAGGTTATCATGGGCTAAATCATCGAATGACATAGACTGAGCGTGAAAACATGCTGCAAGATACAGAGGGCAGGTGTTTACTGCACACGGCGATAGTCTAGAGTCTTCATCCCTCACCTCCCCTTCTTTCTGTTAACGTTAGCTCCGCTAAACTCTGGCAAAGCCAAAGTTCTTCTGGGAAGGGGCAGCTGCTGCTGAATATTCATGAGGGGAGACAGTTGGTGCCTTGTCCGTTCTCTTTTCTTATCAAAATAGGAACGCCTTGAACCGTTGTGTCAGCCCCTCAAAGTGAATCAAAGTACAACACAACCGGTATTGTGTACATTTAGGTGAAAAAGATGCCAAGTTGAGTTGAAACTCTTCAGTTACCAGACAAAAGCAATGAAATGTTAGTTTTTCTATCCAGGGTGACCTGCATGCTGCCACGTGGGTATTTCTTTCTGTAAATGGCGGATCAATTCTATAGAACAGCACACAGCTGCATGGAAATGAGAAATATATTATTTTATCTTTGCGGCCTTATCTATAGGCTCTCTTTAATATCCTGAAATTACAAGTAGTCAGTATTCCTACCAGACAACACATGTTCCCTTTCAAAATAAAGATAATGTAGTGATTAAATGCACCAGGAATACACATCGTGTGAACCACTGCCCTGGTGTTAGAAATTGTTTTGGTTAAATGTCGATCCCTTCATCCAATTCCCAATTTATTGTTGTTCAAGGAGTCTCAAAGATTAGATGAGATGAAGAATGCATATTCGGTATGACATGGATATGAAATATGCGAATGGTGGAAAGGTCAGACCCACGGAGAGAAGCAAGATGGAGAGGGTTTTAGAAAGGCCATTATCTTCCCCCCTGGAAGCTGGGTGACAAAATCTAAGTTGAGAGCTTGCTGAGTGAGTTCCAGAGAAAATATCAGCTTCGATCTCTGCTCTGTGGAAATACCCACGGGGCTCTGCTTTCCCTCCTAAAATATGGAGACTGAGCCTGAGATTTGAAAACGTGACTGTCAAAATATTTCCTCTGATTCCAATTTAGAGAATATCTCACAGGATCATGCGGGGCTCTGAATCACACGCAACACGCTCGGTAAAGTGATATTTAAAAAAACACATAAATAACAACCGAAGTGTTGGCAGGAGACACAACAAAGAGCTCCCTTTATGTGGGTTAGCTTTGAGTCTAGCAGGTCAAATATCTTACCTCGAATTTCCTGACGATGCTAGCGAAGGCCGGCTTGTTCTTGCAGCTCTCGTCCAGTAAGGACATGCTGCGATCATACTCAGAGATATAGGTGTCAAACACGCCAAAGTCCTCGCGACGTGACAGGATGACATCCACCACCCTTGGGCTCTCCTCCCTAAACAGAAAGGAAATTCAAAGAGAGTCCATGTTCGCTTTAAACATTTAATATGCGTTTTTAAAGGAAAACAAAACACATGACTTACTTCAAGTGATGTAAGCCTGTGATGTGCAGTGCATTCCAGGTGTGTGAAATGTATTTGTTATGACTACTTTTCCCTCTGTCTACCTTCAGTGCGTCTATGCATGGCGTTATGATCTCTTATCCTTTGTTCCTTTATGATTGTGGAACGTTGGTACAAATTGTTGAGTCTGGAAAGAAACTATGGCTGAGGGTGATATTAAAACAAAACTCAGAGGCAGCGTTCTTTTGTGATCTTTTCATTTTTTTCCTTTATTCTCCAAAAGACAGGATCAGGTATGGAACGGAACACTTACACTTAGCAGTGAGCGGTGAAGAATGATCTCTATAATTATTGCGCCAATCTGCCGTGCATTTTAAAGCGGCTTTAAGATAGTGTAGAATAATTATTGTAGAAGAAAATCCATGTCTTGCTGTAGTTTCAGCAATTTACATGCGTGTGTGTGTGTATTGTGTTATACAGTAAAATACCACTGAATTCAATTATATGAAAACTGACCATCATCTGTACTGTGGAGCACAAATATCAGTAATATCTGTGCTGTCTCTTACCACTGACTAATGTGTTCCTCCAGCTCAGTTAGGATGCTGCTGTGGAGGCTGTAGACCTGAGGGAGAACACCCAATATCTCCCCCAACCTTTGCTCCTCCAGGACCGGCTCCCCTACTTCATCCACTGCCTCAGCCACAGCCGACCTGAAATCCTACACAGCGGAAAAAAAAAAAAAAACAGATGGGATGAGAGTGGGGAGAAGGTGTGTGTTGGAAAAAGGGAGAGGAATGGAGGAAAGGGTTGTGAAGCTGGGAGGAGGAAGCGAGAGCAGGGTGGGAGAAACCAATGGCATGGAAGAATGAGAAAAACGAACAGGGGGGGAGAAAAATGGAAGGAAGGAAGGTCCGATCCTCCTAAACATCCTTCCTGCCACCCTCGCTTCATATCACCTCAGTACCTCCCCACAACTTTGGGCTCTGTCCAGGCATCCAGGAAAGGCGGCGCTGCCTGCGCAAGAGTTACACCACCAGGTGCTGTTGCATAATGACCTTGGTACTCCACTGTATTGTACACAGTCCTCACATCTCATTTCTCTGCGGACAACAGGCTAAAATAAAATCCATCGAAATACGGTGAATTCTAGTCCATTCAGCGCTCATAAAACATAAGCAACAGACATTAATGGCCGCAGTGTCAGTGACTAAGAGAACATGAGGAGTTATGGCACATCGGAGTGAAGATCCCGAGGAGGGGTAATTTATCTACTCACCAAATGAAGACAAAAACATAAATGAATGTAGGTGAATTGCCAGGAGGTGTCGGCATGCTTTAAACAAATCCGTTTTCTCTGTGTACAAAGCTGTCTAACAAACTAGGGGCGTATATAAAGCCGTGGCGTGTCTGTACGGGAAAGGCGCCAGGAGACCCATCTATTCCAGTTCTGAGTAAAGTGCCGACATAAAACAAATAAAGAAGTCCCAGTTGGCTGTAAGATAACGCGGTGACACTGGGCACTCCAGAACACGCCGTTCATCATGCACAATCGATCTCGTATGAGTTAACATTCATCACGTCAGCTGGGAGAAGAACAGCTACTTTAACAGCTCTGGCTGACTCTGTATCCCAGGTTACACACACACACACACACACACACACATGCACAGATCCATGAATGAGAGGAGCTTTACTCTCAATTTCACCACCTTATCCCGATTTTCCTCACGTAAGGCAGGTCAAGAAGCGACGTTAAGCAGTCGGTTGAGCAACCACTCATGCTTGGTCATAACCCAGCAGAGAGAATCTGTTCTGGGGGTCACGGGTTACAAACGAGAAAAAATAATAAGTCTGAGCCTCATATGCTGAAGCTGTTATAGGGAAAGTCCTTTAGAAGAGGAGCACGGCCTCCCTTCCTATGTGGAAACAAGGTCTGGAAATTCTTTGTGTTCTTGTTATTCCTTATCACACAGTGGAACAACAACAGCTCACTCATGTGTGCCTCGCGCTTAACGAGGCTCGTGCTTTTACCCCCCAAAACTGTGTTGTTTGTGCATGTTGCGGTGTCCCGGCTGAATTACTTAATTTCATGCTAATTATCACATCAGTCAGAGCAACTAATATCTTTGCACATAACTGTTTGAAGTATAAAGAATAACAAGAGCGTTTGAAACACTGTACCTACAGTATGCATTATGCAACAGCATGATGAAAAAGCCTCCAATGTCACCTTTGAGAAGTGGCAGACAGATTCAATTAGGTGGTGTGGTAACACTGAAGAAAAGTAGAAGCCAAGGTTACTTAGATTCTTTCAACGTGTGAATTTGTTAAAAACAGAAAATTTGCAAAGGAAGAAGAGACGTAATGGCTCAGGCAACACCTCGCGTTGATGCCCATTATAGACTGTTACAGTATGTTCCTGTCCGTGCTTTGGCATGCAGAAGAAAATTATTGTAATCATTGTTATGATGAGATTGTAGGTTATCATTACTGGAGAGGCCCATTGTATAAAATTAGCATTATCGCTCTTTAATGGCATCAAACGTTACACAAAGTGGCTGGGCTGCTTTTATACCCACAGCAGGCTTTCATAAATCAGTGTTTGGGGGGGGGGGGCTACATGTAAGAAATTCGGGCGGTGACCTTGTCCAAGGTTATAAGGTACAGGCTGAGTGATCGGCTTCTCTGGGTTCAATAACTCTACCTGTCAGATTTGTACTGGCAACCATCACCTTAATAGCAACTCTTCCGCGCTGCTCCTGCAAAGGTGTTGCCTGTCTCAGCTCTCTCCTGAGTGACTTTTCGTTTTGTTCCAAACGTAATCATCCTTTAAAACCTTTTGTGTGCACAGTTTCATTTTTTCTTTTTTTCTTTTCTTTTTTTTTAGTAAATCCATCTTTGTTCCTAACTCTGCAGGGATGTGGGCTTATTTTAACAGGCGCTGAGTGGGAAATGATGGGAGAAAAAAAAAAAAAAAAGACGGCAAAAGTTGGCCGTGATGCATGGCCTACCTCTAGAGCTCACCTTTAAATCCCCTACACACGTTACACTACAAAATATCCATTTAACGGCCAACAGGGCCACATTGTGCATCCAGTATAACAAAATAAAAGGCTCCCATCGGCCTTTTCGTGACCTTGAGGTGGCGGATCGCCAGGCCAGTCGCTTGAGCATCTGAGTACACATATCAGTCGAGTAAGGATATAAGGACAGCATCAAGCAAGCGCCTGGTGTACACACGCTGCGTCATCTTACAACCGACCGCACCAGAGTACAACATGTCAACTCTGTCAGGACCAGGAAGTAGATCTCGCTGCAACAACATTGATAAACCTGAACAGAGCTTTACAACAGGGAAGGGAGGAGAAGAAGGAGACAGAGACTGGGGAGCAGACACAGGGTATGATGTTATCAGTAGGTTTTCAAGAAAGTTTAATAGGCCTTAAAGCAGGAGACATATTAAGAATTAGCTATTGTGACACACTCGTGGCGTGGCAGGGACGGCTTTTCCTACCTCTTGAAGGTACTTGAGGGTGCTGACATGTCTGGAAAACAAGAATGCAATTAACAGTGAAAAAGAATTCGCAACCTTTTACACAGTAATGTTGATATTCCTACAAGACTCATTTGTAAATTTGATTTATGCACGACGAGGAAAAACCACATCAGAAAAAAGGGTTAAGTGTGAAAGCAGGGAAAGGGCAAGGCATGTGTATTTAATAAGTTACACAAGACAAGTGTGTAATTGGCTGTCAGTTATTCTGCACGCACCAAATGGATTAGCTGGGAGCCAGAGAAACACAGTTGAAAGCCACAGCAGGAGACACGAGGGCACAAAAAGGCAAAACATCTTCTTTAGATGCGGTGTAAACAGGGCAAACTAGCGAGTGTGGACAGATACTCACAGTCTCTCCGAGTCGACGAGCTCTTTTGCGACGTAGAACGCTCGAGATCGCCCATCAATCTGTGTGAGGGAGGGAGAACAGTGGGAGATGAATTATGCAGCTCATGTTTGAAGGCTGAAATAACTCCTCTCAAACATTCATAGGGGAAGCTACACAGCAGCCAAGGAGATGAGCAAAAGGAGGAAATTCAGACTTAGATTCCTTCTCTCAACAACGCGAGGCTATTATACTGCGATCGTGTCATTACAGCACAGCAAAGACATGAAGGCTTTCTCAAATGTGGGACTTTTAGATTCAGATGCATTATGTATGTGAGACTGTGCAGTGACAACAATGCTGCCCATTGATTTAGAGGCTAATCACAGGCCTCAAAACATCCGAGCCAAAACATAACATTGAAGCCATTTAGGGGTTTACCAGCAAGGCTCCTGCACGTTGTCGGTTATTTTTTCCTATGTGGCACATTTCACAAATACCTACGTTAAAAAGCACAATGATGCTTGTTTTCTTAAAATAAAACAAAAACGCACTTCCATTAAATCGAACCATTCCTGGGGCCAACTTAGTGTCTCTGGCTTTCTTCCTTTTTTCTAATTTATTGTGTTTTTTCTTTGACGAAGAAGAAAACAAGGAAATTAATGTCACATGATGGGAGCTGAGCCTGATATTATTATGGCAGACGGGCGGGGTCCATCTCTGAACCACTGTAAAATAGCTGCATTTTACTGTAAGGAAGTGTGTGTGTGTGTGTGTGTGTGTGTGTGTGTGTGTGTGTGTGTGTGTATGTGTGTGTGGGGGGGTTTGAGGTGAGAGAATTCTACATGGTGTCATTTTCGTTTAAATCTTTGTCTTAAATATTTAAAATCCCATACGAAAGGTCTATTAATACAATAAAACATTCATTGGAATCCTTGCAGCATTTTTTTTTTTCTCTTCATGTTGATTTGCTAGTCCAGCTGGTAACTCGGACGGCTGGATGAGCAGCGATCTCCACCCTCGTTTGCCTCTGCATAGCTCACCTGTCGGTCATAACTTTGCTCTCCAACCCCCTCCTCCTCCTCCGAGGTACGCCCGTGGTCCTCATCAGCTGACAGCCCAGCAGAGACCGGGTTCAGTGGGAAAGGCTCTGTGTAGGCGCTGCCAAAAATAAGACCGGGGAAGAACAGTATGAGTACATGAAAATAGCACAGCCATGGGTACTCAGAATATCAGAAATATGAATACTTATACGTTTATATACCAATTTAAAGCATGTCTTCAATAGCAGTGCTTTAAGAACAGGAATTGCAAATTTACAGTGAAAATTCCACATTATCTTTACAACACTGATAGGCTGCAGAGAGACCCCTGCAACACTGAGCAGGGTTGAGAAAATAAATATATATTGTTGCCTTTCCTGTGTGCGTCTCTGAACATTTTCAGTCCGTACACGCAGTCCTCCAGTGACACGCTGTAATCCCATTTCTGATTCCTACTCATCACAGATGGTACACTTGTGTATGTACACTGGTAATCCTTTAGTGTGTCGCTCTAGCAGAGGGGCACATGCTGTAGGTCAGCTCTCATGTAATCCCTTTAAATGCTACCTGTGGTAATTATTAATGATGTCCTCTGGCCCATTAAGACCACATACACACGCGCACACACCGATGTCTTAAACAGACCCCTGTGTGTACAGAGAGTAGAAGGCTATTAGAGGTTAACAGAGGTACCCAAAGGACTTCATCTCTGTTCAGACATGCACATATTTCATGAGGTTCACACACACACACACACACACACACACACGCATGCATGCGCGCACACACACACACACACCCATTAGACCTATTGGGTGGGCAAAGAAAGCACCTATGGGCCATTACTCATAGTTGACCTCAGAGTAGATGGGTCAACCTGGCCTGGGCTCCTGGGTGATGTTGGGAAGGGAAGTGAACAGGAGGGATGGTTTTCTTTGAACTCATTCTTAAGCTGATTTATTGTGTGAGCGAGGCAAATCCCTTCATGTGTCCAACAGAAACTCTTTGCCTTTCACCCGAAAACATCAGCAAAGCAATATCTGAAAACACACCTTCTCTGCTCTAAGGATGGTTCTGGCCAATTCATGATTATATCTCCCAGAAAAGAAAAAAAAGTGCAAACTCTATAAATGGTTAAATTGGAATAATTTCTTTAATTTCCTTTCTCTTGGACAGACAACTTATTTGTCGTGTTGCTCTTCCTGGAAGTTCCAGTTATTTACCTTTATTATGGTAAAGCTATTATACCAGAAAAAGCAATGTATTATAACACATCAAAGTTAAATCTACTGTAGCAAATTCAAAAGGGGGATACAATAACTATAAAAAATATATTTCACCAATGCCCTGTGAATCTGATGATGCCTGTAATATGTAATTCAATTGAGCTAAACATAGAGTATTAAAATATATATTAGGCACAAACACAGATGGGACTTTTTTGACTGGTAATGGCACTATTACAGGAAATAGCCACAGCTGAATAGGTTCATTAGCCTGCTAACTATAGAAGATTGGCATATACGGATGGGGATGGCAGCAGTTTTAAATCATTTGCTGCTCTTAGTAATGATGATGATTACATGTTGCCTGTGGCTGTTGTGCTGCTTTTGCTGCTGCTGTGATAGAGGATGGAACCTCACAATATGTCACAGGGTCACATATCCAACAGTGTTATAACCTTTTCTTGCTTGCTTGCAGTTGACTCATCCTGTACTTTGGGTGTATGACGTGAGACGCATACCTGAAAAAACTGGAACAACAGCAGACCTGGCATTCCTGACAGGACCACACCTCATCTTGTTGTTCAAGGGAAAGTCTGGGAACCTCCGCCTCGCCACGGTGACCCCCTTCTCCCCCCTCCGTCCTATCTGTCCTACCCTGTCTCCACCTCTCCGCCTCCCGCCAGAGCCCCGCCCTCGTCCTGCATTTCCTGTAAACAGGCTGGTGGGAAGCTCCTAGGCTGGACACTTCCTCCCCGGGGATGACCTGGCAATGACCTCAGAGCGCCTGGCAGCAGCCCTGGCGAGCCAACGACACACCCTGTCCACCACCTCGCCACACAGCACACAGCCACCACCCAGTAGAACAATGTACTTAAGATGGCTCCCTCATCACTACTAACACTAACATAACAGTGGGTGGAGCAGCTGTTTCAGAGGCCATGGCAGGGCTTTGTCATCACTCTGAAGAGGTTCATGTTCAACTGTTTGGAGCCAAAATAACACAGACGGGTGTACTAGAGATGTACAGTACTCCATACATTAGTGCTACCTTACATTCCATACCAGTAGCTATTATTGCGCAGCACATCTGCAGCGTTGTGAGAGTTGTTAGTCTACCTGGAGCATGCATTACAATAATGGTGTAAAACCCACAAATCCTTGGCTTCTTTTGTTAAAATACTTGTTTTTCTCTTGGCAATGATTACGCTGCTGAGACAGCATTCTCAGCAGGAGCTTCATCTTTGATAGAGCAGCAACGCAGAGTAAAAACCCATATAGGCACGTACATACACACTCGCAGCTTGGCAAGGGTTTAAGATGAATCATTAGTGTGCCTCTTTCTTTTTCCATTGTACACTATGGTAGCTTGCTAATGAAGATGTCTCTTTGCTTGTGCTAAAGTAGCGTCTGAATAGTGTTAAACATTAATCACACAAGTAGAAACAAGCCAGGCCTGTAGCACAGCAGCTGAAAGTTCTTTGAAAAAGCATGTCTACCACTGTTACAAGGTCCTTTTGTCTGCATTGGTCTGAGGTTATTTTCCTCATCACCAAAAAACAAAAAACAAAAAACTACTCTTTACTGTGTGTACACAACCATGTTGACTATTGAATCTGTTCTCAATACATCACTGTCATCATCACCTATAGACACATCATGTGTCAAGCTTTTAACAGTAGTGATTAGTGCAAGTACACACAAAAGCAGGGACAAACTTGGACGGTCCCACACACATATGCGCTCACTCTCAAATAAACATAAACCGGCCCTGTATAGTCACATGAAAGAGTGTCCGTGGCAACCGAAGCCTCTCTTGGGGAAATGCGGTAAAGTTGAGGTGACACAACAAATAGACTCTTTGCATCATCGTTAGTGGTGTGAGACCTTCACCACACAATGAGCCACATCAATATCATCACTGGGAGAAAACAAGAACACAGTGAAGGTTTTCTAGGAAACTGAAGAGTTATAAATGCATATATATATATATATATATATATATATATATATATATATATATATATATATATATATATATCCGTATATACCATATATATACAGTATTCATTTTTAAGAACACCGGAAATAAATGGGATGCACTATTAAAAAAAGAGTACCACAAGAAATAAAAAATAAATTGCGGTACCCCAAGACTACCTTAAGCCTTTTAGGGAGCTCTGGGTAATGGCTTCTGTCTTAGACTACAAACAGGTCATCAAACACAACTTTTTTTTTTTTTTTTTTTTATTAAGACTGGGAACAGACTGGGAAGCCTGCAGTGGCTGAAGCTGTGGCACAGTCTGGGTAATTTGGTACAATCGGGCTGCAGTGATTCCTCACTCTATCACACACTGCAGTAAATCCTGCAACCCCTCAAGGGTCCAATGAACGAGAAGCACATTGGAAAGAGCTACTTTAATAAAAGCCCTCCTAAACTTAACCATAAGTGTCAGGTACAGGAGAGCAATTACACCTTGCTCCCTTTCTTTTCTTGGTCGTGCTTTTCCCCTCCCCCTCCTTCACCTTACACTTTGTTCTACTCTTTGTTTTCTTTTACTCTTCTGCTGCTTCTATTAACACATCCCCTCCCCTTGTTCTCTCACCTTTTCCTCACCCCTCTCCACCTCCTTGTGTGAAAAGAACTCGCTCATCATTGATACCCCACGCCTTTTCACTTTTAATTGCAGCCCATAATAACTTTCTCTAATTTGAATAACTTGCACTCGGTGAGCAACTGCCATAATTGCTGTTACCTGTTCTATCACCTCAAACCTGCAAAGAGGGCTGTGGCAGCAGATGTGTCCTCTAAATACACCAAATGGAAAACAGGAGTAAGCTCTCTCACAAGCAAAATCTTCTCAAAGCCAGCAATGCCTGACACAGCAGGCTGCACATCTCACACTGAACACTCTCCTACAAGAGGGAGATCCGATTCTACTCAGCCAGGTGCCCACTGCTCATCTAAGATACAGTGTAAGACTATCTGTCAGCTGTTGAGGGATCAAGATTGCATTTGAGTGGTTAGGTCCTGGTCTAAAAACTCAGCAGAGAGTGGTTCCAGTGATAAACATGTTTACCACACAACACTGTATGCTACATGTGTAGGGTACACATTTCTAGAATTAAATATAAATAAAATATATTTTAGGATCATCATGTAAAATGTGTTATTATTAACAATGGGTTGTGCAGAGAAAAAAGGTGCATTACATGATCACTTCCCCCAGGTTTTAATATATTACTATGCAAATAATTTAGGTTTTATTTGTCCAGGTTATTAATCTGCTTAAAATTTTTGTTACAATCCCACCTCAGTAGAGGTGAATGCCATTCAATTAGGCGTAGGTTATATTTAAACAAATTGAGGAACAGCATCTTTTTCAGATACACTGTCCTGTTTACACTGAATGATACACAGAACGTACTGTCAACAGTTTTCATTGGAAATGTTTCTTTGCTGGTGAAAACAGAATAAATTTGACTTTTTTTAATGGCGTGAGCAATACAGACAAAATTCCACTATTGACCCCTTGGGTGGAGGTTTATGAATGTAATTTCAATGGGTCCTCCTTTGCGAATTTGCAGCACAAATCTCAGATAATTCCCTCATATCCTGGGCTATAAAACTAACTTCAATCTTTTTTTTTTTTTAATTTGTGTAAACTATTCCTTTATGATTTGCTCAGGGTGGTGCAAAACCATTTAGATTTAGTAAGATTTTACTATACCTTTCAGTCTCTGCTTTAAACGTTTGGTGTTTGCTGTCAATCCCGAAACTGTTCATATCCACATAGCCATCGTTCTCATTGCAGGGAGCTGTCGTGCGGTTTGAGCCCTCAAAAAATTCAGTCACAGTGTGGGATCTGGTAGGTCTGCCTGGGATCTGGATGTTCTCATAGTCTGAGTTCATGGCTGGGATGTTTTCATAGTCTGAGGTGTCAGCACTGGGGAAGGAGATGGAACGGGGCTTTGTTACAGGTAAAGGCATTGGGGATCGACGAGACCTCTCTTCAAAGGACTCAACTCTGGAGACGCCCCTGCCATAAGCTTTGGGGTCACCTTTCCTCCTCTGTTGGTCTTTATAGAGGACAAAGGTGGATGGCAGGTCTGAAGGACGCTGCTGGGGGTTCACCATGTGGGACTGGAGCTGAGGAGAGCTGCCGGTGCTTCTGCGGTCAAGCTCTATGACTCTTCCTGGGCCATGGTGGCTGGACTCGGAGGAAGAACGTGATGAGCGGACACTCCCGTCGCTAAAACCTTTTGAATCTGTCTTCCTCCTGAACTTGAGGGCCAGGAAGCGCTTGAAGGAAGACTTCTTCTTCGTAAGTTGGTCATTGGGTTCATGCTGGACAAAAAGGGATGGGGAACTCTTGGTAACTGGCCTATTGGTGATGTATGCCAGCTCAAAGGGTGGAGGGATGTCCGCTAGAGAGGTTGGCGTGGAAACACCACTGGACGATTGATGACTACGCTGGGAGAAGCTTCCAGAAGAAGTTATGACACATGGAAGGGAAAGAGTGTCATCTTTTCTCTTCATCCATATCTCGTCCTTTAGAGACTGGTCACCCTCTGTGGGAGTGGTCAAGGATAAATCTGCACCCTCAGCAGAACGAGAGTACAACAAGAAGCGACGAGACTTCATAGATGGCATCAAACAGTTGACCCCATGCTGCTGTGAATGACTGAGTGGTTCACTTGTCTTATCCAAGGCCACTGTGCAGTAGTCATTTGTCTGGTACTCTGTCCCTGTCTCCTCTGGCACAGTCTCTGGGACATAACCTGGAATTTTCCCAGAATAAGAGCGTGATCGAGTGACAATAGTCTTCCTATCCAGCGTCACAAAGTTCTCCCCTTCTGAGTCAAACCCAGCCTCCTCGTATATATGCTCCTCACTGTCTGACTCTGCGTCCTCATAGTAAGGCACAATATGGCAGTCCAGTTCCTCAATGTCTTCTTCAAAGGCCTCAGTGGTGTGGGCGAAAACCACCCTGTTGGTGAGCTCCGGGGCGCGGCCCAGATCCAGGTCTACTGGCACTGTGATGTTGCACAACCTGAGACGAGGCTGGCAGCTTTTTCTGTGGCTGAGGAAAGCCTGCTCACGTTTAGCTGTTCTTTCTTTTGCACTTTTTCCTTTGATATGTCTCTTTTCTACTTCTTCTTCTTCCTCGTCGTCACCTATCTCAACATAATCCTCCGATGAGACACACTCCAGTTGCTCATCATCTTCCTTAGGGCAGAGGGAGTCATCAATATCAGCATACTCATCTGCTGACTCGCCGTCTTTTGCTTTATCTTTGTTAGTCCCTGCTTCAGTTTCAGCCTGTTCAGAGAGGCCTTCCTTGTTCTCTAGCTTGTCCACATCATCAGATGACACATAAAAAGGCTCCGGGTTGGAAGCACCTTGCGTTTGCAGTTCATTTGACGGTTTGTCATCAGTATCATCATCAGCCCACTCAGGATCAGCAGTGCCAGCCATATTTGACGGTAGAGCTTCAATGACAGAATAAGGCCCGAACACGTCCTCAGTGCTGGATGTGAATCGAAAACAGCCAGAGACGTCCTTTGTGGCACGTTCCGGTTGCCACACCTCTGTTTCAGCTGGGTCACATGACTCACATGTATCACTAGCATCATCTGTGGGGCCAATCACATCATAGGGATACTCCTCAGTTACAGTTGGAAGCACATTGAATCCAAATGCAAATCCTCCAGCTTCCAGCTCAGTCTCATCTGGGAGTAAGTCACTTTGTTCACTGTCTGCTTCATTAAGACCAGTATCATTGACCTTGTCACCATGACTGAGTGACTGTATTTGATCAAAGTTTTGTTCTTCTAAAAGTTCATCTGAGGTTCCTGGAAGATCATTGGGTATTTCAGTGTTTTCACTAAAACCCTGTTCCTCCTCCTCTCCCGCTTTATCCTCCTTTTCAGTTGCAGGAAGTGAAGGCGTAGATGTATTCTCATCATCTCTGTGGTTGCCACCTTCAGGGTGGTTCAAGCCATTATCAGTGCATTCATCCTCAGTGGTGTCTACAATAGAACCATCATCTGCTTTGACTGTGTCCTCAGAGCCAATGCTGTCTCCCTCACCATCATTGTCATTCAATATCTCCCTGTTGTCTCCCTCTATTTCTTCTTCTACTATGTCATTAATCCCATCCTCCTCACTTTTCTCCTCATTGTCCCGGTTCTCCTCAACCATCTCATGAAGATCCTCCGCCTCCCTATCAGAGTGAGCCAGGTCTCCGTTACTGAGGATCTGCAGGGAACACAGCTCCCCTTGTGGGTGAGGCTCATACAAGGGTCTAGGCTTGGGGGCAACAGGAGGCTTTGGACCACAAACCGGGGGACAAGGCCTTGACATCAGCTTGGCCTGCACTTTGTTGGTCAGATGACTGCGGACCTTTGGTCTGGGGACTTGCAGAGGATTTTGAAAACCTATACAAAGAGAGTAGAATACAATGAAACAGCTGTTGACGTCACACAAGTCACATTTTTTTTTAACTGGCTACATAAGGATACAAATGCAGATACTGTTACTGTATAATATGCACAGAGGAAGCAAAGTCCTGTACAGTAGTCAGTGACATGCAGAATGATGCAGGGGACATTATCAGCAGGAAAAACAATAGAGCCACAGGGTACTTAGAGGAGGAACAATAACATCTCCCTGTCTGGGAAATGACACATGCAGGTCGGAGCCTTATAACAGAATTGGATTTAACAACTGATTTGTTCACTTTATTCAAAACTTTAAAAAATGATTTGCTGTTTTACACTCAACAAAATGTGTTATGTTCTTTGAAATAGGAACATTAAAACATATTTATTATGTATACATCAGAATTTAGACACTGCTTTTTGCTCAACATTTAGTCAAGTGTTAAAATTGTGCAGTCATTAAAGAGGACTGCTTATGATATAGAATTGTCATGAAACACACCCATACTTAACAAAGTGTGTACACCCTTTGTCTCTTCCTGTTATTTAGTACCTGCCCTGACGCACATCCTATTAAACCCTGTGTGCACTCTGGCTATCTCTGTGTTCGCAATGCTTTTTCTCTTTCTGCCAGTGGGTCTGCCTGTCTCCTGCTTTTTCTACAAACGTGTTATATATCTTTGGATCCACAAAATGTCACCATGCTCTTTCTTTTAAGAATTCCGGGTTTCATTAACTCTTCTTGAAGGACTTCACACACAGGATGTCCACGGGTGGGAAGGACATTAACAGCATGGCCCCCCATCACTCCTCATGAACCTCTCTAGGATTACACATTTTCACAACACAAATGGACTTCCTTCTCGTCATTCTTCCCCAATTCTCACGAAACATACTCACACTGCCTCACGCCCACACACACTTTTTTTTTTCGTGAAAAGGTCCTTTGAGTACGTCAAAGAACAATAAAACTGGAAGAGAAAACAAGGGTCCCAGTCTGACAAAGCACCCAACTGCAAACAACAGGATATGAATTATGCAACAAGAATTCAATTAAAACAAATGTTTGAAAAACAAAGGAAGAGATAGACACTGGGACCTTGGCCGTGCCAATCTCACAGGATATGATTTCAGACTGCATCCTCATCATGACATGTCACTCGTCAAACCAAAACAATATGTGTAAAATCTAAATTGATGCTGAAATAGACTTTATTGTTAAAAATCCTCTTTGTCAATTAACAAAGTCAACAAAGTCAAACCACAAACACAATGCATATTTCACAACTCCTTTCATTTGAATATTGATTTATATGCAGGACACATAATTTGCAGGACAGGTGACCTTCTCTGTCCACCCTCACAGACATAGATTATAATCCGAGATCTATCCCTACATCACTAATCCCAGGACACAACATTTTCTTAGGGAGCTCCATTAAAAGCAACTTCATTGAGACTCGTCTTAATCCTTAGCTGGATTTAAGATGACTCCAGATTCCTTTAAACGAATCCATCTCACAAAAAAAATGTTTGTTTTTGTAAAAACTTGCATTTTAATTGCATTATTTTAATCTATTGATCTGTTGTGTCATTGTTCAGAGGGAGTGATTAATTGCAAACACTTTTATAGGCTGCTTTAGATCGCATTGATTTCAAGTTGTACCTTACAATATGTAAAATAATAGTCCTGACGACAATAACATTATTTTTAAATATTAAAAAAATATATTAAAAATTAACCCCTTACTCTCCCCCGCGCGCACACGCGCACTTACACACCCAACAAACAAACACACACACTCACGCGGTCTGATTTATTAGCAATAAAATGTTTAAAGTTTGCACTCTGATCTCGTAACGAAAGCCAGAAGATTTACCACCGACCTGCATTCATGGTGGGACATCATCATCCACGGGAAGCGGCTATTCTCCTCATTTTCTCCCTCACGCGCAGCGACCGTGTCCGTCCGAATGACGCGGAAACTTAATCCAAATACAAAATCAAGTTGTAGAGGGGGAGTTGCAGAACATGTCGTCTTTTCTTTCTTTCTTTTTTTTTTTTTTTTTTTTTTTTTATAATTTTTCTCCAGTGGAAGTGGACTTGCGGAAGGCGCCTCCTGTTCGCAGAGCGGCAGCTGTGCCTTCAGCCGCCGTGCATCTCCAGTGCTGATGCTACAGTAACTGCTGCGCTCCTGTGTGGAAACGGGAGGTGCAGCTTGGAGCTTCCTGAGGCAGGACTACACGGAGGGAAAACCAAACCCACTCTCAAGCTACATGTTTCTTTTTTTTATGCAATGCACAGAATTATTATATCTTTGCTACTGTGGAAGTTGTTTTTTTTGCGCATAATAATCAGTCCGTTTATGTTTTTGTGTCAGGATCCTGCTCCACAGATGTGCAGCATACTCTGCAGCAATAAGGACTAAAGTTTAGAAAAGCCAAACCCTCTTAGACGTTATTAGTATTTCTTTGGTGATGATGGGGATCTTAATGTATGGCAATAGTGGCATTTGTTCAAATATAATCTGGCCATGTTT
This sequence comes from Lepturacanthus savala, assembly GCA_030544235.1. Lineage (NCBI taxonomy): Eukaryota > Metazoa > Chordata > Actinopteri > Scombriformes > Trichiuridae > Lepturacanthus > Lepturacanthus savala. Next base: position 10,499,174 of record CM060463.1, read on the forward strand.
TGGTGCTCCTGGCACATGTTTAAGATAACAGAAAGTTAGGACGCGCACAGATCCATGAACTACTGAACTGTGTCAGGTTACAGTCTTTAACTTTGTACTGATTATGCGGGCTAACGAGGGGATTACGCAGTTTGTATCAAATATTCCTTCTCGCTGGTTTCCCCCAGCAATGTTTTGCTCATGGATTATTTCCTGAAACAGAGCGGTGCATAGAAAAAGTTCCTAAAAGCGGTTTCTCTAGGACACCAAAGCTTTTGCTATTGGCCCGGGCTTCCTGGCCCGGCAACTGTTGCATGATTGAATGAATGCAACCCTTTAAAACCCCTCTTCATAACAGGAAACCGCTCTCCCTGTTTCCTGCACAACAGGCAACACTTCCTTAGCAACAGATGGGAAAGGTTGGCGGTGTTAACCCCTTAGGTAACATCCAACAGGGCTGATTGACTGGTGCTGAGCAGAGCCCGATGGTTCGAGGAACTGGCAAACTTTCACCATGCCTCAGCGCGGGGGACTCGTGGCGGGCTTTCAAGGACAGAGACACCTTGTGCAATACAGGGGGAGGCCCGGGACCATCGCCCACTTGGGTCCTTTGATTGAACTCCTCGAACGCCTACACATTGGGATGGGAATAGCCTACCTCCACCCCCGCCCCTTCTCCTCTGCACACTTGAAGGTCAAACGATGCAACAAGACCTCTGGGATTTTTTTTACAGCAGAATTTAAGTGGAAAGTGATCGAATAGAGAAGCACAATAAAGGAATCACCTCCACCGTATCGCCACAGGGCTCTGGTTGCGGCGGCTGCAGCAGCATACAGAGCCATACATTATACACACAGCAAAAGTCCCATTCCAGATGGTTTGGTGCGCTGCTGCAGGTGCAAAGCTCTATCAGTCTCACAGAGGAGGTTGGAGAGTGTGCATGTCATAATCAGCTCATGTTATCTTTGCACTTGCATGAAGGGGATCTCATTTAAAGAACCAATGTTTTGGTGCGGCGAATTATTAAGCACGTCACTAAAAAGGATATAAAATATGGAATAATTGCTGTGCAATCGCTGTGTTTGCTGCAGCAATTGAGCTGTTTATTTGAGCAAATAGGATGCTGAGTAATGTATTTTGCAACATGCTGCAGCAAAACAATTAAATCACTGTGACTCAGTTGTTTTGCCCCCACTTGTTACAATGTGATACTGTAATAACCATTATGGAGTGTTGAAGCCAAGACTTTTTTTTTTTTTTTTAATGTGTCAGTAGTAGCACATTTATAGCTGCCATAACCTTTTGTTTTTGAGTTGGATGCCTAAAGATAGCTCCTGTCTGGACTTTTGGCAGTGCCAAATGGATTTCTCATGAGTATTCTATTCACAATTGCAACATCTGACCTTTTTTTTTTTTCGGTTTCATTTGTCCAAAATATGTTTTGCTTCTGCAGGGTGTGCAAATAGATCCTGTCAAGAGTATTGTGTCATCGGGCTGCAGAAAAGAATGGCTTTCTGAGTAAATATCCCTCCAGATGTGGCACAGACGGTCAAAACATGTTTTTGGACAGAGGACACAAATTTCCTGGACCGCCTGTAGCTGTGTGCCGCGCTCTGTCACCCCACCTGGAACAACGACTTGACTGGAGCAGAAAAAGGGGGAATGGTGATATTAGGAAAAACATGCTGTAGTAGCAGGGAACACTCCACTCTGCTGCACACACCGCGCCAAACAGGAAAGGGATCAGGGAAAGGGGTCAGCAACTTGTTCCCAGAGCTGAGACAATCCATAACACCTGCTTTGCCAGCGAGTGGACACTGGGCTGAATGGATGTGGTCAGTGTTTTTATTCCCCACTGACATGTGACATCACGCTTTAATGCTGCTGATTACTGGAAAGCACAAGCTCTGTTTTTTTTTTTTTTCCCCATTATTGCACCATGTGTTCCTGCGATTCATTAATGTATGTCAGTGGCAGGTTTGCTACGGGATTCATTTCTAAAAAAAGAGGGCGTTTAATCATGCCGATATGCAAACGAGCTGTAGTGTATTAGGTTCAGGTATTGATTTATGTGGTGCTCAAATACAATCAGGTAGAGGTCTTTCACTCTTTAAAATGACCCAAACACCTTTGTAATTGCATTGCAGAGTGTTTGACTGGTGTAATGGATCAAATCACTATTGACATGTTTTATTGATTCCCAACCAGTAAAGACCGCAGCGGTCTTCTGAGACTTGTGTGTTTGCCCCGAGCTTTAGATTCTGATTAAGAGACTTCAGATGAGGCAATATGTATATAGCAGGATGACAGACTCCATTAAAGGAAGCACAGAGATTAATTTAGAGGTACAATGGGGTTCAGTTGCTGACGAGATAGATACGCGCGCAGAACCTCATCAATGTGGATAAACTCAGCTGTATTTATACATAGAAATAGATAAATAGAACATAAACATAGAATAAAAGAAAACTCTCTTGTCGCCTGTGTATACTCCGCACTTACAACAATTTAAAGCCGGGAACACACATGTGCACACGCAGCAGAGCTTTGCAGTAAACAGGAACTCCACATCCAATCAATGAAAGTGGCCTGAACATTAGAGGTATGTTATTGCTATTGTGCAGTTGTTACAATATAGGTTTTCCCCTATTTGTAACCACTTTTGGAAAATAATTCACAAGTTACACCTTTTAAGTTTAAAATGATTCAGTGGCTTATGAGGTAACATTACGTTGTCATTTCAGCAGCGCTGTTTGCGTTCAGTCTAGCCTACTCTAAGATAAAGCGGCAGCACTGCTCCATTACCAAAAAACAAGATATTATTTCTGCGTAGCAAAAGGCCACGGCTACGACACAATACCTGTCAGGCTGCCGTTAATTAGCCCCGAAGCACAGAGAGTAGGTCAGACTCTGATAAGAGACAAATTTGTTATTCTTTTCTCTATTGCAGCAGAGACAATCCTCCGAGCTGCACTGTAAAAACAATGATTTACTGGTTCAAAATAAAATTGTCAAGGTGCCCTATAAAAAAAAGAAGCACTTATGTCCAAATAAAGCACAATGGCACCGTCAAAACATTATATGCTATACTGTAGTGGCCTTTTACTGTAATTGTGAGAGACCATTGAGTTTGTGGTGTCTGTCTCTCCATGTTTCTACCGTGTTATATGTTTCCTCAATCTCTGCGGTGTGTCATCTTAATAGCTTTGAACACTCGGGTCCCATGTTGCAATGTAGCATGATTTCCCCCTGCATTGTGGCTGCTCTGCGAGTGTGTGTTCGTGCAGTGTGTGTGCTGCACAGTGCATACATATGAACATGCATGCAGCAGCAGTATATAGTATACAGCATATAGCGCTGTACACAGCACTGCTTGTGTACGGCGCTGCATCTAGAAGGAAAACAATATGATCATGAGAAATCCCCGAGGCAGAATTTACTCTTCCTGTGACTGTTTTCATATTTCTCAGCCAAAGGAGACTGGGAGGATGCAGATACTCCTGCCTTGTAAAAAAAAACAAAAAACACACACACATCTTTGGCAAAGCTTTTATAAAGTCTCACGCAGCTTGAGCCGAGTGTTGCGTTACCTATGTTACAGTATGCAACTTATTACATGTCATCATGGTGAAATTTGCCTGTGCATCTATACCTCTGTGATACTTCATGGTTGCAAAATAATATATTGGCCTTGAGGGTTTTGTCACATGAATGAAAATACATTTCTGCACAATGTCGACATAAACCAGAAGTCAAACCTCTTATAAATCAGTATTATTCTTTCCCGAGCAATTGTGCTTAAATAGTGTGCGTCGGACAAACAATGATACTAACGCGCGTATCACAAGAAGGAAAACATATCTGGGGGTTTTCCAGCTCCTTCTGACAATGCATCCTTCATCATACTGCCCGCGTGCTCAGATATGAGTGAGCGATGTGATGTCTGTGCATATGCGTGCTCGTTCAGCCTGGCTCTCGCTGGTCGAGATAGCCGCACCAGAGTGTGTGGAAAACGCAGATGGTTGTTGCTTTTGCTTCTTCCGCCAGACCTGTGTGACCTTTTACACAAAGATAACAGGGCGGTCTCTTATCCCCAGGACCCTATCCCCCCCCCGCAACCCCCCCTCTCCCTCCCCCCGACCCAAAAAACAGCCAGGCCTGGCAGCTCAGACAGAGGACTTCCTCCGTTCGAGCTGTCTGATAGAACAATATCAACAGCCAGCGCCACAACCTCCCCTTTTGTGTCTCCACCAGGCTTTTCACCAGGCTCTTGTTTTGGAATAATTGAGTCCTTTTATAATCAAGAGTCACAGGGTCCCTGGCAGACAGGAAATGAGAGATCTGCATTAAAATAAGATGAGGAGTTCTTGTCAGATGTGAGAGTTCTTTTATTGCAATGGATACATGTTTTTTTTTTGCACAAAGATGTGACAAACTGTTTCTGTCATGCAACTCTTACTGATCAAATCATAAGATTGACTATCTTTTAAAGTATAAAATCAAAAATATAAAGATTTATTGCATTGAAAGGTAATTTTATCAACATTTTTTAGAGCTATACAAAGTATACTAGGCATCCTTTCTGGATCATTGTCACTGTTTTTGTGCATTTAACATTTGTGTTTGCAATTCAGCACTGTAAATCAACATTGTGACAGTGATTGTTGACAGTTATTTTTCTGTAATCATGCACTGAAAATAAAACCATTCATTAATATATATCTCAACTGTGACATTATATATTTTCCTCGTTCTTGTTAACAAATCCCTTTGAAAGACCAAAACCAACAATGAGTAATGTTCATCTCTTAATACTGGTCTATAATAACTTCTCTACCCTGTCAGCTGAAAGCCTGTTCTTATTTTAAAAAATGTCAATCAAACGTGAGTCAAGAAATCTTTCAGCCAACAATTTGGTGTCAACGAGTGAGCAGAACAGTGCAGAACAAAAAGAAACTACACGTGAAACATGAAACAGTGGCCGTGTTCATGCTTAACGAGGGAACACTGATCTGTTTTTAATAGATTTTGGGCAACAATGGAGGTCTATAGAACAGAGGTGGGACAACTCTCGGTATGACGTATCACATTTTTTGAGGGGAGAATTGGGAATGACCTACTGTTGATGTAATTAATAATGAATGAGCTGTCTTCACTCCCGAAATAAAGTGGTCAATATATCATTATTCATGGGTATTTATAAATTAAACATTACCTAATCATTCATTAATATAGTATCCCAGGTGTATTTGCTCCAAACTCATCATCATAAAGTCCATTCTTAGTTATTCAGGACTTGATGTATTAATAATTAGTCAATTATCAGGCCAACAACGATTCATTCCTCACACTGTTCTGTTGTAAAGTATTAACATTTATCCTTAAACAATTTTACTCTTATTTCACATCCTCCAAACACTCTTTTCCTCTGTGTATGCATGGATGTTATGGCATGTCGTGCCAGCCGATGCTCAGATTCACTTCAGCTCAATGTGAATTTTCTATCAGCAGGACAACCTGCATGCACAAGGTGACCCCATAGGAGGCCATACCGTGTGGCTTTCTCTTTCATCCTTAGTAACATCCTCAAGCTTTCACCCCTGTCCTTTCCTGTCCTTTATTTCTCTCTTTATCCAAACACACTCCAGGGACGGGGAGTGGTCTCCCTGTCCTGGCTGTGGTCAGATATTTTGCTGAGGTGGTTTCAGCCGGGCTCTCGTGTATTCTCATGCAATGAGCCTCAGGGGATGAAGGGTGTGGCGGGAGGCGGAGGGCCGGTGGGTGGGGGGGATGCTTCATGCACTTTTCTACCAACATCAGCACAAACAGGATGACCAATTTTCATTCATCCAAGCTGCACAGCCACCAAAGTGTGGAATATGCTTCAGCGTGTATATCTGATTCATGTGCAATTCATCACGACCACGACGCATAGGTCGCCACATTACTGCAGTCCAGTGATGTGGTTAAACCCGTGATAATTAAAAAAGACGTTGACCTGTGGAGACCTTTAGAGCTCCTCTGCCTCTCAGTGAGAAGATTTGAGTGGAGGCTTATAATAACATAATCTATTAGTAATATATCTGCCCCGGGTGTCATTCTCAACATTGTGTCAGCTGATGTCAATCAGCAGCTATCAATCTTATAGGGACGACGTGTTTCCATGGCAACCTGGAGGTCAAAAAGGCCAGCTTTGATACAATGAACCGCAGCCAATCGTTACTGTCATCGCAATACATTGGCAGGCGTATATTGCCTGAGTTGTCATTATTCGGTGCCGTGAAAATCCTTCTTGCTCCGTCTCTTGGGACCCACTTTCTCCCCTCACCCCTCATTGACCCACTGGCTATTGTCTGTAATACTCACACTCGTTTCCTTGAGTAAGGTCTCGGATCTACGGTGCTGTATAGGTTTATGAATTCAGCACCGTGGCGCCAGTGCAATAAGAGAGATTTAAATGTCAGCTGACGGAGACCCTTTAAGCCTTTAAGTAGGTAATAAAGATATATCGCTGTAGAGAAACTGTGTTTTTAAGTGTTGCATGTGTAAAGGTTGAAATATTTAACACATCATATATGTGTGTGCGTGTGTGTGTGTGTAGGCAGAAAAAAAATTTGATTTTCTCATTTTCCTCTAATGAGCCTAAGTGGCACCTGAAGGTGAAGCAGAGCCGAGGTCACAGCCCGATCAACAGACGAAAATAATTTGGGGCATAAATTTTTGTCATGTTTTATTCAATTGGCTGTGGTGGCTCCCCCTGAAGTGAAGCCAAATTCGACCCAAAGTACCGAGTTGTAGCAAAACGTATCTGACTGCTATTGTGAAATACACGTTGCAATAGAACCAAACAGTTCCGACTACGCTAATAAAATGCGTCTAATTAGATTATCTAGATGTATTTGAATGGCGCTGCTGTCAAAAGGTTAGCCAGTGGGCTGCCATGAAGCAGGTCTGCTATTATCATCATTTTACTTTCTCTGGCGCTCTCTGTATCTGCAGGCTTTAACGTTTGCTATTGCAAGCATATCATTGGAAAATGCAGCGACAAAGACATCAGAAAGGACTATTTCATGAATTGCGTTGTCGAAAGTAAGAAAATGAAAATAAATAAATAACACGTAAAAATTACAAGCATCACTGCTCTTTCAATTGTCGCAGCTCTCGGTTCCCACTGTGAGAAAACCTGCACCATCGAGCATTACACACATTTTATTAGCTCCACTACAAAGTTTGTGCTAACACAGACATAAATAGGCCATAAAACAGGCGAGATATCATCCTTGGGGCAAACCTCACTATTGGATTTCTGTTCTCCTCAGTATGGACACATGCTTATTATGCTAAATAAACCATCGCTCCCTTTAGTAACACCACCTTTCAGCATTTTTCTTCTCGCCTTTGGGAAGTGTGTTATGTCTGTGTGCTTTTGTGCTTGTTTATCCACAGTTACACTTTTCATTAATCTCATAAGGTGAGGTCAAAGGGCAAGGGCTGCTCGGGTCTTACACAACCAGTGGCGGTGAAATGAGATGTAATATGTGGCAGAGTGGCTTTTATCAAACGCTGCGTCCTTGCGGCAGACAGTGAGCGGGGCGGACGCCGCTGACAGGCGGGGAAATGACTGCTGAGATGGAACAGGAGATGTCTCAGTCAGATAGATAGCAGCAGGCTAACAGCAGAGCCTCTGTGCTCCCTGCAGAGACTGTCAGCGGCGCACGACATAAATTATAAGACCACCAGTTGGCTCAGCTTCGGCAACTCACGGGCTAAAGGGATGCCCGTGAGCAGACATTTTCATCAAAAGAGTGTTTTCAATATACAAAGTATTACATTTGACGAGATTAAAGCACATTTACGGAACAGATTTCATTTCGAGCAGCTTTGACGAGTGTCCTAACGCGCAGAGGACAAGACTGTCACAATCTCATCTACGATGTGCATCCATTACTGTGCGGAATTATAATGGGGGCAGAGCCACAGCAAGGGCAGAGCCAAACACTAACATGATTATGGTAATGACTGCCAACGGCCACTCCCGCAAGCCAGCGGCGAGATGCTCGGTGAAAAGGCAATTCCTAACAATTAATCAAAACACATAAATAGGCATAATGTCATTGACTTTCACTCACGGCAGACAAGCCATTGGTGAATGTTGTTGATACCTCTAAAGCTATTTAATCACCGTGATGCGTGGGGTTGGAGGTGGGGGGATTTGGCAGGCTACAATACATCATGTCAACATTTAGTTTACACTTCGTCAGCAAATGTAATTAGCCCACGATAACAATTTTACACGTGGTGTGGAAAGTATATCTAGCAGCAACCACTTCTGTAACTGGACTAAAAATGTGGCTGGTTTGTATTTCAGATTAAACGGACCCATGGGATTTCGTGGTCACAAATTGCGATCACAAATGTAGAGCTTCATTTTTCCTTATATTTCATATTAAACTTAAAGGACATATGTTGTAGAAAGTGAGATTTTAATTGCTATTTGATTATACGAAGGTCAGAGTGTTGTATGAATAATGCCTCACGTTTCACAGAGAAATACACACAGCCCCTTATTCAGGAAACTGTGTTGGCCATCAGGGGTCAGGACTGCCGTGACATTGTGATGTCACAACCATACAGTCAAGTCCCCGATCACAGCTATTCAAATCAGCCAATCACAGGAGAAGCTCATTAATATTACTGAGAAAGATATAAAACGAGACCTCATTATTATAAAGAAATAACGAGATATTTTTGGCATTTTAAACCACAAATATGTCATGTATGTTTGTTTCAAAACTTCAAATATACCTCAGAAAAAGTGTAAAATATATATCTGGTCTATCTGGTTTACCATCCAACTGATTGGATCTTCCGCTGTTGAACAGAGCCTCCGGTCAGGGTGTAAATCTTAACACCAGCCGCTCACAGAACCACCGCAGCACATATGCTCAGTGATCTAATATGTGTGTGTGATCAGTCGAGCATGGGTTTAAACGCCAGTGTTCAGTACCACTCTGTCCACAAATGACAGATGGCGGCACCCTCCGACACGTCCCATCTTTTTAAAAAATACATGGGTTTTATTTTCTGCACCTGTTAGCAACTTTCTCTTTTGCTGATCTTCTCTTCTTTTAATAGCTTCGTTTTATTCCCCGTCTTTCACCTCTATACAGCTGTAGGCTTTGGACCAGGAGATGTTCGAAGCCTGTCTTGTGCTAAATCCACCTGAGATCGGACCCGCAGGCAGAAGTGGCCTCCCGTCAGAGACGACTTTATGTCTCATATAAACTTTCCTGGAGGCCTCGAGGGATATCTCTGTTTACATTCCTAGGTTTCATGCAATATGAAAACTCCAAAACCACAATGGTCTTTTCCTTTTTTACCCACATTTATTTTTTTTATCGCCGTGCCTTGTTACGCGTGGTGTCATTTTTCAACCTCAGCATCACCCTGGGAAGAATATAACCAAGACAAATTTATGACTCTTATCAAAGAGTAGCTTAAGGGTCCCCGTATTTCAAAAAGGGCCTACACTCACAGATATACAACTTGCATTATCACATTATGAAAAATATGGCATTGGAGAACCAGCTCTTATTTGATTCCTTAGCATTCTCACTATCAAGGCATACGGTGTATTGCTGTATTTCATGACTGAATGCCGTAAAACATACACGCTATATTATTTCAATATTCATTAAATATAAGCTATTGAAGTGATATGGAGCTGATAATAACTATAGGCCAGGCTTCATATGCTGGAGACATTTTGGAGCAGATTGAGCAGAAAATATCATAAAGTGGACAGTGTATGTGCTAAAGAAGCAACCTTTTATTTTTTAATGTCTATACCTTAACCCCCTGGACTTTTTTTTAGTGTTAGATTTGGTTTGTCAACGAACCACATGTAGTGTTGAACAGTTTGCGTTTAGCAGCAAGAGAACAGCTGAGCCATGACAGAGTTGTATCGATCCCCCCTCAAAATCCCACATGCTAAATCCTCACCTTGACAACCGTGATTGAAGACTTCGCAGACATTCGGCCTGTGGGTGGTGCAACCACTAAAGTTCAGTCTGTCGACAACGCAAATCGCATTTGTTTGTGAAGATATCGTGCAGCTTCCCCCAAACATGCCACAAATTCAATATTACAGTTTACATGTTAGTGTTGCGTTGAGTTAAAGTGTAAGTGAAGGGCTGTGAATCACAATGCCTGTTGAGAATACGGAGTATAAACATTTTGGTATTTTTTGTAATGGTTGTGCTTCGGTCCAGCATTGGCTTCAAAAACAGTGTAAATACGGGTCATGTTCCAAACTGAGCAGAGACATTGAGCACTGTTTCCTGCTGCTTTGTGATGCATTTGATGTTAAATATGTCACAAAGCGGGTCGAACTTGCAGAAAAGATCCCAGGCAGATAAACAGTTTGCCGAAGTCTAAGATGTTGGTCTCATGTTTCTCGTTCATTGGAGAAAACCCTTAAAATAGGATTCAAAAGCCTCCGCTTACAATTTAAATTACACACAGCAGCCAAATTAGAGCCAAATAGCAGCACAGAAGACAAGAAGGAGCGGTGTGGTGTGAATTAGTGTTTCACTGTTTTAAAAATATGCATTTCTGAATAAATATTCATTATTTGTTGAAAAATGTTAAGACCTAACCTGAATCTCAATCCCCCCCGATGTAAATGTATTTCTTTGAAAACAGTAATTAATGCTAATGACAACCATTTATCCCCTGCTGTGCCGAAAGATTACTTCACTCAGAAAACAGACAGGTTGATCGACTGTAGGAAAACAGCGTGTACAATAGGAAAAGATAAAGCGGCAAACCAGCTGAGGGTCCACCTCAGGCTGATTCTTGTAACATTGATGCACTTGTTTGTGTAAAAGAGTGACGTTTTTTTTCCTCACAATGAGGTAGAGACCTGGCAGGGGGTAAAAATAAGCTACAAATGAATTTAGTGATGTGTTGATGGTAGAGCAGGATGATAATGGAAAATAACAAATCAAAGCCAGAGTGTATTTCAAATTTAAAAGGACAAAATTAAAGGAAAGCATAGATTAAGGAATGTTTTTAAAAAAAATGTATTAATCTTAAGAGCGGACTTGTCTTGCCTGTATTTGCTTACTCCTCTCTATGTCCCTTTCACTGTTAAATGTGCTTGTAACAGACAAACAACTGTTGGTAACTCATAAACTGACTTTGCGCTCTCAATAAAACACAGCTCCCGCAGGTGGAATATTTCAAGGGCTTCATTTATAATCAAGCATTCTGGAGACTCTGTGGCAATGATTATGTTGAGTTGTAAACTTAATGACTCAGAGTAATCTAATTTTCTACTTCATTATTAATCTGCTCCTTGGCAGCTGTTATCGCGAGGGAAAATCTGTTCAAAAAAATGTTTTTTATCGTAGTTGTTGCGGTCCCTGTGCAGGGCTGCAGCTTTGCTGGATTTTTGGCTCGTTCTCATCCCTCTAAAAGCAAAGCTCAGCTGTTCTTTAGGTGACTTATGATGATACGAAAAGGTGCCTGATTGTTTGGGGGTGGGGGCAACATATTGAGTCGCTATAGTTCCCATCTGTGATCTTGGTGTAGAAGTCAAACGCCAAACTCCACAAGTAGCAACGTAATGTCTGAAGAAACGTTCGTTTCGGGAACTCGAGAGTTGTTGTGGCCGAACGTGAACTGCTGGGGCCCGCGGCCTCGCGCGCGGCTCAAACTGCAGCTGTGGGCAAGCTGTTTTTGGAAAAGCGGTAAATCCCCACTAGATGAGGTGTAATGAGGGAGTGCAGGGCTGTGATCCCCTCTGCCTGGGCTTAATATGGTAATACCTGCCCCCACAACACCCCGGCCGTCGGCAGAGAACACAACAAGGATTTACTCTCTTTATTACCTCGGCGGAGCATTTAATTTCCTGGGCATTTGGGTGTGTTAGTGGTACAAGCAGGCGGGTGTCAGGGCCGGCAATCACTCAGAGTGATGCTGGGAGACAGTGACATAGGAGTCATCGCTTCAGGCAGGAAGAGAGAGACAGAGAGAGAATAATCCTTTATTTGATATAAGGCCCCAGCCGGTCTGGGTCGAGAGACAGGACGTGTGCGTACTGTACACATTACGTGTGTGTTTTTGTCTTCCTGTGCTATTATTCTGTAGATTATTCAGTGACAGACATTAAATTTGAAGCCCCACTGGAGCTTCTAATCATTACTTGGCTACCACCCTATGACAAATTGTTTTAAATCAGAATCTCGTTTTTTCTTGCACCCTAATAAATTCATAATGGCAGCTGAGGGGAAGAACTATGTGCTCAACAGTGTCCGACAAGTTGCTTGTATGCTCAGCGGGGGTGAGGGGTCAACTCTTTGTCATTAGACATGGTTAAGGAATAAAATATCATACCACGATGAATTGCTGAGATCTGGGGACACCGATTACAACAATGTAGTCACACCGGGCAAGAAACACACAGTCAGAAGATTTGACATCACTCATGCAGAGATGTCAGTAAAAATATGTAATGGCACCTTTTATATACTATTTTGAATAGCTCGTACCACTCAAGAACAATAGGTCAAAGTTGAACCAGAATAAATGTCTTCAAACCTACATGACAAACCGCATTTGGAGTTATTTTCTTTGTGTCCACCTGTCATAAGTCAAATATTCATTTATTTGACTGTGTTTGGTTTCCACAAAATCCTGAAGGATTCACTGACTTATTAATTTGCTATTCAATTTGTTATTTATTTAATTTAACTTTACCATTCATTTAAAATGTGTGCCTGAAAGTGTTGAATGTCAAATACAATAAATAAGACAGAAAGAAAAAAGGAAAAAAAAGAAGAAAAAAAAGGAATATCATTTGAAAAGAGCTACTTTGCTACGTTATTTGACTGAAGGAGGTTATTGGTTCAGGTGTCTCCACCACTCAGAGATGTTTAACAAGCATGCACTCACATCATATCGCCATTATGGTTATTTAATGCAGTGATAAAATCGTAAGCGTATTCATGGATTAAATTATGTCTCTTTGCGATGCAGTTTGCATGCAGTTGTGTCGCCGATGTGGCAATTCACACTCAAGAGGAAACAACAAATGAGTAACCGTATGATTCATTAATGTAAAATATGTCAGACATGAGTAACGCTGCACATTCTGTTCTCTCAGCTAACCAGTCGGCCACTTTGTATAAATTGAAGTGAAAAATGAATGAACACGTGTTACTACTCTCCTCATCGGCAGTACAGTCGCTCTAAAGTAGCATTATTAGTGCATATAAAATGAATCAGTGTTTTGCTGGATGAAACATTTATATCCCACTTTAATGAGTCACCCAGGGAGAATTACAAGACTGCAAATGCATTTACACGCATATAGCTGCAATAAAGTGGCTATTGACAGCGCAACATCTTTTCTTTTAGGTGTCACTTTACCAGTGAAAATCTCACAGGCAATTTAACTGCAAGAGGCTGCCACGCCGCCAGAAGCGCTGTTAATTTAATGGGGGGGCCGCTGTAAGATCTCAGGGTGCTTTATCTCCTGTGACTGTTTCAATGAATATTACTTGTGAGCATCCAACGACGGAGAAGATAAGCCGCTATTGCTGCCCGCGGTATCTGCGGTCCCATCGGCGGTTCGGAGCCCCGGCCTATCCGAGCATCCAGCCTCTCTCCTCAGTCATGTTCTCGCCGGAGAGGAAGGATATACCCCACTTCCTAACGCTCCACCCTGCCCCATGCTCTGCGGAGGGAAGAGGAGAACATAAAGTGCAGGGCTCCCTCGGGGGTTAAACCTTTTGGGTGTGTAGTACAGATAGAGCACGGCAGCTTCTCTGTCGTGGGACTTGTCTAATTTGGTCCTATCATCGATGCATTGCTTGGATCTGGGTTTGAGGCTTTTGCTGGAAAAAAAAAAAATCATATTCCCTGGAACGAAGAGGGACATTTGTTCCAGTTAATGGTTACGGTCATTTTCGCCCTGATATGACATCAGAATAGCAGCTGTTGGGTAGTTGTATTACCACAGGAGTACTTGCTGGACAAGCTTTATTCAACTGATGCCACTGGATGAAACAGTCATTTTTCAGAAAAAAAAAGGGACTTTTTATTTCAGACATGCACCTTCTGTCATTTTCTGCATCTTTCTTGGATGGGAAACCCGAACCTTGAAGCATTTGTTGTTTTCTATTTGAATCCGGGGGGGTGTTTCACTCCTGTGAGGAAATTCTTGGGTGACTGCTGACAGACTGGATGTTGTCTCCACAATGCAGCGAGGGGTTGGGGGGAGGGAGGGGGTGGTTGCGCTGAGCAGGAAGCATGCTGAGGAGGACAGGAAATAGGAAGCACAAGCAGGAATAAACGCTGTTGAAATAGCTGGAGGTAAAAAATTTCCGTTCCACTGACTCAAGATTATCCCGCAAGTAATTCCTCTGCTGTCCTTGAAGGACAGCGTGTGTGAGCCTTTCCCGAAGATTGATGTCTGATCGGGGGAATAAATCACGGTGGATAATAAAACCGAGCTGATAAAAATCAGCACAATGGAGACATTGGTCCATTGGGACTTTCAATTGTTTGTCTTGTGACATTTGACCGGCCTGAGTCTTATATGTAAACAGGTTTTAGTGCCAAAATAAAAAAAAGAGAGAAAAAAAACTCGCCCTGCCATTAGTGCATATACCCCTTTATGGGACTGGAGCTACAAACTAGTTTCTATAGGAGCAAAGCTCCTTTTAGTGTAGCTGTCAAACATAAAGAGGAAGCAACATGTTTTTTTTTGGAAGCTGCTGTTGTTTTAATAACTGTTGTGAAGTTGGATGTTGGATGATAACGTGGTCAAAAATCTAAGACTTCTGGTGAACCTAAATATCAAAATGACGCTTAAACTCAAAAGCTTCAACCTAAACACATCGTTTGCATTGTTACCTCTTTTTTCGTCCTTGCGGTTACATAAGATTGTTCAAGCAGGCCCACGAACGTCCGTTCGTTCCGTCGCCTTTGTTGCTATGGTTGCTCCATGTGTTGTTCACCAGTTGCATATTTTGGAACAAGTTCTATTATGAAAAAGCAGCAGAAACCTACTACTACTGTTTGTTTTCAATAGCCTTCCACAGAGCTGAATGGGTTCACGGTGGGGGCGACCTTGGAGCTGAAATGACCTGTTTCAGACGGAGGCTGAACTTAGGGGTTACAGAAAAAAGCTCAGTTATTTTAACTTCTTCTTCTTGAAAGCAGCCGTGATCTTTCATTAGTTTTTATTTGACTCGGATAGGATATTTTGCAGCTTATTTTTTTTCACCTTCTATGTATGCATGTCTGTCTGTGCTGTCAAACTCCATTTGGTTATGGCTCCTATTATAAATAATTTCCAGATTTAACCTGGTCATAGCTGGAGTCATACTTATGGTACGGTATGTTGCTTTTAAACAGCAGCAACATCAGTTCAGCCTGACTGCATTGAATTACATATCCTTCAGCCTTGTATGACCACGTTCTTCAAAGACTCCACGTGATCCGCATTGTTTGGCCCGAATCCTAATTTTTTCCGCCATCTTAGAAAAGCTCTTAGGATCCAAACAGCGGGAAAAAAAAAAAAACTATGTCCAGCAAGGTCACGGCGAGTCCTCCACCCCTGTAGGCAGGAAGTGTCGAGCACAAATCGTCTGTGGGGCTCTGCCCATTCGAAACAGGAAGTACAAAGTGCAAACTAGCAATGACGCCACACCCCTCGTGCTAGGAAGATGGATTGTGTTGTTGAACACCTTGGAGAGGTTGCGACGGCCCTAGTCCAGAAACTTCACTTTCGGACAAGTGATGTTGGTGACAGTGAATTTGAACCTGTCGGTGCAATGATACTAGCCCCGAGGTTATTGGTTTCATTGGGGAAAACCTGAACAAAACCTGATTTTTTGTCCATCATCAGTGTTTACTTTTAACATGAAATTAACATTTTTTATATGGACTGTTATATGCACAGGAAAACCGCTGGCGGCCACAATATATGATGAAATTATTCCTCTGTTAGTCTTTATATTAAACATATACTTGCATGAATATATAAATGCATGAATGCATGTTCACCTATTGTGCTAACAGCAGAGAGCAGGAATTCTATTAACCGAGACCCATGGGTCATTATAAAGTGCGCTATAAAGAACAATCAGTAGTAATACAGTATAAATAATACACAATGTATATGGTACATTACATTTCTTCTTCTTCTTCTTCTTCTGCTTCTTCTTCTGGCAAACGGCACTCCAGGCAATTTCAGTTTCAGGTAAACACATCCATCAGATATGAAATAATTTAATAAATACCTCACGTGCGGGTTTCCTGCTTCAACACACCAAAAAAAAAGAAAAGAAAAGATAAACAGAAGGAGGAAATTTCTTGAGAATCTATTCAAACATGCTTGAAGAGCATTTAGATGAACACCATCACGTGTATGTACGAAAACACACACACACACAAACACTCCCACTCCCACATATTAACCAGGCAACACTGTTTTGTTGAGTGTATATATATTTATATATAGAGTATAATTACATTGTGAGCAGTGGCGATAAATCACTGGGGTCTTAATCAAAGCAGCGCCACAGAGAGAGTCATCAATCACTTTACTACAGCACAACACAACATCAGCCTGTAGCGTCTCCTTGACTTGTGGCTGGCAGCCTCAGCTCTGAGCCCAACACGGGACGTATCGCTGTGACACATTATCATTAGTGCAATCAGCACCACTTTGGACATCCACACAGAAAGCCATCAAACGGCCAAATGGATACGGAGATATATGGGACCACAAAACCCTGATACTCGTGTCAACGAGTATAATGGAGGCGTGCAAGGAGAAAACAAGATTCTCTCCTCAGGTTTCTGTAAAATCGAGGGAGCAGGATGAGGAGAAACACAGTATCAGAAAATCCTGAGAGGTTCCTCTTTCGGGCTAGGTGTCACATGACTGATGGACCACAGCGACTATATGATCAAATATTTCAAGTAATGGGTCTATTCAGCTGTGGTCTCTCCAATCTCTGCATGGACACGTTAACTGTATTTGGCTGTGATGGATGGTGGAGAGCCGGGTCACTTCAAAGGCACGGCAGTGACATTCAGAATGTCCCTGCTTAACGTGGGGGGGGGGGTGACAGATGGCATTTCAATGGAATCTATAAAAATGTGTCAGTGCTCGAAGATTATTTTGACTTCTAGTCCTCAACTGGCCTACCTTAAAGCCAGAGTACATCCAACATCACATGATAGTAATGAAAAAATAATACCGGCAGCATAATAATAGAGGTAAGTTGGTTTCAGCCTGAAAATATTTCTACTAAAGTGTCCACGGGCATTAATCTGTGCACAGAATTGGGCCCGTTCAACGTTACGGTTGTTTTAAAGTGTTTTCTGGGCTTTCAGCTTCCATTCTTTTTGTTTTTAATGAAATGCAATCGCATATCGCTACCATTTAACATGAGAGCATAGCCGGGGGTTAAATAGATGCGGACAAGATAGACAGAACAAATAGGAAGAGGGGGGGAGGAGGGCTGAGATGGCAGGCAGTCAGCTATGAAGGACGTGGCCGCAGAAGTTATTTTTAGTTATCGGTTTTCAGAGGCTGTCATTCGGAACATCTCATTAAAATCAGAAGAAGAAAAAAAATCTTGATGCTTCATCAAGACCATTCAAGTCACTGAAACTCAAAGAGAAAATCTCTATGTGGGCACACACACACGCACGCATGCATGCACATACACACTCAGTCTTATATCAGCCTCTAATAATTAAAGAACAAGGCTATCAGTGCACACATTAGGCAGATCTTTGGTGACCTTTGCAAAAAGTATCTACTCTGCATTCCCCTTAACATTAGAGGGTGTGTGTGGACAGGTGGATTAATTAAACTCTTGTGCCCACAGGCGTGTCTCTTAAAATGCATAGAAGAATCTAAGATTTATTAATCATTCTATAACAAGAGATTAAACACTGGGATTCATTAGCACAATGTGGACATAGTAAATCAGATACTTGTGAGAGATGTCCTCACTTGTAGAGTCGTTAGGCTTAATAACAGGATCTCGATTTCATGTCTTATTCATACAAAGTGCCTCATACAGCAATTCATTGACAAAATAACTCAAAGGAATGACCGTGTAAGTGTAGTTAATTTGTACTCTTTGTTAAAAAATATACCTAGCCCAGTGATAACATGTTCTTTGACTGTAGAACTGAATTATTAATCCAGTTACAACTGGGAAAATTTGATTAATTTCTGCTCTTGAATCAGGTTTAACTGGGAGTATAATGGGCCATCTACTCTCTTTTTGTCTCCCTTTGACTGTTTAGTGCTTTTTATAGATAATTGCTTAAAAGTTATAGGGCTGAACCATACAGAGCAGAGCAATTATAGAGTAATTGGTAGGCTTGAGTCAATTGAACTCTCTTAGGAACCTTTAAAATTAGATTATTGCTCCAATGCCATTCAGTTTTCGAATGCTTCTTGTAGGAAAAACATTTGGACAAATTAAACGATTTCACCATTGATACGCAGTGGTGTAATGTTGCGAAATAGAGTACCTAGGTATTTTTTAGGAGTATCTGCACTTGTGTTTTTAAATTTCTATCAACTTTCACTCTTATTCCCCTAAGCATTTTCATTACTTACTACAAAATAAAATCTAAATGTGGTGCAAACAGAATGCAAACAACCCAATACAAGCACGATATATGACATGACATAAAGTTTGGATGACAATTCTGCTTCAATATTCAGTTTACACAAGCGTGATGAGAAAACCTGAAGGCTAAATAAAATTCATCATTCCCCATTCTGAATGCTTACTTTTTTCTACAGCATATACTTTAACTTTTGATGCATAATCAGTACATTTAATATTAGAAAATTATTTTTGATACTTAAGTAAAATAAATATCAGATACTGACTTTTACTTACATAACATACTAATAGTAGACATTAATAATAATTTAATTGTCCCTCAGGGATTAATAAAGTTGTCTGAACTGAAGTGAACTGAACTATTTTTCTTCTTTTCTTGTTTCTTCTTTCACTACTCTAGTTTACATAATATTGGTGGACGTGTTGTACAGATAGACACATGAAGGGAAACTGCTGCCACCTGTTGGATATTTGGTGTAATTGCATTGGACGGCTTACAATGCTGCCTTCAACGACTATCGGACATATTGAAACTCAACTGAATATATACAACAGTAGATAACGATACGTTTTTTTTTACAACTTCAATCTCGACTGAATAGCTGTGCTGGTCTCAAAATAAAATACTGCCCAAATCTAAATATCTCAAAGTTTCAAATCTAGCTTTAATAATATAGAGATGTCGTATGTACTACCGCTAACTTCGGTACATTGAAGCAGACAAGTATCCAAACATGGCGGACACGGACGAGCCGTAAGTAGCTGCTGAAGAAACAAGCAAGAAACACAGTTGTAAACTGCCCCTGAAAAGATGCTGTCAACTCCCGTTAACCTACGAAAGCACAGCACGAGTGAACCTTCTTTTATTCTCTCGTTTTAGGGAGAGGAAAATAAGCAGAATAGTGGAGCTGAAGTAAGAAGTTAGTGATGAATTGTTTGAAGTGGCGACAGGTTTGAGGTTAATAGACAGGAGGGGAAGGTTAGCTGGCTAGCTGAGAAAGAAAAGGTAATACGGGTTATAAAGTACACGAAATTAACGGCTGGATTCTGGCTAGTTGGGCGTAAGTAGCTAACATATCTGTGCCATGAATGTTGTTTGGTATCATTAAACTCAATGCAAAGGGAGAGGGGCTTTGTTGACATGTTAGCTGTTCCCTAGCACAGGTACTTGGAGGTAATAACCCAACAAATGCCAGAAAGATCAGAAACGTGATGACAGTGAAGGTGGATACAGCACTCCTTTAGTTTCTTTAACCTCTAGTTATTAGTTGCATGACCTGCTCTTAGATGTAAATCTCACCCTTTACATCTAAAAGTTATTCAGTATTCAATAGAGGTTTGATTTGAGTTCAGTATTGGCTTTTTATTTCTGTGACAGCATGTCATCTACCAATAAATTCTCAGTCAGATGTGCAACAGCAGAAATTGAAGCTTAAATGTACATGTTGTCCACAGGATGGTGGTGGATGGATGCGATGGACACAGCTGTGAATGGGACGGCCGATGGAACCATATCAATAAGTTTCTGCAACGATCAGGGCCCTTCTCGCATCCTGACTTTGAACCCAGCCCAGAGGTAACGGTACTGGAAGCAGGTGTGATATCAAACCTGCTTTTGTAGTTTGATCCGTTATGTATACCTCTTAACATGCAAGTATCACCCTTCGCCACAGATATTATCGTTTATGCTACAAACCTGCAAAATCCTGGTCATCGGTGCTGGTGGTCTGGGATGTGAGCTTCTTAAAGACCTGGTACGATCACTTTTATGAGGAGTATTTTATAGATCGTAAAGGTATGAGTCGGAATGATTAGTCAACGTTTTGTTTTTTTATTTTCGTCCCTGTTGTGGTTCAGGCTTTATCAGGATTTCGCAACCTTCATGTTGTTGACATGGACACTATTGATGTTTCTAACCTGAATCGACAGTTCCTTTTCAGGTCAGTAGAATGATGGAATTGATCAGGTAGAATTTCCTGACTAGTGAAATCGAGTCAATGTAATTGTTTTTAATAAATAGTTGCTTTCTGTTAATGTGTGTGTAATGTTGACCAGGCCAAAAGATGTGGGTCGACCCAAGGCAGACGTCGCAGCTGATTTTATCAACAGCCGCATACCTGGATGCTGTGTAGTCCCGTATCCTTTTGATCATATAGCATTGTGTCTCACTCATTTATTCGATAAACCATATCAACAACCCAATTGTAAGGAACAAGGTATCCCCGCCATAGCACACGACAGAATTCTTGAAAAACTGGAAGCAAAATGGGAAGTTTGTTGCACCAGCTATTCCCCAAGTAGACATAGACACCGTAATAAATCTTCTTAAGCTCTGAAATCAAGTAAGCGTCCTTCCCAGATGTTAACTTCTCCTTAATGTCTCGGCAGACATTTTAAGAAAATTCAAGACTTAGATGAAGCATTCTACAGACGTAAGTATCTTTATGATGTTTGACGACAACGATGACACATGACAGCTTGTTATTTGCTGCAAATGGGTGATATTTTTAATTTAACTATGTTTTTATTTTTTTATATCAAAATCGTCTCGTCTCGTCTCGTCTCGTCTCGTCTTCTTCCGCTTATCCGTAATCGGGTCGCGGGGGCAGCAGCTTCAGCAGGGAAGCCCAGACTTCCCTCTCCCCAGCTACTTCCTCCAGCTCTTCCGGGGGGACCCCAAGGCGTTCCCAGACCACCCGAGAGACATAGTCTCTCCAGCGTGTCCTGGGTCTTCCCCGGGGCCGCCGCCCGGAGGGACGTGCCCGGAACACCTCACCAGGGAGGCGTCCAGGAGGCATCCTCACTAGATGCCCGAGCCACCTCAACTGGCTCCTCTCGATGTGGAGGAGCAGCGGTTCTACTCTGAGCTCCTTGCGGATGACCGAGCTTCTCACCCTATCTCTAAGGGAGAGCCCAGCCACCCGGCGAAGGAAACCCATTTCGGCCGCTTGTATTCGCGATCTCGTTCTTTCGGTCACTACCCAAAGCTCGTGACCATAGGTGAGGGTAGGAACGTAGACCGACTGGTAAATCAGGAGCTTCGCCTTTCGGCTCAGCTCCTTCTTCACCACGACGGACCGATGCAGGGCCCGCATCACTGCAGACGCCGCACCGATCCGCCGGTCAATCTCCCGCTCCATCCTCCCCCCACTCGTGAACAAGACCCCGAGATACTTGAACTCCTCCACTTGAGGCAGGATCTCATCCCCGACCTGGAGTCGACACTCCACCCTTTTCCGGTCCAGAACCATGGCCTCGGATTTGGAGGTGCTGATTTTCATCCCAGCCGCTTCACACTCGGCTGCGAACTGCTCCAGTGAGAGCTGAAGGTCACGGCTCGATGAAGCCAACAGGACCAGATCGTCCGCAAATAGCAACGACCCAATCCTGAGGCCACCAAACCGCAGCCCCTCGACGCCCTGGCTGCGCCTAGAAATTCTGTCCATAAAAGTTATGAACAGAATCGGTGACAAAGGGCAGCCCTGACGGAGTCCAACCCCCACTGGAAACAAGTTCGTCTTATTACCGGCAATGCGGACCAAGCTCTGGCACCGAGAGTACAGGGACCGGACAGCCCGTGTCAACGGGTCCGGGACCCCATACTCCCGGAGCACCCCCCACAGGACTGCCCGAGGGACACGGTCGAACGCCTTCTCCAGATCCACAAAACACATGTAGACTGGTTGGGCGAACTCCCACGCACCCTCAAGCACCCTGCTAAGGGTATAGAGCTGGTCCACAGTTCCACGACCAGGACGAAAACCACACTGCTCCTCCTGAATCCGAGGTTCGACTATCTTACGGACCCTCCTCTCCAGTACCCCCGAATAGACTTTCCCAGGGAGGCTGAGGAGTGTGATCCCTCTATAGTTGGAACACACCCTCTGGTCCCCCCTTTTATAAAGGGGAACCACCACCCCGGTTTGCCAGTCCAGAGGCACTGCCCCCGATGTCCACGCGATGTTGCAGAGACGTGTCAACCAAGACAGCCCTACAACATCCAGAGCCTTGAGGAACTCAGGGCGAATCTCATCCACCCCCGGGGCCTTGCCGCCGAGGAGCTTTTTGACTACCTCGGCGATCTCAGCCCCAGAGATAGGCGAGTCCACCACTGATCCCCCAGACTCTGCTTCTTCAACAGAAGACGTGCTGGTGGGATTGAGGAGGTCTTCGAAGTATTCCCCCCACCGATCCAGGACGTCCCGAGTCGAGGTCAGCAGCACCCCGTCTCCACTGAACACAGTGTCAACGGTGCGCCGCTTTCCCCTCCTGAGACGCCGAATGGTGGTCCAGAACTTCCTCGAAGCCGTTCGAAAGTCTTTCTCCATGGCCTCACCGAACTCCTCCCACGCCCGAGTTTTTGCCTCGGCAACCACCGAGGCTGCGATCCGCTTAGCACGCCGATACCCGTCAGCTGCTTCCGGAGACCCACAGGCCAAGAAGGTTCTGTAGGACTCCTTCTTCAGCTTGACGGCATCCCTTACCGCCGGTGTCCACCAGCGGGTTCGGGGATTGCCGCCACGACAGGCACCGACGACCTTACGGCCACAGCTCCGATCAGCCGCCTCAACAATAGAGGCGCGGAACAAGGTCCACTCGGACTCAATGTCCCCCGCCTCCCCCGGGACGCGGGTGAAGCTCTCCCGGAGGTGCGAGTTGAAGTTCCTTCTGACAGGAGATTCGTCCAGACGTTCCCAGCAAACCCTCACAGAACGTTTGGGTCTGCCAGGTCTGACCGGCCTCTTCCCCCACCATCGGAGCCAACTCACTACCAGGTGGTGATCAGTTGACAGCTCCGCCCCTCTCTTCACCCGAGTGTCCAGGACATGAGGCCGCAAGTCCGACGACACGACAACAAAGTCGATCATTGAACTGCGGCCAAGGGTGTCCTGGTGCCAAGTGCACATATGGACACCCCTATGCCTGAACATGGTGTTCGTTATGGACAATCCATGACGAGCACAGAAGTCCAACAACGAAACACCATTCGGGTTCAGATCAGGGGGGCCGTTCCTCCCAATCACGCCTCTCCAGGTCACACTGTCATTGCCCACGTGAGCATTGAAGTCCCCCAGGAGGACGATGGAGTCCCCAGAAGGGGCGCCCTCCAGCACCCCATCCAAGGACTCCAAGAAGGGTGGGTACTCTGAACTGTCATTCGGCGCATAGGCACAAACGACAGTCAGGACCCGTCCCCCCACCCGAAGGCGGAGGGAGGCTACCCTCTCGTCCACCGGGGTGAACCCCAATGTAAAGGCACCGAGCCGGGGGGAAACAAGCATTCCCACCCCAGCTCTGCGCCTCTCACCGGGGGCAACTCCAGAGTGGTAGAGAATCCAACCCCTCTCGAGGAAACTGGTTCCGGAGCCCACACTGTGCGTCGAGGCGAGCCCGACTATATCTAGTCGGTATCTCTCAACCTCGCGCACCAGCTCAGGCTCCTTCCCCGCCAGAGAGGTGACGTTCCACGTCCCCAGAGCCAGTTTCTGCAGCCGGGGGTCGGACCGCCAGGGTCCCCGCCTCCGACTGCCGCCCAACTCTCTCCGCATCGTCCCCCTGTGGCCCCCCCCACGGGTGGTGAGTCCATGGGGAGGGGGGCCCACGTCGCCGCTTCGGGCTAAGCCCGGCCGGACCCCGTGGGCAAAGGCCCGGCCACCAGGCGCTCGCACCCGAGCCCCTCCCCCAGGCCTGGCTCCAGAGGGGGGCCCCGGTAACCCACACCCGGGCAGGGTTAACGCTGGCCCAATGTTCTTTCTCATCATCAGAGGGTTTTGAGCCGCTCTTCGTCTGGTCCCTCCCCCAGGACCTGATTGCCATGGGTGACCCTACCAGGGGCATAAGCCCCCGACAACATAGCTCCTGGGATCATTGGAACACGCAAACCCCTCCACCACGATAAGGTGGCAGCTCCAGGAGAGGATATCAAAATCAAAATCAGATAATAAATAAATAGAATTTTATTCTGGTAAAATAACAACCCTTGGCACTCATCATCTTGCCTACAGCAGAACTATTCAACCAATAGTATCACTATATCCACCTGTCAATCAAAAAGGAAGTGGTCCTTCACGCTGAACATTAGCTGCTGCCAGATTTATGCACAGGATAATGCATAGGATACGCCCCCTTTTCAGTGGTCCAATCATCTTTGTCCCAATAATTGTCCCGCCTATATAATATACTGGATATACATGATATTATATGAGTCAGATACTAAAATATATAATAAAAAATATCTAAATGCATCTTGGATGTTATTTGGGAAAACACAGTTCACAGCAGTCTATTTTCACTACGTACATATCACACACCCCATTGAATAGTTTTAAATAACTTTTTAATTACCTTTTTTGGTTCCATGATGTTTTTTGATTTGTGATAAATTGTGTCATGGGAAGTCTGTTCATTTGTCATTAAGACGAATTTGCTCATCATGTTCTATTTTTGTTTAGAATTTCACATAATTGCCTGCGGACTGGACTCTATAGTTGCCAGAAGGTGGATAAATGGCATGCTGGTAGGTTATCGGTCTTCATTTCCAGTTTTGTCACTATGTCTTTACTAAAATTTCCTTGCATATTCCTAATATATCTAATCATCTGAAATCCCCTCGTCTTTCTGTGCAGCTGTCTCTGTTGGTGTATGTAGATGGTGTCTTGGACACAGTTTCCATCATTCCTCTAGTTGATGGTGGGACAGAGGGCTTTAAGGGAAATGCCAGAGTCATTTTTCCTGGCATGAACGCCTGCATTGACTGCACCCTTGAGCTTTATCCTCCTCAGGTAAAACAATGTCACAAATCAACCTCGCGACTTAATGTCAGTTCTTGCTATGAGTTTGTTCGTATTAGAAACAGTCCCTGCTCAGTTTGGTGTTCCTAAACACATCTTTCTCTGTAGATCAACTTCCCCATGTGTACAATAGCCTCCATGCCCCGTTTGCCAGAACACTGTGTTGAGTATGTCCGCATGTTGCTGTGGCCTAAAGAGATGCCATTTGGAGGTATAACATCTCTCTGAAGTCGCCTTGAGACATGAGAAATCCCCTTGAGTTTGAAGCTCTGTGAAACCAAAAGAGTAAAATTTAGTTTTCGTTTATGTGTGTGTGCATTAGACGGTGTGGGCCTGGATGGGGACGACCCGGAGCATATTCAGTGGGTGTACCAGAGATCTCTGGAGAGGGCAGCAGAGTTCAAGATAACAGGAGTCACATACAGACTTACCCAGGGTGAGCATGCAGAACACATGTATCTGTTACTACCAGAACACAGAACACTGCTTCTTTTCTTACCTTCCGTTCTGCTCCTCTGGGAGATGAGCCAAAGTACACGAAGCAGAGCAAGTTATTGCCATCTTAAGGAACCTCGATCCTAGTCTGCTCCTGTGAAAAAAATTGTCCATAATTAGGGATAGCTTTGGGAAGGAAAAATACAACGTAAAAACAAGTTTATTTGCATAGCACATTGGCTAAAAACCAATGCATAGTGCAAAAAAAGTTTTATGTACTTTAAAGTCAATTCTTTGACAGACAGGAAGCCAGTGTTACGACTTCAAAACCAGAGTGATTTGATCCCCTATCTTGGTCTTATTGAGGACAGCAGCGGTCTGATCAACATTTTAAAAAGAACTGCAAAGACACCATTATAGCCATTTTCCAAATCCTGCTGAGACAGAAGTCTTTTCATTCTTGATATATTCTTCAGGACTAAACCAAGATTTCTGACTCGGTTTGTTGTTTTTAACATTACTGATTATAATCATTCATCTTTGGCTCCAAAAACATATCCTTCAGTTTCTTTGTTTAATTAAAATAAAGTTCTGGCACATCCATTCAGTGATTTGTGTCTCTCCTGCATAATTGTGGTAATACAATTTGTTGTTTTCTATAATAATGAAACATGTATTTTCTATATCCTGTAACATATTTTATATACCCTGTATTTATTCTATGTTTCAGGTGTGGTAAAGAGGATAATCCCAGCCGTTGCGTCTACCAATGCTGTAATAGCTGGTGAGTAACTAAGATTGGCTAAATGTTAAGGTCACCTGATCCCTTTATGAAAGACTGTTTGCCCTGCCATATAAGAGTTAATCATTTCTAGCTGGAGTTTACTGTCTGATCATAAACAGAAGTGCCAACCAGGATGTAACTTTTTTTTCCCCCTTCTTTAAACGACCAGCTGCTTGCGCAACAGAGGTTTTCAAATTAGCATCAAGGTGAGTTTGAAGCTCTACTTAGTAGGAATGTACACAAAGTTCTTTTTTGTATCATATATTTCACCAATCCACTTGACTTCATGTGCAGTGCCTTTACATCTCTCAATAACTACATGGTCTTCAACGACGTTGACGGCCTGTACACCTACACTTTTGAGGCAGAACGAAAGGTTTGTCCCTGAAGTGACAGTTCATGTTTACTACAGTAATTGAGTTGCATTTCTGTAAAAGATGTGTCTGCGTTCACTCTCGATGCAGGAAAACTGTTCAGCCTGTAGCCAAGTACCTCTGGATCTGCACTTTTCTTCATCCTCCAAACTCCAGGAGATATTGGACTATCTAACTGAGAGCGCCTCATTGTAAATTAGCCTTCCTCATTATGATTTGTGACTTATTTACTACACTATACATTTGTTGTGTATTATGTATTGATTTCAACAAGCAATTGTAATTTTTTTTTTTCAGACAAATGAAATCACCTGCTATTACAGCAATGGTGGAAGGAAAGAACAAAACCTTATATTTACAGGTAATTACAATCTGTGTAAAGCAAAAATAAATCTATTTTGAGTTTTGTGACACCACAGACACGGTATTGACCACCCTGCCAAATTTAAATGATTAGAAAATTATCAAGTATATAAAATTTGATTTTAGAATTTAAAAATCAGTAATAATAATGAGTATTCTTCAGCATGTCTGCTAAAGGCACGAAAGCACGAACATGAACAGCCTGAAGAAAACAATAAAACAAAACTCTACAGCCTGGCTCATGCCAATCTCCCTTATAAAAATACACAATTGAGAACAGGCCTTGTTTAAAAGGGTCTCAGCAATACTGATGATGTTTTAAAAGCTATGTTTAGGAGCCTCTATTTTATTATGCTCTCATTCTATAGGTAAATGTGGTTTTATTTCAGTAAATATATTAATTAGATGACCACATAACAAGCGATGCATCACCAATCGTTGCATTATTAAAAAGTTTGGTTTTAATGTTACTTGCTTTAAACTAAATTCAGATCTATTAAAGTATGTTGTGCTGATTAAATATGAACACATGTTTCTATTTATCATTCAAGTCACAGCCATTTGGAGCATTCAGTGGTCCGCTGCACCCTGATGTGGTAGACACAGAACTGGCATGGATTTATCATTGGTGTGGAATTTATCATGCAATAAATGCAGAGCATATTTATGCCCATTTTAAATAGGCTCTTTTTGATGCTTACTATTATGTACACAAGACCCTATATTGCATAGTCAGAAGTTTTTTGTGGATGTTGGTTTACATAAACTTTTAACTTCTGGTTTCATACATGTTTTTGTGTTTTCACTCCAGTCTCAAGTGTGTCCTGATGATCTTATAAAATCTTATGTTTTGGTTTAACTTGGTGTTTTGTTTTACAGTCTGTTGCTTCAATTGAACAGAGGACACGGCCAAATCTGTGTAAAACGCTCAAGGGTGAGGCACTTTCTTGACTTAAATATTTTTCTCTGAAATGATGCTGCGTACACTCCGAATCAGTCAGTCCCCATGATGAATATGCTGACTCAGTTCTGTTATGAACATTTTTTTCCAGAGCTGGGGCTGACTGATGGACAAGAGCTGGCTGTAGCTGATGTCACCACACCCCAGACCATGTTGTTCAGACTCCGTCTTACCTCATAAGACAAACCCAAACACTTCCACACCCGCTTGATGTCATTTTTGTTTCTCGGCCGGCCATGACTTGATTCAGAATATTTAAAATGGCCTAAAAAGTAGAAGTTACGGTATATTCAATCATATTGTAAATGGTTGCAGCTAATTTCATTGTTTTAATGTACTTATTGGCTAAATGTTATGTTTTTGCACTGAAAAGCCAAAGTTCACACCTTTTCATGTTTTGGTGAAGCATTATTTGCAAATGTTAATGATTTCTTTATTAATGTATTATCTGCACTACAACCTGAAAACCTGAGGCTTTGTTTGCACTGTGCAAACAAATAGCCAAGCATTGCTTACTTTGGAAAAGATTGCTCTGTGCTTGTTATAGTTTTAAATATATTGAATATTTATTTATTCCGATTACACAGTTTTTAGTTGCACTAACCACTGAAATGGTTATGACACTGATAATGATGTGTGAACTGGAATAAAATCTTTTTCTTACAAACTTTGTTTGTATATACCTAAATATATTTGGAGAAGTGGAATAATAAACCTGTTGAGAGGTTGTACTGCACAAGTTCAGCTTTGCTGAAGTGGAAGATAGTGAAAGTGCACATCTATTATGCTTTTAATTTCATAAAACTATTAATAATGATCTATTTATAGTAATTTTTATAATAGTATTCTACACTTGTTAGCAAAATGCTAATTAAGAGTGTTTGGATTGTAACAGTAATATATTTTGAATATACTTGTATTATATTCAGTAGTACCAGCAAATAATCTTTAATGATATTCAAACTATATGTCAAATGCAATGTTATATTTGTATTAAAATTGCATTTACACTAAAGTGCATTAAGATAATGCTTGAGCAGACCTTCTGTACAACTTACATGTATTAAGTACATTGCCAATTTACCACACATTCACTACACATAATACAATATACTAAGTATATTAAAAATAGTGTATTTTTATTTCAAATGTTTAACATTTAAAATAAATTGTTTTGAATGATTTGACAAGTTCAGCATTTCAGGCCCAGTCCTGTCAGGCTGGGTCATTCATGACGTCATGGTGCGACGTGGACCGGAAGTGTTGAGAGGGGCTAAATGCTAAAAGCTAAATGCTAGCAGCTGGCTTCAAGTTGAGAGCGACCAAAACAAATGATGACGACCGAGGAAAGACGCCGAAAAAAGGACGCGTTAATCACGGGGAGGGATCTGCTTTGATACTGGAAGAAGAGTTCTGGTTTCGGCTTTAGTGATACTTGTATTTCTTCGCGATTGACTCGTAACGTCAAAGATTATGCGATTTTTGGGAACGAACTGTCCAGTTTGCGAGCTGTAGCGTCAGCTGGGTTGCTGCCGTCTCTCTGAAGTACGCTAACTAGCTAAGAGGCAGCTAGCCATAAACTAAACGTTTGCACACAAAACGCATTAAATAGCGAAATATTGTTCACGCCAGCTGATACAGAAACATGCAGCGGCAGTTCAAGTTCGTGTGGTGAGCTCGGTTCGATCCAGGGAAACGTTTTCTGGACTTGGTGGGAGCTGGTAGCCAGCTAGTTTCATCATCGACATGAGTTGGTTCAACGCATCTCTGTCTAGCTTCGCTAAACAAGCTTTAACAACAGCCCAGAAGTCAATCGACCGAGTTCTGGACATAAAAGAAGAGGACCAATGGGGAGACACAACTGTAATGCCCTACGACGGTATGTAACGACACATAGAGTGGCGAGAGCTAATGTTGCTTATGTAATCTATGTTTGACTGTTACAGGCCCTTCTAAGATTAAAGAGGAGAATCTGTCTTTCCTTTCCTGCCAGGTGTCACGATACCTGGAAAGCTGTCATTAAGTGGAGGATGGGGAATGACACAGTGGGAAGCGCCACCTGAAGAGAAGACAATCACTCCTCCTCCCTCCTCCGAGGCCATCACTACTCCCGTCACCCGCACAGTTGTGGATGAATCCGAAAACTTTTTCAGTGCCTTTCTGCCTCCTGGAGATGCACAAGGTGTCGCCAAATCCCAGGTGGTGTCCGTTCCCCCCGCTAAGTCCCAAAGGCGGCCTCAGGAGAAGGAAAAGCAAAGCAAACAGGCTGCGGCCAAAAAAGACGCAGAGACTCAAAAGTTTGGATCTACTGATAAAAGTCATGAGAATCAGACGGTTCCTGATGTTCAACCCATGGAGCCTGAGTCCCCTCCAGAAGCTCCTTATCCAGACACTATCCTATTGCAGCCAGTTTCTCCTGTTTCTACTTGCAGTGACCTCCCTTGTAACCCAGACAGCAAAGTGACCAATGCCAGCCGAGAAATAACAGATGTTGTCCCTGTAGATTCCGTGGACTCAAAATCGGAGCAGCCAGACACCCCATCAGAGGTCGATCAGGATGCTGCAGACGCCTCTGAACCTTCAGCTGTCACCTCTGAACCCAAAAGCTCTACCCCTTCAGATCCATCACCGGCCCAACCCTCTAAGGAAGTACCAGTACTCTTGGAGCATAAAGACTCGAAGGTGGAGGACCGTCAAAATGACACGCCCTCCCCTCCAGTCAGCGCCTTCTCCTCAGGAACCTCCACCACCAGCGACATCGAAGTGCTGGACCACGAGAGCGTGTTGAGCGAGAGCTCGGCCAGCTCCAGGCAGGAGACCGGGGAAGGGAAGGCCGGCCTCCACTTAATGCAGGGTTCCTTCCAGCTTCTCACTGCCTCCACCTGTGGAGATTTCCCCCGTTTGGAGGACTACCCCAAACTCACGGAGAGCTGTGGATCCTCCTCGGACGCGTTTGAGCGCATTGATTCGTTCAGTGTGCAGTCACTGGATAGCCGGAGCGTCAGCGAGGTTAACTCCGATGACGACATCCCTGGCAGTCGGACGCTAGCGTCTGTCACTTCAGGCCCACAACCTTTAACAGTTGTGTCACCGGACGTATGTCAGAAGCCGGAAGATGGAGTGGGCCAGAAGGAAAGGGAGGAGGAGGAGGAGGAGGAAGAAGAAGAAGAGGAGGAGGAGGAGGGCTTCACTGAAACCACAAGGCAGCTGTCACTGGATGAGATGGAGGAGAGTGGTCGGAGTGCGACGCCTGTGAATAGTGACCAGCCTGAAGAGCTGACAGAGCAGGAACGGGAATCCGAGGCTGTCACGTTGTCTGATGCCAAAACAGAAAAACGGCTCACTCCACCAATCACAGAAGAGATGAAAAGTGTCTCAACATGTCAGATTCTGGAGCTTCAAAAGGTAACAACTGCTACCGTGTTCATATGTAGTGGGTCCTGTTAATTTTCATATTGTGGGCCAACTTCTCTCTAAATAAAAAAAGAAAAAAAAGTTTTCCTGGAATTCAATGGGGTCTGACTAATACCTGGAAAACAGTCACACCATTAGAGGCCTATGTAATAAAATCTAGTCAACCCAATACATCATCTCTGTAGTAGTTTAATAGAAGGAGCAGCAAAAGCATCTGTATGCTATTGAAAATCATACCTTTTCTTAATACCCTGGTATACCACAATATCTTAAAACCACCAAAGCTATCTTTGCAGTAACCAAATAGCTAAAAATATACTTTGGAGAAGTAACAAAAAACGCATCTAAACCAGTTCAGTAATTTACATTGCTTTCCTTAACATGCACATAAGTAAATTGCTTTGCTGGACTCTCATGTCATATTTTCCTGCCATCGTGTTCATACATTCAAGCTTGTCTAGAGGATTTGAAGTATTTAGGAAGTGAATGTAATCTTATTTTTGGATGTGTTGTTTTTTCTGTCATCTTAAATATAAATGCAATTATCCTACGTTTTGGTGGAATATATTGTGTATTTCAACACTGCCTTTCCACTTTTCTTATGAGTAACGTGCAATGTTTATCTCCATTTCTGTGTAACTGCTGTTGTAAACCAAAAAACAAAACAAAACCCAATCATTGTGGCATGTTGTAGGTCATTGACGAGCTGTCAGGCCGCCTGGAGAAGAGAGAGTCTCAGCTGCTGGCAGTCAGCAAAGACAAAGCTAGACTGGAGGAGGACTGTGATAATCTCAGAGAGTGAGTATCTGGCACACACGTCTGCTCCTAAGTGGCACTGGAAACAACCTTGATAGGAAAGCTGTTTTGAAGAATATTCTTGCTGATACGTAGGTCAGGCGAGACGTTGCCAACATCATACCACTGTATTTTAAACATCTGACAAACTGTTTTTTTTTATTTTAACATTTTAGTTAAGATACAGAAAGTCTCAAGTAGCTTTTATTTACATGCATTTATGTAACTATGTTATTCCATTTTGAACCTGCAGGAAACCGATCTCTGCGATCAAATGTCACTTTTTAAAAATGATATCTGATGCGTCTCATCGCATATATCGCAGATTTACAGTGTCTGACCACAGCTTCAGTGCTGTAGGATACGTCCATTTTCTCAGAGGAAAGGCAGTATTTGATTTGCTGGGCTTTGTCACAACATTATATTGTATAAATTTCAGGGGATGAAAGTCTCTGACTTTTAAATGCTTAGAATTATCGACTTGTCAGTCTGCAAAAACTTTGCTTTGAGGCTCTTTGGATCTATGACTATAGGCTTTTGCACTAATGAGTCTGTGTATCTTCCAGTGAAGTGATAAGCCTGAAGCAGGAGAGCTCCACTGTTCAGTCGCTGAAGGATGAGTTCACCCAGCGTATAGCGGAGACTGAGAGGAAGGCTCAGCTGGCCTGCAAAGAAAGAGACATTGCCAAGAAGGTAACTCAAATATTGAGACTGTTTTCTCCATCTCCCATCCCAATAAGTTAAGATACTGTAGTTTTCCAAGAGCTATTAAACAAGTTAATGATTTTTGTTTATCCGGTTGGATGCTCAAATCCCAAACCTGTCTGTTTTTTTTATGCTAAAGGAGATAAAGGGCTTGCGAGAGGAGCTCTCTACAAGACTCAACTCCAGTGATACAATGGAGATCATCAAAGAGAAGGAAGAACAGATCAGAGGGCTGTTGGAAGAGGGTAAGTTACCAGAGACTTCCACTATAGACTCCACTATTTTTTTTTTCTTTAACTTTAGCTGAGAATGTGTCAATTTTGCTTTATTTGACTTCTAGGTGAAAAGTTGTCCAAGCAGCAGCTGCAGCACAGCAACATCATCAAGAAGCTACGTGTGAAGGAGAAGGAAAGTGACGCAAAGATCAACAAGCAACAGAAGAAAGTCAAGGAGCAGGAGGAAGAGCTCAGGCACCTGCAGCAGGTCAGGAGTTACTGTAGGACAATATGCCTGGTTTGAGGTGTGAAGATGAGGGGAAATCTGGGGAGTAACAGTCATCTTCAGAATCAGCACTGTCTTTGGGAATTGATATCAACATACACACCTCACACCTTGTCACTGCTAGCAGGGATAAGCATAACAATATAGCATTTGTTGACGAAAACAATGATAAAACAGTGTTGCAGTGTCCTATATTATCCTATATTTTTTGAGGTTAAATGTTTCCCAAAAGACTTTAACATTTGTTCCTTAGTTACTTTTCAGGAGAAAATAAAGTTTGGAAGCCTATGGGTATATTTAACCTGAATTATTATGTTTCGTGAAGTCATGGCTACCGTTCTGTCCTTGTTTCATGCCTTCAGGTTCTGGACGGGAAGGAGGACGTGGAGAAACAGCACAGAGACAACATCAAGAAGCTGAACGGCGTAGTGGAGCGGCAGGAGAAGGAGCTGAGCAGGCTGCAGGCGGACTCTGAGGAGCTGCAGGAGAAGAACAGGAGTCTCCAGTCTGCTCTGGACAACTCTTATAAGTAAATACCGCCACATCCTGCTATTGATACTAAATACATAAAGAACAATCTAACTGTGAATCTGGATAGGCCAGCTATTGAATTGTGTACAGTTATATCACATTTCGTGATATAATTTCATTGTTGAGAGAAAAAACAGAGCAGACTAAGTATTAGAAAGTAATATTTAGTACTTGGTAAATAGTGTAGGAACTGTAGTCACCTCCAAACATAGTACCCCCCCCCCCCCAGTAGTGTTTAGTAAACACAGTCAGTGGTTTAGGGATTGGGTCAAGCTCAGGTGGTTGTTTAATGCATATTTTTGCAGCTTGGGTGGTCTTGGCTCTTGAGCTCGCCTTTCGATAATGGCCTTCACAATAAAACCCTGGTTAAGAAATGGTTTAAGGGTTATTTTCACAGAAATGCAAGAGGACTTTTAATTTGAAACAGGCACCAGTGTGAAAGTGAAAGTACTTTTGGTTTTGTTGTGTGTGTGACTTATATCTCATGTCTATACAGATGTAGACTTTAAAGCTATAATGGTTGTTGCTGATATGCTTATATTTTGTTTTAAACAAACCTGTTTGTGAGGCACATTGTGAAGCAGAGGACAGAAGGGAAACCTTGAGAGAGTCATTCTTTAGCACATGGTTTTCTTTTGTGAGAAGGCCTTTGCTTTCAATGGGCCAGTGGCGCAATGGATAACGCGTCTGACTACGGATCAGAAGATTCTAGGTTCGACTCCTGGCTGGCTCGAAATTTTTTTTTCCCTATATCTATTTCTGAAATGCGAAATGTTATAATGCACTGTATGACAAAAGACATGTTGATATTACAAAAAGCGCTTACTGAAAATCTGACTTTAAATGGACAGCTTTTAGATAAGTTAAATATTGTCATAGTATTAAAAACTTTGTGTTACTTCTTCCAAAAGATCAGAACAAAAAAAATCCACTCTTTGGTCATGAAACTAATTTGACTCTAACAGGTTTAAGATTATTTTGGTGCTGGATTTTGTAAGAACTGAGGAACTGGGAAGGATTTGCATTTAAAGACTGTCATATACTACTTAAGGAAATCATTTGCATTTTAAAGGACCCATATCATGCAAATAGACATGCTAATTTTTTTTTTTAATTTTAGATAAGGTCTAGCGGTTATATAAAAATGTCCTCATGCTATATTGAGTTGAATTTTTGTACTTTAAATTGCAAATATGTCATGTTAGGGGTATTGAAAACCTCACAGGAAACCCAGACAAGCCACCCAGCCAAAACAACGTTTCACAGTCACATGTGTACTGCACTGGTAATCTGCACACAATGATGATAGTGGTGTGTAACATCTCTGTTGTCAGGGAGCTGGCGGAACTTCACAAGGTGAATGCCAGCAGAGCCAGTGAGGTAGAAGAAGCAGCTCTGAGCAGAGAAACGCAGGCCAAGGAGCAGCTAAGCCTGGCTCTTGAGAAGGCTCAAGAAGAAGGCAGGATGCAGCAGGAGGCTCTGGCTAACCAGGTAATACTGGCCTGTGCTCTAGACACCTTTGAACCTGCTGTGCATGGAAGTAAAGCATTAAAGGCTCATCGGAACTACAGGGTTTCTGCTGTGTGAGGAACTCATAAATGCTGTGTATATTAATGTAACATGCACAGGAGGATTTTGTGTGGCCTTGATAAACCTCAATCCTTAAATTAGCGGTGCAGCTTCTATTTGTAACTGACGTTTGCTGTGGTACAAGCAGTACTGCAGCCTGTGATCTTATAATTTTTAATTATGATTAAGGTCGCACAGAATCAAATTCTGCACTTGCATTAAATTCTCAATGTCAATATGTTATACAAACAGGACTGAAGGATATAGTGAATATTTATAGTACATTATTGATTATGAAGGTCTGAATTTAATGCTCTTGACATTGCTATTTATTACTGACCACTTTTATGGGAACATTCCTTCATCAGCGCTTTCTAATGTGCACAGGTAGCTGACTTGAGGCTGGCTCTGCAGAGAGCTGAGCAGCAGCAGGCGAGAAAAGAAGATTATTTGAGGGAAGAGATCAGTGAGCTGCAGCAGGTAACATAAATTGTAAAATGCCTACCATGATTTTTGACAAGACACTCAAGCAACCGTCGTTCTGTCAGTGACAGGATTTGTTTCATGCACACCATCTTTTTCTTGTCATCTTCCACAGAGGCTGCAGGAGGCAGAGACTAGGAACCAGGAGCTCAGTCAGAGTGTTACCTCGGCAACACGGCCCCTGCTGCGACAAATCGAGAACTTGCAGGCGTCATTGGGTGGACAAACGGCATCCTGGGAAAAATTGGAGGAAAACATTTCTGATAGGCTAGGTTCGAGGCAGGAGTTTTTTTCCGAATAGGCAGCAAACTTCACAGAGTATATGATTGTACAACTTTTTTTTTTTACCCTTCTTTCTGTTCCCTTCACTTTTCTACAGCGGATGCCCAGGTGCAGCTGGCTGTTGCTGTGGAAAAGGAGCGTTCCGCAACAGAAGAACTGCTGTCCATCAAGTCCCAAATGGCTTCTCTTGATTCCCAGAATTCCCTCCTCCGCCAGGAGAAGGCTCGACTTTTAGCGCAGATTGAGGCTGAGAAGAACAAGAGAGAGAAACTGGAAGATGAAAGCACCAGGTAACGGACCACATCTAAGATCATGCTGTTAGGTTGAGTAACTTAAATCCACCCATCAACCAGTCTTCACATACGGGTGCATCTGAAATAATTAAAATTTCAGTATTTTTTGTCAATCATTTCAGAAAGTGAAATATAATACAATGAAAACCCACAACTTTTCACAATAGTTTAATTATTTGAGATGCGGCTGTTCAGTATAGTATCCGTTCTCTTGTGCTTTTGATTGATTCCAGTAGGGTGTGGTGGATACAATGAATGTGGATATGTAAGCTACAGCTTTCAAATGCTGCAAACTTCCTGCTAAATAACAGTCTTGGTCAGGCTTGTTTGTTTTGCACTCAACTGTTGTGAGAGTGGTGTACCAAGTAGACCACCAAGGAAGTGTGTTGCTAAGTATGGTGTAGCAGACTGCAAACAGGAGGAGTTCTTTTCTTCTTAAGTTTCTTCATTGTTTTTTTCATCATTGTTTCCAACCTAAAAATAAGTAATTTCACGCTGCGTTAATTTTTTTTCATGTTTTGATCCTAAAATTTAGCAAGAAATTTTGCCACCCCAACCACCTCAAATTTTACAACAAAACCACTGCAATGACCAAGCAGACAGTGAAGACAAACTAAATCTCTGTAACAAAGGATGCAGAACAAAAGATCCAGTGTTTGTTTCTTCTGATGTTATTCCAAAGGTGCTAATAAGCACACAATTCATGAAAAAACTAAATGTTGCAACCTAGCATCCTAAGGGTTGATACTTAGGACACACTTGCTGAGCTGCAGGTCTTACACTTATCCACAGTTGTCCACACAGACAGCGTTGCAACTGCTGCAGCAGCAACACTGCTCTTGCCAGCTCATTCTTTTACATTGAGCTTTCCTTTGATAATGGCCTTCACAATAAAGGCATTGTTTAGAATGACTTATGGTGTCATTGCACAGAAACACTAGAGGGCTTTTAATTTGAAATGGGTTCAGGTGTGAAACCGAAAGTACTTTATTTTGGTTTCCTTTTTCTCATATCTGTGACTTATATTTTATGTCTATACAGATATAGACATTAAAACTATCACAATTGTTGCTGGTATATTTGTCATCTCCTTGTGATTCTTGCTAATGCTTATTTTGGTTTAAACAAACCAATTCGTGAGGTACATTGTGATGCAGAAGACAGAGGAGGGAAACCCTGAGTCGTACATGAGCACATAGTTTTCTTTTGTGAGAAGGCTGCGTGTTGTAACTGGGCCAGTGGCGCAATGGATAACGCGTCTGACTACGGATCAGAAGATTCTAGGTTCGACTCCTGGCTGGCTCGAAACTTTTCTGAATATATTTCTGAAAGGTGGTAATCATGCATGGTGTATTGTATAACATTGTGGTTCAACATGTTAACTGTTTTAAAATGTGTTTTATTTTTAACACATTTTTTACTTTGTAATTAATGAATCATAATTAACATGTTAATGTCCCACCCCTAGTTTAAAGTTATTAAGAGAAAGAAAATTAATGGACAAATTAACATGTTAAAAATATAATAACATTAAATAGTTGGTATTCCTTTTTACAAAAGATAAGAATGAAACATAATTCCAATATTTGGTCATTGAACTAATTTCAGTATATCAGGATTATTACAGTACTGGACCTTGCGAAAACTGGGGGACTGGGAAAGATGTGCTTCCGGATAAGGACTTGGGGTTATATAAAAACTGCCTATGCAGCAAACACCCAAAAACAGAGAAATGCACACACCCTGCATTTAGAAACTTTGCTCTTTCACAACTCATTTTTAATGCATTGACTTCCCCCTCCATCTGCAGAGATTCCCAACATGGCCTATCATCACACCCACCAGCCCCCACTGTCACACCTGCTTTTTTCAGTCAATCAGAAGAGAGGCTCATGAATATTTATCAGACAAACCAAAAAAAGACCTGTGATATCTGTAAATTCCAGCTAGGTGTTTGAGGGAGCACTGAAAAACTGGCACATTGAGTTGAATTTTTGTACTTTAAAATGCAAATATATGATGTTAGAGCTATCAAAACCCAGAAAAGTGCATGATGTGGTTTGTAATATGTTGCCAGGAAGCTTGCAGAACTTCAACGTAGTACATGCCAGCAGAGCCAGTGAGATTCAAAACATATTAAACATATTTTTGCAGGTTTGGCAGAATTGGCTCTTGAGCTTGCCTTTTGATAATTACCTTAACAACAAAAGTCTTGTTTTATATATTCAAAAGTTCCTGAGTGCTTGAGGAGCTTTGCAGCTGCTTCATCCTGTGAAAAGTATAGAGGACTTTCATTATGTCCTTCTTTTATTCCAGAGAGGATTTTCCACGTATTGATTGTGTGCATATTATCTCTATGTATAGGGAGCATGTTGAATTGGAGAATCTGCGGGGAGAACACAGTCGAATGCTGGAAGAGGCGAAGAAAGAAAAGGTACCATAAAGCACTGTCCTCTTGTTGCTGCTGCTGTCCTCTATGAAACAATTTCCTCAATGTACGTCTATGTATCCCCTACTAGCTGCTGCTTACCAATCAACTGGAGATGGAGAAGATGAAGGTGGAGCAAGAGAAGAAAAAATGCTACTTGGCACAAGAGGCACTCAAGGAAAAGGTTTGGAGAATTTTATAGAATATTTGCAACATTTATTATCTTTTGTCCATGAGAATCAATCATAATTGATTCATTTAAACTGGTAAGGTTTATAAGAATTTTGTTCTCTAATAGGTTTTATTTCTTTCTTTCCCCATAAGGAGCGGAAGGTTATGATCCATTCTGTGGGAGAGCCTCCGGCTTCCTCTACGCCCTCACTGTCACGCTCTAGCTCCATCAGTGGGGTGGACAATGCTGGTCTGCACACTTCTATTCTTTCCCAGGTATTCAATGGTTATTATTCATATATCGACATGTGGACAAGTTAGAACTGAAGATTAGTTTGCAAATGATTGAATTTGTGTAACCGACTGGTCCTACGCTGTGTTCTTCTTTCCACAGGATGACACTTTAGACCACTCAATGGGCACCATGAGCGTGTCGATGAGTGGGACCAACTTATACGAAGCTGCCAGGCTGTCAGGAGGCTCCAGCATCATTGAGAACCTCCAGTCTCAACTCAAACTGAGAGAAGGGGAAATAGCACAGCTGCAGGTAGCAATTAAGAGACCAAAGTGCACCTAATTACTGAGATAATTTAGGATTTCAGTGTTTAATATGAAGGCTTCCCTCCTGATTTATTGATGTATTGAAATGCAGTACTAAATACGGATGTAAAACCATCATGTACAGACATTTTGATAGACAAGAACATCAAGTCCTGCATTAAAAGGCAATTATATACCTTTTTTTTCTCACAATTGTGTTTTCTTCTGTTCTCTTAGCTTGAGATCTCTAGTCTGGAGAGGAGTCGCGCTGTGATGGCAGAAGAGCTAGTTCGACTCACCAATCTAAACGATGAGATGGAGGAGATGGTAAAGGAGATTCCCAAGTTGAAAGTTCAACTTAAGGTGAGAGGATACATCAGGAAACAGATGTCTATATACACATATGCCAGTGCATGAATTGTAAATAGTAAGGCCTGTCTGAGCTCTTGAGAATTGGATTTTAAAGAGGTTTCTTTGATTTCAGGATCTGGAGCAGCGGCACAACACCATCCTGCAGATGTACGGAGAAAAGGCTGAAGAGGCAGAGGAGCTGAGATTGGACCTCGAAGATGTGAAGAACATGTACAAAACCCAGATCGATGAACTGCTGCAGAACCAGAAATAAACTAGTTTATTACACTTTGTTTTATGTGGGACACTCACAAAGAAAACCAATCGACCACCTTAGCCACACATGCGTTCACTTTAAAAGATTGGGCAGAGAATTTAAGTTTCATCACTGTGTCGAAAGAAAATTCATTCATCTTTATATATTTTATTTTAATTAATTGTCTTACTCTTATTTAAGTGGGGATGCTGGGCGTATGCCTGCATACATGTTACAGAATCATTGTGAAGGATAGCTGCAGTCTGATTCAGGTGTTCCATTAGTAATCTTTGGGACTTAGTACAAACATTAGGCATAATGTCTCATGATTGAACCTTTGACATGGTATTCTGTAGACAGTTTTTAAACTGTAGGAGATGGTGAAGGTTTTTTTTGCACTATTCAAATTCATTTTTACTTAATACATAATCAGAATAGTTTCAGAGATATATACAAATGTACAGAGAAATGTATGTTTTGTTCATAACTCCTTTACAGATCACACAATGTGGAGTAGACCTGACAGTAGTCTGTGATTAAAATCCTGAAGATTGGATTTCAAAATGTACAAATATGTAAATGAATAAACATTTATTTGAGTGGTGAAAAATACTAGTCATTCTTAAGTTAAATCATCATCATCATCGAGACTCATGGTCCATAAAAGACAGAACGAGAAAGTGATTTCCATATAATTCATACAAAATACCACATTTTAGAAATGTTACACATTACTCTGAATAAATCCCTGTGTTTGAAACCTAACGTACAAAAATGAGTTAATACTTAAATGTTTTTTTATTAATACACATACTACATTGTACTTCCAAAAGTTTGAGGAACATGCATAAAGGAAAACATGAACTAAATCAACTAGATTTTATTCTCTCTGATAAAGTATTTGAATCCAGGTTATGATCCAATTAATAGACTCTGTCTTGTTTCGGTGTTAATTTTGAATTTATTCGTTTAAAAGTAGGTGCGTGAGGTGCTTTGAAGAGCCCAGGTGGGTAGAAAGTGTGTGTCGCTGCGCCACCTCGTGGTTCTCGGTATAAATTGCATGCCGGTACAAAGAGTTCCGGTGTTATGGCGACCACCAGCACCATCAACGCTTCAGGCTGGAGGCTCCCGGGATGTGGATTCAGGTAAACCGACTCTCACATAAACCCACACCGACCTGATTCACGCCACGGTTGAAAGCGGGTTCAGTGTTTCCTGTGGGTTTTTGTGGCGCGAAAATGGAAAACGGTTTTTTCCCCGTCCAGTTCTTTTGCTGCCATAACGGTGCACTTTAAATGAGCGTTTCGGGTCTTTGTCAATAACTAACGTTACAAGTCCCGCCACGCAACATTTCCATCACGAGCCTCCGTGAAGTAACGTTAATGGTGGAAGTATTTTTCGCAATGTGCGAGAAAAAGAGCACGCAACGCGTTGTACCCCCAAGTCTCCTCAGTATTATATCCTCCTGTCTATCAGACTGTTCTAAACCTCATATGAGATCCTCCGGGTTCTGCACTTCGAAGAGTCTCAGTTCAACCCCCCATGTATGGGGAACTGGCGTCTTACATTTCGCTCCTACTTTTTCTTACATGCACCAATCATAAAAAACAGCGCTAAGCGAAAAGCTTGGGTTGTTATCAGAGGAATAGGCGGGTGCGTTTTCTTTAATAGTGTGTATATTTCAATTTATAAAAGGTGTTTTATCTCGCTTGTGCTTTAATGGCTTTCAAAAATCCTGCTTCGCCTGTGGATTATGAGTTTCAGCTGCTCCACAGCGCCCCCACTTTCAGGTTCACTGGTGCAGCAGGCGAAACACGGAATTACACATCCGAAGCAGGGCGGTGAGGGAAATTGTGCATTAATTTCCCTCACGACATGAAACACAAATGTCTTTTAGTCGAATAACACGCAGTATTTAAGAAAACGAATACGCCGTCGATTCGGATGAAAATTTTGTCTTCTGGTAAGCACTATTTTAATTATTACTACATGTTGAAAAACGTAGTGGCGAAATGTAAAACCACTCGTCTTCATTTTTTGGGGGGTTGAACCGAGACTCTCCAGAGTCTCATACTAGGCGGATTGTAACCTTACAACGCTAGAAGTTAATTGACGCTAGCTAAAAGTTTAATAGTTAATGATAGATTTAATGATATTCAACAATAGCTTTAGGTTAATTTACTGATAGATTTTAGGATATTTAGGGGCCTATAAACATTTAAAAAAATCATTCAAACATAAGCGCTTAGCGTTAAACAATTAGCCACCACGTTACAATACAAGACTTTTTACTATAGACGTTCCCAAAGTATTTAAAGGACGAGGACGTCGTTTTAATGCAGCACTGTTATCCGAACGACTTCAAATTAATTGAATGAGAATATGTATTAACAACCTTTGACCTATTGTGCAAACATTTATAATATATTTAGAAGTCATGTCCAGCTACATTAGTGCTCCTGTCTTTAGATGTGGATGTGGGAGTCTTGTTATACAGCTGCACTGTTACTGCAGTAACAGAAATTACACTGTAATATCCATTCAACATTTGGAAGTAAAGGAGATTCATCAACTACTCTCCCTGTTTTGGGTAATGTATCTGAAACAAATACTGGTAAAAGCTGCTTTTCAGGCCATGAGAATATTAATAAAGCAATCCTGCAACTTTTCCAGCA
Organism: Lepturacanthus savala; assembly: GCA_030544235.1. NCBI lineage: Eukaryota > Metazoa > Chordata > Actinopteri > Scombriformes > Trichiuridae > Lepturacanthus > Lepturacanthus savala. The sequence continues at coordinate 10,542,530 of CM060463.1, forward strand.
AGAATTCATCACTGCACCATCCTCATTATAATTTGATCTAGTTTTGTTTGGCTATTACTGCATGAGTTCTTTTTTTGGACTCATAAAGTTAAATAAATTCCCTTTAAGATGATTCACAGGTTTTATCCAACTAACCACTATTCACAGAAGCTTAACAAATATATTCATGTAAACTGCAACTTTTGTGGGAATCAAAGAGAAAACACTTTAACCACTAAAAACAAGTTTTAATGAATTGTCCACTTATATCAAACATTACCTCTCTTCCATTACCTGTTCACTCAATGCTTTACAATTTTTTTTTATGTCATATTGTATTTGACTCCTCACCTGGCACAACTACTGTTTTTTACACATAAGATGTTTGTACTTAATGTATACTTTGTATTTTCATACTCACTAAAACAAGGTTAATCAAAAATAATACAAGCTTTGAGAATCTAATGGTATATGGTGGCTCATAATGCCAGTCGGTGTTGTGTGTAAGTAGTGGTTAGACCACCTTAAACTGCACAGGTCACATCACTGAAAGCCTGCGGTTCTTATGTGGACCTTCAGTCTTGGTTATGATTGCTCAGACAAGAGGCGGAAAAGGTTACTAATACTTCCTGCAGCGGGACCTTTCCTCATGTGGAAGTCAGATCTCCTGGAGTGAAGTTCCCACACACACTTACTTATGCCCGCATGCTTGTATAATGTGGTGAAGGCTTTTAACCAAGATTACAGAGTCTGAGTCTGTGTATCTCCTTTTTTTTTCTCCCTCAGAGTTCTGTGAAGAGATATGTCTGTGTAATTCTGACTATGCTGCTCTTGGTTGCGCTGGGCATAGTTTTCTCTTCCACTGTGGTCACCACTGAGAGGGTTCAGCAAACCGTCCAAAAACCACCAGCACCGCTGCTCAACTACAGCAGGATCTCCCTGCCGCCAGAACACATACCCTGTTTTCTCTACAACAACAAGAGGGTCGCCAAGCAATGCCGCCTTGACCCACTCTGTCCTTTTAAAGTAAGATATGCAGTCAACTATTCATGTGCAAATATTTTTTCAGCGTGCACAAATTGTTTGCTCTGCTGACCATATGAGTAAATGTTGTGAACCAAAGCATATTGTGAAAATGAAGTGTTAAGTACGATTTTGTTTATTTAATCCTTACTTGTGGGTAGAGCTTTATGAGTTGTAGTTTTGCAGTGAAATATCATTAAACACATTCACTCGCCGACGGCATTAATAATCGTTTGAAGAAAAAGAAGTTAGTAAAAAAAGAAGTGTCCTCACTCCCGAGAGATTTTTCCAGAGCTTTTCTGTCTGTTAGAAAGGTCCAGGGGTTATAGCTGGCGGCGTCCTGTCAACAGATTTATAAGCTTCTCTTTCACTTGTATTTGTTTCATTATCAAGTCAAGTCAAATTGTTAAACCGCTCTTCCTACACACAGACACTTACACATACACGCTTGTACATTCACACTTGTTTTCACAACAGGATGCACTGCTGGATGTGTCTGCCTGTTGGGGTTATGAGAAGAACTGTGATCCTGAGAAACGCTTTAGCTATCCTGTCTGTACCAAAGCTGACTCTGGATGGTAAAGCTCTGCATGTCACAATCCAGCACATTTTATGTTTTCACTCTGGCCTTTTCAATTTTGGTATATTACTTAATGTTGTTCATTATGTTTACATAGTGTTTACATAACTAACCTCTTGTTAAAAAGTGTGTTCATTCATATCATGCATCATTGATTGTTTTTGGCATAGTTGATCTGAATAAGTCTTTGCTCTGTTAGGGCTCATTCATTGGATGCAGCCCAGGAGCTTTTCTGGAAGCAGGCGGATTTTGGCTACGTCAAAGAACGCCTCGCTGAGCTGAAAACGCTCTGCAAGGCCAGCAAGCAAGTAAGTCCGCTCACTTCCTTAGTTCTCAGGGGCCTACTGAGTCAACAGGAAGAAACAACAGGTAGAAGCAGGCTCAGTGTTAAACAAAAGAGTTCCCTGCGAAAAAAGGATTGAATATTACTTGCAGTTCAAAAGCAGTCTATTGAGAGTGTAGAGAGAGTACAGTACCGACACCATAGTCACACTTTATTACTGTTACTTATACCAAATATTTCTAATCTGAAAAAATGTTTTCAGGGGGACTCATCATTGAGATGCAGTAGCCACACTCGATTCTGTAAAGCAACTAACCTTTACCTGGACTTGCGGAAGCCGCGCCGAGGTCATGAGAGGTCGGTACATTTGAAAGCGACATGTCCATAAAAACGTCACATTAAGGAGATTGTCTTGGAAGCTTACTCATGATTATACTGCAGATACCAAGAAGACTTCATCCAGAGAGGTGAAATCGGTGGTCGTTGCAGACTCAACAAGCAAGCGCTTGCTTCTGAGGGCGAGCACAAGAGCCCCCTGCAATCCTGGTGAGGCTGGACACACACATCCACACACACAGCACCCAGTGAAGCTTCAGCGAATGGTATGATTATGGCATGAGCTCATTTGTCACTAAAGGCTAAAACTTACATTCCCTGACCGGGAATCGAACCCGGGCCGCGGCGGTGAGAGCGCCGAATCCTAGCCACTAGACCACCAGGGATGGTTAGTGGTGGAGTCAGATCATATTTTTTCTGATCTGATCTGCACTGCTGGTTGCCCCTGTATAATATATCAATGGGTTTGATTTGGAAGTAGCTTGTCCTATGTGGCTTACTTACATACAAGTATTGTATGTTGAGGCATGGCCTGATAAATGACCTCCAGAATTCCAACATGTCCCCTTGTAAGTGTATTTCTCTCTATTTTTAAAAGATGAGCCATCTCTGTGTATTTATGATATTATTTTGGTTAATAAAGTGTATTAAAAATGAAGATCCTTGTCAGGAACCGAACTCAGGCCACAGCAGTGAGAGTGCTAAAGCTTAATCACTAGACCAGCAGGGACGTGCTCAAACTGCCAATAGAACTTTTGGAACGTTCGGCATGTTTGGCATGCGTGACAACTGGCAGAATGGGATTCTAGGACGTAGTAACACAAATGATCACTAGGAGGTGCTTTTTCCCATATAAACTCTGTGCACATTGTTGCCAGAATTATGCTGAATTGGCCTTTTCCAAGGCATTCATATTAACACGAAATATTAAGTTAATACAGGTGTTAACAATTAATCTACTTAAGGCTCTGTTCCTTTTCGTGGAGAAGAGCATTTCCAGTGAGCCAACATGCAAAATAGAAGCCCCCTGACTCTGTTTGACTTGCATGGAACAGAACCTTAGTTAATTAGTATCACTATTTCATGTTATGGCTGCCATGGAAAAGGTCTATTAAAGTATTTTTCATCTGCTCTTTGAGTAGGGAAATGAATTCTCCATTATAGGCAGAACAGTGATGAACTGATGAAGGTATGAATGTTACTCCTAGATCAAAGCATACATATGTTTGCGCTCATTCAAATAATCCAGTTAAGGTGCTCCACTTTAACGCCTTTCACTCTGGTTGTTTTCATCATATGATTCCGGAAGGTAGTAAAAAACACTGGTTCTTATCAAAGCAGTTCTAAATAAAACGGAAAGGCATAGAGGAAATGTAAGGGGGTGGTGTTTCTCCTCTGTGCTTGTCTTTTGTTAAAATCTGACTGACTAAAGATCAGAAGATTCTAGATTCAACTCCTGGCGGGCTTGAAAAAAAGATGTTTACTTGTGTAGAGGCAGGTGCTGTAGTTAATACAACAGTCGATAAGTAACAAACAAATTGGACAATTATGCAAAACATGTGCACCTACCATATCAATTAAGAATGCCATATTCTAAGTGAAGACATGCTCTCTTTCTTGTAAATTAGTGATTTTAGCATTTAGTCAATATTTTATGTAAAGGTGAGTTGTTAGTTTTAAATGTTCAACTCCAACCTTCCCTGAGTGACTTCAAAAGTAATTCTAATACACAGCCCAAGGACCCAAATGCCTTTTTTGGTAAAGCAGTAAGAGGTAGTGAAGTAAAGAGGCTGTTTTTTTAGCCAGTGAGGTAATTGTGTAGCATAATGTCTGTTATGACATGTCTTCTGAATTATGTAGTTTGGTTAATTATGTTACATCCAGCTTTAGCCATACTTGAAAGGAAAGTGATGGTGATAGGACCAGCGTTCCTGTTTTAAGGGATGCATTATAATGAAGTGTTGAAATCTTTTCTGGTAGCATGAGTGAATGAACAATGAAATGCTTCAGAGTGGAGTACCATAGCCACACCGTTTATTGTCTTAATTCTCTTAGACTATAGGTCCCATCCAGTTCTTGGCACCCAGTTCATCAAAATAGGCATTTTTCACAGCACACATTTTGACTTGTCAGGAGGAAATGCACAGGTGTTATTAATAAGTGTCATTAGTAAGTGTCCCAGTAAACCATGGGTGTGACAGTAAGTCAGCCTGCACTCTACCAGAAATCTGAAACCAAAACAGCATAATGGAATCATTCATTTGCTCATTTACACCTGTTAGTAGCCAAAATACACCAGCCAAAATATTATCACGTTATCCATTAATATCAGACCCATTTTATTTCCCACTGATGTTTTGTGTAGGTATGCAGAGCTCCAGACATACACAGAGCTGGACTTTAATCCCATACAGGATGGACACTGTGATATCATCATTGAAAAGCCTAGTGTTTTCATGAAACTGGATGCAGGTAAGTAATGAAAACACGTGTCTGTGTCCTAATCAGGTAGCCAAACTCTTTACCCATATTACCTTAATAATTGAGCAGTATTTTTGCAGCTTTTACAAGTGTTTACATTAGTTTAATGCTAGACGCTATATTACTGTTAACACAGTACCTGCAGCCACTGTTCCAAAAACGTCTAAGTTGGAACATTGCTCTATCGAGACTTATCTAGTGAATTGGTATTGTATTATAATTCTTTTAAAATATTATTATTTTCTTTTGCAGTCTCAGGACTGATGCTCACAGTTCACCTATTTTACTTGTTTTTGTTTTAACATGCTTACAGAATAATAATGAATGTATTTTGTTCAACAGGTGTGAACATGTACCACCATTTCTGTGACTTTGTTAACCTCTACGTCTCCCAACACATTAACAACTCCTTCAGTTCAGATATCAACATTATCATGTGGGACACGGTGGGTACTCAATAGAGTTGTTGGGCGAAGGGGTAAATCTAATATTCCCAATTCTTTTTACTTAAAGGGGGTGTATTATGCACATTTACAGGTCTATATAATGTAAAATATTACTGGAGTTTCAAAACCGAAATCAAGTTACAACACACATTTTTATGATTAGGTTTAACTCTTGCAGAATAATGGTGTACCTCATAGCATATGGTAGTATTATTTATATTTATAAAGTAGTGTTTCCTACATATAATAATCTTTTAGTTTGTCTGTGCTGTTTTATTTTTACTATCTATCGAGACCGAAAAATCTCTATGGGTGAGACCAAGACTGAAACAAGCTAACCTTCTTAAACCCTAAGCTTACAAGAAAACGAGGAACAGTGTCTCAAACCTGTGATCTGACCCTTGAGACATGAAGGGGAAACACCATTTGAAAAACAGAATATTTATGCAGAGACTTTTCCGGCCCATTGTTCCCCCCACTGTGCACAGAAGTGAAGAGGAAAAAGGAAAGAGGGGAGGGGGAGAAAAAAACGAATGAGAAGGAAAACGGTGACCTTTCTTCATTAACTGCACACTGCAGTCCAAACAGGGGCAGACTGTCAGATAATATTATGATAACAGATAAAACCAAAACTTAAGAAAAATGCCACCATACCCAGCCGAATTTGGAAATAGGTGACTGACTCTGGCACTGCTAAAGGCTGTAGCTGGTTTTGATTGTATTGCTCTGATTTTCATTCCAATCAGAACATTAATTATTCAACATGCTCCTTTCTTATTTCATGCATTTTTTTTAGAGTTTTTATGGTTATGGAGATCTGTTCAGTGAAACCTGGAAGGCCTTCTCAGATTATGACATCATCCACCTGAAGACCTACGACTCAAAACGGGTGGGTATAATTTTACCTTATTACTAGGTGTTGAATTGATCACTTAAGCTTCTATTTTATAGTAGTGGGTGACAACAGAATACGCTGTGTGTTAATGCTATTTGATCGGTTTAAAAAGATTTTACAGTGGTGTTAAAGACTGGGACTGGGTTTATTTTTCTCATGAGAAAAGCCACCATACACAAACTACATACACAAAGAGATTTCTGTGCAATCCTGTGCTATGCTTGTATAGCAATTTATTCATTAACCTATTCACACTTATCCATAGGTTTGTTTCAAAGATGCCATCTTCTCCCTCCTCCCAAGAATGAGATATGGCCTCTTTTACAACACACCTCTCGTAAGTCAATTGTCATGTGTATTCCTGTCTGTGTGTAGCTGCTAATCAGTACTTAATATTTTTATATTTGTTTTGAACAAATTGCAGGATCCCATACATTCAGTGTTGAGTATGTTTTTATCTCACATTTTGTAATGACTTTTCTTTTTTTTTTTTTTTAAGCATTCATTGGTGTTTCCTCCCCACATGCACACTGATATTAGTTCGGACCAAATATTTATGTGATGTATCCAATCGCTCAGGAAGGACATATGTCATTTAAATGATAATTCCAAGGAGATTACTATAAAGATGATATCTACCATATACATGTATGTTGTGCTGTGGTTCTAACCTTGAGGTGTGAAATATTGATAGGTCAGCCTCAAGCTGATACTTTCGATTGCCCCTGCAGCACATGTTATGTTTATATTCATGTGCTCTTATTTACAGCTGCTGTGCAGCGGGGTATATGACAGATTCTGGGATTTTAAAAATGCATAGGCTCATATGACATTCATCCCAGGGAGATTAGGAAATATGTTTCCTAGTATGTTACATGTTTTTCATCGCAACCTAGGTACAGTGTGTCTGTGTAGCCAGATTCAATTTGCTTTCAATTCATTTCAAATCGGAAAAAAAATTCGAAAAGTATTTTTAGTATTTTCACATTTCCATACCCAAAGTATGACGCAATGGTAATTTTCATACAATATTTCAATAGAATGGATGAAAAATACATTGAATTGTGCATTTATGTATTCTTGATCATTTCTGTTGTATGTTGATGGAAGATCTCGGATTGCTACAGCGAAGGAATGTTTCGGGCATTCTCTCAACATGTCCTCCATCGACTGAACATCTTGCAGGACAAACCCAAGGTAGGAAGAAAGCACATGATGAAATCAGATAATTAGAGAGTAGTGACATTGATTCATCTTATGGTAATTTTTGAAACTGCAGGTTAAGGTGCTTTATAAGCAAGTATCTTGTTTAGTACCTTTCTGTCAATTTTCTTGGTGTATATTTTTTTCCATACATTACATCTTACATTTGCTATGAGTCATAAGTGGTATGGGCAATCATTTTAAATGTGAATCATGGAAATGTTGGGTACACAGACACAAATGAGTACAACTGCTCTCAAGCAACTACTAAGCGTAATAAGCATAGACATAAGTTAACATTCCCTGACCGGGAATCGAACCCGGGCCGCGGCGGTGAGAGCGCCGAATCCTAACCACTAGACCACCAGGGAGCTGTGAGAGTCATTGGTTGGCAACTGTGAATAATTATGGCAAGTGTGTGTACTGGAATGTCTGGCGTTTATGACAGGTGATAGCTGCAAGGGTTCATCCATGAATGGCCATGCTGTCTTCAGACATAAGGTGCTTGTGTGGATATTGCCAGCTCCCTGGTGGTCTAGTGGTTAGGATTCGGCGCTCTCACCGCCGCGGCCCGGGTTCGATTCCCGGTCAGGGAACACTTTATTGATGTTTTCAGTATGGTATTGACATATATTTGAATGTGACTCAGGGAAGGCTGGGCACACGGACACAAGCCAGAAATCATTGCTGCTGTAAGCTTTTTCTCTACTGATTCCAAAGTTTTTGTGTCCATACATGGAAGGTTGTCGAACTATATGTATCTGCATGGCAACGTGATAAGAGGGATTAAGCGTAGCACGGATGTCATATGTATGCCACGCTGATAAGTGGCGTAATCAGGAGTGGGTAAAAAGAAAAAGAGTTATATCGGGTTGGATCAGCCTCTGATTGGTCAAAAGGTTCCCAAAGATTATAGGTAAACAAATATGGCCATAAGCGACAATCCTAGCTGCAATATATGATCGATTATTTATAAAATATAGACAATAAATGGTCAATATTGCAACTACCTGTATACTTCTGGTCATGTGATACAGTGATGTCACTGTTAGCAACAATGTCAGGTGTACACAGCAATTCCATGTTGTTGTGGAATTGGGGATCTTTACACTCTGGAACCCAGAAAATGCCAGAGTGGTTTGCGGAAAACACCAGCTCACCATGAAAGTTTGGCAGATTTACACATCTTCATCATTATTCAGAGAGGGCCTCAGATTTTCAATTTGCTGTAGACATAAGTTTCCCTGACCGGGAATCGAACCCGGGCCGCGGCGGTGAGAGCGCCGAATCCTAGCCACTAGACCACCAGGGAGGTTGCTTAACTTTTAAAGTGTACATCTTACAATGCAGGAATGTATGTTTGGGCATCACCTGCGTTTTTTCCTGATCTTTCCACTCTGGAAGCTGTTGTCAGAAAATACCAGAATGGGATGCTGACAACGGCAGAGCCATCTTTACGCGGAATCGGCGTGAAAGTTTGGCAGATTTACACGTCTCCGTCATCATGTGGAGAGGGCCTTATATTTCTATTTTTCTGTAGACAAAGTTCCGATACTGGGAATCAAACCCAAAGATTGGAAATGATCCTATCAATAACATTAATAAACTATTCCCTGACCGGGAATCGAACCCGGGCCGCGGCGGTGAGAGCGCCGAATCCTAGCCACTAGACCACCAGGGAGGTTACATCATGTTCTAAATCGTACATCTTACGATTCAGGAATGGATGTTTGGATGGTGGATAAATGGGTCACATATGTTTATAAAATGGAAAACAGGCTGTATTCACATTGACCCTCTTATTAACTCATTGAAGCCTCGCTAGAATATATTCCATCCAGATGCCTAGGCTCATACGTTGTCCGGCATTGTGAAATTTACTTTCTGTGTCAAATGTAATGTCCCTGGTGGTCTAGTGGTTAGGATTCGGCGCTCTCACCGCCGCGGCCCGGGTTCGATTCCCGGTCAGGGAACATTTTATCTTATGTTTTCATACGGATACATTTCCAATCTTTGTAAATGTAGTGGTGCAGACCTCTTGTCTATGAGGACATATGATAATTAGATATTAGAGACGTTGATTCATCTCATGGTAATTATTGTGCAGGTAAAAGTATTCATTAGCAAGTATCTTGTTTATTATCTGTGAGTGGCAGTTAAACCTTTACTCTTTACTAAAGCAATTTTCTTGTTGCTTGTGTAGGTTTTTTACATTTACAAACAAAACCATATAACCTTATAATTGGAATCAGTCAAAGGGAGGTATGGACAATTATTTGAATGTGAATCATGGAAGGTTAGGTACACAAGCCAGGATCTATTATTACAGCTGTCCAACTATTCATCAGTTTCTTAGATGTTTGCTTAAGACAAAGTGAGCATTCCCTGACCGGGAATCGAACCCGGGCCGCGGCGGTGAGAGCGCCGAATCCTAGCCACTAGACCACCAGGGAAATTGCGTTGAAGTTAAAGGGTAAATCCTACAAAATTGAGGAATGTATTTATGTGAAAGGTCAATTATCCGTATGAAATGGAAGACACAGGCTATGCCAAAAATTACGCTCATATTCACTCATTCAAGCTATCCTATATGGTTGGCACTGCTATCAGAATTAACATGCTTGGGATGATTCCTTTAAATCCCTGGTGGTCTAGTGGTTAGGATTCGGCGCTCTCACCGCCGCGGCCCGGGTTCGATTCCCGGTCAGGGAACACTTTTCATGGAATGTTTTCAGTAGGATAATTTCTAATCCTTGTAAATGTAGAGCAGACTTCTTGTCTATAATGTCTATAATGCAGCATTGCCAATTAGTTCTCATTACAGAGCTAATCTGATAAGAATCGATACAGAGCTTACAATTTACCTATTGTTCATTTAACTAAATATACCAAAACAGGTCCCTGGTAAACTTTTAAAGGTAAAGGTTTGGCATTCTCACTACCACAGCCTGGGTTTGATTCCTGATCAGGGAATATAACTTTATCCTCTTTAGAAACATTATAGCTTTTTTTAGTGTTCTTTAACACATGACCCAACTTGTGTGAGTGTAAGGAGCAACTGGTGTGATAACAGAATTTTGACAAATGCTTCCAAGCGTTGAGTTATAGATATCATTAATTACAAACCTCAAGTCTGTGTTCAAGTTCATATCACTGAATTGCAAATGGTGAGTGGTAAGAGCTGTGTATGTACGTTTGGTCAGTTCAGTTCAGAAAAACACAAATCTTTATCATAAGAATGGCTGTAATGTTCACTGTAATGTAACATTATGTTATTGTAGTTCAGGCCTCATACTTCATGTTTAATTGTTCTAATTTATCTGCACCCATACTGATTTGAAATTAAAGGAGTTTGAGAGTTAGAAGTAGGTTGTTTGAGAGAAGGTTTACGTTTATATGTATTCACATTTAGTATAGAGGCCTGCCTGCCATCAGTGGAGACTCATTTTCCTCCCTTTTGAGGCTCAATTTTACCATTAAGACTTTTTTACAACTTAGTAATATTATAGTAACATGTTTTTTAAGTGAGCAGTGAACAAGAGCTTTCAGTGGGAACACTTTTGGAATGCAAAATTACATTTTCATATGTTGATGAAATCATTATAGAATCACTATAAAATCGTTCATCAAGTACATGATGTTAAGTTCTGACAGAGGCCAAGGGAAAGCCATTTGATGTTGAATAAATCAAGAGACTCTTGTTTAACCACCAATCACGCTTTGGCTGGTGGTTCTAATGCACTTTAAATTTGGCGTGGACCAAGCGACAGAAGGAAATTAAAATTGATTAAAATTACAAACCACTTGACCACCAGGATGGTATATGGCTCCGTTTGAAGCTGTTCTCTGCTAACACATGACCCAGCTGAATATGGTCCAGTTTAGTATATCTAAACAGCTGGACATAATACCTGATAGCGTTAATGTCTGAAATACTGTTCTGAAAGTAATTTTCAAGAAGTGAATTAATCATGACATTTGACACTCACAGCTATGCATTTGCCTCCTTATTCATCATCTACATATAAAACACTCCAGCACTCCTCTCAGGTGTTATATGGTCCCAGGTTTGAAGTGTTTGACTGTATCTTTATGACCGGCAACATCCGATAATGTCTTCCTTCCTGTGGATCAGCTCATTGGGTATTCATTGCATTCACTGGAAATATGCTAAGAGGTTTTTCAGTGAGACGTGGGCCGCTAGCGATAGCAGGCTGGTTACTGAATGAGAGGTCTTCTCGGCCCTGACCCGCTCCCCAGCTCCTCTTTTCATCCCTAGATTAATGGCACAGCTAGAGACTCGCAGTGCTGCTCTCCTCTATTGTTTCCTATTCATCTGCCTCAACCACCTCCTATCTCCCCTTCTTCATAATTTGCTCTGGTCTGGTGCTGTTCAGGATGGCATCGATACTTCTTTAAATAGAAGATAAGAAATTAGGTCTGTGCCGGATACACACGCAGTATGCTCACCTTCTGCACTAAGTTGTTGTGGATTGTTGTGTTCAGCACAAGTTGTCCTCTGCTGTGATCCTACCTTTAACTCAGGATAATGAAGTTATGATACCTAAAGTTTACAGTTATTTATTACAACACTTTTTGCATATTTTGACTAGAATGTCTAAATACTCTTTCAGGACACAAGGTGGCAGTAAAAGAATATAGAATAAGATGAATATGTTCACTGTAGTATAAACTAATCAAGCTTCTTTGATTCCGCTTTAAAAAAAAAAGTTCTGTGATATGATTTTACCTAATCTATCAATTCCTCTGTGCCATACATGAGATATCTTTAAAGTTTGAGCCTTTAAGTTATTTTGAATGAGCATCATGTTTACACGGCTGCCTGTGTTTTCTGTCCTTGTCTGATTGATTATTGGGTGCATTGCTGTTTTCAGGAGGGGCGTGTTCGTGTCACCCTGCTGGCACGCAGCACAGAATACAGAAGGATATTAAACCAAGTGGAGGTGAGTGGAGCACCTCCTTCCCTGCTTCTGTCCCTTTCTTTCTAGCACTTGTTCTTTTCCCTTCATCATGTTCTACCACCTGTCCTCCTTTTCCCTTTTTTTTCTATCTCCCTATCACCCCTTTTCGCTCTTCTTGTCTCTTTCTGTTTCTTCACTTTATACTCCCTCAGCCCCTCCTTCCCGCCATTGATTTACTGCCCGCCTGTTAAGTGCCTATTTAAAATCTTATTTGCTATAAACAGTGCGAGTAAAAAAAAGGCCTGTGATTTATGTGGTCACTGCCCATATTTGTTTGCTCTCTCGTTGATCAGAGAACTCATCCTTTTGTTGTTATTACAGCTTGTAAATGCCCTCAAGACTGTGTCACTGCTGGAGGTCAATGTGGTGGACTACAAATACAAGTGAGTTATAAAGTGTTTGCCACATTACTGAGGAAGCCTTCCAGCGCAGCTTAGCATCGGTTAGGAGTGTAACAGTGCAAGTGTAAGAATACAGGAAGTGTGTCACTTTCAATATTGTGTAATAGCGACAGCATTTGCTCAGTGAAGATGTTTGATGCATGACTCTTTCTCTGCTTTAGGGATGTTCCCTTCCTGGAGCAGTTGAGGATCACCCACAACTCCGACATCTTTATAGGGGTGCATGGAGCGGGTCTTACACACCTCCTCTTCCTCCCCGACTGGGCTGTCATCTTTGAGCTGTGAGTGACAAGCTATATTCGGTTGCGTGCGAGTGTAAATGTGTGTTTGTGAAAGACAAAAAAGAGCGGTGAGCAGACAGAGCGACGTTTTGGCAGAGTGATGTGCCCTAAGTTCCCCTCAGCCACCGAGGTATGACTGTGAAAGGCTGCCTAATTAAACAGGCATTCCTCACACCTGGCCGAGGAAACCGATCGGTGCACGTGTATGTGTCTGTGTTTGTGCATTTGGTGAGTGACACAAGAGAAAACCACAGTGCGTGTAGAGCGTGCGCGGGAGAAAGATGGGAGAAGAAAAAGAGTGAAAGCAAGGCAGGCCGAGGAGGGTAAGAGATAATGTGTCTGCATCTGTCCCTCCCAGATATAATTGTCAGGATGAAAGCTGCTATCGAGATTTGGCTCGGCTGCGGGGCATCCGATACGTGACTTGGCAGAAAATGGACAAAGTGCTCCCCCAGGACAAGGTAGGGGGAACTCCCGTAACCAGCTATTAGTGCCCCACCACCTCAACATAAGCTTTCCTAATTCACCTCTCCTATTTCACACACACACACACACTTGTATCCACACACTTGAGGATTTATAGGCACAACAGAGCAAAGACGCCTAATTCATTTCTCACTTTATATTATCTCCATCATCAAAGGGTGAAGACAACATGTCTTCATATGCTACCGTGTTTTTGTTTTTACATGTTTTCATATGTCCATTTACTGCAAGCACCTTGATCTATTGCTTTTCTCAGGGTCACCATCCCACCCTCGGGGACCATCCAAAGTTTACCAACTACTCCTTCGACGTGGGGGAGTTCATGCGCCTCGTGCTGGACGCAGCCAGTTATGTCACACGCCATCCCAAATGGCAGCATCGTATCCTTCACGAGGAACTCTAGAGTCTGCCGGAGTGGGAGCGTGCGTCTGCACCGGGGTGTGCAGACATCTGGCTCCCGAAGAACCCTTAAATCATACACATCTGGCTACAATCACGGAGCTGCCCAAAAGACAGCATGACCTTAGCGGTGTACCTTTTGTGACTATTTTAAAAGTTACCTCATACACCCGCGGGCCTCGGTGGTCAGTCGGAGCATTCGTCACCTCCACTGCTTCAATAGGTCTGGATGAGCAAAAGCAGCATGGCGGACAACTCGGGTTTGAATAGCTGTTCCGTGTCCAATCAGTTAAAGGACGAGCCGTGTGCAGTTGAAGCATCTGGTGAGAGAGATGTCCTATGTTTCTTCATTACCTCTACTTCATTCCATGCAGACAAAGTTAGCTAACGAGCAGCTGTTACAGCGTCTCGTCACATGCCACATCTTGTCACCTTTGATGATGTCACCTTGACGAGAGTCTCATCAGATCTGTCGACAATCACAGCAGAGTTTCTGAGCACCTTCCAGAACACCTTCCTATAATGCGCAGTACTCACATGCTGGATTCAACATATTCTGCTACAGCCTTAGACTTGTTTTAGGGGTTAGGTCAACATGCTGAATGAATGTAGATTTAAGTTACACTCATCACAAACATTCTGTGGGAAGCAATAAGAGATGGAAAGCCAAGCGGCATTTTCTGTTGTGTCAGTATTCCTGTTAGTATGTCTGCATTGACACTTTTAAACACTTCACTTTTAAGTATTGTGAAATCTACATTGAATTATTTATGGATAAAATCCAACACTCCATTCTTTCAGAAAACATAGTGACAGTAAAGTTGCTATCGTCAGCTGAATATCACAAATATTGCACAGGCTTTTATTTTAATTGAACTGTTACTATTGCATCTTTACATACAGTTTACACACGTTTCATATTTTTGTCACAAATATTATTTAAATGTGTGTCTTATAGGTTTAATGAAATATACCATTGACACTGATGTCTGCTTTGTTCCTTTGCATTTTACCAAAGGGAATCTGTTATCAGTATGGTCAAACGATGAGGGTGCTGTTGTGCAATCTGTTACCTTTCCTAAAACCTTTCAAATTCTGTTAATTGGTCTGAAATGTGTGTGAACACAATATCCACATAGTGTGGTGCAACACACCGTTGCATTTTGACACATGAAAAGATCCTTTTCTTGTTTCTTCCTCTCTGTCTGAGCTTGATGTTTTATTTATCGATGAACCCTTGTTGAACTGAGCTTGTTGGGTCAAGGCTTTCATGGACTTGTAGGCAATTTGATATTCAAGAGCTGTGTAATATTTTGAAATAAATAATTCTTAAAAAAAAAAAATCTGAAGCGTGTCTTCCAGTCTGGCCATATTGGCCATCAGATGAATGAATTCAATGAAAACGAATCAATCATCTTTCAAACCAAAATGAAGCCACTGTATTGCTGGTTTCTTTCTGGTGACAGCTCCTTGCCGTGGGTTTCTTTATTTTAGCGAGTACAGGTCTGAAGAGGAAAATGGCTCTTGAGCAAAAAAAAGGCCACTAGTTCAGTTTTACTGTCACCGTAATAAATCTGGATGACCTCAAAAAAAATGTCTGACTTACCAGAGACGCTTTGTAGCCACATGGGGGCAGTGCAACACCACACATGAGGCCAAACCTTCACCCTGCGCTGGGGTGATCGTGCCTGTCAGACGCATTCCAACGCCGTACAGAGGGAATGATTTATTCACTAATACATCCAAAGGGTCACAGGACGGCAATGTTTGTGTAAAGTGTGTTTTCTCCAATACCGCATGTTTGGTGTCAGCGGACGTGCTACTGCCTGCTCTTTTTTTTTTTTTGCGGATGTTGTGTCTGAACTTTCTTGAGTATTGACAGACACCGGGGCCTGTCTGGCATGGACACTATTTATGGCCCTGCTCGGGTTACTGCCAGTGACCTCGTAAAGAAATGAAGAATATCTATGCGCGCGGGGGGTGGGGGTGGGGGGATCAAAAGAAAGAGGAACTAAGATGTCTGTTCTCATTAACCTTCTTGGCAGCTCCGAATCGATGACCCCAGTTTCCTTTTCTTTAGTTCAAACATGTCTGCTGGACGTATCCAAATTCAGGACACCCCCCCCCCCCCGCCCCCATATAACGCCCCCCCCCCCGCCCCCCCCTTGTGTGTGCTGTGATCGATGTGCTGGAGCCCGGTCTAACTTATACTTGCTCCACTGACCGCCAGGGCGCAGCGTGTGTGGCGCAGCGTGTGTGTACTTGTGTAATTGGCGATGTCGCTGCCATCTCTCTCTCTCCCTCTCTCCACTTCATCTCTCTCTCTCTCCCTCTCTCCACTTCATCTCTCTCTCTCTCCCTCTCTCCACTTCATCTCTCTCTCTCCACTCTCCAATCATTAACACGCAGGCCCCGCATTTACTGCCTCGGGCCCCGATTTGTTGTCCTTCTGGAAGTTTTATCACCCCAAAGTTCTACATCAGCTATGCTCGGTGGCATTATCTTTGCCCGGGCCGTGAGTAATAGTGTGTTTTCGCTCCGAAATGTTGAATTCCTTATCTTTGTAGCCCCTTTTTCACACAAGCTTAAAGGACCCTTTGACGCGTCAGGACAAAAAAAAAGAGCTCAAAGAGCCCGAAGTTCCATCACCAGGCTGTGATCGCGCCTGAGCCTAATTACACTTTCAGATTTTAAGATTTTAAGGAAGTTTATAGGCTACATGGTGTTATTTTACGACAAAAAAGGTCTGTGCCCCTACGTCTGTCTTCCCTATCCTATTTTAGTTTGTCTGACATTTCTGCAGCTGTATTTTTGAGGGGTTTGGTCTATTATTTACACAGCTGTTCTAAACCAGCATAGAAAATATACGGCTTATTCACACATTATTGCCTTAAACCTGATTTTACATCACTTTCTTTTGTGTGTGTGTTTTTTTTTTTGCAACGCGGAATTCAGCATAATCTCCCCATTATAATGCACCACCACCGAATTCAGATGAATCGATTGCAAACCGCTCATCTTACCTTGGGGCCACTTTTCCAGCCCCAAAGACTCTGTCACACACCATCCTCTAACCGAACCTGCTCTGCTTAGGATTTGGAAACGGACGCGCATCGTGGAACATGTTGTGGCTCCGTAACAGCAGCAGGGAATGGAATGGTAAGTATAAAAGGGAGGTAAATTAAATTCCATACCGTTCAACCTCACGCTTCTAAGTCCAGAGAAGAGTTAGAGTCACATAATGTGGTTTCCTCTGCTACTGTCCAGCCCCCCGTGAGGAAGGAGAAGATGAGATAAGTGCTACGGGCTGTTGCCTCCATTAGCTGCTTCACTTTAAGGTAAACTGCCTCCGATCCACTATTGAGACACGGGTTCAGGACTGGAGACGCAACCACTCTCCGGCGCAGACACTACAGACTATATGTTTTAGCAACTTACCAATATTGAATTAAGTTTTACGCAGTCAGAATACTGTTGCAAAAAAAAAAAAAAAAAGAATCAGGGGCCGTTTGGAACTGTCCATGGTCCCGAAACTATAATATTTCCAGTTTAACTTTTTTTAAATTATGTATTTATTTAAATATAAATCACGGAACACAAAGGGCTGGATGTGCCATGTGAAGTCCTGGCAAACCGGCACCAATCGGGTCTCAGTTCAAATTCAGACGGGCAGATTTGTATTAGAGTCAATCCCATAACGCACGGCACTTACTAATTCAACATGCACAGCGAGCAAAACAGTCAGAGGTGTTTGATGAGTTCAGTAAATGTGCTCCATGTTGCAGTCGTTACGATCCCATGGTGCATTTAGCTCGGAAAAAAAGAAAAGTGAAATAGGCGCGTCTGTTCCAACGCCTCCACTGACACAGGCCCCGCCGCGTGCTGACAACAACTAGGAAGACATCTGAATGTATCGGATGCTCTTCACCTCGGGTCGTTAGCAGACATCGACCTCCTCGAAGTCTTAACGACTGCAAATACAGCGCAAAGCAATCAATCGCCATCAACACACTGGAATATTCTGGGGATGGAATAATTGATGGGCTGTCTCCCGGTGCGTAACGGAGAGGCGGCGGTGATTAAATTCGGTTTAACATCTCATTGTTTTTTTCTTTCCTTTTCTTTTTTTTTTATTAGATTTACACCATCCGTGCATATTGGCCGAGCACAGAAGGGAGTATTGATAGACCGTCTGTAACATGATCGAAGTGCAGAAGTGAGGAGGCCTATTATGCGATGATGAGGAGACATCGACTCATGCACAGTAGCACCTGCAGAAGACCCCCCCCCCCCGCCTCCCCTCCCCTCTCCTCACCTCACCACCTGCACTCACACCAGTTGCAGACAGTGAACAGTGATGGGTAAATATGACCTCCAGTCTATCCAGTACTTTCACATACATTTTACTGACACTTCTTACTCCTAACTTAAAAAAGGCATGTATGATTTGTGACAATCTTTAACTGCAGTGGACCAACGAAACTATGCGTGGGCTGAACTCATCTGGGATTAATCCGCGCACCCCGAAGGCTCTAGGTCGTATTTTTTTTTCGTTAGAAGGGACGAACAAAAACTGACCGTTTAGGTTCGGATGATTCATTTGTATCAGCAAAAATTTGCGCAATTCCCGTGCGTAATCTGCGATCACATTTTAGGTCACGGACGCAGGAAAAAATAGCAAAGAAAGGAACTCTAAAAGTTGAGGAAGAATCAGAGTAAATGCCTCGCTGGCATGAACTCTTTAGAGGTCTATGAATGGCTGTCACGTATCCCATCTCTCCTTGGACATATAGGTATAGAATAGTCACCCTATCCTCTCCACCAGCAGCAGCCCAGGCTACTTGTAAACTACATGACATCAGCGAGCGAGGGGGGGGGGGGGGTGTACTTGGGAGCTGGTGAACTGGGCGGGCGCTGTTGCACGTGTTCTGAATGGGGGAGACGGGCTCGCATCGCATCTCTCATGTCCAATCGATCCCTGCTCGGGAGGAGCGACGGGAGCGCAACTATCACTTCTGCATCACTATAACATCACTCTCATCAGCATCTCTCCGGCGACTATAACGCCTCCGTGTGACAGAAGCGCGCAAGGGAGGGGGGCTCAACTTGGTGTGGAGTGTTCGCCAAAAACGCCAGCCAGGCGTCTTTTGGTGGGGAATTACACACTTTTTTTTTGATGACTTTCCGCTCAGTGTGGTATTGAGATGGGACGCGGCGAGTTCTTGGCAGACTGGACCTCGTCGCTTTTGGGCGAGCTCTGTTTTCTCAGCCGGCCCCGGAGGGCTGCTTCTCCGGCGTGGTAACCGGCCGGGAGCCTCAAAAAGGATTGCCCCGTGTCTGGGAAAACACAATCAGCGCAGTTGGAGCTGAAAGTGGTAAAGAGCTCCACTGTCTCACCTGGATCCTTTACAATTTCCTGTGATCATGCCATCGAGTTTATAGAATTTGGGTAAGGTGGTGTTTTTCTTTATTCAAATTCAGTTCTTTAATTAGTGTAGATTCACATTTGAATTACCTGTGTCTTTTTTTTATGGCGCGCGGCCAGTACGCTAATGAAAGGAGGATGGGGTCAGAGGGGGACTTTGGCTGTGGGGATGTGGAACATTTTCCATCGGGAGCAGGCAGAGGAGGAGCGGCGACCGGTTGCCTGGCTCACTGAACCACTGGCGAGATGACATCAACTTTGATGCTCTTGGCTCAGAGCGCGGCGAACACATTTTGAGGAACGATCTCTTAAAAAGAACAATCAGGATTTCCAGCCCCCCCCCCAAAAAAAGCTCCCTGATCTCCGGAGTGACTCCGCGCGTGATTGCCATGCGTAAAAAAAATGGAACATATGACGGGGCGATCCAAACGGGGCATCGATTCCGCTGACCGTGTGTAGCGCGCGCACGCTGACGGCGAAGGCAGGGAAGATTGAGGTGAGATTGATGCAGTGTTTCACCGCTGCGAGGTTAAATAAGCGATCGGTCGGAGCCCGGCGCTGCTTAGTACCTATTGAGCGATCTGCGAAGCTGATCCGCTGACCGTGCTCTTTTCACGCGCCTTCTAATCGCTTCGCATGGATCGTGATCGGCTGGGGATAGAGAGAGAAAGAGAGAGGGAGAGGAGAGGAGAGCGCGCAGAGCTCAGACATATCGGAGAGAAATGAGGTGCCGCCGGGTTCTCCGGGCAGATTGCGCACAGAGGCAGGGAGGTGTGTTGCAAAACCTAATGGGCACACTCTATTGGGCGCACACGCACACTTAGCACGCACAGATTCTCCCTCCCTCTCTCTCTCTCTCTCTCTCTCTCTCTCTCTCTCTCTCTGTGTGTCTCATGCGCACACACACTCAAACTGAGAGGGGAAAATTACTTGGTGCATGTTAATGGGCGCAGTAATGAGACCCAGCCCCTATCGTGTTGTAATTGTTAGTCATCCTTGCCTCCAGCCCTCCCTCTCCCATCACCTCCTTTCCCTCCCCTCTCTGCTTATATCTGTCCCGCTGCTCTTCCCTGCAATTTGTACTGTATTGAGAGAGTGTAATTATTTCCCCATTGTTTTTAGCGCACTCCACAGAAAGCGATGTCATTAGTGTGGCAGGGGACAGGAGGCGGGGAGCGGGAGGGGAGAGGCTGCTGGAGAGGACCGGTCCAGGGACCTAATTGTCATTGACAGTCACATTAACACAAGAGCAGCACTCTTAATCCTGGGGAGATTATGCTCTCCAGCCTGACCCCCTGTCATATCCAGCTATCATCCACACACACACACACACACACACACACACACACACACACACACACACACACACACACACACACACACACACACACACACACACACACACACACGTACATATTGAAAGACACACCTGTGTGCGGGTTGTACTCGGATGCCTGGCTCCGCTGCTTTTCATGTCTATACTGTGGATTGCTTCTCCATGATCTTTGACATGCATTCCTCCCTCCGACTGCACTTTTCACAGGTTCACACACGAAAATTCACACTTGGCAATTGCTCCTCACTCCAGGCTCACTCAGCTCCTCCACACACACACACACACACCCAAACACACACATCCGCCTCCCTTTCCTATAGTAGCTCCCAGCAGTGGGACAGCCGGTATTCTCAGAGGGCCTTTCGGCTGTAGATGTTTCAACAACCTCCTATCTACTTACCCCACAGAGGGCTGTTCAGGATGACTGGCTGGGAATGAGGGGGAATGAATTGTGTGCATTTGTGATTGTGCACGAGGACACAGCCAAGCGGAGAGGCAACGGACGGCAGGGAGAAGAAGGGGGAGCAAGGGAGGCGAGAGAAATGAGCTGGAGAGACAGAAAAAATATTTGTGAGAGATGAGGCAAGAGAAGAGGTGTGTGTGTGTGTGTGTAAGAGTATGTGTGTGTGTTTGAAAGGGAGAGATAGACTACATATATATGAAACTCACAATAGGTTCTTGTGTATCTGTGTTCTTCTACGTGTATGTGCGAAAGAGAAAAACACTGCACAGATGAGATGATGATAATGGTGTGCGTGTGTGTGTGTGTGTATGCGAGAGAGAGAAAGGCGTTTTGGGGGCATATGCTAGATGAATAAGCATGGATCAGGCCTGTAGGACTGGTGAAGAGACAGCAGCGCGACAGATTGGAGATCACCTCCACACACACTGGCATTAACAGATTGACTGTGATAAATGGATACTTCCCGACTGCGAGGAGGAGGAGGAGAAAAGAGACGAGAGGAGAAGAGAGGAGAGGCAGTCTTTCATGTCATGGGCAGAAAGATGGAGAAAGGACTCTCATTTGTAAATGACAGTGTCCCGGACAGCTTTTCATCTCGGGCTTCTGGGTGTATAGAGTCAGAGAACACGGATAGGCGGCACACGGACAATAACACCTTCACTCATCCTCATGAAAGCCGCTTCAGAGAAAATCCACTGATGCCTTTTGTCAAACGGGAGAGATGTGGCTCTGGTAGAAGAAGGAAGGGGCGATATTAGTGTTGCCTCTGTACGCCTGTGCATGGGGCGTGACTGTTTCTTGCTCCAAAAAACACAATTGGACAGAGGTTACGACCCCTGGTGAGAAAGGGTAAAGTTCAGATGTCACTGACAGGCTACAGTGGCCACATGTGATGCCTCATTTCAGCGTCCGTGAATGACATTAGCGTTCAGTTACTCCAGGGAAGGATAATTTAACAAGTCTTTGTCCACTTTTCTCTGTAGCTAACTCTAGCACACGCATCTTGCTGTGTACATCATCAGTCTTTATGAGTTTATTGCTGTAAGGACTGGGGGAAGCTGCATCTGTAATGTATTCCCAGGAATATTCAAGGTAAGAGTGATTTCATCTTTGATGTACTCTGACTCAAGAAACTAGAAACTATTTATTTCAGTCAATACATTCCACTTTGAGTGGAATGATTTACAACCATAACTGATCACTCTTTTAAACACCAGCAACATCTTGCTACTGTACTAAAACCCCTTTTGGAATTTATATTTGAATTTATATTATATTCAAATTTTGTACTTTCGTTCCTCTTTGAAAAAAAAACATAACTTTTCTATAAATATTTATATATCTCTATCAATGAACTCAGTGGCTTTCTTTCTGAAGACATTTGACATCATCGTCATCCCTTTACAGACAGAGATCATGGGACAGGAACTGCATAATTACACATAAAGTCACAGTTTACCCACATAACTGTTCACACATATCAATAAAAACACATAGACAATCCAGTCTTATTGGTATTTAATTGTCCTGCAAGAAAAAGGTGTGGAAGGTTATTCTGAAGTTAGGTTTTACTTACAGCAGTAACTCTGTACGAGTAGGGACCAGCTGTTCCGAAACACCGGTGGCCTCCTGTTTGAGCTCCGCGGCTGTGTGTGTGTTCCTTGTCCTCCATTCTCCCCTCTGTCAGTCAGTCAATCAGTGACAGAGAGGCGGCGGTGTCCCGTGTGGTGCCATCACACCCGGCAGACTCTCTAATTCCATCCAACAGGGCCTGCTTTGACTGACAACAGACGCTGCCACCTGCCCCCTCCCTCCCCTTCCCCCTCCCTTCCAGTCCAGCTCCGAAAAGACAGTGAAAGACACAGCAGCCACATTCAAAGTTACTGCTCTCTTGGCTTGAAAGCAGTTGACAGATTGTGGATTATTTGTTCTTTATGTGCAAAGTGCATTTTAAGATACGTCTGTCAAGTAGTGTTGAGGGATTTTTTTTTCTTTTAATTCCTTTTTTTTTAATTTTAAAACATCTGTTCGGAATTTTAGATTAATTAATTCGTCTTTAAATGTTGTCATTTTTATATCAGGAGAGAGTTTTGGGGACATCGTAACCCTTTTGCTAAAACCGAAAATAACACTCACTTCGCTCGCCTCAAGGTGATTTTCTCCACAGCTCCAACTCACTTTGACCATGACAAATCTCCCTAAGTGATAGTAATGATTGTAATTGAGCAGGCACAGTTCCTTCCCACAGTGCTCTATCCATCACCTTGGATGCAATCTGCTGCCTCCGCTTGTGTGTATGCATTTGTGTGCGTTCGTCTGTGTGTGTCTCTGCAAGAGTCAGTGCGTACCTTTTTGCTCCCCTCTGGCGGCTGGCAGATGTGCATGTAACCGTGAGCGACACTATGTGTGTGTGTTGGTGTGTTTGTGGGATTATGAAAAGCCCCCAGCAGGCACTGCAGCATGGGTCTACCATGAAGCCGCTACGAGGAAGCGGTGTGGTGGTGGCGGGGCCTGGGGCGGTTATCACAGCAACCCTCAAACAACACTGTGCCTGCATTAGGTGGGACGAGGGCTTAACCCTGTGGGATGCTGAGCTTGAAAGGGGGAAGCAGTGGAAGATAGAGGGAGGAGAGGAAGAGAGGAGACAACAGAGAGGGAAAGGGGGGGATGAGGGCGGGTTAGGGAAGCAGAGAGCTGGGTGGATATGTAAGAGAAAGGAGTATAGGTAGTCAGGACTGTGGGGAAATCTGTCAAGGGAGTGTAAGTGTGTGTGTGTGTTTCTGTTTGTGTTTGTGTGTGCACAGTTAATATGTCTATGTGTGTGTGCTGGAGGTGATGGCTTTGTAATGAAAACAGCAGGCAACCACTGACTGATGTCAGTCACCAACGGACAATAGCCCCCCTTGGGGATGGCTGCTCGGATAAGGGTGAATCATTGTCTGTATGTGTGTGTGTGTGTGTGTGTGTGTGTGTGTGGGTGTCTAGAGTCATTTCACATTCACTGTAATTCATCCAGGGTTTAACATTTTTGCGCTTATCTCACCCAATTTAAAACTGATAATTTGCCATCAAACCACATCTTTCGGTTAGATTTGAATTCATGAAAGTGAAGATGAAGCGCATGTCTGCATATGAATATACCTGCATTACTGTAATCATGCTGAGGGGGGAAAAAAATCTGTTCACACGGTCTTGTTATAGGGATAAAAACCGGTCCTCAAAAGGAACACCATTCGATTAGGATTAGGGTTACTATAAGGATTAGTTTGGACTTGGCTTTTGGACTGGGTTGAGGTTGGGCATGGAGTGATTTTCATTGAAAGTTATGGTAAATCTCCAGGGAATTAATGCAAAGTCTTCTCAAATAATATAAAAGCCAGCCTTTGTGTGTGGGTGTGAGGTGATAATATGCACGTACCAGCATGACTATGTTTGCATGAAATGTTTTTGATCGTGTATGGAATCGCTTTGTGAAACTGTGTGAGTATGTGTGTGTGTGTGTGAGAGAGAGAGAAGAGAGAGAGGGTTAGAAGCCCTGCTTGTCTCAAGGGAGCAGAGTGATATGGTGTCATGCTCCGGAGACCCACAGACAAATTAATTCACTTATTGACACTGCTTACACGTCTCAGTGACTTTGTAAAATGAACAATTGATCAGGCTTTCTCTCTCTCCCTGCGCTCTGTCTCTGTCTCTCTCTTGCTCTCTCGTACTTCATATTCCCGACCTCTTTCCCTCTCTCTCTTTCTCTTTCTCTCTCCCTAACTTTCCTTCTCTCTTCCCTCCTTCTCTCCGCTCTGACTTGCCCTGCAGGTTTCTGCCTTTCCCTTCCTTTTACTTCTTTCCTCCTCTCTATCCAGCACTGCCTTTCCTTTGGCTGGCCAGTTGACAGGCGTGGCACGTACTGTAATTAATATAATTACGCGCAAGCTGGTCATTAGCAGCAGAGGGGACTGATATAATCAAGATGTCGGTTTGTCTGCATATAACTGCGTATAAGAGTTTCTCTGGCATAGAGAGTAAAAGAGTTAGTATCTGAGTGCATGTGCCTGTGTGTTTGCGTATATGTGTGTGTGAAGCAGCAGCTGTGAGTGAGCTTTATCTATGTCAATTCCACAGCATGTCAATTGATTTAAGGCTGTTGTGTTGGGAGTCGGCCCAGAGTCGGGCTTCAGTGAGATTCTGTCCATTGCTTTTCTTTGGGCCAGAGGAGTAACTACAACTACAGAGAGGCCGGGGCTCATAGAAAATCAAAGCGGGCTCCACATCAAGGTTGTTTATTTTCCATTAATCATAATTTAAATGAAAGCACAACGAATGGCCATTGCTCTTGGGAGACTTACTGTCAGGGCCTCGGCCTTCGTTTGTTTAGCTCTGTGGTGCCATTCGATACCAACAGGCACGGAGGAAGGTTCCAGTCAGGGTTGGCAATGCACAAAAAGGAGCGGGGATCTAGGTGTGTGTGTGCGTGTGAATGTGTGTGTGCGCATGCGTTTCCATTACTAGGCTAGGCTGTGCTGTTGCCCTCCCTCCCTGTCCTGGTTCATTATTTCCCTCATCTCCTCCTTTTGATATATTTAATTTTTACAAAAGGGTAAAGGAAGAAAAAACACGAGGACAGTACTGGAACGGGTGAAAAAGAATAGAGGCTCAGTGAAAGATTGAAAAGAGGGAAAATGAAGAAAGAACATGAAGTGGAATACTGTACAAAACTATTGATTTTCACATTAATTGAAAATTGTCATGTTGCAACCCTAACACCAAGAAAGGCTGGTATTGTTACTTTGGTACTGAGCCAGCATGTGGAGAGGCAACTTTTCATTTGCATTTGCACATGAATGTGTGTTTACATGGTGAGGGATGTGAAAACATTGCAGCAGGAAACATATGTAGACTCTGGCAGGGAGGAAGGCAGATAGTAGAGCCAGAAAGTTTACTGAATGAGCATAACACTACATAAAGATTGCGCTTCACTATTTGACTTTTTTTTTATCACAAAAACAAGCCGCAGCCAGCAAGAAGAGGAGTAACAACAGAGAGGAAAGGCATCAATAGTGCGGATATCTAGTTTATCTCATTTGTGTTGAGAAAACTCTTCTAGAATGTGTGTGGGTGTGTGCAGTCATCTAAAAGTGTCTCCCTTGCTTTCCACCTTTCTATCCATCTTCCAGTGTTGAGGGACACAGACTTTTAATGGCCTTTTATTGCTTTATTAGAGTGCGCTGGATTTATGGCCCGGGCCCTGCCTCTGTCTGTCAGTGGCTCTGAGGAGGGCTGCTCTGATCTATGTGGGTCCGTGCTCGCTGTCTGGGTTTTAAACGACAAACTTGTAAAGAGGAAACCGGGGACTGAGCCATGGCCCCGGACTTGTTGTGTTAGGGAGGTAACGTTTATTAGCCTGTTAGTGTGTGTCTGTGCTTTTTTTTTCACCTTCATAAAACAAGTAACAGCCTACATCTGCTTCGAGCCCTCCCCTGCTTTAGTGGAAGAGGCTGTTAAGAGACTTTAATGAGACTTGCTCGCAATGTTTGAATGTGACAAGAACATTCAGCAAAAGCAGACTCTGAAATAGGCTATGAAACAAGCATAGTTTTTGGAGGGTGGATTTGTGTGTTTATTCAATCACTGGTAAATTCAGACAGTATAAATGTGAACATTATGCTGATGTTTGTGCATAGGCGCCTGATCAATGGAGCATGGGGAGCAAATGCATCCCCATTATTGAATTAGGGGAAGCAAAGTTATGTTTTTTCCACCTCACTTTTTGTCTTTTTAAAAGTAAACTTCTCATCATACAGTGCCATAATTAGGAAATGACTTAAGCAGCCTATAAACAATATTCCCTGTACTATTTTTAGCAGCTGACAAAAACAAGTAATGAAAAAAAAAATCACACATTTATGGACTGCCCTTTGAGTTGGTTCTGTCAACCCCGGTGCTGATCGTTTGCCACAGCGCGCGTTGTCTGTCGATCACAGCCCCGTCGATCCACACAGGATTCTGACAGTTTTACAGAGGTGAGAAACATGACATCGACAGCCAGCGAGCAAAAACAGCAAAAGTAGAGATTAATGGACGGGTGACTGCACCTTGCACACCTAGTGCCCTTTGTGAGCATGACATCAGGAGGGCTTTCGAGCGTGTGAACACTAAGGAAGCGGCCGGACTAAACAGCATCAACAGACGGGTCCCTACGTTTTCTGCTGACCAACAGAGCCATTGCTCGCAATGATATTCAGACCATCCCTGGCTCGGTCTGTCATACCTATGAGCTTCAATGATTACATCTGCTCCTCACTACCCAGAGCACTGGACACACTACAGCTCTGCCTGTTGTCACAACCGAATGGATGATGCCACAGCCACCGTATCTCAGCAGGACAAGAAAGGCAGCTGTGTGAGATTGCTGTTCATTGACAACAGTTCAGCATTCAACACCATAGTTTCCATTAGGACTCGTCGCAAAGCTCAGGGATCTGGGATTAAACCCCTCACTGTGCAAGTGGATCCTTGACTTTCTGATGGCTCTTTTACCATCATCCTTAACACCGGAGCAACCCGGGGGCTGTGTTTTAAGTGCCCCGCTGTACTCCCTGCACGCACACGACCGTGTAGTCACTTCCAACCCTGCAACAACTTTGTCAAGTTCGCTGACGACAGATGTGATGGGCCTGATCACAGATAACAATGAAAATGCCTACCTAAGGAAATAGATAACCTGACCCGCTGGTGTCAGATCAATAACCTACTCCAGAATGTCAAGCAAGACTCAGAAACTGATAGTGGACTTTGGGAAGAAGCAGGAAAAGAACCAAACCCCCCTTAAATTAACTTTAGTGAATTCATTTCATTCATTTTAAATGACTGATGTTGTCACAGCAACATTTTTTATAGGCCCAAAGCGACCTATATGCAAATGATTGATTTTATTTACTTTGAGATGTTAATAGTACCATGTGAAGTAACAGTAACAAAAATAATAAAAGTCCTGTGTTCAAAATGCATGGAACAGTAATTTTTTCTACCTGTAAATGTAGCCTTGAACAATTCATTTCTACTTTTGGAGGAAAACCCGTTAAATTTAACAGAGCCAATCTTCTCAGTAAACATCTAGGCTACTCTAGTTTATAATATATAATTTATCATTTCTTTTTACTCATAAACAGACATTACCTAATTCGGCAAACCTTTGACATAATTGCAGTTAGGGGGTGTAGAAATGCAGGAAAACTTCAATTACTACTTTTGTATCTATTTAATTTAATTTATATATCTTTCCAAGTTTGCTCCCCCATTTTAATACATAACCTGGAGCCCAGGCACACGTGTAAATATAGCACGAATCTGCTTTGTATCTGTATACCAGCTGCAGAGGTGGGTTCAAACGGTGACTGGTCACCCACTTTGACACATGAAACATGCACCGGCACTCTGATCATTTCTGGTTTTTATCCATGAAAGTGGGGGAGGAGAGAGAGGGTATATCGGGAGGTGCTGAATAGAGATGGAGTAGGGCTGGTAGAAAGAGACTGACAGAGGGGACAAAGACCAATCGTGCAAAATGCCAACACACAAGCACACTATTTCGTATATTATTTGTATTTTGTGGTCACCGGATCATGAAACAGTGACGCAACAAGGTGGGATTTGTACTTAAGTGGAGGCAGATCAATTGAGCTGTAATGGTACCTTTAGTGCCAAGACCATTTTCTGAACTCTGCAGTCAATACCGGAGCCAGGTAATGGTCCTGAAATTCAGACCTAAACTCACAAATCTCTCTCCTTTTGTTTCCCCCCACCTAGCCATTTGGCCAAACAGAGGATTCTCCACTTAATTGCTTGTTGGTTTATTGTTGGAAAGTGTACAGTGGGGGTGCTGTGGCAGTACGGATCGATGGCAGTAAACAGGTCCAGTGTTATTATGTGTCTCTCAGATGACTTTTGACCTTTTTCCTGTATGAGAATCATATATCATGTTATAAAATGTACAGCATCTCTTGTACATAGGAGCTTACAGCATGGCCACTGTCACAGAAGCTTCAATATTCGTATATGCTGGTTGGGAGCATATATTAACATAAAAGGGTTAGTAAAATAGTATGATAAATATAATGTCAGTAGTATAAAATCAGAAGAAAATGGTCATTATCATGCACATAATGTAACTAAAACTACCTGTTAAAAATGACACAACTTAACATTAAAACATATTATCATTTTAATATGCAATTCACACACTATATCTGAGATGACTGTGTATTCATTCCATTTCAATTAACTGTGAACTATGAATTGTTACAAGTGCTCAAAATGATAAATAACTGTTGCATTTCCCTTAATTCATAGTTTAAACTGACAAACAATATTCCACATTTAGATGATGAAAGTTTCAGGATTGTACGATGCACTTGCACCAACTAGCATAAACTATGAACCAACTAGACTGCATTATCTTCGGATGTAATATTTCATCATCATTCTTTATCAGACATGGTTTCTATGGTCCCATGAACAACTGCTCCAGATCATGTTTGCAGATTGAAATTATGTATGGAGGCCCTTAATTGCTTTTCCAATGTTGCCAATTTGTTACTGCTGATTAATTTCACATTGTGGTACAAGACAGGATTGAAAATATAGAAGTAAAGTCATCCATCCTTTTTTTTTCTTTTTTTCCACCTTTTACAATAATCAGGTGAGAAACACAGCAGCTGGAACGAATGTTTTACTGTAGTTATTATTATTTTGTAGCAAATTATTTTTGATTTGATTCAAAGACACCCATGTCATGCTTTTATTGTTTTTCATCTATAAATTTCAGATTTTTATTCAATGATTCCACTGTGTCTGCAGTATTCTCTAGACTAGACTTTTTTACAGTGACCATAATAAAACTTGTACCATATTTTGAACTACAATTATTATAATGTATAAACAATCAAACAGTAAAACTATGGGTATTGTGT
This sequence comes from Lepturacanthus savala, assembly GCA_030544235.1. Classification (NCBI taxonomy): domain Eukaryota; kingdom Metazoa; phylum Chordata; class Actinopteri; order Scombriformes; family Trichiuridae; genus Lepturacanthus; species Lepturacanthus savala. Next base: position 10,572,492 of record CM060463.1, read on the forward strand.
GAGTGATCTAATTATGATGAATGAATTATTTGAACCAAAGATCCTACTATGTGCTATGGTTTCTTTAAAGGTATGAATGCACAATGCAATGCTTTGAACAGTGGGCAGTCTCTCATACAAGTGATGACCGTTTATCTTTTGTATAAGTAATTTTGAAAAATGATATAAAAATTTTCTGTGATGTGATGAGGACTCGCATTTGGGGGTTATTGACTTTATTTGTAGCAGACAGGAAAGAGAGGGAGTGGAGAAAGTGAGAGATAAACATCTGCACACAGATAAATGGAGGAGAGAGGAGAAAAAAAGCAAAAGAGAGACAGAGAGAGACGCACAGATATATAGATGCTATAGGCCAATGGCGAGAGAAACGATGTGGGAACAAAAACCGGGAACATATGGGCATCGATAAATATAAGGAAATCTGAATTTTAAATGCATACTCATATGTTAATTGAAGTTTGTTCTTGTATGTGTGAAAGTTTTGTTGTGTGTGTGGGCATGCTCTCAATCTGCCCAGCCACAAAGAGGAAATGGCAAGGACCTGAATGCTGTAATAGTTTATAGTCGCGGGAAGGCGAATATATAGAAGCAAAGCATTACACACGGAATGTTAATACCATACATTTTGAGATAAATATAAAATCGCTTCACATAAGATTCCACTGGGCCTTGTGCTTTTGTCTGTTTAATTTTCAATATCTTTCGCCTGAGGGAGATGCACTTTGTTTCACACACATACGCCTTTTCGTCTGTGACTGTGACTGGTGTTAGTAGCAAACAGCAGAGTGTCAGTGACATCCCCCTCATGCAGAAAGTGTCATGCTGTTTTGTTTTTATTGCATTCATTGTTTCCTAATGTGGCATATAAGGTCACTGAGACTTTATGTACAAGTATAATTTTGTGAATTAATGTGTGCAAGCGTATGTTTTTGCAGTTTTGCGAGTGTGCTCGGAGAGTGATGGCAGATGATGCTGTTTGGATGCAGGGCACACAGATATATTTGTAGCTATGGTGTGATTGTCTCATTGCATGTCAATGAGCCCTAGTGTCACTCCTGTGATTATTGCAAGAAATGACACAAATCAGCCCACAGAGCAAGTGAGAGAGAAGAGGAGGTGAAGAGGGTGATATAAGAGCAGGGATAATTTTAGAAACAGCGAGACTTGATGTTCTCAGATAATCTTGAGCATGTGCGTGCATGCATGCGTGCGTGCATGTGCGTGCGTGTGTGTGTGCGCGCGTTGCGCGTAAATATCTGTCCTTATACTGCTGCCAATTCCAACAACACCTCACAGCCATGTTGACCAGCTGAGCCCCCCACACACCTCTGCCCTCTTCAACATATTCTCCCAGGGACATTTGGGCTTTTTTGGTGACATGATGTCATGGTGTGTATGTGTGTATGACATGGTGTGTATGTGTGTGTCTGTGAGAGAGAATGAGAGATTGCATCTTCATGCACATTTACACAGATTGTGTCTTATTTAATTATTTGGTTATTTATTACTCTGGTATGAGGAGCCATGCGCATAATCTTGAGAGCCAGCAGAGGTGACAACATCTCTGCGACTGATGGGACTCTTTGTCCCTCAAGTGACAAAAATTAGCTGCATCTGGAGACCACACACACACACACACACACACACACACATTATTGTGCTCTTTTAATGAGTGTATCAGAGAAAAAAAGATGATAAAAATGCGCACCATGGCCCAGCTTAAAAAGAGAATAAGAAATAGGCTACTGTGCTGCCATGCAGCATGCTTAATCACTCTGGCACACACAAAACATGCACCTTGCATATTGTACAGCAATGCAACGCCACACACATACACACACATGCATGCATGTTCGCACACACACACACACATACACACACACATGAATCAACATAGATATACATTGCACACAAATAAATAAATACACAAATACAAATCTAGATTATGATGTGCTCAAATATATACTGTATTGTACAACACTTCACTGTAGAAGATGGAACTGACACTGTTTCTGCATTTTCATTCTATATTTACTGCAAAGGTATATACAATATTATACTCTACTATTTTTTTTTTTTATGTGAAAACCACATTGTTCCAAATTGAAGTCACATCGTCAAAACTCTTCACACAGTCAGCGAAACAGGCATCTATAGGAACCAAATTGTGAAACATTTTTTCATTGCTTTTATGCAAAATGCATTCAATGAACACTGTCTCCAAAATCCATGTACTATTTTCTTATTCAGACTCCCGCACCTGTAAAACACTTTATATTTTAGCACAATTTTCCAAATGCTTATGCACCATTTTAAAAACTGTGAAACACACCTTCAAAACAGAATGATTGCAAATGTCACATATTTCTGCAGTAACCATATTAATATATGTAGAAAATCTAAGCAGTATGCTTCATTTTGTATTTATTATTGCAGTTTTTTTCTTTTCAACTTTTTATTTGTCACAAGTAATTACAATACCACAAATACAGACAAAATAAAGTGCGTTGAAGCAAATTGCTGCAATTCGGAGTCATTCTTGTTTAATATACTTTAGACAATAAGTGACAAGGTGGTAATCTCCTATGAAATATTGATTTATGTGGAGAAAAAGAAGATACGTTTTAAAATACGGCTTCATTGTTTATGTAATGTTCCCTGTTAAAGTATTTTTTGGAGTGACAGCGTTGCTTTATGAGTGAGACGTGTTGTCAGTGTTAATAAGGAACGAGCTGACATGTCTAAAGTGTTTTGGTGGTTTGGGTGAATTTTTGGAGGTGAGATATGATCAGTCATATTTCTTCCATTCCCATATAATGCGCTTCCATTTCCTCTCATCCCCCTTTACTGCCCGCTCACTATCCTCTCATTTATCTCTTCCTTGGCATCCCATCTTTCGCTCCCTGACCTGTGTCCCTCCTTGATATCGATCATGTTAATACTTCATATTGAAACAGTTTATTAACCTTGTCTCACTTCTTGTATCTGAAGTATATCTTCTTGATCTGTTTAGTGCCTGCTGTTTTTGATTTGTTCCCCACTAGGGGGCAGTGGCACCACACTGATACCTCAGCAGAGTATCAGGCTGGGTTGGAGCTGACAAACTCGCAGGAAGTTTCTGGGCATAACAGTGAACTGAGCTGAATATGAACGAGTCATGGTGAATAATAAGGGTTCGAGGAGGGGAGAGCATTTTGTTATTAATGTGAATCTTTTTTCTCTCATTTAGAGAGCAGAGTTAGTCCTTTTGTAAAGACACACTCTGATGGCAGGATGGTAATTTACACTCTTTTTGCATCTGTGTGTGTGTGTGTGTGTGTGTGAGAGAGAGTGTGTGTGTGAGCGTGTAGAAGTGCACACACATCAGAAGCTGTCACTCAGCTGTAATTATGGAGTGTCTCTCCTGCTGTTCCAAATTTACTTTGTCAACACCGTGTGTGGAAATGTACTGTGTGTGAGTTTCTGTGTGTGTGCGCGTGCGTGTGGATTGTTTGATCATCTGATTTGCTGCCGGTGGCGGTTTTAGCCGCAAGGCTATTCTGAGGGTTCTTCTTACCCATTTTGAAATCAGTCTTTTTTGCTGTGTTACACTCCTTTAGTGTCTACTGTCCTTATCATCTGTGTGTGTATGTGCATGATGGAGTTTGAGGAAATGTGGGAATCTGTTTTAGTGTTTGAGAGAGAGAGCGAGAGGGAGAGCTGTGTGTGATGTCTAGAGCAGGGATCACATTCAGCCTGGGGGTAGGTGAACCTATTGTAAACAATGGATCTGACAGAATCTAGGCCTTAACATCTCTACCCCCTTGTGTGTGTGTGTGTGTGTGTGTGTATGTGTGTGTGTGTGTGTTTGTGTGTCTGTGTGTGTGTGTGGGTGTGGTGTAGACCTTCATACAAGGCCATTTGAGGCCACTGAGGAACCACAGGGCACACTGGCCTCTCTGACCGAATGTCTTTGTACCTCCTCTCTCCAGGGGCTTCTTCTGGTTGAGGTGAGGAAGAGGAGAAGCAGGGAGAAGACAAAGAGGAGGAGGAGGACAGCTGAGGTGTGAGTGAATGCAGCCATGGCCTGTACCCTCAGACCGTAGAGGGGCTACTCAGTGGAAGAAAGATCAAAGACGACTAACAGGTGAGATGACATCCTGTGCAGATACACAATAAGCCGAAGACTAATCTAGGGCTGCAACCAATGACAGTAATCATTGTCGGTGAATGGACATTTTTTATGTTTAATGAATGCACTGTTTATTCAGAGTTCAACTAATAATATTGTCTAAACACCAAAAATACCTGATGGCTAAAACAGAATCTGGATCCAGCTACATAACTGTTGTTGAATTGTGTGCTCTCAATCAAATTAGCGACAGATTGGCTACCTTTAAACCACACAATGTTGGTGTGTGTGTGTGTGTGTGCATGTGTGTGTGTGTGGTCTCTAGATGCAGCTCATTTTTGTACCTTCAGGGACAAAGAGGCCCATCAGTCGCAGCCATGTTGTCACCTCTGCTGGCTCTCAAGATTATGCACGTGGCTTGTGTCCTCATAACAGAGCAATAAATAAAACCAAATAATTAAATAAGGAACAATTGTGCATGTTCATGCAAATGTCCATGAACATGCAATCTCTCTCTCTCTCACACACACACACACACATGCATTTTTATACAAAATGTTCATGTTACTAAACAGGCCCAAATATCCCTGGTGATTTAACCTCATAGGCTCCAGTATACTGTTTGGATATTTTCTTCAGGTTTATTCTGCTCTCAAGCATATGACCTTTGCTGGATCATCTCCCACATTGTTTCTGCTTGTTTGAAAAACAATACTCTTTGTTTGCTGCTTTTTTTTTTTTGTTTGGAGGGACGAGTTCTCACCTCTTCTCGTGCCCTCTTCCTCCTCCTCTCCTCCTTTTGCTCCCTCGTTGCCCCCTCTCTCTATCCTCGTTCTCTCTCTCAGGATGAAACTGTGGGGGAGGTCAGCTTGGCCTTTGCAGGTGGCCTTCCTCGTTGCCTTGGTGATGCTCTGCGTTGACCCGGTGTTCGCTGGCAACCGTAACCATCGGGGACCGACAGGTACACCAGGTCTTGCCCCGAACCCCACTCCCCCCAAACCAACACCACAAGAGGTTAATTACACTGTCACTGCAGAGGTACAACACACGTTCCCTGAGGCTGTCACTGGCTGAGCCATCCCCATTCTGGTGGAGGAGGCTGAACAGGGGACAAGTCGCTCTGTCCCTGAGTATGACAGAATGTAATCTACACAAAACCTTGTTTTGGGCCTGGATGCAAACACACCTCTGCCAAATGATCGAACCCGACCAGATACAAATGTCACTTAAGCTGTCATGAGCTGTCAACACAAATAGATCAGTGTGGGTGTGATCTGATATATTCAGAGTGGTTCGCAGACAAGCGGCAGTTCAAACCAATTGTTCTAAAGCAGCCTGTCTCCTAGTGGTTTCTTATCAAATAGGGCGTATGTCTCATGTAGAAGAGGCCATGCAGGCTTCTAATCCTCAGGCTCATAATTGCTGGTGTCCACATTAATATGCAGGGCTCTGCAGCCCCCCTTTCAACCAAAGCACCAAGAAATCCATGAAAAGAGCTAGAAATCTATAGCTGCCGCTGACTTAAATGAGGCCTACGAGCTAAATCTATTCTCTATCTTTAATTTCCATAAATTATCGAGACCACCTTCAACCAAAAATGACCATCATGGTCTTATTAATATTTCATCAGGGCTGGCTATAGGGGCAGTTGTGCTGAGTCACATCATCGTGCACTGTGACTTATCGGCGACAACTTCCCGAACCTCCTCTGCCACGCACATAGTAATTATGACAGTGTCTTTAATTATGTCTTGGTTTCTCCGCTCTCGCAGCTCGTGTTTTGGCAAGGTGACCTTTATGTGCCATCGAAATGCTACCAGCATCGGGTCTGTGCAGTGAGTGATGGTTTTAGTTTCTTTTTGATGGAGAGGAGGCAGACTGCTTACGGCAGGGACACTGCTAATTGCTGGCCCTGTGTATTGTGAAGGTCAGCAGGGGTGCCCACACATCCTTCTTATTTCACTCTTCCTGTGGAACAAGATGACTTGCTTCCAAACCCAGTGGCGCTTTTTATTAGAGGGCTTACTCTAATTGGTGGAGGTTTAGGGCTCGTTGGATGTGAATACCAACATGACACACACATACGCACAAGCAGGCATGCATGCATGCACATACACGCAGCAGTTTCAGGCTAAAAAAAATAATTGGCTGCTATATATGTTTTCTGTGTTTCTACTTAAGCGTTTGTACTGCTATTTTGTTGGCAGGTCAGTTAGATAATAGTTTGATCCATGGGGCTGTTGGTGTACCATTAGCAGCCACATGGTGGCTCTAGAGGTCAAAAAATACTATTAGTAGTATGAGGATTTTTAAACATTTTTTTTAAGTCCTAGTCACATTTAATTAATGTTGTTCTCTCTGAGGCAATATTTAATTTTACAGAAACTCACCTCAGATATGATTCTCTAATGGTTATGGATGGAGCGAATGTCAACCAAGCATGCAGACATGGTTTGACAGACAGTTGTCGCTTCAGATCAGTGAGGAAAAAAATGACATCAACTTTTTCTTGGTTTTCCAGTACTAAGGTTTGATGAGGTTGGGGATAAATGTAAAATCTTTGTAGATTTCAATAGGACAATAAGGCATACTGAATAAGTAATTAATAACAAAGACATGTACAAAAACAATTCTTCATATAAAATGGTTAAATACAATGATTAAACTTAAAAAGAAAACACATTAGGAGAAATGTATGTATGTTTTCACATTTTATGGTCATCATCACCTGTCATTGACTGTCAAATAGCATGAAGATGCTATTAAACATAGAGCCTGCAAATGAGCACAGGCAAAATAAGACAAAATAACCCCTATCGTTTGCTCTCCCAATCCCATCTGGCCACATATCATTCAGTGTTAATGGTGCACACACAGAGTGCATATACTTAGATATGGTAGCGCAGGTAAGCATTTTCTCCTGCCCGGATAATTTATTCATGTAATATTTTCCTGCCATGTTCACAGTCAGCCCTCTCAGAGAACACAAGTGTTACCAAACAGACAGCAGTAAATATTTTAGAATGCTCATTAGATCTTAATTTGTTTAGTTTTATATGTCATAATAATCATGCCAAGTAATGCATAAAGAAAGGTCCTACAATAATCAATGTGTCACAAATAATCTATTAGTAATAATTATGCATTTAAACGGATGTGTTGTTTCTTTTTTAACATTCACCTTCTTTCTGGTAAAATCATTGATTGTGCACTTTGACAAAACTGTGCACTAAAATGATCTTTTATTTCTCTCTTTTTTGGAATTAATTCAGTCACTACTACACACAACTGATATACTCCCATGTGCACAACTAACACTGGCTATGACAACTTTGGACAGGTGATTATTGCATGCTTAGCAAACCAATCAATTTATCGGCATCAGGGATTAATTGCTAATCCCGTGCCTCATGATTTTAAAATTCCCTAGCCCAAGAGAAAAAGGCAACGAGCACACTGGTTGCTTTGAATCAATCTCCCTAAAGATCCATTTTAAAGAAAATAAGTCAATGCCTGCACACACTTTTCACCCCTGCATTGGTTTATTTAAAAAAGGTCGAAGAGTCGGTCCCAAAGGTCTTTGGAAAACATCAACCATTTTTAGATAAACCAGTGCAGAGGTGAAAGGTATGCACAGGAATTGACTTCTTTTCTTTATCAGAAATTCCACAGTCTACACAATATTACTGACAAATTATATTTTAAATCAATCAAAGGGCTCTCATAATCATGCCTGCTTTAGATTGTAGACTTGTGTATTCATGCATGTATATAGTTTTATCATAAATACTCCGCTCATAAGATACCTGCTTAAGAAATGCTGGCAAGGTCTCAGCAAGCAGATTTGATGTATTTGTCATGCAGAAGTACTGAAGCTGTGCCAGAGATCTGTTATGATAATTAACATAAAAGCGGGTGAGGCCTGTTAAATAATATCAGACGGATTGATGGGCTGCTCGGGACCGGGGTGAAGAGGAGATGGAGTAATGGAGGGAAGAGGAGGAGGGCAAGGAAACTCTGAGTTCATGGCTGGAAGAGGGCAATGCAGAAACAAAGGAAAGATTAGAGATATAAAAAAAAAGAAAAAAAACAACAACATTAGGAGTTTTAGCTCTAGGTGTAATGTGTATTCATGCTGATTCTGAGAGAGGATAAAGGGAAGATGTTTGACATAGTTTACACCTTGTTCCACACGACTGATCTTTGTAATCTTGCTCTCTTGAACAGTAAGTCCCCTCTATGACTTTGCCTCCTCCGACAGATTTGTTAGAGATCTGGCCTTTCATAGCGGTGGACATGCCTGTCAGCCATTGACAGTGGAAAGACACAGCTTTTTGATAAATTGCACGACGCTCCAGCTTGCCTGTGTCTGTCAGAATACATCACTCGCCTGGATAACCCATCAGTTCAAGGTAGCTTTGGCTTGTTGGTTGCCCAGCTACTATTGCCACCCCTCCCGTCTCCCATTTGCCTGCAGCGGGAATAGAAGCATTTAGCCATGCTTGAGAAGTCTTTTCATCTCAGCGTGTGCTGGGCTCTATTACATTGAAATGGCCATAACAGAATGGTTTAAAGGCAACATTGAGACATTAGACACACTGTTATTATGTGTATGTAGCAGAAAGTGGACTGCTCAACACATGAATCTTAAGCAGACGAGGGCGAGAAGCAGCAGATACAACAGAGAAAAGACAAAGACGAGACTTTTGAGGCCCCGCAGTTGAGTCTCTGTACTTCCGTCTGTGATGTTTGGGACATGTTTTATTTTTGCACAATTTCAATTCAAAGTTGACTTTACCCATTTATTTATTTTTTTTTACTTCTTGGACACTGAACATCCTCTGAAAATGAACTTTTAAACAACATAAAAATCACACCAGTTCCTGTCTTTCCAATTTAGCCTGCGTGTGCTATCCATTAAATGTTTATGAAAATGAAAATGATTTCTATATTTAAGTGGAAATAGCCTCAGTTACATCTGTGCACACCACACACACCCACACACACACACTTCTTGTTTCTGGGCAACAAGAATGGATGGTTTTGACTTTGTTCCAGATGAAAGAGGTTTGGGCTTTCTAACTTGTACTCATGGAGTAATAACTTTGGATATTTTGGGTATACAATTTATAGAAAATCCTTCAAATGTGTGTATTTGGGCTGAATGTAGAAACAGACCCACACTTACAGGCTCACAAACTCATTCACTTTAGATATAAATTCATGCGCATATTGACATATCCACTCACTGTGTATATTCCACAGGAATTAATAATCTGTATTACTATTTGACCTTTTCCGGCACATTATCATTGGTGCAGCATGACACCTTTTCTCTGCATGGGAGGAAATGCCACCTGTCGTACTTTATTAAAGTAAAAAAAAAAGAAGAAGGTCAGAATGCCATTGATATACAACTTCTATTACTGCTTACTCCATGGTTTTATACTTTTCTCACATTTCTATAATGCCAGAAGAAATATTATCACCGCACCACCCGACTGATGTCAAATTGACTTTCCTCTTTATTATGAGAAGTTAAGAGCAAAACCACAAAATGAACAGACTCGGAGTTTGCTTTTTGTAAACATTGAGGTAAATGAAATCCATATATATATATATATATTTAAATATGATGTCAGAGCAGCCTTTATAAGTTGAAAGGAGCTTATTTCCCCCCCCCCCCCCCCCCCCCCCCGGCAGCTTTGTTGTGGCTTTAACACGCTCAGTTTAAGGTTACCGTTCATGCTAAACCTTTCAAAAAATTGTCAGTAAATTCCTGGAGTAAATTGTCAGACTAATGGAGTTTACGCCTGGGTCATTTGCCTAAAAACATATTTTTCTGGAATATTCAGTCAACTGCAAAAACAACCACATCATTTAGCTTGAGCTGGTGATAGTTTTAAGGCAATGCATCATCAGTATAAAAGATGTGTCTGCGTGCAGTCTGCTCCCTGAACAAGGCCACACCAGCAACACCTGAAACACTCTGAAGTTGTTTTGAATGTCCTTTGAACTACCCATGAAAGACCTATAATTCAATTGAATACAATACAGATATTTAACATTCAAACTGATAAACTTTTTAGCATTTTTTAGCAAATATTCTCTCATTTGGAACTCAATGCCTGCAACACATTTAATAAAGGGGCACATTTACCACTGTGTTACATCACCTTTCCTTTATCAACACTAAGCGTTTGGGAACTGAGGACACTGATTGTTGAAGCTTTGTGGATTATTTCCCATTCTTGCTTGATGTATGTCGCTTCATAATGTGCCATATATTTGCAGTAGGAGACCAATCCAGACTTCAGGCAGGCCAATCTAGTACCCGTACGCTTTTACTACGAAGCCACGCTGTTGTGACACATGCAGAATGTCGATTTGCATTGTCTTCTGAAATAAGCAGGGACGTCCCCAAATAAGGCGTCGCATGGATAGCAGCATATGTTGCACCAAAACCTGTATGTACCTTTCAGCTTTAATGGTCCCTTCGCAGATGTTACCCATGCCATGGGCAGTTACACATTCCCATACCATCACAGATGCTGGCTTTTGGACTTTGCTCTGACGACAATCTGGATGGTCCTTAACCTCTTTAGGCCAGAGGACACGACATCCATGATTTCCAAAAACAATTTAAAATGTGAACTCACATTTTTTGACTTTGTGTCAGTCCGTCTCAGATGAGCTCGGGGGCCAGAGAAGGCAGCAGCGTTTCTGTGGATTGATGATATAGAGCTTTCAATTAGAGTTTTAGCTTGCACTTGTAGATGAAGCGATGAACTGTGCTAATTGAGAATGGTTTTCCTGAAGTGCTCCTGAGCCCATGTGGCAATATCCTTGAATGATGTTAGAATGATGTTAGCTTTTAATGCAAATGCTGCCTCAGACATCAAAGGTCACAAGCATTCAGTGTTGGTTTCCGGCCTTGCGGCTTACGTGCATAGATTTCTGAACCTTTTGATGATATTATGGGCCGTAGATGATGAAATCCCTAACGTCCTTGCAATTACACATTGAGAAACGATGTTCTTAAACTGTTGGACTATGTGCTCACACTGTTCACACTCCCCGTCCTTGCTTGTCAATGACTGGGCCGTTCAAGGATGCTCCTTTTATACCCAAGCATGGCACTCACCTGTTTTCAATTACCCTGTTCACCTGTGGTATGTCCCAAACAGGACACTTTTTTGGAAAATTGGAAAAAAAAATTGTAAAAGTTTCAACATGAAATATCGTAGTATATTCCGTTGAATATATGTTGACAAGGATTTGCAAATCATTGTATTCTGTTCTCATTTACGGTTTACACAAGGTCCCAAATTCACTGAAAGTTGGGGTTTGCAAATTATTTGGCTGAAGAGCACCTTGGACTCACTTTTGCAATAAAGTAACAGTAAACTGCAGGAAAACCCAATGGTCCCCCTGTATAATTTAAAACCCAACACTTTGAAGCTCAGACGGTCCGTACACCATCTAGAATTCTACCTAATATACTCTTCTTTACTTCGTTAACATTTAAAGATGGCCAGCCACAAAAAAATGAGCATAAATTAAGTTCAGGTGGATTTATTCTCCGCTTCCCTGCTTCTCATCCATCAAGCTTTACAGTTTTAGAATACAAACAGCCTTGGTGCAGGTCTGATGTAGGCAATAAAGAGAGGAGACCTGTGAACCTTCTGACCTCATTATGCCAGCAGGAAGCGAGCCGCACTTTGTTCTTCCTGCTGCCTGTGACACTGGTTCTCCTCTTCCTGTGTGACGCTCTCTTTCTCACTAATAAGCTGCCTATTTCTGAGACGGCGGCAGCCGATTGACGAGCCACCAAAACAGCACAATACATTTCCAGTTACGATAATGAGGGCACAAGCCTTAGTAAAACAAAAGCAGCTTGATGATGTTTGATTGGGATTTTCATCTTCTCCATCCACCCCTGTGTATCCTTCTTCATTATCTTATTGTGATTATTTATTACAATTAAGCAGCTCTGACAGCCTTTGTCCTGTCAAGTTCTATTATATTCTCTTCTACTGTAGATTTTTATCAGTAGATTTATATGTGTTTCTGTTTGTGTGTGTGCGTGTGTGTGTGTGCGTGCGTGCATGAGGGGGATCTGGCAGCTGCTCCAGCCTCGGGAGACCCTGAGACAGAGGAGTGAGGGAAATGAAAGTGGAGGGATGATAGTGGAGGGTCGCCCTCAGAGGGCCAGGGATCATTGATGTGGTTCTCTGGAGAAGAGAACAAACAAACTTTAAATCAGAAAGGATGAGAGGGGCCACGGCCTGCAGAAATGGAACCTTCTACAGAGTGTGTGTGTGTGTGCACCCTGTTTGTGTGCATGTGTGTGTTCATGTGCTCGCTTTTCTGTCTGCCTGCAAAGCTCATTCAGGCTGAGCATGAAAAGTTTTGGAGTCTGGGCAAAGTCACGTTCATAAATGAAACCTGGGCTTATAGTACAGTATAACCGAGTTTTTTTTTTTCAGGGCTGTAAAGAGGCTTATAGGTAGTAATGTCACCGACGGGGATTGCTGTGCTCGGGGAAACAGTGCCAGAGACTCTCAGGAGTTCACAACAAGCTTTGGGAGCGAAGATAAGGCCGCTGGAATCCGTTCAGAAGCTGTAAACAAAGATTAGATTTACTAAACATTTTACCCAACATTTGTGGTCGGCGCGTTTTCCTTTAGGTGGTAATAAAAATCCTCCTTCTGAGAGATTCATGGGTTTAATGTGCTGAGTAAAATATAACACAAGCATAGACACTGTAGGCTTCGAAAGACATTAACAGACTGCATATGCCTATTCACACATTAATCCTCATCATACATTGTTGGACGGCGTGGTGTGTGTGTGTGTGTTGAAAACCTGTGAACGGACTACAGAACCTACACTAGCACAAGTAACAGATATGATGATGAAGTGGAAGATATCAGCTGCTACATACATGAGTATCTCTGTGAGTTATTTTAAACCATATGAAGCACTTGGAGACTGAGAAGGAGGAAGGAGAAAAGGAGTGATTTGAATTGTGTGTGTGTGTGTGTGTGTGTGTGTTGTTGTTGAAACGCCATGCTTTTAATGAGAGACAAATTGTTCATAATTTCTCATGTATGTAGCAGCTGATATCTTCACCTTCATCATCATTCCACACACACACACACACACACACACACAGCAACACACACACACACACACACACACACACACTCACACACACACATACACAATAAAATCCACATTTGCCCCACCAGGCAGAAAGCTTGGCGTGTCCTGGCCGGAACCCATGATGATTTAAGTGTATCTTATTAGTGGGTTGCTCTACTCCACCACATGACTCCCTCATAAAATGTGCATGCCTCTTCTCTGCTCAGATCAAGTGGTTTATTTCATCTGAAAAGAATCAAAGAAAGTTTTTTTTTTATTTGTTGTTTTTCCAACATTTCCTGCTCTTGTTGTTTCTCTTTGCCTGCACACAATGACAACAGAAGCCGCCTCTGTGACGGAGTTAATGAGGGCACTCGGCTGAGAACGAAAACAAAGTATCGCTAAAGAGTGTTTACTTATGAATCAAAGAGTATGAGACTGGAATAAATAGAGGACTTTATACAAAAGTAAATAATTCAGCCAATTTCTTTAATCCTGTAAGTGGCTGGCGAGGTGTTCATGCTATTGTTATTTGCATCACAAATGTGTGAATTTAAATTCGATTTTTGGTGCCAACAAACCATCAAAATACAAATAAGCCCCTCTAAAAGTCTATAAATTGTAGCGAATAATCCTCCTCTACCCCTTCCCTCTCCCTCTGCCTCTCTCTCTTTCTGTCTCAGTTTCATACCAGGTCAAACAGGGAACCTGTGAAGTTGTGGCCATCCATCGCTGCTGTAATAAGAATAAGATTGAGGAGCGCTCTCAAACCGTCAAGTGTTCCTGTTTCCCTGGACAGGTCGCTGGCACCACCAGAGCCAGACCCTCCTGTGTAGAAGGTAAAAACCTCACAACCCACTGCACTTGTATGTGTGAGTGAAAGCATTTATCTCAGTAGTTCTCGCAGCTGTTTTCCAGGATAATTTCTCTGTATTTATAAAAATTATTCCCAAAAGCAGAAAATGTATCCACATAAGCAGCTGACACATCTCTTAAATGGGTAAAGTTTTACCAAACCATGCATAAAGGAAAACCGATCTAGAAGACCACACATTTTAAGAAGCCTAAGACTGAGGCCAATTTCACATAAGTACGCCATGTTCTAACTTGGACAAGTTGGTCTCAGGAATATAAACTTGGGAGGGTGCAGTATGACCATTCTGCAGCTGGATTAGCAGTGTACGTGACTGATGTGAGCTGATGGTGATATCTACAACTGTTAGATTTATCTGTGAGATCCGCACTTATCTTCCAAAAAGGAATTATGTCATATTTTAAATTGCTATGGAGACAGACAATGGCTCTTCACATCTCTAAATATAAGCAATTTCCCAAACAGGCATTATTTATTAAACTGACCACATATTGGGACTCTAAATGGTTATTCCGACACCTAAAAAAAATATAAAAAATAATAAGTGCCATATAATCAGTCTGGCTCAAATCTGAATCATCAGTAGGTGTGAATGCAGTCTTTAATACTTGGCTGTAACAAACAAGGCATACAGCCAAGCAGTGGTGTAACTTCATCACTCAGAGACTCACTGACCCAGTCGGTCATGGTCATTTGGGTTTCTAAGGATCCCCCCACTGTTGCAGACCAGCCAATAAAAGCTGCAATGAAAGCCACCGCTACACAGTGTTAGAGTAGTGGTGCACACAGTGTTAGATATGTTCAAAGTGTGCACCACAAGATAGAGTGAGAGCACCTTGAACATGTCACGTACCTTGCAGTGATTCTAGTGCAGCTGCAAGGCATCAGTCTATGTATTAGCCACATCACTTAGCCTGGTTACAAACATCATGATCACCTGAGTCCACATTTCAGTTTGCTTTTTTTGTCCGGCCTTCTAAAAGTGTTTGCAACGGGCAGAAGTCCGGACGTACTTCTACTGCAACAGCAGTGTCCTCTGGAGCACTGACTTTACGTTCAAATGTGCCCTCAAGTAGCTGGAAGTTAGGAAGGATATTGATTTCACACTGCATGAAGATATATTCTGTAGGTGCTTGTTCCTACAATTCAATAAATCTATATGACACATAGTCACATAAAAATACCCAAACCCCAAATGTCATGTTTTTATGGCTGCACCATTACATCAAACAAAAATACTCTAGATGCCCCCCCACCTTCCCCCTAAACTACACACACACACACACACACACACACACACACACACACACTACACACACACACACACACACACACACACACACACACACACACACACACACACACTCTCTCTCTCTCTAAGAGGTTAGGAACTGTTTTCAAACTGTTTCCGTTCTGAAAAATTTAACCTAAAACAAATTATTGGCAGATTAATTTGGGGTTATTATAAACAATCTGACTGTGTTTACTTTTACAGTTTGTTAATGTGTTAAAACTTTTTAATTGCTTTAAGTTCTTCCTCCTCTACTCTGTACTTGGAAATAATCACAAGTGCAGAGACACTTAGAAAATAAGACAAGAAAATACCTGAAAAAAATCCCAAAAACCACGATCGTTTATGGTAATTATATCAATCTGTTTCGCTTCGTGTTGTTGCAACATTTCAAAATGCTACAAATATTCAGAAACACCCTTGAAAAGGTATTAAATTGTACTTTTGTGTATGTGTAAGACAAAGACAGGCTGCTCATCTTTGCCCGCGCTAGTCCAACAGTTTATGGTTCATCATGTCCCAAGGAGATCATGTAACAAGAAAGGTTAAAGCCACTAATGCAGGTAATGGAAGCCCAGTCACCGGTGTCTCCTTGCCCCCCTTATTCCCCTGTGCCATATGAAAGGAGTAACAAATATACAACAGCTGTCTGCCAAGACCGCCTCAGCCTCAACATTGGAAATTTAAACTGCATTTTTAAAAGCCTGATTTCATTCAGTACAGCATTCCGTTTCATATCTAGTCGGACCACTTCACTGTATGACAGATAGTGACAGAAAAAAAGCATTTTCCTCTGATCTCTTTTATAGGTCAAGATGTAACGTTTGGAGTTTTAATGTTGGGGGCTTTGAGTGAAAGTGATCAAAAGCAAATCAAACATATTGCCCATAGAATTCCGCCGCACGCATATGCAGCAAGAGCAGGCAAGCATAAGTGTGTTGGTGTATGCTTATGCGTGCTGGTTGTATGTGAGGGCAAAAATGACAGACAGATGAATGTTTTCATAGACCTTTGTTCTGCCCGTTTGTCCGTTCCTGCAAGAAACAAACGATGTCACTGACCCCTATCATCCACAGACACTGCGCTCACATCACACACACGCACACACACACACACAAACACACACACAAACACACAGTGTCAGCCAACCTGATCCAATCATACTGTATTAGTCCCCTACCACATAGCTGTCTCATCCGCTAGTAGAGCCAGTGAATCTCCGAAAAGGTTATTCAAACAGTTAAGGTCAGCCGTGGGTGGAAACTGAATCTAGACTCACACAGACCTGAATGAATGACTGATTTGATATGTGGACAAAAATAAAGTTGTGTGTTCCTTTATGATTTGAGCTGTACGGGTTTAATATGTAATCATCCTAACGGAGTACATGAATGGTATGGTAATTCCTAATTGCCTCCGCCACATTGCTCAAGCTTATGTGTTTGTCCTTTAAGACAGAAAATTAAATACCCGGTGAATAAAAGCAAAAGGGATTACTTTATTAAAGTAGGCTATAGAGAGTTGTTTGCAGGAAACTATAAATAATTAGTCATACTTAAGTGTTTTGAGTTTTGTACGGTATTATTTATTTATTTGTCATCCCGCTTTCCTGGTTGCTTTGTTGGTTGTATAATTTATTCATTTGATAAAGAAAAAACAACAAACTGATGTCATGTATTTGTGTGTATAGAGCATCACGTTTGTGGGACCCATTATCCCTACAGCAGCCTCTAGTCTGTGTTGCTGTTCTCATATGTGGCCAGTAGACGGTGCTTTTCCCATTCAAATGACTCCATCACAAACATTCCTGCTAGTTCATTTCAACACTATTTTCACCCAATATAAAAGTAGATTTGTTGTTTAACCTCTTTGATGAGTTCCTCGATGGGAACAATTGCTTGATAATGATAGAATCAGGCAGCCATAACAAAGATGATTGGCTCCGTGATGAAAGTTGGGATAAATAAGTAATCACGTGAAACTTTCGGTATAGCCCTTGTTTAGTCTTCTAAAAGGAAGGAGCGACACCGATGAGAAAATAACAGAGCCGACAGAAAGTCATTCAATCACAAACTCCTCTCTTCCACGTGTCATGAGGGTTTCTAATTTCTCATTCAGATCTCACCTCTGAAGCTCCCCTCCTCTCTTTTCCGAATCCGGGGCTCGATCTCATGAGTCATGCTTGACATCTGAGTTCATAGCTACAAAAGATCTCAACCTCATCCAACGCAGTCTTACACACACATACATCCAAGCACGCTACCCACACTTTTTTTTTTTAGGCCCGAGCACTGATGGAAAGAGACAAACCCATCTCAGCAGCCAGCCTTTGTAGAAAAGCCATAGTGTAAATGGAGTTACATTATTGATGCTGGCTGAAAGAGGAGTAAATGGTAGCAGGTCCCATTACTGGCTGCTGCAGGATGGGGCCCATTACTGTGAGCCTCTATGCGCCACAATATTTTTTCTTATATATTTTTTTCAGTAATTACGAAACACATTTCCTTCTTTTTTTTAAATTTAGAATTAGTGGTGATGTGTGCGAGTGAAAAGTTAGTGTTGTAAACTGTAAGGTGTTTTGGAATAGCTCGACTTATTGGGTGGAAAGTTTTAAAAGGTAGAATTGATAATACCCAATTAGCAGTGGTCAAGAGGTCAATCTGTGTTTAGGAATGTTCTGCAGGGGATATGGATGGGGTTCACTGTGTCACATAAGATTAACTACTAGATAATGTCTCTAAAGAATGTGTGTTTGGTTTTATTGTGAAGGCATTCAAAAGAAAACTAAAAATTTTTAGGGGGGGTTCTGTCGAATGGAGTTAAGATTATAGGGTTTTTTAGGAAAAGTTTGGTTCTGTTTTGTTTTTTATGTGCACTCACAATTAAATTAATTGAATGAAAGTCAGCTATGCACGATTTGGGAAAGAAAGCTATCTTCACGCCCAAAACGTGACATTTTCTCCTCGCTTTGTGGTTGTGCACATTTGCAGTAGTGTATTCAGCACACACATCCCTCACTTCTGTGAATGTCAATATCAGTGCAACAATGTAAATGTCAAAAAAATAAAAACAATATAAAGAGATGTAGAAAAGAAACAGTGACATTAGCTCTTACTTTGCAAGTAGCAATTTAATCTAACCAGTCAAACACTAAATTGAACACCTTTAAATACCAGCGGAAAGATTAACCTTAAACATTGCGACACATTTGTAGTATCAAGAGCTATCAGATAAATAATAATAAAAAGAAATATTCATATTATGTCTTCAAAATTAAACGTATTTGAGTACAGCACTTAAATGTACCGGTTTGACCTTTAAACTTTTGCATTTCTGTGTGTCTTGGGATGCTGTGCCAGTAAAAAAAAAAAAAAAACTCACTTTCTCTAAACACTGTCATTAAAGTGTGTTTGGTGGTGGAGGAAGAAAAGGAGCTCAGTGACCTTATCAAAACAATGGATGAGTGGATTTAGTTTGATGTGTGATGTGGTGAACCTTGGTAACAGACAAACTGTGTTTCATTTCTGGGCAGAGAAATCTAGTTAAGTGTTTCAGCACATGGCAGCCTGCTGTTTACTGTAATATCTGCTCAAAAATGTCATGCTTTTGATATTTTGTCAGTCTCTGTTCCTGCGTGTGTGTGTGTGTGTGCAACTGTTCACCTTGTATAATCTATTTCTGACAGTTTTTCAACTGCACTCGCCACTTATGTTGTCTCGTCATGCACACCTGGGTGTGCTGGCATGGCCGTGCGAGCTGGGGCAACAGAGCTACAGTGTGTTAGTAAATCATTGCGGAAAGAGATGGATGCCGCTCTCCAGCTGCTTCTGCACCCCAGGATCATTGAGTGGAACAGTTACAATGCCTGAGGGTATCTACACCTCTGGGTCCAGCCTCAACTTCTTTTGAGTGTGTGTGTGTGTGTGCATGTTTGTGCGCGTCATATTCCTTTTAAAAAGTAATGACCTGGGAGCGTGGGCATGGGACTGCTTGTGATTTTCCTTTTATGACTAACACTTACTGCACAGCGGAGACTGCATACATGCACACACATACAAAGCCTGTTAAAGGAAAACCAGCTGAGTGTACAGGCACACACGCATGCAAATACAGACGCAAAGCTAAAGCAAACTCCCCATCGCAGTTTGTGTTGCTCCATTGAGTGGGTTCAGGCAGTGCATTTATAAAGTATTAATAGGCAAACACTCTTAACAGACACACACGCCTGAGTGCATATATATTGTATATTGTGTGCCATGCCTTACGTCAAACAATCCATATTTGAATGATACAGTAAAATATGTATTCCTTTAATTAGTTCACCTTAGATGAAAGGGTTAGAGCGAAAAGAAGTCATCTATTTAGGTATATTACATGACAATGATCATCTGGGGTGTATCCCTGCCTCTCACCGTAACGCGCTGGGATTGGCTCCAGCAGACCCCTGCGACCCTAATGAGGAATAAGCACGTATAGAAAATGACTGACTGACTGACATGAAATGATAGATTTCCCCAGTCACTCAGTCAGTATGTAATTACCTATTTTATTGGCTTTTCTATTTTATTGGCTTTTGTGAAAATTAGACAACTTTCTTCCACACAAAGCAATGTCAAAATATTATGTTTTTGCATGATGGGAGGGGGGTCTTAATGGCCAATAAACACTTGTTAAATACCAACAGAGGCGTAACAAAGTAGTAATTATCCAGTAACAAGTTATTGCATGAACAAATTCTTACATTAACGGGCATACAGGTTTATATTTGGTCACAAGAGTCCAAGCATTATATCCATTGCATGTTCCTGTAAAGTCAGAATGAACGTGTGGATGAGTGGGACCTGCAATTTCAACTTTGTCCACTTGATGTCACAAACATTACAATGACAATGCAGGCAGCAGTGCAGAAAGAAATGAACAGGAGCGTGTGCCGGGGGTGAGGGCTCGTACAGATGACATATTTGCTCTCATATACAAGCAAAAATGAACAACGAAAAAAAATAAACTGTAACCACAAGATGAGTGACACGTATCAGGTGAGTTTTAGATTGACATGTTTTGATCAGTGGAAGGAGAGACAGTGCTGTAGGCAGCCTCGTGGTGTGAAACCTCCACAGTCCCTGTTTAGAGAACCCCGGGGATTAGGCGAGAACCTGTGGAGTAACATAGCCTCAGTCCCTCGTGTTGCCTAATCACCTGCACCTTAAGCAAAGCACTGTCTAGACGTTTGCCCTCAGCTGATCCCTCACTGAAAGTTTTAGGGAGAACTTGAAAGGGAGCCATTTTGAGTGCAGATTCCATTGTAATGAGCTGATAGTAATGGTGATGAAATGTATGACTGAGCTTTAAGCCCTTTTTAATTAGCATATGCACCTTTTGTGAATATAAATGTCGACTCTTAATGAGACTGATGCAATTATCGGTGGTAAACTGAGAAGTGCTTGCCCGTTTTTCCTGGAGAATACTGTATGTTTCCTTCCTCTATTTCAAGAATTCGGAAATAATTAATTTACTTGCGGAATATAATCATAGTCAAAATGCTACAGGGAAGATTGTGCGGGCAAAGTGCAGTGTGAATCCATCAAATTAGCTCATCATATCAAATCATTTTGAAGGCCTCATCAAGCGTCAGCCAGTGTGACAACTTGCTTGTATGAGTCATGAAAAAAAGTGTTGGGGAGATAATGCAGTAAGTTCTTAAAGGAATGGTTGGGAATTTTGTAAAACATGCATGTTGCTTTCCTTTGTTAGTGTTAGACTGAAAACACTTAGCCTAGCCAAAAGTTTATTGTAGAGACATGAGCGGTATGGATTTTCTTATCTAATTCTCAACAAGATATAGCCAACATGGCTATTTACAAAAAAACCTGTTTATATTCCTTTAGAATAAATATAAAATGGTATGCAGTGCTGCAGGGATGATATATTTTTGTTGGACAATCTGGAAATTACCACCCTAGTTTCCTCGTAAAAAAAAAAAGCCAATGAGATTTTTGATTATAACAAAAAATAAGCATTGTAGCGAACAAAAGTTTATGATACTTACTTTTTTTTTCTAGCAATGCAATCTTTTACAACAGAAGTCAAGGTTTGTGACTTTTTAATAGAAAATAAATCACTGATGTCAGGCTATAATTGAAATACATCAACTAAACATCTTGGATTACGATTCTGGGCTTTTGTGAAGGTGAAAAGTTAAAGCCTCGACATTCATGAGTGAAGTATTTACTGATGTTTTTTATGTTGTAGAACACAGTATTAAAATCTCTTAAACTTGTTTTAACCAGGGACCTTATTGCACCAACAACCCATTGACTTCAAGGTGTCGGTCAGTCAGTCATTTTCTATACCTGCTTATTCCTCATTAGGGTCGCAGGGGTCTGCTGGAGCCAATCCCAGCGCGTTATGGCGAGAGGCAGGGATACACCCCAGATGGTCGCCAGCCAATCATGGGGCACACACACCATTCACTCACACACTCACACCTACGGGCAATTTAGAGTCTCCAATTAACCTCAGCATGTTTTTGGACTGTGGGAGGAAGCTGGAGTACCCGGTGAAAACCCACACAGACACAGAAAGGTCCCAGACCCAGGACCAAGGAGGTCTTGAACCTGCGACCTTCTTGCTGTGAGGCAACAGCGCTGACTTCAAGGTGTTTAAATGCTAAATCATTTCTGGGTTTTAAGACTCGTTCCTGCAGCACTCTACTCTATACTTTAGCAACAGTTATGCAAAAAGAGACTTTTAAGTCCATCGGAGCAGTAGCCGACCTTGAAAGGCATCACAGTGTAATGGCAAATGAAACCAGAACTCAACACCTTTCTCTGCACATTCACTATTAGTAATGGTAGGAAAAAATATGGCCCCAGAGGCAACGATCTCAGAATTAACTGCTGCACAGACCCTAAGTACTTCTGTAATCTTTTTATCATCGACCTGTTGAGGCCTGTGTCTGAGTGCTGCCCAACCTCTGAATTAACCATGACATCACAGGCCCTGTTCATTTTCTGACTTGACATGCAGGTGCTTATATGTCACGCCCGCCCCGCCCTCACAGTATAGCATGAGATAAGCTGCAGGGAAAGCTAACTCCATAATAGCACTCATAGGCCATGCCCATTAGCTCTAAATAACACTCTCGCAGTGCAAAGCACTGTCGTCGACACCATAATGGCCACATTAACGAGCATTACACAGCCATTGGTTTTTAGAACCGCTTACCGCCACTGAGCTCATGCATCATAACAGTGTGTTCGACATTACATTTTTTTTTTTTTTTTTTTAGACTTGGCACGTTGGCGTGGCTTTCCTCCTCCCTCGATACGTCTTCCTCTCTGCCGCTGCGTTTCTGATGCTTATTTGCCACTCGGCTTCAGTTCGTTACTCTCGGCCGCTCGTTTCTCCGTGTTTAATCTGCTCCTTCGCTTTCTCCTTTGGAAAGTCGTCCTCAAACAGATTCTCACCATCTTACCCTCCTCCTCTGCCTCTCTCAGTTTCCCCTCGCTGATCATTTCCACACTACAAAGATGTTTTTTCTTGGTGAACACCTATTATTTAGTCTGGCCCTCCTCCCTTTCCTCTCCCTCTTCCTCCCAAACACATTGTTTTCTTCTTACATGATGCTTGAGAGTATTTTTCCGTGTTCTTTTGCATTATGTAGTTGAAACCCCATTTTCCTGCCAATACACCCCCCCCCCCCCTTTGTTGTAAGATGTATAAACACCATCAATCCAGCAACTTAATGATGTTGGAGAAATGGATGCACTTTTTTTTATCCATCCCTGCATCCATGCACATCTGAGACAGGAGGGTGGATAGATAATGAGTTTGGAGGGTAGGTATTGAGTTATTCTCAGCTGTCTGTCTCTCTCTTCTCTCTAGACAGTGGGTTAGATTATCTAAAGGATTTGAGCGTTAGCTGCTAAGAAATGAAGAAACTTTTGGGTTTAACGCTGTATTAATTGTAGAGCTGGCTAATCTGAAACTGGATTTTATCCATCTTCGTGCATACAAATGAAAATACAGCAAATCACCTTTTTTCATTTTTTTTCCTTCTTCTTGATTTAAACACAATTGAGGAAATTTGGTTTCTATCATTTGTGTTCCCAACAACCCTGCGCAAAAAGTAGTTTCGGCAAAAGGGCTTTTGTATCCGTAAAAATCATACAGGAGATAATCTTGTCACAAATATATGAGAACGCGCTGATGTTTCCCTTGATGGCAATACGTCCTCATCATCCTGCTTTTGTTCTCTGCACTTCAAATAATAGAAAAAAAATGCTTGTTTTCCTGATTATATCAGAAACACCGGGGGAAGTAGGTGAAGCGGTTGCCTTTTCAGTCATGGGAAGTGACTTTCAGGTGCACAAAATGCAAAATGTACGCAGAGATTCACCTCTGGGAGTAGTGAAAATATCTAATTCAAAGACCCCTGTCCTTTTAGAAGATCGGGGTGGTCATATCAGATGAATTCTATTCAGGACAGTGCTGCCAAGGTATGACAAATATTAGTGTCGGTCATATTTCTCCTATTCTGTCAGTTTTTTTTTCTTTTTATGAAAAAGGCAGCCTTTCAAGCAGGGGTTTAAGATCCTATGTTGAGGGATTGCAATATGTATTTATATTAGATACATACATACCTTCTAGGAAAAACTCGGTAATCTTATAATGTAAGAAATCCCCCGATGACTGCTCAGTGATACTGTGAGTGATACAGCTTTGTCACGAGAGCTGTCCATGGTGCTGATCTCCCTGCAGTCCCAGCAGCAGGATTAGCACCGCGAACAGCGTTTTGTGACATTTACATTATGAAATACGGCGTTATCATTATATTGGCCTGATCTAGTTTGGCATTTTTTGTCATTATTATTAAGTGCTCTGCATCATCTTCTATTTCTCCCCATTTAGTGACCTACTGTCTCTCTTTTCCCTCCCTTCACCACTCCAGCCTCCATCGTAGCCCAGAAATGGTGGTGCCAGATGCAGCCGTGTATGGACGGTGAGGAGTGTAAGGTGCTGCCTGACCTGACTGGCTGGTCCTGCAGCACCGGCAACAAAGTCAAAACCACCAAGGTGAGAAAAAACGCTGTCTGTATTTATGTATTTGTATACATATGTACACAACTACCTGCATGTTTGCATGTCTGACTCTACTTGGCACCACACACATGCTGCTCTTGATTTGTTGTTTTTTTCTTGCATGGTGTCATTTACATTCATATCCACTGAAGTGGTTATTGTTCGGGTAGGCCTTTGATGAAGGCTGGTGTTTAATTTGTATGCAACAACATTGCAAGTAGCTATATCTGTGTTCATATCACAAAATCTCAAGAGAGAAACACACAATACAAAAATACATGTTCCAGAGCATCTTCCACCTTGATTTACGTTTGATGCATCGAGATTTGACCTTGATCTTGGAGGTCTTTTTATAATTAAATATATTTCCTCAATTAGTATGAAATTAGGAAAGCAAACTTTCAGCTTTTGTTCCTGTTTTTTCTTTATTCTGTATATGGCTGTGCATGAAAAGAAAGTGCTCACCAAACAAATTAAGGCTAACCCTGTAAACAAAAGTTGTTTGGATATTGAAGACGCCCACAAATTAATGTAGTTTAATTTGGGTACTAATTTCGAACATCAATAAAAAAATTGACCGGCACAATAAAGAGCTAATTAACAAGCAACCCCCAAGTGAGCCTTGTTTGTTAGTCTGCTGTAACTGTGTCTGGGTGAAAGAAACAATGGACGCAGAAAACACAAGACCTCACCTACGTTCTGTATTTTACACAGCCACATGCTGGCATACAAACTGATGCTATTCAGATGAAATCAAATTGATTTCAATGAGGGTCCTTCATGGCTCCTTTTGTAAACTGTTGGAGTGTGAAAGTTAATTTGCGAGACCGACGACTGTGGTGTGTGCATGTATATGTGTCAGGGTGCGTGTCGCGGGATAGAGCAGGTGTGATTTATTTACAGGTGGAATATAAAAAGAAACAGTTGTGAGAGAAGCTGTGCAGGCGCCATAAGAGTAATTGCTCGAGAGATGGCATAACAGCCCAACATCTGTCGCATTCATTAGAATGCATTATGGCGGGGGCCTTCCACAGAGGCTTTACAATTAAGAGTCATAATTAAATTGGTGAGTGGGATAGACTGAGGAACAGAGGCAGCGCTGGGCTCAGTCACAGGCAGTGGAATTAATGACCCTGGGCTTAACACCAACTCTGGGACTGATAGGTGCAATTATCCAGATTCTGCTGCACCTTGCCATCTCCGCTTCTCCTCTCCTTTTTTTTCTCCTTTCTGCTTTGTCTCTCCGTTTGGGATGAGGGAAGAAATGAGGAGCTGATGGCTGAATGCATCAGTGGACATTAATTGTGCATTTGCAAGGTGCTTTGGGACCGGGGAGCAGTTACTTGGAGACTTAGTGGCAGATGTCACTGAAGATAGTTGCAGCGAGACATCGATTCCCTGGCAACTGGTCACATGGCTCCCTCTCTGTGTCGCTCCGCTTTATCTTGCATCTCCCTTTCTATCCATGACCTCCTTTCGACACCTCAACGTCTTGTTCACCATGATGATCTATATCTGTCCATCTCTGATTCACCCATGAACAGAGTTGTTGTGCTGTAAGGAGAGAATTGCCAGGGCACCGGTACGCTGTTTAACAATGTAACAGCGAACGCCGCAACATAACGTGCATGTGTTTACATTGGAAGATTGTCAGGGCTGATGCATGAGCATTTATGTTCATCATAAATGCACATGGGAAAGCGTGTGTTGAAGGAAAAAAAATAAACATTTCTAATTGTCTGCCTTCAACTTACAAATCGTTACAGCTCCCACAGAGATGTGAAGCCTGGCTTTTGCATTCGGGACAGTTGGATGAATAAAAAAATCGAATTACTTTGATTTGTAGTATTTTCCTCTGACCCCTGATTGGTGCTTTCAAACCGAAACATTCATTCACTGACTGTGAAGCGCAGACATAGTGTCCCTCCATATCATTACACGTCTCTCAGGCACTGATTCTCCCACCTTAACTGTGGTATCGTTTCTTTTTTAGGTCACACGATAGCAAGAGAGCCAGCGAGCCACGAGGAAACCTGCAACTCTCCATGTGGAAAGGATGGATGACTCAAACATATTTACTGTACAATGGGGAATACATCAAGGAAAGGACTGCTGTCAGGCTATCCATCACAAAACAATGGGATAAAATGTACTCATCACAAACTGCATACACTCAGCTATGTGCAGCCACACATGCAGCATATTTACTGTGCTGGTTGTTGAGACCAATGGACTACAATCATGGACACCCAGGGTACATCTGGACAAAAAAAATGGACTCTTGTTTTCCAACAATGGAAAAAAAAAAAGTATGGATTGATCAAAAAAAAGGTCAATTTGAACCACAGATTAAGCATTTCAAAATATATATTTCAACAAAGGATTTGTGGATGAGATGTAAACTAAAAACTGTGCTTAGAGTGCTACTGGACTGTTGTCAATATGTAGAGCTCATATGGGAGGTGGTGGAGACAATTTGGGAGAAATGAAAGAGCAAGAAGCTCATAACTAGCAAATAGCAAATTAGCATCCGATTGCTCTTGTGGGTCAAGTCACGAAGACTGTTTTACGAGAGTCATTTTGCAGTTCTCATTAGGAATTGCAATGTAGGATCATATCAACATATTAAAAATTCATGTAAGTTATTTGCACTAGTTGAAACCGTTTGGGAATGTTTTGTTTTTCTAGATATCTCCCATCTTTGGCTGTGGATGTCACATGAAAATCGAAGGTGAGCATTTTGTGAAATGTCTGACACTTGAAGTAGATAAATATATGTATCATGGCCCATTATTCCTGAGTAGTTATTGGTTCAAAATGGTTCAAACTATTGAGCCACGCTTCTTGGTACAATATGAACTAGCAAAGTGTGATGTCTCATTTTTGCCCGGTCACGTTTCCAAGCTCACCATTCAAAGTTATATATAATACCTTTGATCTATTATATTCCGTCTGTGACATCTCTTATGTTAACAGTTAAAAGGAGGCCCATAAAATGTTCAAACAAGGAGGATGCGTTGTCTTCATGTTGTTACTTCATTTTATTGGTAAAGTTTTCTTCAATTTAGTTTAATAACCTTTGAAGCAGTGTAAATGCAAAACAATTGTATCAATAGGGTCTTTTTAACTACCTTCATGAGGAGATACAGTGATAATATTTTTGCATGCACAATGCCCATCGATTGTCCTCACAAACCCCTTTCAACATTGATGCTTCAGTGAGACATACTGAAATAATTGCCATGGATAATGGCAGTTCAACCCTTTGTTTTTTTTCGTCCCTACAGGGCTCGATCATTACTGCACTGAGTACAACAGCGTAGCACCCAAACAACCGTCTTACATCTCTCAATTATCTCTGTCCACACTCCCTCTCGCACTCCCCTCGCCTTTGAATATCTCTGTCCCCCTCTTGTGCCGCTCCCTCTTTTCCACCGCGTTGCAATAGAGCATAGAAAAAAGATGGCACGATTGAAATAGTTTTCACTCACGGTCCCACACGTTGTATCTTTATTTCTCGGCTATCTGTGTTAGTGTGCGGCTTTTTTGGCCCCCGCGCTTTTCTAAATCCATTTTTTTCTCCCGTCGACACATATCCAAGCGCGTTTCTTTCTCAAATTGTGTCTGTCTGACTCTGATGTGAATGTGTTGGGTCAGTGTGCCCGGGGGTTAGCCCGCCAGGGGCTGCTCCTCTACGAATGAGATCCTCCGCTTTCAGACATACTGCTTTGTGAGCTATGATAAATCTGTGGGAGCCGAGCTGCTGCCTCTCCAGCTCCAGTGCTGAGCTCTGAGCCACAGGGAGCTTGGGGACAGCGGGGCTACCAGTGGCAGGCAGCTCCATTCTCTCATTACTGAGAGGCCTGGATAGCACTGGGCTTCTCTCGGGACCACTGACATGGAATATTTTTAGGCCTACGGTGCAGCACTGCAGTTAGGCCAGTCACACCACAATGCCCTCTTTCCTTGAGCAGTGTCTCAGCAACAATGGTCCATTTAGAGCGGGGATATGATGACATTCTGCAGCCACATTCACGTGCACAAGCAAATATACCGACTGTCATGGAAAACCCACGAACTTTCACCAGCCTTTCATTTACACCCACCCAGACACGCTGATGTATGAGAACTGGAAATGGCAGATGAAGTGACAAGCCTTAATTAGTAAGACTAATTATAATAAAGGACTACATTTATACAGCGCTTTATCTAAGTACCTAAAGCATTTAAGAGCGAAGGGGGAGAAACACACCTCGACCAACACCTATCTCTCTCTCTCTCTCTCTCTCTCTCTCTCTCCTTCCAGTCTCGCCCCAGAGGTTTAGTGTTTTGTAGATGAGCCTGGTGCCTTGCTTCCTCGTTCTACATGGCTCTCTGCAGCAGAATCAATATTTGAGGACAATTTGCTGCGCTGCTCCCTGGTGGCTGGGGTTTGGCGCTACAGCTCCTGCTCCAGCTCCAGTTCAGACAGATAAGGAGAAACAATGCCTAGGACACATTCACAGATTTTCTCCTCAGGTCACCGTTATTTAACAAGAACATTTGCAAAGCACACAGCGCATGCATTCACAACCGCTGTGCAGACTGACCAGCCCTGCAGCACAACTCCTTTGGCAATTTATGAGGAGGAAGACGGCCAAACTTGCAAAGAGACCTGGGGGTATCTTGAAGGGATTTCATATTACCATATTCACCTTTAATGAGATGTTAGCATGCAAATTCGGCAGGCGCCACACATATCCACGGGGCTATACACTGTTCGCTATTTGTATAAAAACCCTTAAGCCCACTTTCTGCATCCTTGTAAACAGCTGGCTTTAAAAAATAATAATAAAAGAAATATATTCGCTCTTTAAACTGCGCTTACAGACACATTCTTTAGTCAAAAAACAAACAAAAAAACAAACATCTTTTTTTGAACTGGAACGGGATGTCTTCGGTATCGGTAGGGGTCTTAACCTCCCAGATGTCCCATGGGGATCAGTTGCTTTCATCTCCACGGGTTAGCAACTGGTGGAACCCCAAGGGCAGGACCCACAGAAGCAAACACACAGCACTGAGGAAATGGCTGCAGAATAATATGCTAATGAGCGAGGAGAAGACAATTTTGAGTGGGAATGGAAAACACAAGAACGCTGAGATACCTCAAAGCGGGGAAAAAAAAACAGTTAAGAGGTATAGCTATAGCGTCTGAGAGAGGGGGGAGAGTGTGAAGAGTATTTTAAGTATGTCTTTGTTTATGCACTAAGCCTGGGTGACTCCCGTGAGGCCGCTTGCATCGTCAAACCAAACGCCTCCAATAGTCCATCATCATGCTTGTCGGCAATTCACACAATCAGTACCTAGAGAGGGAGAAAATAAAGGGATGAAACACTGTTGTCTTGGCTTATGCATCATCTTTTGTCAAATCCAATTTGTATTAGCCTCCAGCCATATCCAGGAAATATGGATCCATGATTCATGTTCAGTGAGAACGGTAATCTTCAGAAGTTCAGATGAAGTGAATCTGTCAGAGCCGACGAGATTTGTGACAAGTTGAGTCAGCTTTAGGAAAAGAGCTCCGCCATCATCGTAGAGACAACGTGCTGCAACTCCTGCTGCCTGAAACTGATTCTGATTTAATATAGAGTAAGCCAGAGGAAGATTAGGTGATTAGGAAAGGTCTGGCCGGGGTTATCGGTGTTGCGTGGCAGTCAACGGTCTTGTCCCTGTCACTTCAGAGGGAGCAAATCAACACAAGCAAAAAAAATTATTTCTCTAAGATATTGAATCTTTTAGCGCCCCCCCCTCAAAAACACAGCGTAGCCTAGTAATTACTCAAATCTGCTCAGATGTGTGCACAAAGGCTCTCAAAAATACATTATTCATACCTCATTTAATTGTGTTCCGGCCTGTTATCACCATTCAGCTCACTCAAGAACATAATGCAATCAGTCCCCTTCATTCAGTATTCTGATGCAGCATATAGCACAGTGCAACACGGCCACATGAATTTATTGGCTACCACAGCCCGTTTGCCGTCAGGTGATGGTGTGTGGATTAATTGCATTAGCCACACTCTCTTACCCACCATAGAATATGTGACAAAACCACCACAACGCAGTCCATTTAATTTCAATGAAACCCAGCAAAACAAAGGGAAAACGCTCAAAAGTGTCTTTAATATTCATTTTGAGGCAGGCCTGCGTCGGGCCGATATTGACGGTAGAGTGAACGGGGATTCATTAACATCTTTTCCCTCACTGCTTCCTCTCGCTGAGCCGTTCCTTGCTGCGTTGTCAAACTCACTTATCGCTCTGAAGCAATTAGCCACTGGAGGCTCTATTGACCTGAGCCTTTGTTAGACTAACGGGCTACATTAACATGGCTGTAGCCTGGCAGTCTTGGCAATCCATGTGTCTGTGCCAATGTGAGCAGCGCTGATAAAGAGGAGCCCTGCGGTGTGCGTGTGTGTGTGTGTGTGACAATACAATGGCTACATACATGCACTTTCTATTATCATTGTGCCACTTGTATCAACCTACTACACACTTGATGTATATGGTCTATGTGTGTGCGTGTGATTGTGTGTGTAGTCCTGTTTGTACACAAGGGTATAGATACATTTACACTCACTGTAAGCAATTGATATCCATGTTTGCATCTAATTATGTCTGCCTTTATGCTACGATACGTAAAAAAATAAATAAATAGAATATCAAGTGCTGAATGCACAGTAACACAGATAACGTACACGGCAGCTGTCAGACACCAATAACATCGACACTATCTGCACTGTATTATGTATTATGTGATGACAGATTTAATTTGGCCTGCTGCTGAAGCTATAAGATTACACACACATACACTCATGACAATATGATGAGTTGCAACGCTTGCAGGGGAACGCGTCACCGGCTGCTTAGCATAGAACTGCAGATAGCATGGCGCGATGCATGGCCTGTGGCATTCAGTTGCCGCATATGGAATGGTAACAATGTCCATTAAAGGCTGTTTCTAATTCGGGGAAATTGCATTTCCTTTTTTGCCGACATGCTATATTACTGCCGACCGTGCAGCCACTTCCCTGACAGCTGAAAACACAAGAGAGAATCTACATTAAACTGACACATAATTTACCCATCAGACAAACAACCCCCCTTTATGCTAAGTAGAGAAACAGCTTACCAGTAAGTGTTTCACTGTTTACACCGGTGACAACAGCAGCTAACCATGTGTGCATTTTTCATAATTAATTATCCAAATGTGCTAAACTTCCTTATTTACCAAACTAATGGTTTGTTTTCCTGAGAAATGTCTCCTGTCCGGTACGTTGGGTGGAGACACAGCGTCCTCATAAATTTCCCTGGCAGGTGAGGTATGCAGAGAGTGATGAGACAGAACAAGGGAGGATCAGACACAAGAGAAACCATTAGTTCCGCTGCCTCTGTGGCCTGCTGCTACACTTTCAGCAGTCATTACAGAGGAGAACTCACAAGTTCTACACTGTTGTGCTACTTGTTGCATAATCGAAAGACAAGCTCCTGCCTCATCTCCCATCTCCTATGCCTCTGCTCCATTAGTTCCTGTAAATAAGTCTATAGATTTTTTTTTTCCCCATCCATCTTTCTGAAGAACTAAAATGTTTCAGCTACGCCACAGTAGTGTCGTATGTTTGCACTGTTACGGATGCAAATAAATCAATCTATTCCACTGCATTTCAGAGGGAAATATTGTACTTTTTACTCCACTATATTTATTTGGGCAGCTTTAGTTGCAAGCTACGTGTTTTATGGAAAGAATTACGAAGCCCCTTAGAGGACATGGAGAGAGAATAAAAATAGATGAGTCGAAAAAACAATAGGTATTGCATTCTTCTGCAAAACTTTTGCATTCCCTTGCAAAAAAACGTAACATTGTTGTGAATAAATCTGAATTTAATACATACAATGACAAAGTTTGTACAACAAGGGAGGTGTAGTAGAAGAACAAGTAATACACAGGATCACACAGGATACAAATGATCAAGCCTGTTTGAAGCCAAGAATCTAAGAATCAATTTTTTTAAAACATCATATATATATATACACACTACAGTTTGTTTATTCATTTATTATACAGTAGCCAGACAGGAAGCTAAGGAATGCTGCAGCCAAAACGCTCTAAATGTCTAATGGCTCTAAATGACGAGCCCTTCCCTCTAAACCACCACAGCACACCTATGGTATTTTAACTTGTAATCATAATAATGATAATAATGATGTTTTGAATATTTATCCAAAAACATACCATGCCATGCGCAAGCTGTTTCCAAGAGATATGCGAGCCACAGACACACAGATGCTTCTTGATTTATAGATAGATGATCGGTTATAAAAATATACATTCTTTCCCTTCATTTGGGTTAGCCCCCCCCCCCCCAAAAAAAAGTTAACAATAAAATGCTGTTAAAAATAAAATACACATATGTCAGTGCAAACTGCTACCACCAGGATCACATTGGCCTACAGTACATGAGAGAGACTTATTCAAAACTGGTGTGACTAGTTAAAAAAGACATAATCTTTTGGAACTAACTAACTAACAGACCCTTTATGAAATCTACATGTGATGCTATGACTTCAGTTAGGGTTCGGACAGTGTCACTGTGAAGACTATCTCACACTGTAGTGCATAGCTCAGAATATAGAGAGAGAACGCTGGGAACATGTTTTAGCATTTCAGAAAGATAGATAAAATGAATCCTTGATCAGGAAATGGATTAAAGGGAGCTATAGGGAAGCAGGGATTTCCCTGCTTTACTATAGCTCTTTATATACAGCGCCCTATATACAGCTCTGGAAAAAAATAAGAGACCACTGCAAAATTTACTACTTATGTGTTTGGGCAAAAGGAACATTTTTGTATGAGTCTATAAACTACTGACAACATTTCCTTCAAATATAAATATTACGCAGGGGTCTCCAACCCTGGTCCTGGAGATCTACTGTGGGTGCAGGTTTTTGTTCCAACCAAGCAGGAACACACCTGATTCTACTAATGAAGCTCCATAGCAAGGGCCCTAGTGGTTGATTAGTAGAATCAGGTGTGTTCCTGCATGGTTGGAAAAAAAACCTGCACCCACAGTAGATCTCCAGGACCAGGGTTGGAGACGCCTGGTTTAGAGTATTTATTTGCAGAAAATGACAAATGGTCAAAATAATAATAATAAAAAAAACAAAACAATGTTTTCAGACCTCAAACGATTCAAAGAAACAAGATCAGCAGATGTTTAAACTTAAGAAGAGTTCAGAAAACATATGGTGCAATAACCATTATTTTTAATCACAGCTTTCATGTGTCTTGGCATGCTCTCCACAAGTATTTACCATTGTTCTTGGGTAACTTTATTCCAATCCTGGTACCTCTTTAAGCAGA
This sequence comes from Lepturacanthus savala, assembly GCA_030544235.1. Taxonomy (NCBI): domain Eukaryota; kingdom Metazoa; phylum Chordata; class Actinopteri; order Scombriformes; family Trichiuridae; genus Lepturacanthus; species Lepturacanthus savala. The sequence goes on from CM060463.1 coordinate 10,606,392, forward strand.
ATGAGGTGTGCATGTGGTGGAATTCAACAGATACTGGAATGAGAATGGCTGGAATACATGTAGAGATGCTGATTTCAGAAAAAAAAAATGCAATGGTCTCTTATTATTTTTGTATATTTGTCTGTATTAAAAGGCTATATTGAGAGATGGAACTTGTGTTTTCTATCTTCCAGTTGCCCTGGTGGTGCTGTAGAGCAGCTAGCATATTCTCAGAGCCTCCTGAGCATGGCTGCACATCTGCTGGGACCGGCAGCCAGATGCCGTGCCATCAGTCAGACCTCAGCCCAGACGACACGATCCACAGGCGGGGTCTGGCGTCTCTCATCCAGCTCTACCAGGATTGCCCTCAGAGCTCAGGGCTAGCCGCCTCTATGGTTGCCTCTGAGCCAGCCTGACAGATGCCCCGTCAGTGCAGACGTGAGCGGTGTGGAGGCGACGGGGGGGGGACGGTAGAATGGAGCTAAATCACTGTGTAATCAACGTGTGTGGTTGGGAGGTGATGGGGGCTCAGCGGGCGCGCAAACATTTACAATTGGCCAGGCAGCCCTTGTAAACAGGAGTGGTTGTACAAAAGAGGCAGGTTGAATAATTGATCGGATGTAAGAGGATCTGGCTTTGGGGGATTTTGGAGCATTGATTCTGGCTGAGAAGGAGTGAGCGGGGAAGGGGGGGAGAAAGAAAGGCTTTCCTCGTACTAACATTTATGAATGGTTTTCTCTTTCCTTTAGCTCCCACTTTGCCCAGCCCTGGTGATTTTATAGTTGCCAGGTACAGTATTTTCTGCCTGCCTCCATTCCTTTCCCAGCCCCGCTTTATGTTCTCCTTTTGTAACGCTTTTTTGTGTGAAAAGGTGGCTGAGAGATCATGCCAATGCATATCAGCGGCGAAGCCAGGGAGAAACAAAAGAGCAGATGGCTACAGAGAGCAAGCAACAGAAAGAGAAATGATTAAATAAGAAAGGGGTAGAGTGAAACAATATAGACAAAAAAAGGCGAGAAAGGGAGGAGAAAAACGAAGGGAAGAGGGAAGAAAGCCATTATAGCTGAACATTGAACTCTGTCTGCACAACATGTCAGAAAATAACTAGTCAGGCCTTCTCAATTTACCTGGATCAAAGTCATTAAAAACCTGCGCTTCCATTCACAGGCTACCAGCACACACACACACACACACACACACACACACACACACACACACACACACACACACACACACACACACACACACACACACACACACACACACACACACACACACTCACAGTGGTATTCTTTATAACATCTACATTTTCTTATAACCTTTGATATGTTCTTAGAGTCTTGCTATTTTTAGTCATAGCCTTCAAGATGAAGGGAGACAGACACACTTCTACCTTGCATTCCAGCTTCCGTGAGTTGAAGAAATACATGGGGGATAATATTTGGCTATGTGAAGAAGCAAGACAAAAACAAGTAAGAGGTTACTAGATAGCTCCCGCTACCATCCATGTGCATCTGTGTGATGTACTTGTGTAATATGAAAAGACTTTTAAGGTATGAATATTCAGGAAGGTAAATTAACCTCTTGATGCCTGAATATATTTACAAGTAATTAAGTAGAGATTGTTAATTTGTCTGTAGCACATAAAATAGGTTTGATGGAAATTAGTGACAATAGGCATTAATGGAACCAATGGTGACATTTTTTTATTGAAGCCACAAAATTGTTTACAATTATTTACGCTATTATTTACACTATAACTAAGTAACTATGACTATATAATAACTACTATACTATAACTATACTAACTACTATACTATAACTAAGTAACTATGACTATATAATAACTATTATACTATAACTAAGTAACTATAACTATACTAACTACTATACTATAACTAAGTAATTATGACTATATACTAACTACCAGAGTATAACTAGAGACCAACTAGAACAGGGGTGTCAAACAAAGTCTATGTCCACTTTTTTTCACTTTGAAAAGTCATCCAGTGCCAAATTGGACCCTTTGGTCCTTACTGGTGGAATCCATGAAAGCAGTTGTGGTTTTTGTTGAGGCACAGATGAATGTTGCACTTTGAGCATTTGAGGACAGTGGCCTTTACATTTTGGGCATTTACAGTGTTGCTGCTCACTTTCAACCACTGGCCAGTGACTGACAGCATCAGAATTACCTCCTGTGTTGGAAAAGCTTAGCTGGTCTTAGCTGGACCTCAATGTTTCTTCTTTTGAAACTCACATTCCATGAACCAGCATTGGGGGAAGAATGCATACGTTATCTCGGCTGCAGTGGGAATGCAAACAGTATGGTGCGAATTTGCGGCAATCTTAGTTAAGGGGTTACCATGAGAAGTTAAATACCCGAAACTACTTCACGACCTCGGAAAAAATGTGCTAAACGGGGGCTAGGACCTAGGACAAGGCTAGGATACCCCTTGAATCAGACCCTTCTGATTCTCCCACTTCACTTACAGGCAGCGTATTTAATGTCTGTTACTTAAGAAAAAGAAACAAGAACATCGTCATCCTCTTTGATTCATTCTCTTCAACCCATGGGCCATTGGTACCAGACACTACAGCATGCAAACATTGACAGGAGTGTGCACCGTTTCTCACTGGCTCTTTTGACTTTGCCCACTTCACATTCATCATGTCCACAGACCGAGAAACAAGCTTATCTGCAGTTGTTGCACTCGAGCTGAACTTTGCAGAAGCAGGAGAAAATGTCTTGAAGTCGTGTTCTCGTCTCATCAAACAGAATAGGTATCCAGATATTTCCCAACAGCAGTCACAGGTGAAAGTGCTGCTGCTTTGTTATTGTTGTGTGAGCGATGGGCACGGGCTCTATTCAAATGCTAATTTGTCTTTGAACAAAGTTGTACAGCTGTACCATTAGGTGCTTTCACTGTATTTGTCCTGTATTTCCAGTTTTTTTTTTTTTTTTTTTATCTGAACACATCACAGACATTACACTTGAATAATGTACAGTACAGCATCAGAGTCATTTCTTCTTCAAAGTCATACAGATTCACAGTTAATTGTATATTCAACTGACTGGAGCTGCTGCAGTAATTTAAAGTTCTGGTCTTGCCTTATTACGCTTTTGCAATTAGCTATGATGGCTATGCTAATGATTTCCGTCTGCTTGGCAACTCTGTTTTTGGTTCCCTACAGAGTTCATGTGTCTGGGGAAAGTGAACAGAGATCAGGATGTTGGGCTTAGTCTTGCTCCCGGGATTTGCTTTAACTTTACTTCAAATGAGACTCATTTTGCGCATGAAGTAACCGAGAACAGTGGGTGGCTTCTCCCAGACAAGAGACATGTGTTTGTTTGGCGTTGGGTGGGTGGGTTACATCATCTATCTGTCCGCCTCATGGCCATGCACTCCTCTGTGCGAGACACAAAGACAACTCGCTAAGACCATCATCAGAGGAAATTAGCTCAGTAGCGTTGAAAGCGCTCGCTTCTCACAATAGCCAGTGGCCATGCTAAATCATTAGCCTGTCACTTTGTCGGGGTTGAGTCCAATTATTCTCTCAATCCGCCTCCAAACCAAATTGCATTATTTCAATTATATCCACTGCATGACATATTGTCGCGGTGAGGGTGTATGAGATGGGGGGGGGGGAGGAGGGGATGAATAAAAAGAAGGAGATGGAAGGGGGAAATAATGTTGCTGGCGTTACCAAGCACCAGAAAATCTCTCACTGCTTGCTAGCCATCTCTTTAAAAGGACATATCAATTGTGTTCTCTGTTGTAATGGACGCTTGTATTTATGACATAAACATCCCTCCTAATCCCTCTTTCGGCCAACTTTTTTTTCCTCGCCGTTTAAGACACCTCCATGTCAGACTTTGTTAAAGGACCTATTTCCTGTCATGAGGCTTCTTCACACTTCTCCTTCTCTCTTTCTCATCGCTCACGCTGCGCCTGCCTCGCTGTCCCCGTGTCTTTCTTTCACAGTCTCTCGCGACACTTTTTGCTGCCGCAGCACTCCTCTCATCAGGCTGTCAGGGCTAATCATGATGCTGCTAATCATTGTGCATCAGATCATTATCCAGGCCTTCCACTCTGATGAGGTCCGAGGTGTGATACAGTGTGACGCTGTCAAACCCGCCGCCGGGTTTGTTTGTGGCACCTGCTTGAACTGGAGACCAGAGTTCCTGCCAAGAGACACAGCATTGCCACTGGGGTGTGAGAGCATTATACTGAGGTGTTCAGCAGTTACACTCACTGACTTCACACTGCTGCTTTCCAATCTTGTGCTTGAACCGTATATTGGCTCCAACTTGCAAAGGGTAGACTCAGAAAACAATGTCCCTCCTTGCTGAGTATAAGATTAGCAACATCATTTCAAATGTGAGAAGAGCTCATATTTGCAGGAACAGCTTTACCATTCAGTTTATTCTCCAAGAGCTAGTTACCCTTTTATAACCACTGTTCAGGGTAGTCAAGGCTGTTATTTAGCTGAAGCTCTGGATTATACAACTGTGTGCATTGTTTGTAAGTGTGTCCTTGTGTGTGCGGCGGTATCTGTCTGCAGTGAGGGACCTTGGACCCAAATGTAATTAGACTTGGTAATGATGTGGCCCGTTTACAGCTTAAGCCCTCTGCTAATGATAAATGCAGTTGACGTATGTAGTCCAGACTACACTTCAAAAAGAGAGTGCAGGACAGGCTCCGTGTCAATTAGTGGGCCAGCAGCGATGTATCATTCATTTAAATCCTGGGCCTGCGCAGGAACCCACTGTTTTGATAGCTGATTAATTACTCTGGAATTTCGCAAAATGCAAAAAACCTCCTTAGTAAGAAGGAACCTTTCCAAAAGATACAGCTCCAACAGATGTGTTTGACAGCTGTTGGATTTTTTTTCTGCTATGTTGGATTTACTTATACTTGCTGATGCACAAAACCTTTTAAATTGATGGTTTAAATTTTAATAAATATGATTTTCCTCTTGGTCACACAGAAATGTCCAAGTGACAGACCTGATAATGGAAAGTGCAATTTAACACTCACTGGAAGAATGCCAGGGACTTGTGGGGGAGTGAGTGATGTTACTACATTACATGTGTACATTATCCAGGATCTTGACCACCTGCTCTGCCTGCCTGCTCGCAATGCTGTCAGGGGTCAATGTGCAGACCTCCACTTAAACTTCTTGGAATCTGACTCAAATGTATGTCCCCCCTTATTAATCCCCCCAGTGTATGTGTGCAGAAATGTGTGCATATACATGTGCATCTGTGTAGCCAGGATCCTGTATATGGCTGTGTGTGTGTGTGTGTGTGTGTGTGTGTGTGTGTGTGTGTGTGAAGATGCTGGTCTGGCTCTCCAGGGGGCCGGATGGTGGGATCGTCGGGGCTAGGCGCGTGGTGATGTGACAGCACTGGGGCAGAGCAGGGCAAGGCAGTGCAACTCCATCTGTGGCCCTTCTGTTCCTCCACTACCTGACCTTTGACTGTCTTTAGGTGTTACATGACAAGGATATCTGAGCCATGGCCCTTTAGGGCTGCTAGTGCGGCAGATATACACCAAGGTTAGTTGGGTAGTAAGAATCTGCGTAGGGTGGCTTCAGAATAAATCCAACCTTCTGCCAAAGGTCAAATGTCTGTTGAATTCTAGATGTGAGAAAGGATTTTGTACAGGCTTTGATTCATACTTGACGCTTTCCTAGTGAGAGAAAACTATCTGTTCGCAGTGCTAATTTGGGTGCAATATCCCAAAGTCAGCCAATCCATGGAGGACAGGAGAAAGAGAAAATTAAGCATCTGCTTCATTTCCCTAACTGGCCGTATCCAGACTCATTAACAAGAACTATGCTCATACAGCGAGGCTCTATGGAAGCTAAGGTCTTTATAGAAACATGCACACAGCCATTTAAGGAAGTAGAGCACACAGCAAACCATAAAAATCACAGCTCACCAACATTTGTAGAGTCACAGAATTAGAATGATTATCTCAAAGGGAAAGTCTCAGAATGACACAAGATTAGTGACAACCGATCACATTAACTTGAAGGCACCCTTAAGGTACTGATGTTTTATTGCTGCTGACATCTTTCCAATGATTATGAACATCCCCATTAACCTGATGGTGAGATGCAAGATTTCTTGGTCACTGTAAGAGCTGAGCTCATAACAAATATGGAAGCTGTGGAGTCACAGAACAGATGGGGAATAAAGACTGTTTATAGCCACGGGAACGGGAAGGTTTTCAGTTAAAGAGGTTAGAGAGAAACACAGGAATCAATTAGCTTTGGATGGGGCTAACTTCTTAAAATTCATTAGTGACAGCCTAATTAAAGAAGAACAATGGGCTGATAATTACATCTGCAATAATTAATACACTTATTGCAACAATAGGAGTGTTGAGAACACAATCATCAGCTAATAGCCTATTACTGAGTTGATACAATCAGCAATTCTGTAATGAGAGACGACGATTACAGAGGCAGAAAACTTGGGCCCAGTGTAAGGAAGGATATAGGCCCTCTTTAAAGGATGGGTTCACCCATATGAACACTAAAAGAGGTTTTCCTTGCTGTAATCATTACTTCATGCCATGTGGCTACTTCAAATACACTTTGAAGCTAACTGATAGGTCAGACACAGTCCTCACTCCTCGCTTGTCACTACAGTGCTTATGAAAATATCAAAGCTTTCATCACAAAACTCATGTTTTGTCCACCTCTCTGAGAAATAAAACTTGCGGGAAGCAGTTCTTTTGTGGAGAAGGGCACAGCAATTAGTAATGAGAAATATGTTATATGTTGTGGCAAATGAGGAGCCATACTAAGGTTTTAACTGCCACTTTCCTCAGAGCAAATGGGGCCCAGCTGTCTGAGAAAAACAGTTCTCGGGTGTCTGGTATCAAGTGTTAGAAAAGAAAACTGTAAAATTGTTCATGTTGAAAAGTGCAGTTGTACAGTTGTTTGAACAGTTTTGAACAGTTGTGGTACGCTTGAAGTGGCCCTCTAGTGACAAGACTGCATGCTCAGTGGCCATCAAGTAATTTGAATTTGAGACCCCTGGTACAGTCCCTTTTCATTAAACCTACCACCAGAGCACTTAATGGCAATCAGCCATTAAGTGCCATTTCAAGTGCCAGCCATTTCATACTATAGCCATGGCACAGGCCTTTCCAACTCATTGAATCTACATCAAACTAGCAAAAGATCAAGGTGCAAACACAACTTGGCCTTTAAAGGAGATGGAAGATGGCACTGTGATTGGTTCAGTTCATGTTATGACCAAAATGTACCTATGAATAATTTGCTAACCCCATCTGCACTGTGTGCTCTGCTTTACCCCAACTATATGCACTGTCTAAATAGACTAGGATACCCCTCAAAAACCATGTTGAAATACCCATGTATTTGAGCCATCTTCAGTCTTCAGTATCAATCGCAAGTTAATTCGATTTTTTATTGAGTCAGTTTAGACATTTTCACTGGGACGGCAACTTTAATGTTAAAAAAAAAAATAAGACTGGATATTATTGTCATGGTGGCTGACAGATCACTGGTGAGCAACAACTGTCCTTCGCCAGGTCTTAAGAGGGGCAACATCAATTTTAGGTAGCCAAGACCTCTCTCCAATGCATTTGACTCGCTCCCATTAGGTCAGAGGCACAGGGTTCCCAGGGCAAACTGCAGTATTTAAATTTTCTTTTATACATATTGCAATACATCTGCTTTTACTACCGTTAAGTGTTATTATCGTAATGTACAAGCGAAATTTCATTTCTTATCTGGTCTTTGCTGCAAACCGAATTTGCCCTAACAAGGACAAGGAAGTGAAGTGAACAAGAATCTGAACAGAGCTACACAGTTAAATGCACCCAATGAGATGTTCACAAATAAGATAGGAGAAATGAGAAAAAGCTTGAAAGAGCTTTGGGATTGTCTGTTAAAGGAAACAAGATTTTCTGACAGCTTCACCCTTTCTGTCCTTTGATGATGGACAAGGTGATTTAGAACTCCGTGGGGACGTGAAGATACCAAAACCTTGAGTTAGGGCTCTATATACATGATTGACTGTACACCTTCTGGGTGGCATAACCATCCTAGAAGAACTGTCAGCTGCTGTAGGTCCCTGTCAACATGAGGAAACGTCCATCACACCCATGAGGTACCGTGGGGTTGACGTTGGTCAGATATCTCAGGAGACCTCCGTCATTCTTGGCTGCAGGTAAGTCATCTTATTGCTCTTTCAGCTGAACACTGGATCACGTCTGCAGGAGTGACATATTTTTTTTTACAGATGGTTATAGCAGGTGGAATTTGTGCTGGGTTTCAACAGTTTCCAATTATTTATTGAGTTCTTGGGAGGGCTACGATTACATTTGGATCACAGACTGGACCTTTAAGAGTATAGATTTGATGTTAATGATGTTAAGACTCAGAGCTGAACCCAGATTTATGATTCAGGAGGAAAAGTATGAAAAGACATTCATTTAATGAAATAGCACCAAAAAACACTGTAATGAGGATCCCACAAATGATAAGATCAGGTATCAAAATAACACAAGCAAGACTATTCTAGGGCAAAAAACACTCTTTCAAGGAAAACTACAAAAGGCAAGACAAAGTAATACAAAAACTGACTTGAAAAGAGGCATGGGATGGCATTGGTGCGAAGGGTAAACTAGACAAGATGAAATGGCATAGGACAAGGGGAGACACAGACTATATACACACACAAGGTAATGGGAAACAGGTGGAAACAATCAGGGTGGGGCAGTCAATCAGACCAAAGGGAGCACACAAAGGAAAGGAGCAAGTTATTTGAAAAAAAAGGGAGAAAAGAATGTTAAAATAAGAAATCCTGAGACAGACAAGACAAAACATGAACAGAACTTAAGATGACTTTTTGGACGTGACAAATGTGTCTGGGAGTAAGATTAAACAAAATACCAAACCTTCTAAATTGATCATTGCAAAAAATATATTGCTTAGTAGTATGGTACCTGATTTTTAAAAACTCTATGACCAATATGAAAAATCACACGTTTGTATTGGTTTTATATTTAAAAAAGAGTCCTATCATTCCATTCCATTCTGCAGCATCCATCAAGCTGGTAATATAGACCCATGAGAGGAGGGTCCTTTTTAATTGATTGTAGTATGCTTGGCAGGTAGTGTACAGAAAACCCTGGGCCATGATCAAGGGAACTATAACTGCTCATTAGCTAGCTTAATAGCATAAAATGTCCACAGGGAAAGTCATAAACTGTCATCTCATTATTACCCTTGCACACCTATGCTTGTGTGAAATGTCCACAGCAGTGTAAATGCAACGAAAGCCCAAGAGATCAGACTGTCTGCGCTGCACTCAGCTGCTCTGACAGATTTCAACATGTGAACGATTGTCCTTGGGCAAACCTCCAGTGGGTTTGGGATATGTGGCTATATATGATGTAAGCTGCCTTTGTCCTTGGGAGAATTTGAAGGTTTATTCGCAAGCAAATGTGACAGGAAATCCTGTCACGTTTGCTTAAGATTGCTTGGGATTTCTAACTCTGATGTAGTTTTGAACATTCAAACAGTAAACCTGTCAAAAAACAAGACCCTTTGAAATAAAATTATCAAAATCTATATACAGTATATGAATTACAGGAAATACCTAAAGAATTTAAAAATTCAAAATTCAACAAAATTAATTAGTCTTTTTTGATTTTTTGATGGCAACTTTTAAGTAGGGAAATAATTGTTCCAGTCTTTTAAAATCAAGTATTTTGAAGAGGTGATTGAATATGATGTTTTGGTGTTTATAGTGATGAAGGTGAGACAGCCAGACTAGAGAAGCAACATGTTTTTTTAACTTTACAAGGACTTAAGGAACCGCTTGTGTATAGCGTATATAGGTCATGGTGGAAAAAAATGATTGATACATTAACAATAAATACTTTCTAGCTGCCCTGATCCTTTCCTCTCTGTTGGGCTGGGTTTTCCATGTGGTTGGATTCAATAACACAGGTCTGTTATTGTTTTTTCAATCACAGTTACTGTCTCAAAGGTTTTTACAGATCAGTGCTGAGTGAAGAATATAAACTACCAAAAGAGATATATAATACAACATGGCAGTGGCAGAGAACAAGAAATATATATATATAAAATAGTCTCTGACGTTTTCCCAGCACAATCGTCTCCTGAACAACATTCGAGCATAATGATCGATCTGGCACAAGAAAGGACTTTTGTACATGTCAGTGAGGGCAGCATCTGACATCTGGGAGAGAGAAAAAGTAAACAGCACAAGCAAGCAGACACTTTCAGTCCTGTGCTTACTCACCCACTCACAAACTGCTGGCAATCAGTAGAAATAAAGCAGTAAAACAATGCTTACTGTCAAAGGGGATCACATGGATGCTTTCTTTTTGAATTATGGAGGATTCTGTGCTGCCAAGGAAGTCCAAGGTGAAGCGTACCTAAAGTTCAGTTTATTTTCCTTTCCTTCAATCCTTATTTGAAGCATCAATGCTATTCACTGCACTGAAAAACTAGAAGTCATTACTTATGTCGATATCTTGTGCATCACTGCAGGAAGCAATGGGAGGCAGTGGACTGAGTCATGGCTAGATTGGACTCTGTATCTGTCAGTCCGTCTGTCTAGAAGACAGGTATATTGACTTTCATTCATAGGACATATCTCGCCATTTGCTCAGGGTAAATGTTAGAGCTATCACTATGCTTGACTGATGCCATAGATCTCTCTCAATCTAAAGTAAATATTCCTCTCATGAGCAGCCCTGGTTACTGTATGTAGCAAATGGCTGTCAGTGGGACATTCACATCTCTATTTCGACGTGCAGGCCATGACACAGATAGCCCCACTGCTATTTACACCTACTCACATCCCTCATGCTGTATCCAGCTTGGCCTGCTCCACCCCTGGCTCCACCCCTGGCTCAGTCAGTATGTTTACATGCACAGTGAAGTTGAGCAATGTTATAGCTTGATTAGTCCTTCACCTCCAACTGCTGTCCTTATCCCAGTCTACATGTGCGGGAGGTAAATAAATTTATTGATGGAATCATGTCACCTCTGCTACAATAGGTGGTGACATGCACTCTTTCTGCTTGCTAGTATTGGACTGTTGACCAGTTGACAACAAAAAATTGCAAGGTACCATCCCAGAGGTAAAGTGGTACGATGGATAATCTTATACCTAGCATACTCCAGGTAGGAGCTTTGCATGGACCTCTAGATTCCAGTTGAGCTAACAGGGTGTCATGTAAACATACTGAGTTTGTCCATGAAAGTGCAATATCAGCTGGGGAGCTATGGTTTTATGGCAAAGCTGTGGTTAAGGTTTAGGTTCAAGGAACAAAACATGAAAAGGGAATAACAGTCTCCTGCAGTAAAGCCTACTTTTTGCAAGTTTGGGTCTATCCATTCCCAATCAATCCCCTTCAAATATGGAAAGTTGTCTCCTTATACAGACGTCATTTTATCTGTGCCACTTGACAAGTTCTTTGAAAGTCATACACACATGTATGATGTATATATATATACACATAGTGTAGGGGTGTCAAACTCAATTTCATCCTGGGCCACATCAGCATTGTGGTTTCCTACAAAAGGCTGGATGTGAAGACTATAATGTATCTATATGTTATCATCTTCCATAATTGCCTCTGCATTCATAATTACTGCATAATGAATTAATTAGTGATGATAATTTGACAAGAATTTAAAAAATGCACCCATATAGAAATTAATGTTATAGTGTTGATATGATTTTAGCATCTAGTTAATAAAAATCCTGCAGTAAAACATGCAAACACATTTTGAGATTCATAAAAGAATATGCTGATAACTCCTGATTATAATTTTATTTGAATGTTTCATGTACTTTTGAAGATTGAGTCTTTGGTTTTGCTTTGCTATGTGATGATTAAACATTCTGCAGGGAAACAATAAGAAAGTCATGACAGATGTTTGTAATTCAACAAAGACAAATATGGAAAAAAAATAAAAATGTTCCTGTTTCAAGCAACCTTCGTAGTCAATCTAGTATAGATTTCAGAATTTAAAAGGTGCACCTAAATGCACCATGCAGGTTTTTGCAGTTTATAGTCAGCACTTGACTTTATTTATGCAGTCTAAGCACTTGACACATAAAATTACACATATGCTCTCTTGGATCGGCAGATTATAACATGCTTTAGCATTATACAGAGCTGTTTTCATCATTCAAAGTACCAAAGGGTGGTGAAGTTAATACCGGTTTCCTATATGATGGTGCCTTGAAACTACATTTAGTCATCCCTTTTTGCAGTAAAAAATAAAGGCAATAAAATATTAGAAATTTTATTTTTTGTGTCAGTGTGTTGGCGGTTGTGCTTGAATGACAGCAGCTGCCAGCAGGCTGCCAGACACTGCAAGGACAGTGTGGTGCGGGAAGGGTGGACTTTTCACAGCTTGTTCAACAAACTAATGTGCAAGGTACATGTTTTTTATGTTCATAAGTTAGATAATAAGGAGACATTAGCAATAAATTAATGGCATTTCTTGAAATAATAATAGATAACCTTAATGAAACAGAAGATGATCAATTTCATATATATATATATATATATATATATATATATATATATATATATATATATATATATATATATGTACTTATGTACGTATGGGCATCCTCACTAGATGCCCAAGCCACCTCAGCTGGCTCCTTTCATGGTTCTACTCTGAGCTTCTCGTGAATGACCAAGCTTCTCACCCTATCGCTAAGGGAGAGACCAGCCACCCTGCGAAGGAAACTCATTTCGGCCGCTTGTGTTTGCGATCCCGTTGTTGCGGTTACTACCCAAAGCTTGTGACCATAGGTGAGTGTAGGAATATAGATTGACTGGTAAATCAAGAGCTTCACCTTTCAGCTCAGCTCCATTTTCACCATGACGGATGTATATATATATTTTTCCCGATATACATGATACCTAGTCTTGTGTAGTTGCACTGTATAATTCATTGAAGAACATGTGTCTCATGCAATAATTGAGGTGAACCATAAGAAAAAAAACCCAGAGAAGACAGAAATAAAAAACAAGTTGTAAAATAATGATTTTGTTTAAATGGCACTTGAGAGTATTGAAAGGATCTCATCTCTTCATTTCACATTAAATTACACATTTAACTAGAGCAAAACCATTGATTTGCTTTGAGATCAGCCATAAATTATGGATGAGGAACAATTTCTCTTTTTAAGAAAAGACTTCTAAAAACCTATATGCTTATAGTGACCAGACGTCCTGAAATCTAAGCTGTTTCCCCAAATCCGGCATAATATGTCCTGAAAATTACACTCAAACAGAATACTGAGTAGTTAGTTTCTGATAAGCATTAAAAGCAGATCATAAAGAGGTGGATTTGACTGCTTGCTGCCCTTGACTGCTGCTGAGAGGCTGCACGCAGTCCTGGCTACATTCATTTTATTTTTTAAATTTTTTGACGTCCTATAATTATGCATGAATATATTCATTCATTTTAATTTACATGGCTGCTGTACCAGAACCCCAAACACACCGCTAAAAACGTCTGTGCAGGTACAGGGAGGAGTGCGTGGTGAATGGACCACCAATGGATCGCTAAAGCCCCCATACACTTCTCTGGATAATAACAACCTTGGTAAATGCACCTTCTAGTATGAAATTACAATGTGCTGTATAGGCATATCACAGCATATACTGTACATCCTATATATAAAAATTGAGAAATCGATGTTGCTGCTGTGCATAATGCTCTATGTTTATGACATCTTAATTAGCAAGATCTGCACTCAATTACAGAAGTACGAGTGTATGACAAACTCCCTAAGTCACCAGAGTCTAAGGAGACTTGGTTCTAATGGCTGTTGACTATTTCTCATTCTGTGGCTGGTCCCACTGCGGTCCTGAGAGTTGCTTTCCCCATGTGCACGCTCTCAGCTCAGGCCATGACCCTGTCAAGCTTAACCACCTGGGAGATTAAACAATGGGGTTTGGCAGTGGTTTGGCAACAATGGGAGTACTGGAGACTCTTGAGGGAAAGTGTAGTTGTGTATAATGTCCAAAAGTGTGTGTGTGTCTTGTGTGTACATGCACCTGAAAATACAACACTTTTGTTATTACGCTAATTTTTATGAGAAGAAATAAAAAATCTAAGATTTTTTCTTTGCACTTACACAACTTAAATTTCTCAAATTTTGTCCACAAATTAGTTTACATTTCTGTTAATGTGGACCTCTCACTTTCCAAGAAAATCCATCCACCTGACAGGTGTGGCATATCAAGACCCTGATTAACCAGCATGATTATTGCACAGGTGGGAATTAGGTAGTAATAATAATCTATAAAAATGTGCAGTTTTGCTGTGAAAAAAAGACATGTATTAGGCACAAAACTATGGCTTTCACAAGTCTTGGCTTCAGATATCCATCTTTTGTGGGCAGAAAACCAGTCAGGTATCTGGCATCAGTATCAGTTTTGTCACACAACATGATGCCACAGATGCCCTAAGATGTGAGGGAGCATGCAGTTGGCATGCTGACTGCGGTAATATCCGCCGGAGTTGTTGCCCGTGAATTGAATGTTCATTTCACTACAATAAGCCTTCTCCAATATTGTTTCCAAGGATTTGGCAGTACATTCAAATGACCTCACAACCCCAGACTGTGTTACACCAAAAGATTCAATATTTTTTTAAATCAATTCAGAGAATTTGTGCATATAACATTTTTTTTGTCATTTTAACTACTGAAAAATAAGAGCAAAATCAAAAGTGTTGCCTTCATATGTTTCGTTCATGCAGATTGCATGCACGATATATGCAGTAAGGCATTGAGATGCAATTGTATCTGCATGCATTTCTGTACATTCTGCATAGGGATAATCACGCTCTACAATGCAATCCAATGCAGCACCACCACCACCTCCACATACTACAACCTCATAAATGTCCACAATGTGGATTTAACACCTCAACACCCCTGCCTGTGGTAGAGGTATATTCATTCAATATCCGTCAGTTAGACCACGGCTGAAAATTAGATAATAAATGCTAGGATTTCCTCATATTATAAAGATGACTCTATTATTGTATCTGGACTCAGCAGGCGTAAACATAATAAATACAATATACATGAAGGTGAGCTGAATATTATCGTATAATATTATATTATTAGTACTACATCATGTTATAATGACAGTATAGCAATGGGCCAATCAGATTCCGTTTATAAAAGTAAAACTTGTGATTGAGAACGTTGTGTTATTTGGAACCTTTGGAGCCAGGGGGAAGGCTTTTTGTATCCCCGCACCTCCTCTCCTCCAATCTGGCAGCTCCAGTGATTAATGTTCTGCCCTCATCTTTTTTCTCTCTTGTTGTTTGGGTCTGTCATCGAGTGTTCTTAGCTTCCAAGTTCACAGTATATCTAGAGTGTCGTTTGGTTTGACCCAATCGTCACCTCCCTACGATAATATTCTGGTCAACACGTATTGATCTATAAAGGTGCAAAGTGCAATTACTCAATGCGAGCAATAATGAAACATCAGAGGCGTTGATTAAATTCCAGTCACTCCCCCGTCAGTGACTTTCTCAAAAGGCTATCTATCCAAAGACTTCTTTAATCTGATCACTTCATGTGGATCACAAGTGGGTTTTCCTTCCTCTCTGAACCCCCACTATTCATGTTGTATTAATGTCATATGCTGTCGAGTTGGGCTCTCCTAAATGACTTACCAAGTCATCCCTTTCCTTGTCACAAATCAAATTAGCCAAGGCTGTGATTAATCATCAGGCGGAGCACCCTCTGAAAGGGGGCTGACACCTTATTAATTTCCTTAATTACATCTTGTATTAGGTTTCAGAATCGTCCCATCTAATTATGCCGCCTTTGACTCTCAACTCTTTCAACCTGGCTACACAAATTATTTGTGCAACCAGGGGTATTTAAATGGATTTCATTAAATATAGGCGAGAGTGATTAATGTAATAAAGATGTGTGTGTGTGTGTGTTTGTGTGTGTGTGTGTGGGTGGGAGGCAGGTGCGACTTGGGATTCAGCTCTTTGCTACAAAACATAAAGGATACACTTGAAATTGGGGTTAGGCACAGTGGTTGAAAAAAAAAACATTACGTCATCTGGTGAATTTTGAGTTAATTTATATTACCAGGAATTACAGATAACTAATGCTCTGCCGGAGTAAATTAAATAAAAAACAAACCAATCCATCTGTTTTACACTCATGCTTTATCTTATGCGTTAGGGTCTTTACACCATGATAGTATATTATGTTTTTAAATGTAGCGTGGCATCTTAAAAGGGTGTAATTTCATTGTCTCTTCTCAGCAATATCCTCATATTGCTATTTAGCATGCAGTATCTGACTGCTGCAGCACAGGACTGAGCTTCTGGGTAGCGAAAAATTATGAATCAGCCAAATGAGCAACACATTTCAAATGAGCTTGTGGATAGGCTCGCAGAGCTTTGCTGCCACTGTCATTATTTGTGTTTAGAAGGCAATTCTGGAGGTGCTGAAATGAAAAAAGAGGGATTATGTGGCTGAGTGCACACACCCTGCCTATGAATCATAGGAGAAGGACTGTGCTGTTTAATCGATGACACAGGCCAGACATTCATTTATGAAGTTGTTCATATGGGCAGTGAGTTTAAATAGTTTTGCTCTGAGCACTTCAGGAAAATGCACTGTTAGTGTTATATGAAATGAGAGCAGTGGCAGGGGACATCGCAGAATTTGGCCTGCAGCGTAAATGTATCTAGGGATCACACTTTCTCTGCTCTCTAGTAGAACCTTTCAAAGTAAAGCTTTGCTATACTGCAACTACTCGACCCATGTAAAATGTAAAACGTATGGAACTACTTTCTTATACTGCATGACATTATTGAGGGATAGTTTTTAAACATGCTTTTATTGTGACGCACATTCTGATATGTAATCAATTACATGTCATGACGGGGTAAATTTGAGGGAGCAGCTCAATATATAGGTGGTTAGGCAGAGTTGAAAGGTGCTAACCTCTGACCTTTACTGGGCCACACTGACATAAAACATTATGTTATGTTTTTTGTAATATATTTCTTATTGATTTTTTTTTCCAGTTTTAAACACAGAGATGTGACAGGCATACAATAGAGAAAAACAATGTAAAAATAGAGGTATAATAACATAACATAATGAAAGCAGTAAGTAAGCAGAAAGTAATACAAATATTATTATGGTTAGTATTAATGATAAGTGAAAAATACAAGATAACCCCTTCACTCCTAAACTCCAAGAGGTCCATAAAAATAGTTTATTATTGAGGACATGTTCTTGATAATCCAATGAAATTAAAACATTTTGTCTGGAAGAAAAAAAATAAAATTAATGTTTTGTTTTTTTTCAACATTTGAAATGAACCATGAGTTAGAAACCTGAAGTTGAACTGAACCGTGGATATGGTGAACCATTCAACGCTTAATATTTCAGGTCATGGGATTTCACAAATTCCCCCTGGACAAAACTGAAATGGGTGGTGAGTACCGTTGAATTCCAGCATGCACTCAAAGTAGATCAGGTCCAACCTCAAGATAGAACCGCAATCTTTCTATCACTCTCTCTCTCTCTCTCTCTCTCTCTCTCTCTCTCTCTCAGTTTCCTCATAGCAGTCAGCACTGCTCTATGTGTGTGTCCAAATAAAAACAAGTATCCACAAGTAATGGTAAATTTTTTCTCTATAATAAAATGTATAATTGTCAGTTTTACTAAGCAAACAGCTCCACTGTGCTGAAAAAAACAAAACAATACTTTACATAGGTCTAAAATAGATGACTGAGTGAGACGCATATCACTGACAATCAAACATAATCGAAAGAAATTAAAGAAACGTATAAAACTCACCACTGTTCTTCACATCTTCCCTAGAACCTCTCTCTGTCTGTCATTTTGTGCTATGAAGTCCTTAGCAGTTCAGTACAGAAAAACATTCAATTTAAGATTATTAAAAAAGATGTGCATACATATATACCCATTATTACAACACTATGTTACATTTGTGCCACATGAATTTAGGGGTAAGATAATAAATCCGCCAAATATGCAGTGGTACAACAGCTTTTCTGATTCTATAACACATCGTGAATGTGTAGACTTCACGACTAAACTATAAAACTTTACAGCTTTGCAAAACAACATCTGGAGCATTGTTTTAATATATATATATAATTTGTTGAAAAAATATAAATTTTCAGCTCAGATATTGTGCAATAGCCACTAAAATTGTGCAGAGAATGATAATATCATATGAGCAGAGATTGTCTACACTTACTACAAATAATTAACCTGTCCTGCAGGGAAAAAGAAAAAAACAAAAACTTGCTTCTTTATGTCAGTACCATTCAAGCTCTGAGTTTTCAGTTTGTGTTTTGACAGCTTCATGTCACCTTCTGGTATTCTGTAGGCCTATTTGTCTACTGTCTGCTGGTAAGAAGGATGAGAAGGAAAGTCAACTTTGTGACAACAGAAATGATGCTAATACATCAGTTGGTTGTCAAAAGTCAACGCTTTTTTTTCTCTGTTGCTTTGCAAAACTGTGTTTGAAGACGCTGGTCTGGTGTAAAATGGTAGCGACAGCGGATATTCTGTTGCTTTAGGCTGAGTGTAACTAGCTGAGAATGTGAAGGTGGTAGCACTTTACTTTATGAAACAATACGGTATAATAACAAGAGGTTCTGGTGGAGTGCATCTATCCAGAGGGGTTTTGCTATTTATCCCGATATCCAAGGGGCAAAGGGGGGTGTTACAGATGTGTGTGTGTGTGTGATTTGTTTGCTGGCAGAGGCAGACTACAGCAACAGTACAGCTGCTTACATAAGCATTTATGATGTTCAGTCCCACTCATAATTGTCTCCTTCTATCACTTTTTCTTTCTCACACACAAATGGACCATTTGTGAACAGCCCCAGGTGTATTGCAGTGACGTGAGTCCAGGCAGGATCACATCCTGACGCACTTGTACAGAGACAGAGACTCCAGTCCTATTAGTTTGGAGCAGGTGGCCTCGTATTACAAATTGTACCATAAATTGACCTTAAATTGAGCAGCTCAATATCAGTGTGGAGGAGACTGTGAAGAAGACAGTGAAAAATAAATTTAACAATGAACAGACAGGTTTCTGAAATAACTGCCTTGTAAGTAAATCTTAGTCTTTGACACATTATTTTTGAACAAAATTGTAATATTGATTATTGTCACACGGTGGCGCAGGGGTCAGCGCTGTTGCCTCACAGCAAGAAGGTCGCAGGTTCAAGACCTCCTTGGTCCTGGGTCTGGGACCTTTCTGTGTGGAGTTTGCATGTTCTCCCCGTGTCTGCGTGGGTTTTCACCGGGTACTCCGGCTTCCTCCCACAGTCCAAAAACATGCTCAGGTTAATTGGCGACTCTAAATTGCCCGTGACCTTCTGGGGTGTATCCCTGCCTCTCGCCGTAACGTGCTGGGATAGGCTCCAGAAGACCCCTGACTGACTGATTATTGTCACTGCATTGTCCGTCATTAAGCTTTTAAAACTTTGCACAACATGCATATAACAGATATGATATTCCAGAATTCCAGAATATCCTATTCACCCAAACAGTTTATGATGCTGTATAGGGTATGCAAATACAACTTTTTGCTATAGCCAAAGTGTTTTTGAAATAGCTCCCTATCTGAAAATATTCAAGGCCCAGAACAAAGCATACCAATTTTCATATGTTTAAGAAAAGGTTAACATTTCACCGCAAATTTGCCAATCATCTGGACTAACTCTTTTGCTGTGGTAGAATTTTTACAATATCTGTTGCCTTTCAGTAGCTAGTCAACCAGGTTGTCCACCAGGTTGTGATTTTTGAAGGTCCTACATATAATATCTTTCCATAATTTTACATTGCATATCTAATTTCCAAAAGAAGAAAGAGGCTGCACTCTGGGTACTAATTAGATTCATGACAGACAAAAAGTGAAGATACTGATTCTTGTGCACCCATGTGTGTTCAGGACTGAACATGCATTTTTTTTTCCAAGCCATTATGCTCATTTTAGCTGAAATTTACCTAGCAGAGTTTCAGGAGCTGGACCATACCTCAACCACACCTCTTCCAGAATTTCATAACCTACAGTTCAGTACATGTACAGTACATACTCCTTCACCTTCGCTTTCCCGATATGCAAAAGAACCAAGAATGAACATTAAATCAAGCAATTAGGTTTAATAGTAAAGAACGCTGAAGGATTGGCTTTGTGTTACTGTAGTTGGTTAGTTCAGTTTTACGCTGTAAGTGGCAGTTTTCCCTCAGATCACATATCAAGTTCCATCCACTTGGCTTCTGCCTGGAGAAGTTGTTGATCTGGTCACTTTAACATGTTGCAGCACATCACAAACAAAACTCCACAGAATGAAACAAGAGAACATATTATGAAGGTACATGCTATGCACAAAGCTGCTGCAACACAAGTAAATGATATGTAATTTTCATTTTTTTGGGATAGCACCAAGGCGCAATGCAGGCGGTTGTAACACAGTCATGTGTGAACTTTTATCTATGGTCTGTCCATCTCATTGCACTCATCAATATGACCTGACAAATGAAAGGCATTGTGATGATGGCTCAGGCAGTAGTATCTCACTTCCAATGTGGATCAATGGCCATCGCCTTGAGACACAGACACCATCCTATTTGGGATGATAGCTTGGGGAAAAACAAGGTGGTGAAGGTAATACAAAATAGAAATACAGTCATAGACAGTCATACCCAGGCACTGTCTTGGGAATAACATATAAATTGATTTCTGCTCCATGCTCATGTTAACATTCAATTCTAGCAGCAAGGTTTGCTATACTGGCTGGTTATATAAAGGACAGTGTTCTGCCAGTTCACATGCTCGTGTGCCCGTTTGCTTGTTGCTAGGTTATGCTGATTCGTTAAAGAGCAGAGGCTATTGTGAGTTATATGAATTTAGGCCATGAATAGCACATTATGGTAATAATCTTCCAGTGTGATAGGCTAAACAAGACTCGGCAAGGAACACCTCCTTATGTTCTTGGCGCTGTAAAGAGTTCAGGCATCATACTTAGATTTCACCTGCCTAAGTGAAATGATAGCGTTGAATCTAAATGAGGCTTGCTTGGCCCTCCGGGGTGACTGTCTTCTCCTAGTCCAAAGAACGTGTCCTTCACAATTCCTGCTTGCCCTTGTGGCTCTTATTTGCATAGCGGTGAATGAGGCAGGCAATTGGCTGAGGTTGGAACTGGGAAAAGCGTATGCATCCTGCACCAATTAGGCAATCACCTTTACCAGGAATCTGCTGAGAGCTACTATAAAAAAAAGTATGTTAATACGCTATTAACACATTCATATCTTGTCAGTGGCATGGTAAGTAAACACTACAGCACTACAATGCCGGTAACACCCAGATTCAATTCACTATTGTGTTTTAAATGTGGAATCTTTTTTTTTCTTCCATTACCAAATGAAAGGGGTGCTCAGAATCTATGTTTAGCAGCTGATTATTCCATTCATTATAAATTATCAATGCAGAAGTCTCTGAACCCCCTCAAGTGGTATCTGACATGTTGCACTGACAGAGAAAAACAACAACGTGTTACGTTTGTTTCAAATTAATTTCCCAAATGTCACAATGTTTCAATTTGAATGGATTTTTTTCCTCTCTCAAACTATCTGACTTGCTGTTGTATATTTTATCGTATTTCATTATTTTCTACAGACTTGGGACATGTCATGGAGGAAAAAAAAAAAAACTAAATAATTCATGCACGCTACTTATTTGTGCTCTCTATTTATTATCCAGTGCCTCCTCCCCTACAGGGCAGCAAATACTTTTTGCACGGTGCTTTTCAGTCAGTTTTAGAAACAATATAAATGTGCCAACAGCTTTGACGGAGCTCAGGGCTGTTACAACTTATCTCCCTGACGTGTAGAAATCTCCTATTTACCATTAGAATGAGACTGATTCTGTCACTGCAAATGATTACGAATTCTGCTGCACATCTGTATGTAAAAACTTGTCATTTTGTATATTAATGGCTATGGGTATTTAATATGGTCAAGACAAAGGTCTAGAAACAAAAAAAAAATCAGTACTGATGTGTTGCCAAAATGCAAAGTTACTCATTGTAAAAACCCCTGCATTTCTGTCTGTTTCAGCTCCCTCAGATCCCCGGTGGGTGGGTCAGGGGATCACCAGCCAAATAGTAACAACTTTGGTCATTGTTTGTCTATGAAATCCAGGCTGATACTAACTCAACAAGTGATTTTGTAAGAGTGTGCCTCTCTGTGCCTATTATGGCTTTTACACTATGTATCGTTTAGACACAGCTACTGGATATTTTTCATTAGCTTTTATTTTGTGTGAGATTTGTTTGGATTGCGATAGACAGAGCGTGAAACTGGTTGTCTCACACCAAACATGTAATGGTTAGCAACCCCAATGAATGTCTTCTTCGTGGTCTCCATGACACTTTCCAGGTTTTTTTATTCTGTTATGTAAATCTCCAGGTTTCCAGGAATTATTGTTCATTGTTTTATACTAGAAATTGTGAGATACTGTATGTTTTAATGTCAAAGCGACAGGGATCAAGGATTCAGTGTCAAAGCTGACAGAGTGAAGGGTAAAAGTTCCCTTCACTCACACAAGAAGTCTTTGAGGGGTGATTTGTAGAGTTTTTTTTCTTTTTTTTTTAACCAAATGTCATGTACTTTTCTGGGTTAATTTGAATTAATTAATTAATTAATTAATTAATTTTGATAACTCTAACATGATATATTTGCATTTTAAAGTCTACAAATGCAACTAAATGTTGTTTTACAGTGCTCTCTCTAGCTGTTTTGGTCTGTCTCATAAGTATATATAAAGAGTCTCTATCCTGATTGGTTGAGATTCACTTGGACGACAGAAAAAAGTGGGTGTGAGGGTGGGGGCAGGTGGTTTGGACCCTCTACAGGTGGAAGGAGCTGCTGCATGACATTACAAAGTCGAGGAAGTAAAAAACAAGCCATGAAACGGTTTCTAAATCCAGGCTGTGTGCATTTCTCTGTTTTTCTAAGAGTTTGATGTATAGGACAGTTTTTATATAGCCCTTATCTTAATGTTAAAGTGGTATTTGCATGATATGAGACCTTTAATCTTTTAATTTATTTATGAACCCATTCCACCTGTCATGTAACTTTGTGGAATGATGTAATAGAGATGGCAGGGGCTGCATGGCTCAGTGGTAAGCTGTGGTAAAACCGCAGAGTCTGGACAAACTGTATGTTTCCAACTTGCACAGATTTTTCAAAAGTCAGGAAGGAGTGTAATCCTTACAATAATAATGAAACAGAGCAGAGATCCTGGATGCAGAATTGTGGGTAATATGGACTGTAGAGCCTACAGAGACAATCGGACTTGATTGAATTTTGTGAAGCTAACTTGCATTATGGCATTGCATTATTTTGTAAGCATATTCATTCTCTTGCCAACAACTCAATCAGCTTTTCCTCCACCTCAGGTCTAATTGTCTCTCACACTACACCATTTTCTCTTCTTTTGTTTATTCATCACTATGTCTCTCTAAAATGACATACACTGTTGTCAGTGCCAGTGGCAAATGTCTCCAACATGTTTAAATGTGTTGAAATGTTTATTGTCAAAATCACAGGATATCTACAAGTAAGTATATAAGTCTGCTGTTTTAGTCTTGATTTCTCCACTTGTACTAGACATGGCATTCATCTGAGAGCAATCGGTCACATGACAAAAGCAAACACACCATTTGGGTATAATATATTGATTAAAACTAGAGGTAAGTTACTGTAGCAGAGAGGGAGACAGATACTGCATGAACCGGGTGCCATGAAAAAACTTCTAGGTCAGTGTGTAGGCAGGACACGATCCACAGTCCAAATGTTATATACAGTGTGTGTGGGCAGGTTTGAACTGGCAGCACACTGCTTTGTCTCTGGATGGCAGCCTGAAGGCCAGGCTGTTGTTGTGAGCTATCCATACAAACTTGGACTGACAACATGATACTTCAACCACTAGAAATTGCAAATTAAAATCTTTTTACATATTAGACATACATATGCACATATTACACTACTCACAATAAAGTAGGCATATTGTTATTTACATGAGTGCTTCCTTTGATATTACTAATGACGAATGAGAAGAAACACCATTTTCACTAATTTAATTTTTTATTACCCCCAAAATGTATGAATCCTCAGTCTCTCACAATATCCCTAATTTATTGAGTTGTGTATATTATTATTATGCTATGTTATTATATATATATATATATATATATATATATATATATATATATATATATATATATATATATATATATATATATTAGAAATACCTTGATAGGTGATAACTTGATGGCAAATTTATGTTGGTGTTATGTTTATTATTATATGTAAGGGATGGTGGATGTAAATTAGACCTGTAGCTAAATCCAGCATCTTTACATCACTACATTGTGTATGTTTATTAATATGCACTGTCCCTTCCAAATAAACAAAAAAATAAGAAAAATAAAAGATAAACAAATTAATAATTACACTCAATATAACCCTTATATGACACAATGTAACGCAACACAATATGACATTTTTTGTACTTTGATTGCAATGCATTTGAGGTTCTATATTCTGGTCAGTCAATATATGGGTTAAAGAAAAAAAAATGTTAAAGAATTGTCCTTTTCAAAACTAATTCAGATGAATCTTTTTCAATAAATCAATGCAGAGGTGAAAAAAAAATTATGTGCAGGAAGTTTTCCTCTACTTTCTTAACGCTGATTTTCAGGGGAATTGAGTCCCTGTACTGCAGAGGAGACAAAGCAAGTGGTGTGTGTTGCCTTCTACTCTCAGTTATGGGGAAAAGGATGCACATCTTGGGTTTCACACGTGAAACACAGAATTCGAAGTGCTTTTTTTAGTCTTCAGGATATGCTCTGTGTAATGGTCCTGTTGTGTGATTGTCCTGTACTGACAAGAGCAGACTGTTCAGACTGTGGTGACCGGAGGGCGTCTGCATCCCCTGTGTGACACCATGGAAAGGTCATGAAAATAAATCATTGAAACTGAGCATTGAGATGTACTGTGAATATTAAAGGTGGAATGCCTTTGTACTATCAGGTTAAACCTATATATCTTTTTAAAAATATACACAGCATGCTTGTACACTCCCCCCAGGCTCAGAAACAACATATTGTCTCTATACTTGCTCCCCTTTCTTTTCCAAATGCAGCTTTTGGTCATTTGCTGTCTCGAGAGTCGGTGTGTTGACATCGGTCTGGCTGTGTAAAGACGCTGCCATGAAAAATGCTCTCTGCGTAATTGTGTTATGTTAGTGCTTTCTAATTACCACCAACACAAATGTATTTAACTAGGGACCGCTATCATTATTCTGCACAACACGAGAGTTAATGCCCTTGTCTGACCTGCATTTCCAGTAAGCTTTCCATAAAACTCACCACTTGTCTGCCTCTGGCACGGATATTTTTACCCTAACCCTAACCATCTCAGCCCTCATGACTAAACCAAACCAATTTGCCCCTCAGGTGGGAGAGACTAAATGCTCTTTGTATGCCAGATGAGGGCATTCAGTCTCTTCCTCCATATCAGCCATAACCAGGCCACAACAGCTGGTGCAGGATGCTCCGATTGATCAGAATCAGTTGATATTCACTATAATGATGTAATCGATGAATTATGAAGTACCAGTTTCAGAACTTGAGTACTTCACCTGTCTGTCTGTCTGCACCCTGTACACACTCAGAGCTCAGCCCCTTGCAAAAACACAGTAGAGACTCCAATTAAGCTAACTATCTAACTCGCACCCACTACTGCCATACCAGCTGCTGTAACAAACCAAAACAATGATTGGTATAATCGTGCAATGGCCGATACGGATGATTGGATGATTGGATGATTGGCTGCAAAAAAAATCTGCTCAGAGCATTCCTGATTTGAAAAAAATGAATGAAGTTTGGGCCCCCCTCAACTGGAATTGCCCCCTTACATTAAACTTACATTAAATACTTGCCCCCTTACATAAACCTTACATTAAATACAAACCAGTATGTGTAATAATAATAATAGTAATAATAAACAACAAACAAACATGCACTGAGATGGTCTTTTGTGCAGTATTGACATTTTGACCATTAAAATTACTGATAGCAATTACTGATAGCAGAATTGATTTTTATCCCTGTGGCAACTGAGTGGTGCAGTAGGTATTACTGTTGCCTTCAGCAGGAAGGTTGCAAGTTCTGTTCTCTGGCTTCCTCCCACAGTCCAAAAACATGCTTAGGTTAATTGGAGACTAAATTGCCCATAGGTATGAGTGTGTGAGTGAATGGTGTTTGTGCCCCATGATTGGCTGGTGACCTGTCTGTGGTATATCCCTGTCACCATAGTACGCTGGGACTGACTCTTAGCAGATCAGTCCCAGTGAGGAATAAGCAATATAGAAAATGAAATGGAATGGATTTGATTATTTTTAAATGACTTTGCTGCCTTTTTCTCCCATTTATCATCTCTCTCACCAAACATAATAATACTGGGTGATTTCAATATCCACATGGACAATATCATTTTGCCGCTCATGCAAAGACTTCACCTCCTGTTTAGAAACGTTTGGCTGTCAGCAACATATCACTTTCCCCACACACTCCAAAGGACATATTCTGGATTTAATTTGCTGCTCTGGTGTCACTCCCTCTGATCTCACAGCCAATGAACTCCCCATAACCAACCACTTTCTTATATCATTTACTGTGAAACTCACTCTCTCCATCTTTAAAAAAGCATGCCTCATCTCATTCTGGAATATAAAGAACATTAACCCTGCCACTCTCACCTCTAGTATCCACTTGTCCTGCCTCCCTGACTTCCAAAATCTATCCACCCCTGACAATCTGGTCTCTCACTACAACAATGGACTTTTTAATATTCTTAATACCCATGCCCCGTTAAAAAACAAATCTGTTTCCTTCACTGTCTCCGCCCGCTGGTTCACCCCCGCTCTCCATCTCATGAAGGCTAAAGGTCGACAACTGGAACGCCTCCACAGGAAAAGGGGTCTCACTATTCACAAGGAAATGTACGACAACCAAATCTCACTTTATAAGGACTCCATCACCAGCACCAAAACACACTACTATTCCGGAATAATCACCGCCAATCAAAGAAAACACTCTTCTCCGTCCTCAACCATATCACCCAACCCCAAAACTCTCTCCCCTCTCACTGCTACATAAAATCCTTCTGCAACTCCATCACAGTCTTATCACTTTCCGCCTAGATTATTGCAACTCTCTCCTCTTTGACCTCCCTCAAAAAACCCTCCATAAACCTCCATAAACTGGTCCAGAATTCAGCTGCCCGCATCATAACCCATACCCCCAACAGCTCCACTGGCTCCCGGTTCAGTTCCACATCCAGTTTAAAGTTCTCCTCCTCAAATTCAAGTCCATCCACAACCTCACTCCTGCATATCTGTCTGATCTCCTCCATGTTCCAACTCCCTCCCACGCCCTCAGATCCTCTTCCTCCATGCACCTGTCTGTCCCCTCCGCCTGTCTCAACACCATCTCATTACCACCCCAACTCAGAAACACTGACTCTTTCACACTTTTCAAATCAAGACTCAAGTCAAAACACATCTGTTCAAGACTGCTTATCCACCATAATGTCTGTCTCTCTGTCTCTTCTGCCTTTTCCTATTTATTATTTTTATTGATACTGTTTTTAAATGTGTTTTAAATGTTTTATGCTGTTTTAAATGTGATGTGTACGGTGACCTTGAGTGTCAGAAAGGCGCCTTCAAATGAAATTAATTATTATTATTATTATTATTTTATTGACTTTTAACAACTGAGTGGATTAGTCATACTGTCCATTGAAAATAAAAAAAAAAGCAAGAAACTGGTTTTCACCACAATAGCAAACAAGATTGCTGAGCAGAAGTCTCAAAAAGTTCATTTCTGATGGATGAGTGTAGGTTTTCTTTTACTTATAACAGCAACTGATTGACTCTTCAGCACCAGAGTTGAAGCGGGGCCTCACGCCACTGACACTCAATTCTTATACTTAACGGGGCAGTCTGCCTTTTCACACACTAAAACCCTGCCCCCCGCCACCACTCTGATTGACCTAGTGCTTTTGGAAATGTCAAGCCCCCTCAGAGAGTTGGTTGGAGAAACAGAAGTCAACTTGTCTTTCTCACCACAGTCTTTGGTTGTGTGAACTTTTGTTCTCCTTTCCACGGCTTCCTCGCCTCGATCACCATTTGTTTTGTACTTCTCTTCATATCTACTCTTTTGATTTGTGTTGTTTCTCTTTTGCTCTTTCCTCTTATAGCGCCCTCATTTACAGGAGCAGGAACTGCAGCCATGATTCCGAGTGTTGTTCTCCTTTGCCTTCCATGGAGTAGTTGTGATGAGTAAACTCCAGTGGTTGAAAGAGGGGTTGATCTGTAATGCAGCTACTTCTTGTATTGAATCATTCTGCAGACAGCCTTTGAACAGACTGTTGAAAAGATGATTTCAGATGCACGATTTCTTTTTTTTTTTTGAAAGAGTCCTTGAATTAAGTAAATATGTAGCACTAAATCTTCACAAAAGTTATCTCACTGCACTTATTGGACAAAATAGATGAGGTCTAAGCCATAGTCTGTATTATATTTTCAAATAGAGCAACATTTACCCATGAGTAAGCACTTGGCAATGGTGGAAAAAAAAGCTCCCCTTAAACAGGGAGAAATCTTGAAGAGGCCATCTGCCTCGTCCAAATACTCACTGCTGGTAAACTGGGATTTCTTTCAGGAATGGAATGATTGTTGCAGGATCAACAAGACAAAAGGTACTTTACCATTTACTGAAGTAATCCACAAGCATAAATGTGAACCTGCAGGCTCTTGGTGCAGTTTCAAAAGGTCTGACGATGTCAATTAAAACATTTTCCCATGCATCAGTGTATAATAATAGTAGAGGGGTGGGGTGGCACATTATAAGTTACAACTGACTTATTGTTTTGTCTGTTAGGCCAATCTATCTGCTGCTCCCAGCTCTACATTTGGTGGATGATGAGGATTGAAGTTGAGGCCAACTGTTTTCTTGGCAGGTGCATTTATTCTCTCAGGGGCTGTGTAAAACCCAATAATACATATGATATGTAATGCACACCTGTCTGCAGCAGGGTCTGCAGCTGTATGACTTGTGTGCCCTTACATTTATCTGTTTAGTTTTTGCTTTAACTTATCATTATGAAGTAAATTCTGATTGCACAGTAGTTGTGTTTCTATCAGTGTAGTCTTTTTGCAAAAGGTGGACGGAAATTGCAAAGTTTGAAAAAAAAAAAAAATCACCACAATCAATTCAAGCGCTTTTTGTTTGAGAGCTTTGTCCAAAAAATACTGAAAAATAAAAATATTATTTTATTTTTTTCTCAAGGAAAAGGACAGTAAGAAAGGGACAAGCAGAAATGAAAGAGGGGCCAAGAAGAACGAAAGAGAGGGTCAGGCGATAAATCAATAAAAGCGTGCATTCCTAGCCGCCGCTGTCCTTCATTCACCTGACAGTGAACCTGCCCCTCAGGGATCTTGTAGAACGGTTTGGCATTCACCACACCACAGCCAGCAGGATTAATGCCATCAGGAATCACTTTCTATACAACCTGCTTGGAATCTATTGATGCCATGTGAAGCTGTCAAAGCTTACCTTCCACCACAGTTTTCAGCTTTCCTTAAGTGGGGCTTACCTGCACCAAAATATTCTACCAGACACGCTCTCTCTTCTTACAGAGTGAGGTTGTTTTCCGCCTAAAAATCACATGCTTCATTCAGGCCATAATTTGGCATGGCCCCTTAAGGTGCTGTTACATTTGTGTCTGGCCTGTTTGCAGGATTCAAAAGTTTACCAGCTTGTCTTTCAAACAAAAAACACCTAAAAGATGTCTGCCAGTCCTAATCCATTGCACCTCTGAGGATCCATGTGGAGGGATGCATCAAGTACGAGATAGAGAATGAACCTTTTGACAAAAGCCCTATTTAGACAGCTCTTGTATTACCTGGGGACCTCTAGTAATTTGTCTTAATTGTAGAGGTCAGCTGTGATCTTATTCCCGTGTGAATCTGCCATGTAGTAAAAAGTCTGTGTAGAAAATTCCACCGCAAATAACCCACCATATTTTACTTAACACAGGGGTCATGTGATGTAATATTATTCCTGTGCAAATCACCATCTCTGTGAACTGAGTGTGTTTTCCTTTTTAACAAGGGGTTTTGTTTTGTCCAAGCCTTTCTTCTGCTACTTCCTCTTGCAGGAATAATATGATAGTTTTGACAGCATTTTGGAAGCTGATCTTCACCCAATTACTGCAAACTAATATAACTGCTGCGCAAGTCTGGGGTTTACCTGCAATACTTGTGTTGCAATGCTGTTGTTCATCGTTTGTGATGTGAATCTTCAGAGAAATAAAAAGTGTGCATCCTGGTATTAGTTCATTTATGAAATCCTCCTGTCGTCTCCCCTGTCGGCTGCCAACAGCACTGTCAGCTGAAGAGTTGATCCCTTTGGATGCTAGAGGGGAGATGGTAATGACACTGGTATTTATCTTTTTAAACAGGAGTTTATCAGAATTCACTGCATTTAATACCAGAGCTAAGAGCTCAATGCAGGAAGCAGTTGTGCTGAATTGCACTCTCCTCCATGTCCGTATGTATTTAGGTCATTTAGAGACACAACTGCGGCGCCTCTAGGTATAATGAAGTGGTATGAACCTCTGACAATAAAGACAACCGCAAATGTCAGTTCATCACGTATCAAGTAATATAGATGAACAGTGTTCTTCTGTTTTGGACAGGGATTTTTCTACTTCTGCACAGAGCATGAGTGGCATTCAACTTTAAAATCTGCCTAGAGACTGCATTGTTGTCTGTCAGAATTGTTGCAACTGACTCCGCAGTCTTCAAATGGTCTATGCCAGTTCCAGAGTTTGCACCCTGGATAAGAAGTCAGCACCATTCTACACCGATCCAGATCTTTACTGAGAATCATAGTCAAAATCCATGAAATGAGCAGACCACCTGTCTATGCCAGTGGAGGTATACCCGTTGGTAGTCAGAAGCGTTGTCAGTGCTTGATGATCCATGTATAACAGGAATTTTCTTCCCAAGAGCCACACACACCACTTTTCAACAGCTCAGACACATGCTAGAGCTTCTATTTCCACAATGGAGTATTTCCTCTCTGAGCTGTTGACACCCAACCATGACTTGTTAAAAGCTCTTTTTACGCTCCATCATTTCAGTTGAATGCAGGCTTTTTTTTTTACATACCGTAACAGAGCCCTTAAACTGTAGGTTGAACCATGTAGGCCGCAAAGTGAAACATGAAAAGTCGTTCAGAAATTTAATTCCACTCCAACCTCTACATGATCTTTAGCTCATAAAAAAGAAGAAGTTATGGTAAGCTTACAACAAAAAAGTTCATCGCAAAATCGCCCGACCGCTTTTTATGATAAGGCATTTCATGCAGAACTACTTGTTCAGGGTTTAATAAGATTTTGGTTTGCAAGTGGTTGTGCAAGCGGTCACGTGATTGTGCTACAATAGAGGAGCTGATTTATGACAACAGACCATCAACAAGGTGGCTTCCACGGTTTTATTTAACGTTACGGGTACAGAGGAATTCTCCCAAAAGTCTTTTAAAATGGACCAAATGGATTCTAAACAGTGCTTTGTAGATATTCGCCTCCATGAAGAACAATGAGGCAAATCAACAATAAGATGAACTTTTTGTGTTTGTTGTAAGCTTAACATGACCCTTTTTTTAAGAGCTAAAGATTGTGTAGTTCACAGAGGTTTTTCTTATTTTGTGACCTGCATTCAGCATAGAGCAACCTTCAGATTAATATCATGATCAGCATGTGGGGTTCCACAGATGATAACATTATCCAGGTAGCACTGTATGCCCTGCAATCCACAGAGGATTTTTTAGTCATAATTTATAAAAATGCAGCAGGAACTTAGTCCATCATTTTCTTTGGATAACCTGTACAGGCCTTTAACTTTGATGAAAGCATTAAGACCTCGGATGTCCTCATGCAGTTCCAGTTGATGGTAGGTGCTTTGCAGGTCAAAAGTAGAATACATTACAGATCCATGCAGTTCTGACTGTGAGCGTTAAATTAGTGGAAAGGGATGACTGTCAGGTACAGTACTGGTGCCTTGTGAGGTTCCCTATGTAGATGTTTCTGTTCATATTACTGGTGAAAAAATGAGGAACTCACTCAGAAGAACATGTTTCTTCAATGTTTCTAGCTAAGTAATGAACATTATATGATTAAATTTTTCATTAAATGTAACTAAGTCGTTGTCGCTCATATAGTGCTACCAAATAGTGATTAGCTGGCTGACAATCTATATATATTCATCACCACTTGTTTCTTGAGATTTCTACCAACACAAATTAACCATAGACAGTATAAATAATGAACACAGCCACTATGACATCACCCTTTGGTTTGTCGACTCCTGTCCCATCTTGCTTTTTCTTCACTTGGTTGTTCACATAGATCATGTTGGATCTCATTGTGTGAAGGTTTGCAAATTGTTTTGGATTGTGACATTAGAGAAAACAAGGTAGAAAAACCTAAAACTGTTGCACAAGAGTAGCTATAATAGCTGTGGGCTACTTTGTTGTCAGCTGTATGAAGATTATGTTGACCTTTATTATTAACCTGTTAGTTATGACAGTGCTTACACTGTGTATAATGAAATGTCACTGTCATTTTTCTTATGTCCAGTGATTAAAAGGGTTAATCATGGATTGTCTCAAACGTAAAACTGTCTGATATCATTGCTTTTCGTGACTAATGGGCCTCTGGCAATAATGCCCAAAGTTGCTGAACAGCTATCATTGAGAACAAGTTATAGTGCCATTAATGATTTTGAGATGCTCTTAGTTGTCCAGGTCCAGCTCATTGTAAAGGAGACATTCATGCTCATAATGACTATAATTATTGCCTGCAAAGCCCCCACAGACAAGGAGTGTGCCCTTTATAAAATTATAGGTTGCTATGCAAAATGATTAAAGATTATGAATGTGATAAATAGCACAAGGAAATGCTGTCAAAGAGCAGTGGAAGCTCCCACTGAAGCTGGGCTCAAAATAAAAGACATAAGAAGAAACTTCACAGATGTTCCTCTCTCTAATCTTAAACATGCACGGATTACAAGATTTAACAATAATCACTTTAAACACTGGCCTATAGGATATTGATGAGATTATCATGCCAGTGGCATGGCTGCATAACAAGAAACGGATACAGGATTATTGCTGACATTTCAATTGTCACATGAACATTGAACATTTGTTGTACATTAATATTGTTTGTTTTGAAATGTAGCTGCAGTTTAAAGGCTTTAAAGGTTTTGTTATTAGAAATCTGCAGGAGATGATCAGTATTCAAAGTTAAAAGATGCTATTTTTTATGCTATTTTATTTTTTATGCTATTGTATTTCTGTTTAAATAGTTTGTGGTTAATCTACATAAATTCCATTATTTAACATTTGCATATCCATTCTCACAAGCTGTAATATTAGGAAGAAAAGAAGTGATTAATTGTAATTAATCACAGCAAACTGTATGCTTTGTTTGTTAATTTCTTTTGCCAGAATTATTTATTTTTAACCGCATTTTGCAAATACAAATGTATACAGTCAGTACCTGCTGTTTGCAATTGTTTATTAATCTGCAATACCCAGTGTGTGTATGTGTGTTTGTGTGTAGGCGTATGTTTTACCTGTAGTGTAATACGCATGTTGTATGGTTCTATTTTTCTTATTTCTAACATTGCTAATGAAAATAATATTTCTTCGTTTGAAAAAGAAAATATTGCTTTTGTGTTTTCTGTGTTTGCGCTTTTGGGTCGAACATTGATACCGTCTAAGTTTTCAGACTACAATTCTCCTCCAATTGTCGGGAGTATTGAATCTTGGATAATTCAGCCTAAAACCCCTGTAGCTTGCCTTAACAGCTCATGAAAGCAACCAGTCAAATAACTTATCGGCTAAAAGTTCAGTATTTACTTGAGCTACCCTTGGAAGTTACTAAAACACATTTTATATAAACACTGTCCGGAGTGATCGTCCGCAAACATATGAAAAGGGTTGTCCTTGCTGTCAGCCGTTGATTAGTCATTCAGCGTGATGTGGACATGGCTGTCTCCGTGTCTCAGTGGGAGGGCGGCAGGACTTGATGGATGTCTCTCTTTAGAGATTGCACAGCACTGCAGAGTGGGAGGAGGACCCGGCCCTTGTTATCTATTCATGTTGTGTTCCTTTCTGCTCTGCCTCAAATGAAGCAGGATCTCCCTCCACAGCATGACTCCATCATTTCTGGAAAGAGCTAAGAAGTGCATGAAAGAGAATAAGAAAAAGCACCTCTTCCATTCCTGATCCCCAAGCACCTTTTAAGCAAAAATCCACTTAGAACTTGCATAAGTAGGGAGGGAGAAATCCCTCGACTTTCTACACAAGCGCTGAATTTGAGGATAATCTTCACAGTACGTCGATGCGGGACGCCTGTCTCAAAGACTTCGGGTAACCTCACTAAAAATACACACAGACATATGGTTAAACAGTCAAATGTGCACATATACTGGCATGTATTCATTTAAGGAAACAAAGCAGCACCAAGAAACACACTCTCACACACACAGACGCACACACGCATGCATGCACAAAGTCATTTCTCCCCTCATTTTGCTTTGCACAGACTCAATAAGACTGCAAGACAGTGAATCCTATTAAATGTGAGAAAACAAAGAAGGGAATGGCTCATTGAGGAGGAAAAAAACACGCACACTCTAGCTTCCTCTCCCTTTGCATATTCCTTCATGATTCTGGCAAGACCATTGGGAGATTGATGTGTCTGTCTTTTTCATACCTTCTGTGACTGCTCAGTGAGGCACAGAGTTCCATGAAACTAGCCAAATTCCTAAATGATGAATGTACATTAGTGGCGTCCACCGGGAGGATAAACAGATCGCATATCAGCCGGGAGAGGAGGTAGATATTGAAAATCACGTGGAATTTGACCTGGCACCATATTGGAAATCTTTATTCAGATTGCATGAATGAATTGGATGTGCTGTTCTGATAATTCCTCTCTGTCACCGAGGGAATAGTTTAAATGAAGCACCACAGATTTGTTTGTGTGTTTGCTGTACGTGTGTGTGTTTGTCTGCCCGTAAGTCATTTTCATACCCGCCTTGTGACTTGTTGATTGCTTGTTTACTCAAGCAAAAACTCTGTTTACAATGTTAACGTATCATATGAATGAAGCTCTGAAGATCTTCCACCCACATATTACAGCATATCAAATAGTCATAAGAAGAACATTTTTCAGAATATCAGTTACCATTTGAAGGAATGGGAGACAGCATATCAGTATAGAAAAACATTTTTATTTCTCATAAGGCTGTCCTGTAATGTACTTATATCTACTGGGGGGAAGTTTCTCCATCGTGACTAATATGTTCTCACTGTCATTTTGAGTAAATCAACCGAATACTCTCTATTTCTCTCTCTGGCCGGTGAGAGCGAGCTCTACATATCAAACAGTCAAACATGGTCATCCATGACCACTCTCCACAGCAGAAAGAGACACTAACTGTCCGATTATGGCCCGTGTTTTACTGCAGTTGTTCTATGTCCCTACTTTATCTTGAGTGGAAAGCCCAGGGGTTGTTGTTAGCGCTGCTTTCTTTTGTTGAGGCAGTTCTATACAGTGTTTTTTCCTCATCTTTAAAGAAACTACAAGCATTTTTCTGGCATAAACAGCGACATTGCTGAATGACGAAAGTGACCAATATTTATTTTTATGACTGTTGTCGCTTTTTTCCCAAATGCAAGCATACACTGTAAAGCAGTCCTATACACACCATATTGGGGCGAGAGCCTCTGCATAAGGGGCTGAACAATATTCCACCGTGGGACTCGAGTCTTAAATATACCTCTCAGCTTCTTGGATCTGTCATCTTATATGTCACGTATTTATATATGTATATATACACAAATGATCTTACATACAAAGAAAAAGAAGTGCTCATGAATTTACATTGAGTACGCCCACGGATAAAAGTCAAGTTCCGATGTCCTCATGGAGTATGAAGGTGAGACCATGAGGGCTGACCCTAAAACCTCTCAAAGCTTCTTCATTAACTCGGCTATAGGCTGCTTGTGGTCGCTGTCACTGAAAATCCAGCATTTCTCAGTCAAAATATCCTCCATGTGTTCACCGCAAAGCCGTCCGCCTGGGTTACCAGGCCAAATACAAACGCCTTCCACACAGAAATAAAACAATATCAAGGTAATATTCACCCGCTCGTGCCCTCAGTTCTGCGGATCCCATGTTCAAGACCATGTAAGGTCCTCAAACGGTTTACCTTTTTTGGTGGGCGGAGCAAAGGTCTTCACATAATGTTTTAACAAACTCTAAATAACCCCTGCTAAAGCTGTGTTAGCTTGCAGGGGTGGGGTGCGAGGAGCGTGTGTGTGTGTGTGTGTGTGGGGGGGGGCAACAGAACGAGGAAAACGGAGAGGAGAGCGGGTCGAAAACTGGCCACAGCTGTGCGGAAGAGGAGAGTCACCAACGTGGAGCTCATTGATCAAACAGGGGATTAGTCTGGTTTCAAATCCTCGGCACCACACAAGGAAAAGCTGTTTTATCTGGGTGGATATCCTTTCTGTGGTTCCAGGTAATCCAGTCAGTAGCCAATGGATGTAATAGTTTTAGTCCGTTCGGCGGGAAGAGAGAAAAGGGGGTAGATGAGGGGAAGAGCCTGGCACGCAGCCCTGCACTGGGAGCTCTCTGTTAGGTCCTGGGATGAATCTGCAACACAGAGGAGGAAGAGGAAAGGAGAGAAAACACACATGCACTTAGATAGAACAAAGGCATACAAGTATGCGAGGATTAGACCCCGAGGAGTTGCTCCATTCGCACGTTTCAAAAACAAGGAGAGCCTTTTGAACTGCGGAGGCTTTGTACAGCATCCCCCCCCTCTCACTTCCTGGTGCCTGCTAAAAACAGACAGCTTATACAAATGTACACAATGCTGGAAACAGAGGTGTGTTCGTCATTTATAGGTATACCAGGATATATCCAGAAACCTCTTTGTGCAAAAAAAATTGCCTGTTTTCATGCTGTGTATGTCTGCTTCACAAAATGCTCATATTTGAACTCATATTTTTGACTATCTCAAACCATTTTACCTCCATTTCAATTCTATCCCCAGCTTGACTACCCCCCAACCCCATCCCTTAATTTGCACCTTCATAGCAAGCCAGCCAATCACAGAGGAGGATTTCCTCCAACCCAATAAAACGACTTTGGCTTTGCTAAATAGGATCGGGGCCCCCACTGCAGAGAGTGAGCCGTCTGTCCGTGACTACGGTTCAGGTACGCTTATTCAGCCTCATTTGCAGACCTGGACACGCTACAATAGTACATTGTACAACCTTGAAACTGCTATTGAATGTCCTGCTTTTCAGCATCCTGAAGCTCAACCAGAAGCTTAATAAAAAAAAAAAAAAAACTGTGTGCGTGATGTCTACAACAGTTAAAGTAGTTGAGTTCCTTGCCCTCATATGACCTATATTACACAACAAAAAATAAAGTAATACCAATGTTTCTTGCAATGTTTTTTTTTTTTATATACCGGTTATTATACTTTTGACAGTAAAGAAATCTGAAGCCCGGCGAGCACCATGGGGCCAATTAGCAATCCCATAATCCTGTTCAACAATGAAATGCAGCCATGACATTTCCAGCAGGCTTGGCAGGTGGTAGCCAGGTGTGCGGATTTGATTGTGGAGGGTGCTACTTGGGACTCGCGAGCGTGAGCCGCAGAGTCTCAGAGCTCCGATATGTTTGACATCCTATACGAAAGTCAAGAAGATGTTCTTAACCGTTTTCTGCGTGTGCACCTGCACTCCCCTGCAGCAACGTGCGTTTTTCTGAGATTATACTTCAGAGAACAGTCAGAAGAGCAGGACACTCTCTGGAATTATAATTTAGATTTAATTTAGTGTCAACATTGACCATGTCTGACAGCGTAATGGATTTCAGTTAGTCCACTGGTTGACTGTTTAATTTGACAGAAAACAGCAATTGATTTTAGCAAGTAATTTAGTTGAATTTGGAGCCCCAGGCAACCGAAATGAGATTGTTTTAACCATTGTTTCGATATAAATCAACTTGTTTGAAGAATTGTCTCGAAGCATTCATGATCAGCATTTGCATCACTTGTTTGTTTTTTAGCAGGATTCTTTAGTTTCTATCTCAAAATCATATTAAACATTTTGAATACATATATTGACTTTGTAAAGTTGTAAGTTAGACTATATGTTTTTTTTCACCAGCTCTATTATTATTACAAATAAAATCATTTATAGTTTCATGCAATTTCAGATGCAGATAAATCATTAGCATCTTCTTACTCAAATAATAATTTACATGATTGCACAGTCTTTGTTGGCAGATGTGCTGAATACTTTTTCGGTATGTCTTGTTTGAGGACACAAGCGCTACCAAATTTTAGCATCAGTGGGAAAAAAAAATTGAATTAATTTACATAATTGACAGAGCGTTTTGCTCTTTGAAATCTGGTCTTTTAGGACCAAATGAAATGCTAAGACAGATGTCGTATGAACTGTCTCAGAGCCCCACATTGAGGAAACACTTAGCAGTCCTGACATATTCTCCCTTGCATCATGCCTATTTAAGCAGTCACACGGCAGCTGTTCCTCTGTGTGTTGTAAATATCTGCACAACCTCAGAGCAAAGCGCGTTGATCCCTCCTCCAGGTCCTGTCGCTGTCTTTGTACAATTGTTGGCCCTTTTCTCCCCATGATCCTTAAACAAAGTAATCCTCTGGGCTCATCTTATCTGTCCAGCATTTACATCTGTATAATCTACAACGAGGCATCAAAATGTTGGAGCGGAGAATGACCTCTGCCAGAACAAGAGCAGTAAAAAGTTCCATATTAACGGCTCTCTTTCTACCTCAGATACAAGCCACTAGAGGTTTGTTAGCAGGAGAAGAGGGGTTGTATGCAAATGCTGTCATTTCAACCCACATGCGGTGAATGTGTCTGTGACTAAAAGTGTCCTCTGTGCTTTTTTTTTTGTCCTCTGCCTCTTCAAATGAACAATGCAGCAGGTAGCTGCGGATTGTTTAAGGATTTCCTGCCTATCCCGTCTTTGCTGGCAACTAAGCCGCCTGCATTCTAATTTGCTGCCCACATTAAATCGCAATTTACTTAGATTTCAGTTAGTAAAAGGAGCCAAGGACAATTGCCTTAGCAAATGAATTTAGTGCAAACACAGCCTAGCCTTTCCCCCTTACTCGTTTAGTGCTGAACAAATCAATCATGCCAGCCCAGAAACCTCCTCAAACAGCACTAAAGAGCATCCTCTAAAAACAGAAGACTCCAGACAACAAAATACATCAAGATCCATTTAATGTGACATTGACAATGGGGGAAAAAAAGCAAAGAAAAGTATAAATTAATCAGTATCACACTAGAATTAACTTCTCCATCCTAAACCTGTATAAAAATGTCATGAGCATGACAGTCTTGGCAGCCTTGCTTGCTCCTGGCAGCTTATAACCTAATTTTTCTTTTGTTTTTGAAAAGTCTTTTGTACGGTTATGTGTTTGACTTCATGATGACATTATACAGGACAGAATGAGGAGAAGAAGTGTTGTCAAACACAGGTGTAGAGGTGGAACAGATGATGATTTTTTTTTCCCGGCGCAGTTGAACCGTATGTGGCGGCGCTGCTCCGAGTTCATTTTCGACCACACCGCAGAAGCGTGTGGTCTCCCGGTTCGACAAATTAGATGGCGATGCATATGCTGGCGGGTCACTTTTGCTCTGAAACAGTCTCACAGACGAGCTACATCCTGTCACACTC
Source organism: Lepturacanthus savala (assembly GCA_030544235.1). Taxonomy (NCBI): domain Eukaryota; kingdom Metazoa; phylum Chordata; class Actinopteri; order Scombriformes; family Trichiuridae; genus Lepturacanthus; species Lepturacanthus savala. The sequence goes on from CM060463.1 coordinate 10,646,416, forward strand.
TGTTTGTGATTTCGCTTGAAAAAGTGCCCTCTGCTCCTTTTAATAAGGGACAGGTGGCTCTCTGAACAGCAAGTAAATCATGTCGGAATAGATGGAAGGGAAACACACTGTAAAGTGCGAAAGATGGCGGTGTAAAAGAATTGATCCAATGGGGTTCAATGCCTGGCATTCACAAATGTCGACGTACTGCAGTGCTCTTATATAGTTAAAACAATTACTCTGCATGAATGAGCGGTTATGTTGCAGTGTGAAATAACTGAAAAAAAGTCAATAAATTAATTGAAGGTCTGATTAGGCTTATATTACGCACGTGTGACATTCCCACCTAGACATCGGTGACATATTCATATTCAGTCTAGCACGGGTCATCAAGTGAACATAATTCTTTTCACGATCATCAAAAAGCAGGGGGAGAAGAACGGGTGGGAGAAAAGATGTTTTCATTAAAGCCTCGCTCATTCGGCCTGTCTCTCTTAAGGTGTATAATTGTCTGGAGGGAGCAGAAATTGACTGATCTATTTAGCCAGTGGAGCAGGTAATGCAGATCTATGGCGGGCGAGTGTTTTGGAAGGTGCTCCCCAGCCTGGCTCCCACAAACAAAAGGGCCTGCCTTGACGGCTGCTATAGAACGGGCAATGAACGGCTCCCTCTCTGAAAGACATAAAGAAAGAAAAAGAAGAAACACGGGCGTCAGGCACTGGCTTTGCTTGGCTTCTTTCCATGCCAATTTTTATTACTTTTTTCTTATGAAATATGACGATAAGATCTATGTGCTACAGAACATGTGTGCCTGCCAAATGTGCTTCACTGACACTTTTCAGAGCAAAATGAAAACCTGCAGGTGAAATAAAAATGGATGAAAATTTACCACCCCTCCCCTCCTAAAAAAAGAAAAAAAAAAAAAAGAAAAAAGAACAAAGCCATGTTGTGGGGCTTGCTGGCTTGTGACGGACCAAAAATACAAATGAGGCAATTTGGCCTGAGAGGCAGGTGAATGAGGAATGTTGATTAAAAAAGAGCGCAGAGTGCAGGATAAAAAGGCCTTTCATGTAGCCTGTGGGCTATGCTGTGCGCTGATAGCTGCTTCAACAAGACCCTCAGAGGGGGATCAGGATATCAAGTGGCCCCTGATAAGAAGCCGCGCAACTGAAAGGGAAGAGGCCTGCCCGGGGGTCTCGCGTGCACATGCGAGCGCTCACACGTGCATAAACAAACACATCAAACATGTGCATGCGCGTTCAGTACTAGGAGCGCACACGGAGAGTACCAAGGAGCACGTCACAGATTAGTGCCTAATGGGATTGGCAGGCCGGTGAAAGGCACTGTAATCAAACCCACACAGCGGCTGATAGTGAAAAACAGGACATGGAACAAAGGAGGCAATGAAAGGAAAAGGGACTTATCCTACCATTACACTCAGATCACAGACAGCAGGGCTCTGCTAAGCAGCGGACCTGCCTCTGTGTGTGTGTGTGTGTGCGTTTCTACCATACTTCACAGATTTGTTGCTACAGTATACGCGTGTCTACGCATCTATATGCTGGCTGGTATATTTAAGTAATACACCATTTATACACCCCCCCAAAAAAAAAATCCCCGAAAAACAACTTTTTATTCATGCCTGTACCGCCTCGGCTCTGTGATAAATATTTACAGTGGGTGATGATGCGTTAAGTATTTGTGTCACGCCTGCCTAATCATGCACAGCATGTAAACACACACACGTGATTATTTTCGCACTGAGTATTTGGGTTAATGAGAAGTCATTGAACATGAGTTGGTTCCACTTCTACCGCCCGACACTCAAGTACACACAGTGATGTGGGAGAGACGGGTATAAAAAAAACAACAACAAAAAAACAACAAAAAAACAAAAAAAAAACAAAGAACAGCTTGAGAAAGACTAACCTTTACAGAAGCAAGAATGCAGCTCAATTTCTGTTGACGCATCCTCTGCATTTTGCTTCCGGAAGCTAAAAAGGGGAGTATGGCTGGGTGTTCTGCAAAGAGAGGGTCAAGAGAAAAGGACACGTGTGTATTGGGTAGAAAAGCAGCTTCAGGCCTGACCTTTTGGCCCTCTTCTCTTAAAATTTTGATACAAATTAGAAAAGAATTATGTTTTATTCATATATATGTATCGAAGTTATTTTATTTTTCCCATTAGTGTGCAGGAAAGTACAATCGTGACTGGTGTGTCTCAAAGGAATAAAGCAAAAATATTTTGTCCTAAGTTATATCACTACATTCATCATTTCAAGTTTATCTTTTATAATAATTGTGCAAAGGATTGAACTGAGAATTAGAGATGCATTCTTTAGAGTGAACCAAGCACCTTACCTTGACAGGCTGGCAAGACCCCATTCGATCAACTTCTTTTCAGAAAAATTTAGGCCTGTTGTGGCACAGTGAAAGCTTTATGTCTATCTGCCGCCGTATAAATCTGTAGAACAACCTTGGGGAGCCCTGTGTGGTCTAACCTTCACTGGCTGTTCCCTCTTCCCCTACCATCACATTAGTCTCTGCTTCTATTCAAAGTCATTGTCACCAAGCATTAAGAGAAGACGGGGGGTTTGCTGATCGCGAGCAGGTGGGGGGGCGAGTTAATTAAATGAATACAAATCGGGTGATCAACCTGTCACAGAGTGCTGGACTGCTGACTTTGAGGACTTAACTCCCTTCATTATTTTTGCATGCCGCATTCAGAGTTGGTTTACAGAGCCGAAAGGCAGCGGGGAAGCGCAGTGGCTGTTAACTTTATCTCTGAGAAGAGTGTGGCCTGAAGCAGAGCCCACCTGTTTGTTTACTGCCTGCTTTTATGTTTGTTCTTTACTACCGTGGGCTCTTACTTGCTCACAATGAACTGAACCCGCCTTGTTATACAGATGTGCCGCGTGGAGTATTCACTCTACGCAGTGCACGGTTGATTGTTATGTGACTTGAGATTGGGTAAAAATGAAGCAGGCAGTTTGCAAAATAAAAAAAATATATATATAAAAAATAAAAAAAAGAGCTCTGTTGAAACATTTATTCCAGGTACTCAAACGCGGCTTCTTGCTATTTCTAGCGATTTCTCCATTGCAAGTCCAAGGTTGAAGAGTAAAGTGAAATCTGTCTGGGGACACGCGTGCGATACGTGCTGCAAGTGTGCTCATGCCTCTGTTAAATATGCACGTTCATACGCGGCGCAGGCATACGCATATCCTAAATGCCTGTGTGACACTGCGCTTTGTGTGTGCAGGTTTGTGCATGTGCTGGATGCGTTTGTGCTCTGTGCGTGTGTGATTGAAGTCTCACCCTTGTGGTCTTTATTTTGTTCCCAGAGGAGCACATCCATCCGGAGTTGTCAGGCAGAGTCTTACACTCCTCTCCCTCCAGACACGGCTCCATCTCACACCACCATTTTCCAATTACAATGGATGCTGGGGAAGGTGAGCACAGATAACGTCACAAAGCGGGTTGGTTTTTTGAAATACAGACACAACCCCTACAGGTGCATTCATGTATGCGCGTCTAAATCGCCATTAGAAATGCTGATAACTGCTGACACAAAAGTGGAAGGGGGAAAAAATGTAAATTAAAGAAGAAGGATGAGAAGGAAATGAAACACTAATGTATGGGGAATAATTAAAAACCAACCCTAAATGAGCATTAAAAAGCAACATAAATAATAAAACACAATTAAAGCGTAAGGGGTAGCCAGAGTTTAATATGTAGGCGGAATCATTACAAAAAGTTGAGTACATGCAAAAACCTCCTACACAAACATATTTTGAGTACATATTATACACGGGCACACATACAGTACAGAGGCACACTGCACCCATAGACAATAACCCACACACTATATTATAAGCAGCTCCAGAGGAACACCCAGCCATGGCTCTAAATGAATGTTTTTCCTCCTCTTCAGCCTCAGAGCAATTGTAGCGCTGCTGCATGGGTACTCTGCTGTTGACACTAATGTCTTATACCAACAGGAACTAATCATTATTTTGTTTTGATATAGCTACATCGCATGTAAGGGAGCAATCTCATTTTTAATCAAAACTAATTGCCTCTCATTAACATCCACTGAATTCTTCCTCCAGCTATCTGACAAAAACAAATATGTTCTCATCTTCTCATCAAGATCTCTCTCTCTTTTCCTTGGCTTTCTTTATCTTTTTATCTGTGTCTCTGGGTGTGTGTCTGCATGTGTATGTTCAGAAAATGTGTTTTACGCATTAAAAACACCCGCACCTTGCATGTCATGTCTCTTTGTGCTTTCCAGTTCTTTTCTCAATATGTTTTTAACTGAATTTTAGGTAAAAAAAAAAAAAGAGAACTATAATCTGTAGCAGTATTTATATCGAGTGAGCTAAACATCACTGCTGCAAAAAATAGATTTAAATAGTTTTTGTCCTTTTTCTTGTGAAATCAATCATTCTTTTTGAAATAAATCCTGGCACATACGTCTTTACCATTCTTTCAAAGTCGTGATTCATTTATTAACCATGATGCTTGAGAAAACTTTTCGCTTTTACGAGCGCCTCTATATGACATTTCTGACAGCAAAACTGAAATGTTCAAAAACATTTTTCAGGAGATTTTTCGCTAACATGATTTTTCCAGCATGTAAAAGCCGACATTTACATCTGCAAAGAGTATTTTTCCTTTCATCATGTAGCCGTAAGGATGTGAAGGTCAAATGATGGGATGCGTGCAATTAGAGAAACCAGTATCATAATATTTTTTTTTCTTTCCAAACTGCTTCTTTTGATCCCTTTGGAGAAAAAAAAATGCCCACCAGCTTTTGTTGCCAAGGTTACAGGCCAACCACCAATCAATTGTGAGTATGAGCAACATGCTGCTTCCACGTGATGGAAGAAGATGGTTAAAGTGCAGTCCTTCACAGTACACACTGCACTATGGTTCTGTGAATACACACACATACACACACGCACGCACGCACACACACACACACACACAACAGAAAAAGCAGAAAAGGAAAACTGGACACAGAGCTACTGCTGTTTAAAAACTTCGCTTTTTCCTCCATGAGCTGCGGGGGATACTGAATACAAGAATGAGAGCAACCACTAACCAGCTGTACCTTCCCCCTGGCTTTCCCTATGGCTGTTTACCTTCCCCATTAATTACCACATGTTGGTCCATCATCAACTCTGTGCTTCCTGTATCTTGTATTTTACCTCCCTTCATCTTCAGACATGTAATAAATATGAATCTCACATCAGTTTTTGTTCAGCCGCTTTTTGAGTCATTGTTAAGCGGCAAATTATGACGCGGCTTCGGGAGACGTGTTTAATTAGTTCTGTCGAGCGATAATGATGTGTCGCGACACCGCCGCTCGTTTTAGCTCCTTCTTCTCTGCGGAGAATGAGAGGGAAGACAGAAGTCATTTTTCATTACACCACCAGCTGAGGAGGATTTCTATTCGGCATTGCGAATGCAGGGATCCACTTGAAATTGAAAACGGTAAAGTAATACCTGCAAAGGAAAAAAATCAATTCCTTCAAATGGAACAAGAGAGAAAGCACGGGACGTGGAGGGAAGGAAGCGGAAAAAAAAAAACGAGGCTGGAGATTAAAACGCTGCCTCGCGCAAGCAGCTGAAACGTGAGAGCTGCTTTGCATGAAAATTGAACGTTATTTATTGTACTTTACAGAAGTGAATTTACCCCACCCGCGGTGCCTTGAAATATGTACATGAGGCATAGATCGTTTATACAAAGAGAGTCCAGGAAATCTCTGTATAATACGTTGGAAGGGGCCCTATAATGAAGAAAACACATTGTTTCCTGTGCTTGTGTGTCAATATTTCTATCTCTGGTGGGAACACAAACTGTGAAATAAAACCACCCACTCATTCTGTTGTGGTCTGGCCTCCTCTGTAGTTAGTGTTGCCATTTAGAGCCATTTAGAAATGGCTCTGGTTGTGATGACACAACAGGAGTGGAAGTTAACAGTAACCCCCATTACGCAACCTGACTTCTGTTTCTCTGACCGTTCCCAGCTCTCTCTATATATCTATATATTAAGTGTTTTAACTTGCCTATTTTTTCTATCTTTGATAATCAGCCCTTCTTTGTATAGTTTCTTGTGATTTCTAATCTGGTTCTGTGGTTTGTTTTGATCATCAAAATAATGCCAAAGTGTATTTTAAATGCAGTTAGCGCTGTTGTTTATGTCAATTTATCCCGATGGAACCATATATCACCACGATATGACATGATAAACATTTTCATGGCATCGATAAAATTCCCTAATTGCAATTTTTTATTAGGGTGTAAATTCACAAGGCTGCGCTTAAGTAGCCATTATGACTAATTAGCTAAATTATGACACATCCAACCAGAGACAGCATAGACTCCTGATTATCAGTGCGATATGCAGACAAAATCAAAGATGGATTACCAGAGTCTGCAGCAATTACAGAGTCAGCGCCTGAACCAGGAAATACACCCTTCAGGAAACTGTGAACTAGAGCAGGGCTGCAGGGTTGTCAAATCATGATTTACTCTTAAAAACTCACTGCTGAAGTCATTCCATAAATGATGCACTTTTGCAAAGCCCTAATTAATATCTTGACAGCTGCATCTTGTACTATACTAAAAAAGAGAGTAAAACTTTAACGAGCAGTGATCATGAAATATATCTTATAAATATTCATGCTCCGATTGGATCGTTGCCTTAAATGTCTGCTTCAGTCAGTCTGTGTGGGAGAGCTGACAACACACTGGTAATGACATCATACCAGACATATATGAGACTAAAAAACACACGTATCCAAGCCCAATGAGAACACACAGACACTTCATGTCTCTGACCTTGACCGCTGGAGGAGAGCTGGGCCAGGATCCATGCATCACTCTCTGGTGACCACTGACCTCTAACAGTTGTTTTACTTTAACTGCTCCCTGTGCAATCGTCAGCATAGAGGGTACAACCTTTGTTCCAACATCAGCAACTTTACTCCTCCTCTGTCTGCTGGGGAGTGCAGTGTGTGTGTGTGTGTGGAGTGTGTGTGTGTGTGGGGGGGGGGGGGGCCTAGACAACTATCCTATATCCTCTTTTCAGACCTATCTGTTAGGAATCTGAATTGATTTAAAGCACCTGCAATTAACACCCTCACATCGGCATAAAGTAGCCAATTGTATACTGTCAAAAATGACAGATGTGCCTGGTATAATGAGGAAACAGGACTGAAAAAAACAGGACTGATTCAAGATGGTAGCCATGGACCAGGCTGGAGTCTTTACCTTTGATAGACAAACAATTGAGAGTGGGACTTGAATTGATTGAAAAACATGAAGCGATGGACCTTTTACAAGTGAATCTGTCAGATCATCGGTGAGCGGGCTCTGTGATGGATTGAACTCACTGACACGTCCCTGCCAGGTAGCGGAATGTTTGAACACCTTGACGGATGAGAGAAGGGAATTGATTTCTGCCTGTGTCACAATGTGAATACGTGTCCGTGGGCTCAAATGAATAGTTAATGTTTTTCTTAACTTGTAGCAGGTGCACACATTGGATCATAACTACAGCTTCACAGTCTTGTCAGCTGTGGTATCTGTTTGTTTTTTTTTCATTGTTGTTGTCATGTGGTTAGCCAGGTAAATCAGTCACTTATAGTCAAAAACCTGTAAAGAGAGTTATCAGGCTTTAATGATTTTAGTAGGGTGGATTTCTGAATTTAAGGGTGCATTATCGATGCTTCATTTCATTTCATCTGTCTCCAGTATAAGTTCTTGCTTTTTTTGTATATTTCCCTTAACATGACCAGTTAATGCAGCAGATTTAGCAAATTGGGGGCCCCAGGCGAAGAGGCCCCCCTCATATAATTAAAAGTATGAGGATGTAAAGTAAAGGTCACTGGGCAGAAGAAAAACTAACTTCCCCTTTAAACACTTCTTTAGTTCAAAATGAAGATGAAAAGCTAATCGTCACAACGGAACCCAACAGAGAATATGATTTCAGATAACACATCTTTCCCAAAATGCCAGAAAAATCAGCACTGTTTATTTAACACGGTTTCAGATATTTTATAAACATATATAGATGACTATGTGTGTGCGTCTGTGTGTTTGAGAAAGCAAGCAAGTGAGGGTGCATGAGAGAGAGCAAGAGAGTGGGTGAGTGTGTGTGTGAAAAAGAGAGAAAGAGAGAGAGAGAGTGTGTGAGTGAGCAGTGAATGGCTGTGAGTGTGTCACGTCTGGTCTATTTCATTCCATTTCATTCTGAAAGTAGGGTGTGTGTGTAGGGACAGATAACCATGAATTGGGAATTTTAACTACTACTCAAATGTTTCACCATAACATTCAGAATAAGAATAAAATTGACAATGATTTAAATTGTTTCTTTTATATCGATTTTTTTTTATTTTAGATGGGTTGGGGGGGCCCCCTATTGGGGCCCCAGGCAGCCGCCTAGCTATGCCTCTATATTAAAATCGCCTATGAATGTCAGTGGTCCACAAGTGCCCTGATTACTTGATTATTAATCAAACAAACAGCTAATCAATGAATCATTAATCTAATTGTGTAACTAGGTAAACAAGCAATAATCACCCCTCTTTCCCTTTACTGAAAGGATTACATGAATAGGCTGATTAACAGTCATTTCTATTTCAATGAGACAGAAGTATGATTGCAAGTATTCTTGTGTTTCTTTTTCTTTTTTTTAACAGGTAGAGGAGTTTCTATGATGTATGCGATGAAATAAAAACAACCAATCATTATTTAGTTGGTTGCCATTGTTGAATCTAAGAACTTCCCTTCTAGCTGTTTTAACTCTATGGGTATTAGCATGAGAGAGGTGTGATCACTATAATCAGTTGATTTAACATTTGACTCCAACTGACTTTTAGAGTGTGTGTGAATATTAAATTGAATATACTGAGAAATAATTAATAATAATCAGGCACACACTTAAGGAATTAGCCCTATTTTAGATGGACTGTCCTTCCCCTTTGCTTGACATGTAGAAAGCTGAAGTGCCAAGTGGCGCAAAAATTTTTGTTGGAGTTGCGGTAATGAGCTCAGACATTCTTTGGTAGCGTGATGTGATGGGTAATGTCACGTGACCATGGTATTTCAGTAATGCGGTTATTGTCACAGCCCTATGTGGCCCTCCTATGGGCAGACAATACTGACAGTAAGCCCGGACCAATCGGAGTCTAAGACTCTTGTTGTAAAAGTGTCAGAAGGGTCACAGGAGCAAGAAGCAAATGAAGAAAGTGTATAATTACTCTGGGGCTGAGACTCAGACCCCTGAGCCTGAGGTCAGCTCCAAGGAGTCATTATTCTGCATTAATCCTTGCCCCTCAGAGAAGAGGGAGCTCAGGTTTGATAAGCTATTCAGGAAGTAGCATTTGGCTTTCTAATCACACAGCCTTTTCTGAATTTCTGAATGGGTAATGGACACCACAGCAGCTTAAGGGGAGAATTCCTGTATTTTCATTTGACGACTTTCAATTTTTTAAACTTAATTTTTAACTCAAATTAATTATTAAAAAACGGCACCAACAGCTTTCTCTTTTTGCTTGTCCTCAGATCCATTCAGGTGAAAATGGAAGACATATTTACACACACTACAATCATCAGGGAAAGTACAACAAACTGGAAGAAACGGGCAAACACATAATGTGGGAAAAAAAGTTTTTAGTGTACCTATAACAAATATATACAATATGTGGTATGTTACTGCTTCTCACTCAGCACAACTTGTTACTCCCTCACTAGTGGGAGTAGCAAGGGAATATGTTTAAAAAATTGTGGGCGATGTGGAGAAAAAAAAAAACATAAACAAAAACTACGGCTCCAGCTGAGGTTTGGATCCTCTGCTGACAGGTTCAAGCAGGGCATTTTGCACCCTAGGCAACCGCCTATGTTGCCTACAGTACGCCAAGGGCTGCCCCTGGGTTAGAGGTTGAGAGTCTAATCACATCTTCAATGCTGCGAGAACTCAGTGGGACGTGACAATGATGGACGAGAAAACCTGCATCGCAATCATTATTTTTCCAGCTTCTCAAAAGACACAAACATCTTTCTTGTCCCAGGAGCATTTCAAAGTGTCTCAGTCTATCTCTGTGGTTCCCCGCGAGTTTGTTTGTCAGGAGGAGAAAGGAGTTATTGTTTCCTATTGTACAGTATAATGTGCTGCTTCTGTCCGTCCCCTCAGGTAGCATCTGCAGCAGGTTAAGCGACTTAGAACAATATAGCTGTGCTAAGCGGAGCGTGCATAATGGGAGAGTGTGAACTTCCTGTTCTTGCATGTCATTGTTTTAGACTTTTCTGTCCATCTATGAAACTATGAATAAACTCCCGTGCATCAGTTATGCTTTTATCCGCAAAACACATACAAACTCAATCTTTGCCAACAAGGAAATACAATTACTTCTCTGCTTGTATTGAGAAAATATAACTTTAAAGACAGTGCTGTGCATCTCATTCTAGCATTTTCATAATGTGCATTTGTATGACCAGCACTGTATGTGAAAGAATTGCAGTATCTCTTGTCCTCACCCCCTCAAGTGTCCCCCCCCCCCTCCGGTTGTATCACAAATGTACCATGACAACCTGTCATGCTCGGCTATACACGCCCGCAGCCAAACAGAAGGGTTCATTCCCCATCAGTGATCAGCAGCGAGCGGGCATCTGCGTGCATCTCTTGCTGAAGGAGTTTACTGCTGCAGCGGCTACATGACAACTCAAAGTGGTAGCATGTGTGCATATTAGGGCATCTGCATGCATGTGTTGAGTGAACGGACGCATATGTGTGGGTGTGTGTGTTTGTGTGTGCATGGGATTTCCAGCGTATGTGTGTGTTTATGTCCATACTGTGGCTGAGGGCTTACATGTCTCATACACTGGGATAAAGGCAGTGGTGCAGTGATGAGCGCCTAATCTGAGTGCATGTGATCGGCCCGGCGAGGCTGTAGAGATATGAGCGTTTGACTTGTTAAAAGGGATGTTCTTCACTAAGAGCCTTGTTGGCCCTGACATAACTGGGACATAGTTCTCCTTGTCAAAGCTAATAATCAATTCCCACAACAGGGATAATCTGACAGCAGACCCCCGCCGAGCGTGACGCCTCCCGATGCAGGCTGTCGTCACATCCCCTAAATATTAATAACGACCAAAAACAGCGACTGATAACGACTGGAATAACCCCGTGCGGCCTTTACTCACAAGGTAGTAAACACTCGACAATGGGGATGATGTTCAGCGTGCGCTTTGATGTTAAAGTTTGATGCTAATGACGGATAATGCAGCACATCGGGGAGACTGCCCGTTTCTGCAAATTTGGCCAAAGATAAAGGAGTGTTCACTCCTCCAGGCTCTGTATGTGTGCCCAAACCAAATGCCCGCCCAAGATATACTTTTGATTTGTTGTATCAGGGCACTGGCGATGTGTTTTTTTGGTTTTGTATTTTTTTGTGGGCACATAACCCGTGTATTGTACAGTGGCGGCAGTTGTCCCCCAAGGGGGGGTGGTGAGATGAGCTGGGCTGTGGCATCATCCCTCATCTGGATGGGACATTAATAACGCCGGGACCTGGGGAGAAGGCTCCATCTGGGCCAGACTGGTGCGATGCAGAGGGGACAGTCCACTGACTCCACAAGTCTATAATCCCTCACATAGTGCAATGGCAGCCCACGGGCACAGGTGACAAACACGTGCTACTTTATGGTGTAGATTCCCCAAATAATCTAAACCCTCCAACAGAATCCTCCCCCCGCCCGTATCCGTTCGTTTCCACGCTTACACGAAGATCCCTTAATTAAATGGTGCGTTCGCAAGACATGACACTTCCGACTACAAATGAGCTCTTGAATAATCGCATGATTATTGAGTCTGCCCTTCAGCTCTTATCCTGTGGCGGCTTCTCTGTTAAATAAATAACAAATAGCCTGTTTGACTGCCAGGCAGATGAAAATCATCCAAGTGCGGAAGTAAAGGCTCTAAATAAAGAAAAGCCGTCTATTAAGAGTTCAGGTCATCTTTCAGGTGACTGCTGTGATGCTGTTAGTGGTGCTGCTGAGTGGCTTGTCATTTTCATTTTTATCACCACTCAATATATCTGTGCTTGTTAATCAATGCACTAATGGCATTCTCTTGGAGCCTGAAGCTTAAAGGCAGGAAGTGTTAACAGCATCTCCTACTCCTCCACCTCAATGCCTCAGTCTGTGCAATGTGCTTTTTTATGTGTCTATCTTTGTCCAACTTCATCCTTGCAACTTTGGATTTCTAAAAAAGGCCCGACGCCTCAAGTTACAATTACAAATATCCAGCTATCTCTCCAAGTTCCTGATTCCCTAGTTGGAATCTCCATCTAGAATATTTTGCCTCATTTAGAAATCCTTAACCGAGGCACACCTTATAATAAGAAGAGAAAAGGGGAGAGAGAGTGAGACAGATGTGCGTCAAAAAGTGTACCCGACATATTTTTTGCTTTAAGTATGTGCACATTTTTCCAGCTGTTCAGCACCACTGGGGATCAAATTGAACAATTTGTAATGAAAAAATGTGTAGGATGCTGTAGATTAAGTATTGTCAGCATGGGAATGCATCATAGAATAAAATGCTATTTACAGACACAAGGTACATACACACGTAGATTCTCTGTATACTTTTTTTAAAAAATTAATCATTCAGGGTTTATATATATAATTAATTGAGATACATAGACCAACTCTTTGTTTTTACAAGACAAACTTTTACTTTTATATTACTGAATTTAAAACTTCTGCTTCCAAGCAAATACACTGTGACAACTATAATTATTTTTATTATTATCTTGGTAGGGGTGTTCTCAACTACTTGTAAAATGTTCTCTTACCTAAGAGATGTTAAAACTTGAAGTGTCACTGATTGTCACATCTCAAATGATGTGAAGTTTGTGTGTCTGCTTTTGACCAAGACAGTAAAACACAAGCAGGAATCTTTGATCTCACACCCCAAGTCCAACCCAAAATACTGAGTACCCCAATACTAAATACCAATTTTTACAGTCTTTGGTATGACCCGGCATTGAACCCTCAACCTCCCAGTCTCAGGGCAGAGTAGGCCACTGAGCTGAGAAGGAGTGCACAGAAGTAAACCTTGGTAAAACCCAGAAATCAATGTATTCTAACAAAATAGGAACACATCTTGGATAAGATCAAAACCAGGAGGAAATTTGATTGTGTATATATATCACTTACATGAGGCCCATGTGCCTGTTTTTTTCTGTGCAAGTACAAGGCTGTCTGCTCAAAAAGTGAGATGCAGCTCAAGGTCAGAACTCAGTAAATGTTTCATTCAGGAGATGTCTCCACCACAGAGCAAACAGAACATCGGTTTCTTCAAGAAACAATGTCTCAAGGACTATAGACTCTTTCAAGCAAGTTTTCATCAAACCAGAAGAAAGTTACTTTGTGTCATCCCTGGCTCATCTCTAATTCATATTCCCGGATCTTCCTGAGTGTCAGCTGTGGCTAACCAACCCTGTGAAACCCACTGAGCAGGCCTGTCTGGCCCGTCATGTAACATCCCTCATAATGAAGATATTTTGGTGTCATTTTTGTGCAAGAGGGCAGTCAGAGAGATGACTTTGATCTCTTGTGAAGGTGGAGGTGAAAAGATCTAGACTGAGGAGCAATAAATGAGCTCCGTGGAGTGAAGGGGGCATCGCAGTTCCGTCTCAGTAGACTTGTGACTTCCTGCCGGCCTTTTTTTTTTTTTTTGCTCCATGGAGCCGTCTCCGCTTGATTGTTTTCCTCAGCTGAGGTAAATCAGGTGCACTAGCCTGGAGCTTCCCTGACTTGTGTTTATTAGTTATTCATTTCCATCAGCCCTATCCGCCTCAGGCAATGTGATCTGCAATGTGCTCCTTGCTCAGGTGTTCAACAGCCCAACTGGATCATCCTCTATCTCTCATGATGCCCAGCAGCACAGCACTACAAGGTTCTTAATGGTTGAATGCAGTTTTATTATTAACAAATCCACAGAGATACAGTAGAGAAAGCTGGATGTCCTTTTATGCTACGTCTGAGTCTGTGTTGTAAATAAGTGTTTTTAAAATGATTAACCTAAATATAACCCCACCTGGAAACCATATTTTGTTCTCAACATATAGTGTTAATCTCTGACATGTTGGTGCTATAGCTGCAGTGATGTAGAATGAGTCAGAGAAATCTCTTTCGCAATAATTAATTCTACAATCAATACGGTTGCCCACGCATGTATCTTCATAGTAGTGCTTTAAAAAAAAAAATCTAAACAGAATGATAGCTATGATATTTACTCCTCAGGTTTCAATCCATATTCTCACTTAGGGTTTCTCCATTTCCCTTCAATCGTTAAAACACATTTCCTGAAAGTGTGGCACAATTTCCCAAAAACTTTGGACACAAAAATGCTTGAGTGAACCATTTTTTTTCAAAACTCCATATATCTCTTGCCAAATGAAACACTACACTCAAAACCATGAACTAACCGTCTCAAAACTGATTAAATGTTTCATTGTTTCCAATGAATTTCCAACAATTTTATGCTACATACAATAAAATGTGTAATATAACACTATGAATATATTGTATAAATATTGAAACACTCATTGTATCATAATAGGATACAGTGCACATTTGTCTATCCAATGATCTCCAGCAATGATCTCCAGCATAAACCACTTATCTCTACCATAAACAAGTCTGACAACCAGTGAGTCAGAAAGAAACCTAAGAAAGAGTCTTTTTACTGTATATACCAGGAATACTAGGATACTAAGAAATACCTATTTTCCTGCATACTGTATACACTTTAATATGTATGCAGGATTTCCCTAAAAATAATAGACAAATGTAATCTCTCAGTATGACTTATGACCCACCTATGCCTGTGCTTTCTACTTTTCTCATTGTGTTGGTATATTTCGGGATGACATGGGAACAAACAATGAGAAAAGTAAGAAATACAGGCAGCAGGGTGTCTGCACACACCGCCACACACTACTGGTGGATCAAAAGAGATGATTGATTGATTGATTACTGCATATTCTGCCTTCAAAAATTAATAATAATGAAAAACAGGTAGAAAAAGGAAACATTTTCTACACAGTTTTATAGATTGAAATATAGATCATGACCTTGTGACAGCAAAAATATATAAACAGTATTTTGATGGCAGTGGCATATGACAGATGTTCATATGCTAGCTGGGTGTATTGTGTTAGTGGAAAGAATCCCATCATGGTTTTCATTGCAGTGGTTTTATTCTGCAAGATATTTCAGGAGTTTTGACAAAAAAAAAGCACTATTGAATTTAGAGTTTTGAGAAACTGAGCTATAGTTATAGATGTGTGTAATGTGTATATATATATATATATATATATATATATATATATATATATATATATATATATATATATATATATATATATATATATATATATATATATAATTACAATTATAATTGCAATTTATTCTTTATTTGTCATATTTGTTACCAGTCTTCCAGTGACATCTTGATATATGACAGTGACATACAGTATTTAATGTTCCTTTAAAAATAGATACTTTGACAGAAATATGCAACATGGTCCTTTAACAGTATAGAATTACTAACTACTAATGGAGGAGGCACAGATCAGACAGCATTGGACATGTTTTTCCCCTCATAGGAGCACTGGGTAATATATGGCAGAAACACGATATGAAAGCACTTGAGATTTCCTCACCATCCACACAGGAGGGTTTGTTGCGCGTCGTCCCGGCCACTTTCCCCGGTAAACAGGAGCACTTGACCGTCTGCGAACGCTCCTCGATACGGTTCTTGTTACAGCATCGGTGGGCGGCGATCACCTCACACGTACCTCCCTCTGCAGACAGACAGGCACACACACAGGGACACGGTCAGTATAGAGGCATCCGCATGTACCATAGGGCTCCTGTGAGTTGTGGATGTGCTTTTAATTTCAACAATCCTAATAAACAATAATAAACATAATGTGAATGAAAGATAATAGGCTTAGGGAAACTCCTCTGCCTCGCGTCATATCATTTGAGGCCCATTGGCACAATTAGTGGGCAATAGCAATCGTAAGTCTATGTAACGAATTGGCCCTCGAGTCATGTCAATTATGTCATCCGATTGCCTCTTGCTCAGTGCTGCCTGCTGTCTTTACTCCACACCAATCGGCCTATGATGCTCATTAACTCAGCCCTTCCTGTGCATTTTTGATCTCTCATAATTATCAAGATAATTAAAATCATCTTTTGTCCCTTTTTCGTCTTTTTTACATCTGAGAGTCATGAGACTTAGATGGCTTTACACCTTTGACCCTCGTGCCTTACGCAATATCGTCTTTGGTTATACCACATTGAAATATTAGCTGCAAAGCATGGGATACATCATTCAAAGCAAATACTGTACAATCGGTCCCAGACTGAAAAAAGAGGATGTCCGAAAAAAAAAAATCAGTGAAAAGAGAAGGTGATATGTGCCGATGGTGGTGCTGGGTCAAAAATAACAATAGGGAGGGTTGCCCAGGGGAAGGAGAGGTGGTGATGGAGCTGAGGGAGATCCTAGAATGAGTGAGACAGGGAGGGAGAGAGCAGGAGAGAGGGAGAGAAAGAGAGAGAGAGAGAGAGAGAGAGCTAGAGGACAAGGTGTGTCTGGCTGCCAGGGTCTGGCCATGCCAGTGAGTAATGAGGGAGCCACTGGAAGTGCCCCCGTCACACAATTATAAAGCAAGGGGCTAATGCAGCCAGCGGAGCTGCAGGAGAGAGGCCCTCCATCACCGCACTCCCCTTTCCTTATGCCCCAGGAAAATCTCTTTATCTTCCCTTGACAGCCACCGCAACAGACACCAGCATCCAACAATTAAACAGGAGCTCATCCCAGAGGGAGAGGAGAGGAGAGGAGAGAGGAGAGGAGAAGAGAGGAGAAGAGAGGAGAGGAGAGCAGAAGCTTGACGCCCTCCTCTTAAATCTACCAAATAGATGTAAAAAGAAGGGGAGGCAACCAACTGCCACATTCCATTTAGTTTGTGCCTTATTTCACTCGGCCGTACCACATTTTAAAGAGGACACGCTGCCATGGTGAGAAGGTGCATTTGCTTCCACTGGCATGACAACAACCGGTGTGTATTTCTCCAGCTGGGTTGGTTGTGCAAATGTTTGAAATGGCTCGGGTCATGAATTACGGAACTGAACTCCCAGCAGCTCAGACAAGTTTGGCTACAGTTTTCTTCTCCCATTCCCATCAACGTCTGCCGTGGCCAGACCAAAGGCCGCAGAGTCCTGGATTAAAAGGCAAACATTTGCGGTCCTGCCGGACTGTTCTGTCATGCAGTATTAATGTCACTCTCTCAGCGCTTGTTCTTAGATATTTCTGGGCAGGAGGAGGCAGAACACAGACTAAGTGAGGAGAGAAATCCCTTGAGTGTGCTAAAACCACAAACCCCACAATGTGTTGGCTTGTTGAATATTTTACCCACCGCTTTCCCGACCTGTAGACTTGCTTTCAAGTCAAAATTGATCTCTGAATAAGTGAGAGGTTGCATCACAGAATATTAAATGGTGTTGAATCCAAACCTCTGAAAGGTTCTACATATGGTGCAAAGGTTATAATTGTAGAGGTGTAACCTGAAGACATCTTACAAAGGACAAGGGACAATGAAAGGCAATGCTATAATAGTAATAATAGTAATAATAATCATAATGATAACACTTTTCTAAAGATTTTACATAGAGGGCAAAAGAAAGAGCAAGAAAATAAATAAAAATAAATAATAAATAAAACAAATAGAACATTTTTCCAAAAAGCAAACTTGAAAAACTTTATGGAAGAAATCATGAAATGGAGGAAAATGAGAGAAAAGGAACAGTGGTTTGCAGGTGAAAGCGGATTTGGAAGTGTACCAGGAGAAGGCTGTGCCAGTTATACCACGAGAGAGTAGGATGGAGTGGTCGATGGTGTCGAAGGCAGCTCTTGTAATATTTGCATCACCCGTGAGTGAGTGTTACATGCCTTTTCCTGAAGGCAACTTCTTTTTGGGTTCTTATGTTACAGAAACATATCATTCGTTATATACTCAGATTGGTAGGTAACCTGATAGCCACTAGTCATAGCCACTTCAATCAAGAAACTGATCACATTCATTTTTAACTGGTTATGTAGTTAAATGTAACAGAGAAGACTCCCCTCTTTGAGGAAGCTTTCATCTGCGCAGCAACAGGGAATCTACTGGGAGAACAAATTGCCTGTAACAAAATAGTACGAAATCAAGGACAGATACAAGCATAAATTAGAGTTTAGCAAATCAACAATACCAAAGCTTTAATCACATAACATATTGGGCTGCCAGAGGGAGTTGCCACAGCAAAGATTATTGGTATGACAATATCAGAAGAGTCATAGTGAGAACTGACAGGTTACACAGGACACCTACTACACTTGTATAGATGGGATATGATGTTAAATCAGTGGCTGATTGAAGAGATGACGCATGTGATATCTGGCAAAACCACAAAAGCTGATGCAAGCTTACCTTAAGCATTTGATCAGAACTAATTCTATACCCCATTCTAGGTGTTGAGCAGACTAGTGTATCAGTTCTGAGTGGACAATCATTAAGTTACACTTTTGAAGCAGGATCATCATTATAGATTAGGTTTAGAAGGGAGCCCACTACTAAAGTAAGGCTAACAACTAGTCATTATTATTGGTACAGGATGTAGGGGTCCAATCATGGACAGTAGGTGAGAGCTACTTCCAGCTGTTCCAGCATGAGGTCACAACTTTAACTTCATTATAACTTTCTTCTGAATTTATAACAACCCTTAAAAATATAACATGTGTTGTAAATGTTCTTTAAATGCTTAAAAAATACATGATTTGTAGGGTGAATATAATAGTGCAATAGTTTTATATTTGTTCAGCATGTTTTTTTTTAACTTGTCTGACTAAATATAATGAAGTAGGAAATAAATCATTGATAATTAAAGATTGTTAAAGTCATTATTATTATGGATTTGGGAAAATCCCCAACACACACATATGCACATGTCTGTGTGTGTGCGTGTGTATCAGCAGTGGGGTGAAGTCCAGCCATCAGCCAGGTGGACATTAGGCGTGATCACTATGAACCATCTGGTATATCTGGAGAGAGCAGTGTAAAAGGCTTCACGATGACTGTACTGGGCCAGTCACGAGAGCCACTTAAACAACAAATGGCCACTTGGACTAGAAAATAATCCCATTCAGGTAGCATGGAGCTCACAGTGGGGTGAATTACCATCCATTATCAGTCGGAATTTTGCCTGTGTCCATATGAGATTGTTTATGCATATGACATCTGGTAGTACTTAATAACAATGTTCTGCTCAAGTGCCTGGTAGTAACTGTGTGTTCCAGGTGCATCAGGGTTCACAACAACTTGAGACGTGACTGCAGCTTGTGATGGATGTTATGCTTGGAGCCTGTCAGGCAGCAAAAAGGGGTTAAACCAACCTGCTAAGATGGAGTGGGTAGCTGTGCACTCCAGCCTTTGGTGAGGGGAGGTGAAGGGCATCGATGGGACCATCGACTGGCCATTTTTCTCTTGGCGGCCAACAGTGACAGCAGCCATTAAATGACTGGATGAGGTGATTATGTATAAGGAAATCAATGCTTTATTGTTTTCAGCTTAGCCCAACGGCCAATTAGGAGCTTTTAATGAGGGAAGGTAAAACGTAGAGATAGATAGGGGAGCCGAAGACAAAAAAGTCACACTTCATATTAGATTTTTCCAGCAGAATTCAGAGTTTGAGATTCACAGCGTGAAAAGTTTCCCT
Organism: Lepturacanthus savala; assembly: GCA_030544235.1. Lineage (NCBI taxonomy): Eukaryota > Metazoa > Chordata > Actinopteri > Scombriformes > Trichiuridae > Lepturacanthus > Lepturacanthus savala. The sequence goes on from CM060463.1 coordinate 10,666,235, forward strand.
TTGGAATATCTATAATGCAAAGATGTACATATAAATTAATGTTATGCATCCAGACACATACATGTAACCCAAACACATACAGTAGATTGATCATTGTTAAGAACTACAGCAGCCATCCCCATGACTACCATGGGTTTCATTATGTCTGTATATTAACTCAAGGTCAAAATAATGTGTTTACATATTTATTCAGCGACATCAATCGACTCCAGCGCACAGAAGTGAGAGTGATGCTTTTCTTTTATGTTCTGAGTGACAAAAAAAGGTACTGGCAACTGATTGCCTTCTGATCTCATTGCATCTGGCAGTGTTTTGATGCAGAAATATACAGGTGCTTGGTGACAATGTGACCGTGAGAATCAACAACAACAACAACTTGGATCAGCTTCAGCGTTAACAGCACTAATCTATGCAAAGCGGCCAGGAGCAGTAATCACTGGCCCACCATCAGCAAGCATTTCTGCCATCTTCTCTCTTTCTAACACTTTAGACTTAAGCCTCTCAAGGCACAACACCTTAATCAGTGCACATTTCTGCATACTGGAACGCTGGTTTTTGTTTTGTCAGAAAGGCAGCTGCTACATCAACCATCCAGTCTGGTTTTCTTCATTGTTTCTCCTTCTCTGTGGGCTCGTTTTCATTCCCAAGTGCCTCTGTATCACTGACAGCTATCCGGTGGCTAAGTACTTCTAATTGTCAATTTACATCTCAGGTGGCAACAAGAACGATGGTTCCTAATGTTGGAAAATAAATGTAAACGTGCTGAAGTAGGAAATTTACATATGGCACACAGGTCTCATTCCAGAAGCCGAATGAGAGCTGCATTTCAAATTATTGATGAAAATGATGCATATTTGGAAGACAAATTGAGAACCTCGCATAGTTTTTTTTTTGTCTAGAACAAATCTTTGCATGTTGCGCCAAAGAAGTAAATGGAAATTACTCACAAAGTTTTATTATGCAGCAGATTGTTTAGTGAGTTGCTTTATTTCTGTCAACTTTTGGGCTACGAACTCATGCATAATGGAAGTGACCCTTTTCCGTTACTTGTGAGACATTGTTTTAAACACAACAAAAATAGATCTGATTGAAACATTCGGAAATAAGGAATAAAACTATATTCCGTTTGTCCCGATTTGTTTTATGTTTTTCAGATTTAAATGAAGAAAAAAAGGAAATATATTAATGATCTGTTTTAAGAAGCAAAGGCATCAAAGTGACTGTGGGCCAGCTGTCCCACTGCATATATGTTTAATGATGCTCATCAGAATTTAGCTTTTCATTACTTAAACATCAAGTTGGAACTTCACGAACACTCCCCCTGGTTACTCTCCCTGTTTAAACACGCTACAAAGTGCTGTTGAGTGGCTTCCAAATGGGGGCCTTGGAGGCAGTGCCAGATAACAACTTTTCATGTCCTTCCTTTGGCAACTGGTGCCATTTATATATTTGATCAGAAACCACAAAACCCTCATTTATGTTTTTTCCTACTTCAGGAGCAGTTAAAGTGATGTGTGAAGATAAATTAGATGCAGCTGAATTATACATTACGGCTATATTTTCATGGTGGAGTATATCACTTCTGTGGTGCTAATGCTCCCTGAATCACACCTCAGACTATGAAGGAGGTGTGTGAAGCAGCAATAATAAGGGAAAAGCAGGAGGTGACTGCACGCATAGTGCATATTTCTGTGTACACTGCGTGTCACATTAGAGCTGTGTTGGTGCTGTATGCATGTCACTGATTGGAGGTGTTAACATGAACATTGAGGGAAGGTGTGAGAGAGGGTTGTTTGTTAATAAAAGCATGAAAAGAAACCATTATCCCGCATTTGTTCGCAGAATACTTCTTCGCTGTCTCTCTTGGCCTTTGAGGGTAAGTCGTCCACAAGGGCTTGAGCCCTAGCCACTTCTTCTCACTCTGAAATCCTTTCCCAGAGAGCTGACTCTTGCCAATGAATAATAAAAGGTAGCCTCAAGGAGGAAGGCGACCAGAAGAGCTTGCGCCATTCACCACTAAGCATATTTAAAGGAGTGGAAAGAATACCAGCTCTGGGACTTCGTATGGCGCAGAATGTCTCTAAGAATAACAAACAAATTAATCTCCGGCATTGTTAAGTGTCTAATCTTAAAACCTCCTGAGCCACGGACGTATCAGGAGGTGGAGTGGATTCGCTGTTTATCAAGTAGCACCCTGTTGCAGCGGTCCATATGGTTCCTCTGACCTCAGGCTGTGTGAAGGCTTCAGGCTGGTATCTCAATGACCCTTCTGTGGCCTGGATTTCACTTTACTCCCGGGGCAGCATCACCCACAGTAATGGGAGTAGACACACAAACGGACGTAGCTGCAATAGTAGTGCCTGCAGCTAAAACAAACCTGAGGGAGAGGGGGAGAGGGGGGAAAGACAGTCCACAGCTCAAACTGACTGACACGAACCACTGACCCAGCTATAGCAGAGTCACACAAATCAATATCGCCCCGCCCCATACTGCTGGTATGGTTTACTTCTGTTTTTTTTTTTATTTTTTTTTTTTGTCTTAACTCCTACAGAACACTGCTTTACTACCGTACAGTGGCAACAGTGAATGAGGGCAAAGCCAGGGGATGCATTGCATTGCATTTAAGAGGTATTTTCCATTCATGCAGACATAAAATTAAACTCCAATTTACTGTACAGGAAACGTATTGTGCAGAATTCGCACCATTGGTGGTAATTGTCTTGACATCTTGAACAGGTAATTCCATTAGTACGAGTAAGAGATGCAAGGTGCTTCTGGCCACGGCCTTGGTCGATTCTTAATCACCTGTATGGGTTTCCTCTCGTGGCCCTGTATGACTCCAATGCTCACATCTTTATGGTTATTAAAGTTAATGATTGCTGCGTGCTTCATTTACCAAGGCTCTATCAATACCAGTTCAGCACCATGAAATTACCCCAGTCCAGAGGGAGCAGCGTGACAAACCGGATTAAGAAGGGCTCTGTAATGCCCTGGCATATATAACTCTCCATGTCATGGACTCAGACCCACTGCCAAGCTCAAGCCCCATTAATGGAGGTAACTACAGGGTCTGCTGATAACCATTATGGCTTAAATGTCAATTCTAGCTTTTATTACCCACATGGTTGTTCAGAAAGGCGAGGATCACAAAAAGACCAAAAAAACAAACAAAACAAAACACCACTTTATAGAAAAACACATTAAAAGTTCTCAGAAGTTACCTCACAGATGAATGGAATAACGGGTTGATTATGGTAAATATATGCAGGATCTAACCTACTTCTGTGGTCTTTCAGGTGTAAGGATAACTTTGCTGGATACTCTTTTATGAGCACAGCAGTTATTTTTTTCTGTGGAGAAGGGCTTCATTGCATTTTAAATGTGGCATCAAAATAAAACCACAGTAAAGGGAGAGATGGCTTGCATCCCTCCACTTACATTCCCACTTATCTTATTTCCATGACAGGAGGATGAGGACAGAAATAGCACAGTACAGTGCCAGATACACCATTAAACAAAATGTACTGTATGCTGCCACAGTCATATAAAGTGAGCCATTTAGATAGTCAGCAAACTTCTATTTATCACTGCTTGCATCTCAGATTATTCCTGTATTCTGGCTTTGTGTCTATACAGTATGTGTACATTCTTGTGACTTCAAAAATGCACACAACCATCAGATCGCGCTTTTCTGGACCCTGCGGTACTTTACAGTTGGCACCGCCTGACCTCTATTAAATGTCTATACGACACAGGTCACTGCTCTCTCTAAATAAAAGTCTGTCGGTGAAATGAGCAACTAAATTGTCCATTCAAAAATTACAGAAACTGCCTTTTTTATAGGATATCACAGAGCAGCATGGAAAAAGTGACTTTCCTTGGAAGTAAACAATTGTATGCTGTGAGCCCTGGAAAATGGCCTGAATACCGATTATGGGTTTCAGTTCACCTCTTCTAAAAAAAGAACCTGGAGGGGAAAAGTTCTGAAAATGGCTCAAAGTGAATTTACAAAACGCTATATGGGTCTGCTAAGTCCGACACAGGCTGTAGCTTTTTGTCTGGTTAAGGCATTTATCTTGAATATTGCGTGACATAAAATGACACTGAACGGGCAGTGATGCAGAGAACAGCCCGCGACTCAACCGGCGATCAAGCCCTAGCTGGACTTCTGCTCGTTGGGTCTGCAACGACGTGACATTCTAAGTTCAAGCGGGGTCTACTGGGATTACACACAATACATTATCTAATATGCATAATGCATCAGAAGGCACTTAACATCAAATTATGAATGCTTGCAAAAAAAAAAAAAATCCAGAGTAGTGCATGCAGAGAAAAGGCACTTTGCTGTGCAAGTAATCTGCCCACTTTCTGAAAAGTCGAGCTATCAGGTTGGCCGGTTTTGCATAACTGTGGCCCCATATGCAATAAATGTTAATAAGCTTATGTCCTTCTCAGTGACATCTTTGCATGTTTGAATTCTGCCTTAAAGCATTAGGCAGTTGGTTATGTGTCCGGTAATGTTCTCTCATATTCATTTTATAGTAAATGCTTGTAGGCACAAACAGAAATTCAAATGCGCTACTGTAGCACGTGTAAATGTACAAACATATAACTCCAGGCTGTTAGTGCAATGTGGCAGGAAAGCTGTGAAAAGTGGCCCCGCTTTGCCATGTAGTGGAAGTAGTTGAAGCAAATTTGAACCAAAGCAGTCCGGTCTCAAGCGTGAATGCAGCATCTAACCAACTAAATAGGCCTCAAATGTGTCATGACCGCGGAATCTGTTTACAACTTCTGTTATATTATTCAGTGCCTGTGTTCCCCATTTATGGTCCTGCGTCATCAGCTGACATGTACAGTATGTGACAAAGTGTTTTCCATTAGCCCCCTTTAAAAAAACGGATATTGGCTTTTGAGTGACGCATTAACAAGATGATAGAGCATTGATCACTTTCCAGAGAACTGATTTACGCATGATGATCAATCTAAGTAAGAGCAAAGGGGAGGGAAATCAATGTGCCGAACACTGTGCTAGCTGCTGTTTGGCAATTCAGAGCAACGGGGTCAGATGTGGCATTTTGTGGTTGACCTTGTGCTCAAGGACAGGAGCGTGATGTGGACAATGATGGAGACATGAGCACGAAACTGCCATAAAGAGCGAAACAATCACGGCTAAAGAATGCTTAAACTGATCAGACAATTTTACTAATGTATTTCTCACATCTGCGTACCAGATGATTTGGTCTTTTGTGAACGCGAATCATAATATCTCATGATTACTAAATTTGTGGCTCGCACAAAGGGCACAAGGATTATTTAATTAAAGTAACCACTGTTTGTCATTCCCATAATTTCATCTGTGGTTTTTATTTTATGAAATTTGTGGCTAACACACTGAACATTTATACTGTAATATTATCTAAATTTTCAACCTTCATATATTTTAGCATAATGTGTATTGCCATCATGCTGGCCATCTCTTTAATTTGTTATGGTTAGGTAGCCTGCTGCATAGTATATGAATGTAGCAATTATGTGAATCTTGATTTATTATTATCCATATTTTATTTGACGGCTTAACAAAAACAGACCCTGTGGACCTGTTATTTATACAGTTTCTCAATTGACTTTCCATTAAATTGACTATACCATGATATGCAATTTTCACCAGAGTTTCATTTGTACAAATGTACAATGAATACTATGATCACAATACCCAAAGTATTATCAAACTATTTTCAAGCATACCCCAGCGTGTCTAACAAAGGCATGACAAAGGAAAAGGAAATGTCTTTGGTGGTGATGAATCACTACTGTAGCCACAAAATGATTTGAGGAAAGGAGTCTTCACTGTTAATTATCACCATCCTCAGTGGTGCTTCTTCAGTGTAGAAGCTAATTATTCTCCTCATAAAGCATCACAGATACCTTCAAAGACAGGTTCTCAAGTCCTATCAGGGACCAGAATAGACTATTGAAAATACAACACAGTACACAATGAACAACAGATAAACTATAGCATGATGGTCCAATAGACATTGGTCTATAATAATAGGTGTCACACTGCACTAAAAGTGGGTTCTAAACCTATTTCTCTACCTGTGGGAAAGAATCATAGCTATGACAAATGACTGTAATCGAGGGGAGAGATGGGGGGGGGGGGGGGGGGGGGGGGCTCGGTGGGGTAATAGCTAAGGAGAAAGGGAGCGTAGTTATTTGCAGACTCTGAAATCAGAACAATGCGAATACTGTAACACAATTTGGCATCAGATTACTCACAGTGATATCCATCAAAAACACACAATTCAGTCACTCAATATCATTACTATGGAGTTGATAAGCTTTTAAGCTGGAGATAACATCTTGATGTGGTAACACAAGTGGGAGAAGAGTCTCAGTCTCATCTGTTTCCATTGTTGAGGCCACAACAGAGAAAAATGAGCCGGGTCTTTTAGACACACCAGAGCAAAGACTGGGAGGATTCATTACAGAGAGGAAGAGTTCATCATTAACAAGCCTCCATCTCACATCTCCACGGAGGTGAGGACAAACTTTTCCCACTATTGACGTCTCTCTGAATCAATACTCTTTTTATATTCTGAAAGTGTTAATTAAGAGGGTTTTATGTGGTTCACATGTATTCATTGTGTACAAAGGCTTCTTATCAAAGGAGTTAATATTGGGACAATGTATTGCTGAAAGAAAAAAGCAACTTTCAGCAACTTTCTTCTGACTGAGAGTGATGACTTCATTTTCCGTAGCAATCCTCTGCAAGGAATCAATCACGACTTGAAACATGCCATGATTCAGTCACTGAAACTATCCCCCATCTACGAGATTAAATATCGCCATAATGAATGACACAGACTCTTGTACCCATTAATTAAAAAGATTAGAATCATGGCTTTGTTTTTAACTTGTGCCCATGCTGATTCTCAAGGTCATTATCTTAATTGCAAAAGAAACAATAGGTAGATGCACTTAGAAATGATTTATAGGATTAGTAGGTAGAGTTTAAAAATAACATTTTTTGCTAAAAAAAAAAAATAAGTCTTGTTTCTTTCAAGTTTATTTAACATTTGCAGTAGTGTTTGAGCAGCGATAATTTGCAGATTTGAAATGTTTGAATAAACTGATCATGAAACTGGAATTTCAGTGTGTGATATATTTGAACTTAGATAAATAGGTTCTTGTATAAACTAAATGATATCTCGGTACAATATATATATAAAAAAATGCGAATAAAGTAATAGAGGTGGCCTAACTAAGTCTTGTGTTGTCTTGTGTTATGTACTTAATACTGGCTAAGTGTTTTGTTTGTAGGAATGTATAATGAAACACTTGTTTATAATGTTCTATGCATTTATCTGTTACTTCATAACCTGCTTACCCAAAGTTATGTGACAAAACAACCGGATGACTGAGTTCTGTATTAACACCAATACCAGATATTCATAAAATCCAATACCTTGGGCATTATATTGTATTGTAACTGTGAAAACCTTAAGTAGAGATGAAATGAAAACCTGAATCTTCTCATCAGTCTTGCCTCTACATACCTGTAAATGTGATCTGTGCCACCAGGGTGGACCGTGAAATCATGTGGCTGCACATCAAAGTGTGACTGAACTCAGTGTGCATACTAATTCCATGCACTGAGCTCTATGATGGGGAGAGAGAGAGAGAGAGAGAGAGAGAGAGAGAGAGAGAGAGAGAGAGAGAGAGAGCAAAAAAGCAACCAAAGAAAACTAAATATATTCAACAAATGTGTATTTTAACATAAGTGAATTGTGTTATGCATGTTTTCAGGTACACAAAGGTCTGCCTTAACTACATTCTTATGGTGGAGTCTACCTTTCATTCATTGATTGTACTAAAAAGAACCTTGTCCCTACAACATCTTGGGAAGAGGCATGGCTGTTACAGTGCCAAAAGCAGCAGTCACCATGCGTTTCCTCTCTATCCGTCATATCTGCTGTATCATTTCCCTGGTCATTGCCTGTGTACTGGTGGTGCTCCAAGTCGTGACTGTGAAATCAGAGCTGAGAGATAAGTGACTGTCTCCTGGCAGACGGGCGACCTGACTTGACAGGCAATGGAGGAAGGAGCCTCTGCACTGCACTTATGTAGGTGCCCTGCCTATTTCTCCCTGTTTCCTGTTCCCTGTTCCATCTCTCTCCGTCCATCCCAACCATCTCTCTGTCCGTCCCTCCATCCATCCATCTGTCCATCCATCCATCCATCGCTCACAGAGGTAGGTCAAAAGCAAGATCCTGTTTGGCAGCTCATTCTTCACTCTGATGAAGCTGCTTGTTAGAGACTCATCAACTCCCTCACACACACACACACACACACGCACAAACTTTCACTCTCACACTTATCTTAGAATGTCTCAGTTTCACTTTTCTCACTGTCTAGATTCTTGTCTCAGATCTCATGTCTCTCTCATAAAAGAGACCTCAAACAGTGGAGTGTAAGAGAGAGAGGTACAACATCTGCCTAAAACTGTGGGGTGTGTGACGGGGGTAATGGGGCATCAATAAGCCAGAGTAACCTCACCACACACACACACATACACACACACACACACACATACTGGTTTTCGTCTGTTAGGAGGACCGACTTTTTAATCATCACTTTTGGGGACCACCCTTTCTAAAGGTTCTAGAGATGTGAAAAAAATCAGGTACTCTATCCAGAGCATTGTTAGCTCATACACGACTTAAAAGATATGAAATGATGAAGTACTGTCTTCCCCATACTACATGGGGACATAAAAAAAGACGGATTAACGTGGTTTGGGGGGACCTAATTTAAATATTATTAACATATTTCACACAAACTCCTATGTGATTTGTGGGGACTTTACAGGAAATCTATTAAAAAGAAATACTAGTAAATGCTGAATATTATAAATGATTATTGATTGTTATATAATTATTTTATCTACATGTTTACATTCTCATTATTACAATTTTTTTCTTTCAGTATCACAATCATAACTACATTTTCAGTCAACTAGGAATGGGAAATATGACAAAATTCATATACAATTTTTTTTTTGTACTGGCATTATATAATAATGTTACAAAAATAATGCATACAATCCTCAAAACATGAGTCTATATATTTTTTTATTCCATTGGCGATGCAAGGAAATATGTCTTAAGAAAGAAAAAGAAAGCATTTAAAACATGTATATAACTGTGCAATTGTGCCATTTATTGTTCTATTTACTATACCATACTATACAATCATTCTGCATGTTTTAAATATTTCAAAATAAAAAAAATACAAAAATACAAACTGAATTTTCACATATGCTTGTTTTGTTGCTATTATTGGCACTTAAACCAAAACCATAAGATGTTTTATGATAATGTTTTAATGATTTAAATATTGAATGTTTCTCTTGTATGCTGTAATGCAGTTGTAACCATAGAATTTTAGGTTGTGGCAGTCTCGGTTCTGAAGAACCTCTGGTTCAGCCCTTAAACACTTCTCACAGTCACGCTTTGCTGGTACAATGCAAGATGTGATGAATCGATTCATGTGCCTTTCCACTGCCTGCACCTCTACCTGCTGCCAGGGAGTTTTCTTCTTCCAGGTAACTGTACCTATAAGTAGTAAGAAAAAAATATGTTAATATAAAGGCAGGGACTTCTCAGCATTGTGAAATTAAAAGCAGATAAACTAAGTACAGCAACACTTTTGTGAGATTTGTAAATTGTTGACATCTGTTTATTTAAGTGAAATTGATGTCTTTGAACTGAAAAATCTAAACTTAACAATTTGTGACAAAATTCCAAACAGATGTAAGGAGGTCAGTGACTCATTGATTTGAGGTCTCAACAGTGGCAAAGGACGGGAGCTGGCCACTTCTCTGCTGGTAGATGGAATGCTGGTTGCCTGTAAACATACAATTTTTGTTGGCAGAGAGTGAGAATATGTGAATACAAGAAAAACATTGTCAATATATATGAACACTGTATAATGTTCATAATAATTAATTTACAGTAAAGTGTTTCTTAGTGGGCAGCCAAGCTCTATCTGTGTTCACACAACTCAATAAGACCAGGCCTTGTGAGGACATTTCACACACAACGTTACAGTTCCTTGTGAGGACCAGTGTTGTTCAGTGTTTCACAGACAGATTCCAGTTTCTACTCAGACAATGACTGAAAGTGTCTTGTGGGGACGTCGTGAGTGTATAAAATAGACTGATAATAAACTAAGAAAAAACAACATCTTAAGGTTGAAATCTGTTCTCAGTATCAACCAACGACTGAACTCTTAAATGCATTGCATTAAACTGTTGGATGGACTGATTCACACTAGACTACCAACATTTACCCTACTTCCTCCTCTTAGATGGTTACAATACAAATATGAAATCATGATATATAGAGACTGGGATTAAAACTGAATTGAAGATTATGAATGTACCTGTTGAGGAGTAGTGTCTAGATGAGTGGCATCATACATTTGAGGTATCAACAGTGGCAAAGGAGGAGAGTTGGCTACTTCCATGTTGGTAGATGGAATGCTGGTTGCCTGTAAACACACAATTTATGTTGGCAGAGAGTTACAACATGGAAATATAATAAAAACATTATCAATATATGTGAACACTGTATAATATCCATAATAATTAATTCACAGTCAAGTATTTCTTCATGGACAGCCACACTCTATCTGTGTTCACACAACTCAATCAGAACAGGCCTTGTGAGGACATTTCACACACAACGTTACAGTTCCTTGTGAGGACCAGTGTTGTTCAGTGTTTCACAGACAGATTCCAGTTTCTACTCAGACAATGACTGAAAGTGTCTTGTGGGGACGTCGTGAGTGTATAAAATAGACTGATAATAAACTAAGAAAAAACAACATCTTAAGGTTGAAATCTGTTCTCAGTATCAACCAACGACTGAACTCTTAAATGCATTGCATTAAACTGTTGGATGGACTGATTCACACTAGACTACCAACATTTACCCTACTTCCTCCTCTTAGATGGTTACAATACAAATATGAAATCATGATATATAGAGACTGGGATTAAAACTGAATTGAAGATTATGAATGTACCTGTTGAGGAGTAGTGTCTAGATGAGTGGCATCATACATTTGAGGTATCAACAGTGGCAAAGGAGGAGAGTTGGCTACTTCCATGTTGGTAGATGGAATGCTGGTTGCCTGTAAACACACAATTTATGTTGGCAGAGAGTTACAACATGGAAATATAATAAAAACATTATCAATATATGTGAACACTGTATAATATCCATAATAATTAATTCACAGTCAAGTATTTCTTCATGGACAGCCACACTCTATCTGTGTTCACACAACTCAATCAGAACAGGCCTTGTGAGGACATTTCACACACAACGTTACAGTTCCTTGTGAGGACCAGTGTTGTTCAGTGTTTCACAGACAGATTCCAGTTTCTACTCAGACAATGACTGAAAGTGTCTTGTGGGGACGTCGTGAGTGTATAAAATAGACTGATAATAAACTAAGAAAAAACAACATCTTAAGGTTGAAATCTGTTCTCAGTATCAACCAACGACTGAACTCTTAAATGCATTGCATTAAACTGTTGGATGGACTGATTCACACTAGACTACCAACATTTACCCTACTTCCTCCTCTTAGATGGTTACAATACAAATATGAAATCATGATATATAGAGACTGGGATTAAAACTGAATTGAAGATTATGAATGTACCTGTTGAGGAGTAGTGTCTAGATGAGTGGCATCATACATTTGAGGTATCAACAGTGGCAAAGGAGGAGAGTTGGCTACTTCCATGTTGGTAGATGGAATGCTGGTTGCCTGTAAACACACAATTTATGTTGGCAGAGAGTTACAACATGGAAATATAATAAAAACATTATCAATATATGTGAACACTGTATAATATCCATAATAATTAATTCACAGTCAAGTATTTCTTCATGGACAGCCACACTCTATCTGTGTTCACACAACTCAATCAGAACAGGCCTTGTGAGGACATTTCACACACAACGTTACAGTTCCTTGTGAGGACCAGTGTTGTTCAGTGTTTCACAGACAGATTCCAGTTTCTACTCAGACAATGACTGAAAGTGTCTTGTGGGGACGTCGTGAGTGTATAAAATAGACTGATAATAAACTAAGAAAAAACAACATCTTAAGGTTGAAATCTGTTCTCAGTATCAACCAACGACTGAACTCTTAAATGCATTGCATTAAACTGTTGGATGGACTGATTCACACTAGACTACCAACATTTACCCTACTTCCTCCTCTTAGATGGTTACAATACAAATATGAAATCATGATATATAGAGACTGGGATTAAAACTGAATTGAAGATTATGAATGTACCTGTTGAGGAGTAGTGTCTAGATGAGTGGCATCATACATTTGAGGTATCAACAGTGGCAAAGGAGGAGAGTTGGCTACTTCCATGTTGGTAGATGGAATGCTGGTTGCCTGTAAACACACAATTTATGTTGGCAGAGAGTTACAACATGGAAATATAATAAAAACATTATCAATATATGTGAACACTGTATAATATCCATAATAATTAATTCACAGTCAAGTATTTCTTCATGGACAGCCACACTCTATCTGTGTTCACACAACTCAATCAGAACAGGCCTTGTGAGGACATTTCACACACAACGTTACAGTTCCTTGTGAGGACCAGTGTTGTTCAGTGTTTCACAGACAGATTCCAGTTTCTACTCAGACAATGACTGAAAGTGTCTTGTGGGGACGTCGTGAGTGTATAAAATAGACTGATAATAAACTAAGAAAAAACAACATCTTAAGGTTGAAATCTGTTCTCAGTATCAACCAACGACTGAACTCTTAAATGCATTGCATTAAACTGTTGGATGGACTGATTCACACTAGACTACCAACATTTACCCTACTTCCTCCTCTTAGATGGTTACAATACAAATATGAAATCATGATATATAGAGACTGGGATTAAAACTGAATTGAAGATTATGAATGTACCTGTTGAGGAGTAGTGTCTAGATGAGTGGCATCATACATTTGAGGTATCAACAGTGGCAAAGGAGGAGAGTTGGCTACTTCCATGTTGGTAGATGGAATGCTGGTTGCCTGTAAACACACAATTTATGTTGGCAGAGAGTTACAACATGGAAATATAATAAAAACATTATCAATATATGTGAACACTGTATAATATCCATAATAATTAATTCACAGTCAAGTATTTCTTCATGGACAGCCACACTCTATCTGTGTTCACACAACTCAATCAGAACAGGCCTTGTGAGGACATTTCACACACAACGTTACAGTTCCTTGTGAGGACCAGTGTTGTTCAGTGTTTCACAGACAGATTCCAGTTTCTACTCAGACAATGACTGAAAGTGTCTTGTGGGGACGTCGTGAGTGTATAAAATAGACTGATAATAAACTAAGAAAAAACAACATCTTAAGGTTGAAATCTGTTCTCAGTATCAACCAACGACTGAACTCTTAAATGCATTGCATTAAACTGTTGGATGGACTGATTCACACTAGACTACCAACATTTACCCTACTTCCTCCTCTTAGATGGTTACAATACAAATATGAAATCATGATATATAGAGACTGGGATTAAAACTGAATTGAAGATTATGAATGTACCTGTTGAGGAGTAGTGTCTAGATGAGTGGCATCATACATTTGAGGTATCAACAGTGGCAAAGGAGGAGAGTTGGCTACTTCCATGTTGGTAGATGGAATGCTGGTTGCCTGTAAACACACAATTTATGTTGGCAGAGAGTTACAACATGGAAATATAATAAAAACATTATCAATATATGTGAACACTGTATAATATCCATAATAATTAATTCACAGTCAAGTATTTCTTCATGGACAGCCACACTCTATCTGTGTTCACACAACTCAATCAGAACAGGCCTTGTGAGGACATTTCACACACAACGTTACAGTTCCTTGTGAGGACCAGTGTTGTTCAGTGTTTCACAGACAGATTCCAGTTTCTACTCAGACAATGACTGAAAGTGTCTTGTGGGGACGTCGTGAGTGTATAAAATAGACTGATAATAAACTAAGAAAAAACAACATCTTAAGGTTGAAATCTGTTCTCAGTATCAACCAACGACTGAACTCTTAAATGCATTGCATTAAACTGTTGGATGGACTGATTCACACTAGACTACCAACATTTACCCTACTTCCTCCTCTTAGATGGTTACAATACAAATATGAAATCATGATATATAGAGACTGGGATTAAAACTGAATTGAAGATTATGAATGTACCTGTTGAGGAGTAGTGTCTAGATGAGTGGCATCATACATTTGAGGTATCAACAGTGGCAAAGGAGGAGAGTTGGCTACTTCCATGTTGGTAGATGGAATGCTGGTTGCCTGTAAACACACAATTTATGTTGGCAGAGAGTTACAACATGGAAATATAAGAAAAACATTATCAATATATGTGAACACTGTATAATATCCATAATAATTAATTCACAGTCAAGTATTTCTTCATGGACAGCCACACTCTATCTGTGTTCACACAACTCAATCAGAACAGGCCTTGTGAGGACATTTCACACACAACGTTACAGTTCCTTGTGAGGACCAGTGTTGTTCAGTGTTTCACAGACAGATTCCAGTTTCTACTCAGACAATGACTGAAAGTGTCTTGTGGGGACGTCGTGAGTGTATAAAATAGACTGATAATAAACTAAGAAAAAACAACATCTTAAGGTTGAAATCTGTTCTCAGTATCAACCAACGACTGAACTCTTAAATGCATTGCATTAAACTGTTGGATGGACTGATTCACACTAGACTACCAACATTTACCCTACTTCCTCCTCTTAGATGGTTACAATACAAATATGAAATCATGATATATAGAGACTGGGATTAAAACTGAATTGAAGATTATGAATGTACCTGTTGAGGGGTAGTGTCTGGACCAGTGGCATCATCCATTTGAGGTATCAACAGTGGCAAAGGAGGAGAGTTGGCTACTTCCATGTTGGTAGATGGAATGCTGGTTGCCTGTAAACACACAATTTATGTTGGCAGAGAATTACAACATGGAAATATAAGAAAAACATTATCAATATATGTGAACACTGTATAATATCCATAATAATTAATTCACAGTAAAGTATTTCTTCATGGACAGCCACAATATCTGTGTTCACACAACTCAATCAGAACAGGCCTTGTGAGGACATTTCACACACAACGTTACAGTTCCTTGTGAGGACCAGTGTTGTTCAGTGTTTCACAGACAGATTCCAGTTTCTACTCAGACAATGACTGAAAGTGTCTTGTGGGGACGTCGTGAGTGTATAAAATAGACTGATAATAAACTAAGAAAAAACAACATCTTAAGGTTGAAATCTGTTCTCAGTATCAACCAACGACTGAACTCATAAATGCATTGCATTAAACTGTTGTGTGGACGGATTCACACTAGACTACCAACCTTTACCCTACTTCCTCCTCTTAGATGGTTACAATACAAATATGAAATCATGATATATAGAGACTGGGATTAAAACTGAATTAAAGATTATGAATGTACCTGTTGAGGAGTAGTGTCTAGATAAGTGGCATCATACATTTGAGGTATCAACAGTGGCAAAGGAGGAGAGTTGGCTACTTCCATGTTGGTAGATGGAATGCTGGTTGCCTGTAAACACACAATTTATGTTGGCAGAGAATTACAACATGGAAATATAAGAAAAACATTATCAATATATGTGAACACTGTATAATATCCATAATAATTAATTCACAGTAAAGTATTTCTTCATGGACAGCCACAATATCTGTGTTCACACAACTCAATCAGAACAGGCCTTGTGAGGACATTTCACACACAACGTTACAGTTCCTTGTGATGACCAGTGTTGTTCAGTGTTTCACAGACAGATTCCAGTTTCTACTCAGACAATGACTGAAAGTGTCTTGTGGGGACGACGTAAGTGTATAAAATAGACTGATAACAAACTAAGAAAAAACAACATTTTAATGTTGAAATCTGTCCTCAGTATCAACCAACGACTGAACTCATAAATGCATTGCATTAAACTGTTGGGTGGACGGATTCACACTAGACTACCAACATTTACCCTACTTCCTCCTCTTAGATGGTTACAATACAAATATGAAATCATGATATATAGAGACTGGGATTAAAACTGAATTGAAGATTATGAATGTACCTGTTGAGGAGTAGTGTCTAGATGAGTGGCATCATACATTTGAGGTATCAACAGTGGCAAAGGAGGAGAGTTGGCTACTTCCATGTTGGTAGATGGAATGCTGGTTGCCTGTAAACACACAATTTATGTTGGCAGAGAATTACAACATGGAAATATAAGAAAAACATTATCAATATATGTGAACACTGTATAATATCCATAATAATTAATTCACAGTAAAGTATTTCTTCATGGACAGCCACAATATCTGTGTTCACACAACTCAATCAGAACAGGCCTTGTGAGGACATTTCACACACAACGTTACAGTTCCTTGTGATGACCAGTGTTGTTCAGTGTTTCACAGACAGATTCCAGTTTCTACTCAGACAATGACTGAAAGTGTCTTGTGGGGACGACGTAAGTGTATAAAATAGACTGATAACAAACTAAGAAAAAACAACATTTTAATGTTGAAATCTGTCCTCAGTATCAACCAACGACTGAACTCATAAATGCATTGCATTAAACTGTTGGGTGGACGGATTCACACTAGACTACCAACATTTACCCTACTTCCTCCTCTTAGATGGTTACAATACAAATATGAAATCATGATATATAGAGACTGGGATTAAAACTGAATTGAAGATTATGAATGTACCTGTTGAGGAGTAGTGTCTAGATGAGTGGCATCATACATTTGAGGTATCAACAGTGGCAAAGGAGGAGAGTTGGCTACTTCCATGTTGGTAGATGGAATGCTGGTTGCCTGTAAACACACAATTTATGTTGGCAGAGAGTTACAACATGGAAATATAATAAAAACATTATCAATATATGTGAACACTGTATAATATCCATAATAATTAATTCACAGTCAAGTATTTCTTCATGGACAGCCACACTCTATCTGTGTTCACACAAACCAATCAGAACAGGCCTTGTGAGGACATTTCACACACAACGTTACAGTTCCTTGTGAGGACCAGTGTTGTTCAGTGTTTCACAGACAGATTCCAGTTTCTACTCAGACAATGACTGAAAGTGTCTTGTGGGGACGTCGTGAGTGTATAAAATAGACTGATAATAAACTAAGAAAAAACAACATCTTAAGGTTGAAATCTGTTCTCAGTATCAACCAACGACTGAACTCATAAATGCATTGCATTAAACTGTTGGGTGGACGGATTCACACTAGACTACCAACCTTTACCCTACTTCCTCCTCTTAGATGGTTACAATACAAATATGAAATCATGATATATAGAGACTGGGATTAAAACTGAATTAAAGATTATGAATGTACCTGTTGAGGAGTAGTGTCTAGATAAGTGGCATCATCCATTTGAGGTATCAACAGTGGCAAAGGAGGAGAGTTGGCTACTTCCATGTTGGTAGATGGAATGCTGGTTGCCTGTAAACACACAATTTATGTTGGCAGAGAATTACAACATGGAAATATAAGAAAAACATTATCAATATATGTGAACACTGTATAATATCTATAATAATTAATTCACAGTCAAGTATTTCTTCATGGACAGCCACACTCTATCTGTGTTCACACAACTCAATCAGAACAGGCCTTGTAAGGACATGTCACACACAACGTTACAGTTCCTTGTTCAGCGTCTCACAGACAGATTCCAGTTTATACTCAGACAATGACTGAAAGTGTCTTGTGGGGACGACATAAGTGTATAAAATAGACTGATAACAAACTAAGAAAAAACAACATCTTAAGGTTGAAATCTGTCCTCAGTATCAACCAATGACTGAACTCATAAATGCATTGCATTAAACTGTTATGTGGATGGATTCACACTAGACTACCAACATTTACCCTAGTTCCTCCTCTTAGATGGTTACAATACAAATATAAAATCATGATATATAGAGACTGGGATTAAAACTGAATTGAAGATTATGAATCTACCTGTTGAGGAATAGTGTCTGGACCAGTGGCTTCATCCATTTGAGTTCTCAACAGTGGCAAAGGAGGAGAGTTGGCTACTTCCATGTTGGTAGATGGAATGCTGGTTGCCTGTAAACACACAATTTATGTTGGCAGAGAATTACAACATGGAAATATAAGAAAAACATTATCAATATATGTGAACACTGTATAATATCCATAATAATTAATTCACAGTAAAGTATTTCTTCATGGACAGCCACAATATCTGTGTTCACACAACTCAATCAGAACAGGCCTTGTGAGGACATTTCACACACAACGTTACAGTTCCTTGTGATGACCAGTGTTGTTCAGTGTTTCACAGACAGATTCCAGTTTCTACTCAGACAATGACTGAAAGTGTCTTGTGGGGACGACGTAAGTGTATAAAATAGACTGATAACAAACTAAGAAAAAACAACATTTTAATGTTGAAATCTGTCCTCAGTATCAACCAACGACTGAACTCATAAATGCATTGCATTAAACTGTTGGGTGGACGGATTCACACTAGACTACCAACATTTACCCTACTTCCTCCTCTTAGATGGTTACAATACAAATATGAAATCATGATATATAGAGACTGGGATTAAAACTGAATTGAAGATTATGAATGTACCTGTTGAGGAGTAGTGTCTAGATGAGTGGCATCATACATTTGAGGTATCAACAGTGGCAAAGGAGGAGAGTTGGCTACTTCCATGTTGGTAGATGGAATGCTGGTTGCCTGTAAACACACAATTTATGTTGGCAGAGAGTTACAACATGGAAATATAATAAAAACATTATCAATATATGTGAACACTGTATAATATCCATAATAATTAATTCACAGTCAAGTATTTCTTCATGGACAGCCACACTCTATCTGTGTTCACACAACTCAATCAGAACAGGCCTTGTAAGGACATGTCACACACAACGTTACAGTTCCTTGTTCAGCGTCTCACAGACAGATTCCAGTTTATACTCAGACAATGACTGAAAGTGTCTTGTGGGGACGACATAAGTGTATAAAATAGACTGATAACAAACTAAGAAAAAACAACATCTTAAGGTTGAAATCTGTCCTCAGTATCAACCAATGACTGAACTCATAAATGCATTGCATTAAACTGTTATGTGGATGGATTCACACTAGACTACCAACATTTACCCTAGTTCCTCCTCTTAGATGGTTACAATACAAATATAAAATCATGATATATAGAGACTGGGATTAAAACTGAATTGAAGATTATGAATCTACCTGTTGAGGAATAGTGTCTGGACCAGTGGCTTCATCCATTTGAGTTCTCAACAGTGGCAAAGGAGGAGAGTTGGCCACTTCCATGTTGGTAGATGGAATGCTGGTTGCCTGTAAACACACAATTTATGTTGGCAGAGAGTTACAACATGGAAATATAAGAAAAACATTATCAATATATGTGAACACTGTATAATATCCATAATAGTTAATTCACAGTAAAGTATTTCTTCATGGACAGCCACACTCTATCTTTGTTCACACAACTCAATCAGAACAGGCCTTGTAAGGACATGTCACACACAACGTTACAGTTCCTTGTTCAGCGTCTCACAGACAGATTCCAGTTTATACTCAGACAATGACTGAAAGTGTCTTGTGGGGACGACATAAGTGTATAAAATAGACTGATAACAAACTAAGAAAAAACAACATCTTAAGGTTGAAATCTGTCCTCAGTATCAACCAATGACTGAACTCATAAATGCATTGCATTAAACTGTTATGTGGATGGATTCACACTAGACTACCAACATTTACCCTAGTTCCTCCTCTTAGATGGTTACAATACAAATATAAAATCATGATATATAGAGACTGGGATTAAAACTGAATTGAAGATTATGAATCTACCTGTTGAGGAATAGTGTCTGGACCAGTGGCTTCATCCATTTGAGTTCTCAACAGTGGCAAAGGAGGAGAGTTGGCCACTTCCATGTTGGTAGATGGAATGCTGGTTGCCTGTAAACACACAATTTATGTTGGCAGAGAGTTACAACATGGAAATATAAGAAAAACATTATCAATATATGTGAACACTGTATAATATCCATAATAGTTAATTCACAGTAAAGTATTTCTTCATGGACAGCCAAGCTATATCTGTGTTCACACAACTCAATCAGAACAGGCCTTGTGAGGACATGTCACACACAACTTCACAGTTCCTTGTTCAGCGTCTCACAGATAGATTCCAGTTTCTACTCAGACAATGACTGAAAGTGTCTTGTGGGGACGACGTAAGTGTATAAAATAGACTGATAACAAACTAAGAAAAAACAACATCTTAAGGTTGAAATCTGTCCTCAGTATCAACCAACGACTGAACTCATAAATGCATTGCATTAAACTGTTGGGTGGATGGATTCACACTAGACTACCAACATTTACCCTACTTCCTCCTCTTAGATGGTTACAATACAAATATGAAATCATGATATATAGAGACTGGGATTAAAACTGAATTGAAGATTATGAATGTACCTGTTGAGGGGTAGTGTCTGGACCAGTGGCATCATCCATTTGAGGTATCAACAGTGGCAAAGGAGGAGAGTTGGCTACTTCCATGTTGGTAGATGGAATGCTGGTTGCCTGTAAACACACAATTTATGTTGGCAGAGAGTTACAAATTTGAAATATAAGAAAAACACTACCAATATATGTGAACACTGTATAATATCCATAATAGTCAATTCACAGTAAAGTATTTCTTCATGGACAGCCCCACTCTATCTGTGTTCACACAACTCAATCAGAACAGGTATTTCGGGGACATTTCACACACATACATTTAAGTGTAAATATAAGGTTAATATAAGGTTAATTCTCATGAATACATCAATTAAGCCTAAACATTTGTCCTACTTTATCTAGATAGATGTGATGTTTGGACACACAAATCCAATGTGATCACTCCCAAAAGATATGAATTCTTTCTGTCTTTCAGCAGTCTCATCATAGCTGTAGAGTGAGATCTTCTCACAGATAATAAACAAATATTTTGACACATTCTCTAATACCATGAGCATTTTTGTAAATTGTGTACCGTGTAACATACCTGTGTTCTCCATGGGCAGTCGTCACCTCCATAGTCATAAGTGATTTCTTCACCTTCTTTTATGTTGTTCAGAGCAAATAAACAAAGGTGTGGGTTTCCATTCACCTCAATTTTTTTCATCTTACAGTTTGGAGATCCTTGATCATCATTGACAAGCCGGCCAAATGATTCATCTTCCCTTGAGGCATCAATATTTCAAAAATGAAAACATGAGAAAGAGGAAATACAAATATGACAACATATCACCACAGAATTAGAGCCTCATAATACAGTACAGTATAATGGGACATATGAAGTCCTACCTCCATAGTTTCCCTTTCCACTTGAATGCAAAAATAAACGCAGCCCATGATGGATTGTAAAGTTTTTGTCTTCTCTGCGATTCTTCATCATCATCTCCCCTATATTCAACTACGAAATCTCCTTTGCAAATTAAACCCTTTGCAAATATACCACGTCCTGTAAGTGACCAAAAAAACACATTCACCAGAAGACAAAACCTAAACATTCTTTCCTAAAATATCTTTCTTCTAAACCTTAACAGGTAGCAGCTGATTTAAAATAAGACACAATCTTACTTTTCACTGCATTGATGTACTTCACCTCTAATTTGGATGTCTTGTCACACTTTGAAAGAACATGTTGAGTGGCATCCATAAAGGGGCTGATCCGGTGTGGCATTTCAAACTGCAGGAAAACATTTAAATGTTGCAATATTCAGTTATATTTTGAGATTTTGAAGACATCCTCTTGTCCTCAGTTACTTCAAATGGAAAAGAAGACCATACTTTAAGATATCAGATAAGAATCTGATATTTTATATTATTATTGTTATTATTGTAAACACAATCCTGATTGTTTAACTTACATGATGGAAATAAAAAAGAAGGAACAGACAATTGTATTCTTTCTATTCTTCTATCCTTACCATGTATTTTAGGGTCATTATTACTATATAAAATATGAAATTAACTATACAGAATTCAGAAATTTTAAAGATTTGAATTGAGAGAGCAAGTAAACCAAAGTCTAATGAAGTCTAATGATAGTAAAAGTATAATACTTAGAAATGAAACAGATCAAGAACAGGTGAGGAGCAATTAAAAATACTACTATAATGTAACATAAAATATGCCATGACTACATATATTGAATAGGAATTCATCATGGCAAAATAAAAATCACACATAAATAAAAGCAAGAATATGATTGCAAAATTAATTCATTTTCATTAACTTCTTTACACTATTACTATTACTACTATATTGTATGCAAAGGTTTATAAAAAATATAGTACATGTTGGGCTTACATTTAAATGCTATCAGCTAACAGCAATCACACAAACTAGCTAAATAATCTAGTTCAAGGGTTGAACACTAGTTGTAATGGTTTACCATAAAGATGAACATGCACTTACCTTGTCACTTTCCTGTTTTCCTTTGTAGAAATCCTTAGATTGTTAGCTGTAATCTCCTTTAATTAATCTTCCATGTCCACCGTATGAGTTGTGATCGTAACACAGAAATTGACGCTGAAATTGTTCGTTGCGAGGACCAGGAAGTGGGCGGTGCCAAACCATATTTGGAAAATCTGTGTGTGGAGCGGCTAGTGCAATACTTGCCAGAAACTAAAGGGGGAGATACTGTGCACCTCACACACACACACACACTGACCGAAAACCATGTTTTATGGGCCAAGGCTAAAAATTTCACAGCACCTTCAGAATAACTTCTCCACTTGTTTAAAACGGTTTCCGCTATGGGGACCTGATTTTTTGTCCCCACAACGAAACTGGTCCCCATACCGTGACTGTGTAAACAGACCGATGTCCCCATAACGTGAGGAATACCAGAACACACACACACACACACACACACACACACACACACACACACACACACACACACACACACACACACACACACACACACACACACAAAGGATTAGCATTGCCATGAAAAACATGCAGAAGGGGAGAGTGTGATGGGTATGATACAGGTATACGTGCATAAAAATTAGACGTTCAAAATGACTCATGTTAATTATTGCAATTAAGTCTGTCATCGAGAGGAGACTTTCAGCACTGTGCAAGTTAATGTTCTCAAGTGTTCCTCAGCGGAATCTAATGCTACTAATTGTACTGCTTGCTTTTTGCTTGACACTGTTGCTTTGAAGTGTGTTGGGGATTAATTTTATCAGAGGGTAATTTGCCCATTATTTTTCACATTATTGCCCTGATCTGTCAACACCTATGCACTCCACACAAAAGCAAAATGCAATAACGATATTTGCCAGCTGTTTCTCGCTCACAAATCAAATTAGAGTGCAGCTCTCAAGGCTCAGCAACAGATGGTTGATCACAACGCGGGCAAATCCCCAGTAGTTACTGTAGTATGACACTCCTATGTTTGTCTCCACGGACTCTTCTTGAGAGGCTCCATTATTTGCCCATTTTCGCAACCGATGGCATTTCCTGAGGGTAAACTGCTGTATGTTCTAAACCAGGCCGGCTCATCCTGTGAATACAGCGGCAGCCTGTTTAAATGCGCTTAAAAGGTCTCCTATCTTTCTTTCTCAGAGTTGTTGTTGCTGAGGCAGATGCCAACGCTTCTCAAACTAGAAATGTCTTCAGACCCACCCGCACATTTTGGAATTTAATTAATCACTTCAAATTTGGCATGTGGCCTTCTAAGAAAGTGCAACTTTTTTTTGCTGACGTCATAAGTTGAGCTTGGCATGCCCCATCTGGCGTGCCCACTTCTGTTGGCATCAGCCAGAGGGCTCCGAAGAAATGGAGGCGCAGATGAGTCATAGATTGAGGAAGTTTTTCAGGTCCTCTGACTTTTACCCTGACTGTGCAGTGAACTCTCAAAACTCAGCAATGACTATTACTCAACCTTTGCTTCATAAAACTTGGGTCTTATTTGTTGTAGTTTTGGCCAGCATTTCTCTTTGCAATCAATAATTGTTGTCTAACTTTGTTGTAATCACACACCAAATCCTGACAATTGCTTAAAGTACAGTAAATACTGCTGTCATCATGGATAGAAACGATGGTCAAAGCTAACTTAAGACATAATGTGCCAAGACTAAAGGTCACAGCTATCTACAGCTGTATAAGGCTGTTCTATTATATATATACATGTATATATATGCAATATTATTGAAATATTGCATGTTTCACAGTAATTATTTTACATAATTTAAATTACAGGTTTTGTAATTAAAGAATCAAAATTAATCGCATAACAATATTTGCCCCAAAAGCAACATTTATTTTCTGCAAATGGATTTTAGCCACTATCTATAGCACGTTTTCTAAACCCTTACCTTCAATGACTGATAGTGGTCTACAGTCCTGGGAAATTCCTCAATAAACTTCTGTGCTGCCACGGCCCCCTGCCACACACACGTGGCAGCAGCAGCTGTGTGCATCAGAATAATTGTCATGAACCCCTACATGGTGACTGTTGGAAATATTTGGTATTCTTTATTTCTATGAATATTTCATCCATTTATTCTGTATTACAACCCAATTTATCACTAGTGCTTTATGAGTCACATCTACTAATTTATTAATTGCTTTCACAAAGACACTCAGTAAAATGCAGAAATCAGACGAAGGGCAGCTTCCAGGCCCGGCTGTTCTCAAAATTATCTCCAAGGGCAACGATAAGATGGCTGTGGGACCAAGGTTCAATTCCCACATCCTGGTTGCCATGGAGACTGAGATGTATAAAGTTCTCTGTGTCACAAGTGTTGTTTTTGACTAGACAGATGTGCTGTTACCTCTTTACCTCTGCCTGTCTCCTTGCAAGTAAAAGATCGCTGTTCATTTTAATCTCTGTGTGATTATTCCTGTAAAATAATCATCAATATCTGACGTTGACTGACAAATGTTCCATGTGGTTTAGCTTTTAAACTGTGATAAAATCCATACATACATTAATGTCCCAAACCTAAATTATATATATATATATACACACACATATTACACACATTATGTGTGTGTTTGTGTGTGTGAGTGTGTGTTGCCCTGCTAGGAAGTCTGACTTCATTTTATGCTTTACTTATTCTACAGTGTACCCAGGTTGTGGTATTATAAAACTTTATGGAGAAGCAGTGTTCAGGTTTAATACTCCTTATATTTAGAAAAATGCAGGTCTGCTATAGACTGGAGAGAAAAAAACAGAAAGAATAAAATACAACAATACTAGGCTATATTGTTGTTTTTTTCTTGCAGTGATAATATTGTACATTGCGATATTTTGGATTGGAATTTAACTTTGAAGATGCTCATTCTGTTTTTCATATCATTATATGAATTCAACAGGTTCAGTTTAATCTAGCATCTTTAAACAAATCACTAGAGTAATAATCATAAAGTGCATCTTCAGGTGGAGCCTCATACAGTCTATGGTTGGAGGCCGATGGCAGATGAAAAGGATGACAAGAGATGGAGGAACATGCAGTGGGATAAAAGGACAAATGGATAAGGTTGCCAGCTTGCAAGCTCACCGTACTGTTGTGTCTCCTCATATAATAATATGTAATAATATATATGATACTACTACTAATAATAATAATATAACATTGCAAGCCAGATCCCTTTTTTCTTCATCAAGATAGGTCCTATACTGACTTGTCACAACTTTTACTGTAACTTTTCATAGCAGACAGATCATAACACTTTTCCACTGTATTTATTTGCTTCTCTTTTAAGTGATAAAGAAGAATGAATGGATTTGGATCGGCCCTGCTGGAATACCTTGTAAGATATTTAATCGCAGTGCTGTTAATGCACAATCTTGTTACAAATAGGGCCACTCAAACAACACTAAACAAAATCACTACCTCTGAGAAAAAAAAGAGATTAGATCGTTATCACTAATGCAATTAAACAAAAGGAATAATATGAGCCTGCTCATTTTTCTTGCTCTAAACTCATTCTGGCATATCAGAAATCCAACAGATGGAGCACCAGGGAGACAAGAGAAACCCTCGACATTAGCTTTCATTACATAACCTGTCAAATCTCTCCTAAAGCAGTGTATAAGAAATAATTCCAGTTATCGCTCTGCAGCCTTGGATATTACAGTTTTCTCATGAAGGTGTACACACACATCCCTTGAAGGACATATAGACAGTTGCACATATAGGAACCTTATCTTCCCTCAGTGAACCTCAGCTATTGATCAGGGCCTTCACTGTACTGAACTAGACAAGGCATTCATAACTGTCAGGTATGACTGACTGTAGGTGGAGGATCAGCCAATCTGTGGTGTAATTTACCCCCGTGAACTTTACTTTCCAAGCGCCTCTGAGCAAAAGTGTCATATAAAAAGTCGTTATCAATTATGTTGAAAGGCATATGGATGAACTCATTAGGAACGCTCTGTTCTTTGCACCAAAGTGCCAGCTTCGGGCTGTGGGCCATTGACTACAGTGGCCAGGTAATGAGCTGAGTTGGCGATGTTGGAGCCCCCGTACGCTGCTACAGATGACGCCCGGTTCTAAGGCCTTCTTTACTGAGAGCTATTCCTTCAACATGTACAGTGGCATGTGGCAAGGTACGCTCTGCTGCCCCTTCAGCAAAGCACTGTTCATTCTGTGTTAATTAATCAATCAATATCTCCCAGATAAATCACAGCGAGCGCCTCGCAACGGTCGACTGTCACCATGATGAATTCCTTCATTTCATGTAATAAGCCGGCTGGGAAGTGATTTATCCCTGGTACGCAGGAGGCTATATACAGCAGTGGACAGAGACAGGAGATACAAAATGGAGTGTAATATGTCATTGAATTATTTTTCATGCAGTCAGTGACTAAGGTTGAGAGCGCCGGGAAAAATACTTGAGTCCAAAATCCAGTCGATATCAAAAGATTTCACTCAATCACTGGTCGGAGAAGCCAGTTGGCTGTTCAGTTAAAAGGCTGCTCTAAGGTTCCAGGCATCACCATAGAGCTGCCATTTTGCCTGAATTATGCACTGAGCCTTTTCAAGGCTCTTGTTCTCTCTACTCCTTCTATTACAGAATGAGACAGAGATAAGTGGGAGTAAGAACTACATTCTAATACTATTGATTGCCTTTGCTCTTCCCTCTTTCAGGGCCAAGATTAAGAGCTGTTGTGATTTTTTTTTAATGCAGACCTCCTCCCTGGCTGAGTAGGAGACACTGTGCTAATCAATTTAAACCACTGCTGAGCTCAAAGCATCATGCATAACTCCCAGTTTGTGCAAAAGGATTGAAGAGAGACTTCTGCGCTGATCCCGGTTAAGTGATGCTATTACTAGAATGAAGTCTATCTGCCATTTAGCACACAAAACCTAAAATATTATAGTAGAGAAAATAGCCCCATGTCATCGAGTACTATTTGCCTTTTATAGACGGTTCCCCTTTATAGATTTCATCGGTTTCTTTTCCCTTCTTTTTGAAAAAAGCAGGTAAATGAAATTGAAGTGAAGTTAAGCAAGCACCATCAAAGTAATGGATAATTGTATGAATAAAAAATGCCTACATCCATAATCATTAATCATATGCATATTAACATTGGTAAAAGATTTATACTAACCAAACCCCACTGACGATTCCATTTACTGGAAAGGGAAAGGCTCACAGCTTTTTTTCCCCTTTTCTCTGCATCGAAAATATAAATATTATAATGATAATAAATAAATAAAGTAACAATAGTATTTCACCATTTTCTGCAGACTATGATAATTAGAATGGAGATAATAGGCAAGCAAGTGGTCAGTAAATGAAAAAAATATGAATTAGAGAGCACTTTCAAAAGATGAATCAGGAGACTCACCCTCATCTGTGCCAATTAAAACACAACACACGGTCGCTTTGTATTCCTGGAGACTTGATGAAAGCGAATCCTTGGTGTAGTTAGTCCTCGGGTTAACAGAAATACAACCTTTTAAATGGATCTCTCGTTCATGAGCTACAGTTTATTTCAGCCCTCGTTCGCTCCCTTTTTCTCTCATCATCAACACCACCTTTTTGGTGCCATCTAATAATTAATTAAAAATAAATGAGATAGTCCATGAATTTATGGGCTGTAGAAATCCAAAGGTGATGTTGTAGAGTGTGCTTTAACGACGCAGGCAAGGTGATAATTAAGAAGCTGTCACCATTTGTTACCTTGTCATCATGTGTGCGCGTGAGTGAGTATCTGTGTGAACACGTGGGTGCGAATAGAGCCGAGCCCCCCTAATCGCTTAATATGCGTCTGAGGTCTCATTCCAGTTCAAAGGTCACCATATAATTATACTGCAGCAAATATTTAATTTTCAATTACGGCGGCGCTGGGAAGCTCACCTTGAAAAAAGGACAACTCCGAGACAGGCCTTCTAACCTTTTCAGAGATGTTTTTTTTTTCTTTTCTAAACACTGGAGTTTGTCAGGGTGGCTGATTTGCATGGGGCTGCGGTATAATGAAGTTCTTGTGTTAGTGACCCTTTTAAGTTCTGACTTTAGGGGTCATGTTGCAGGGATAAGCTAAAGCTGCAAAGAAGCGTGTGTCTTTCACCCTGGCAATTAGCACACACGGGCACACACCCGGTCAGACGCACGCTTGCTTTTACACAAACACGTTTCTCAGAGAAGCGTTTACCTGTTTTTACCTGGAAGAGAGCTTTTTTTCTAGTTAGGTGGGAATAAGGCTGCATTCACACCGGATCAGTCGGTGCAGTGCAAAAACAGCAGGAGGTGTCTGGTGTCATGGGGAGGTCTGGGCGTGTTTATTGTGGAGCGTGATTTTGCAAAAATTTTGCAAAAAACTTTCCGCATTTTTTTTTTTTTGCAAAAGTCGAGGCTGTCTGAACTTTTCTACCTGATTTTTTTCCCCCCAACACCCCCAGCAGTGTGTTTCTCCCTCAGAGTGTGTTCCTCATTTTGAACGGGAGAGACCTGCGTTTTCACCGCACTGCCCGATCCAGTGTGAATTCAGCCTACATGTGAGGAAGAAATGCTGACACACAGTATATAAAGGAAACAGGGTCACACGCACGCACGCGTGCACACACACACACAGTCAAGTATTGTGCGAGTCATTAGTCAAAACAATTCTCACTAGGGGAGGTCACCTGCAGCAGTGAAACTACTTTTCTATTCTGATCTCGCATGTTTGAATTGAATTCAAAGAAAGTGACTGCAGCTGAAACACTTACAAGTGGCAGATTTGACAACATACTTTTAACTCTAGCTCAGTCCAGAGGCGCTGAACCACTTTAGCAGCAACATCAATGCCCAAGAGATGGAAAGTGGCAGTTTTCCTTGAGGGTTTTGACTTCAATATATATATATAGCTGAGAAGTTTAGAAAAATTCTCCAGTGGAAATGAGGTTAGAATTATGCAAAATTGCCCATTTTTATATTATGGCCTCAAATCTTCCCAGAGTGCAGCCCCCCAATAGTCTCAGCTCAACTCAGCAGGACACACCACGAACCCGAGCAGTGGGAAAGTCTCACAACCCAGTGAATGATCAAATGGTTTCTGAACCGAACTCACAGCTTCTCACACTGTCTCTCTTTCTCCCCGTCTCTGCACGATTCCCTTGTTCTCTGCGTTTAAGAGCAGATGCAGGTTGAAAGACATTTCTTTTTCGTCAGATATCTGAAAAAAATGAGCCCATTTCTGTCTTTCTCGGATGCTATAGAGTTATTATAGTTTTTTTTTTTCTAAAGAGTATGTGCCAGTTTTTTTATTTAGCTAGATATAAAAAATTCTCCTTTTCGCACACTGTCACCTATCCTAAACCAGATTAGGTCAAAACTGAATATGTGGCTAAACATGTATGAAAAACTAGAGGGCTTTTAATTGGTGCCAGTAACCATCAGACAGAATGGACTTTGTTTTGCAGATATCTTTTTATGTAAGTTTATTTGTAGCTATAACACTGAGGTAATTATACCTCAAGGTACATGAAAACACCAAAAATACATGGTGTCAAAATTTGTGTTTCTACTATATCAGATTTTGGTTATTTTTCATGTTTAATTTATTATTTCACTTACCCACGATCCAAAAAATGGTTTAACGCAGAAACTATTTCTCCTTAATTCTAAGTGATTCCAATATCTTGTTTTTCATGTGTAAATTTTGCATTCATAACTTTATTTGTTATATTGCTTTTATTTTATTTACCATAATCACCGTAGAGTTTTATTTTGAAAAGACACAGGACACTTGACAATACGTTACACTGGTGATGTGCACAAATGTTCTGCAGATAAACTGACCACATATTAAGAATTTAAGTGGTTTCTGAAAAGAAAAATACAAAAACAGCTCACCGATTTTCAGGCCTGAAGGGCTGACCCTGCCGCTGCAGTCCAGCGCAAATTAAAATGAAAGGAAGGACAAGGAAACTTTTTTTTTTTTTTTTTTTTTTACTGTTGAATGGAATTTCCTCAGCTCTGTTCGTTTGATTCAAATGCAGCTCATTTATCAGCTAAAACTACCTGCCAAACAGGAGAAAAAATACACAATAACTAAATCCCCAGAGTTAGAGATGGAGGAGGAAGGAAGGCAGTAAACAGCCTTCTTTCCTTTGGCTGACTCACTTTTGTCACAACTGGACCCGCTCCGTGTGTGTCTCTCTCTCTTATTGTTCAAAAACACCTACACTCGCCCGCCTACGCCCATTCTCAGGTGACATCCGCTTGTAACACGAATGCAACCTGTACGGAAACAAGAAAAAATGTACTCAATGACACAGACTAAGATTATGTATTTTCTGAGTTGTATGCTACGAATGCATGCATGGCTGAAATTATTTATAGAATATATATTGTGTATTTAAAAAAAAACATATATTTATGATTTTGTTATGGCAGCTACTTCTTTTTTGTTCAGCCTAAAATGATTTCAATACATTCAGTACATTCTACACTGAACGAGTTACTTGTCGTTGCAATTGTACCTCTTGTTCATTTAAAACTGTAGTGTGGAACTTTTGAATATAAATCAATATCTGATTCATTCAAGCACTTCACGCAATGATGATTTAGCCTATGACCAAATGTCTCGGTATTTCACAGTAGTAGTTTTTAATCCAATGTTAGCGGTGACACTCCCTGCTGGTTGGATGAATGTAATACTGTGCATGCTCTACGGGCAGAGGACCGGACTTCAGAGTCTGTTAACTTGAATTGTAGATAAAATGATGTTTTACATTGTTTTGTACAGCTGCAAATAGCCAGAACATGGCAAATATATATATTTATTCCTCATTATGTGTGTTACTCTCTCAGTGCCAGCCGAGGGAGACAGAACTGCTGCGCTGCAAGTAAAACAGATGGTTTGAATGTTGTTTTAAAAATCTCTCAACACTTCTAAGAATATCATTGCCTACAGTATATTCGAACCACAGCCAGCAGGTGCAATGGAAAAGCTCCGAAAGCCAATGCTATCAAACGAGGTACTGAATGGTACGCTAACTTAGTTAGCAACCTGTTATTGAAAATAGTGGAGAAATCAGCTAAATAGACATATTTGTCTATTAGTAGTGGGTGGACACCAAAAACAAAGATAAAAGGAAAATGAAGTTTGGACCAGGAACTTAAATTTAAAGGTGATATTCTCTGTTATTTGCTTGTGTACGGGATTTGCAAATAGACAAGGTTATGCAGGTTTAAACCCAACCAAACCTTCTAGAAAAAAAATACACAGGACATTATTACCTCAGTCTTCATTAAAATAGTTACAGCTCTGACTGTACGGGACAAAATCCCATTCTGCCCAAAAAAACATACGGTAAAGTTCATCTGAAGCTATAAATCTGTCATTGATATCACACTAGCAGCACCACTGGCCAGTATGGAGAGGATGAATAATCACAGCAATCACAGTTTTTACAACGTCCTTACCTTCGGTTCTAATTGAAGATATGCATTGTCTTTCATTTGAAACATATTTTAATTGGAAGAAGAGCTTGTTTCATGAACGTACAGCCCCTGTTCAAAACGGTTTTCCTTTTTTGACAGCAAACGGTTTGGAGATTGTGAATTCTTCTGGGATTTGGCGATTGCCAGTGTGTGTGTGTGTGTGTGTGTGTTAACTGAGCAGACTGTTACTAATTTCCTTTTTCTGTTTTCACCTGTTCCCTCTCCATATTGGCAGTGGGGGACCTTGAGGCTCTGCCTTCTCTCCAGCACTTGGGAGTCCTTAGACGTCCAAACAGCACCTGGACCACATGCTAAAATCCGCGGCAGCAAATATCTCGGATATTTCCAAACCCAAGGAGCGAGAACGAGGCAGAGAGGAAAGACATGCAGGGAGTTGAGGCTACTGTTCATCACTTATTAAGAGCATCAGTATTGGGTTTTCACTGGACATCAAAATTGTTTTTTTTTTTCCTTGAGTGTAGCTTATTCCTATTCATGCAAGGAAACCTGCAGAGGTGTGAAATTTAAAGAGGCGGGGGGGGGCTTGACAGGAGCTTTATTGAACCACAAATTGAAATGCACTTTTTAATCAAAGTGATTCAAATCAAATAGTTGGAGTCCAACCATCAGAGAGAAGCAGGGAAGGTGATGGAGAAGAGAGGGGGTTCTCGTCTGTTTTTTTTACAGAGGTTTATCACTGGGTGGCCGCTGCATCCCAGGCTGCCTTCTTTCTCTCTAGTTAGTGGATGAATTAGAGATTCGGGGGGGCGGGGTGGCGAAGGGGCCAACTTGATATGAGACTGGGCAGTTCCCGAGCGGAGGAACTCTTTGTGCTCCTTATTGTGGCACAAATTGCAAGGCCTTGTTTGTGCTGGATTAATCAGGAATTGTCCTCCAATTGGGAGCCAGAATATTTGTTCTGCAGACAAGCAGATAGCACTAATGATGATAATAATAACAACAATAACAGTTGAGTCTCTTGGGTGTTCCTTTTTTCTGCGGGCATTTCTTCAACATTTACATGATGCATACCCATAATTCAGCACTAATGTGTTTAGAAAAACAGCGGGGGCTGAGAGTTACACAACCGAGGGAGGCTGAAAGTCTGAAAATAAACCAGGCAGTGCTAACATGAGGTTGTTCTGCCGTATGGTTCTGTATATATTTAATAAATAAGACAGCTGAACGGCAAAAATAATAATCCCACTGAGGCTAGCCCATGACCCGCAACGCTGTCCCAGAGGTGAGCCCAATTGCTTTGACAAGGGCACTTGTTTTTTCTTTTTTTTTTTTTATCTCATGCCTGACGTCTTCAGGC
Source organism: Lepturacanthus savala (assembly GCA_030544235.1). Taxonomy (NCBI): domain Eukaryota; kingdom Metazoa; phylum Chordata; class Actinopteri; order Scombriformes; family Trichiuridae; genus Lepturacanthus; species Lepturacanthus savala. Next base: position 10,699,720 of record CM060463.1, read on the forward strand.
CTGTGATTGATGCGGGCCTTTCAGAGGCAGCGGCTCTCATTGTTTTTAAGACCACATACCTGAGTTATGAATGTTTCATTCAGGAGACTAAATATGAACCGGCTGGGGGAGAACCTCCCAGAGAGCAGCGAGGATGCTAATAATGGCCTTTATTCATGGGAGGAGAAAGAGGGTTATAGTTATGAGGGTCATGATGGCATCATTGTATTTTCTTTACTGACTTTCTACAGTACATTTCTACTAGAGCTGCAGCTATTAATGGATTAGTTGCCAACTATTACATTAATTGCCAACTATTTTTATAATCAATTAATGGATGAGTCATTTTTAAAAAGACATTGTCACACTGTAAAACCAACACACTGTCAATCACTAGCAAAGGAATGAACATTGAAGGAATGAGCAACATTTTGGTTCTCAGACCTTCATCGGGTAGTTTTTTAAACTACCTGATGAAGGTCTGAGAACCAAAATGTTGTATAATTTAATTCATTCCTTTGTTAGTGATTGACAATGTGCAGGAATTCTTTGTTCCTTGTTGCAGTGTGGCGTTTTCGCCTCTCCTACGCACTTGTCCTTTGCCTAGATGTGCACAACCTCTTCTTTTAAAAAGAAAATATCCAAAATTCTTTGGTTCCAGCTTCTCAAATATCCGAATAATCCGAATATTTTATGATTTCTATTGTCTTCTATAACAGTGAACCAATGATCTTTGGGTTGTGGACTGTTGTTAGTTGCAGCCCTAATTTTCTACCCTCTCTTTCTCTCAGTGACTTCAATTTTTATTACCAGCAGCAAAATCTCTCCATCACCCTTCCTAAAACAGGGAACACACATGAACAGTTTTGACTAAAGCAGCGCGGCAATAGATCCATCTTGTTGACTTGGGAGATATGGGGAATAGCTTTTGCTGCAGTGACACGCTGGTCTGTCGTATCTGAAATCAGACGAGATTTATCAATATAAAATGTACCGCAGTGGTGGCTGACATGTCCTGCTGTGTCCCACTGCGAGGTCTGCATGGGAGGTGTGTGTGTGTGTGTGGGGGGGTCTTTTTGTGATTGCATCGCTCAAAACACGTTAATGCAAGATGTGAAAAGAGCCTAAGTCACACCGGCCCACCTTTGCACCTGCACCTGCTCTGATCCCACCCGTCCCCTGCCGAGGTGACGAGGAAACTCCGACACGCTCCGTGTCAGGGATGAGGTGCGGAATAGATAGAAAAAGCAATCATCCGTGTGTCACGTTTGTGGCGAGGCAGTAGTGGTGATACAGTACGGTTTGGTACAGAAGGAAACATCAGACATAATTTTTGCCCTGTAACGTCAGCTGTGATGTGTGTGAGGTGTGACATGCAAATACCTTGGTTCGACCATCTCTCTCTAGCGCACACACACACACACTCGCCTCTTTAACTCAATGTGACTCCGGCGTCAAGTCCCATCCTTTGCTGAATAGTTCCTCTCACCATGAGCAGATTATGATTTGTGGCGAACCGAGGCACACTAGCTGCTTAATGGAGTTGAACAGGATGGAGGAGTTTCGTTCTCATCCTCCAGTAAGAGACGTACACATATACAGGGAGACTGATTGAAAGAAAAGGAAGAGGGGGAGGAGGGAAGGAAAAGAACGGGATGGGGAGATCCACTGGGATGTGTCAAATGTTGCATGAATCACTAAATGCTTCCTGCTCTAATTGGCTCTATTGAGTGCATCAGCGTTCCCTGTGGTGGGGGCAAATTCCTCCCATTGTATGTGTGCGTGTGTGCGCCACACATCCAACGCTCAAAGTGATGGGGATCAAAGGATTGCCACTGTGCATACACTGAGTCATGAAGTGATATTGTCAGCTGCACTCAAGCTCAGCTCCTTACGTATGGCGGAGCCCAGAGCTATACTGTACCAGATCTCTGACGTTTTATTCCAACAAGTTGAAAGGCTGACATCAACGCTGAGCAGACATTCAAAGTGAATACCACAAGCCCTTGTGCTGGCCTGTCATTTCGAAAAACCAGACACACATGCACATTCATTTTCATTCTGGCTACAGAAGGCACACAATAAACCACATACCCCTGACATGGCATGTACACACACACACTCACACAATTAAAACACAAATCATAAGGGTACTACCAAAACTGAAGCTTATTTAGCTCACTTGAGGAGCAGGAAGACGTCAACTGCAGCACTTCTGTCATTTCTATAAATACCCACCTAACCCTGTTGCTTTCCTGTTCTGCACCCTCCTACCCCCTTCTCCCCTCTCTTTCTTCCTCTCCGTATGGTCCTGAAGGGGTCCGTCATGCCTGGTTGCTATGGCGAACCCTCAAATTAGTCTCAATTAATTCTTTGGTTAATAAATCAATAAGACACATCTTGTAGTCGGTGTAGTCCTCGCTAGTGAAAGGTGAATCGGAGCAGAAAAGATACTTCAGGTTTAACTGTTCTGGCTAATGGCTTTCAGTGGCTTACAGCACCATTACATCATTTTCACCAGACACTTATTAAGTATTCATAGATTCTCCGATCCCCACATTGTTAAAGTAGCCATCTTCCTGCTGGGTGAGCAACAATTGAATGCGACACAGCAAAAATGCAAAAAAAACACTGCTGCATGTAACTCTTAGCATTTATATTTCATGGGATATAAGCAAAGGGACGGCATCTCTGAAACACTGAAATTGAATACCATCATTAAGCCTAAATGCATTCATCATTTGTGTAATATATTTATGAATATATAGCAAACGGCATGTTCAAAGACTTTAGGAACAATGGCCTGTGTGTTGAGTTGGGCATTAATGCTAATGCACATTAAATGTATAAGTGAGCTATACTTGGTCCTGCAGCTTAATGGGTTGTATTCAACTCTGTTTTTTTGTCCTCCTGTTGAGTGCAAAGTGTTTCAGGATCCTTATTCGCTCACATCAACAGAAATGAAACATATATGCACGTTTTGCTCATTCCTCTGCATTCTACCTGGAGCTCAGTGTATTTGTGTGGGCATTTGGCACATTGTGAGTGTCTGTTTTCAAAGCAACACGCAGCCTGCTCAGCCTTCTCTCCTCTGCTGGGGGGGGGGGGGGGGGGGGGGGGGGGGGAGACTACACATCTGGGATCATGTTGCGTAGTGGTCTTGGACATAATCTGTGTGTGTGCCTGTGTATTTGTCTTTGGGTAGAGGGAGGATCAGACATTACCACAACCGCATGGGCATGACAGGCAGCCTTACATGTAACTGATGGGGCCCAGACACATTCTGATAGGCGTGTAGACAGTGTTTTCAGACAAAGAATTTTGCCATGAGTCAAATTTAGAAGCACATGCACTACAACAACAAGCATATGATCCAAAGGCTGCTACCCACCCCACAATTTATGGAGTTGGAGAATTTGGGATGTAGGTAGATAATTGTATTACTGTAACGAATAGAATAGTCTGATTTGAAATTTAAAAAGCTTTCTATTAAGCCTGTGTAATTACATACCCGTTTTTACTATACTGAAAGGGTCATATAAGTTTATTATATTATAGAAAAAGGAAAGGATGCTTTGAAAAGGATATGGCTTAATATCGAAAGAACAAAGATGTGGTTTGTTTTCTCTGCCTGTTTCAGAAGTGTTTTTCTGTACACTGCGGGTACAGAAGGATGAGGACACTGAATTTGCTGCTTTTATAAGGCTTCTTGCAACACAAGAGATAATTGCCACAAAAGGTCTATTGTAATGTGTCTCTGTGATTTACTAAATCTGAAAATGAAGCCATCAATACGTCAATGCCCCCCATTTTTTCCACATTTCTTTTTTTTCCTTTTGTGTCTCCTGCTAAAAAGCAAAGCTTTTAGCACTGAAAAAGGGGGAAATGGAAGAACAAGAAGTGATGATCTACTGTATGAAGGTAAAAAAAAGAAACCAGCTGTTGCATATATGCACTGCAGGCTAAAGTATCTGAAGAACAATCAAACAGTACAGGAGACTGTAGGTGTGAATGACTCAAGAAGCCATTTATCACAGTATGACGTTTCTCGTATTATTGTGATTCTGTTCTTTGTTCTTGATTAATATGTCAAACTGAATGTTCAAAAATGCCAAGATGAGATGAATCGGTTAAAAAATCTATTCAAAACCAATCATTCAATACAATATGATTTCATACAACTGAAGTGATGAGTCATAAAAGCATTTTTTTTTAATAAAACAAATTTGCTTTTGACAGTGCTACACAAACCAAATGTTCCACTTCAAGCTATTCCACATTTTCATGGTATATTAAGGGAATATAGAAGGTGGAACTAACCTGTTGTCTGGCTCTTAAATAGCATTGGAATTGTAGTCGGTGCAAAATTCAAACAAAAACTAACATCAAGCAATTCTGTCTGTCCATCTATAAAATGTTGAATCCTTTGGAGCCAGGAACTGATCAGTATTACTTTAACTAAGCTGTAAGCAAAGCAGTTTTTATGAATTAAAAAATTTAACTTAATACAATTATAAAATTGTCCTTAATTTTGCAATTCTTTGCTTGAGGTGCTTTTTGCCATTGAAAAAGATTTAATGTGCAAAATGCAGTATGGAATCTGTTGAATAGGTTCTGATGTAGCAAACAATTTATCCCATATTGACTGGTCAGCTATTTCTGCTGTCATTGTCTTCACAGATATTCCCATGATATATATTTCTTTGTCTTCAGGCGGCATGAAACATAGCCAATACCAGCTGACATGAAAGAACTATTACATTTTTCCAAATTGAAACAAATCCCCAATGATTTTTTCATTATCCTTTTTCCCTTGACGGGTTTTGTTTTACGACTCAAAACTTATACTTACACTTCATTACAGCAATGCTTATTGGAACCATTTTCGTTCTAGTTTATTAGCTTCAAACCAGTTGATGGAAACATCTAATTTGCATTTTCCTTTTTGCTAAATTTCAAAAGTTTGCTTCAAATTTCCTTGATAATTGAAAAAAGGCTAAACCAATTAAAATATGCTGGTTTTGCCATGCACCCTACTGTTGAAATAGAGCCTGTACAGCCTGTACTCAGATCCAGGCGAGTGGGTGATCCAGTTGCTACCACATTTCTTCTGCTTTGAAGCATTGTTTGGTTGTGTTATTCCCTAGCTATCTGCCAAAAACGGCCTGGGGGAGTCAATTTAACAGGTAAGGGTCTGTCTCTTGGGACTGCTTGAGTGCACAGATAACCCACTGATTGACAGACCTGACTCCTGCCTTCAAAGGCCATAGGCTATTGCAAGAATGTGTTCTGTGCACAAACACACACATACACACATAAAACACGAAATTCATATAGCAGAAGATATGGTGTAGAAAGTGGTAAGGAGAAAGGACAATTGCCAGTAGAAACATCCTTTTCTATGATGAACCTCTGGAACTCTGGGTAGTTCTCAACCCTCTGACCTCACCCCTTTCTTCCACCTCTTGAGGCTGCTGAAAATAAACTGACTCATGGTGTACCCTGACCAGTCTCTCTTAGCTAAAACTGCCAGGCTTCACCCCGGGAGAGACCAAACATCCTCAGATGTACAAAACTGAGCCCTCCAGACATTTGGCTCTCTCTCACCGATCTGAAAGCTCTTGCAGTCATCACACGCATTCACTAAAACAGCAATCCGGAGGATACGGCAAACACTACAGTGGCAGCAAACGCTGCCAAACCACATGTGAGCACACGCTAACCCTGTTTTGTGACCATGAACCCCAGTAACTCCGTTTAGTCTAACTTTGCAAACTCAACTTGGCTTCCCTCAAGCCATAGAGCTGGCAATGATCTGAATGCAGTCATTAAAGGAATAACACTCGGGGAACATCAATAAATGCCCAGAAGGCTCCTGGGTCAGGTCAATCATTCTAGTCAGTTAACAGTCTCGAAACAACAGGGCAAATTCATCATAGTACCTAATCACATTGGGAAAGTCCACACTTCGCCTCAGAACAATATTCGCTAACGACATTAGTGAAGGGCCAGTAATACAATGTGATTTCCTGCCGTCATACAGGTGCTGATCGATGGCAGTGATGAGCGGAGCATAATTCAGGGAAACTATATAGAAGCTTCAACACAGTTGCCAGTGTGGTTGCATATAAGCGTACAATTTACAATCACTGCTAACTGCTGAACAGAAGCAGGATACACATCAATAAAAATAAAAAAAATATATGTATACATGATTGTACACTATACAAATATACAGATATCTATATACATGTGTCTCCATACATTCATGTTCATACATACACATTCACAGATACAATAAATACATTTACCTCACATGCGCATTCATTTATAGCTCGAAAATGTTGGTATATATGGGATAAGTTGTCTATTTTTGCTCTTTGCCGGAACGGAGACTAATATATTGTTTTGCTTTTTTTTTCCTAAATAGAAAAAGCATTTCGGGGATCAACAGATTCAATTAACCTTTGAGAAGAAAAACGTCATACAGAAAAAAGGGCCTAAATAAACTTTTCAGTGAACCCGTGCACTCACACACACACAGACTATCAGCTCCCTGTGAATTGAGCCCATGTCACTGTGTTTCCCCTCTTAGGAAGAACTCATTTCTGGCTCTGATAGGCTGTACATCACTTGTGGCAATAATTGCTAGGTTTGCGGTTGGATTGTCGGGAGCTCAGACGAACTGCAGATCCCAGGTATACATCATATTGTTCGACGTATAATAGAGCTCTAAGAACTACCACAAAGAGTTTCCCCACCACATCCACAGAAACTGTATCTAAAGCCAATGTGGCGAGACATGAATTGCACTCTTGCTGTCATTCTTAAAAACACAACCACCAGCCGGCATCCAAGGCTGAACGCGTTATCGGTTTTGAAAAGGTACACGAATCTTATCGCACAGAGACTGAAATCCAGAGATCAGTGATTTATTATGAGGGGAAAAAAATGGAGGTAAGAATTTTAGTTTGTTACACAAAATGGGGACACAGGCATCCATTTAGTAGGGAAAATAATGGCAGCCATTTATTTATTATCCCCTGTATTACTTCACCTTTACTAACTTTTGGGCCAAGAAGTGTTCCAGAAGTCCTGTGCTGAGCGGTCACTGAGCAGTAACATTTTTTGGATGTTCTGCGGTGTTTAAGAGTTACTGGGCTCTTGAGCGCACAGAGGAAGTCTGTCCGCTCTGCCACCTCGCTGACAGGCGAGGCAATGGTCCTTGGTTCCAAGCTTCTCTGGCTCCACTCCTCCTCCTTCTCCCGGCCAACACCACCTACACCTCCCAGCAGCGCTTCCATCCATATTCACAGCGCCCTGTCATATTCGCCTCCCTGAGCTTCCTCTGCTGCCCAGCCTCATTGTCACTCAGCTGGGGATGGGTGACCAGGCGAGCTGGGAGGAGGCCAGGGCCAGAATAATGGCTACTCTATCTCCTACCAAGAGAGACCAGTGGTCCGTTTAGAGGCAATATTACTGTGCCTATGAGCACAGAGTCCTGAGAGACGCATGCAATGAGAGTGTGAAAACAACAAAACGATGCAAAAAGAAGGCATCAGAGAGCCGGCAAAGACAACCAAGGAAAATATTCTAACAATATCCACTGCTGTTATTTTCTGCTATGCATGTGAAGCTATTCAGCAAAATGGGGTCATGTTAGAATAACACAGTATCAGACACAAACACTAACAATGGACCTCAGCCTTCAATAACCGAACCGATCACGGTCAAAATGTTGTGATCATGCAGCAACAGACCACTGAACACAAACCTAAAGTATGTGGGATTTCTTATAGTAAGGAATATGATTTAAAACAGCCCTGTAGCCTGTGTCTGGTTGATGGCAACAGGGCTATACTTCCTGATTTGGGGCTTTGGTCATATTCCATCACTGGGACTCCTTTGTGTCTTATTTTCACCCATTCTCTAACTGAGGTACTGGTGGTGGTAGTCAAAGTGCTCAAAACATTAAAATAGGAATTCTCTTATATATCATAAAAGGAGAAACCCTATATTCAGGATTGTACATTAAGTGCAGTATTATTGGTACTTTATTTTAAAGGATAGTGCATCATGCATCATCTTTTATCGTTCATCTTTGTTGACCATTGTGTGTGTAAATTCTGTAAAATAGCCAGTATCAAGCTGTCAGTAATAAGGTGAAATAGAATGTCAACAGTGTTTCCCTGAAATAAAAGGAACTGAATCCCTCCCAGTGGAAGTGGAGCATAGGTATAGTGTTGCATGAAAAGGAAACAATGAAGTGCATGTACCTCATAACTAAACGCAATACGCAGTAAAAGTACTTGATATGAAATAAAATTAAATTTAAAAATAAATCAATATACAAAATAAAATATGAATAAAGGTGAATTGTGTAAAATGAGCAAAGGACAAATACCTAGTGTCTCAAAATCATAGTTGCAACACACAAAAAAAAAAAACAATCCATGTAAAATCATATAATGAAAACAGGTAACGCTGTTGAAGAGGAATTTGACCGAGAGGTAACGTTCGCTAAGTTAGCAAGCGAGTTAGCTTAACTTACCAATCGAGTCAAGTCATTCTTTGCACCTCTAAATGCACCGTAGATGTGTACATTTCTTTTTTAAATGTAGCTTTTAATTATATATATATATATATATATATATATATATATATATATATATATATATATATATATATATATATATGCTGCTAGCTGGCTTGGCTGCTAGCTGGCTTGCATGAAAGTATTTTTTTTTTTTTATATTTGAGAATGCCATCATTCTCTGTTTCATGAGTGTTTTAGGGGAAGCTGGTGGATGTGACAGGAAACACTTAGTAACTGTGGGTCCCGCTCCGCTAGTTGTTTCGGGGAGAGCAACAGCTTTTTATAATTGCTTTACTTTCCCAATGAAATGTCCACTCTGATACCTCTGTTTCGCTGTTTGTTGTTGTATTGAATTGCAGGTTACCTCCAGATGTTTCTGTCTCCTTAGCAACATGTAAGTCACGCTGTGCTCAGGAGCCGTAGCTCCCTCATCCATTGATGAAACAGTCCATTAATCTATACTGCCAAGGGGGTTCACGCGGGGGTGGTCCTTTTGTACTTAATTTGAGGGTATGATGAGTTAGAATAGAAATATAATTGTATCTGTTTCTTATCTGAACATGAAAATAAATCTATAACCATTTGGGGTTTTTGGGCAGTCGCCTACCGAACCTCATAGTGAAGTCTGCCCCTGGATTCTGGTCCCATTACTGGCTACATTTCAGCCAATGTCCCCCGACAGCCTCTGATCAATCATGCCAGCTCATTACCCAGCATCCTCCCTGCAGACAACAGTAGGCAGTGTGGTGCCACCTTGGAGTCACCTTGTGTATTTAAAGTAACTGTTTACACAACCTACATATGCCACCCTGCTCCAGCTGACACTTGGTAGATGTAGGTGGGTGTAATTTTACTGAGAAACAGGCCTGCTGAGTAATTGGCAGAGGGCTTGTGGTCCTAGTACCAGAACGGTGCTGGCAAGCTCTCCCCTGCCTAATCCAGCTTTGTGCCTGGGCCAGAGAGCTGTCAGCTCCCACCCCGTCAGCTGCCGGCCTGGCAACTAGTAGCACAATGGCGTAGCGGGCCCAGTGTAGTTCACCTGGGCACAGGGGCTCACACACATCCATCTTCAGCGCTGAGTTGTCGGGCCAAGGTGTGACAGAGGACCTGCGACAGAGGACCTGTCACACCTCTAGTGGAAGGGCAGCTTTGATGGAGGGTATGCTGCAGCAGATGCTCCAGGAGGATGGGCAAGGTTAATGTGCTTGACTTCACCCCGTGGTACGTTGGCTTGTCAAACCTGAACAGAGGACAGCTTGATTGGAACTCAAAGAAAGCAGACAGGTTTGCAAATATTAGAAGGACCTCAGTTTCGATCTTTGCTCTCCCTCAAAAAGTTTTTTTTTTTTTACTCATCAAGAAAGGGTAAATGATCAAATACGGTTTGGTAAGGGCATGTGCCAGTCTACTAATCCGCAAACTAATCTGATTTATTTAAATTTTCTTTTTATTACAATTTATACTATATCAGATCTGTACTTATCAGCACAGTTTTTTTGTAATTACTCCAAGCTTCTCTCTGGATCTCTAGAAACAAAAAAAAAACATCCAACATTTCTCTGGGATTTTTTTCAGGATACAGGAACATGACTCGTTATCCGTGAGCTCTTAATCGAGACTAACAGACAAGTTTAACGAGTTCACCATTTTCTCAAGAGAGCCAGTGGACATTTTCATGTGAAACACAATTTACCCGGATTGCTGGTAAAAGAGCAGTAACATATGCAGCACTTGAAGAGCACTTCTGGAAATGGACACTTAAGTAAATTGGACATAGATCTGATGAGTTTAAAACATTTAATAGGACCCTGGCATAATAATGGGATTTCATTCTGCCATTCTAAAAATGCTTGCTGATCTATAACTAAAAGGGCTCCGTCCAAGACTAGGGAGCTTCTTTTGTTTCCACTTCCATGCTCATTGTTTTGTCATTCTGTTCTATTCTGGTGCCGTTGATCCACTGACGTATGTATATCGGCTTGTTTATTAATGAGCTTGACAAAGCCGGAGCTGCGCGTTAAGAGTTTTACTAGAGATGCTACTGTCACATTCCCAATATGCCTCCCTGGGACATGTTGAGAAAAACACAAGAAGAACGTTCCACATCCATACAGTTCCTCTTGAGATGTTTGATGCTAACAGCTTTACCATTGTGTAGACATGGGCCGCCGTAAATTAACACAGCCACGAGCATGAAAGATTTATCGGTAAATTGGTGAAAGTTAACTCCCAGCAGCACACTTTCATTTTCAGAAAATACTTCTGGAAAAGGAGACAAATACTAGGGAAAAAAAAGTCTATTTTACACAGCGTGCTGGAATGGAATGGTAAATATTGAAGCACTAAGTCAATGGAATGGATGTCACAGAGGGACTTGCGCGTCCGTGGCCGTAGCCTGGAGGTACAACAGTGGAGTTCAACACCAAACGGAATTCATCTCACTCTCCCCACTCTGAAGTCCACTCTGCTCTATATAAAGCTCCATGTCAGTGAAATTCATTTGGACAGCTACATGTTTTTTCTATTTTTTTTTTTTTCCTAGGGATGTATCATACTCTCAGATCATTTATAAATCAGTTGGTAGGATGTCTGCATCATAAGATGTGCCTGAGTGTGGTGAGAGAGCATGATAATAGACACACTAGCTCTGGCTATGTGTTTTTCTCTGGTTAAGCGTGACATTTTTTCGCATTGGGACAGTGTAAGGTGTGAAAATGCAATGGCAGCCAAGTAAATAATAAGCAGAGTAGATGTTTACATGCTCACACACACACACACACACACACACACACACACACACACCTTAACACACAGTTACTGCATGTGCCATCTTCGGTTTCACAAAGTTTCTTCTCTGAGAGGGAAAATATATCAGACATGAAAAGAAGCATGGCTGTTATTCATGGGTAAATAAAATGATTCCATGACTTCCAAAACTGTGGGATTAAGGCAAGGAGGTGCTATCATATTGCTAAAGCTAGACCGTGTGTGTGAGTGTGTGTATGTGTGTGCGCGTACCTATATGTGTGGTTAACTGTATTAGCCTGAACACAACAGCTGATGCTGCAGCGCCAAGACCTAACAGCTCACGTGGACACACACTGCACATGCTTCTTAGCAGGAGAGGTGTGTGCGTGTGAATGTGTGAACAGATCCATATACCTGAAGGTTGTAGATGTGCAGCTGTCACTCTGCTCGAAGTGTCCGCCTGACCTTCTGCCACAACAATTCTGACATCTGTCAGTGTACCAGAGAGAGTTTCCACCTTCTGCAGTGAAGGTCATCTGTGCTGCAGGGTTTGAGGGCTCACCAAAAGCCCTCCGAGGGTCCCAGTCAACACTGGGAAATATGTTGAGTTTGCCTGAAAAAGCTGCTTGTCAGCGATTTGCTACACAGACGAGGGGTCATTGCATCCGGACCCGCTGCTGCTGCTCCACGGCCATGTCAGAGCATCTGTGTGAAACGCCCTTTACAAGGCTGTGTGAGGAGTAACTTGAATGCTGTGTCTGTTTTTTAACTGCTACATATCTACATTCATCTTCTATACCCGCAAACTCCACACAGAACGGTCCCAGAAAGGTATGGAGACCAAGGAGGTCTTGAACCTGCGACCTTCTTGCTGTGAGGCAACAGCGCTAACCCCTGCTCCACAATCATCTAGCTCCTGAATGCCAAAACAAGGCCACAGGCCTTTAAAAGTGGTAAATTGCATTTATTTTTTTTCCACGACTGCTATCTATTAGTTCAACAGAGAAACAGTTGCATAACGGTAATGATCAGCCCCCTCATTGAAAAAGACTGAGCATCGCTGTCTTGCCAAATTTAACTGTGGGCTTGGGACGGGAGTTGTGGGTGGACGTAGGGTCTGCTCGCTTCCTGCCGGCTCTGCCAGGGGCCTGGGAGCTGCCCAGAGACACTCCACATCATTTCCAGTCCTGGTTTCCTTTCATCTCCATTATTTATAGACTTAGAGCAGAGGAACAATCTCCCTTGCGGCAGCTCATTGGGCTTATGTCTCTGCTCCCCCTCCATTACACTGAACCTTTATTTACACAGACATCACTCGTTAAGCACTGGCCTCGCAGGGACAATGCTGTAAGCCTTCCATCTTTGCCTTGTGTGGAATGTGCTACAATATGAGGGGGGGGGGGGTGAACAGGGACTCAGTGTTTAAACTATTCACCATGAATTGCAAGAGAATTTATAAAAATTTTAAGACACCACTCTTTGTGGTGCACATCCTTGCGATAGCTCTCAACTCGATGTCATCATCTCGCAATTCAAGATCTTCCCGTCTTTTCAAATTCCACGATCCCCTGAGGGAGAAAGAAATGATCAACTCTGAGGAAATTAACTTCAAACCTGAACTATTCATGCTACAGTTCCATTTGAAAGTCCCTGTCCTGTCATGTATAGATACTATGAACAGAAAAAAAAAATCAAGTAACTAAAACAAACTTTGCATCCAAAAAAGAAAGACAAAAACACAGGAAACTCCTGGGTGGAGGATCGTGGCGTCGAGTCTCTTGGAAACACTCGAGGCAAAACAGCTTAAAAGACAGGAAGGCGTGATGGCGGGAGTGGATATGTCGATCGCGAGGGCGAAAGAAAAAGGAAGCAACGTGCCAGCTTGTGTATTGAGCATCCTGCTTTATCATCCTCTCAAATATCAAAAGACAATAAATAGGGCTTTTCCCCCATCTTGATTTTAATACAAAGCAGTGAGGCGGCTTTGTAGGACAGCGGGAAGCCACAGTCACCCCCCCCCCTCGGGGTGGCACATCCAAAAGCAGCCTATCCAGCTGCAGATCCAGCTGCGTGTTGAGAATCCTGATGAAACCTGAAACCTGATGCTGGGCAGTTTGACTTTTCTACTTTGAATAATCAGGTGGAATTTTGTGATGTAGTGCATGTCATCTTAATACCACACGACGGCGTCCGCCTGAGTGCCTCTGTGTGCCTACATACTGTATGTGTCAGTGGCGGCGTGTGTTAAACCATGTATGAAAGTAATTACATCCCTGGAATGAACCGGTGGAGAAAAAAAAAACTTGAGGATGCAATTATGGTCCCATTGAATAACTCATGCTTCCTGGCAAGAGCTAATTGCATTAAAATGGATTGTGTACAGTCCTCTAGCATGAGCCATTAAGATTAACACCAGGAGAGTTAATAGTGTGTCATCTCCTCAGCCCTGTCCCCCTCCCCCCTCCCACCCACACCCACACCCACTTGTGAAAACCCAACCAATACGGCCCCTCCCCACATCTCTAATATAAGATTAATAAGATTAGAAGCAGAGAGAAACGGAGAGTGCAGGAGGATAGAAAAACACGTTCGGTTTCTCCTCTCAGCATCTGCTCTCCCAGCTGGGAAAAGACCCGAGCTATTCATCAGGCTTCACGCTGCTGTCTGCATGTATTCAACTCACTCAAAGGTCACACCATTAAAACACCAATCCGAAACACCAATCTGAAAATTCTCTGGCCTGTTTTTTTTTTTTTTTTTCCCGAGCTGCATTCCTTCAAAACAGACCAAACCTTTAGGCCAAACTTATTTACATACAGCACAGACGGGTGTGGGTAGATATATGCATTTCAGCATCATTTATCAACCTCTATTTCCCCTCTATGTTCGGTGGCCTCGGGCCCTGTTTACAATATGTCTCCTCCCATTTATTACAATTTGGTACTCCGTTGTGATAATTAATTTGTTAGACATTTGTTAAAATTGAAACTTGAACTTTTAAAGGTGCCCTTTGCGCTAATGCTGCTGAAAAGGAGTTCTCCGAGTACTCCCGAGCCACCTGTTGGTTAAGTGCAAATGTGTGATCTGGCTGGTAGCTTACACACGCTTGGGGTTTCGGGGAAACGTGTGTGTATTCGGTTGTAAAACTCCCAAATGGCTCAATGCGCTGTGTCATAGTTCCCTGTCAGGCCCTCAGTGCTCCACCAGGCAGCTAATGCCTTGAAGAAATGGGCTCCCAAGCTCAACATTAATCCCTACAGCATTTCTGTCCTCACTTCCCTCCTTCCTTCCTGTCAGAGCAAATTTAACGTGACACATATTCACAAGAACACGGCCCCCTTGTAATTGTTCAAGCTTCGGTGGATCCCGAGTCGTGATAACGGAGGTTCGCCATGTGGCTGTGTAAAACAGATCTCGCGCAGGAGATAATTTTTCTCTGTTCCAGGAAGCTCTCCGTCGGAATGTTCTTGGCCGATATCCACAAAGCATTCTTACCCATAAATACTGTATATAAAAAAGATGAAATATGCATCCTGCATAGCTTTAAATTTAGGAACTAAAGCTTTTCTGTGTGTTATGTGCCCAGCTCGCAGTTTCCAACAAGCGGTTCTTATCGCAGAACGGAGTTGACCCTGAAAGTTTTATAAGGGAGGTGTTACAGTGTGTCAGGCACGGACACTGAGGCTTAAAGTGATGAAAAATGCTGTCGGTGATGAATATTTTGTGATTAAAACTTTCGGGGATTTCACTTTTAGAGCTGAGCTGTTTAAGAGAATAGTACCCACATGTTATGAAAAGGGAAGTATTTAATTAGGAAGCTTTAGAGACCCTGGAAGCTGGATTTTTCCATTTTTTGCTGCGCTAATCAGCTGCCGGCTGCACGGTATCAATCTCCTCATCGAACCTACTGCAAGAACTAAATGAGTGTGTTTTACAGCACAGCGGCACATGCCCCTGCTACAGCTATGTATTATGAATATGTTTATGATTTAACAATGCCGTATCCACTGAACTAGTCAATAATTCCATGTCTACATTCGTTGGCTTTGTTTGAGTGTAACAAGGCTCTAGGCCAAGACCGACTTCTGACAGCTCAAGCTGTTACAGTAGGTCGTGGAAACAGTAGTCAGTGGCAATAAGGTTCTGGAGTTCTACAGCCCTTTGCGTCTTTTTATTGAAATCTATAGGGAGCTTTCTACTGTATACTTAATCTTCGTGTCTGCTGATTGCTGCTGACAGCGCACATCTTTGAAGTCTATGGGTGAATGTGTACAGCACTGATATCTAGGTGCACGTATCTCTTGAGAGGGAATAAAGAAATGGGCAGAGATAGATTTCCAACCTAGGAAAAAAGAGATAAACTTAATAAAGGCTGTATAATTTTTTTTTCAGGGTGCAACAACAGCTTGAGGAAGGTGAAATTTCAAAGTGTTGGTGTGTCCTGAGGTTAGGAACATGATTATTAAATTCATGTAATGGTTATTTAAAAAAGTCTTTAAGTTTGCTTAAAATTAAACCACTGAAAATAGAGTAAAAATCATTCCCTATTCTTCTAATTATTGGAATTACAACCATGTCTCATTAAAAGCAATTCATCTTGATATTTAATTGATAACTTGTCAACATAGGTGGTAGGTTCAGTGTCTAACCAGATTTTATATTCCACAAAAATCCAGTGTTGACATGCAGAGCTAAAGGAGTTTTTTTTCCCCAGCGTCGTTACCATATGCCTGAGATCAGTGTGAATCACTCGGTGCACAAGCTGACTCTCGGACATATTTGGATGCATCTATTCCGCTCATTTACAGTCATGGAAGAATTGCAGATTTTGCAAGTTGGAACAAGTAAACACTTACTTCCCTTACTTTCCATTTGCATGTGTCAAGATGAAATTTTTACCAGTTCAGGGAATTAGACCAACTGCTTATACAAGGAGGTGGGGCCGCTTATTTGTTGATTTGAATGACCTGACAGCAATCATGCCCAAACACCCAGCTGAGAGACAACAGTAGTTTTGGCCGAGCATAGCGAGTGATGCGGCGGTTTCCGGAGGAGACGTTTGCAGCCCACGGCGTGTCACTTCCGTGCGGTTGAGGCAGAGGTGTGTGTGCTGGAACGTATGGAGCCGCGAGTGAAGGGCGGGGCGAGTTTTTCGTGCGATTGAGGAGATCCTGCAGCCGGGGCAGGGAAAGTACACGCTCTCTGTATTGATCAGGCTTCTCCTGCTGTGGCTGTTTCCTTGGCCCTTGACTTCGCTTTTGTGCTGAGGAGACACCTGCCGAGCCCTGACTGCCTGCTGACAGGCCAGATTCCTGAACTCATGGCTGTACGGTGGTCCGCCCGATAAAACCCGCAGGGGCATAGACGCCTGGGAAACATGTGAAAGCTGTGTGTGTGTAGACTTTCTATCTACCGTTTCTCCATCTGTGTCACTGGACACATTTCTGATATGTATGAGCAAAAGGTGTGTGTTTGTGTGTGTTTGTGCGTGCCGAGTTCATATCGACTGTGACGAGAGTTACATCTTACAAGCCACAGGAAGTGTGAGCAAATCGAAGAAGCTGGCAGAGAGATTCCTCTACAGCTGCTGCAGACAGCAGCAGTCAGACTGCAGGTCAGTCAATGCTTGTCCTCAGTACGTGTGTACATGTGTGAACTTTTCCCTTATATTGCTCATCCATAAAAGGCCATGTCATCTATTTTTTTTTTTTTCCAGACAGGCACCATCATTCTAAATGTATGAAGCAATGTGATAACCCAAAGAGAAATTGAAAAGAGTTCAATTTGGATGCATAATTTTTGTAAACAAGCATTTCGAGCCGTGGCAGGAAGCTCCTGTCTCGAGGAGGGGAAGCCCTATTTCGATTCTTTACCTCACAGAACATAAAGAAAGAAAGAAAGGAGGGAAAAAAAAGCTCTTCTGCCTTTTAGAAAAAAGAATCCCATTAAGCAGAGGAAGGACTCAATAATTCAGGAACCATTGTTTCCTCTGATGTGCACGCTGCTCTCAATTGACCTCTACTCCTCTGTTGTTTTTCCTCCACCGGCTTGATGGATCTCCTTAGAAGCAACTTGAGGGAGTCTCCACAGACCTTCAAAATATAAATAAAAGTATAGCTGGAGGCGGCATCTGTAGAGACCACATTATGTAGAAAACAAACACACACGCATGCATGTCAGCCAAAGTATAAAGAAAAAAAAGCAGACAGGGAAACACAAACAGATAAGCGCACATACCCCCACTTTTACATAAATCAAATCCTATCTGTTTATCAGCGGCAGGCGAGCTTCTGCCCCACAGCTTAACTGTCACTCAGTGAAAAATTAATTACTCCAGCACTGCTAGTCCCTCCGCTAGCCACAGGCTTGTATCAGCCATACGATGAACTTGCTTCCTTGCATACAGGAGCGCACAGGCTCAAAGTGGCGACGGCGCCGTCACCGCTCCTCCGGAGTCGTCATCGAAACTCTTTCCCGCCCATTAAACGGCTTATTAAACAGCGTCGGCCGCCGGTGCCCTGGAAGTTGTTCGCGTCAGCGGTTTGATGAACAGGCGAAGAACAGAACTCTGTGATGTGTGCGCGATAAACTCAAAACCCGAGCGCGGCCATTAATATGCGCGACAGTCCGACGGCTCACCAGAGGAATGTAAGAGGCTAAAATGATGTGGCAGGGCGTTCGGAAATTACATTACTCAATTATCCAACTGCCAGAAGTGCCTGCTGACAACGTTGACCAAATAGGGTTGCCATATGAGATGCAGCTCTAATTACTGGATAGATGATTTTTTTTTTTCTGGGCTTGTAAGATTTAGCCCAGCCCAGCCAGGAGAAGCAAAGGCTGCACATACCTTGCTCCGAGTATAATTTCCACATAGCATTACACTGTGGGTAGCTGAAATTAAATATTTAGGTGGATTCGGGTTTAATACACCACGGACAGAACTGCGGGCTAACCAGGACTATATGAATTTAATTAACTTGTCAGATATGTGAAGAACAGAAAAGGCCCAAACATGTCCACACAGATGACCTGTGAAGTTTTGTTGCTCTCCATTCGTCCTTCAACTTGCACGTTATACAGTTCAGCACTTTGACAATTAAATCTTATCTACCGACAGTGTTGTGCAATTCAGCATGGGGCTGGTGTAATTATTGCTTTGAGTAATTATTTTTTCTCTCCTGTAGGCAAAGACTAATCCATCATATTGATAGTCCACATATCCCTATGGGGAGCGCACGTTGACAGAATATTTATATTCCTTTTGGTGAGCCACGTTTTTCTTGAGTAATTCATCGAAACGGTGCGAGGAGATATTCTTTTACTTCTTAGAAAACAGCCTGAAACAAACAAGGAGTTGGTTTTTTTTCCCTCCTTTCCCATTATGTATGGCTCATTGATGGTTTCCCAACTATGAAGTGAGGGTATCATAAAATCCGTCACGTGACAACGCAGAATAACTGTTTTCACAATTTTTTTTTCCTTTGGCGACACACATTTGGGAGTGATTCCAAGGATTATTCGAGGCACTTAATCAACCAACACTATCACAGTGACAGATAAAAAGCTCACGCACGATCCGAAAAAGAAAAATCATCGAAGTTCAGAGCAACCGAGTAACGTCAGATAAGGCGCAGACGTGTTTCTGCTCCTGTCTCCCCATGGACAATTGGATTAGTTGAACCAAAGGTACTCTATAAAAGTGAAGGTCTCTCTCTTTGTAGCGGCAGCATGTGTTAGGCAGATTCCCACTCATAGGAGCACAAAGACGCAAGCGAGTGAGACAGACAAAAATAAAAAAAATAAAATAAAGTCATGAGACTATTAGCTTGGCTCACAATACATGATATAAAAACACCCTATCATGGAAAGGTGATGCATGATAGATGGAAACGCTGCTCTGTTCACACAGGCACTGACAGCATCTTAACTTGCGCCCACCCCATCGCTATTGGTTAATGACTTTTCATCCATTCCTGCGTCGGGTATCGCCTTCCTACAGTACGAGGTCAAATTCTATGCCAATGTTGCCCCCCCCCTCTTTACCCTGCACCCGGAGGGGGGGGTCCTATTGTGATTGCAACCAGAAGAGAGTGAACCGTGTTCTCACCGCACAGCGCCAGTCAGCACCGTATGCTCCATCACACACGCCAAATGCCTGCTGAATATTCAGACAGTGACGCTGTGAAAGGCAGCGTGTAAAAGCACCTTTGTACTCAGACTCCTGATTAACCTTAGACCAAAACCTCAAAATCTATTTTTTTTTACAGCCATCTTTCAATTGTTATGTTATTGTTAAAATTTAGAGGTTAAACGGTGTGCAGTGTTTAATCATAGATCACTGTTTTATATAATGGTGTACAGTACAGGCCAAAAGTTTGGACACACCTTCTCATTCAATGTGTTTTCTTTAATTTACATTGTAGATTCTCACTGAAGGCATCAAAACTATGAATGAACACATGTTTATGGTTCTATGTACTTCACAAAAAATGGTGAAATAACTGAAAACATGTTTTATATTCAGGTCTCACGCACTCACCTGAAATAGTTTTCACTCCATAGCTGTGCCTTATCAGGGTTAATTAGTGGAATTTCTTGCTTTATCAATCAGATCAAAGGGTGGCTATTTTGAAGAAACTAGAATATAAAACATGTTTTTAGTTATTTCACCCATTTTTGTGAAGTACATAACTCCATATGTGTTAATTCATAGTTTTGATGCCTTCAGTGAGAATCTACAATGTAAATAGTCGTGAAAATAAAGAAGAAATATTGAAAGAGAATGTGTGTCCAAACTTTTGGCCTGTACCGTATGTATGCACATACTGCACCTGAATAAGAGAAGGAAAAAAAAACAGAATAGATAATGCATCAACCTCACAGGCCAGACACACACACACTCACACACACACAAACGGGTGTTTCCATTATTCTCTTTTGTTCCCATCTCCTGTTTTGTTCTCTACTGTAATTGGAAAGCCAGTGAAGGCATCCTGGGAAACATGACCATCGACCAGGAGAAGGCATCCAGGCAGAAGATATTAAAATGTATAAGTTTCACTGTTTTTAGATTTTTCTAGATTCCTTTGTGTGTGGGGATACCCGAGCGGAGGGGAAAGTCATCTTCTCACATATAGCCCTCCGGTGTCTTCCCACGTTGGTCCCGGACGGTCATCTCGTGGGCAAATGCTAAAGTTTAACGCTGATGAATGCTGACTGACATCATGAGAAATTAATGTTACACATCACGCACCCTGAGTGCTCCTGCAGCTCAGGGTGGAGGATTTGAGATCTTCTCCGTTGGGGGCGGAGTTGACGTGTGTGTGGGCATATGAGAGGAGGGTATAGCCGCTATGAGTGTCCTGAACATGTGTTATTGACGTGAGTGATGCGTAGGGCCGGGCAATATGGACAAATTCAAATGACCAAGTACTTATCGATAGAGTGCCAACACTGTATGGATGACTATTGGTGCTTTTACAAAATATTTATACAATGAGATACTTGATAAATAATGATCCCTAATGTGGAAATAATAATGATTAAGTGGGTGAAGGCAAATAATAGAAAGGGTAGAAAGGTCAGAAATTGACATTTACTGTACTGTAGCCTTTGAAACCAGCCAAAGACCACACACGTTTGTGTATATATATATATATATAATATTGCTAAAAATATCTAAAATCTAAGATAATATCAGTCTCATATCCCAATATCATGATATTTTTAGAAAGGAGGTATGCCTGGCACACTATGGCACACTATATAAGCACTTTCCCTATATGCGTTCATATGAGCTTCTATGAATCACTGCATAGACGTTCACACCTTCAGACTAACACCTACCTTTGTTCTCTTTGTGTGCCAGGTCTTTAATTAGCCAAAAGTCTCTCTGTTCTACACTGTGTTTACTGCCAAAATTAGTTTGTTTCATAATCACCTTTTTCATCCAGTTTCCAGCCTTGCACAGAGGACCCACAAATAGAATAAAAGCCACGTTCAAACGGTGACGTATTTGCTAATGATGTTGCAGATATTTTATTTATTTATTTTTAGCGTCCTCATTCTACCAAGGCAGAAATTTCTTTACTTTCTTTTGCAACTTACGGGCTGTGTTAGACTTAATTACCGCCGTAGCCAAACTGCCCATCGTCAGCATTTAGCAATTTTAGCAGGAGAGATCAGAGAGTTGACTTCTTTGTTATTCTGGTTAATTACTGTAGGATAAAGTCTAACAACAATGGAAAATAATTCATGTTTAAAAAAAAAAAAAAAGAAAAAGTACCATCAGAAGCATAAATCTCAGAATACATTTTTCACTGTGCTTCACACTAATTTCATGATTTACATAACTGCTTACATTCCTTTGTGTCTAGCCATTAATCCCTCCACTTTTTTCCAGTCAGCCTTCAGAAATCATTTATTTAAAAAAAACAACAACTGCTGTAACCCCCTTTTCAATTTTTCTTTATATATATATATATATATTTTAGATTTTTCACTGTTTTCCGATGTGGCAGCTGGCAGACAAGAGGGTTGGAGACTCCTATCTATCTCCTCCTCTCATTGCGTATCTGCCTGTGTATTACTTTGTAATCTGCTGTGTTTTTTTCATGCTATCTACAGCAGGGGTGGAGCGGCGCTACATGTTGGGGAGGGGGTGGGGGGGGGGGGTGATGGGATGGATGAAAGCTGCTGGGACAATTCATCATTCTGTTTCTCCCTTGTCAAGTCAAAGCCAGAGACTGTTCATCTCTTAGCCAAAGAGCGGCGATAACAATAGGCAAACGGTGGAGCTGTTTCTAACATCTGTATTTCGCTCCCAATCCCCTACTGACTGAGGTTTGAACATTCCCCCTGCAGCCCTCCACACAGCGAGCTGCCTGTCTTCTCACTTTTGGCAGTTGCTGCACACAAACATACAGAGAGACATGCCAGGAACTCGCACATACCCCAGCAGAGATGCAGATAAACACTAGAATAGATAAGGAGCCAACAAGATGAAATGTAAAAACAATTTGACTTGACATAACGCATACACACACACACACACACACTCCTCCTCCTCCTCCTCCATCCCTGTAATAAGAGCATCGTCTCTGTTGATGTCTTTGTCAAGCTGCGGCTCTGTGAATAGATGCTTTCGGAAATGAGTTGATTGGTCACAAGTAATTAAGAGTGATGACACGGAGAGGGAAGTGCTGCTGTCCTTTATGGTTGTATTAAAAAAAAAAACACATCTGAACGCTAAAGTCTTTTAGCTGCAGGTGATGGGGAGAGTCGTGCAGGAATAGAAACAAACACACACACACACACACACACACCATTGTGGATTAAGAGTCAGAGAAGCACATGTGACCCACCGCAGGAAGCAAAGGCTTCACTTAGGTTGAATTTAAATGTGTTTTTTGTTCGCTAGGCAACTATATTGTTTACTTACTATAGGCATCATTTTATCATTCACCTCACACGCTATGCATTTTTCTCCCACTTGAGCAGACACGAGTTTCATCCGTGCTCTTGGATTTATAGGACTAAAAGTCTCGATGCTTGTGGCAAGTTTTCATCTGTTAAAAAATGCCCTTGCCGGGGAAAAACAATGTCATTTAAGATTTTGATCCAGCATGATTTGAGACTCTGGCATTTGTAAGAAAAAGAAAAGAAAAAAAAAAGTCTTCTGCAGTGGGAAATAGAAATATAGTCTGAGAAATAGGTCTGAATAAAATGTGGTCAAATGAGCTTTTACTATATACGCTATTGACATCTTTAAACATCAATAAGGCTGCAGCTTTATGGTAATCTACACTAAAAAGTCACATATTGCTTGGTTGGATTTTTATTGATCAAAAATATATCTTATTTATTTTCTGTTTAGACACATTCAATGCATCCCACTGGCATCGACTAACCAAATACATAATTAATCACTGGAAATGTCTTGTTATTTAGGTGAAATGAGAAGCTAGTCAGGTAGCATTTGAATAAACAGACATGTGATGAACTCGATCTGATTGGGAAGTGATCATGATCATAGACTGATGATGGCTAATTAAAAAACTTCAGCTCGGGTAATCGGATATTTCAACAGAAGATATTGATGCCGACAAAGAGATATGAATACAAGAAAAAGAACAATACAAGAGACACATGTAGACACAGGAAGGCTGAAAGTAGTGGGTTTTTTTTGTTGTTGTTTTGTTATGTTTAAACATTTCTTTCACTGGAAAAAAAAAATAAAAATCGTCCAAAAAGAATTTCTTCCTCACAACCTTAAGTGAGTACAAAGCAGAGATCCTGTAGTGCATTCCTCCGAGGTTAGGTTAGACCCAACCCGCCAGGTTTCTTGGCTACATATTCCCTCCTTAAAGGTTTCGAGAAAAGTGGAGGTGACAGCAAAGGTGCAAAAGTGGCAGCAGATCTGATCATTAGGAAGCTGATAGCTTCTCTCCCTGTCTGTTTTTTTTTTTTTTTCCTTCCTCAGCCTAACCCTCTATTTCTGTCCGCCGCTCTGCCGGATCCTCACAACAGCAGGCACAGACACTCTTCCCATTGTTGTATTCTCATCCCTATCACATCGGTTTCATCTGCTTCTTCTTTATTCATACGTATTCCTTTATTTATTTATAATTTCTCAACAGCACACACAGACTATGCAAACACTTTTCACTGCCCCGGGCACATTGGCTGGAGTTTGTCTTGTTTCCCTAAGATGAATATATAATATTTTGGACGTATTGTTGAAACCGAAGTATGAATTATTCAGACATTTATAAGTTAGCCCCCCCCCCTCCACTCAGGAATAGACTTGTCGTGTGGTTTATAATAATTGTTCATATTGGTTCTTTGGCATTTTTGTTCATGTTCTCATCACAAAGACAGTTTTTACCCAACAGGAGGTTCTTTTTTATGCCACATTTTAATTCAAATCATTCATCTTGTATTCTCCTCCTCACCCCACATGTTACCAGCATTAAATTCATAAATATGGATCATCAAATCAAAGCACGCTTAAAAACTTCCTCCCGTCACTTCTCGCACTTTTATGCATTGTATGGTTCCCACTACAGTGAATTATAGCGAAGTCAGACAAACAAACAGAAACCGAGAGCGTGCTCCGTCAAGTCATCCCGTCGAGTGAACAGGCTTCTCCCTGCCAAATACATGAATAACACAAATGTTACAAGTTTCTGCCAATTTCCATGATTAGAAAATGATATGCTGGGCAATGGCCCTGGTGTTGATGAAAAGAAATATGGGAAAAAAAAAAAACGGTTTCTATATTCGGCATCCCCATGAGCACCGGGGCGGGTGGTGCCTCGTGTTGCTTTCTGGTGGCGGCTTCTTTTAAGCAGCGTCGTTCCACTGCTGCGGTAATCTACGATTTTGGGAATCGCCTCCATGTCCTGAATCGACAAGGAATCGAAACGAGATATGTCAGGATGTATATTAACCTGTGCCCCCTCATACACACACACAAAAAAACAACTCCATCATGAAAATGCAAATTAATGTATTTCATGCTTCATACAAATGTGTGTTTTTTTGGTAACCCGTTTAAGCCTAAGAGCCACTAAGCCTATGACTGTCATTTTATACTTAACCCATTCAAGCCCCATATTTTCTTTCAAAGATTTAATGCATATAATTATGTCAGTTAAGTCACTAACAATCAATCGCATTTTGTACTATCTTTGCAGAAAATAGCATTTTTATGGCTATTATACTTGTTACTTGCACATATCTGCCCATAAACAAAAGAAACTATTTATCCCATGTGCAAACATATTTGTGGGGGATTATTCTAGGGACTTGAATGATTAAATAGATAGATACATGTCAGGATTGAAAAGCAAAATAATCTAAATAAAGGAGGGCTTTGTCTTCATGTTCTTGGGCGGGAGGAGCAGGAAGTTGATGATGTCATATGACAGGAAGCAGGAAACTCAAATTATTTGCTTAAAACCTTCCGTCTTTGTTGTCTACCATCATGTCAGGGGAAAAAAAAGCTGTATGAGTAGCATTTAGATTTTTTTTTTATTCCAAGTATAAAATGACAGTCATAGACTTTAATGGGTTAAAGCATTGGGATGAAGCGACCAGAATGCAGAACGCTGAAGTGGGCTCCCCTTGCATCAGGTAGTGATTACTGTTGAAGCCATCATCAGTTTAATAGTCTCCTGTTGGTGCCTGGGCCTCCCCACTCTCCTACTCACACCAGGAAAGAGCCGACCAGGCTGATTATAACCTACGATATACAGGTGTAGTGTGTGTGTGTGTGTGTGTGTGTGTGTGTGTGTGTGTGTGTGTGTGTGTGTGTGCAGCATGTACATGTTTAGACAGATTATAGTGTGTACTCTGCAGGCTCAATGCTGTTGCCTCCACCTCTGATTAACTCAGTGGGGGTAAAACGTCTGTGAGCGCTGCGTGGGGACTGGGATGTACACGGCCCGAAAAAAAGGGAAAATAACAATACAGACAAGGAGTGGGTGGACAATCTGATGAGATTGTCCACTTTGTGGCTGTGCATGCATGATCTCTTTGTTTTAGTGTGTACAGATGGTGCAGTACAGTAAAGCTGATTGAATGAGCCAATATGAGAGAGAACCTTGAAAATAGACGAAAAGTTATTAAAAATCTACCATGTTTTCCATTACTAATTCATTCAAGGTGTTTGTATGCAAATTCAAACGAACGTGTAGTTATATTATATTGATTTCATTTATTTTGGTGTTAGCATTTTGGAAAAAAAAACAAAAAAAACGGTCCTGTTATTTTATTACAGGCTTTTCACAGAGGCAGGGTATGTGTAAAACCACATCACGGCAGAACTTGGCATTTCCCATTACAGCTTGACAGCTTCTCTCTGAAGTTTCGAAAACATCGCCTCATATTTTTCTCAAGGCCTCTAGTCCTCAGCCAGGCTACGAAATCCAAGGCAACAAGTTGAGCCTAATAGGCAATTAGCTTTTCAATAAGCCCTACTCAGTGTGATTGCTGGGCTACATTACACTGTGATTCTCGGTAAGAAATTGTTGCGAGCTAGATAATCCGTGTTTGAAAGTAATTAAAGTTTGAATGCAGACTAAAGCATTTTGTGTGCGAATTATGCATCTTTGTGCACAAATACACCAAAAAGCAAATTGAATATGCTGCATTTATTTATTTATTTTTTGTACTTTACCAGTACACCAAGAAGAGAACATTTCTCCAGGGGTGCTCAGCTCAGGTTCACTTCACACATTTCTTGTTGCCTCTACAGGAACACTCACTGACACTGCCCTTCCTACTCTCATTTGAAAAGGCTTCATAGTGCACGCCTCTGCTTCTCAGTGTCCTTGGCCTTTTCTTGGCCCTCATCTCTTCCTGTTTCCTTGCATAAGCTCAATTTTTGTCTCTCAGTGTCTGCGAGAGCTCCAGCCGTTCACCCGCTCTAGCCTGAGCGGAGGGATCGATGAGCGACTGGGCCGCTTACTGTAATCACTGACCCATTCCCCAGCCACCATTTGGCCCCTGACCTCCTTTTCCTCTGTTCTGAGCACAGAGCTTTATTTCTGCAGAGCCAGGTCCAAGAGGTCGTAATGATTCCAGTCCACTTGGGTTACAGCCCCTGGGAAGACTGAAACTCAAAAAGTAGTGACACATTCTGCTGCCTTTATCGTCCACTGGTCTGACTCCACACTGTTGGCATAGCTCAACTCATGTTGCATCGTTCAAGACAGGCAGGATGTAGTTTTAATTTCCACTCCCTGATGCCGAGCGTCTCAAAAAAGGACAAATCTGTCATTTTAACTCGTGACACATTCGCAACGTTTGCCCGACAACTCCTGACCAGTCGCTTTGTGCAGCAGCTGATGCGTCTCTTCCCCTTAGAGCTTCGGGTATAGGCTACATATGTGAGGTTGTGTTGATAAATCATAACATAGATAGACCAGACAAGTGTCTCCATGGCAACCGTCAACCCTTGTGCATAGTGAGTCTGCTGCACTGCATAGCATTGCGTTGGTTCTCAGCATCTAGGGGCAACAATTATACCACATCGACGACTATTGATGGGAGGATTAGAATTTGTTTGATGTCCAGGGTCAATTAAAAAAAAAAAAAAAAAAGACCTATATCGCCGGAAGGAAAACCACATTCACATTCTCCTGCGTGCGTCACTAGGACTTCAGCTTCTGGGGTATCCGTGCGCTTCGTTCACGCTCGACAATTCTCCTCTGAAATCTGTTTTTGCTCAATAGCTGCTGAAATCAGGTGACAGACAAAACATTCCGGCTAATTAAGTCTTTGGCAATAGGAGCAGGCCTTGTCAGACGCGTAGCTGCGTGACGGCGCCGCCGATGCCGAATAACATCGTCGGCCGCGCTGTAATGTTTGAAGAACAGGTTTTGTGCATAATGCGGGAGGTTGATGGGGTCATTATTTACAATAACAGCCCTCTCCCCGAGATGCTGAATGCTTAATCTATCAGCTGTGAATCATCTACGCAGAGTGATTTACTCCTTAGCGTCTGCTGCCGCAGCTCCTCTTTAGTGGCAGTTGATAGCAATCATGTCAAATCACGCTGGCTTTAGAACATACATTTGCGAAGGCATGTTGATACTCTCTGTGGCCCTCATACCATTTCCATGTGCAGTGAATCATTAAATTACAGCTTGAAATGAAAGGGGGCTCCCGGCAGATGTGCCCAGACATATGTGCAAAATCCCCTGTGTGTCCTCATCTTGTCTGAATGTGAAATGATCTGCGGCCTCTAAACATTGTGTATGCGCCTTTAATCTCTCACCCATTTGCTCGGTGCTCGTTGCAGACGGCTCAATTCAGGCGGATCTTCAAACAGACTGAGAAATATGTGCTGAGGGAGGGACGATTGAGTTAAAAAAGACTGCACTTGACTTTGCTTATTGCGGAGTCAGAAGGTAAAGTTTGCTTAACCTCGAAGGACACCGATTGGCTCCGTGCCCCCGCTGATATTTAATTCCAGGGTTTGCATTTAGCTTTCTACGACTAATCCATGATTGCGCTACAGTGTCACGCTTGAGAACTCCCTCTTTATGAAATTAGAAATATTTTTTGTGACAAACTATGCAGGATGAGAAGGGAGGACTCTGGTTC
Source organism: Lepturacanthus savala (assembly GCA_030544235.1). Classification (NCBI taxonomy): domain Eukaryota; kingdom Metazoa; phylum Chordata; class Actinopteri; order Scombriformes; family Trichiuridae; genus Lepturacanthus; species Lepturacanthus savala. The sequence continues at coordinate 10,728,158 of CM060463.1, forward strand.
AGCCAATGGGGTTGTGTCACTCGCCATTAGTGTCACGCATTGTCCACCAGGCTTTCACCCTTGACTCAAAGCTACTATTTGTAACTATGGCACCAAGAGTCAGTCACTTTCTCTTTCATGTCATTCATCGATCTCCCATTCACATTGTTATGAACAGGTCATATAACGGTTATATCCTTCGCTTTGCAGCATGTTTTTTTTTAACTTCTCCCTTCAGGAATACACAAAGGCTGAAAAGAGATGGAGTACTTAATATGGTCATTGTTTATCCCTTGAGAAACATAGTTTAGAGGTTGCTTGAAAATGGGTTTGTTTGTCCTGTTATCGTCAGTAAACAATAAATAAATAATTAACTGGTTCCTTTGAAGCAAGGTAAGCTTTGGAAAAAAAGAATATGGCATCAGAGAGAATTTTGCCAGGTAGCTGCTTAATTACATTTCCAAGGTCTGTCTGATAGATTTTTGTTTTTTAAGCATCACAACGACTGGAGTGCGCCCTCTGAGGCACAGGTGTCCTTTTAAAAAAAACACAGTAGCGATTAATGATACTGTTTGCAGTCTTAATTTAACTGAGATCAGAACTGCAGAAACAAAGCGAAAACCAGTGGCCTTAGACTTTCGACGTTGGAGAATTATAAAAGCAGCCATTTCCTGTCCCCAGCATACAATTGAGGATTAGACATCGACAAGCGTAAAGGGTTCCTATGAAATATGTGAAGCTGATCAGAAGCAGGCTGCACATGCAGGATGATTCATGTTTACAATTAGGCAATGAATCATTTGATCCACATCAGTGTCGGTAGAGACAACATGCTTTTGTCCATGCGCTTTTTATTTCCTCTTCACTGTCTGCAATTTCACTCATATATTTCACTTTGATAACAACAATCATATAATTCACTTTGGACGATCACCCCCAATGGCAGCTTCCTTGTCTCCACTAGGACATGTCTTAGCATAATGGAATCTGAGAATTTATAGCATCCACTCTGAATCATAAAGACTTATTTGGGATATGTATCTCAATAAGTAATCTTCAGGCTTCTCTTGAGAGGAAGAGCTCCTCATGCAACATCACCGGTTATGTCTAATTGTATGTAACGTTGTGTCAAAGCACATGCCTCCTGGATGTAAAAATGGAAGGACAGTTATGGGGGTTTGCATAGATTTTATATGATAACGAGGGGGCTTGCAATCATATGCAATAACTGTAATGTGACAATAATCCGGTATAATTACATGTGGGTGAGTCATTATTTGTGTGTTTGCTCATCTCTTAGATAACAGTACTTGTGAGGCATAAAAAAAAAGGTATTTAATGAGCTGGGAGGCACAGACAGACAGTATCCCCCAATGAATGAGAACAAGTAGCAGGTCGGGGGGGGCGCATGGGTTTGTAATCGGAATACCGCATTGAAATGTTGCCGTTAAACAGCACGTGTGCATAAGCATGTGAAAACCTACAACTTTTGACGTGAATGGCGCAGCCGTGCGCAGGCACACACACACACACACACGCATCACGACAGAGAGAGAGAGAGAGCACAGCATGTCCACTTGGGGGTAAATGAACCAGCAAATATCTCAGCATGTGCACATCAATGTTAAGTGTCTCTCTTCAACGGGAAAAGTTAACTTACACCTCCTGGCTGTCGCAAAGAGACACACGAGCAGCAACTGCAGCATCTCTAAACTGAGTCTGAGCCAATGTATAAAAAAAAAAAAAAAAACAACTAAAGATCTGCTACTGCGTTTTTGCAGTAGTGCCAGACATTCCATTAAGGCTAACAAGCATTCTTGACTTTCTCCTCTGACTTTGCCCAAATCTCTTGTCTGAGTCATGCTAATGTGCGCGATTGCGAGTATATCAGTGTTTATTGTCGCAGCAGTTAAGACTAGTAGTGTAGTGTAAGCAGGCAGCCTAGCTCCATCTGTTTCTTTATGATCCCTGGTTTGATGGTGTCTAACTTACTACCTTCAATTCAGTCCCTTCTTAATGGCAGCTCTCTGGAGACGACTGAAACCGAGGCTTTGCTTTAAATAAACCAAAACCCGCTGTACCATAAAACGGTTTAAACTGCCTCCTATAATTCCCACTCTGGCTTGTTGGTTCCGTCCCATGAGCAGTAACTGATTAGCGAGAGGACAGCGTGTGGTGAATCATCTTGGTTTACTTGATGAAAAGGTGTCCGACCCTGCATTATTCAGAATTTGTGTTTGCCTGCCGTGTTGAGGCTCAACTCCGCGTTTACCGCTACTGCGCTTATACTGCTCTCCATCTCTCTCTCTATGCCCATATGTCATCCTAATTCTAATTTCACTCACAGAACTCTTGGATCTCCCCACCACCCTGTGTACCACCAAGAGTCCACTTGTTTAATCTATCATTTAAGAGCATTAGTTAGAGAGGGGCCCATTAAAAAAAGAACCTCCCCGCCCAGCCCTCTCGCTGGCAAGTATGGTTTTTACTAGAGGGATAAAAGTCTGCTGTAATCTCCCACCCTTTCTCGGGGTGCTGGGTTAAGTAGGTTAGCAATGATTTGGTGTTTTAGAGCGCGGAAACAGGAGACATTAAAAGCCATCACTTGTATGCTACATATTGAGGTTGGATTCCTTTCAGGTTTATTGTAGATGTGGAGGAGTGCGGGAGGAAAACGTGGAAGCTCTGCGGTGCAGCTGCATATCAGGGTGTTGCCGATATTACCCCGTTGTTCTGTTCAGATTCCTCATATCGAACGGATTTTCCGGTTCACAAGTCCTCGTAGCACGGTAGCTCATAAAATACGTGCGCGAGCTCGGGTGTGACTGGGTGTCGATATGACGTTTGCATATACATTCGTGCGCCTCTCCGTTTCCATCTCTAAGGGGCCATAAGGGCTCGTATGTCTTGGGCCATGATGGACGGGGCCTGAGTGGTTTTCCCTGCGCGCCACTGACCCCGTTACATCAACATGAAATGTTGATAGCGCCGCAATCGGGAAGTCGAAGGCTGTTTGGTCGTGGCGCTCCTTACAGGCAGCTCCTCTCATTGATTTGTGCTTGAGTTTATAAGGGTTTGGATTTCCTAACGATTCACCTGCGGTTCTCTTCCTCTTTGACCAGAAAGAGCGCACCCTTGGGATGTTACCGTACGCTATAACGGCCTGTCTGTTCGGCATGTCGCTACTGCAGGAAGGCCTGGCCTCTGACAAACACAGACGGTTCACATCAGCGAATAAACAGATTCCGGCAACTGTTGCACATAAAGATCAAACGTGACGAATCCGTCCACTGACACCGTCTCGAAAGGAAACTAATTCAGACTCGCGCATGCCAATCATTTCGGTTGATATGAGTGCCGCACAAATATCCAATTACCCGCTGTTTATTTAGCCCTTTTGCTAACTTAAAGGTCTTGGAATGGGTAGGCTCCAACGGAGATGTGCGAATGCCTTTCATAAAAGAAGGGAGCTGTTGCGTTTTAATAATGACAGACATGGCGCTCAAAATTGAAAGAGGAAGTGGGGAGACTGATTGACACTGCCGCACGAGCCGCCTGATAATTGCAGCCGGCTCCTTCAGCAAACACAAAGAAGACAAGGTGTCGAGTGGGAGGATAATGGCGGAGGACATCAAAGCATTACTGGCAGCTCCGCAACTTTGTATACAGAGTGCTGTCGCTCACACGATCCACACCCATTAACAGCCAATCATAATGTAAGTAATGCCCTGACTTGAGGTGACTGTGGATTATTGACTTCGCAGTAATTATAGAGGAATGCTTTTTTTTGGGGGGGGGGGGGGGGGATCATCATCGGTGCAATCATCCTGTCCTCCAGACAATAGCCAAATAGCCCCTTTTGTTTGACACGACCCGTGTCTAAAACAAGAAAGTCTTCCATTTTTTTTTTCTCTCCTTCATGCTATTAGCTGAGCAAAAATGAGTCTGATATAAGTCTGTCTGGTTTTGTAATAGCCTGCTGTCACAGGGACACAGGTTTGTTCATTGGAAACCTTAAACAAAGCACAAGGTCTTTTGGCCCTGTCTGATTTGGGAGTGGGGAGAAGGGGATTGGCTATTATCTCACGGGGGCTGCCTCTGAGGAGCATTGGGAGGCTGCGGCTAGACCCCAGGTGCACTATCGTACACAGAGGAAATTGAGCAAACAGAAGATAAGTGAGATAGAGGGCTGTCTCTCTCTCTCTCTGTAGGACCGCGTCACGGAACCATTCCTCACTATTAGGTTTCTACTCCTCTCTGCTCCCGGCCTCTCCTTCCCGCTCTGCTCTCTTCTCCCCTCCCTCTTCTACTCTATCTTAGACACTGGGGGTGAAACATCAGTACCGGGCCGAGCGTTTGGTGGTGAAGGACGGTTTGGGGGATTGGTCCTATTCAGTCCCCCCCCCCTCCCCTATACATAAGTGCATTACCCTGAGACACCAGCCTAATCAAAAGCTAGAGTTTGCTATTATGATGTGCAATGCATACTATAAATATGATATATTGACACGAGCGGAGGTGGGGAGGCAGCAGCGGAGAGACTATGGAAAAGGCATTTGCAGTCTATGCAGCAGCTTGGGTTGGAAAACCCTGAGGCGAGTGAATAAACAGAGAGAGCTCAGACAATGCTCCATCAAGGCCTGTGTTGATAATGTAGAAGCGCGGCAGACAGGCGAGCCGGCATGCAGGACAACGCAGCCCATATGTAGGTCGCCCCGGCAAACGGAATGGACGTTATTGGAATCGACACACGTGAACGTGTACGACCCCCCCACCCCACCCCCCCACGCGCACCCGGGGGAGATGTCGGTGACGGGAACACGGGAAGAGTGGGTGGCCTGTGGTGGTCATCGCTGCTGGAACAGAGCATGGCGGTGGCAGATTCCAGAGGTGGAAGGGCCCCGGGGGCCTCGGGCACATGTCTCCACACATCACAACATGCCCCCAGAGTGGGTGGAAAGATGAAGGAGGATGTGGGGGCTGCTGCTGCTGCTGGCTTGAATACATCACTTGGATGGAGATGGGAGACGGTCGTGAAACGTGGGGCAGTTAACAACTCGTGTGCTCTATCTGTGTTGTACGCTCGAGACTGCAGATGTGCGTGTGTGCGCCTGCCTTGTCTGGGAGTGGGGAAAAAAAATACGAGTATGAGAGCATAGTAGTGAAGGAAAAAAGTTGGTGAGTTATCTCAAGAAGAAAAGAATCACACTGTACCTACTGTATTCACGATCGGCTTACATAAGGACGGATGATAAAAATGTCACCATGTTGCATCATGACGGTGGCCAGCCAACCTTTATTTCTGTCCCGCCGATAAAAAAGGATTTCTTTGCTTGCTAGCTATTTTTGCTCTTCACCAGATTTTGCCTCATTAAAAATAATTATAATGAAATTAAAACAAAACAAACAAAAAAAAGAACGCTGTATAAATAAGGGGTCGGCTTTGTGAGCCAGCCCCATTCACGGTCCTCCCTTGTCTATACCTCATCCATTCAGCTGTGAGGAAGTAATTGTATAGTAGTCATGTCGCTGTCAATTGAAACTCTTGCTTCTCCACCATGGCAGCCATGTTAACTGGTTTTGGTTGTACGTGGGTGACATTATCATGAAAACAGTGGACAAGTGGGCGGCTTGTGTAATACAATGACAGATCGGTGATATGCTCGTTATAGCTCTCTCGTGTGTGGATGCTTCATCCACACGCCACACCATGTCAATATGTCATTCTTTGCTCTTTTTTTTTCCTGTGTGAAATTTACCACACTTCCAAAACCTACAAGCAACTACCATTGCGGTTCATGACAAACTCCCATCCCTGGATCCCACGCGATTACATCTGTACTAAAAAGAGGAAAGGAGAAGTGCATCCAACAACCTGAAAGCTCTTTTTCAATAACCAGTTCCCTTTTGTCCCCCACCTTTCCAATAGGTTTCATTGTATCGGTCTGCCGGTGCAACAGCACTAGGAGGATTTATTAGCTCCTGGAACTTGTTACGTTCACAATATACCGGATCAATCTTCATTAGTCATTGGTCAGCATGGGCTCAGGCAGAGGAAAAAAGCCAACCCTGTCACGGGCAAAGATATCTCGGCACCGGTTGTTCCGATAGATCCTCGGAGGATCTGACCTTTGCTGTAGTCGGTAAAGCTCGGAGCGTGATTGAGGAGCAACCAGACCCTAGCTTTATTAAGTGCTTCGCGCTAAACCTTTGGGCTGATTGTACTGGACAAAAAGAACAATTGGCTACAACTGCATTTTGAAGTTTCTTCTTAGTGTTGGGGCGATAAGATATAGTATAGTAAATGATTGATTCAGTACATTTTTTATTCATGAGAGCGGTATAGGAGGAAATCTCAGCTGCGCTGATAATTCCTGATGAATCCTTGAACGACAGAGAGCGTGACTGAGCATACACGTGTAGGCATTTGTTTATGTCCTTGTATCTTACCTACGAGGGGGTCTGCGGTTTTCGCGAGGCACAGTCATCCGTTTTCTCAAGTTGAATTGATGTTTTTTTTTTCCCTTTATTTGACAAGAATGGCAACCCACCTGCTACAAAAGCCTTTGGAGCTTATCCCTCATTATGTGTGTGTGTGCATATATGTGTGTGTGTGTGTGTAATAAGGGAGATTATGTCAAGGCTCATCTAAAGCACAGACCTGTCAATATACTAAAGCAAATCAGCTCCACGAGTTACTCCTAGACAGGTGTATTGCTGACGCCTATTGCTGTAAAGGGACAAACAGTATCGCTGGCCCTGAGACACATATGTGTGCGTGTGTGTGTGTGTTTAGGTGTGTATATGAGACAGTTAAAGACAGAGTGAGGAAAAGCATATGAAAAAGCCAAACTCCTCCCTGATTCTCTCCTCTCTATTAATGTTCCGATCTTATAAAGTGTTATTGGATGAAATAAGGTGATGCTGGGGGGGGGAGCGAGAGAAGCTGGAGACAAAGAAGCTATAGAGCGAGGAGCTTATTTTCTTTTCATTTAGTCCCCAGTGGTGATCTTACAAAGGTAATGTGAATCTGTTTCTTTTAGATTAGCGCACATTAGAGCGAGGCCTCCGCCATGCCTGGATGTGTGGAGAGAGAGAGAAGAAAAGAATCTGTGAAGTTTCTCCTGATAACTGAGGCTTTATTACAGTAAATAAAGCATTCCCTCATTTCCTGTCGGCTGAGGCTGATATTTTGTAAGGTGTCACTGGCAGTCAGCAGCGGTTTTCCCGGCCAAACACACAGCACGGTGTGAATGCTAAAGACACTTTCTTTTTCTTTTTTTTTTCCTCCCTGGGAGAGAGTGTTTGTTCATGAATACTATTTACTGACATTATGATCCCTCAGCACTTGCATGTGGCTCGGTGAAAGGCGTGAGGAGGGAGGGAAACTTGATTTTCTTCTCATGCTCCACACTCATCTTTTTTTTTTTTTTTTTTTTTTTTTTAACCAAGCCAACGGTCCAATTATAGGGAGTGGGAAGCAGCGAGTAGAAGCAGAGTGGTGAGTTTTGGAATACAATTTATGAATCATTAAGAGAGAGGGGGGCATTAATATTTCATAGCCCTTAGACCACCAACAAGTGTTGGAGTGGATTCAGTAAACAGGCCTGTGCCAACACACACACACACACACACACACACACGTGTGTGCGTGCACCACAACAGCAGCCTTGAGTGCATTTATGGATTTATGCACTGGATGAATTCATGCACAACCGCACCCTGCACCATAATGTAAACACACAAATGCGTAGACACACAAACACACACACACACACACATACATATATATATATATATATATATATATATATACACACACACACACACACACACAATAAACAGTAAAATCTCTCTGGAGGAATTTTAATTGCTGTCTGTGGGGGTGACACAGTGGGGAATCAGCACACCCTCTGCCTCCTCCTCTCCCTCTCTTTGGCTTTCTTTTCCCAAATGTTCACTCTTATTTCCCCTCAACCCTTGAGCATAATTACTCCTCTATCTACAGACAGAGTATTATTTTCCTCTAACTAAAGAGCAGCAGACTCCTGTTTCCTCCTATCACTCTAGACCTTAGCTTGGTCGCCTTTCCTAATCACCCACTAAATGCCTGGAGCTATATCAAAGGGGATGTGTGCGTGTGTGTGTGTGTGTGTGAGAGAGACAGAGTGTGTGTGTTCACTTGTGTGTCCCTGTAGAGGTGTGTGTGTGTTTGTCAAGCCTTTGCCGGTGTGCATGATCCATGCGCTCATTTGTGTACGGCCGCACGCGCGCACGGTTTCTCCCCTCACACACAGGGTATTGTGCGTTAGATCAAAGCTGTAAACCCCTCTGGGCTTGACACACTCTAGCAAGGCTGCTGCAGCGTTGAAGCCGAGCTGCAGTAATTCTGCTGATACTGTATGCTGCTATTAAAAAAGAAAAGTTGACTGGGGGGGAGTGAGGTTTTTTTTTCCCCCTTTTCTTTTTTGCACAGCAGGGGATCACAGAATTGTCTTGTTGTTCAGCGAAGGTGGCGTGTATATGTGTGTTGACAGGATAGAAGCAACAGCGGGGAGGAAGGGGGACTGATGAGAGAAAAAAAAAGTGATTCGGTTTCAGATCCCACCTCTCCTGTTTTTTTTGGGTTTTTTTGCTGAAATATGGCTAGGACGTCAGGATTGGCATCACGGGTCACTGTCTGGAGCAGGGGTGGACAATCCTGGTCTTGGAGGGTCAGTGTGGGTCACACCTGACACACCTGATTCTACTAATCAACCTCTAGAGCCCTTGCTAAGGCCTTCGTTGGTCCAATCAGGAGTGTAACTTCTTTGTTGGAACACAATCCTGCATCCACACCAACCCCCCCAGAACCAGGATTGTCCAACCCTAGCGTAGAGAGATTTGTGTGATGGCCAATGCAAAAAAAAAAAAAAAAACCTAAAAAAACAGCTATGGCATATATGCTCTCTGGGGATTTCAAAAAGCTGTACCACACAGGCTCCTAGATGTATTCAGATTTCACAGGGAAATGTCTAAATGTCTGTGTTTTCACCCTGTTGAGGGTCTTTGTGATTTCAGTTCCTCTGACACAGTGATTGTTGGTCTGCCAATCTGCCGCCGCTGCTAGTGGTGGTTGAGGAGATAGGGGGATGGTACTTCAGCATTTCAATTCTCTCTGTTCTGCCTGTGGTGGAAGGTCTTGGTGCCGGAAACCTTGCACAGATCAAGGTGGCAAACCAGGGAGAGACAGAGAAATAGAGGCACCTTTCGGTTTGGGTGTCATATGTCCGAGGGGTGGTCGCGATGGGAGAGAGGAGAGATCAAGAGAAGGGGTCTTTGAGGTAGAGGGGTCTGGCCACATAGAAAGAAGTTGCTCTCCTTCTTCTGCCTTATTCTCTCTCTCTCTCTCTCTGGTGCTCCTTCAGTTATTTTGCTCGTGTCCTTTGTTCCTCTTCCTCAGGAGAGCCGTCTGTTTTGGAATAGCGAAGGAGGACTTTTGGCAGGTGTCTCTGTGGGAGGACAGGTATAAAAAGGGGGACGCCTCTCTGAATCAATCTCTCGATCTCCCTCTCCGCTTCCCTTTTGTTTCTTAACACTCCCCGGCTTAAGTATGGAAGCCTGATGAATAATGGAGTGAACCGTGACCTTTGCAGTGCGGGTTCAGGCCTGCTCCGGCTTTCTTCTGATCTGATGAACGCTTTTGATCCAACCCACACTGGAGCGTTAGAGAGTCGGGGAAGCAAAAAGCCGCTGATAGACCGTACTGTACGCGATTTGCCACTCTGATCCGGAAAATGACAACATTTACCTCAAAGTGAATCCGCAAAAAGCGATAACCTGAGCTACAGCTGCAAGACAAAAGGAGGGAAAACGAAATATAAATCCACAAAATAGTTTTTGCTTTAGCTGTCACTGCGGCACCCTTGTGTTATAAGATGACTTGGAAAAGAAATTTGTTGTTTTTGTGAATTGTCGGCACAGAGCTAATAGGAAAGCCTCACACTTTCAGGTGTTGTAGCAGCATATTGTGAACAGAATTTCCCACTTGTGTCTTTTTCTTAGCATCTTAAGGTGGATAGGATAGATATAACTCCACAGGGTTCCAATAAGAAGATGTGAGGTGGCAATGATCTATGCTTCCATGAAGAATTCGCATGCCTCAATCAATGTGCATTGACCTGGCTTTACCCTGCATTCTGCGTGTCATCTAACCAACCTCTAAGTCAAAGCTCTTACTCTTTTAACACACCACCGCATTCTCCCTACCTGCCTTTGGGAGTCCTCTCAAAGAGAAGACTTTAAATAACACATTCACACCACACAGAAGGGGAGAGGTAGGGAGGGAAAAGTGCAAGACAAAGGTGATTGAGGGAAAGCGAAAAGGCGAGGGAACACCTCTGTCTCAGCAAGCCGGAGCAAGGGGGAGATGATACCCTGATTAAAATGAGATGGAGTCCAGAAAACATTGATCACACAAAACACTTTTCCCCCTCAGCTACTGAGTCCCAACATGTGGGAGATATTAAAAAATCATGACGAGTCGATCCCCTCGGTTATGTCAGGGCTGGGTGAGAGCGAAGGTGTGAGAGAAGGAGATAGAGCAAAGCGACGGATGGAGAGAAGTCTTTACGTGATCCTGCCAAGCGGAGCATGAAGTAAGGTCAAAAGAGCCGCATGCAGGAGTGCAGAGAAGAGATAAGCCAAGAGGGGTGAGATGTGAGAGGAAGGGAAGCTCCATCACTGAAAGAGAAGAACTCGCTGATCCTAGACCGATTCTCTTTATACAACAACCGGAACAAGTTCAGAATAATCTAAAATCATGAGATGATATCACCAACGATACATTATCCGAGACTTCAACTTCACACTTTTCCAGTATTATGCTTTGCTGTGATTTTTTTTTTTTCCTCTCAGCTGAGCTTGTGTGCTACAGGTGGGATTATTCAGGATTTGCTGCATGGTGTCTGACAACCGGTGATGTTGCAGAAATAGCATAGCTGGGGTAGGTGTTTGCACTCCCAGAATGTTAAAGGCCCTATATCATAGAAAGTGGGATTTTAATTGCAATGTGTAACAAATACTGTCCCATGTTTAAAAACTCTAAATCCACAGAAACAAATGAACATGGCCTGTATCCAGAAATCCAGAAACGGTTAATGCCACTACACCCCCATTCATAGCAATTCAAATTCAGCCAATCAGAGTCAAGGTTCATGAACAACAAGAAGAAAATCACCCTGTGCGTTCTAGAGCTCCAGAGAGAGGAGATGTAAAAGTATAATAGGATGATTTTTGGTACTTACAAACCACTAATATATGTTGGGGATATCAAAATGTCAAATAAAAACCCAGAAAAAGTGTACAATATGGGGGACCTTTATGGGTGATTTCAACTTGGAAAAGAACTGATGAGTCATTTTGGCACATATGTGTTCATTCTCTCCCACTCTCCTTTTCACCTAAAACACAGAGAGGGAAACAAAAGAGGCAAACTGAGACAGACTACACCTGTGTCGTGCTTCTTTCCGAATCGTATGAAGTAATCAAGTGTAGCGAAACAAGTCAGCAGAGTGGTAATGTGACAGCTGGAAAGTTAAAGGCCTGTGTGCAATGGAATATCACCAGTAAATGCAGTTTCTTTAAAACGTGCCTTTTGAGGAAAATCCATCACTTGTTTTATATTTATTATTGACACGTTCAAAAACATGCACCGTCAAAAAAGGCTTGATGGAGTTGATTGCCCGGAAAAATGAATTAACGTAATTAAGCGACTGGGTAGATATTGTTGCTGCTGTTGAGTCCTATGAGCCGTGTGATCATGTTCGGATTCAGGAGAGTGGAGGTATGATATTAAACGGGCTACATGAGAAAGGACAGCTCTCAGATCTCCGCCACGCCACTCACAGCTGAAGCCGTTGAAAATCGCTCCGTTACAGGTACTGCCATTGAAAAATGCCACCTGTAATTTTATTCGCAGTGCGCTGGAAACGTGCGCAGCCACATAACCGACACACACATTTTCCCAACAGCCCTTCAGAACCGTGATCGCAATGCAAAGCGTGACAATTCCTTGGTTGAAATGTGCAGCACTGCACAGACACACCTTTATCAGCAACCGCTTAAGAAAAAAAAAAACGTTTTAATTTGAGAAATGAATTGATGCTAATTATCTTTATTGCTCGGTCTGAATAAAGTAGTAGTTTTTTCTCCCGAGTGAAACGTTTGATTTATAAGACAATAACTCTGCTAAGCTGCCTGTATTAAAAAAAAAGAATCATAAAAATTGAATTATAACACAAACTTTTCTTTTCTTTACATGTTAATAATCAGTTCTTCAGCCCCGGCCATTTTTTTGTGTGCTCAACACTATGCACCATATGCTTCCACTCTATTCCCGCTTAGTCTGTCCACTCCTTGAGTTAAGATCCTAGAGAGACAATTTGTGTAGTCCATTAAGGGCTGATGAATTGGATTTAGACCAACCGACTGGTGTGAATGGAGGATCTGAGCACACAAGCTGACAGCCCCCCCCCCAATCCCTACCCGCTTTCGCAACTCAGTGAATAGCATTGGCTTGCGGCTCAAATGCGCATATATTAACTCATTACTGTAGTCCAGACTTCACGGCTGCATTCACAACAGCAGCACAATGGAAAAATGGAAACTTGGCTGTCTATCAACTGCCATCTTTTCTGGGTTGCAGACAGGGCTGTGCAGTGGTGGGAATTGCTCATGAAAGGCATACAGGCACTTTACAAATCTCATCAGCATGGTTCCTTTAAAATACCATCAACGCGGCTCCTTTAAAATCTGATCAGTGTGGGTTCGGATGAGGCATGTCTCAAAGAAACATGTCGAGGAAACAGGCGTTAAAAACTCGAGTCATGCTGGTAATGTGACCTTGTACATCCAGGAACGCCTCTTAAGCAAAAAGCTCGGGGATATGGAAGAGCTTAACACTTGGCTACTTTTGATATGCAAGTGTTACATGCTGCTGTACTAATTTTTAAGTCTAGCGAGGGAGGAGGGAAAAGAAGTTAAAAAAGCATGTGCCTCAATTTCACAATTTTTCTGTTTCTGCCTTGAGGCCCGAGATGCGCCAATGAACCTTGTTTACTTCAAGGTAGAACTAAAACTAAATAAATTAACAGTGGATACTGCAGGGAGGTTTGCTACAAAAAAAAAAAAATAAAAATCACACATCCACACACATTCATGCGCATGTTTATGCGACGTACTACATTTTAACAACCTCTGTTGATTTATTCAGCCACACAAAATTTGGGTTCAGACTAATCCGTATTGTGTTGCGGTAATTAATAAGTTCTTGCTATTAAAATCCAGATCACAAATTGAATTATGATACCTTTATAAAGGCTGCATGTTAATGAATTGGACATGCATGATGAATGCTCCTGGGTCCTAAAACTGCAATACAGCCCGTCTTTCATTTAAGCAGAACAGATATTAATCACATTTAATACAAACTAAACTTCCTGTTTAAAATTCATACAATATATACCACTCGTGCTCAACTGGTAACATTTCTTATCAGCATGACCCTTTGTTCGGTTAATATGCCTAATTACTCAATTGAATATCACTCACTGTGAGGGTTCTTTCAAGATCGGATTTTACAGCAAGTGTAAAAAAGCTTAGCAACGTGGCTGTCACATGAGGAAGAATAGGTGACATTTACGTGTGAATACTGTATGGACTGTAGGTAATTGCATGTCATTATAAATACCTGTCATATAAAAAAAAGAATTCAGCCATACGTGTGAACTGCGGGAAGCACTCAGGGAACATTAGTCGTGAATGAATCTCAAGTTGTAGATAAGCCAATTGCTGTGAAATGTTGGTCTGATACTGTCAGATCCGCTGCAAAGTTTGATGTGGTCGTCCAGGAAGTGTGTGTGTGTGTAGCACTCCACTAGAGAAATTAACACATTCATTTTGAAAGAACGCGGAAGTCATGGGGGCGCTGAATGGGATACTTATCACCCTTACTCTGATGGACCCAGTGCTTATCTTGCTATGTAATATTTGCTATACTTGAAATCATGCGGCATAGCTTTTCATCAACGCAAGGCTGGGGCATCTGTTCTGTGCGTATATTTGTGTATTCGTATGTGCACAGCAGCAAGCGACTGCGAGTGTGTGTGTGTGCGTGCGACGTGTTGTTTTAGTGCCCATCAGAGGCTGGGTTTTTACAGTGGCCCGTTAAATACCCAATATCAAAACATGGCCCCGCAGAGATGTTAGCCACACCACGAGCATAGGCCTAATATCTCGCATGAACCGCGGATTAGTTTCTGTCTGTTGCTCAGGGTGGAAATGTGTAATCTCATCTGTGAAGTGGGAGGGCGAAGCGGAGGAGAAAGGAGGGGGATTCTCGCTATTAAAGCTAACCTTTTGAAAATGGATTTGCAAGTATGACGAGATAAGGGGCAGCGCGTGATTCTCAAGGCCCCCCCCCCCCCCCCACTCCCCACCCCCGCCCCGTGACAAGAAGCGGGGAGAGGGAGAAGGGGAGACAATCGCATCGCGGTGTTCGTGGAGAAATTAAATGCACTGCGAGTGTGCTTAAGATGTTGCTTTTCATCTCATATCAAATGTGCGCACACACTCTCTCCGCTCAGCAACATATCTGTTGGACTGATTAGGTAAAACAAAACTATTTTGACAGTGCAGCACAAAGCCATTCCCATTATAATCTAACACGTTCAAAAGTAGGTGGGTGCCATCTGTATACGTGGTAGCTGGTGCGAAATAAACTCTGCTTAAGTCTGTTTAACAATCAGGGATGGAGATCGGCATTGGATATTTTTAATAATATCCGCAAATCCCATTAAAAACAGTCACACATACTTTCTGTATGGCCGGTCTGACATTACTGTGCTCATGGTTCCTTGTTATACAACTCCATTATCTTCCAAGATTGCAGCTCTGTGTGTATACACAAGGCTTCACACTAAACGCTAACAACAGCACGACAACATGCTCCTTGTAATGATCCTAACATGCCGCGGAGACGAGTGATGGTGGCCAATGTACTTTATTCTTTTCAGAAGAAGTAAAGACAGGATGGCATCTGCTAACATGCTCAGTAACATCAACTGCCTGAAGCTACTCTCCAGAAATTACACATGCCACCCTGGCGTTTCAGATTTAAGTGGAAGAAGGCAACTTTTCTTGCTTTGACTTATCGTCATGAAGGAAACGTTGCATGCACAATTTGATGGCTACAGAATAACACCATATATATAGATTGGTTCTCTAAAAGCCTCGCTGTGAAGCTCTGTCTGCCCATGATTGGATTGGACAACAGACTCAGTGAATGAACAAACTCAGCCTTTTTTATTCTGTTCACACGTATTATTGTAGTTACTCTATAATCTTACCTAAACTATGTTATTACTACACAGGTCATAATATTTATAATTGACCCCATTCATGGAACATGTTCCTTTTCCTCGCTCGTGTTTCTAAAGTGCACATGATTATTTCTTCATGGAGCTAAGCTTTAAGGGAAAATGAAAATAATCAGGTGTTGGGTCAAAATTTGTTACCCCCTTAATTAATGTCCACCTCGTGTTAGAATTGTGTTTCTTCCATTGCACCACCTCTGTGATTTGGGCTAGAATAACATCATTTGTCATATGCACGGTAAAACCACAAGTGGTTATACCAGGGGTCTCCAATCCTCGTCCTGGAGGGCCGGTTTGATTGCCAGCTTTTGTTCCAACCAAGCAGCAGAAACCTAATGAAGGTCTTTAGCAATGGCTCTACTGCTTCCTTAGGAACAAAAGCCTGCACCCACACCAGCCCTCCAGGACCAGAATTGGAAACCAGTGGCTTACATCATGCAGTGAAATTTCTACTTTCCTTCTCCTCCTTGATAATAATTAAAAATATAAAAATTAATAAATAAGTGTACAGTATTACTCCTAAAAGCAGCTGAAGAGCAGCTCCAGTGGACGTCATTAGGATTTAGGAGTAAGTTAGTAGTTGGGTGTGGGGTTTGGACGGGTGCAGGTTATGGGGAAATACATGATCAAGAGGAGAAATCATGCTGTTGACTGTAATTATCACGCTATGGCAGTACAGTGTGGCTATTTTATTGTTATGCATAGTTCATAGGTTTTGTACAACAATGACAATAAAGGACTATCCTATTCTGTTCAATGGGATCTAGGGCAAAGAGGCATAAGCTCTATCAAGTTGTGGTTACTGACATGTAGACAAATGTAATCCTTTTAAAGGCAAAATCAATTTTGGTCTCGTTTTGTGGGTAAAAAGAAAAATGATTAAATAACCGACATTTAAATGTGAACAGAAACACATGCATGCCCATATGCAAACACTGATGAATATACAGAGTTCAGCCAACATGTCAGTAGAGCAGTAGGGAGGGGAAAAAGTTTTTCACAGCTCGGCGGAATGAGAGTGCTGTCTGCTCCTGAACATCCGAAAACCAGCCTCTCTTAGCTGCTCCTGGCTCGCCATTATGGCGTTTCCATGATCAAATGGATGCCATCTGTCTGGCTGGGCTACGGCAACAGCACCGCATCAAGCTGGTTGGCTGGCTCAGACTAACACATCCTAGCTCATTCTTTTGCATACACACAACCTCTCTCTCTCTCTCTCTCTCACTTTCCCTCGTTCTCACAAACACAAACACGCAAACATAAAAAGGCTGAAACCGGCCAGACGATGCAAATGTCCGAAGGAAAATGTTAACCGGATGGCGACTAGCGTCTTGCTGAGAATGAGACGTGGCAGGTAAATGATGATCGATGGCAGCCGTAGTTATTGGACCGTGGGGGGGAGGACATGAGATTGATTGGCCAAATTTTCCTCACCGTTCAAAAAAACGCTGCCTCCTCCAACTGGCAACCAGGCCTGAACACGTTCGCAGAAAACATGAAGTTTATTGTTTTCGCTCCCACATTCAGCCACAAAGCATAGGCACGGCGTTCTCTCCGGCTAATAATAGATTAGCGAGATTAGCATGTCATTACCTCACGGATCTTAAATGATTTACGCCATTATCAGTGTTAAACATACAATTGATGCCTCTGGATTTGTCTCCTTCACGTGAACAGGAGGAGAGCCACATCCCTCTTTTAAGACTTCATAATCCCCTCTTCATGAAAAGAAATACAGGGCTGTTTTATCGCCGCTATTCCATGTGTAAGGCGCCTATTAAGAGTGCCCTTGCAGAGTGAGCGGTGACTCCTAGAGGGGACTTATGAGATCTGTACTCGCTTCTCATCCAATTCACCGCGGGATGAGGCGGCGTGTTCACGAGAGCCTGTAATACCTTACGAGGGCTTGTATTCACCTTCCAATATAACCAATACTGCTAACACACATCGCACCTCTGGCTAGAGAGGGAGAAAGAGGTCTCCCAGTCTCCGGTGCTGGTGTTGAATAAGTGTTAGGCACGGACTAATCTGTGAGGCACAACTGCAGGGCTTTTATCTCCTCAGGCTCCAGAAAATCTCCCCCTCATTGATTCAATGCTGAAGAGGCACTCCGGATAATCCAGGGTTTCTCTCTTCCTGTTCTGTTCCATGGAGGGAGCGGGGTGTGAGATTTATCAGACAAACTGTTGACTATTGGATACCGAACGGCACAATCCAACGTGCGACTCAAAAGGCAAGCGCGTCCTACTTGGGTTGTGTCTTTTCTTTAATGTAAATAAGAACATGTTTCCCATTTTGGATTCAGAAAAAGAGCCATCAGAAGGTCCATGAAGTTGTGATGTGACAACTATATACAGTCAGCTACAGTACCGTTAAAAAGTTTGGGGTCACTTAGAAAATTACTTGTTTTTTAAAGAAAATTTCCTAGTTTTTTCCAATGAAGATAACTTTAAACTAATCAGAAATACACTCTATACATTGCTAATGTAGTAAATGACTATTCTAGCTGCAAATGTCTGGTTTTTGGTGCAACATCTACATAGGTGTGTAGAGGCCCATTTCCAGCAACTATCAGTCCAGTGTACTAATGGTACAATGTGTTTGCTGATTGTGTCAGAAGGATAATGTAATAAAATGTTCTATATATTTTACAACTCATGGTGGTAAATAAAAATGTAACTATTCATGGAAAACACTAAACTGTCTGGGTGACCCCAAACTTTTGAACGGTAGTGTATACAATGCCAACATTGAGAAAATGTTTGGCAGTTCAGATCAGATAATTAAACTAATTGATTAATCAAATAAACATTTTATCTCCAAGACCAGTTGTTTTTTTTTAGTTTGACTTAAGTCTGGCCATTCTCTCTACCAGGTATTTGTCTTGTAAATAATGTGTATTCGTTGTCAAATACAGGGTATGATTGATGTGTTTTATTGCTGATGTGTGAAATAAAACTTGCATTTCTATAAAAGTGAACTCAATTGCTATGACTAATGAAGACAATACAAGAAAGAAAGAATATATGAGTCAAAACCCGGCTTGTTGAGAAGAGAATGGAGAGGAATCAGAAGCCATCCTGGCCCCAGTGATTGAGGTCAGACCGGGTTAAAACTTTACACTGACTGTTGGTGATTGTGTCAGACTGAGCTTACTGTACACACACAGTAAGTACACAAGCAATACTCCTCCACAAACATGTTGCTGTAAACTTAACTCCCACATCACTCAAGCTTTAATAAGCTGTGCTAGCAGTTAGTCAATAATGATTTGACATTAACTGAACCAAAGCAAATGATTAATCCATTGAACCCTATGAGCCTTTAAGTCTATGACTGTCATATACTTCAAAAAATCTAAACGATACTCTTACAGCATTTTTTTCTGACATAATAGACAACTTTTGATTTTAGTTTTAAGTAAAAAACAAAAATTAAGATTCCAAGTGCTTCCTTTCATATGACGCCATCAACTTCCTGCCCCTTCCTCCTGAGACAAACACTCCCAGAAAGAGTCATTTTATTTATTTATAGATCTCTTTAATCATTCAAGTCTGTAGAATAAACCACCAAAAAATATTTTTTTACAGGGGAAAAATAGATTTTTGTTTACGGGCATATCTGTGCAAGCAGCAACTATAACAGCGACTAAAATGCTAAAAATACAAAATGGAAAAAAAATAGATAACATGATTGTAAGTGACTCAACTGATATATTTATATGCAAATCTTTGAAAGAAATCTGGGCTTAAATGTGTTGAAACAACTAAAGATGTGTAAATCAAAAGAATGACTGCATGTAGTACGGTGGTCATTGTAAAATGACCTTGTATGTATAGTACATATATTATATGTATTATAAATATGTATTGCGTTTCACATAACTATCACCCTGTAACACTGTATTTTGTAGAACTGGGATCTTTATGACACATATCTGACTCCAAGTTGTCAAATAGCTACTGTTTAGTACAGTCTAACAGAAGGCTCAATGTTGAAATTTGATAACCTAGTGTGGCGTTTTACTGGAAATGATCCATTTTCTTTTTGCACATCTCAAGCCGAGACACAATGTTGGCCTCCACAAACACTTACATGCACATTGCACAAACAACACTATAGATTTTGGCACGGTTGAAGTCAGCGTCAGGGCAGGGAGCAACCTGTCAGAAATACATTATTCTCAGAGTTAAACCCCTACTTCAGCCCTAATGAGCTTTGTTAAAGGTTCCTAAATCATCTTCTTCACTACTCAAGTATTACTTTTATAACTCCTCGTCTCCTTTAGTCCCCTACCCTCCGGTGGAGGAAAATAGTCACAGCTCTTAAAATATACACCCCCTCAGGTCTATCCCAGCTGCATCTGTGGGTGACATTTCTCATTTGCAAAAAGGTTGAGAAAAATTAAAATATTTTTTTTTTAAATCTGCGATGAGGTCTGCCTGCCTGCCCTGTCATGCGAATCATCCAAAACTGTAATAACATCACGACAGCGACACGCCGCTGTTCTGGGGCGCGGCCCGATGTGACGTCCCTGACGGGATGCACGCCACCCCTCTACGGTGCATCTGTTCTGAGAAGCAGCGCCTCCCACCGGAGCCATGGTTCATGGCTGTCGTGCATAGGAAGTTCTTATCCTGCATACAATCAGAGCGCAGATAAAGGTGTGGAAGTGTGACAAAAGTGACTAAGATCGCGGCGACTGGTGACTGTGACTAATAGGAGTAATGAGACAGAGGCGGCTTCATCTCTTCCTGACAGCCATCTGTTGCAGCGTGCGATCAAACAGTATTAGATGGTGAATGATCACGCCATCTCCATGATCTGCCTTTACAGGGAGACACATGGTTTCATGCACGTTCTACCAGTTGCAGTTCTATGCCTCATTACGGCATCCAAAGTTGATTTTTTTTTTATTCAAATCTTAAATCACATTTTTTTTTTCAGTTTTTACAGAAGCATGGCAACTCCCCCACTTTTTTTTCCCCTATTCATCAGTTGTACACAGATGTTCTTGTTCATACAATACTAGAAATGCACATTTCAATAAAATCTGTCTGAAAAGGTAGTTTAAGTTCCACCTCGCCATCACCGCCTTCATTCCATCTGGTCATCAGCCCATCAGGTTTAGCTCTCCATCTCATTGGTAGCAGCAGCAGTGCATTGGCCACCACCACCACCACCAATGTCTGGACTTCACAGGGGTGGTCTATCTGCAGCAGATCAGGGATGAGGCATTTGCATTTGATAATATTTATTGTGCAATAAATATAATTGTCAATTTAGCTGATTGAAGTGAAATTTTTGCCGTTTTTCTTCACCCCACCTTCCCTCTCTGTAAAAAAAAAAAATAATAATAAAGTACAAAGGGTTGCGTCTAAGCTCAGCAGAGGTACAGTTACCTCCAATGAATGTATCACAAAGAACGGCTATATTTTATTCATGGTTAAATCTAAGACATGCACTTTGATTGCACCTAAGAGAGGCGGTGGGGGGGAGAGACGTGTAGAGACGTAAGCGAGGCTCCGTGCACGGCTTGCACTCAGCAAAACAGCGGAAGAGGTAGAATGTAATACTAAAAGCTGATATACACTCAGTGAGCCAGAGGTACTTCTACACTGTTCCTGTGTTTCTTTGCATCTGTTGAGAGTGAAACCGAAGCCCTTGATCCTGCCAATAGCAAAGCATGTTGGCATCAGCTCTGAGTAGACTTTTACATTACACACCTACAAGTCACAGAGACGCACGTTAGGAGCCTAAGCCGCAAATGGAGGAAAAGAGTCCGAAATGGCGAAAAGCAGCAGTTTTACAGCATAAAATTCCATCTAAAGGCTAAACATGAATGTTTATTAAATGTTTTTCCCTGTGGTATGGAGAGACATGGAATTGTGTTTGAGATCATTTTCGCCTTAACGTAATACAGCGGTTCCCAAACTTTTTAGCCACAAACTCCCATCTATATCCCAAACTGGTTCAGGCATTTCCCACACCTTCCAAAAAATGCAACAAAATGTCTTAAGGCAGCGTGTTTAATTCTGCTCAAACAGAACACATCATCTAATGATCACATTAACAAAAGAGCAACTGAATAGAAGTTTTAAAATAATACAACACAGTAAAATTTATAGCAGGAGATGACAGGTTTAGCAGCAAGTATGTTGGGGGGAGCAGGGTATTTAAACCACAGCAACACTAGTCTGATGATACAGGACAGGATATTATGGGATATTATGTTATGGCTGTTGTTTGGTTGATATTTTTGAATGAATGATCATTCATCCATCTTGTTAAAAGGATGACACTGAGGAGCTTTCACATTGTCCTGATTTGGTCGCTTTAAACGGATTAAAGTTTGTTTCTTGGATATCCAAACTTGGAGATCCACTTTGTTTGTCCAGGTGTAAAAGCTCGTAGAACTCTGGTCCAGTCTAAACAAACCAACCGCTTGAAAATGGGGGGGGTCTACCGTGGTAAACCGTCATAAACAGAGACAAGTCATATAACTGGATGTTGAATATCCATTAAATATGACAAATAAAACGTTTATTTAGACCTCTATATTCTGTCGGAAAAACCCACTTTGAAAAAACTTTATAAAAAACACCCCAGACCGCCATCGCATTTTTAAGCTTGCGCACCCCCAGGTACACTTTGGGAATCCCTGATGTAATACAAACGGAAAAGTGGCATCATTACAAACAGTGATGTTTTTATTTGCCTCTCATGAAGGAGCTCACTTTTACGGGCCTTGATGTGGATTCCACAAGGACATTGTAAAAATATATTACGATAACAGATGAGGTTTGAACATTAGAACGGCAGCACTCTCTCTAGCACGCATGCATGCCTTGTGGTTTATGCCTCGGAGAGGGATGAAATCCGCGAGGACGGGGAAAGATGTTGTGATCAAAAGAAGCACGTGGAAAGGTATTCGGTTCTATCCGCTCGGTGACATGCG
Source organism: Lepturacanthus savala (assembly GCA_030544235.1). NCBI lineage: Eukaryota > Metazoa > Chordata > Actinopteri > Scombriformes > Trichiuridae > Lepturacanthus > Lepturacanthus savala. Next base: position 10,750,508 of record CM060463.1, read on the forward strand.
TTCTCACACACACATGCGCATGCATGCATCTTCAGGAAAAAAAAAATGGTGGAACAGGTTCCTTAGACCCAGGCATTCATCCCTGTGAGCTCGTTCCACTTAAAACCTCTGGGATGTGAGACGAGGACGAGGAAAACACTACATAGCCTGCCCGGCTGGCTAAAGGCTGTTTCCTCGCAAGTGCACATGCTCAGACACCGAGATAATTAAAGTTAAACATGTTGTTTTTTTTTTCAGAGAGTGAGAGAATAGGTAAAAAAAACAAACTGAAATACAGGGAGACTCTTGTATAGAGAGGTTATTGTGCAAAAGAACTGGATCAAGATCAGAACTGAGTTAACAGGCGGACGAGGCGTCCAGAGAATGACAAAGAGAGAAAGGGAGAGAAAGAGAGAGAGGAGCCTCCTCTGGGTCATTAGGCTACAGACAGACACATGCAGGTGCCACACCATCCGTCCTTCCCCTCTCTCTCCTGGACAACAGGCACGAGCGGTGAAGGTATGAGGGCATTGAGCCATGTTCAGTGAACCTGACATGTGCTGGAAATACGGTGGCAAATGAAGATACATTGCAGGGCCAGCGGATACTCATTGCCCCCCCGCATTTTCAAAAGTCTGTCGGCGTGCTCGCTGTACAGTACAAGTGACTGGCATGTCTAATACAAGATCCACAATAGGATAAGGGCGATTAAAATAAGCCCCCGTCTGCGTATCCGGGTGTTTGGCTGCATTCATCGCGTCCAGCTTATTTATTTGCCGCGGTGATGAACGCTTAACTGTGACATCTCAACCTAACTTCCATTATTAGAGCGCGGGCTGTCGGATAAGGCCGCGATAAGACGGCGACGGCGGCGCTGCATCGGCGCGGCAGCCGCACACCGATTCAGCCAGAACACATCAGACAAGACAAATAGACCCCGGCTAATGCTGACAGAGCACCACGGGTGGAAGATTTAGACAGACTTTCAATCATTTGTTTGACAAGTGGGGACATATTCAAGCAAGAGGATTTCTGTTTCCATAATTCCAAACCCCCATAATCCATTTTTGGTCCCTGTCAAGGCTCGGAAGAATGATTCACTGGCCGCAAACCGAGGAGTCACCTTGGCAACAAATTGAATTTATGCGTCTCAAATTTCATGTGATTAGAAGTGTGAAAACAATTCCTGAAATAGAGACACCGCGAAGATTAAGTGGTTTTCGTGCTCATTTGGAACACAATACAATGACAACAAAGACTAAAATATAAGTGTAAAAAATTCTAACTATAAATAATTAAGAGGCTAAAATGTCAAAATGAACAAAAGGAGTGATTAATTCAAACAAGAGGCAAGCTGGAATGCAAAATCAATGAAAACCGTGCTTAATTTATTTCAAGATGCCAAAAGTGATGTCAGGGACGAAGGCAACATGGGTTTTAAATGTTCACATGCTCTTTTTCTTTTTTACTTTGAAAGTAAAAGACAGTTATTCAGCAAAAGCAATGATATTAACATCCTGCAAGTGTGTACTTCTATTTAAAAGATCAAATTCCAGAACAGCAAATGAATGTTCCCAACACTGTCTCTGTACGAATTCCTCGAATTCCTCTTCACTCTCGCCAAACAAGACAATCAAACAATCTAAATCTTCCACACCAGCAAGAAGCATTGTTCAATTAAATAAAGAGCTAAATAAACGTACAACTTTAAAATTAAAAAAGGCTTTAACATTATAATTTCCTCTCTTTTTTTGACTTCTACTACTCTGAAATCATCTGTATCACACACTGTTTACTGTATGTGTGTGAATCAACATCAACATGCAAGTTTTTCCTTTGATTCTGTTGGCTCTGTACATATTTGCGGAACTGTGAGTTTGAAATCCATCGCCGGAGAAAAAAAATATTTTAGGTTTCGTATAATTCTCTCAGGGCGTGTTTTGTCTGCAAATATTGATTGTGGACAAAAAGTGAAAAGATATAGGAGGGAAACGAGCAATGGTCAAAGTAAAACTTGAACTGCTGTTTTTGATTGCCACTCGGTAAATGAACGGCCGGGGCAAAGTGAGTCCTCTGCAAACAAAAGCGCTCAATGAGCGGCGTTCGTACCCCTGCAGTGGTTTTAAATGATGCCACAAAGTAGCTCCGCTGCATCACAATTACCCCGCAGTGTGTCGCTTTGCTCCATTAACATAAGCAAGCCATTTTCACATCAGCAAGACGATCCTGAAGGCTTGAGGGGACTGGGGGTGATGGAGAAGCTGCGTAGGGTATTGTACAAATAAAGATAATGATCTATAACACGGGAACTTTCCACAGTTCTCTATGAAAAAGGAAATGGATGTCCTGCGAGGGCCTGGAACAAATACTGCTCTGGCAAAAAGAACTATTTGAAATAGATGAAAGAAGAGCACATCCTGATTTTTTGTAATTCTTGCTTTTTACGGGGAAAAAAAATTGTTTGGGGAATGAGTCGCCCGTGTTAAAAAAAACACCTGTGCATCCTGTCTGACACAATTATCTGACATCAGAGGAGAAGTATCTAATCTACTACCATCTAATCTCACTCGAGGGAGAAGAAAAAAAAAAAAAAAAAACGCACCGGAGCGCATGCGGCAAAAGGCTCGAGATGAGAAACACTGCAGAGTAAATATTTACACAGCGATATTGCCACGGGTGGATCAAGGATCTGTCTGCCAAGACAGAATATGAGACAGTGAGGGAAAAGTAGATAATTTTCTCGCCATGTGAGTCACTTATTGATGCAAGTGGCGCTCAGAACACGGCCTGCTCCTCCTCGTTAAACCGGGGCGACGTGACGGGTCTAAAACGTGGAACTTTTTTTCCGGCGGAGCTCACCTCTAAGTGAATATCTGATTATGTGCACAGGGGGTGAGGGGGGGAAGAAAAAAAAAAGTAAAGAAACGGTGCACAGGCCGTAGAGAGCGGCAATTCAACCTCCACTCCTCCCTCCTCTCTCGTCGGCCATAAAGCGCAATGTAATAGGATTCCTAAGCTTTTCCAGTGACTGCTTCCACTATCACACAGACATTTAAGAGCACTAATCCATGACAAATTGTCTCATCTGATCCATGACAAATCGTCTGAGGGCCCGATAGAGACGAGGAGATGGAGGGAAGGGGAAGGGAAGAGTAAGGAGGGCTGGGGGGGGGGGGTGGAGGAAGAGGCCAGGCACGGATAGAGTGGGCTACTCTGCACTCTGCACCTGAACGATCAGGCCCCGGTTATTGGCCTGTTCTTAAAGCGGCTGCCTCCAGCAGCTTGAAGGGCATGCTGCGCGCTAGTGATTGAGAGATCACACGGCGCTGATGAGCCCGCTGTACCTAAACCTGCGGTTTTCAAAGCAATTATAATCCCACGTGGAGGTAGATTATCGGATTTGAGTTTCTCCGTTGGCACGAGGATGGATTCGTAGATGCCACGTTGAGGGAACGGATGTTTCTTAATTAAATCTGTGTCATATAAAATGATGTACGATTTTCATTAGCGCACAGTTCAATTTAAATCTCGTACAGACATGAGATAAGTTCATATTAAGAATAAGAAAAGGGATGATAAAAACAAAAACACGCCCGCTGCAAGACTTCCATATCTCGGACATTTACTGGTCGGTGTGTTTGTTTGTGCATAAGCCTTATTCTCTACGTTGATGTGTTTTTTTTCCTCTTGAGCCCACCCTGACAGCCCAACTGCGCAATTATTTTTCATCCACTTAACAAAGTGTGATTAAGACATCATCCATTCAAGTGACTGTAATTTGATTGAATTTTGTTTTTGCAATCAATTCCCACGCTAATGAGGCCCGGCCCGGTTTAATGGAGAATTTAAATAAAGCAGATTTAGTGGTTGGAACAAAAGCACGCGACGCCTATGCGGACGTCTGCTCCCGTGGGTGGGACGGATGTTCTGCCTTTTTCATAAACATTCCCACGTCGCCGCAGAAGAAGCGGAGCGGCAGGATTACTAATTTAGGGAGGGCCCGAGACTTGTAAAAACTGAAAACAAGCACATGCTCGCTCCTGCCCAGCAGCACATCCGGACTCAGACTGGGCCTCAAGTGTGAAAAACATAAAAAAAAAAAAAAAACAGCATCAGCAGAAAGGCGCGATGGCTGGTGAGAGGGCACCTTATCACGTTTTGACCACTGGAAGGGCACCCTAGAGTGTCCCTTATCACCTCACCACTTTCTGTCCACTGGTAGGGCACCCTATAGGGCACTTTATCATGCCCCACCCCCTCCCTCCCCTTGGCTTCTGCAGCAAACACTGAATCTAGAAAGCTTGTAACAAGGAGACTAGGAACTATGGAAATGACTTCCAAGTTGAAAACGTTGCATGCGTACAGTTCGGGAGCCCGTAATGCTAATTTCTTAACGTTTCTTATACGCTGCCAGAAAGATCATCAATCTTCTGAAGCAGCCATCTGCTCAGCAATGTTGAGAAAGGGAAGAAAAAAAATATTCATTCAGTTCATGCAGCACGAGAGTATCGCTTCCAGACCTCTATACCGTCCTCATTTGCCAAGACAGCAATCCAGTCAATCAAGTCAATCAAGTTCAAGGCTTATTTCAGCACCCTGTATCTGTCAGATTTTTGTATTACCAGAAAAGAAAAGAAAAAAAAAAACCTAAGCCCTAAAGATAAAACCATAGCTTTACATTCAGCAATACGGTACTTTAAGAACGCAGGTTGTGTAATTAAAGCGGAAGCTGCATTTTTTTAAATTTACTAAATACATCCTCACTAATGATCAGGCTGTTGCTCTCATTTGACAATATGATACGTCTTGGCTAATCAAAGTAATTACATATTTTCTTCCACCCCCCCAAAAAAAAAAAAAAATAATAATTTAAAATCGTGCTTTATTCCAAGGGAGTATTATGGTACATTTCACAATGAGCTCATTAAAATGCCTTCCAATCATCTCTGATTACTTTACCAGCCATTTTGAATCAATGGATAAAAACATAACAGCGGGATTATTGTGTTAGTTATAGTGATCATAAGCCTCCACTTCAAAATCAGCACACCTATGGCTGCTGGCAGCTGCATAATAATAATATGCGTACGGTTGCGTACAAGTGCAGTATCAAATGTAACGCGCTGTTATCGTGGCCGAAAAAAGAAGTAGTTTAAAAAAAAATAAAAATAAAATAAGTAGTAACAAACCATCAAAGTATAACAGGCTAGTAGAGTTAGTTTTACAGCTGCACCTGCAACAGGAATCACATTCAATCTGAGTCTCTCTTAAACTGCCCTGTCCAGGTCATAAGTAAATAAAGCAGCAGCTAAAGAGTTGTAAAACTCAGACTGCCCCTCTGGGTATGGATGCATTATGAACAGAAGTACGGTATGCATTCATAAGCACGGGTAAACGCGGATAAATAACTACACCGTATACAGTACACTCCCTGCTCAAAGTAACTTAATGATATTCCTGTGCAACACTGCGGATAACATACATTACAATTAATTCATAATTCAATACAACCACAAAATGCCCAGCATGTTTTCATGTCCTTGTAATTATGTTATTTGTTCCATTTCATAGACCGAGTGACAAACAGAAGAAAAATGAAGTCATCCATATATCCTTGCATGCACACACATATGCACATAAATACATACATTCATATGCATGCAGATATACATATGCGCATAGCGGTGAGATTAAGGTTTGAGCGTGCTGACTCTTTATATGTTAGCAGCCAATGACAGGAAATGATTTCATTCGTTGTTGCCACAACCGCGCTTGACATGTAGCAATTGATTTGATTGGTGAGTGGTTTCTAAGGTGGGCCCGGGCAGTGACTCATGTAGAGACTGCTGAAGAGGACTGCGAGGTGAATGGCCTGACATATCAAATCTTACTTGTCACGATAAGGATGATGAATCTGTAAGAAGCAAATGAACATCTAGAAGCACAGACTCATAATCGAGTACTAGTCTTGAAGGCCTCTGCCACATAAAATGCTGATATTTTTTCTTAAATTAACTTCATTGTTTGTGAAAAAGCAGGATTTGTTACTGGCCCCATTTACCTGAACGTGTTAGGTAAAATGGGCCATTCATTTCAATTAAAATGGGCACTTTCTGAGTTGACTTTAGCAAATATTTGATGGTTCCTCTGATTAAAAACAATATTTATTATAAATATCTCATATTATTTTTGCATATATCACATGTCTCTTTCACCTTTTCCCTTTTGAGTGTATGTGTGAGTGTGGTGTATACACACACACACACATTCAACAAACAAAAGAACAGGAACACAAAACGAGCTTAGTTCCTACTTCCCAAATTTCTATACTTTTTAGTTTGTTGTTTAAATAAAGTTTGAATTGATGCTAGATGCTAGATTGTTATATTAAGCAGATGAAATTCAAGTCAAGATTGTTTTATGAGAACAGACACTGCACTTCACTCTGCGGTTCGTCTGGCCCATTTTACCTGAACGCTGCTCATCTCAAAAATGGGACAGCAGATGTTTTAACAGCTGTAGGGCCTGAACAGCAGAATTTAATATCATCAATTCAGCACAATCCTTAAAAAATGTCCTTATTAATCATAAGAACACAATTTATTGTCATATACAGTTTTTTGTTAGTGTTTCAAGCTATTACTCAAAAGGTAGCCAAATTTAGCTGATATCACCTGTGTGTGCATGTGTTTGTGTGCGTAAATCCATAAGTTAATTGATGGCCTTGTATTTTATCCACTTAAACCAACATCGTTTATACAGTCTCTTTACTAACTCTGCAAATTATTCTATATATTCCTTAGATCTCCTAAACGGTTACTTTCCGTCTTTGAACTGACAGACTTGAGGGTTTTAGCCAGTTTGGCTTTTATTTGCTTCAGGGCTGCGATTCAGAGTATTCTCCATAGGTATTGGTCCATTTCCCACATTAGCTGTGGAAGTGGTTTTCCGAGAATAATACACATAAGGTTAATTGTTTTGTTTTTCCGTATTAAAAACACCCATGATAACCACTATGACTGGATGCCAAAACGGTTTTGAAATGGGACAGAAAACAGAAAATGTGCGAGCAGGTTCGTCTTTGTCTCGCCGCGTTTCCAGCAGTGTTTTTTAATTTCGAACGCACGTTTAGAGGAACAAAAACATGTTGCACATAATTTCCCTGTTGACAGAACGGCTGATTGCGGCTCCCGCTAGACGTGGAGCACCTGGGTCCAGTACGCTGACAGGATATGAAGGCCACAGCTTGCGGTGTGGTGGCCTCTCTTCTCTGCCAGAGCCTGCACCTCCTAGTGCTGCTGTTTGTTTAACCTTTGCTTTATATGACGCCACAGCAGCCTTCACAACACCAGCCCACACACGTCTACGCAAAGACTCCTGATGTCACTGATTATCATCATTACACGGTCTATGGAAATATGTGTTTATCATATGTAATAGTGAACGATTACACTACATTTGTGAATCTGTTTTTAATCATTTTGATACTTGCACTATGTTATCTGCACTGTTTGGTTCAAACAGGGGGTCCCATATCATTTCTCAGAACCGCATCAAATTCGTGGATTTCATAGTTGGTTTTCCAGCTTTTTAATGCGTCAATTACCCCTCTATTTAGTATTTGCTTTGTAATTAATCCTTTTTGCCTACGCTACCGTTCAAAGGTTTGGGATTGCGCTGTTTTTTTCAATGAAGATAATACATTCTATACATTGCTAATGTGGTAAATCACTATTCTAGCTGCAAATGTCTGGTTTTTGGTGCAATATCTACATAGGTGTATAGAGGCCCATTTCCAGCAACTATCAGTCCAGTGTTCCAATGGAACAATGTGTTTGCTCATTGCGTCAGAAGGCTAATGTAATAAAATTATATATTCATTTCACAGCTCATGGTTCATGGAAAACACTAAATTGTCTGGGTGACACCAAAACTTTTGAACAGTATTGTATATATGTTTTACAGATATTGGTATGGATTCCTTTTTCGGATTGATAGCCGCTTTACTTTTTGCTCTGGCCCTCAACCATATCATATTGCTTTGGCTAATTTATTGCATTAAAATTTTTTTTTATTCCAGACAAAATGAGTTGTTAATCCACTGTGGCATTTAAAAGACGCTGCAGGAATCAGATGCTGATAATGAAGAGATCCTGTGCGCTTGACATCTCTCATATTGTTTCTCCTTCAGTGTGGTTCCACTGTCTCATTGTTTCACTGCAGACTGTAAAAAAAAAAAAAAAAAAAAAAAAATCAGGCCAGACAGTGAGTCTCCCTGTCTGGTTCCCTAATATAAATCTTAATAGGGTACCACTGACCTTTACCTGTATGACAGGATTTTTGTGCATTAATTGTAACCACGGGGTGAATCCGAAATGCAAACCCAAAACTTTTACAGACTTTTTGATGGAGTTCACCACTGTCAACAGTGGCCTGGTTTGTGCAGCGGCAGTCTCTCGGCAACGAGCACTCGCGTTGGCAGGTGGGGAGAGTGCAGAGCCGGGCCCGTGTGCGCCGTGTCACATTCGGCTCATCTGTCAATGTAGTGGATTATTTCTTGAGAGACCAGAATTGGCTGCCCGGAATCAGGCCGCCATCAATCTTCAGCCGCGCGAGCAGGACGCAGCGAGGGGAGGCGGAGTGAAGCGGAGGCTCATGGGAAAGAGAGCGGCGCCGCTTCCCGAGCAGGTGACGAAGCAGTCAGGCAACTCGTTACTCAATCTCCACCTCAGCGGTGACTATGCCGATTTGTCTCGGGAAACATTTGAAAAAAAAAAAGAAAGAAAGATAAATAAATAAGTGAATGTGATCTTGAAACTTTATCTCCACAGTCGGTTTTTTTTGTTGTTGTTGTTGTTTTTTTTTGGGCACACTCCGTCAGGCTCACTGTTGCAAGAGGTAGATAAGATTTCTCAAAAATTATTAGATGCTTCGACAGAACGGAGGTTTACATCTGTACCTAGCTCGATGTGACCTTCACTTCCTCGGATACCCACAGTCTGTGTCTGTGTGTCTTTGTGTGATGCTCGGAGAGTTTTTTTTTGTACCACAGTTTCTCAGACAGTCGGCCGGGCTGCGTGCCAAGATCCACAAAAAGTTATTTCAAGACAGCCTCTCTTACCAAACACTATTCCTATTAGTCCTATTTCACTGTGAGACATAGTTTATGCTCCACCGGTCTCATTTTTTAAGGATAATTAATCAATAATCTCAGCAAACGGGTGGCATGTATGGGTTTAAGATAGGACAATTCCCATTAAGCTGTCACATCAGTTTAAAACACTATGTGAATTCTGCATTTCACAAGCGATGCGGGGGAAAAAAAACCATTTTACAACTCCATTTACTGTATGGCAGACTTCCTACACAGTCATACCTATTTATATCTGAGGGTTCTGGCCTCAATGAAACCAGAGAGCTTCTCAAATTATAAAATCAATTCTAATTCAAATATTCATCATAGCTATTCAATTCTGAGAGAGCAGTTCTGGTTAGATTGGTTAATGCCACTCCATGGCTGAGTAAGATTGATGACAGCTTAATCCTCTTAAAAAAAAAAAAAAAAGCGCGATATACAGTAAATTGTACAGTTGCCCAGAAGAAGGGGGAAAAAAAATCAAACAAATGTTTTTTTTTTCTCTGAACGCCAGTTGTGATACAGCACTATCCAAGGGAAGACTGCTGATTCTGAGAGTAAGATTATGGCCAATCGGCCGTCACCGTATAGTTGATTTTAAAACCTTTACTCCGCAAAAAGACCATTGGTCTCACTATAAATACTGGGATACTGTAAATACCTATTCATTGAAATTAGCTCCCGGTGAAATTAGCGGTGACATTGAATGGCTCGCTCTAAAAACGGTCTAAACGGATTAAATCATCGGAATGCGTTGTCATCGTCCGAGTTCTTGAACACGGCGCCAGGTATCCCCAGACGAACCCATGAAAACGCCACCACCATAATGGCCTCAGTGAGAAAAAGGCGTCGCAGACGTGCGAGCGTGTACACGCCTGTGCCCTTCTTAGTGCTGTGTGCATTTAGAGTGCGAGTTGATCTATCTGACAGGGAAACCTTCCTGGAGGACTCTTGTAGATCTACAACAGGGCTGGTTGTTGTGAAGGGGGGGGAGAGAGAGAGAGAGAAGGAAGGAGGGACGGGGGGGGTGTTATTTTCTTCCTTTCTTTCCCTTTTGGAACCTCTGCATTATTCAAAAGACACTTACTGAGCCCTGCTCTTCCTTGTACATCTTTGGCACCAAGCTCGACTTGCCAACCAGTCGAAAAAAACAGAAAAAAAAACAGAAAAAAAAAAAAAACAAAACTAAACTGGAAGCCAGCCTTTAAAAATTCATTCGGAGCTCTCTGTCGCTCATCCCTCGCCCTCTTGTTCCAATTAACGGCGCCGGGATACTTTGAGAACTTTCTATCCATCATAGTTGGGATTTTCATGTGTCAGCTGTTCCACGGCAAAAGTAAGCCTATTCTCCGACATGCTGCTTTAAGTCACCAGTATTCAACACAAGCATGAAGAATTCACTGCTGGATTTTTTTTTTTTTTCCTCCCCCCCCCCCCCCCCCCCCCCCCCCCTCCCTCCCGTCTTTTGCTGTGCTTCAATTACTGCCTTTTTGCTTGGCAATGCAACACAGAAAGAGAGAGAGAGAGAACCAAGCAGGAAGATAGCATCAATGTTTAACAGGCGCCTGGCTACCAGCGAGGGAGCCCCACTCTGTGCGAGGGTTCAGCATGGGAGTCGCACTCATTGTTAGGAGCTTAAAGAAAGCCTTCGTTTTTCTGTGAAAAAAATACAAAAAAATATATATATATATACAAAAAACCTTTGCCTTCCCTGTAACACTCCCTCATAAACCATAAGCAACGATGCTAAGCTTTTTTTTTCATAATCAGAGAATTAAATCCGCAGCAGCGTCTGCCCTCCCCTTTTGCCCCTACGGTGCATAAGGCGTTGGGCTTAATTGCCAAACGTTTCCAGTGCAAAAGAGGGAAACATAATTGTCATTTCCATCTAAGCCACAGTGATCAAAGCTCCCTTGGCTACCAGCGCAGTAATAGGGATTTTTTTTTTTTTTTTTTTTGCCTACAGCTTGTCCTACTCATAACAGTCTGCCAGCAAGATTCAGGGTGAAATAGTCAAGAATGCCTCACCCCGGCATAGAAATCCCCCCCCCACACACACACACACACCCCAACCAGCTAACTCACAATGTAAGACGCCCTTTGTCTGACTGAGCTTCCATGTTCGGATTTAAACCGAAGCATTCAGCTCAGGTTCAGAGTCAAACCAACCATGTTCCCTCCATAAATAGCACAAAATGTATAGTCCATAGGTTCGAGTCTGGCTGAATCTGAGGACGTAAAATGCAATTAGGAGCACGCCTTCTTGGTTGCTCATCCCGTATGACTGGGAGCCTGGTGAATCATCACGTTACAGTACGATGCCGTGGCAAATCATCCTGACGTGCCGCAGCAGCCTCTCGTTCGTCCGCTTTTTGAAACGGCCCGAGCTAACAACCGCCGCCCCGTCTCGGGGGGAGGGGGGGTGGGGCGGGAGACGTCTGGCAGGGTTAAAACGCTGCAGCCGCGAAGGCCGAACATCTGACAAAGAGGCACCACACATACCCAGGGTGAGGATGTCGGTGCGGCCGGGCCGGGCCACGTGGTGCTGCTGGATGGTCTGGTAGAGGGTGGCCTGGCACAAGAGCAGGAAGCCGAGGCTAATCCACACGGCCAACAGCCAGGACATGGTAAGGCAGGGTCTGTGTGAAGGGGCGAGGGGAAAAGGGTTATATCACACCAGCGCTCTAATTCATAAAAGACACCAAACACACTGAGATCAAAGCAGCATTCATTCAAGTAAAAAAAAAATATTTGGACCAACATGTCCACTGATGATTAGGTTTTTTTTCACTGGGATGTTTTTTTCTAATCATATCATCAGATGTAATAAAAGATCAAAGGAGACAGCGGCTTTAAGGAATCAACGCTGAACACAAAAAAAGTTAATGCAATATTTGTCTCGTCCAAACCTGCTGAAATCTAAAACGCTGTTAAGCAGTAGCGGGAATATAACTCTGCCCTTTTGTTTAGCCTCTATGATTCCATAACGATCGGAGTCATCTGTTTAAATAATTGCGACTCTATTAAAACCAGAGGCAGAAGCCCGGAGCCCTGAATATCCTAAAGTGAGCACGGGAATGCATTTTCGAGGCAGGAAACTCATAGATTTCGCTCAGCGGCTGCCTAATGGCTGCTGAGGGCCAGCATATGGAGACACGCCTTAGCCCTCGTCGACTAATGAGACTTTCCTCCTCCTCTCCAGGTGTTATTAGTGCTCCTCTCCGCTCGAGACCCCGCAGTGGGAAATTTAAAAGCGTCACCCCGCCTACTCTAAACCAAACTGTGGCGCTTTTCAGGCTCCTAAAAGACTTTTATAACCATACGGCCGCCTACGTCGTGCTCTGCCAGACCGTGGACAGCTGTTGGGAGGAATGGGAAAAAAACAAAAAAAAAAAAACCTTGAACTGACCCTCGGTTTGGAAGCAGGAATATATTACACTTTTCTCCAAAAAAGATGATATCATGCTTTTGCATTCTTCCTCCATGTTCGCTGAGCCTCTGAGTGAATCTGATGCTCTAATGTAACGACCGGGGAGACTTCTAATGGGTCTGTCCAACATAAAGGGGGATATTTCACATTTCAGCAAAGAGCCTGCACATGAACAGAAAGTGCCAATGAAAGCAGGCCCGATCCAATAAGTTATTCCCACAAAGCATGACGCTGGCTTGCTTATTCGCTTAAACTGGCATGGCTTCATGTTTTGATCTGCATCAGAGATTAAAGCCTTTGGGTTCTAAACCGCTGCCCCTGTTCTGTGCCCTCAGTGACATTGACACTGCTTAATATTAGGCATATAATTATTAACAGCACATTGTAAATCCCCCACCCCTGCACTAAATCCAGCATAATCCGCGATTTTGTGGAAATGTTCGACTGGTCCCAGAGTGATGTTTTTCCTCCCCCTCCTCCCCCCACTTTTTTTTTTTTTTTTTAATACACTCAGTATTTTTTTCTCTTTGCCAAGCTGCTGGCTTCGTGTTCCACCACACGCGGAACGCTTCCACGGTCCAGCTGCGCATATAGACTCCCGAGTCTGCTCCCGGTTATCAGGAAGCAGTCTTGTCGAAAATTAAACGTGATTTCTTACCAGCAGCGATTTACCGGAGGTGAGAGACTCACAGCGGACTTTGGGCGAAACGAGCACGCGCCGGGCGTCATTTTTTTTTTTTTTTTTTTTTTTTAAAAAGGAACTTCAGGAGGAGGCGAACGAGAGGTGGTTTGGTGAACGGAGGTTTGAAGGAAACGGGAGCGAACTCTGACAGTCGGAGCGTCGTTTTCTCCGTTGCTTTCAGTTTTTTTTTTTTTATTTTCTTTCTTAGCTCTTATATACATGCTTCGATGCGTAATTGGCAAGTCCAGCGTGAGAAATGCGGTGTTGGTGGTGGAGGAGTAGGAGCAGCAGACACACCTGCAAGCGCACGAGACGCGGTGGCTCCTGCGCGCAATTTAACTCAGATTCCACTCAGATTCCATTCGGGTTTTGGCTTTTTTTTTTTTTTTTTCTTGCATCCAGGTTATCCTCTGTCTTCACATGTGGAGACAACTTTAGCAGCTAGATGTCTAAACACCCCCTCCCCCCCCCCTTTTTGCATTTAATTAACTACAATTTGCGCTCATAACATGCAGTGCACCCATATATTGGGTCAAATATTGCAGTTTCACATATTTTAATCCATGCATATCCCAGTCATGTCCTGTTTTCTCAACTCACAAGCAGTCTTTTGTGGGGTAACCAACCACTTACAGCTGTCCCAGTGAAATCCGCCCCCCTCACACACACACATACCCCCACCCCTTCCCAAAAAACACCCAGAGGTGTTCCTCGAAAGTCCCCCCCCCCCACACCCTTACCTGAGCAGTGTGTTCAGGGCGAAGGAGGCTCGGCGAGAGCTCAGTGACTCTTAAATCCATCCATACTTTGAAGCTTTTCGAGCACAAAATCCCAACGCCAGACGCCGCACGAAAAAGGAATAAAAATGGAGTTTCTTTTTTTTTTGTCCTTCTTCTTTTTCAATATCTTACTCCTCCAGAACCCCCCTGCTGCTCACTTCCTTTTGAAAATCCTCGGCAACGTGAAAACAGTCACCAAAAGGCAAAAAAAAAACAAAAAACACCCGTGGGGGGGCCGTGGGATGGGTGGGTGGGTGGGTGGGGGGGGGGTGAGGTCAGTGTCACAAACTGGCCGGGATTTGTGGCTTGCTGGTGAAAGTGATCATGTCAGTGCTGATGTCAGCCAGTCATACATGCAGATCTCTCCCCTCTCTCCTCTCCTCCCTTCAGCCTCTGCCTCTCCTCCGTCAGTAGGGCTCCTATGTTGTGTTGACAGGGAGCTAATTTACCCCCCTCCTCCTCCTCCTCCTCCTCCTCCTCCTCACTTGTCGCCTCTTCCTCACGCGTGCGGCGGAAGGCTCCACTGGAATGACTGCTCTGTCTGCTCTTGGCTGCGTCCCCCCATTGAGAAGCTGTTCTGATAGTGTGAGCCTCAGTCCTCTCTCCAACGCACTAAGTAGAGAGCCTGTGTCAGGGAGGCAGAGCGAGAGTGTGTGAGCGTGCGTGCCTTTGCGCGCGCGCGTGTGTATATTACAACGCAGCCCAGCTGGAAAGAGAGAGAGAGAGAGACAGAGAGAGAGAGAGAGAGAGAGAGTCAGATCACATGTCTTAAAGCAAGACTGCCCACTTCTGCATCAAGACTTCATCAGCAAATGAAGCATGCTTTATTAACCCACCCCGCTTTACATCCCAGCCTCCCATCTACCACGTCAGGAGACGAGTGTAGCCCTCAGCCCACTGCGAGCGCGCCCACGTGCGCAGGCGTTGTGGGGGGGGGGTGGCGCGAAAGGCAGGGCAACTGAATGTCTTCTTTTAGTCACCATGCCTCCAGTGTTGGAGGGGCGAGAGTGAAATATGCTTCGGTCACTGCTCGTTTAATAGGAGGCAGAGTGCCTCATCACGGCTCCGCAATCACCACATTATCCATTACGAGCAGGCTGTGCTCTTTTTCTACCTGTTTTTGTGCTGATGAGCGTTTTTTTTTTGTTTTTTTTTGTTACGGCCGGCCCTTTTTGGACGTTTCCCACCACAGTAACAAAACTTGCATCTGCTGCTAGAGCCTGTGAGCGTCCTTCTGTCACTGGCTCGTGCAGTCAATCTGCTGCTGGCTCTGAAGGAAAGACATCCACTGTCCTTTATGTGCAAGTGTGTGTTTGTGTGTGTGTGTGTGTGTGTGTGTGTGCGTGTGCCTGAGCCAGGCAGGTGAAAGGAGCCGGTCTTGTTTGTATGGAGAATGTTTCCCACCAACAAATTGTCTTCCATATGGAGAAGCTCCCCTTTAACTCATTATACTGTTAACCAGAGATTCACAGTATATGCCAATCCCACGCACCTGCCATGGCTGACTCACTCACAGTCTGATATTTCACAGAAAATGAACCTTGTGCTGCTCAGAACAACACACAGCGGAGGGGCTAAATAGGCTGGCAGACAGTGAGGAATGTATCGCTGCTGTAAAAGTACACGCAGCAGCTCATCCTGTTGATTGATATCGGTTACGCCCCCTTTTTTTTTTGTCTTACTTTGATAGTGCGTGTAACTACGGCACATCCGTGTGAATCTTGGAGAGCCACTTTGCAAAAGTATCAGCTTCCCGATTGGCCGCCCGTTATCCAGTTGTCTAGCGGGTGACATTTTTGAGATGCTTAACAAGCCCTTCAATTGCCGGTCACTGTGTCATGCTGCAGGGCATCCTGAACCGTATCTGCCGCTGCTATCACCTCCGCTTGTCGCCGTAGCGTGATTTGACAGCCAGATGCGGCCACAGCCGCACACAGATTTATAATCTGGGAGAGAGGCGATGGATGCAGAAACACACTGTAACAAAATGGAGGAGATGTGTGTGTGTGTTTGGGGGGTTATTATTCCTTTTGCATCTCAAAGTGTTTCTCAAAGTATTAGCATCCTTTTATGATCGAAAAAGTTGTGGTATTTTTCCTGGATGTACTTTATATGTTGATCATTTTGTTTTTCCATTGGACTGCATCCTTTGTGCTCACTGTAATAATCTAATGGGAATGCAGTTATGGATAGTGAAGCTGCCATCTGGATCTCAGTTGGGTAAAAACACACCACATGTTAACTGACCAGATTCCCATTAGGTAGGAACTGCAGAGCAATTACCACATTGATTAGTGTTTTTGCAATGTCAAGCTATATCTATACTAAATTGCTTGATCACCAACGAATAGGCTTATTTGTATTTGCGCATATTTGTGGATGTTTTCTTTTGTGAGGAGTATTAATAGCACGCACGCTTGAATTTCATTTTGTCTCCGGCGCATAATGTCTTTATGATCTGTCCTATTGGAATGAGATGAAGGCGTGAAATGAAACAGGCCCACAAACAAGCCTCAGAGGAGAACTTAAGATTGTAGGCATCCAATTACTGCGTGTTCCTCTCAGCGATGTGCAGTATCAATGCAAGTCTCCCGTTTGTATCTTAATTTTTTTACCCATTGCTGATTCGTGGCACTCTCCTATTTGTTTTATTCTGCGGCAGCCTGAGCTGCGTTGAGAGGATGAACAGGGACAACGGTATTTCCAGGATAATTCTGGATTGTTGTCGTGGTCCCACCCTTCCCCCTGTCTGCCTTCTCAGGGGCTTCCATCATTTCTAAACAGCTGTCGCCGCAGCGCGTGCCAGGACCTAACCACAACCGACCAATCACTGGCCAACTCTGTGTTTGGAGCCGGGCAGCCTTGTTAAACTGCAGCGTTTGCCAATATCCCTCTCTCACTCTTTCACTC
This sequence comes from Lepturacanthus savala, assembly GCA_030544235.1. NCBI lineage: Eukaryota > Metazoa > Chordata > Actinopteri > Scombriformes > Trichiuridae > Lepturacanthus > Lepturacanthus savala. Next base: position 10,767,424 of record CM060463.1, read on the forward strand.
CATCTTTCCTTCTCATTCTGTCGTTCCTTGTCTTTTTGTGTCTCTCCCTGTCTAATATAATTCTTTCCTCCATTGCAGCCAGCAAGCTTCAATATGCACCTGCTAAAATACCAATTTACCCCACCCCACCCCATCCGCTTCTCATTTCTCACTGGAGCAAACCATGCATTTCTTCATCTGATGAGGGAAGTTGTTGTCTTAGTGAACCTATTTTCCATAGACACTATAAAACATTCTACTTGAGAGAAAGGTAGACTGACACGAAGAGGCAGAGAAAGATAATAGCAGGAGAAGAAGGAAAGATTAAGGCAGGCAGTGAAAATTCATTTGGAAGAAGTATGCAGTGACAACTATTGCTCACTGGTGGATGGTGAGGGGAAGAAGAAGATTAATGAAACAAAGGAGCCTGATCTATAGTAATAATTTATTTCACATTTGTCAGCGTGTCCTTTTTCTGCTTTTGCTCACAGGTGTTCATTACTGAGGGAACCTGGCTGTGAGGATATTGCCGATTTGTAACAATGGAATTTTAAGTGTAAATGTAAGGTTAGTGGATATAGAGTCCTCAGCACATGAACCTCTTTCACTTTTCTATTTTGTCAGTAGATACTGAGAGAAAAACACACAGATATGTCAGTACAAACTCCTAGAGAGAGTGACAGATGCAAAATAACTCATTTCATAGCCATAAATATGAAAGTAATTTTTTGCTGAAATGTCCCAAATAACTCTAAGACTCCACTACACTATTTTGTATTATTCAATAGTCGTGATTAGGTTTATGTTCAATAGCAATGGCAGACATCATGGGATATTATACAGCTTTCTAAAGCCTGAAAAAGCAAGTCAGGTTTGACCGTGTAAATTGTAGTTTGCATATCATCTCCCACCCATAACCATCAATCTGACCCCATCTTCTGTCTGTACACCTCCCCACATCATCCCATTAGTTCATATGGTTACCAGTTATTCTCTACCAGAGGATAACTGATATGTATGTTGTCTTAAAATTCAAGCCTTAGGAGTAGGTATCTGTTGTAATGACGCCCTTTCTTTCTATGGTACTATTGATTTGACCTGTGTTCTGTGGGTTGCCTTCCACCTGCACACACCTGGGGCTAAATGTGTAAAATGTGTATACTAAAGCATACATAAGTGGAGGTTGTGCATACCTAGGCAGTAGACCGCTGCGTAGGAGAGGAAAAAAGCTGTAAGGAAAAAGGAACTCCCGCACACTGTCGATCACTACCAAAAATTCTGTTTAATCAAACAACATTTTGGTCCCCAGATCTTCATCAGGTAGTTCTCCCAGGGAGAAAGGAGGGCATAATTTAAATGTGGTTTTGGATACACATGGACCAATCCCATTTCTTTTCCTCAAACATGTCATCAATTAAAAACACAGAGACAATCAATCAATGTATGTCATTTTTCACGCTACAAAAAACAATTAAATACATAGAGTCTATACAAGGGTAGTGGAAAAGGGAAATATGACAGAAAAAAAAGAAACAAGACGAAAATGTCAGACTTTGATTTATTGTTTCGGTGTTTTTAATTGATGACGTGTTTGACAGAAAGAGATGGGATTGGTCCATGCGTATCCTTTCTCCCTGTGTAAAGTACCTGAAGAAGGTCTGAAGACACAAACATTGTTTGAATAAGCCTATACTAAGGCATAGGAATCTGTGTACACACAAAATAGGAAAGAATGCAATCTTTTCATCAGATGTATAAAAAAACCTCTGATACCTGAGAGCAGAAATAATTTTAGTTTACATGGCAAGCAACCAGAAAAGTCTCAACAACCCACCTAAATAGGTAAGCAGCAAGCTCCATCCCTGCCACACGCAATGCTCAACCACCCCCTGATATTTGTCTTTCTTTGATATTTTGGCTTTCTTGATTTGATTTTCCCAGAGGAGAGTCAGAATAATAATGGACACCTGCTTCTGGACCACTTCAGGAAACCTTGATGTTGGTGGGTCCTCCTTGCTACTGATATTTCTACCTGCCTGGATTGTGCTTTTATAGCTGATCACATGATATTCTCTAAAGTGGTTGATTTCATGTGTCGCCAAAGATACATTTAAGGTCTTACATCTTCAACTAACACTGACCACTGGAGTTCCTCTTGGTTTTGACTTAGGTCCTCTAGACTTTATATTTATATGCTGCTACTCCAAAATAAATCAGTCAAATTTTCTTCCACTGCTAAGATTATTTGCCCATGAACAAGGATACCACAAAAAGTTTCACTTTCTTTGAAAGGTGCATGGTGGATTTTAAATGTTGGCGATCAAACAAACTCCTTTACCGCAATAAAGGTAAATCTATGACACTGTTATTCTGCAGAAAATAGTCTAAGAGATTCTAAGGTAAGGGTCAAGTTAGTGATCACAATCAGTCAACAGATTTTTCTTTCCTGACCTTGGTCTGCTGTTTTCTATCTGCACATGCATTTTATATAAGGTTTCTTATCACTCCCTGCCAGTTGGGTACATTTATGCTGATGAACACATGACTAGCACTATAAATCTTAGCACACACAATAAAATCCCCATGTAAGCAAATGTCAGCCTCTGTATACTGGTCCTTTTATGTTGAGAAGCCAGGCTTTTTCATCAAATGAGATCAATGAAACATGCTGTATGTGTTGCTTCAAGCAGATTGTTTTTGATAGATTCTAACCTGTCTAACCTATCTAACCTGACATGCCAGATGTTTTGTTACACAAATATAATAATCTAAACTACCAACAATGTTTTATTTGAATCAACTGGTAAAAGAGCAAGGATTTAAAACAGGAGAGCGCAGAAGAGGAAACAAGAGGAACCTCAAAAGCTAGCAAGTAAATCAGGGTAGCTAGCTACATAGTTAGCATGTTTGGTAGATGATTCTTAGCAGCATCTACGCTAATCTCTTTAGGAGCTTCCATTGTTCACTCCCCCAAGCGCTGTTGTAGTTTGTTGGGAATCAAACATCTGCCAGCCTACAAAAATCTACACTTGAGACTTGAGATGATTTTTTTTCTGCTCCAAATATGACTTCGTCAAGTCAAGAAATTAATGTCAATGTTAATAGCACCGTTGAAATAAAAAAAAAAATGAGATCCAAGATTTTGGCAACCCATGTTGGAAAGAGATAGCCTAGACATTTTTTTTCTCTAGCAGATGATCTCCCACCAGTGCACTATACAGCTACAATTAACATTATATGTAGCCATTGTAGTAAAAGGAAAAAAAACTACATTAGGGCAGGTATATATATTAACTGTCTTTTTATTAGAAAAGTCATAATGAAAGCAAGGTAAGTACATTGAATAACACCTTGGAAGGTAACCACCTGTATGGAACACAGTAAGAAGTAAAGCAAAGAGGGGTCATTTATTTGTAATGTTGTATCGTACTTTCAAATCATACTTAGTATTGCAATATAATAATCGTTAACTTGGATATTAATTTCTTTGAGGTATTTTTTTTCATGGCATCTTTGCTGTCACAGGTATTGAAAATTATTTAAATGCATTTTTATGTATTGTATGGAAATCTATCTTATTAAGTCTGTCTGCTGGTGCCTCTCTACCCAGACACCAAGGGAATATTACTTGCCACATATTCAATCATATACTGGAGGAAGCAGTGAAAATAAGTTGTGGGGTTTTTTGTGTTTGAAGTAGGTCAGAAATTCTTTGCTGGTAACGCACTGGGACTCTCACCAGATCTCAGCAGGGGACATTTTCCTTCCCTTGCCGGTTCAGGATGGAGGAGTAATTGAGCACTAGACGACTACTCATGGAGACGATGGCAGCCATGGAAATGTCCCCTTACAGACCAATAAAAATGTCCTCCCCTTCTTGCTGTAATTGGACCAGGGGCAGTGGGGTTGGGTTCTGGTCCAAGGAGACCACCTGTGGAAATGCTTTGCTCAATACACCACTATTAAATTGATGAGACAGGGGACTTGCTGAGAGAAAAAAATAGTGATAAAAGGAGTGATGCTGACGAGGAAACAAACAAATCTACAAACTGAATTTCACTTCTCAAATTGAAAAGGTAGCAGATGTTCTCCAAGTTTCCTTAAAATTACATATGCCAGTGTTCTGCAACACTACTTAACTAATATTAGAAATTAGTCTAGGCCAGAATGTAGAAGAGTATTTTTTGCACCTAAATCAATATTTAAACCTTAATGAAATGTATCTTATATATTAGTAATATTTCAAACAGGATGCACCCTCAAAATCCCAGTGTAAAACTGACATACCACTCCTGTCCCCCAAAAGAGTATGACTGAAATATGGAGGAGTTGAACCCAGCAGGAATAACTTGCTTATATAAATCATCAAACATTGTAAGAAATACATAATTTAATACAGCTCATTGACATAAGAAAGTGCCCAGATTCACCACCAGCCCTTTGTAGGCATATAATATCATGGCTGAATAAAGATGTAAAATAAAGAAGTGAAATTGATTGCATGGAGTACAGCATTGATTGTGTTACAAAATTTCCAATGGGTTTATCACTGCAAGTGACCCTTTTCATGTTTAACAAAGTGTTATTATTCAATTGTTGATATGAAAATGTAGATTAATGTAGCTTTAAAGCAACAGCTTGTCTTTATTTCTGCCTGCAAAGCAAAAAGCAAACAATTAAGTACAGATTTTTGTATCTTTATTTGACATACAGGTAATTTTAATACTTAACCTGTTTGATATTCTGGTGTTATGCCATTATTGAACTGAGTGGGAAATCATCTCTTTAGAGAGCATCTCTAAAATGATCAATCACAAACATTATCCCTGCCGCATCTGATTTATAATATTTCATTAACTCACTGTTTGGAGACTGTTTGCCATTTTTTCCTCTGCTTAAGGAAACTTTTACACCTCTTAAAAGTCATCTTAGATCATTTATGTTGACCATCTTGTTTTTAAGAATTCTCCTCGAATTTCATCACCTCCAGCAACTTAATACTCGGAAGCTAAAGAATACGGCCCCTGGACACAGTGCTGCAGCAGAACAAGCTTGATCCAACCCTAACCTGTAGAAAAGACATGATCCCTTTCAGCAAAACATATGCTTTGCTTGGATCATCTTAAAAACACATACATCACAGACAAGAGATGGATTAAATTCCCACATGGGGAGGAGGTTAAAAAATGAGGAATAGATTGCGATAAAAGTAAGTGGGAGAGAAACAAGAGATAGAGGGTGGAGAGAAGCTGACGCAGATAGAGTGAAATAGGCGAGGCATTCACACTCAAGTCCAATTCAAACATTCATCTGGCTTCTCTCTTCTGCTGCATTCATGCCGCACAGCCAATTCCAGGGTGATAAGCCAGCTGTGCGCCTCCCAAGGTAAGAGACTGAATAGAGAAGTACAATCTTTGGCTGATGCTGAGGAGGACAGAGCCTACATGCTGACCTTCCTTACGCCAGCTTTACTTCAGCGGGGACGAGGGTTTCATAAAGGGATTATTCCACTCAGTCACCTTTGACCCGTCTGGCCGCCTTCCACCACGGCTCAAGCGGCCTGTCCATCACTCAAAGAGAAGCAGAAAGAGAGGGAGATAAGAGAGGAGATGGTTTCAACCTGTGGTCGGGGATTAAACCCCCTGTTGCTTTGCTTTGGAGGGACAGGGAGGGAGAGAAGAGAAAAACGGGTGGGGGTTCAGGACAACCAACTTGTTCTGGTGACTCAGCAGCTCAGGTTAACACGGAAGAACCGGAGTGACCTTCCTCATCAACCATGAGACAAGGGTGCTCAATGTCTTCGCCCCCGCTGACAATTAGGATCTGTCAAAAGTGACGGCGTAAATACTGCCACTGAACGCCAAACACCCAAGTTCCATCCACAAAGGTTTTCTTTTGTGATTCATTTGAGTTGGACAGGGACCTCCAAGTCTTCATTGAGAGGTTCGAGGGATGACTCAACCGCACTTGAAAGCAGCGTGACAGAAGCACACATCTGTTGAAGTGACTCAATAATTTCTGATAATAATGACGGCCATTCCGTCCACAGCCTGGGGAGCATGCAACGAGTGAAAGTGAATGATGTTTTCTCGACCCGGGTCCTTAACAGCAAATGAAAAACATCTACAGTCTGTCATAGATGGGTCGTCTTGCTTCACAGCGGTATGTAACGTTGTTGTCCTGTATGGCTTGAAGGGCCACGGCCACCCATGACAGACTGTTGACGCTTCGGATGATGACGAGCCAGTGAGCTGTAACAGCTCTATCCAGTGAAACCAAATCTCCTCCATGCCTCAAAAGAAAGCCCTGCGCAAGGGAGGCATCCAATTCCTCCTTCCTTCCAGCAATCGGCCACCAGGAATGCTAGAAGTGGGATTGAGAGGTGAAGGAAGCAAATGAGATTGAAACATGCAGAGGAGAGATTGGTGAGAGGGACACGTTCGAAGGAGCGGAAAGCAGGAAATTAATGCACGAAGTAGAGTAAGTAGGATGCATAGGGAGGGAAAAAAGGTGGCAAAAGTGCAGGGGATCCCCTCCCTGCCTTTTCCCCCTCTGACGATGAAGAGGTCTCCTCTCCCCATGGAATGAAAGGGAAATGGGCACTTACCTCGGATTCCATACATCACCTGATCATCACACAGACGCTCGTAGTTTTTGAATACCTACTTCTGATTATCAATTATTTACAGAGCGGAGTATCTAAAGGGTCTTCCTTTTCATCACAGTTAATTACAGCTCTAGCTTAGCTTTACTTTCAAGAGGCGGAGGAAGAGATAGAGAATGTGGCTGACGGTGTCAGCTGTGAAACGTTAGAATGTCAGCAACACAATTTACCTTCCGTCAGTCCATTAGTACCATTAGCAATGAAAACTGTTTTTTTTTTTCTCCTGTTAATTATCCAGTTTGCACGTACAGGGAACGAGAGCAATATCCACCCTCTCATCTAACTCTCAGACAGAAATATCTCTGTAGCACATTTCTCTCACCTACCGCCGCAAGATCAGTAAGTGTTACGGATAATTCTTTAGGCCAGTGGCAAATGATAATTTTGTGATTTGAATATGTTGGGCTTATGAAACAAAATCCCCAGTTTGAACCCAACGAGTTGAAGCTGCAGTTGTATTCAGGTCACAAGCACAGCCCAGCACACCACATCCTTGTGTTTTACGGCTTGATTATTGCGTATCGCAAAACTAATGAGGCTCGTGTTAAAATCCTTCAAATTCGAAGGGGAGCTGGATGCACCTGTAGCCCACAGGGTGGATTTAGATGTCATCCCGTGTGGAAATATGTTAAATTTGTTCCCGGTTGTGCCTGCCCTCCAGCAAGTGCTTTCACAGTCGGATTGGCTTTACATGAAGCTAATGAAATATGATTGCATTATGTAGCCAATCCAATAAATATATTAAACTTAACAAATCAAAGCATGCTATCACTTTTTTATTATTGTTATTACTATGAAAATATATGTTTCTAGACTTGTATGCATATAAAATTGTCTTTGTGAAGCACTTTGGTACAAGTGCTATATAAATGTAATAAACTTAACCGCAACCTTAAACTGTCGAGCGTTTATCGAGTCATTGGACCCGTTACTCTTTTCTTGAACGGAAGCATATGAAAGGCTGTTGTAAAAAATCGTCTGTTTGTCTCCATATTATTGGAGAGGCTTTTTATTAAAAATGCCACAGACACTTACAGGGACTTACAAATATGCATGCCAGACAAGACACGCTTTCCCTCCAACTCGCATTATTCGGAGCTGATGAATTTTACATGTACATGACCTTCCCTCCGCTCATTAATTCACCCAACCAGGATAAATTTCACTCAGCCCGGATAAATTTCCTAACAGGAAAACAGGAGTTGGGGCTAATCTGTAAAAAGGCTGTAGGAGGAGGAAATGGGAAGTAAGAGCAAACTGACGGATGGCAAGATGATCGCAGGGAATGAGGTGAAGACAGCGGCAATAGATGGGGAAGTATGACGGGCGGAGAGAGAGGAGTCTGATTGACAATTTGCATCCTCTTCAGAGAGCATCAGGGGACATGATTGAATCCAGTCAGGCTGAACCCATTAGGGGCGCCCTGCTGTCAGGGGCCGAGCGGAAAGCCATTCACAGGCACCCCGTCCCTGCTCTTCACCGGTCTCCATTTATATTCATACCAGGGCTGAGTTATTGAGGAAGAAGAGTGTGTGTGAGAGATAGAAAGGAGGACCAAAAAACAGGCCCTCGTCCAGCCATCCATTTACTATTTGTGAGCTGTAAAGTTCTCACCCGCCGCCAATACCGCTCACTTAAACTGGACGCGACTGATCCCATTTGCATGTGATTTTCATGGGTCAATATGTCTATAAATTGGATTCAAATTGTAGACATGTAACATCTCGAACCACTTAAAAGCACTGGGGAAAACCATTTAAAAGCATTGAGGAAAAAAAAAAAAAAAACGCAGGAGGCCATTTGCATTTTAAGCAGTTTAGTGTGTCTCTTCTCATTAGCCCGCCTTCAGAATTTCTCAGTAATACAGTAACTGAAACCTGACTGGGGAATTTTCTTGGGAGCTAGCCATGTGACGCGTCTCGGTTGAAATGAGGTTTTTCTTTCTACTCCTCAGCAGATCCCTGGGCACGATGGGCGCAGCAGCGACATAACACATAACATACTCGAGCCCGCGATAAGCCCATGCGGCCGGAAGGCTGCAAGGGAGCCGTCCCTGACAGGCGTCCCACCCCTCGTGTCTCCATCCACCTCAGCCAGACTGCTGATCCAGAGCAGCCCCGAGAGTTTGACTAGGTGACAAAGGAGGTGGAGTGTTATGGAGAGTCTTCCACGTGCCGACATTTATCTCGCAAACACAGCACATACGCCCGGAGCTACAATATTGCAGCAGCCCCGGTGTGTGTACCAGCTATAGCTGTCAAAGCGGAGAAGATGGAACCGCTCCAGCAGACTCCTCTTTCTTCATGAAAATCGGGAGTAAGTAGAGAAGAATTCATCCTGTGAATGCTTAAATCGGACCTTCTGCTATATTCAGCTGCGGCGCATGACTCATACAAAAGTGAAACAGGGACACAGTGGCATTTGAAAACAGCGTAGTCATATTTTAGTTTGTATGTAAGAACAAGCTCCGAATAGGGAGCCAAACTGCCTATTTGGCCATTTTCATAGACGCTGCCATGGCGCCACTAATCCAGTTCCTGTACATTAGCCCACTGGTTTGATGTAATTATCAAAACACAAATTTGATAAGCCCATTCAAAGCATTTTAAGAATACTATTTAAACATATGAGTATAAGGGTCATTTCAAGGAGAGGTAATTAGATGACTGTCTCTGGGTAATGGTACATGAGGGACTACTGTGGAGTAGACTGACTGGAGAGGCGTATTCGCTTTTTTTCTTTCTTTTTTTTTTTACTCTTCATGCAGCAATACATCTGTTCCTAATGTTACCGTCTGTTGTTACCTCTCCATGTGTGTGTCTCTCTCTTTGTCCGTCTCTTCCTTCTCCCTCTCCTGCCTCCTTCCCTCGTGTCCCTTCGGTTTAAAATAGTCACAGAGGGATCATGTTCCAGTTATGAATGTGCCAATTAGCGGGAGGTAGAGGGAGAGGGGGTCTGGAAAGTGGTACTCAAGTGACTGGCGCAAAAAACATCGCCAGGCCATAGTTTTTTATTTAGGCATGCTTAATGCGGGCTATTGACTTCTCAATGAGGATCAGGATTAGGTCAAATATACTTCACTCGCTAATGCATGCCTAATGGTCCCGCTATAGATTAGCCGTAAAAGTAGATGAACATAAATATTGTTGGATTTTGAAACATTTATGAGTGAAATCCAATGCCCCTGCTTTGTATTAAATTGTGAGTCACTTAAGCGGTGGAAAATATTTGGACTCATCACGGCCACGTCGATTTCGGCCATCATTCAGCATCACGCGACGAGACGTGTGGTTGTTTTGCAGTCGGCTGTGGTGCTTACTCCAGCTGACATATAGAAGGATGAAGACGAAAGGAGGAACAGTAAGTCTACCCCCGGTTTAACCCCAATTGCTGCTTATTCGCATCATACCATTTGCATTCCCGATGCAGCCGAGATAGCATATGCATTCTTCCCCCAATGCTGGATCGTTGAGTGTGAGTTTCAAAAGAAGAAACATTGCGGTCCAGCTGAGGCTTTTCCAACACAGGAGGTGATTCTGATGCTGTGGGTCACTGATCAGTGGTTGAAAGTGAGCAACAACACTGCAAATGCCCAAAATGTAAAGCTCAGACTGTCTTCAATTGCTCAAAGTGTAACGTTCATCTGAGCCTCAACAAGAACCACAACTGCTTTCATGGATTCCACCAGTAAGGACCAAAGCGTCCAATTTGGTGGACACAGACTTTGTTTGACACCCCTGTTCTAGTTGGTCTCTAGTTATAGTATAGTAGTTAGTATATAGTTATAGTTACTTAGTTATAGTATAGTAGTACTTAGTTATAGTATAGTAGTTACTTAGTTATAGTATAGTAGAAGTAGTAGAAGTAGTAGTATCAAAATGTGCTGTAGACAAATTAACAATTGCTACATAATTCGGCATCAGATTGAAAGCAAAAACGCTTTTGTAAATGTATTCAGGCATCAAGGGGTTAACCATCGCCATGTTTGCTTCCGTTTCTGTAGCACAGTGGCTGACAAGCGCGTGGTTCACCTGTGGCCACTCGCGTGTATCTGTCGACCTCTGACCCCTGACCGTTGAGCTTCAACTCTGGAATCCCTCGCACTCCCGCGTCAGCCATGTGTGATGTGATCGCAGGCAGAAAGCAGGAGGGAGACATACACAGCAGAGTTGGTGTCAGCAAGAATTTCCGAGCATGCAACGGTTTGACGACCTCTGCTGCTGCTGCTGCTGCACATGAGTCTGAGAGGAGAAAATTCTGCCACCACCCAGATGAATGTGAAGGATTCTTCCTCTCCTTCTTCGTCTCCTTTTTCCTCCCTATCTCTGTTTTACACAACCGAACGAGCACCTGGCGCACATGCCGCGGATAGAAAACAAACAGTTTGTTTAAACAAGCGCTGCTCTTTTGTTCCCCGCCGTTGAGTGGGGTCAGAACGAGGTTGGCAGCAGATAGTGTGTGTCCAATGGATCGTCGCTCAGGAGTCAATTAACTGGGGTCTCTGCAAATGAACAGAACAAGGGCGTAATCAGCTCCAATCTCCCGCTATGGCCTGCCTCCTGACTCATCTATTAAAGCATGCTGGTAAATTGACTGCTCTGGACTTTAATGGGATGAATCTTAAGTGGCGGAGGTTGGAGACTGTTAGGAAGCATGGTCCTCCATGGTTTTTCAGAAGAGGCAGATAATAACAGTAGGAGAGACGTGGAGGGGGAAAAAAAAGTGGCTCTGACTCTGTCTGCCTAATAGGTTTTTGGCCACGGTCTGGTCCGATAAATAGCAAAGCAGCTTCCGATGGAGCGGGGTTAGCGTTACAAGTCTTTTTTTTTTTTTTAATTAACTACCTTCGCATAGCCGCAAACTCACCATCAGTCACTCCGCACCACCGCTCCCAAACACTAATCCGGGAAATCCAATCCTCTCAAGGCTGTCCTCTTCCTTTAACACCGCTTTACACTGGTGTCGTTTCGGCTCGATGATAATTTCCCAAGTGTGATGTCACTGCCGCTCCTCAACATGTGAGCACAAAGATGAGTTCGCAGCGCCGCTCCGACACGAGGTGTTTGCTGTTCAGTACCTGCGGTTTACCACCCACCTCACACCTCTGTTTCCCTATATACAGTATTAATGCATTATTAACCTACTGTGCTGTATATATAATGCAGCGCCCCTGGGCAAGGGATATCGTCTGCTGCTCTTAGAATAATTATTTATATTTCCTCAACATGTGGTCTGAATAATTACCTTAAATATACATAATGTAGCATGTCATTAAATGTAACTTTAAAAAAAAAAAATGGTTGTTCCACTTCACCCAAATTCAAAGCAATAAGTTAATGCATCATAAACGTTCCTTATCGGCATCTTGTAGAAAGAGAATCTATATCAGGCCTTACTCTGTTTCCAGCAAAGACACGGAGACTGCTGTGGCTTTTTTTTTTCCTTCATCCAATTAATCCAGAAAGGGTAGACTACTACGAGGAACGGATAACAAAGGGAAATGATCAAAGCAGTTCCTTGATTCAAAACTTTTCATGACCATTTACTATATATCAGTGTCCTTTAAAAGTCAGACTGCCCATTTCCCCTATAAAGAGAATAAAATGTATATTTAACTGCCATACTGAAACCTTAAAACAATGAAAGTCGGACCCTGTACTGTGTACTAGCTGTGACATTAGGAGTGAGTAAAACTTTCAAATAAAATATGTCTGCTTTGTTCCCCCTATATTTCATTTCAGTGGTGTTCTGTTCAGTGAGCAGTGCAATAAAAGTTTGAATCATTTTTAAAGGCCTGTAAATCGAATCTGCGGATTGGACACAATGGGGAAAAGGGGAAGAAAGGGCACAGTCATCAGCAGGCTGCGAGATATTAGGAGCTCCTCTTATAGGAAGGCTCGGGGCTTCAGTCAGTGTCAGCTGGCACAATGGAGTTGGGCCTGGGCCGGGGGAACTCGCAAGTGATTTCATTGATTCCATTCAGCCCCTGTTCGCATTCTTCTCCCGCTAACGTCCCAAAGAAAATGTCTGTCATGTGGTCACGTGCAATTGTTGTTGGTGGAATGCAATTAGGTGCGTTTACTCGATTATTCTACATGATACTGCACAAGTACAGTTTAAGATACCCGTACTTCATTCTGGTTTTTATATGGTACTTCCTAACTTTAGTTACTTTTCAGATGCTAATGTGACACTTTGAATAATATAACAAGCTTATAACATAGAACACATTGTTAGAGATGAAACCAGTGGTGTCCAACTGTCTTGGCTTCTGACGTCTTACAAACAGCAATTTGCAATTTACTTCCTGCTCCGCCAGATCATGTCACGGAGTTTCATTTTAATAAATGTTCAAAGTATCTCGTATTTCACTGCAAATCAAAGATCAGACACAAAAGGCCAACAAGTGCAAAAACGGATTTATGCATCAGAACTTTGTCTTTTCTTCTCTCTTCTCCCACTAATCATCTCACAACCCCTGAGATTTATCTGCTGACCCTTTGGAGGGGCCTGACCCCTAGGTTGGGAAACCACTGGACTAAACACGCTAAAGCTAGCAATAATCTTATATCTTAACTACATCAAGCTGACGATACTTACTTTTACTTTAATCTTGTGCTTTTTTTATGCAGGACTGGAATTCTCATGTTGCTTGCATTGGTACTTTTACAGAAGTAAAGGATCTGAATACTTTCCCCACCCCTGCATGAATATGTGCATATATAGAACCCGTTCCCGTGTGTGCTTGTTCATGTGTTTGGCTTTTCAGCTGAACGCTCTTTACGATCTTAATCATATTTCTACTCTGACAGGAGGGAACAAAGTTTAGTATGTGTTCATCATTGTTTTCACGCCGTACAGACACATGTCGGAGTTTTGGGGTCGTTAAAGCCCGCAGCAACAACCAGATCCATCGAGCTCGTCTACGTCAAACTCCTGCATGAAGCCCACACGGATCCATCTATCCATTACACCAGCTCCCCGATGAACAGTGCGTCTCCGACCCAATAAAAAGCTCATGGAGCAACGCTGACAGCTCTGTGCTGCAGAGGGCTCTGATCAAAAAGAGCTACAGCCATTCTAAAAGCCACATCTCATTGCATTATATTTCACACAGTAAATATGGCATCAACCTGTCAGGGCCCAGTGAAATTTAGGACGCTGCGCCGGCAGTCCATTTTTTAACCCGGCCGGGGCTTTTTTCACTCAAAAAAAACGGGACAGAGCGATAGAATTATGCTCACCTTGTAGATAACGTTTGACGGCGCCCGGGTCCGCGGGGTTGGCGTCGCTTATCGATCCGCGCTGTGAGGTCGTCAAACGCGAATCTGCCATAAGCGCGACGAGATGTAAAACAATTTGCGGCCGTGGTTGTGAAATCCGCTTATTTACACTCGGTATGAATTAAGGATTTTGGGGGATTTTTACGATGACAAGGACACATGACCTATAAGAGGGAAATCATGCTTGTGAGCGCTTTGTAATCAGCTATTTCTTTTTTTTCCCAGGAGAATTATGCGAGGAAATTCATCACTCGACACTGTATAGCATCTTCTCATGTGCCTGTGTTTTCCTTGTACTTTCCTGTGCCCTCGTCAGGTTCGGATTTGCTCTTTCTTTTTTTTTTCCTCGCTACAGAGTCTGTCAGAGCAGATATCAAGGGTGTTAGCAGATAACCAGATAATCCCATAAAGCTGCATTCTCCATGAGGTAGTACACAAAGTGTTCAGTTGTCTTTAAGAGATTGGGCTCAGCCGCTCCCTCTCACAGCCTGGCTGACACAGCCCTCTTGTCTGGGGATGGTCTTGTTGGGGTTAATTTATCGGTTGGGACTTTATACACAAAGACTGGGCTCCTTTCAGAAATGTGATAGTTTTCTCTTTTTTTTTTTTATCATGATGCGTCAGCCTTTTTTTTTTTCGAATAACTCTCCACTGGAAATATTAAAACCCTGGCAGTGAGTATCTAATGATTTCTAAATTGAGCTGAAATCAAGCTATTTTTATCCTTTAATGGAAGCCATGAGGGAAGCGTTTCTCTAATGAGGCAGCTGGGCTAGAAAAAGGAAAAAGATAGAGATAGAGCTCAGTCAGGTGTGCTGCACTTTGCACGGGTCTGGTTAGAAGTAGCGCTTTGAATGAAATCTCATACGGAAATAAACAAGACTGTTAAAAATAAGAGCTGCGTTGAACTCTTTGATGGAAACACCTCATTAATCGGGCGATCGCTGTATCTCCCATATAATCATACTTACTATAATTGCAATGAAAGCGATGCCAAATCAAAATTTTAGCGTCTGTGTCGTCACCACCGTTCCTGTAGCGCAATAAACAAGCGGAGGTTTTACATTTTTTTCTGTTTTTTTTTTTTGTTTTTTTTACCAACATGTCAGCCAGGGGTGAAGGAGCCAAAACTGATTTCATTTCCCTCAGAGAGGAAATGACAGGCAGAGGAAAATGCCATTTTAAGAAGCCCGTGGGTGCCCCGTGTTCTGCCGCCACGCACCCTGCACACTTAATGGAATCTGTCCACTTCTGGTTTCCATATCAGTGGAGCCGAAATGTCAGAGGAGTAATATGGACATTCCCCTCCTGGCACTGCAGGTTTTAATTAATGATCCCGGACACATCTGTGTTATACCAAGAGGAAAAACAGCGGTTTGATGGGGGGTGTTTATTTTCGGTGGTGTTTGCAAGGGTCGCGTGGCCGTTGTACCCGACAGGAATAATGAGCCCGTTTGCTGTCACAAACGACGTCTAAGGGACGCAAAAGTCACGACTGGCGTTGTTTATGGCATGTTCAAGCAAGAAACCGTAACACGTTAGATGTTGTACTGCACATGCTTTGCAGGGCAAGCAGCAGAAAACCACAACATATTTGACATCTGATGTTAAAGGTCTCATACTGTGCACTTTTTTGATATATTGATATTGATATAATATATTTGTGGGTTGAAATCCTCCAAAAAATGAACCCTAGGTAGTTTTACGACGCTCTCTCAAGCACCACGCCGCTTCTCGACAAGGCACGCCCCATGTTCTCATTAATATTCATGATTCTTCCGATTGGCTGACTCTCTTTTCTGAGTGACAGATGGCTTAGGTCAACCACAGGTGACAACTCGCCGGCCCCTTAAGTGACACGGGCGAAAGAAAAAAAAAATAATGATGTTAAACGTCTGATGTTAGCTTGGTTAGCCACCTGCAAAGCAACAGCGCTAACAATATGCCGCACGGGCTGAAAACTGGTCTCTTATGTTTATATATCAATGTCCTTGGGAAACTCACTACAGGTGGAGGGTTAGCGGTGGAGCTACCGACCCACTAAGTCAAGGAATTACTATAAAGCCATAAAATTGTTTCTAAATCTGTGTGCACTTGTCCTTTTTTTTGTTTTGTTTTGTTTTATTTTGTATGTCATGCATGGGACAATTTTGACATAATCGCTAGACCTTATTTAGCATAAAGGAGGCCATGAATGTGGCTATTTGCATGATATGGGACCTTTAAAAAAGAATTAAAATGCATGAGCCACCTCTTCATGCCTTTCTCTTCATGCCGCCTTCTGTACACAACCGTGTTGCGGTTCACATAGGCCCTGGGCATCGAAATATCATTTATAGACTCATCCGATCTCATCTGATTCAATACTTTTTTTTTTGTGCGTCTGCATGTGTATTTCAAAGCTGAAGGCTAAAAGAGATCGCAGGCGCAGCAGCAGCAGCAGGGATTTTAGGTTAATGTCAGATTTAAACATGAATCATGCCCAGAGATAAAATTAAATCGTTCTTTTTTTTTTCCCCGAGAGATTCTAGAGATTTTACTACATGTCTCTCCTTCTTTTCTTCTGATGAATTGATTTGGAATGAGTTCTAACTGAGCTAGTATCTTGGTGTTAAATAGCTTAGTAGTTATCAAAGAATGGATAAATCAGCTAGTCTACGGTATAAGCAGAGACTATCTTTCTCTTTCTCTCTGGATTGCAGGCCCCGGGTATGTAGACTGCTGGATGTCTGGCCAGCTGCTGGACACAGGCTGCTCTGAGCACACAGCAAACACCCAGAGGTTTTTATACCCACGCTACCAGCTGATGAATTTAGAGCTACATTGATATTCTACTACCCACAACCTCCAGTACACTAGATCACCTTTTAGCATATGGTAGGAGACCAGGAATAGTTCTGACCTAGTTGGAGCTTCTGTAGTTCACCATCAAACTTCTCTCTCTCTAGATTCTGGGTGCCAGAACTTCACTATGTAACTTGTACTTGTATAGTACAAGTATTTTATTCATTTTTGCCTCCAAAGCCATGACTATACTGAGAAATTTAGGTTTTATCAAGCTTAGGTTGTACTGAATTTGAAATACAATTCATATAATTCTAGGCATTGTTAAGTAATGTGAAATGGATACGAATGTTTATATATGTAATGCAATAGATTTTTAGCACGGGTAGCCAAATCCTTAATGATCCTAATGAGGAAAACAATGCAAATTGAAATAATGCGTTTAATGTCATTATATTAGGAAATGCAAAACACACACACACGCACACACACAGGGCTGTTTCCTTCATGCGCTCCACGATATCACATAAACCAATGCACCTAATACTGTATTTCATCACTTGCTGATGTGGATCGAAAGATCCCCATGCAGTTCTGAACTATTGATTGACAAGCCAGCGGTTCTAAGAGCTTTGACAAACAGATATAAGTGGAAATAATCCATGCCGGCCACATTGAGAGTAGTGTCCATTTATATACATGAAGGTCAGCCAATCGATACTCGGTATTAAAACAAGAAACACAAGGTGATGCTTTATCAGATCGATATATGAACAATCCATTGCTGTAACTCAACAAAGTTCTGACCTTTTCAGTTACATTCACCCCCCCCCCGCCGCCGCCTCATTTTTAACAACTTCCCTGTAAGCATCAATTTTAAAACGAAACCGAATGCATAAAATATATGCTCGGAGCATATTTAACACGCTTAAACATCCGCATAGAATAGCACGGATAACAATTCGGATGAACTTAGGTTACAACAAAGGCGATTAAATATTCATGAATCCTCCGTGTAGCTGTTAGAAAGCTGTTTTATGAATATGCTATAAAGTTCATGTTAGATGTCATGGAAAAAGGTTACCGTTCCGGTTGATACTCTTTTTGTTGCCGGTGAGCCGCCTTCCTGACAGTCCAGTGCCTCGGATAGCTCCCGCCTACCGCTGCCTGTGTCGCAGTTTGGGTTCGGCAGCGCCGCGGGCAGTTCCTCCCGCTGCCGCCGCGCGGCACGGCGCGAAGAGGCCCCGCGCTCGCCGTTCTCCGTGTCGCTCCCGTGCGCCCTGTTCCACGACCAGACAGCATCATCGGAGGCCTTGTGGCTCCACTTCAGATTCCTGCTGGTCTCTCTCGGAACACTGTGGCCTTGTGCGCATTCTTTGCATGACGGCCGTCTCTCTGTGAATAACTCATGTTCAGACATGTTGGCCTTGCGACAATGTGGCCTCGGACAAATGAGTCCCGAGTCCCTTTTTTTTTTTTCCTAAAAAGTATCTCCTTTTCTCATGAACAAAGAAACCCTGAATTTCTCACAGAGAGGCGTAAAGTTCAATAAAGGCTCCGACTGAACTGGAAATGTGACATGATCATATCATAAGGTTGAAGCCCTCAAAGCAGATTCCGCTAAATGTTAAATGCTAAAAACATTTTTTTTTTTTTTTCTGTCGATATAACGGACTAAGCATCTGATTTTGAGCTTGTGTTTAGCTTCGTGTGTGTGTGTAAGATCCCAAGATGTCTCCTACACTTTGCACGACCAGAGGATGAAAAGCTAACAGCTGTGATCCCATGTGTCTCCGTGGGTTGCAAACGCACGTCTGTGTGTGTCAGCACACACACAGACTGTTAGATCACTTTGCCTCACTCACCTCACTAACTACACACACACACACTCCGTGCACACACACCGAGTTAGCAGCTAATGCAAATTTTGTAGCACTGCTTCTAAAGTTATCTAACTGTTAAAGAAACGGAACTATCGTGTAACATCCACCATTTTGGCACCCTGCCCCACCTCCCCCCCCTCGCTCCATTCCAGGTATGTCCAGAGGTTGCTTTGAAATAATTTATGCTAGTGCAGTGCTTGTAGGAAGTGTGAATTTCTATATTGAAGTGGAAACTTAAGTAGATTTTTGGTGGTAGTATATTATTTTGTACTTTTTACTGTCCTGTAACAACCTGGGCATGTTACTGTTATATGTGTTCATAAATAAATGAGTTTAGGCCTAGATTCTGTCCTGTTAGGTGATAGTGCTGGGACTTCCTGAGGGTCTGTGGAGTAAGATGCTGCAGCTAGCGTGTAATGTTGTTCTCCTCTGAAAGAATAAAAGACAGCAGCACCCTGGAACTTCTTTTACGATGTTTGTTGTTTTGGCGTTGGCCACGGCCCACAGTAACCTGGGTTAGCGTGATTAGCGGATTAAGTAGCTAAACCCGGCTAACATCTTAGCGTGTAGTTTTTGAGAGATGTCACAAATTGGCTGCACAATTGGTGCAGGAAGAAACAAAGATTTTAAATTTAAAAGATTATAATGATTTTAACTTTTCATGATAATAATAATGTTTTGAATATCTTTTTAAAAAATCGTCAAAAAAATGATACAGGCCATTGTGCCATGTGCAAGATATATCTGAGGTTAATCTGGCAAACAGTCAGAGATAAGCGAGCCACAGATACACAGACGCTCCATGCTTTACAGATAGATAAGTATAGTGATGGATTCTCAGTGCTCAGATCCACACGGCTTCATCATAGACCTTATAAATAATGTACGTAGCCTCTGAGACGTCCCCCGTTCCTGTATGGACTCCTGTATTGACACTTAAATGTGGATGCCGCCATCTTGTTTTTTTCAGCCATAAGTGTATCAGGATGAGTGTGGAGCTGGGAGGGAGCTGCGCTGACTACGCAATATGCTGCAGCCCCCTAGTGACTCATGTTTTGATACCAAAGCTGTTGTTAAAACTTGCTTATTTATGCTGTAAAGTCAGGCATTTTAACACAAAGCTCTATGGAAATCGATTAGCTTTAGTAGCCAGCCTCAAGTAGCCAATCAAAGAACTGCAGTTTTTGATACTTCCGTATTAGACTCACTGATCAATAATGGTGTTCACTATTAACTGAAATGATTAATATCTCATATACTGATATATAAGTAAACACCCTTTTTGAGACTGAACTCCCTGGTTGGTTATTGTTCACAGGGTTATTATTAATTCTCTTTAATAACTTTATTTTTTTTATTTCATAACTTAATACTTATAAATATTTGATAATTATTATTGTTCACCTATCAAACCTGCTCCTTCTAAATAACTTATCCTTGTGTGTACTGTTCCAGTGTCCTTCACAGCACTAAAGGCTGTCTGATTCTGATTCATTACCTTGGTAGACACTATGAGTCACACAAATAAGCCCGCTGCAGTTTCCCTCCCTCCTAAGTAGTTCAGGCTTTCAGTGAAATTCTCAGTATACTGATGGTGCGATGGCAGGACTTTTCTCTACCTGTCCTGCATAGCAATGCATCAAATGCACACACTTGTGTAAAGCAGATAGAACCCTCTGCTTCCTAAGGGCTGCACATTATTCCAGATAGGATTCAAATTTCCCTGGCGGAGTTCTCAATCAAATGCTAATTAAGTTGTTCTAAGGGATTGCGGATACTTCATGTAAATGGCCAGCGTATAACCTGGAAAGGTGAAAACAGGTCCTGAAGTTGATGTAAACCCCAGGTGTAATGCTTGCCGGAGCGATAAGGCCCTGTTTGTTTTTCCCCTCTACTGCGGTAAGCTAAAAATTGACTGGCACTATCTAAGCCTCTGGCGATTATCTGACGTGCCAGAGGGTTCATGCCGCAAAGACTAATTAGTTTCATTAACTTGCACTCAAGATAAAAAACAATTGCTTTCATGTAATTGAAATGCTGATTTTCCTATCCCTCAGCTCTCTCCTTACTGCTGCCTCGTCTCTTTCTTCTTTGGATGCTATATCGGTGCCGCCACACCTCCTCCCCCTTTACCTCTTTTAGGTTGAGCTCACTGTCACCCCTCTCTTAGCCGTTTTTGCTAATTAATTTTGTGATACGCGACCACTTTTTGTGAGCTCCCGCGCGCGAGTGCTTATTTTGGAGGGTGTCACATTCCATTTGGTGATCTCGGCAGCTTATAATTGTGGAGCCCTTCTCTTCTCCTTGTCTGCTGCGGGTGTACAAAAAGAAAGTAAAAAAAAAGAAGATTATTGGCTATAAACTGGATTACCGTTTTGTTTTTATCAATCAGCAATAGAGAAGCAAAGACCGATGCCATGTTGTTCATATCATTATCATCGGTCACGTGTCACGCATCACAACGCCGGCTAATTAGCGCCATCATCGCCATTCTCGCCATCAGCATAATGAACAACAACAACAATTAAAGTCGCGGCGTCCGCGTAAGTGCAGCAGATACGACATGATAGCTGGAGCTAAGAGTCGGCGTCTTCATAATAAGAATGTCACTTTTAATTCAAGGGGAAATGCAGAAAATCTAGTAGAAACAATGATCTGATAAGACACCCTGAGCGTGTCTTGGGCTTTAAATACACAGTAACGAGCGGTACGGGCACAAATGTTTTTTTGAGAGAGAGCCAAACTTAGGGCCGCATTCTTCCCTTTTGCTTCACCGAATGTTTTTCTACCCTCGTGTAGTCGGTCGGTCAGTCTGCGGTGTTGTTCAGATTACTATATTCCCATTATAACAGCATTTAAATGATATATTCATCCCTCCATTTTATTCCACCGCTGCTCCTAACGACATCAATTATAGCCACAGAGCTGCTGCTGCTCAAAGAGTAGACATCAGACAATGTACAGCTCACTTCTATACACGCTTCATGCGTTTTTTTTTGGTTTTTTTTCCCCACCGTCCATATTAGTCGCGTCGTGCTTTGTGGCGAACACGACCAACCCCCACCTTTCACCTCTTCTCTCCATTCCACCTGCTCTCTTTGTCCACTCCCTCTCTTCAAACAGGGAGCGACATTGTTCACTATGGAAACAAGGCTGCAGCTCGCTGAATCAAACGCCCCGTACTCCATTCACTTTGCATAATTCACCCTTTTCCCCCTGCTCTTTAGCCGCTCGCAGGCTTCTGGTCATTTATAACATGTGTGCTTTCGTTTGGCATTGTTTGGGGAAGTGACACACACCGGGGTTTGACAGAGAGGCGCAGCGGGGACCGGAGCAGGCCCGTTGGCTCTATGAAGAGATATCGGCGTTTCAACGAGAGGGGTCCGCGCCCATCGTTAATGACCTTTTCAAACTGAATACATTGTGCTCAGGCTGCACCGTCAAAACCTCTCCCCGGCCCGGGGGCACTTCGCCTTCTGACGTGACAGGGCTGCAGGAATCAAAAACGTAAAGATTTTGATGTCTCGCCTTTTTAGTGGCAACGCAGAAAAGCCGGATTCAGGCGTGAGCAGAAAACGGGCTGCTGTGCTGCTGTTCTTGTCCATAATTTGCCATGGACAAAAAGAAATATAAAGACTAATATATATATATATATATATATATATATATATATAAACAGATTTTCCTCAAGTAGGTTGAGAGGTTATTAGTTGTTATTTATACTGCAGCTGTATTCAATATAACCAATTACAAGTTTATAGCCTAAATTAAATGACTTAATAGTGTGTTGTAAAGTTTTATGAGCTTTCTATGAGATTGGCCACTGGATGATGATAGCAGTTATTTTGGAACAACAAGATCGTGTCGATTATTAAAATACTATACGCAAATTAAATTGATTTATTTTCCTAATGTGGGCGGTTAGGACCCATTTGGCTCCTGTAATCAGTGTCAGCTTAATGGAGGAAAAGTGAACTTCGGCCTATTTTAACAGCAAATCTGTAGGAAATTCAGTGCCACCCATTGCGCTGCTGGAGCTTCTGCGCGGATTTCCCAGCCGAACAT
Organism: Lepturacanthus savala; assembly: GCA_030544235.1. Classification (NCBI taxonomy): domain Eukaryota; kingdom Metazoa; phylum Chordata; class Actinopteri; order Scombriformes; family Trichiuridae; genus Lepturacanthus; species Lepturacanthus savala. The sequence goes on from CM060463.1 coordinate 10,790,082, forward strand.
ACCGAAAGTGATTATGTGCCAGGAATGATTATGGGTTAATGCGAACAGAAAGTGACAGTAATAAAGCACCGCAGGATGAACAGACTGACTGGCAGGGAGAGCGAGGGAAACACTTCCTCCCTCTGAAGCATTACTTCCTGAATTTCCATTTCAATCGGCGACGGCCTCCCGGGAGGCCCCCTCTGAGCCTGGGTGGGAGGAGTCGAGCCCCCTCGTTGCCAACGGTGGTTAGCGTCGAGCCTGACGTCTCCGCATCTGCAGAACGTTCCCTCTTCGCGCCTGTGCCGCGGTCTCCTTCCTCCCCCTGATCCTTTATCCTCCTCCTCTCCCGATCTCGCCGCCTCTCCGGTTCCCCCACCGCCCTCCCTTCGCGAACACCTCACTATCTTTAAACGCAGCGTGATAACGGCGAACTTCTGAAGTTGCGAGTCTTACCAAACTTTGCCTCCGCTTTCCCATAGTCGCCGTCCCTTCACTAAGTGGGAAATAATTGTACGCTTCAAACTGTAAGGGCTCACTAGTTCTCGTCTGGCCCCGGAGGCTCGTTTCCTGCTCCGCCCCGTCATGGGTCATTTCAGTCGGTCTTCACACATTAGTGTCTTTTGGCATCGGAAGTGGAGCTCCTATTTATGGTGTAAATCGAGTCGTATAATCCAGGTTAAAAAGGAGAATGCACAAAAAGCGCGCCTGTGTCGTATGTTGTACATTTGGCTGTGCTGAGGAGTCAAAGCAGCACTTTCTGTCTGTAAGTGGGATGCACTGATGCTCACTGACATAAATAGGTCCTGCATATTCGGTAACACATTGCCTAGATATATTTGGATGTGTTGCAATAAAACCTCCACTAGCTCTCTCTCCATCTCTCCCTCTTCTCCGTTCGTCATATGACCGCCTGTCACAACTCCTCCCGCTTGGTGAGATTGAAGCGCGGCGTAAAAACTTCTATAAATTCCTATTGTTTATGCAGGGACAATCACGCATAATATCCTCAATTACAAATGGGATTAAGAAGAATGTGGATAAAGTGATCAGGGAAAATTAGGCTGCAGTAAGCGGTTCTTTTCCTGCCTCATTCTATGCCTCTTTCTCTCTCTTTCTTCTGCGCGCTGTCAATGCTGTAAGTAAGATGAAAGGGCTGTTTAGGCGAAATACAATAAAGACATTTCTGCCTCTGGGTCCACAGGTCTAGGATCGATGGCTGCCAGGCATGTTTTCCTGTAACCAACATACATGAATACCATTAGGAGACGGATCCATAATTAGTCACAAAGATTTTTCTCCCGTGATTCGAAAACCAGCCATGCATAAGGAGAACGTTATGTCACAGAGCTTTATCAGGCTCCTTCCTGGAGATTAAAGGCATCTGCTACATATCAGACACATTCTGTATACTTGCATATACTTTACATTGGATTAGTCTTGTTTGCTATAGGAGCCCATGCAGTGATATCGGCAGATGAGCCCCATGAAAAACCTACAGACGAGACAGACTAAATATATGCTAATGGACAATACATAGGATAGGAGCCAGTAGTAACCTCCTGGCAAAACGTGACAGATATCCAAGTGTTAAAACTTGGGTCCTTTTTCATAACTTGGGTAAAATGTACAGTATATTTAGTGGAATTAGCCACTTAAGCCCCAGGCCTGTTTTTCAATCTTCCTGCTATAAATGATAATAAATATGGAATATCTCTACAACTACAAAGGCTATGTATTTAATCATGATTTCAAAAGAAAACTACAACATCTAAGGTTATCTACAGAATGGTCAAAATCAATTTATGTTACTATGACAGCGCCAAGCTAGAGCTATAGCTAGAATATTGCAAAAAAAAAATCTAGCATAAAAATTCTTTATTTAAACTTAAACCACCATGTTTCTACAGTAGCCCTGAATGAGAAACCAAAAAAACACTCTAGAGGCGGCCTTTGAGTTTTTCGACACCACTGTAGAATCTCCTTGGGCTATTCATTTGATATCAGTCTACACCCTTGCCACTAGATATCGCTAGAAAGCTACACACTGTACCTTTAAAATAAACAGCAGTAACGTGGTGAGGACTAAACTTGGAAAAAAAATGTCAATTGGAAATTTGACACACGGAAAGAAGCAGATAGCAAACCAACAAGTTGGACATGTCCATCCAGCGAACCTGCCAAATATATAATGTTGTCGCATTATGTAGTTTTCAGAGCTAGGCAACACGTGACACTGTCGCAGCACCCCCCCGGATTTTGTAATATACATGCCCAATCACGTACCATGATGTTTTCTATATAATACCTTCTGACCCTGACATGAAATACCAGCAATTCTCACCACATAACACTGTCAAAAACAGCAACAATAAAACAAAACGCTACAAAAACAAGTTTCACACTTATTTACTCTATCTAGTCCAAGGCTGAAGAAAGTGGTGCCGAAACAATTTAGCCTGAGGAGTGCAATCAATATCAAAGAGGAGCACAGAGACTCACGGCTGGAAGATACACAAAGCTTACAAACTTACTTTTTTTGGTTTTCTGAAAAAAAAAATGTCTGGTTATAAATCCATATGGATTCATAGAATTTTTATATTGCACGAAAAAAACATAATATATAAAACCTGCCAGCATGAATGCATTTGTAAACATCCTTTTTAATAGGAAAAGGTGATTGTATACACTTTATCGATGTGTTTCAACTCTAACTAACTAAGGCTAGTGTCACAGCTATTAGCAGTCGGGTGTTGGAGGATATTTCTACATCGCTGTGCAACATGACCACCATTAGAGGTAAGAAAAAACAGGATTGTAATCTGGTTTATTACACAAAACCCCAGGCAACATCACTCAGTGATTAATTTGAACTTTAACCTCAACATAAATATATAGGAATTATACAATTATGTTCATTGACTTGAGCTACCATTGACTTTTTACAGTGCATTTATGAAGAAAATAATTGAAAATATAAATTAAAATGTTTCCTCTACCCTAATGAACAATAATTGATTGTTGATAAGATGAAAATTAGAGACTTGTTGTTTATTCTACAACAGATTTATATACAGCACTCTCTTTTATTAGTGTGCACGCAAAGCATCTATTTGCAGTCTCTGCAGTCTATTTGCAGATACATAGTGGTGAGGTGAGGTGGAACAACTTTTTCTTGATGTTGGCGAGGACCTGACATCAAAGCTAAATGTGTGTTTGTCTCTTGTCTTCAATTCTAGTTCATTATTATTTGCGCCGAGACATTCCCGTGCATATTACTCCACACGTTTCAATCCTGTTCGCGTGGCTCCTCTGTGGTGTTACTGTGTTGTATATACCATATGCAACGTGCTTACAATGCGATCTGTCTTTTTTTTTTTCTCCCCCTTTATTCCCCTTTCTGTCTGCAACAGAAGGAATCATATGAACTTTTAAATAAACCACGCCAGTGTTTGATGTGTAAATGTGTATTCCAGACATGTAAATACTGCAGAGTGCTATCAGCGTCTCAGCATCTGCCTGTCAGAGTTTCCACTTGTCACCACCGTTCTTCTCCTTCATCTGTGCACACTCCTCTCTTGTGTACCTTTCTTTTCTGCCTTGACAAGAAAGCAAACAGGCAAGTGTAGCCTGAGGCAGAGCAAGTGTGCCTTTGTTGAAAAGGCTATGCGTTTGTGCTCGTGCTGATAGAGAATTTGCAAGCCCAGTGGCTTAACGGCTGTTTCATCTAGGACAGCTTGATCACATACGCACCTGAATATAACAAGTCAACATTACAAGCTGAAGATCTATAGTATTGTCAGCTGTGGAGCAAGTTAATCTCTGAGATCATATACAATTGTGTTCAATATAATAGCAGTGTTTTTAAAAAACGTGAGTAAAGCCAAAATTCTTATAATAATTTTTATTTGGGAACACTGCATTTTATATCCAAAAGGAAATCAAAATCTAAATGTGATGAAAAATGTATCCATTTTTGGGATTTTTTCCATATGGTGGCACAGGGGTTAGCGCTGTTGCCTCACAGCATGAAGGTCACAGGTTCAAGACCTCCTTGGTCCTGGGTCTGGGACCTTTCTGTGTGGAGTTTGCATGTTCCCCCCGTGTCTGCGTGGGTTTTCACCGGGTACTCCGGCTTCCTCCCACAGTCCAAAAACATGCTGAGGTTAATTGGTGACTCTAAATTGCCTGTAGGTGTGAGTGTGTGAGTGAATGGTGTGTGTGCCCCACGATAGGCTGGCGACCATCTGGGGTGTATTCCTGCCTCTTGCTGTAACACACTGGGATTGGCTCCAGCAGACCCCTGCGACCCTAATGAGGAATAAGCAGGTATAGAAAATGACTGACTGAGCTGTCAAAGAAATAGCAGTGTCCAAGTTTTTCTTCACATCTTGGTACCAGACCAACAAAATTAAAGTCCTGTAGTGGCCAACCCAATCCCCAAACCTTAATCCCATTGAAAACTTGTTGGCTGACATCAGAAATGATGTTTCTGGGGCAAAAATCAAGAAATTCAGAGGAATTGTGAGGCTGAAACATCCATTCATAGGTGCCAGAAGTCATTGAAAAAAATGCTAAATCCTGAAGATTTTTCAGTTTATACAATAAATATATAAATTTGTAAAGAAAAATGCAGACACTGCCATTTTTTGAACAGCCTAATATTCATTATTCTTTGTTTTTCTGCAGAGTAATTCAAAAACGACACAATTTTCTTTATGTTTTCACTTAGGATATAAAACGCAGTGTTCCGAATGCACTGAAATAAAACTTATTATAAGGATTTTGGCTTTACTCATGTTTTTACTCCTCAATGCACCATCCAACACTATCCTGTTCATAACCTCAACGGGGTCACAGCTGAGGACTGCATTTAATCATATACGATGAAAAGACTTGGAGTGGTAGAGAGAGTAAATAGACAAAGAAGAGGTGGATTTATAATTAAGAAGATGATGTTTTTTCTATTATGAAAACTCTAAGTCAGCATTAAAATCTACAGTAAATCACTGTAAATGAACTGAAGCTGAACATAGCATGATGTTTACAGTATGCAAACAAAGACCAAGATTCCTAAATCCATAGTTATTAGAACATCGCAGCAGTTTATCCAATCTCCCATATCATTACTCTCCCATCAAGCAGCTTGTTCTAGTTTTCAATATTTTAACTATACAAATAAAATACATTAAAAACATTTCCTTATTTGGTGTGGACATTTTTTTCTTGTTCTCTCTTTCTCTCTCTCCTTTACACAGACACACGCATAACATTATCAATTGAATGTATGAAATATATTGATGTCTGTTGTTTTATATTAGTGTCTTTGAGCCTATATAAATATGATGTATTATTAATTATTATTTTTTATTCTATTATGCCTGTAAACATCTCAAAAACCAAGACCCAGGCATCGATGGCTTGCCCCTCTTTCAATAAAGGTATAAAATAAACAAAATGAAAAATAAAACACATTGTTGACATTTAAAAGAACATGGGTGAAATGAAATGGTCGTACAGTTCAATTCAGAATAACTTATTATTCATGGCCATCCTTCTGTACACGCAACCTTCAAACCTTCAAGCCACAGAAGTATCGCCTGCTGGGTGAAGCTCTGTGCATTTTCCATGTTTCCTTTGCTTTTTTTTCATTCTCTTAAAAAGAAAAAAAAAAAAAACGGTACCACCAGTTCAAATATTATGCTGAAAACATGTGCATGTGTGCGTGGTGCCTAAAAAAACGAGATTGAAAACATACACCCACTGCGTGGCTTGTCTTCTGGTATGCTTACCAACAGCTTCTGTCAGAAAACACAGCCTTTGGAAATAGCCCCACATGAGCAGAACCCCTGTTGTGTGATACAAAAAAAAAATCTAAAGGTCACACACAGTGAAACCTTGCTCTCCAGAGATGCCGCTGTATGCTGATGTCGCCGCCGCCGCTGTTTACTTCATAACCCAAAACATTTGTTCCTTTCATTTGTGGCTTTTAGAGGAACTAAATATCCCAGAGATGTTTAGCCCTTTTCGATGTCTGATCTTGCCATGAGCTCATTAAAAATACATGATCTGCGTTCCAGCTTTGGCTGTTGGATAACTGTTTTTCTCTCTCTCTCTCTCTGCCTACCATCTGATGGAATTAAAAAGAAAAAAGTTGTTATTAACATGACTAATTCCACCCTCAAGGGGATTTACATGCACAGAGTATGATGGCATCATGTCAAGACACACAAATCAGCGGCTTCTGTAAGTACATGTGCAGCGATTTCTATTTCAGGCAATGTGATGTCATGTGAAATGTACCATGGGCTTAGATCAGGACATTTAAATACTGCAATGTTGTAAATACTGTGTCAGTAGACAGTAAAGATCTTCTTAAGTGTGTTGGGTTCTAATAATAACTTGTAAAGCTGATTTAAACCAAAATTAAATAAACATTTAGATAATTTAAATTCAAATAGATATGGGAATACATTAAACCAACTCTATGATTATCGTTTTATACTACTAATACATAAATAAAAAATCAAAATGTTACTCATACAACTTCTTTTTTCTAATGACATGATAGTAAACAACTTATTTAAACCAAATAATTTAAGTTTCCAAGTGCTTCCTGTCATATGACATCATCAACTTCCTGTCTCTTCCTTCTTAGAAATTGGCAAAGACATTTTTTAAATTTATTTATTATTTTCAACCCTATTTAATCAAGTCTCTAGAATAATTCCCCAAAAATAATTTTGTACATGGGATTAATAGGTTTTTGTTTCTGGGCAGATTTGTGCAAGCAGCAACTATTGTATATTAGCCATTTAAATGCTGCAAAGAAAACAAAAGGGAAAAAGATTGACTCATAACATGATTGTTAGTGACTCAATTGATACAATTATATGCATGAAATCTTTAGAAAAACAATCTGATTTAAATGGGTTAAGTATAAAATGTCATAGAGTTAGTGGCTCATGGGTTTAAATGGGTTAATAAGCACGACTGACTTAATAAAAGCAACTATGTAGTTGAAAATCATTATCAGTTGCCAAGAAAGTTTAACCAAACAAAAAAAAAAACACAATATTGGCCGTAAGGTTGCGCTAGAAGAAATGGTTAAACGTGAACACTTGTGCGATATATCATTAAAATGCATCCAATGGGTGTTTGGATATTTCTATCCGGACCATCTGTCGATGTGATAGAGAGAGAGTGAGAGCGAGAGAGAGAGAGAGAGAGAGAGAGAGGTGGAGGGAGCCTCTAGTTTCAGTATTGATATCACAGATTTCACACACCAGGCACCAAACTGTCTGAACACTTTTAAAAGAAGTCCCTTGCAGTAATAAAGCCTCTCTGTCACGCCGACACATCCAATCAATGACGGACTTTTCTAATTTGTTTGAAAACCTCTTCGCCGCCTGCAACACTCTGCGAGGGACAGACCTGCGTCCTCCGACGTCACGTCGGAGCAAAACACCTCACGACAAACGGGTTCGGAGGTCTGAGATCACATGTTGGAGGATTAATAAAACAGCGGAGGGCAGGGAACTCTTCTCACGTCCCGGTGCTGTAGCATCCATAATACATGACTATCAAGGACCATCACAGCTGACAGCGACAGACTCGCTCCTCCACGCCGGTCATCCTGGGTCAAAAAAAGAAAAAAAAAAAGAAAAATCCACTGATCTATATTTCAGGAGTTATCTTGTGAAAGTGAAGCCCCCGCTGTTCTTTATGATGAGTTATAAAAGATTCCTTTTTGTATTCCTCTATACTTTTTTAATCCTAGTTTTAAGTGCCTCATCAATCTTTCATGTGTACCGTCTTCCTGCCTTTTGTGTGATGGCTTTGATGTTAGCCTGCACTTTCCCTACCTGAATCCCATATATTTTTCATATCCACTCTGACAAGCAGCTATGCATCCACAATGCATTCCACATTGTTATTGTCCAAAGTAATAGTCTGATAGTACGATAAGGAATATATATATATATAAAGGGGTGCTGTAAAAAAGCATAGCATAGCATCCAAGGAAATTAAATAAAGGTAACAGTTACAAAAAGAAAACTGTGCTGGGTTCTATCCGATAAATGTATATGCTAACTCTTCTTATCCAGTTCAAAAGCTCTAATTTCACGCCACTTGCCTTTTAGAATGAAGAGCAATTTCCCCATGCTGTTTTAATGCTTCCACCCTTAAAGTTTTAAAAAACTTAGTACAAATAAAGGGTTGATCACACTGAGAATAATAGGCTAATATTGTAGCAATAAATTGTGCTTCATTTGTTCAATTAAATGGGGAGGGGGAGGGGGGGGGGCGCACAAGTCCATGCTGTGCCGAGGCACTTCTCTGCCTGAGGCTCTCGGCACTCCGGCTTTTGGATGTACAGCACAAAATAGCACAGGGTCAGGTGGGGGTATCATTAATTAAAAGCATGTGCTCCACGGAAGCACCTCTCTGCAATGCAATAAAACAAGTTTATAGGCCTCCGCTGCCCACATTCTTTTTCCCCACTTTTCATCTCGATGACAAAATACCCCCTCCCCGGTCAGACCATAACTCTCGGGCCCCGCTGACAGCTCCAGGATTACGACTGTGGGGAAGAGGGTGAGGTGAGAGGAAATGGGAGGTACAGCAACAACTGGGCTCCTCAAAGTCATCATGGCAGCCATAGATTATAGACTATCCTCTCCCTCACTCGTCTTGGCAGGCGAACGGTTTGCGCGACTGCGTGCATGCTGATCAGTCGTAGGGGGAGACGTGGAGAGGGGGGAGGAAGGTCGGCGGGGGCCGGATCGTATGGCCGGGGCCCTGAGAAGAAAAGCCACCTGATCCCGAAGCTGCCGGTGCAGTCCAGGCGCCGCTCACCCGCCCACTCAATAGGTGGAGACAGGAAGGGCTGGTGTGAGCAGGGTGATATGACTGGAGACATGTTTTCATCAGCTTTTCCGTGTCTGCCTTCACACCACGGGCTGCTGTAGCTGCGTGTGTGGAAGTGCTGCTCACATCAGTTCTCAGGCAAAGAGTGTCAGCGCCAAAGTCATCATGTCTGCCGTGCATAAATCCTAGGCAGAATAATCGCCTAATAACTGCCAAATAAATAATTTGCTATGTCGTGTTTCAATGGCGGTTCTCAATCTTTTTTTTTGTACTAAATACCTCCGCAGGTCTTTAAGATCGATTTAGGTACATCTTCATTCAGGGTTATGAAAAACCTGGGAATTTGAAAAACAAAACCACTTCTCAGGCTTGGAGCAGTTATTGAAAATAAATAAAACCAGAAAGATTTGGAGAAAAAATGGCATAGAAATGTGCTTCACAAATTATAGAAGTACACAGTAAAATCGCCAGCATTAATATAACACCAATATAACACTCTTTCATATACTCAGATATAATGTATAACGTGTGGCAATTTTACTGTTTAGCTGTTCAATAGTTTATATCGACTACATAATACACAATATGTTGTTTTCTCTGCGTGGAAACGTTGAGCTGCCTGAATTGCAGCTTGTGCTTTGATGCGATGAAAATATGCACAATGGCAGGAAAATGCAGATTTGAATAGTGTCTGGCTTCATTTGGACTAGTATAATGGTAAGAAATAAAGCACAAGGACAAAGACAAAGGTGGTTATCAGAGCTGCCAGGTTTTGAGTTCAGCTTGCTAGTGAAATTTCTTACAACTATTTTAGTTTTGTTATTAATTTTTGTTATACAATTTCAATTGTGTAATACAATTTCATTATCTGTGGTCAATTAACCCACTCAACCCCTCTCATCCGTTATGAAATAACACCTTTTCATAAGACTTTATTTTTGGCCCCAATATTATATACTGTGACTAAAATGTCAGTAAATTCCACAAAAAATGTCTCCTATTTCAAAGGGCAAACAATGTATGAAAATGACAGCTAGCTAAGAAATAAAGGCTCTTCAACTTTTTTTCTACTGGAAGAATCTTTTTTTTTAACTACTATTCTTCACATCATAATATGATTTGGATAAATCCATTCATTCAATATTAAACCTGTGGGTTCTTTTTCTCAATATTCATAAGGCCGTCTTCAACTCTGGATGAATGAACCATGAGAAAGTTCCAGAGTGACAGATACTGAGCGTTCCCGTAACCATAGCGACCTCCTGCCAGTGCATGTACAGCGTTGCAGGAGAGGTGAGAGACAGCGCGCTGCTCTCTCCTCTGCCTGTGCTGTCAGGGTCCTCCTTTCATGCTGCAAAATTGTCAGTTATGAATTTTGTTTTCAACTTGTGCGTGTGAAAGGTGTGAATTTGTGAGGCTTAGTAGCGCTGTGTTTATATTGGAATATTTATTGTTTAAGATGTCTTATACTGAATAGATTTGGCTTGTGGGTTTTTGAAAGGTGTGATTTTTATAACCAGATTGGACAACTGTATTATCAGACTGAAGTTCTTAGTCCAAAGTTATAAGAACAAGTTCTATAATATATCCACGGTATGCGCCAGATGAGCCACTTCCATTGAAATGAATGGCGATCATTTTTCAGTGTGGTATCCACTTCTATGATACATCCATGGCTGGGCTCAGCTCCCACCCAGCTCCACATTCTCATCCAAATATGTTAATTGTAGAGACACTTCTGGCTAAAAGAACCAAAGCCACAAGTCCACAAATCTGCAGGTAGCGTCAAGGAGGCTACATTCATTATTTATACAGTCTATGAGGTTAAATAAGAGGCTAACTGCATAAGATGTAGTGGTATGCATGTTCACACTTCACAAGACCTAGCTCAAAGTCATCTACTTCACTTTCAGTGTTCAAAACATACTACGTTATGTTGCCTTCTTCTGTTTTGTTTGACTTGTGTGGAGGAACTTTACAGCTGTTGTCTTTGTGGTCCTAATTGATAGTTAATGATTTCTTTTGATTATCATTTTCTCACAGATATTCCCCAAGCCTGATTGGACGCTTCGACCCGATGTGTCCTGGTGATTCGTCGTCATCGCGGGTGACGTTCGGACGTGTTTTTTCAGACCCATCAATTGGCATTAGAAGGCAGTGTGTATCTTGTTGGAGACTGTGTCGGTTTATTATTTATTCATAAAACTCATAGATATAATGGCTTCATCAGTACCGGTAGCTGAATGTGAATTTGCCAGTTGCACTCTGCCGTGTGCTGTAAACCACTTGGCAGGACTTTATGACGCTCGTGTCCATTAGTCGCATACAGATACGTTCAGTTCACTGTTCACCAAAAATATGAGCACGTTCAGTGCGGGCACTATTTTAGCACTAATAAGGTGTCACAAATGATTCAGGTCAGTGAAAAGCTGAGGGGTGACAGTCAGCATATTATCCCTGGAAGCTTATTTATAGCGACAGTAAATAATACAAAGTTACTCTACACATCGGCCCTCTTGACAGCTTTCCTGCTAAATGTTTTTTTGTTTTCTATAAAAATCGGTGCTTAAATTTGTCAGACTTACATTTATATCTTTCATATCCCCTTAAAACATGAAGAATATATGCTTTCATAGCCCGGTGATGTGATTGTCAGGAATGATAAGCTTGTCTCCTGCTCAAAGCCCTTCATGGCTGCATGTTTGTTCAGAAGAGCCAAGAGTGACTGAACCAATCACATTTTTGATTTATAGCGAGCGCGGGCAAAAATTCACATGGGGCCTCTCATGGGCTTTCTCTTTCTTTTATTATAACGGGTTAGCAGATCAGCGAACTCAGTCACTTGTCAATCAGACAGCACAGCTGGCAAAGAAGTGATAGGATGGTAGATGACAAGGTAGGAAGAAAAATAGGTCAGAAACTGACAGGTTTAATAACAGGATGTAAATTCTAGACATTTTTCTAAAGGTATGTCTATGCGTTTTCTAAAAAGGACATTTGGAGACTCCAAAGGATCCCTGATTCAAAGTAACAGAAGCATAAAACAACATTATAGCTCTTTTTTCCCTTCTCAAAACTAAATTTTCTGCATATAAAACAGTCAAAATAAGTGCTCTGGTGGAAAAGCAGTTTATATAACAGAGGCGACACAGAGCAAACTTTAAATTTACGTAATTTCCTTGTAGCTTTATAGAACCCATTAAAGCTGCATATGGTCATTTTCGGATTTTCATTGGCGATACGAAACGAAAGTCATCTGCACAATCTGTTCCACGGAGTAATACGAGGCATTTATAGGGGAGTTTATTTTGTTTGTTGGTGATCTGACAAAGTCGGTGACTTTACATGCTGGTGTCATTTTGAAATGGTTCAATGGAATCACTGGAATCTCACATTCACACCTCAAACCTCAGCTCTCAGGTCTGATTTCTTTGGAGCACTCAACTGTATGGTGACCATATTTTGGTTTCACCTTGAGCCACTGATAAATAATAGACAGTCAGTCAGTCATTTTCTATACCTGCTTATTCCTCATTGGGGTCACAGGGGTCTGCTGGAGCCTATCCCAGCGCGTTATGGCGAGAGGCAGGGATACACCCCAGATGGTCGCCAGCCAATCGTGGGGCACACACACCATTCACTCACACACTCACACCTACGGGCAATTTAGAGTCTCCAATTAACCTCAGCATGTTTTTGGACTGTGGGAGGAAGCCGGAGTACCTGGTGAAAACCCACACAGACATGGGGAGAACATGCAAACTCCACACAGAAAGGTCCCAGACCCAGGACTTAATGTTAAATGACTGTGATATTAGCAAAGTTTTATATATGTAAATAAATGGAATTATTAATAAAAGCAACTTCTACTGTGGTTAGTGAAATACATGATGCAAAGCAAACAAACAATACTTCAACTAACTGAGTAATTTTAGTTACATATGAATATCCCTCTATAGCTGATCTTAACCAAGATTAAGTGACGCAGAAGCGTGTGTGTGTGTGTGTGGTCATTGTTTATGAATTCAACTTTTTATTTAAAGGTCCCATGTTTTAAAATTTTCCTGATTTTATATCACTGACAAGATTTATCTGTGGTTTTAAGTACCCCAAATCATCTCATTACAGTTTTATAACTTTCCTCTCAAGCTTCTCTATGGAGCTTTAGAAAGACCAGGTCGTTTTGTGTCTATCTCCTTAATATTAACGAGCCCTTACTCTGATTTGAATGGCTGTGGGGGAAGGGACTGTATAGTTTTGACATCACAACTTCACAGAAGTGCTGCCGGCGAGTTTTATTTAAGCGTTCCTGAATACAGGCTGTGTGCATTTCTCTGTGGATTGAGCATTTTGAAACATGGGACAGTATAGACCTTCCTTATAATTATAAAGACTTTTTTTTAAATCTTCCTTTTACAATACAGGGCCTTTAAGTGCAACAATTAATACATTTATTCTCTCAAAAGCTACTTTTTATTGCTTTAGAGCAAGTGACATGCCCTGATTTTCTGTGGTCAATGGTTTTTGACCAAAAAAAGCTTCATAAAAATCCGATGTCATGCTGGTTTTTTGCATCACACAGCAAATATCAGATCTGTGTCACACATGGCGTGTGACAAAAGTCAGAATCGGGAAAGCTTCTCATCTGCAGTGTGAATGTGCCCTTTACTTTCCATCTGTCTCTCCTGGCCCTGTTTCCCTGCTCCCTCTGTTGGCTGTGTCTGTCTGCCTGTTTCGGCCCGTGCCTGTCACCTTTCTATCAATTTCTCCCTCGACTGACCTCCTTCGCTAACTAATTTCCTTCACTTCGGTCTCTCTCTCTCCCTCTTCTATTAACACCATCATTGGGTCCTTTCAGAACCTGACTTTTCTTCCCAATCACAGATGGATTAACATACATTACACATCTTCACAGTGACTCCCTAGTAAAAAGACTGTATTCAGCTTGTTTCTCAAAGAGCAGAAACCAGTATACCTATCCCCCCCTCCAAGGTCAGGACAAACCTGAATAGCCCATCTTAATGTATTTTGGGGGCGTGCCAGTACTTTGGCATGCCGTCTATTTTGCATCACCTCGTCGCCCAGGTGTTACTTTTAGATTACACTGTGTGCTCACACAGGCGAAGGGAAGGCCTGTAATCAGGTTAGCTGAATAAAGGGACACAGCTCCTCACTCTCTCAAATGAAATTACAGCCATTGTCACACTCAGGGCCATTTATCCCTGAGCCATGTGTGACTGTGCGCGACGTTAGAAGAGGGCGATGCAGCTGAAGGTGCACTCGTTTCGGTCGAAAGGGACAGAACAGCAGGCCGCAGCAAGGGGAGAACAGTTAGCGGATCACCTACACGACATGCAAAGGACACTCACACAACGTCTCAGCACTCACCCAGACCCTTCTTCCACCCTCCTCGATAGGTCTCTCTAGAGACATTTGGCAGACAGATGAGCATCTGCCATAATCTCAGAATTTAGTTAGGATTCCCATGCTCCCTCGTCACTGATCCATCCGCATTATGCAATTGTACACGTGTGTCTATATATATATATATATATATACACACTCTTTGTTTATTCGAGGAATCAATCAAAGAAACGGGAGCAGCGCCATTTCGCACAATGACCTCACCACCCAAGGTCTAAAAATAATTGATAGTGCTGTAAGAAGTGGCACACATCAGAAGGATTTCTTCACATATTAGTGGGTGAAAACTAAAACAACCGACGCCTCATTAAATACGATCTAAGGACAATATCACGCAGAAAGACACACATCTCTCTTTTTGCTTTGGGAGATGTCAATACCGGCGTTGGCTCTGAACTTGTTTTTGCCATTTAAAAATATATTTGCGTTGAATAATGAATAATCTAATCTAAATCTAATCTAATCTAATCTAAATTTGAATAAACCATTTGCTGAGCGGTGTGTGCGTGTGTGTGTGTGTGAGAGCCCCGCAGTCCCTGTTAATGATATTAAAAGGAATTAAATACAAACTTAAAGGATAATTCCTGCTTATTACATATTTGCTTATTTATGTTGTTTTGTCCATCTGTGAATGAGGTAGAGTCGGTAAGAACGAGCCTCTGGAAATGTACGCATAATATATGCTGTCAGTGTATTTCTGATTCTTCTTTGGTGAGTACAACACAGAGCTGGATTACTGACAAAGTGAGAACCTACCCAGGGGCCCCAGACCCACGGGGGGGGGGGGTCTACTTTATCTGATTAATTGCAAATGTGTCTGAAATCTCCCCCCGTGAAGTACAACATCAACTGTAACATGTTCTCCTTCCTCCACCTCGAGGCCCTGATTTTGAGGGTTTAAGATATTAAATTGTGCTGATATGTTGTAAAATTATGTTTTATTAAATTGCTCACACAAAGCAGAGGACATAGAAGAATTGTAAGGGTTAATAGGTGGTCTTTTTTATATATATCAATATCAATATATTGGTATTGAGAATATAGAGTATAGCAAGAGGTGGTAATTTAGGTATATTACTTTCTGGGAGGGAAAGACTATTGGGTACATGGAGAACCCTATTCAAAATAAATGTGTTTTTTTTTTTTTTTTTTTTTTTTAAATTTTGGAACATACTGAACCAGTTGATGCAGTGCATGCAATGATTTCCCTGAGGTTTGCTTAAAAAAAAAAAAAAAAAAAAAAAGCAAAACCTTATCTATCATTTCCATTCCTGTTATCCCTCCTTTTCCCACTAGTTACTCCCAACTCAAAACTAAAGTGCCAGGTTGTGTGAGGTGGACTTCACTCGGCAGGAGACACACATCTGCAACATTAAGCCTCATTAAACCTCAGGATGTTCGCTTTATGCCACAGATGTCCTGCAGCGACTTACCTTTTCCCATCACACCTCGTGATCGCTTGAGCAGGGACCGTGGAACTCACAGGGATTTGTTTTACTAATGGAAATAAAGATGTGGGAAACTGTTTTTTTTTTTTTTGCACCTGTGCCTTCTGTTTTTTTATGGAGGAAGATTTAGAATATATTAAATTGGCGTTTATGATGCTCAGTGTTTGAAAAAGAGGTACATGCATATTCTTGCTGTTGTAAATATGCATACAGACTCTCCGTAATGCATCATGAGTAATATACATGAGCACAAGAGCCGTGTGCAAACACTGCACATCCCGAGCAGCTCAATAATTGGTTTTATGTAATAAACCCCCCCGCCCTTCCTCCTCCTCCTCCTCCTCAAAAGAAAAAAAAGTATTTCTTCTTCTTTTGTATGCAGTGGCCCAAAGTTATCAACTGACAACCAGACCGGATCAGGGATTTAAGATGAATAACACAAATTAGCTTACACACAATAACACAAAAGGTCTGCTGAACGAGGAAAGGCGCTGTCAGCACTTTGAGAAAAGGCGGCGGCGGCGGGAAACGAGCTCCTCTGACAGTGTAAATCATAGATCAGTTCATTAGCAAAACGGCACTGATGGATTCACATCGGGGTCAGAACATTACTGAGCGCCCGAAGGATCCTGACTCTTTTCTGCAACCTTGCGTAATGTTCTCGCCCTATCCCCCTTTTTTTTTTTTTCCAGCCGAACATTTAATTTCTCCCTTCCTCACCTGAGGCACGAGAAGAGGAGATTTACAGTTTACGGTGAAAATGTGCCACGAACAAACAGGTCTTTCTTTCTCCCGTGCGGAAGCACGACACACGAATAATTGATGTAATTATTTGCATTCTGTCTGAAATCCGTCCAACCTGTGAATTGCTGACATCAGTGTTTCTATCTGGTTTTCTAAAAAAGGCTGTCTTGTGATGTGTTCATGCTCCCCCTGCATTTATGTGTCAACAGGTGTGAGTGTGTGCCCATAAAACCCTCTAGCTCTGATGATCTTGGGGGATCGTTGAAGTCGAACTCATTATACGACAGCCGGGTACAGAGTGGGGCTGGTCGTATAGCTGCATCCCCTGTCCACCCAGGACATGAACTATTTGTGCCTCTCCCAGATGGAAAGAAGTGCAGGTACATAAAAAACCCCACACCAATAGACTAAAACACAATTTCTTCCCCAGAGCTATGAAATGCATCGCCCCATCCACTGTCACCCCTGCAGAATCAATCACACTGCACCGCGCTTTAAACGTTAACCTCTGGTTTTATAAATCTGTGGTTTTATCTTTTTTTATTGTTTCTATTTATCGATGATGCATTTCCTTCCTATCTGATCCTTTTTAAAGTGCCCCGCCTAGAGCTCTACCTTTGTTTCATTGTTCCCTGTGCAATGACAAATAAAGCTGATTCTGATTCTGATCTTGAGCAGGTGAATGAGCAGATGAAGCTTGAAAACCCTATTCTGATCATTTTACCCAGTCGATGATAATGCAAAACTCATGTAATTACTATGATATAATTATAGAATATAGAATTTGTGCTGCCGTAAAAAAAAAATCCTCTGTGTGTGTGTGTGTGTGTGTGTGTGTGTGTGTGTGTGTGACAAGAGAAGAAAGTAGAATTTGGTTTAATATTATTTGTACAAAGGTTGTTTTTTTTTTTCCCTTCTCTGGCATGAATTACTTTTGCCTGGAACCGCTTTTCTCTGAAAGTCGAAATAGGGGCATTCACAGCTGTTCAATAGAATCACATTACTATTGTGAAGCAATGTATAAACACATTTCATCTGACAATTTATTTAGCGGGTCCATGTAGGGAATGTCTGGCTCTGATTAATGACACTTATTTACCGTACTATCACGACACTACACTTAGCTCAGCGTTAACACACTAAACCATTTAACCGCTGTATTGAAAGTGTCTAGTCATTTATATTCAGATACAGGTTCACCTGTATCTGAACCCGGGCGTGTAATATCATTCGGCTGCCCTGGAGGGATGTGTGCATCATTTACTGTATCAGAGGTGTCCACTGTTGACGGTCAACTGCTACGGGGCTGTGCCACGGCTCTCTTCGAGTATTTCATTTTGCGGCAGCAGCAGCATCCAGCTACTGCCTGCAGAGAGCAACTTAGTCTATCCAAGGTCAAGCAAAGGTGAGACACCAGTCTCTTTTGGCTCTGGTGAATAGTCTGCTTTACTACTGTGTGAGAAGTGTATTCTGGGCTCTGCTCTCACTCCACCAGACTAGAATGAGTGTCACTCCCATGAGAGGAGCTGTCATGGGCAGCAAATGTGCTCGGAGAGGAAGAAGGCAGCTTCCACAACCGCTCACCGATGGCTGACATATTGTGGAAAAAAACAACAAACAAAAAATGAATGGGAGGCAGAATTGGAGCAGCAAAAAAGCAATGCCTCTTAATTAGAAAAAAAAAAGGTTCAGCTCGGAGGCTTCTTTTCAAATCTTAGAGCAGGTGTTTATTAGACATGAAATAGATTCTGTTCCGAGTAGAATCCTCCCTCCTTCATGACCTGGAAGAGTCACAGAATTACAATTACACACCTGGAGAATTCTGCAGTGGCAATCAGTAAATATTATGATTAAAAAATATTAAATATGAGCTGGTCTCCCATGAATCTCAATTTTAGAAGCACCGCTGCGGTAGCAGTCATTGTTTTATGATCCCTAAATGGCTTTAAATATTTCAGATGAGATCCGAAATGGGATTAGTATCACCATTATCAATTTGACATTACTTGCTCAGCTCAGCTTCACACCTCAGCTTTTGTTTAAGATTGCAGAATCTGCTACTGAAGCAAGAAGCTCCAGTTTCTGATGTGCATCTAATGGCTGCCTGACACAAATCTGAGGTAGGTGGTGTAACTGAGGAAAATATTATATGGGAATCAGTGGGAAAATCAATCGGCTCCATAGCTTTTGCTGCTAAGGTCGCGGCTAAGTTGTCCCATGGGTTGTTCACATCATCCGACCGCATACGTAAGACAGGATTCAGGCTCAAAAACGTATGTATGTTTGAGAAGTTTCCATTTCAAGCAAAGAAATGAGGAAAAAAACAGTGAAACCCTACTAATACTGTTTGTTTATGTAGCCCCTGGAACTGCTGGAAATCTGCAGAGTGGCAGCTTCTGGGAGCTGACAAATCAGAAAAGACTGGGCTCATCGCAGGGAGTGGAGAGGGTGTCTTAAAGAGACAGGGGATAAAAACTGCTTGTTTCAGATAGAGGCTGAATACAGAGCCAGTATAAGATAAATAAGAAGTTAGGGTTCTGTAAATAATGTGAATATAGAAATGTGTATAATATGCTCACTATAAAAAATCTGTTATTACTTTATGGATGTTAAATAAACCCATATGTAACTTTAGTTTGGAGAAGATCGCAATATGTGGTAAAATAACCTGGTTAAGGGGGGACTCCAGCAATTTAGTATTAGACTTCCATAGATTTGGAGGTAATAGGTAATAAAAAACCCATGTCTTTGAAACTCTGGAGCCCCGTGGTGTGACAAAGAGTAGCTAAAAGAACATTTTTAAGTCTCAAATCCAATCTGAGATTATCCAATATGACACTGTCATCATCAGTCTCTTCATTCAGGTTTATGAAATCTCTCTCTAGAGGACAGATCTAACTTTCCTTTGCTATCGTTGCCACCGCCGACAGCTGAGGAGGTGGAACTTTCAGAGAGCGTTGGTGGTAACAGAATATGGTACTAGGAAACTATCTCTGTCCTTTGTGCCCTGGCAACGCTAAGTGGCATCAATTTAAAGAGACATAGCTGTGAGCAGAACCTCTCTCTGTTGTCTGAGGCAGTTTTGTAAACCCAGAGCTCTGAGTCAAGACAAAAAAACCTCTTGGTTTGGGTAATATTGTGGGCCAAAAACAGGGCAATCAGCTAATATAATAACTGTATTAATTACAATATTTTTCCTGCAGAGAGGGAAGACGACACGAGTATGTACGCACACAAAGCAGAGTCGTGTTGCTACCAACCGACCTTGCTTCTTGAGGATGCAATTATTCACCTATTTCGTTATCTATTTATCACACCACAGCAGGATAGAGCCAGATGTTTTACGTGAGCGTGCTGGTAAGAATCAAGAATCTCTGCATCATTGCTGTTATCCGTAAGATCTTCGGACTAAAGCTCTTTCCCTCACCATCAAATCAATAGAATCACCAGAAAAAGGCGTCCTGGGGACCAGCAGCCCAAATCCCAGGCGGATATATCAGACTGACTGAGGTTTTTCTGTCATCTTGCACCGCCGGAGTCAATCTACCCCTTGTTGTTCTAGGTTTGCATTTCTGCATTCAATTTCAATGTGTTTGTGTTGGCACAAAACTACATATTTGCGTTATATATGCAAACAAATGTTCCTTATGCACATGGGGTGAGAAACTTAAACCAGACGTTGAACATAATTAGGTAATATTATATATTAAGATATTATATATAGATTGTATATATATATATATATATATATATATAGAATAACACCTCACGCCACCAATATCAACGCTACATAATTCATGATGAACATGGATCCAGAACCGCTGGATTTAAAACTTAATAACTTTATTTATAGTTATGCGACTGTGTGTGCATATTTGTGTTTGTGTGGATTCACAGAGGTAAGATTTTGTGCCTTTGAATATACAGTGTGTTCGTGGCGCTGGTGCAGAAGAAACGTGTGCTGGAAACAAAGTGGTGGAGGCGAGGGCAACATGACTTGCACGCTTGGCTTGTTCTCCGAGCTCTCGCTTCGCAAAAACAAAAAAACAACAACAAAAAAAACAATAGAATCTTTTACTCTGCCTCTCCAAGTAGTGGGCTGCGGAATGGCAGCTTCCCAAAGAACGCAAGGTTTAATAAAGTAGCTGCGTGTGGGAGGCCCGGTGCATATGGCAAAAAATAAATGCATTAAGTGCTGTATTTAGCACCATCAAAGGTTCTGAAGCACATTTGTGCAGGCTTTGGGTGGGGATGACATATGGATTATGTCATTTTGCCATATCTTAATTCATTTCTTTATTGAAAGGGCTACAACAAAGGATACATGGATATATGAGAGTCAGCCCAGTTTTAACATTGATGTTGGACACGTAACACAGTGGTGTCAGGTTTAAGATGGGAGTGTTTTATGGTACATGATGAAATGGCGCCTGAGATAGAATCATCTAACCTCTATGCTTTTATGAATGTAACAGATTAGTTGCACTTGCACTCTAAAAGTATGAATGCAAATTCAAATTAAAAATAGGGAGCTACTACTTATGTGCTGCTTTTAATTTGACAGTCCCCTACAGACCCTGCTAACTATTTTAAAAGGTTTTTGCTACTATATATTCTGTTGGTTGCCTCAAATGCACTTTATGTTGTCTACTAACCAGAGTTCATATAAATGAGGTGACGAGATATTCAGATCTAATGATGACATATGGCAGGATAAGGATGGACTCGCTGGCTCAATGGTGCCTCAGTGCTGAAGCACAAATCCGACAATGAAAGATGCTCTCTACATTATCCCACACAATGGTCAAAACTAGATTCTGTTGCCACGCCATCTGAATAGCATGGCATAGCCTCACAATACCAGAGTGTACAGAAATGTCAGGCCTTCAGTGTAATGAAAGCTGAGTTTGCGCGAAATATAGAGAAAGCTAAAAGACGAGGGAGACAGAGTGAGAGGTGAAGCGTGAGTGGGAGGGGTAGGGGAGGGTGCACAAACACAAAACAACATAAAAATGATAGAAATGCGCTGGAATCCAATTTAGAGGCCTAATCAGAGCAACGCTAAAGGAGAAAGAGGAGCAGAGCTGAGGTGGAACGGCGTGTCTGATGAGATTCTGTGAGCACACATCAGCAAGCATCTCTCCCTGTGTCATGGATAAGATGGAGATTGTAAGTCTGGCTGTGAAAATCTCTGAATGGTGGCAAATCTGACATAGTTATTTAATACAAAGGCTCCATTGATATAAATCAGGGATTCGATTATACACTCTCAGGGAACAGAATTGTACCTTTTGGAGTGCGAAAGCTTGTCGATCGAGCTGTAGCTCATGCATTACGGTACCTTTAAATGAACAATTATGCATCCCTCGGGACCAAAATGTTACATTAAAGAGAGCATATCACATTAAAGGAGCGATGTGTAATACTCCCGGCCCTGCTCCTAACTAGTAGAGGGCAGCATTTCACCTCTACCAAGAATTTTCACCTCACCAAGAATTTCGGTGCAGCCCTAGTTACATATAATACGCAGATGTTGTGCATTCCAAATTCTGCGTCGAGGGAATGCTTCCATGCTTCCTCTTCACAGTGGGAATGGCAAAAAAAATAAAGAAAGTCCGGCACAAGACAGATAAAAACAGGAAAAAAAAAAAACGCATCCCCTAAACTAAAACATATTCCGGGTCTGCGTCAACGCCATAGCTACACTACAGTTCAAACGTTTTAGAACACACATTTTTAAAAATATTTTTTATTGAAATTCAAGCAGTTTAATTTCAATGAATACCTTATAGATTTATTAGATATATATATTTTACTGTATATATGACAGGAGAGCATATTAATACTGTCCCATGTTTCAAAAACACTGTATTCAGAAACTGTGCCCTAAGACAAGCAGTCATGATATACATGAAGTTGTGATCAGGGGCGTTTCCAGGACATTTTTACTGGGGTGACCAAGGTGACATACAAATAAAGTCTGAGGTGGCCATGGAATTATATACACATACGGGAGCCTGGGGGTCCTCCCACAGAAATTATTGTATTTCTTAGATGCCATTTCCTGCATTTTAAAGGAAAGCACCAGTAAACTTTAAATACACTATTTTCTAGTAGTAAACTAGTAAACAACTGATTAATGCTAATTTTCACATTAGTTCTCCATATAATTACCCCTTTTGAACTTCGTGCTCAGCCTTCTTCTGATGTCACAGAGCAAGATTTGAGCACTCTGGCTGTGAATATTGTGCAGCTAGGGAAATAACGCCTCCCCCTCCCACATATAATGTGATGACACAATGTACTGGACATGTCTATTGCCTCTGCTGGTCAAACAAAGTATCAATATACAATATTACTTTGTTTGACCAATAGAGCAGTAAACCCAGACAGTGATATCAGATGGAAATATTAAATGTTTAAGATTATTATGAAGAACTGCTAAAACAACTTTTCTTGACTTCAAAGTTAGATAAAGATTTTCTTGATCCATCAAGTGTCCACATGGTTAATTTGGGGCATGAAGAAGGGGGTGCAATAACAACATGTTGTCCTAAAGCCATTTTTGAATACAAACCACAGTTCCTACATAAGGTGGAGAATCAGTTGTATCTCCAGTAGTATCCATACTTTCCAAGATGTGTAGCTTCAAGATGTCAAAAGTCTTAACCTCTTCTACTCTAGGCCTAGTTATTAGTCTACCTCTCAAAAATGACATGCCCAGACTTAATGCAGTATATCTCCACAACTACAGGGGTTTACTGAATGATCTTGGGTTTAAAATAAAGCTAACACCTGTGGGATAGTTGTAGAAGTCCAAGAATCAAATTAAAATGGGGGACCCTGGAGTTTTAAAGTGTTAATTATCTATCGGATTATTTATTATTATTATTTTATTGTATTATTTAGAATACATTATTTATTAATTACCTATCGGATCTAGGGTGGCCAGCAGGGTGGCCAATGACATTCCAGAGGTGGCCCTGGCCACCCTTGGCCACTCTCCAAAATCGCCTCTGGTTGTGATGTCACTACTATACAGTCACCACCAACACCCCCAACAGCCATTTAAAGAGGAGGAGGAGAGGCTTAGAAAGAAGCTTGAGAAAAGAAGTGTAAAACTATACTGAGTTAGGGATGTCAAAATTCCAAATAAAAAACAGGAAAGTGTATAACTACCCAACTCAAAAAAGAGACATATCAATTTTCAGGAATCAAGTAATAGTTAACAACTTAGACTTACAGCTTTTCTGCAGTAATGGACTTAAATAAAGTGTGGAAAATTGATCCAAACATTTCCGACAAGTCCTACAAGTTTTGCTGGTTAATTAACCCCCCGTCTGTATATAAGGATGGATGAAGCCTGATGTCTGGGTCTTTTCTAGGACTAGAGCTCTAGAGCTAAGCAGAACAGCAGAATCCCATGATCTAGACCTTAGTTAGTCAGGAGTTCATCCTACAGCAAGATAATCCACATCGTGCCTCTGGGCTGTCAGATCATCATCTGTCACATGACACATTAAACTATGACAATTTGAATAAAAACTGAAAAATCAAGGTGTTCTAAAACTTTTGACCAGTAGTGTATGTACGCAGAAGTATAAACTAGGCTTTAGCATTAAAATGGTTGTATCACCCATACGCAGTTGTAATTTCGACAAAGTGTCAATTTCAACACTGTGCTCTAAGAATGGCCAATAAAACAAACACAACACCTTTTGCTATTTAAGGGCTGCGATAGAAGATGGGCTGACAGTGTGCATTCAATCCACACACAGGGCAGAGAAGAAGGATTCCCAACTAAAAATACTGTGAAAGAGTGAGAATATTGTGTTGGTAATGACTGAACGTATTGGACAGTTAGTCAATTGTCTTCACACATAAGAAGCGGTTCGTCTTAGGTTTATTAGTTGGAAAGCAGAGACGCTTTAATTCATACAAATCAATTCAATAAATATTTGAACTCCGAAAGGCTGTTCAATATGCTCTTTTCTTTTGGAAAGTTCCTCATCTTTCTTGCGGTCGTGGCACTCGTACAGCACCTCTATAAATCTGAACCTGACACCACGTTGGGCTGAATCCG
Organism: Lepturacanthus savala; assembly: GCA_030544235.1. Taxonomy (NCBI): domain Eukaryota; kingdom Metazoa; phylum Chordata; class Actinopteri; order Scombriformes; family Trichiuridae; genus Lepturacanthus; species Lepturacanthus savala. Next base: position 10,814,631 of record CM060463.1, read on the forward strand.
AACCGGTCTTGTAATCATGCCCTAACCTCGGAGAACACGTCCTGTTAATGTTCTTGTAAGAGTCTTTCAGCCCTCCTGAAGCCAGATCATATTTCATGTTTTTATTGAAAAGAGGGCACATTTGAGTTCATAATCGCCTCTGCATTACGCCAGGGGCCCATTCCTCTCTCGCTTCCCTGATTTATGTTTCACTAATCTCTGCTCATGGGCTTGTATAGAGTGTGAATGTAGCTTGTGGCTGACCTGGATATCTGAGAGCATTATACAGGGAGTCTCTGGCTTTGAGAAATTGTGCGGATGGGGCAGAGCTGTGAGTATATGTCTATTATAAATACATCTTCTGCCCTGAGGACTACTACCAGGGGCACGTTGTGGGCTGAAGTTATTTATTAACTTATGGTCCCTGCAAGAAAAAAAAAAAAAACATAGAATCTGTGTTTTCTTAAACTGTCCATCTGCTGCATAGATTTTTTTTTTTTTTTACATTTTCTTTGGGCCTTCTGGGGTCTGCACAAACTGGTTGAGGTCCGACATTGAGGCGGACCATCCGATTGGATCGTGGTTGTTTTCAAGTGTGTAATTTGCACATCAGGGAGAGCGTTCCAGCTGCGATGAAAGGAAACGGATTCATAATTCATGGGGTTGTAAATGTAGGTGCAATGGGCTAATGGGGGAAGTGCTGTTATGTAATGAAATACAGCATGATGAAATTTAGGAATACTGTATGACCTCTGTGATAGCAGCTTAGGTTTTCTACCGAATTTTGTCGATACAAGTTAATCTCATTTGACCGTAATGCAAGACAATGCCTTTTTTTTTTAAGGTCGCTTACCAGGAAGGAAGCGGCATCATAAACATAACAGCGTGTGAAACATTCGGCCTTGTCTTTTTGCTGTCAGTGTTTAAAATGGAAATAACTGACACGAGCCTCTCTTTTGAAGTGACACTTTCGACTCTGGTAAAGCGCAGGTCGGATGTTCTCGTGAAACAAATCATTAAAACCAAAGAGATAAAAGAAAGGTAGAAGGACAGATTGGAGAGAGAGATGAGGATAAATAGGAAAAAAAAGAGTGGGAGAAAGAGACAGCTGTAGCATGCTAAGGAAGTGCAAAGCCTTTGTTCTCATGCCACACACAGGAAAAAGGCCACATCAATGACGTCGGCTAGTTCCAGCGAATAGCATAAAAGAGATAGGGAGAGGGAGCCGGGGCGAGAAGAGGGAGAAAGTGAGCGTAATCCATTTGAGATTCTGGAAGGTACTCTGTCCTCCCTGTCACTCGTCCATCCTTCCCAGGAAACACAAAGAGCATTATGCATGAAGCCCAGAAGGTCTCCGAGCACGCATCATGCTGTCGCGTGGCTCCATCGTACAAAGTCACTTCGACACCAGTTCTCTAGGAATTCACAGTGCTGCATAACACAATAAAATACGTCCAAATCAATGAGGGGGGGGGGGTTAAGAGGTAATAATTCTTACAGCTTGGGCCTTGACCACATTCTTACTGCTTCTATTGAGGCGTGACTAACAGCCACTCACCTTTCAGATATGACATATCTTTCCCTGTAGGTGGAGGTTGGATATGAAGAAGAAAAAAAAAATCCATGAGGGAGTTATAAAAGATATTCAAATGAATTGTGTCCTTTTCTTTTGAAGTCTCAAAGTGCTGTCTTTTTCAGATTTCTGTGGGTTTTCACTCGGGTAGAAGTGCAAAACTTCCTTATTCTGCTGTAAAGTTTAGCGAAGCGATGCAATAATGGGATGTGGCAACCAGCCAAACATTGTGCAGGTGTGTTTTGCAGATAGAGTTAGAGTAAAACACGCTGCAGGGAGGGAAAATAAAGGGAGAGATGAAGCTGGAATCAGATCATACACAGAACAAGCTATGTGATGGCATATCCTGATAAAGAGCTGGCGAGACGGAACCATGTTCACCTTGTATGCCTTTTCTTTTTTTTTTTCTTTTTGTAACGCAGCTACTGGCACAAATCCCAGCATGTCAAGCAATCTGGGATAAACAAAGATTTCACTTTCACCTGCTTGCAGATGTGCATATTCGTGCTGACAGCTTTTAGATCTTTGAGGGACATTTTGGGACTTGTGTTTCCAACAACAACTTCAGATTCTTAGCATTTGTTTAGTGTGCTATGAAAGGTCAGGATAATATTACCTGAAGTACATACTGATTTTTCATTTTACTACTGAGTTTTTGGGGGCGACATGGCGGCGCAGGGGTCAGCGCTGTTGCCTCACAGCAAGAAGGTCACAGGTTCAAGACCTCCTTGGTCCTGGGTCTGGGACCTTTCTGTGTGGAGTTTGCATGTTCTCCCTGTGTCTGCGTGGGTTTTCACCGGGTACTCCGGCCACAGTCCAAAAACATGCTGAGGTTAATTGGCAACTCTAAATTGCCCGTAGGTGTGAGTGTGTGAGTGAATGGTGTGTGTGCCCCACGATTGGCTGGCGACCATCTGGGGTGTATCCCTGCCTCTCGCCGTAACGTGCTGGGATAGGCTCCAGCAGACCCCTGTGACCCTAATGAGGAATAAGCAGGTATAGTTTGAGTTTTCATAACAATAAAGGAACTTATAATAAGCGACTATATACATGCATTACCTTGATAACAACAAAAAGTCTCAGATCAGGTCAGTATGATGTGAGATAATGTGTCTAACAAATCTAAATTGGCGCTTTACCTATCCTTGAGTACCTTCAAATTTACTCCACTTCCATATTACATTGTTTGATTTCCATTTTAAAACTGCTATATGCATACTTATCCTTTCTCTGTGGTGTAAATTATTACCACTTAGTGCAGCCGATTTTTAAATTAGGTTGGCGAAAGATTCTTCTTATCGGTTTAGGGAAAGGTTTAATGCAGGACTCAAACCTATACTCTTTCATTGTTTCCCAGTTGCATTCTCATTGGTCACAATCCAGACACGCAGGTCGGGTAGATTTCTGTAACTTAGTTCCCTGTAAGTGAGTTTGTTTGTCCTTGTATTTCTATAAATTACACATTAGACAAAATTACATTTGCATACATACTGTATAGCATTTATACTAAACAGTACAGGCCAAAAGTTTGGACACACATTCTCATTCAATGTGTTTTCTTTATTTTCATGACTATTTACATTGTAGATTCTCACTGAAGGCATCAAAAGTATGAATGAACACATGTTTATGCTGGTATGTACTTAAGAAAAAAAGGTGAAATAACTGAAAACATGTTTTATAATCTAGTTTCTTCAAAATAGCCACCTTTTGCTCTGATTACTGCTTTGCACACTCTTGGCATTCTCTTGATGAGCTTCAAGAGGTAGTCACCTGAAATGGTTTTTCACTTCATAGGTATGCCTTCTCAGGGTTAAATAGTGTAATTTCTTGCTGAAAACTAAAAATGAAACATGTTTCCAGTTATTTCACCTCTTTTTTTGTTACGTAAATAACTCCACGTGTTCATTCATAGTGTTGATGATGCCTTCAGTGAGAATCTACAATGTAAATAATATATATATATTTGCTATATATATATATATATATATTTGCTATATATCCATACTGCCCCATCCCACACTATACCCTCTCATAATAAAACTGTCAAGAAACACGTGTCACTTTGAATTCAGCCGTGTCACACAGCAGACCAAGTCAGTGCAGACAAATATTGGTTTTATGTCAAAAAGCTACTTGAAAGTTGGATGTGTTAATCTTGCTGCTAATGGCCTGGCAAAGGCCTCCTTATTATTCTGGCCCCAGCCTCCCTCTACTGAGGGTGTCTCCACAAGGTTAATTAGTGGAGGCTCCCCTGAGGTTCCCCACACGATGTAGGCTTAGGATAGTGGAGGTGCCTCTACACAAACAAGGTTAATGGAGCCTCAGATAACTCCCTCCTTCTCTTTCCCTCATCCACATGCATCCACATGGAGCGTGTTACTGTGCCCCAGTTATTCATTAGCCTTTAAGGTGGAAAGGGTGCCTGCACTGGGACCTTGATCTGTAGGTATTAGCCATTGAGATGACATTCACGTCTGCTTGCAGTCATTGCATTTTTTAAGTAATACTTCAGTTGGCATTGGGGAATGACAGCATGGTAAACAACCGGCTGCTATTTCTAGCAATATTATGTGAAGGAAACAAAAGACGCTAAATCATCACGCCTCGGTGTGCAGAAACAGCAACAACAGAAAACATTTTCGCTACTAAAAAATGCATTTGGATATCATTATGCCCGGAAAAACCATTTTCCGAACAATCATCCATCAATGATCTTGCTGCGTAGCAGCTTCCTGATGTAGGCAATAATGTCCCATTGAGCTAATCTCGAGCCCATGGGTGTATCTGTCATCATTTCCCAAGAGAGAGAGGCAGTAGAACAAGGCTTAAATCAAAGGAATAACGCCGAGCGAGAGCGGGGGCCCTTCGAAGGTTACTGTGTCACAAATGCCTTTGCATCGAGAGTCACACACTGAATCACACCCTTGAATAAAGTGTGTCTCTGAGCCGTTCCCTAAGGCGTATGATCAAGCAAGCCGCACCTTGCCAAGTGTAACACTCTTCCCGCCATGCTAGTCCCACCCTCCTCCTCCTCCTCACCCTCCTCCCACCTCCGTGACCTCCATCAGGAACAACATGATTTATCACACCAATATCCCCATCAGCGCCCTCCTGATTGCTTTGATATCGCTATTGACATTTCCTACCATACCAGCTGCATGCATTTTTCATGCATTGTCCTGGGACGGCGGGGGCCTTAGACACCTTATCTTGCGTGGCTTGTGTGAAGACTCAACGTGCAACCGTTACTCCGCGTTACGGGCTGCACAATGCGGCCGTGTCTGCCTCTGCACACCGCCCCCCGCCCGTGTGACGGCATCGCCTTCAGAGAGGCAGGGATGAGAGGCGTCCTGCTGCTTCTTCGAGGTCACAGGCAAGGAGGGCACTGTTGTGTTGGAGGTATGAAAGGGGAATGAAAGGCAGGAGAGGAGCAGCTAAAAGCAATGACCCGGTCCCCCTATGACGAAGGTGGCACAGCGTGTGCTGAGAGGCTTGTGAAGGAATCTGGCTGCTCGTACTCTCTTATATGCACATCTAAGCACTTTCCCTGCCTCTGCTGGCCTTGTCACTGTGACTGTTTGTGTGTGTGTTTGCATTTATAAGGATTGGTGCTTGTTTTTTATTTGGGTGATGAATTCTATGCTCCTCAGTTAGTGAGCCATGCTGTGTGTGTTTCTAAAGCTTGAAATGTCATGTGACTATACTGTAGGTGCTATCTCTGGGGAGGACAGAGGGTTTTATGCCCTTCCAGAATTTCAAATGGAGGGGCAAAAACCCTCATATATGCTTGGCCATGGACAAAACCGAAATGCATGGTGAGCTCCAGTGAAATCCATGATAGAACCACAATCTCTTTATCCCCCCCCTTACTCTTTTGTCTCTCTCTCTCTCTCTCTCTCTCTCTCTCTCCTCTTAGCAGTCAACACCACTCAATTTAAAGATGTATAATGGTCACTTTTAGATTAGATATGACTTTATTGATCCCTTTGGGAGGTTCCATCAGGGAAATTAAAGCCCCAACACATCACATACAGCACTGTTATAAAACTATACACACAAACAGAAGAGCAATATGTAAAAAAAAAAAAAAAAAAAAAAACACCAACATAGAGACAATAAAATAAATACATGCCTATACACACCTTTGTTATTGCTACATGGTTATTGTAAAGTGCACATGGTTTGCGGTAGGTGAGTAGATTATTACACACAGAATTATTGGAAAGAAAAGAAATGAATATATTATACATGGTTACCTAATCTGTATCATGATTATGAATTATATACATATCCAAATATATTAAGAGTATAATACAAGTATAATAAATATAAGCTATAAGTTAAGATATTGAAGAGAAAGGATATAATATATTATAAAATATGTATAATACAATATACAAGGATAGATCTATACATACATACATATATACACGTGTATACATATACATATACTATAATATTGAAAATATGTATTTTTCTATATGACTAGAAAAGTTATATACAGTAGAAGTATATATGCATATACATATATAGATATATACATAGATACTTTCTTGTGTGTAACATATACTATTGTAGATTGTTATAGTTATGTATGATTATGTAGTTATTCACAGGTTCCATGTTCACAGGTTCCTGTTAATATTCCTGTTCACGCTCCTGGACCAGTTGAGCATACTGATGGCATGGGGAACAAAAGAGTTTTTTAGTCTGTTTGTCCTTATTTTCGGGAGCAGCAGTCTGTTGCTGGCTTCTCTGGCTGCTGATAACAGTGTGCAGAGGGTGGCTGGTGTTGTCCGAGATGCCCAGCAGTTAGTTGAGCGGTTTCTTGCCAGCCACAGAGCTGGCCTGCACGACTGGCTTCTCCAGCCTAGAGAGGTGAGCCATTGATGTTCTTTTATTTATCTATTTTATTTTTTTTTTATTTATAAAACGCGAGTGCGCGAAAAGAACATCACTGGCAATCATTTCAGCCATTTCAATACAAATGAAAGAAACCTGTGAAACTCACCACTGCACTTCATATCTTCCCTTTAAAAAGTGTCTCATTTCATTCAATCAATTAACACACTGTGTTAAATCAGTACAAATAGGCCTAACTATTCCTACTTGAATTCAACATTATTAAAAAGAAATATTTTGACACACCAACGTTGACCTGAAGTCCCCTGCATGTGACCATCTACTGCCGGCGTTTCATAAGTCACTGCTTCATGCTGTTGATTTTGAGACTTTGACAGGTTTTTGTCCCCTGCAACGCAACCGCGATGCGTGTGGTCCGCATGGCCATGGAGGTTCTGAGAGCCTACCAGTAATCCTCCATGCATCCACTTACATGCGTGCGTGATTACCAGATCAATCACCTCCATGAGTGCTTCTCTCATACGATATCACAATAATATGTCTCCCCTACTTTGATCCAGCCAGGTTATTTCCATCCAGGGAAACGCGGCAAAACCTGCAGGAACATCACACGTTCGGAGAGCCAACACTTCACAAGCTCCGTTTGATACATCTGTCTCCAAGCATGGAGACCCGCTGAATATGTTATTCCACAGCACATTAATGGAGGGCCTCCAGCTGAGTGAGGCTGACAGACATCTGGGGGGGAGAGATAGCGAAGACGTGGCAGCTCCTGTCGTTGTATTGATTCACTCTCCGGCGCTGACAGCCAGAGCAGACACAAGCCAAGCTTTGCCAATCGTATTTTTCTTGGGCTGTTATGGATTTTATGGTGGAAAAGTGAACGTTATTGTGGGAGATGCTGAGGTGGAGGGAAAAAAAAAAAAAGAAAAAAAGGTCTGCCCTCTCTGTCTCTCTCTCTCTTGTCTTGAGTGAAAAGTGTTTACGGTGTCATAATCTGTCCAAAGTCTTTGGGAGGGAACGGGGGAGAGCCGAAAAAGGGGACGTCTCGGAGCCCATGCATATGCATAGCTGTGACATTGGGAAGTCCAAAGAGTTGGCGCAGAAATTGATGAGTAATTATGTTTGCCTTGTTTCATATCAAAAGACCTGCTGAGTACAGGATGGCAGTGACCGTCCCCCCTCCTCTGCCCGTCCCTTTCACTTTCCCGCTTTGTTCGATCTCTGTCAGTCTCGGGTCCTTGTGGCGTCCGTCTTGCCTATTTTAATTTCCTGTCAAGTTTTCTTTCCACTGGCTGTCTTTGTGACTAAGCTGCTGGATTCCACCGCTTGTTGACTCAGCAGTTCAGTGCATTAATTCCCCATCTCGATCACTCACTTGGTATTCTGATGGATAGAAAACAAAACTGCTCTCTGGCTCGCTGAAGCCACGTGAATCTATATGCAAACATGTAATCAAACGAGAGTGTAAAACTCCAGCTCTGCGTTGGGAACCGCGGCGCCGTTATATAAAGCTGAATCGCTATTTTATCCAGAACTGATTTTTCCCTTACTCTTGTATGCACCTATAATTTGGGCTTCAGGGCATTATATACATATATTCACAGAGGTCAAACATGGTGCTTGGTCATGTCTGCTCTTCTTAAAGGCTGTGAGTCGGACTGTGAGTGCTGATTGTATAAAAAGGAGACGGACCTCTCTGCATGCACTCAGCGAAAGGGTCGTTAAAGTGTCCAGGCCTTGCATGTATGTGCGTGTGAGGGAAGGACACACGCACATTGGACGTTATGAATTTGTCTTTATTTCTCTGGCCATGTGCCCCACCATCCAGCCAGTCATGTTAATGAGATGGGCAGTGCTTTGCTGTCAGTGTCTCATTGACTGTTGAAGCGGGGGGCCTCCGCATGCCGGTAGGACCGAGCTGAATTCTCTTTACGAAGCCACATCTGGGAAATGTGGTTAACAGGCAGGTCAGAGAGAAGAAAGACAGAGAGGAGGCAAGAGAGAACAGAAAAAGAAAGAGAGTCAGAGGGAACAACAGAGGGCAAGCGAGAAGCGGTCCGAACACAGCGAGCGGAAACAAACAAAGAAAGAGACATCTGAGATAGAAGTGAGACAGGGAGAGAGAGAGAGAGAGAGAGAGATAATAGACAAATAGAGACTGACAGTGTGGTCCAGACTGGAGGCGTCTGCTCTGAGCGTTGGGCTCTGTCGGTCGTTAGCTGAGCGCCCCGCTGGCTTTTTAAGTGTGAGGGTGGGGTCAGATCTGACCGCACGGCCTGGTGGGGATTGCGGGCTCCCCCGTCTCCGGCGTTCTGACTGCTCGCCGCTGCCTGAGTGCAAAGTGTCGATAGATTATTGAGGGAAACCGCAAATTAGTTGCGCTGCCTCCACTTACACTTATTTCCCTAAGGGGAAAAGAAGAAGATGGAAGAAAAGGTGGGACAATTGAGAGAATGGAAGAAAAACAAATGTGATTACCCACAGGGCCAATAGATGTGTAAACCAGGAAAAACAAGCAGAGAACATGATAAAGATTATTTTCTGAACTTAGCACACATAAAATCAATGAACTTGATTTTTTACATTGCATGCATGTATGCAATATATATATATATATATATATATATATATATATGTGTGTGTGTGTGTGTGTGTGTGTGTGTGTGTATGACCTCTATGTATGATTCAAATGAACAGGAAGATGTACAGATAAAAAACAGGAAATAGAGGAGTTACTGTAAGTATCATTGAATATAAAAAGCATTAAAATGTCAGCTTCACAGAACTATACCTAACAGCTGTGCAAAGTTACAACTTGCAAAATGTAAATATTGCAATTGCAACAATTTATAGAAAAAGTCTGATTTCTTCCTCAGAAAGCTTTAAGTCTGGTGTTTATGATTTTCTTTAAGGTTCATTTGTCATTATGGCATATGGAACAAATTTGAATTTTTTGCATGAGATAATGACAAAAAAAAGTTTATTATTGGAGCTTTTTTCTGTATTGGAGTTGTTTTTTTTCCTGAAATGGGCTGTAAATTTAAGACATTTTGTAAGCAAGAAAAACAACAGCAGTTGTTTTGTATTCCACGAGAACAGTGACATGATTTCTAACACTGGAGACAAAAACACAGTTTTTTGCTCTGTGAGACAGGACAACATCCCAAATGGGAAAAGTTGAATTGCATTAGTAAGGGCCATTGATATTCTGACAGTCTTTTCTGAATATCAATTCTCCCCTGAGGAGAAAAGGTCCCTGGTGAAACAACGAAAAAAAAAAAAAGAAACCAAAGCCCAAAAATGTTCCATTGAATCATCTTTTAGTCATTCTGTTCAAATTCAGCTTTTAGTGAATTTTTAGACTTGTTGAACACATCGCTCTTCATTGACGCGAGACGGGGCGGGCGTTTCATGCATTTGGCATGTTGACATACTAAAATACAACACTGTGTCATAGAGAAATGCAGTACTTTTCACTTCATTTCTGCTTTTACAGTGGTTAGTTCCAAAAAAAGGCACGCAACCAAAGAATATCTCACTGTGTGGAATATGGATCACTGACTAGTGAAAGCCCGAACCCAAAAGAAGGGTTAAGAGCAAAGATATCGAATAAACATGAGGCAAATTCCCTCCCAGTTGACATTACAGTGGCTCACATTTACACATTTTAAAAGTTTTCAAGGTTTTACAATGTAGATTAGTTATTTAACCATAGCGGGGCCTTAGAAAAAGATCCCTTTCGCTGTTCATCATCTTTCGCTCCCCTCCGTCTTGTCCTCCCCGGCCTGCTGACACTGATGGTTTCTAACTGAGTATGTCATCCCTCTCTCTCTCCCTCTGACATAATCACTGCTCTTTATGATCGGTTTGCCCTCTCTGCCCTTTCAAGATGTGGCATGTAATGAGGGCTCTGGAGGACTGTGTGAGTGGGCTATTTAGCTATTCAGACAAGATCAGCTCACACATCCCACGCTCTCTAACTCGACTCCCTACCAATACCTCTCAGCTGAGCTCGGTGGTTGTTTGTTCCGCTCACAAGGTCACAGGCTGGATAGAGCTGCTCCAGCCTTTTTTTTGTGTTTAAACGTGATGAGACAGTGATTTAGAAGCAGATGATTAAAATGAGCAGTTCTGAGTACTTTATGATTCAAAGATGCATTGTGGTTATTTTAAAGCATTTTATAACTGCACAATACACACTCCCCAAATTGATAATGTTCACAGTTTTCACTATATTTATTTTCATTTTAAGAGGTTATTCCGACACATTCATCTGCAACAAACTAAGATTTCTGCATGTACTGACTGTTTCCTGTACCCACCACCGTCTTGCAGCACCACTCCACATTATTCATTCCCAGGCAGTGCAAGATGAATCTTAGACATTAGAAGTCTGCATTAAATTGAGTGGATTTATAAGTGCATAGTATACCGCCATGAATATAAATGCATGATGCACACCGACTTTGACCCATCTCCTACTGCGATTACTCAGACATGTTAATCTGCAATAAACCGAAATTCCTGTACGCATTCCCACCAGCATTCTACAGCACAACCAGTCTGGTGGAAACATACAAAACAGTTAGAATAAACTCGGCTGAGAATAAGACCTGTGTGTAACATTAACATAATGTAATCTCCAGGGCTGCACCCAACCAAAGATTTTCCTGCTTAACCATGGTCTGCGGTTATTTTAAATTAAAAATATATATATTTATTTCTTTATGGGCTTAGACATAAATACGGTGTAAAGAACTGGAGAAAAAAAACTGTTTTCTAAATGGGTGTCGAGAGAATTAAGCCCATTATTAGCCAGTAGTAGCTAAAGTGTAGGACATCATGCTGCTTTCACTTGCTCCTTGGACGGTGAGTTCTTCCGACTTCGGTGTGTTGTGGTTTAAATCATAATATGTGTAATGCCTCAGAGAAGATGTGTTGTATTTTATTTTTCAGAGCATTTATATAAAGCTGTTTCCAATTTTACAGGCTTATTAGTGATTTTGTCCCAGACTTGTTGCTGCACCTTAATATTCCATATATATATATATATATATATATATATATATATATATATATATATATATATATATATATATATGAATTAAAAGCATTAGATATAAAAGAAACCTGTTCTAACTAATCAAGGTCACAATGTGAACAGCATCATGAAACAAATTTAAATGTGAGCAAAGAACTGATATGCAATATGTGTTTTAATAAAAGATTTCTTACTATTATCAATTTAACATTTACTTTATGTCTGCAGTGTTTCCGCTTAAATAACTTCAAAGTCGCAGCAGCTACAACACAAAAGAAAAAAAAAATGTTATGAATATGACCTTGGTGTCAACAGTGGCAGCTATGGTAGTACATTGACTGGAAAATGTATTCTTCCATTCTTTATTAGAATGGAAAACAAATTATTCACACAAGAATTACAAATTTGACTTTTAATAACCATAATGGAAAATATGGTCTTAATCTAATAATAGGAAAATTGATGGTATGATAATTAAATATTACTTTGTGTTTTGGGTAAGTTTCATATTCATGGAGCAAAGGTTCTGAATTTCATTGTGAGAGTTAATTTAATATTAAAATTAAAACAAAAAAAAAGGCTTTCAAAACGTCGGGCCTTGTGAAAGATTTTTATAAATTGTATGGCCAGATGAAATGATTCTTCTCCTGCAATTATTTTTATTTATGTAGTTTTTTTATTTAATTAAAAATAATGTTAATTTAAATATTTAGTAACTTATTTATTTGTATATGATCTAATGCTCTTTATTTTCAATGGTATTACGATTATCTACATTGTTTTGTATCTTGTATTAACAGTTGAAAAAAAGAGATTTGACTTTTACTGCTATTATTAAATGGAATTTGAACAACAGCTGGAATGAGTTAGGAAAAAAAGACCAGCGATGGATGCTGACTTTATTTTAAATTATGAAACTTAAACCATATTTTTGATGGTTCTTTCAGATGACATAACCACCTGCATTATAGACACTATAATAATCTATCGCAATACTTACTCCAAACATGAATGAATATTGATCTTTGGACTGTGTGCGTGTCTTCTATAAGCCCCGCCCAGCTCCGCCGATTGACCTATGAACGGCTCAGGCGTTGACGCGTACACGCGCCCGACGTCATCACTCTCTCCGGTCAACAATGGCGGCGTCCGTGGCATCCCAGGCTGCAGCGAAAGGACTGAGGGCAGCTACCTCGAAGAAGCTTCTCCTTGACAAACTGAAGGTATCTCACAGCCGACATTCCTCGCACCACGGCCGGCTTCTGTCACGCCGCCACTCGCCCGTTCCCAGCGTCAGAGAGCTGCTACTTGTAGCTGCGCTGCTAGCAGGTTTAGCATGTGTGAGCGGAGAGACGCTTGACAGTGTTGAACAGTGTGACTGTCACTCAGAAACCTAATGTCCTGTGATCATGCATGTCAGGCAATGGCCGTTTTTTTCTTTCTAAATGACTCGTTTACATCTTTCCAGGGGAAAACTAAACTAATATACTGCTCTAAAGGTTCACGTCGGTGGACACTTCGTTTAGTCTTCATCTGTCACTTCTGACATTAACATGTGTGACTTTTGATGTGCGCGAGACACTTGTAGGTCAAAGCTATTATTTGAAGTGTTTCGTTACTTATAGGGTTGAGAAGTGGAAGCACTTGGTGCTTCATTAACAGACATGTGGACCTGGACCCTGCAGTCAAGCAACAGCAGTTTTAGATAAGACCACGGGCAAAAGGTTGACTCTTGCACTTTGATCCTTTGGTGTCTGTTTTGAAGATGTGAACAACAGAATGCATATGATTGAGTTTGGCTGTGGACACAGTGTTAAATGATTGCAGTCATGTCCCGGGCCCCTCTGCAAACAAATCTTTAGGCTAAATGACGAAAGAGAAAAAAAATCAGAAGTCAGAATCAGAATGCCCTATTTGTCATTTTGCAATACATGTACATTGAGAGCTTCTTCCTTTCCTGTGTGTGTGTAACTAAATCAAAATAGCATAAAATAAGTATAGAGTAGAATTGACATGTACAATATGTCTTAAGCTGAAATACATAATAATGAACCAAAAAAAACATACTGTTTTTATTTATTTTGGTACCTGTACATAGTAGAACACTTGGTTCTGCTATGTACAGGTACAAATATAAATAATCTATATTACACAGGATTGCAGGAGTTAACGCTACCATACAAAAGATTGTCGTCACCTAGACAATTTAGTGTTTTCCATGAAAAGTCCAATTTTATTTATTATGATGAGTTGTAAAATGAATAGAACATTTTATTACATTAGCCTTCTGACGCAATGAGAAAACCCATTGTTCCATTAGAACACTGGAGTGATAGTTGCTGGAAAAGGGCCTCTATACACCTATGTAGATATTGCACCAAAAACCAGACATTTGCAGCTAGAATAGTCATTTACCAGTGTGTAGTGTATTTCTGATTAGTTTAAAGTTATATTCATTGGAAAAAACAGTGCTTTTCTTTCAAAGATAAAGGAATTTCTAAGTGACCTCAAACTTTTGAACGGTAGTGTGTATATAGCACAGGTCATTGTTTAAAAAAAAAGAGACAGTAAAAACTCTCCCTGCCTTGAGTATGAATTGTCTTCAATAATTAATTTGCTATGTTTTTAAGAAACCTCTGATTTTATCTGAAGTGTCCATGTGTATGTGTGCATGAACGTTTTGTAACACAAGTACAGACACTCTGACCGAGAGGACAAACCACCGTCTTTTAGCACAGTGTCAGCTAAATCGAATCATAGGAAGGAAAGAGAGGTGAAATCTGCGGACTGTAAAGAGAATACAAATAGTGCCGACAAAGTGCTGAGATAAAACATTTTTAGGTTCAGTTTGTTTTAATGACCTTAGTTCATATGCATTTAGTAGGTGGTTATATACAATTTGAATAGAGCTTGTTCAGACGGTGCACATTTAGCATTTTAGACTGAAATAAATGTTCTTTATATAATATTTTTTAGGTACAGCATGTATTATACTGTTCTAGGGGATATTGCATAGTGCCTGAGAAACTGTTCTTGTATCTACTGGTTTTGCTGTACACTTCTTTAGCACCTACCAGAAGGGAAAAGTTGGAACGGAGTTAATCCGGGGTGTGAGGGGTCTGCAGTATTGCTCGGCGATCATTGGAATTTTATTTTCAATTACAAATTTGGCATTAAGCCAGGCTGTGACATGTGATGTTCATCTAGCTAAGGATGATGAAAAGAGAAGTGTATGGACTGCATTTTGTATAACGCCTTTCTGGTCTTCTGACCAGTCGAAGGGCTCTGTGGTACATGCTGACATTCATCCGTTTACATATATATTCATACATTGGCGGCGGAGGGTGCCAAGCGAGGTGCTCCAGCTCATTAGGGTCTAACAAATGCTCATTGACACACATTCACACACAGATGGCAAACCCCTCATGAGCAATTTGCGGTTAAGTGTCTTACCCAAGGACACTTTGACATGCGAACGGGGGGTCAACAAGAAAAGTAAAACCATTTCAGCTGTTAGAATGTTGCGAGCGGATCGTGACAGGGTTACTTACTGAAGGACGCTGCGGTGCCACTCGTGTGAGGAGAGGATCTGTGCACCATCACCAGTGTGACTTGCTCAATTTCTGCATTTTAAATGAGTCTGGTGACTTTAAAAAAAGAAAAAGCGACACATGAAACACCTGTATTCACACACTTAGAATCAATTATTAACTTGGTACTGCATTAATAATTTCAATAATAATATAGTTAATAATTATATATATTAATAATAATTAATAAAGTTCAATAAATGTCTTCTTTTTTTGTCATCTTCTGTTTTTTTTTTTTTCATGACTGTGTTGATGTTGGACTCCTTACCTCAAGTTCTTGGGGGAACCTGAGGGATTCCACAGTTGGCACTGATCTCCTGCTGCACATGCGGAGGGGGGCAGTGACGGCGGCTCCTCCTGAAGTCCACTGTCATTGTCGCTGTTTTAGGCGAGTTCAGCCCCAGGTTGTTGTGTCTGCACTGCAGGGCCAGCTGTTTGACTGCCTATCTGTATGCAGACTCTTCTCCAGCTCGGATTTGCCGTCCGCAAATTCCGAGCGTTGAACAGACGGGTCTCCTGAGGTGAAGCTGCAGGCGTAGAGAAGAGCAGTGGGGAGAGCACGCATCCCTGAGGGGCGCCGGTGCTGACTGTTCGAGACACGATTTCTACCAGCCTCACCTGCTGCTTCCCGTCTGTCACGAAGTCCGTGATTCTGTGACGGGTGGAGCCAGGCACAGTGAGTTGGAGAGGAAGTTGGATTTTTGTAGTCTCGTGTCACGTTTAATTTTTTTCAAATCCGCCTTTGCTGTGTAACTTTGGTAGATTTTGGCACTGCATTTTTGACACTTGGGACATATTTTAAATTGTAAAAAGGGATTGATTTTGATGGCTGGAGCACAGTGGGTTAGGGTAAACAAAGGAGGGAAAATGGATTGTGCTGAAGACCAGGGTGCAGCTTCTATATAGAGATTGACTTCTAGAGGGCAGATTTTTAAAGGTTGATATTATGAGAGTGTGAAGCAATAAAAAGCCAATAGCAGATTAATAGACATTTTTTGGGAGCAAACAAAATAAATAGTTTTAATATTGAACTGCAAATAAAGATATTTTAATTTGTTTCTTGTGTTGTGGGGATCCATGTGAACCCTGGGAAAGATTTGGGTTTAAACTGGATTGAACTGAACAACAAGGTTATGGGGGAGCAATGTCATAGAGTCTCTGCCAAGTGGACTGAACTCAGAATGGGGAGAGAGATTAAATGGCTGGAGAAAATAAAAGAAATTGCCCATATTTTGGGATCATTTCAAGCTCAATGAAAACTGTAGTAAAACTGTGTAACTTACAGTGTAAACCGGAACTACAAAGATACTAAAATATCCCATAGCTGCAGCCCTCTCTCTCACCTCTAACACAGGTGCTATTTGTATAAATTGACCACATAGTTGTAATCTTAGTGAAGACGGCCGTTTGGGCCGGTGAAACATTTAATCCCAACTCCCTTAGCCCCTGTGTGTGAGTATGTGAAAGCAGTCTGCTTATTTTTTAAATGCCAATTGCGGGAAACACGGCTTCAGCAACACACAGCTGAGAGGGTGTCGCGCAACCACTGAAATGAGCCATTTTTTTTAAACAACCCTGTCTGTATTTAGCCTAACTTGGTTTTATTTTCTCTGACTGATCTGCTGGGAAAGTTGTAGGCAGTGACCTCATTTAGGATCCCACTGGCCTGAGGGTAGAAGCTCTTCCCGAGACTCTCAGTGCTGCCCTGATGCGTCCCGTGCCACCTTCCTGACCGCAGCAGGAAGAAACGGCTGTTATCAGTATGTTTGGAATCATTTAACAAATAGAGTTAAAAATCCATAGATATCACAAGGCACTGCTGGAGGTAGTAGCTTTATTGAATGCAACTGCAACTGCTCCATAAATGGCCTGTTTAGTTTCACACCAAGGTGCACGCACTGGCATCCCCTTAAAAAACTTCTCCTGTTATTTGTATCCACACACGCACACTTTCTCTCTTAACTCACACTTGTGTGTGTGTGTGTGTCTCCTCCCTTGGGCCAGGTGATAACGGTAATGATCGGGGATTCTCTCTGCTCTGTAGCACAGTATCAGAGCCTGAGCTGATTGACAGCCAGGTATCTCCACAATAGTATCAAATCAGCTTTGAAGGTATGTCAGCTAATCTACGGAATTCAATATGAGATGATTTGCTAACAACAATGCATTCAGGACATCACAATATTCAGAAGGTTAGAATCCAGGATGCTCTTAAAGGGCCAGTGGAATATGGTGTTTTTGTCCCCGCTGTTCTCTCTCTGTCTCTCTCTCTCATAAATCAAAATCTCCTGAATTCTTGTCTGCACAGCGAGATAATCCTCAGGCTGTTTTTCACTGTCGATGCACAGTGGTGAATTTGTAAACGTTTGCTATGTTTTTATTTATTTTTTTTTTTTGCAAGGTGTTCCTGCTTAGTAATAACCCAGCAGTGTTGAAGCCCAGCATGGTTTGAAGGGAAACACTGAGAAGAGAGGTGGCTCAATGAGACTCAGTCCTGAATATTTTACAGAGGGGGTTGGAGAGCCCTCCGCTCGCAACGACTTCTTTCACTTCAAACGGCGGGCGGCTTCCCCATCTGTCTCAGCGAGAACACATTTACATTTCCTCCCTGCAAGGGATACTGGAGGACGAAGTGAGCTCTAACTGGATTTGAATATCACTTCACCAAGGTTAATAGCCATTTCTGTAGCTGGTGAGGTGCTTAGGCTTTTTCAATAATTTAGAAGGGCTGTGTCATTAGGAAATGTTGGCAGCCTCTGAAATGGGGAATGCAATGAGTGAAAGCACTCGTATCAGCTCAACTTCTGCTGTTGTTCCAATGTAGATAATGAGGGGAAGTGGGAGTGATGCTGAAAATTAGTTGAGAAAACAATGTCCGTTATTGTTGACAGCTGTAATTAATTATAAGTGTAGTATGGTGAAGATTGTGAGCCACTGCCGTACTTGCACTACATAATCTAATCCATCATCGCTGAAATTAGACCTTCAAACTAGCTTCCATATCATATATGCCCTTTACTTATTGAAACAAGCATATTGGGCTGATCAGATGGCGCCATCTCCAACCAAGGTGCATTGAGGATGGACTGTGATTCCATTGGCCAAACTGCATCCCTGGGTAGACAGGGACGCATTGTGACCACATTAAACACAAATGTGAATAAATTGCATTGTCAATTCACATAAAACAACTCCATAGGTTGAAATACATAATCGCATGCACGTTGAATGTGAATAACTATAGGAGCATACACCAAGTCTATCCGTAAGACGCTGATGCATCAGTCCAATGAGTAAAGCAAACTGGTCTGATGTGAACAACCAATGCGTGGGACTGTAACAAACACACAGGATTGTAGGTTACATCTAGGCATTTTTCACAATGTCAAGAAGACGTCCAAATTGCAAAACTTTTGATCCATCAAGACCAGATCCATCAAGACCATCAATTTGATCACTATTTGAAGAACAGCCATTGGGTTTGCTGAGTTACTAGCGAGCAGTAAAAGATGAAAACCGCTGTAGCCCAATACAACAAGCCAAAAGACAAGACAAAACAAGGACAGAATAAAGGCTAAGTCGAATCAAAACAAGATAATGATGACGAGAGACTCTCCAGGCTCAGCACTCTGGAGAGTCTCAGCCAATATGTACAAAATGTGATCATCTTAGAACCTTGTTTTCATACAGATGCACACGACAGTAAATATTGGTTAGGGTCCATAACAACAATGTTGATATTGGTTATTGTATTGGACAAAATGTTCATATTGGTTCATCCCTAATTAAAAGCACCTCTAAAAAGGTTTTCAGTAATTCCTGGGAATATACACAACAGGGTTTCCCACACATAGATCATTGTGTGGCGCTGCGCCACAGAATGAAAACTGAAATTCACAAATTGAATCCACCTCTTTTTTTTTTTTTTTCCCCAAACACGATTCGGACATACTCATAGAGTGAGAGAGGGGGAAATGAACAGGCATGCATACATGTCAAGCCCAACAGTTTCAACTAAACACAAGTCGAGCCCTACCCACTCCAATCAGACGGCCATTCCATCAGAGCCCCTATCGCCACACAATGCTACTTGGTCTGTGGGAAACACTACAATCCCAAATCTTTTATAAACATAGCATGAACGGCACGGTTATAATATAAAAATATCCCCAGTGACTCACTTTTGAAGCTTGAGTTCATTTATTGGCTGTGGCCTTGTCCATGAACTTGTATATACATTGGCCTGACCTTTGACATAGTTATGCATCCTTGTATTGCAAAGCTTTATTTCTGCCTTTATCTTCCTCCTAGACCTGACACCTTTGAATATGACTGTGTAGATCCCCTCTTATTAACTATGCTAATTACTGAAATCCCTATCTGTAGAGACACAACAGTCAGGTTTTCTTTTCTTAAGCCTGTCTGCAGGAGATTAGACCGGCCCTGCCTAAAGACCTGCCAATGATGCAAATCTCACTGATCTAAATCCTGGAGCCATGCTCTACTGCTCCCGCCTCTGTCTCTGCTCTTCTGTTCTATCCCCAGCTCTTTAACAGACAGATGCCATTTCTGTCTGCTTACACTAATGTTCTTGACTGTACGTCAGCTTTAAGCAGCAAGGACATTCAGTAGAAAGCTACAAGTGGCAGATTGTAGGTCGTTATTAGAGCAAAAGGTAAATCTTGCAAACTTTGTCCATGATTATTTAATATTACCCGGATCCTCAGATTTACTAAGAAATATACTACCCTTCTCAGTTTAAAATTTGATTCTTTAGCTCTTTAAATCCAAAGTACAAGCAAATTCATCTGAATGCCTAGATGATCTTAACAGTGTAAATGCAGGCGATTAACCTGCAGTAATACGTCTGTGAGGATGAGTCATTATGCTTTTCTTAAACCAAATGGAAAACCGGCCTCAGGCTTTACCAGATTAACGGTTTCACTCTCCCCGCCATTATTCGTTGTCCAAATCTAAGTAGGCAGTGCCAAGACTGAGGATAGAGAGGAGCTTCTGCCATCAACACTCATTTAGTTTATTAATTAGAGGGGACCGGGCTAGATGGCTTTCTGAATAAGCCCGCTAATGCTTCATGGGGCATGCTACTGCAACATGGCTGGCTGTAAATGGAAATATGCCTGTGTTTCACACTGGTCTGTTTATGCAGAAAATCCACTTCAACTCTGCTTCTTTGCCACCTCTGTTTCCCTTCCTGTGTGTCGCCTCTCTCACAGCTTACTACGCAGTGTTTGTCCATTTGAAGTGTGACGGTCTGTATTTATGAGTTGCAACACGGTAGCAAACCGCCACCTCATTAAACATTCTACTGCAATAAGCATGGTGATGATTTTGATCGTGTCTCTCTTCAGCCTGTGCTTATGCAAGTGGACGCTATAAAGTTGCCCTTTTAATCTCCCAGCGCACGGTCGGCTAACCGGATGGGGAAAATGCACAAGTTCATAACCTGAATGGGAACAAATCAATTACATAGAATTGGTGAACTGGCAATCTGTTAATTTCTTAAACATTTGATAATGTCCCTTAAGGCGCATTCTGGTTAATTAACTCTGTAGTCATTTGTCGTCACTAATTAGGCCCCATCATTTCAAGGGGGCTGGGGGTCTGGTCGTAACAAGTAATGAGGATTTTAACCTTACCAGACATCACGGGATATTATACTAGGGCTGGAACTAACGCTTATTTTGATAATCGATTAATCTGTTGATTATTTTTTCGATTAATCTGATAAAAATTGTTTTTGAATAAATGGACATTGGGTAATGTTGCCATGTGCTGAGAATAAAAGGGAAATGCAAATAATATATATTTGACCAGATATTGCTTGAGTTTTTGTCATGAAGAATTCATCTTAAACTGTCTCTAACTTTTTGGATAAAATAATACAAAAACTTCAAAACGTCATGCTATTCAAATGTGTCTCTCCAACTTAATTTCAGCTAATTATCTTCAAATACATCTACAATTTTCCAGCAGATTTGTGTCCAAAATGTGACAAACTCATTTTTCCTTGACCAATTTGGAAAAAAAAACAAAAACGTAATGGACAGAAATACTCTGTCTGTTTTCGCCAGTTTTGTTGGACAAGTGATGCATTAACTTACTACGAATTTACCGTGAGTCCTCCACTCACGGCTCCAACATGCTTCCTCTTCAGGTGCTAATGTAGCAATGTGGTGCTGCTGTGCCAAGCCAGACCAGCTGTGCACATTTTGCACCTAATGCTCTTCTTTGAAGGCATTTTGACATTTTTTTTCTAGAAATATATTTCTGCACATCAATATTCCGTTTCTTTTGCAGTGTGGTAAGTGAAGATAGCATCTGATGTAAATGTGATAAATATGTACATTTTTAAATGAATCCTTTTAGATTTTAACTCTACCATCAGATTTCATGCAGAGAGCAGTGATCACTCTGAAGCTTTTATGTTTGCTGAAAATAAGTAAATTACTGCAGCAGATTCGTAGCCATTCTTTCCAGAAACTCCAGAAAGTAGTATAAACAGAACCACTAAGCGGTGGAGTATGTTCGTCGCTGCATCTTCTACAGTCATGCTAGTGGCTCTGTGAGGCTGCACTTAAAGTGTAACTGAAGGGTTGTGAATGGGAATGTCCCTTAAACGTAATCAAGTGCCCATTTGCTCAGACCGGCGCAGAGGCAGCAGTGCACGCTGTCTCCACTCCGGTTTTCTTCTCAAGACACATTCCAATTCACGAGCCTTCACTTACAGTTTAAGAATATGGAACCTTAGGAGTACAGACATTTTAGAATGCTTTCGAATGCCTCTGATGTCCAACGTGTCACAAAGCGAAGGAATTTGCAGAGAAGAGCCCAGGCTTATGTCTTATATTTCAAATTTATTGGAGAAAAACCTTAAAAATATGGTTTAACATCCAACAACCTTGGTGGTGCTTGAGGAAATAGAATCAGCAAAGTCATTAGGATCCAGAATCTATGGAACATGAATGTCTGTACAAAATGTCATTGCAATCTGTTCATTCGTGTTCTGCCACTGAGATGTTTCATTTCTAAAGCTATAAATGAACTGTGTGGTTCCACCTGCACTGTTTTTCATGCTTTTTTTCCCCTTAACAATTTTATTCCTGCAAGAGGAATGCTAAAGGAAAAAGCCCAAGACATGCATACTCAGGTTTTAATAGGTGAGCAATGCCCTAAGGTCGTTAGGACAGTTACCAGGAGGATACGAGGAGTGCTGAAATACTCTCAAAGGCCCTTTTGAAACCCCCCTGATTGGATCACTGTAAGCTTCACCTCCTTTTCTTAAAGGAGTGCCATGCAGGTCACATCAATACAGATTTGCAGCATCCTCATGAATATGCCTGCTTACAAATTGGCCTAGCATCAGCGGCAATGAAAGCAACAGATTTTATTCATTTCTCAAGAATAAATCCTGGATTGATGTTTTGAGATTTTCCCCTACTGCGCTACGTCCAGTCTTTGAAAGTTTACATTGCTTTAAAGCAGCTTTTCATCGCACCTGTCAACACTTACAGTATATTCATGATTTTAATGAATTAAAAATATGATGACACCTGGAATTGCTAATTTTTAATTTCTTTTAATGTAATCTAATTTTATTTGCCACAACTAAAGGTCTACAACCCAAATACATTCGGTTTACTATCATAGAAGACTAAAGAAGCGAGGAAATACTGACATTTAAGAGGCGCAACCAAATGCTGAATAATCAAATGAATCGTTGCTAACAATTAGTCATCTTATTTGTGATGATTGTATGTATTCATATTGAATTAATCAAGGATTCAAGGTGAATACCATAAAGTTAAATCCAGCCTGGGCTGGATTATTAAAACCTGAAACCATTAGATGAGGGGTGTCCAACTTCATTTCATCCTGGGCCACACAGAAGGGTGGTTGTAAAACTCTTACATTATTGACACAGCATTTGTAATAATGTAACTATTAATAATGCATAACAATAATGAATAAAAAATAGTTAATGTATCTACTTGTAGCAATGTTATAAATTGTCCCAAGCATTTGTAATAATGTAATAAATAAATAACGCATCATCATAATAATTTATAAAAAATCCTGTTCTGAATAGCACCTTGGTGATTGGGTGATTTCTTCAGCCCATATAAAGCTGGCTTTTCCTGCTGTAGAATTCTTTGCTGTAAGGTTTGCAAACATTCTGCTGAGAATGCAGGGTGCCATTCAATTCGTTGCTTTTGTGTTGCTTTTGTGTTGCTTTTCTCATTTGCTAAGCTTAGCACACTAGTGTTTCCCACAGAATCAAATTCTTTTAGTGGTGTTTTCTGACTTTTAAATAGATTTTTTTGTATGTGCCTGTGTAGAAATGAATGGCAGTTAGCATTTAATTATTAAAAATGCTATAGTAAAACATGGGAAATCATCACAGAGATAATGCAGAGAATCATCGCACAAGAATATGCTGCTAACAATTTTATTGCGATATGGACTTTTAAAGATTCCAATCTATTGAATTCTGTTTTTTTAACAGTAGGGATGTTTATAATTAACAGCTTATCCTTTAACTGATAATAAGGAATTTGACCAATTTAATACTATCAGATAGACAGTTGAATATAATGTGACTACAATGTTCCGTTTTGTTACCTGTTGGCTGTTTTTGATCATCATTAATTAGCTGTGAGCTTTTTTTCCATACACAGCACACTGTGCTGGAGGATTTAATTTGTTCTTTTGGATTGTTAATCTGTGGGAGGGAGAGACGACAGAGGCAGTCGGGAGGAGAACCAGCCTTGGTGCAGCTGGAGGAGGAGAAGACACCTGCACCCTGAATCTCCGCCACTGCCTCCATCTTCTCTTTATTTTTCTGACCCTCTCATCACCGCCCCCTCTCCTCATGACAATCAGGGCAGCCCTACTTAATGGTACGTATCATCTCGCCGGTTAATGGCCGGTTAACGAGGGAGGGCTGTTGGTCGGGAAGGAAATTCTAAATGTGCAGCCCTAATCAAAATGCTGTAGTGAAAGAAGGGGAATTTATATATTTGCATATATTTCTACAAAGGAAAATGAGAAGAAACTCTCCTGTTTCTAAACCTTCGTGGCCATTTGTGCACTTGAATGCACCATAGAATCCCTTTTTTAACGGTCTTTGGCCGGCGCTTTATAAAGTGTATGTATTGCAAAATGTGGACACACAAGCGCTTAGATGTTTAATTGGAGATAGTGTGTAGATGACGTGATGTGACTGCAGGTAATAGCTCAGAGAAGGTTGTTTGGTAGAGACGTGTCTGCTTGGGAGAGAGAGAGAGAGCAGGATGAAGCTCGAAAAATAAAAAATCAATTTATTTTTTATGGCGGGCCATAAATGAATGAATGAATGTATGGGAAACACTGTAAACTTGGCTTTGTGTTTGTGTCAAAGTGTTGCCGTAAATTGTACTCCTTCGGTACCGCCTCATTACAAAGAAGACATACCAGCTTGTCTCCATTAAGTGCAAGTATTTAGCCGCTCTTCTCTCAATTAAATGGCGCAAATTCCACCTTTTCACAAGTTATCGAGGACCTCATAAAACGAGGTGCCAGGCCGCAGTCCTTGAGGTTGACACGCCTGTTAGATTGTACCAGATATGATTCTGTGTGACAAATGAACACTCGCCTTGATTGATAGACAAATAGCCTGCGTTCGGAGATAATGTTCTCTTAGTGTCACTGGCTGCCACCATTTCAATTCACTATCGTTTGGATCCTGTCTGGCTTCAAGAAGAAGAAGAAATAAATGCCTTTTTTGACCTGCGAAGTCATCCTTTTGGTTGTTTTTTTTTTTGAGTGACAGATTGATAAGCAGCGCAGCATTGACTGGCTGCTGTTTATGGGCTTGATCAAAGTTGATTGCCTGCTTTGTAACCTTCCACTGTAAATTACGGTTTATGGCTCTAATAAATTTCCAAGAGAGCCAGAACTATTCTGTCAGATGGTGACTTTTTGACATTGTTCCACTCCGTCGTAGTGATAAAGACAACTGCTTGGAATTAGTGCTAGGATATTGACTTCATAAGTTTAACCCAAGGGCAAACGACAGCGACATGTCTTGAAACGACTTTTGCGGATTGCCAAGATCGGACATTCCTTCACCGCGATGCCACTTCTCACTTCAAGCGTTTTGACATTGTGCAGCGTGTCCTCACGCAGACATGAGACTGCACGCTTTTTTTTTCGCCTCTTCCGAGAAGTCCTGATGTTGCATGGTTCTGCGCGGCATACCATATGGAACAGCCGAACAAGTCTGTTGGGAGCCGCGTTGCCTATACCGAGATTTTGTCCTTCAGTGCCGCTTGTGTATCGGTACAGCTGCAGACAAGGACTTGGCAATCTGATTCAGCTGCTGCCATCGACTACTTCTCCTTTCTGTGTCTTTGTGAGAGGGCACAGCCGCTCTGTGAAGAGAGGGCCCGTCTGCTGATAGAGTTTATTCAGCACATTTCTGTCTTTTAACGATTCCTTTGTTGTTGTTTTTAACTTGTGAATGTCAACACAATTTAGTTTTTAGCGAATGTCTTTGTGAGTCATCATCCTTAGGTCTGTTTAGGTACTTTTCTCTATAAGCTTTTAGTGTTCTGTTAACATTCATCCACCATCATGTTTGTTGCTATTTGTCTGCCTTTCATTCGTATTGTGTCCTGAGATCCCCTCAGCAGAGTTTGAAATTTTAACACCGGTGCCAGGGTTACCTTATTATTTTCAAAAAAACATTGTAGGCACTGAAGAAGAATTTCTGCATTTTTAACATGAGCCCTATTTTACTAATCCTTAATGTCTACACAGGGCCACATTCAGTTTTTAGTCCTATTAATATTTTTTTAAACATTTGTCAGGCTTGTATTGTTATCATAGGGCAGACAGGAGTGTCAATGGCTCACCTGAGTTTCCCGAGAGTCTTGTGAAGGTTGTGGTGCTGCACAAAGCGAGATGTGTTTGGAAAATAAAGGGAGAACATACGTACATGGAGGTGAGTTACTGATAAGCTGGAGATTTTTTTTTTTCATGTGGCCAAAATAAACCTGGAAAAGTCACCAGTCACACCACTCTGTAATTCAAACTTGTTCCATTCCGTAGTTAAACTTTATTTGGGTAAGTTTTTAAATTAAAAAAAGTTCTTATCTTCACCTTCTGTTCTCAACTCAGGCAACAGAGAACAGGAGCTTGAAATGTTTGTGTCTTTTGTTGTGAATGCACTTCATGATAACAATCTGAGCCTGACAAATAAAAAAATAAGGCAGGACAAATACAGTGGGACACCGTGCCCCGACCGCCTCCATTTTAAAGCATGTTGTTGCAAAGTGAGCTGCTGCTTGTTGCTTGTTCAATACCTGACTGAAATGAGAAATTTCTGCTTGAACACTCTGGACACTAAAAGTTAGCAACATAGGGTCCATGTTGAAAAATGAAATCATTAAAAATGATGATTTTAGGAGACATGATAGAGTAGGTCTATATTGTATGAATTTTCAGCGGAAATAATTATTTGCATGTCTTCTATCTATGAACAGTGTTTATCATCCTCTTCAAAAAAGGATTATTTGGAGACTTACATTTTCATTCCAGAGCGCTACAATGATATGATTGAAATCAGGACTGAGGTTTTCGGTTTTAATCAAAAAGCCCTTTGCAAAGAAAGAGTTTGTATCCATCTCTTTTATAGTGTATAGCTGTGACATTTTGTGATCACTCGCTGAATGTCAAGACCCTTGTTAGAAGTCTGCTGAAAGGCAAAAATTCTTTCATGGGATAAGTGCTTCCGCAAAACCACTTCAGCCTCTTTCTACTCTGCTTAATTTAAATTTGGAAAGAGTTTTTTTGCACTGCGCTTTTCACATCGAAAACCATCCAGTTGCAATGGTATAAGACATAATGGAGACGGTGGCAGGCTATTTTTGGAGTGGTGTCACATTAAAACTGCATTTCTGAAATCTGCATTTGGTTGGTCATGGGTATTGTCATCGCAGCTTTGCCTTTAGTCCCTGACCTAAAGATAAAGCCAACGCATTTTTTGTGGGCTTGTTTGGAACCTGCTTCTGGTTCCAACAGTTCTCGATCAGTGCGGCTGATTTGAGCAGAAACTGGAATGAGAAAGGAGACACGGCTTTGCTTTTTGATTCGTCGAGTATGGCGACTGTGTGACGACTTGTTTCACCTCACCCTTTTTTTTCCACTTTGTGGTCTATATTCTTAGTGCTGCTGAGATCCTCTCTCTGTTTTGATTATTTCTATTCTGAATTACAAAATCTATGAGGCCTGTATCTCAAATGTCTATTTTTTGCCTTGTTTCTACTTGTCTCTTATATGCATAGAGAATATTGCTTTTTTATCAGTGGCGCCACTCCCACTCTCTCTTGCCTCTGTGCCCCACTTCTCATTAGGGTGAATCCACGAGAAAGATGTTGAGTGCTTTTGTGTGTATCCGAGTTTGCTGTGAATACTTTATCCCATCTAGGGCCCATGTCAAAGCATAAAACTTTGTTTGTGCCATAGTGTCTCTTTACCAGTGCAGCACAGCATATCCCTTGCGTACCTATCTGGTCTTCTCTGCGTATGTGTATTAAGAATAAGTAGAGCAGTAGTTGGGTAGAGAGACTGGGTAGGGTTGTCTAGAGTGCTGCTGATGATAATTACTGTAGAAAGTAGGTCTCATGGGGCTGCAGGCCAGCTGCTTGCCTGCTGTACTGCTGTCTTCCAGGGCAGGAGTTTGACTTTTCTTCTCCTATCAAGACTTCAGCAGTTTCATGACTTGATTATCAGGAGTGACTGAAAACAAAGGATAACTGTGGTTGTCACTATCTTGAACAGGATTGGGGATGTCTTTCCATATATGAAAATGTCAAAGTTGCAAATTGATCTGTATTATATTTGATAATTGATCGATATTATATTGAGTTGAGCTGTGCAAATATTTGTATTTGATTGTTATTTTGATTTGTGTGTCAAAGGATCTCCCTAACTCATATAATCGAGTTTAATGATTTAGTTAACGTTTTTCTTTACACATTTTCTTAAAGAGACTTGAATGTGCATTACATTCACACAGTGTGTGGGTGAGAGAGAACGAGGTCGGAACAGTTCTCTTATCTGGGAACACCTCGGGTTCCGAGAATCCGACAAGGAGCAGAAGCACACGATAACGTGCAAGATTTGCTATAAGGTATTAACCGCGACTCTTGGCAACACAACAAACGCAATGTTACCAAACAGAAAATTTAAAGCAATGCAGGAACCAGGATTTCTTCTGGATCATTCTCAATATTTAATCATCTGTTCATAGTACCGTTCCCAACATTTGCTAAAAATTTGATGAAAATCCGGCCCAAAGTTTTTAAGTTGTTTTTCTAACAAACCTACAAATGCAGATGAAAACAAAGGTAACAATGAACAGCATTGTCTCTTGTATTAGGATGAACATGAATAAAAAAAGTGTAGGCCTAAATAATTATCATTCATTGATCAAACTATTTAAACAACCTTCTCTAATCAAAGTGAAAACAATAAATACAAATAAAAGGTAACGTTTTCAATGCTCTGGGCCTATTAATGCTGGACATGCTTTAGGTTGTGTGACAAAAATACCATTGCTGCAAAGAATGTGGACACATAATAAATATATAAAATAAATTGAGTTAAGTGTGAGGGTCTAATCTCAGACAAGACCACTACCACAGTCTATGGTACAAGTCTTAGAAATAAAAAGATCTAATCTTATGGTAATTTCTCAGGCTATAAAATAGATTGGACCAAAAGGGAAGCCATATGTTTAAATCACATTACTGATCTCAGACCAGCTCCTTTTATCCATAAAGCAGAGGGATAAAATAATCTTTGTTACATTCTATAAAGAAAGACTAATATGGTGGTCTTCCCTGCCTTTACCCTTATGGGGCAGAGATGAAACGCTCAAGATGAACATTTTCCCAAGATAACTTTTTTTTTCTTTTTCTCCTCTTCCTTTGTATATTCCAAAACCTTGGTTTGATAAGACAAACAGCGTGTCCTCTCTTTTCTGTGTTAGAACAAGAATCCTAGACTTCATCAGAAAAAAAAAAACTATAAGGAAATAGAGGGGGGTCTCGGCATCACAGATGTATATCTGTATTAATTTGCATTTAATGGCAGATATACTCTTATTTTGGTGGGAAGAGGATAGAAACAGGGATTGGCTGGTTGAGTGCATTGTAAAGGACAAGAACACACCGACTTCATTATCATCACTGTGGTATCATCCTATTCCACCTACAAAGCTGGATAATGGTATTATTAAGTTCTTGTATGATATTATTAAAACGGTTCATTAAAAAAAATGGCATTACAAGAACTGCATTAACATCCTGTCCAATATGGCACAATAAGCCTTTAAAGCTGCAGGGAATCTGCTGTCAAACTGTGTATGTAGCAACACAATATTACAGAAATGTCAAATTGTAGAGAATGAGGAGATATTTTTCCTTATGAGGAGCTTAGAAGAAAGGAGATATAACTTGAACACCAACACCTCCTACATTATGCCCAATTAATTGAGTTTTTGAAAACTTATCAATGACAACTTTAATTAAAATTATGAGCTGGATAAACAATTTAGCATCAGACAGAGGTGCTGTTAATACTGTGTAGGATGTTGATTCACTTCTTGAATATCAACATTCAGACTCGACCCTAATGGGAAGAAGATTTAGGGGTTTCGCTCACTTCTGCAGAGCGGGAAAGAATCTGGACGCACCCTGCAGTCAGTCAGATTCAGAGTTATATATTTGAAAATCCTTCACAGAGCATATGTAACTCCCTCCAGAAAAAAAAAAAAGACCCAAGCTTCTCTGATCTCTGCTGGCATGGTTGTGGACAAATGGGATCTTTGATTCATATGCTGTGGCACTGCCTTGCAGTCAAGTCCTTTTGTACAGAAGTGTGTCATTCGATTTCACTAACAATGAATATAAATCTCACTTCATCTTTTTTTTAGGGATAATTTCAGTCAACAATACCAGCACATGTCAAAACCAGCAGTCGTCTCTGTTGAGAACTGACACTGACACTTTATTTTTCTGACTGTTGAGCTCCTGCAAGACTCCTGACCCGGAAAGCCTGTTGAGTTGCTATGACAACTGGCAACGGCGTGTTGTCATTTCAGCCATATATTCAAGTAGAGCAAGCTAAATTTGTATTTGTAATACACTCATTTTGGTATTATTACTCATTTATTATCTCTCGGTATATCCAAATACATGAAAAGTATGAACATACTTTGAATGTCACCTTTATTTTAATGTGATGAAGCATTATCAAATATGCATAACAGATAAACAATGGTGTGATTAATCTCATGGCACCTTTGGTCCATTCCTCACAACACCCCAGGGCGATGTGGCACCCACTTAGGGAACCACTGGTGTGCGTGAATGTATGTCTGACACAAAGTGCCCCAGGTTTCATCCATTCTCTGCAGTTTTGCCCAAGGTAAGTGTCAGAGCCTGGGGGGGGGGGACCTCCAGCCCCATTTGACTAGACTTCTCCAGTAAGTAGCAGCTATTATAATGGGCATGTCTGCTTAGCTCTTTCCAACATCCATCCAACAACATTTCAATGAAATGAAATATGTATTTGTGTGAAATTCCATGTTGGCACATTTGGGACGGGTAACGACCGATTGACAATTGCCTCTTCAGGTGATGACAGTGGCTTTCAGATCATATTGTCACTCACTGGTTCCATGTTTTTGAGTCAGTGTGTTGTAGCAGTGCACCTATTTTAAAGACACAATAGATGCTTTGCATATTCTCCATTTTACTTAGTATATTATTATACTATATTGGCAAACATGCTTTCCCTTCTCGACTTCTTGATAATTTAATGTCAGAACACATCAGCATTTATGAGCATTGTCATACGTAATTGTTAATGGAAGAGAATTTAAAAATGCTGCTAATTTTGAACTTCACTAATTTACTTGGGTCAAAGCCAAAAGGAACAATGATGATTCATTACTGATAGATTGTCTAAAAATAAAGTTCCTTTCATAAGCTTCTCATGCAAAAGGTTGGACCAGTGGAGTTGAAACCAGTGTTTCCATACCGAACTTGGAGTCCACACATTTCCAACAGGTTTGACATGAAGACCGTAGTGTGTGATATACTTAAGATGAGTCCACAGACAGATGCTCGGAGGTTGTCTGAGAGGCTCATAGTTGTCCTGTGATGTGTCATCTGATCGCAATGCAAGCTTTACGATATTTTGATGTTTTCTGGGTCCCCGGATTCAAAATCTAATCTTTGACCTGTCAGTTAATATGGTCCTGTGTGATCTGGTGATACTTCCTGTTGAAAAGATGTGTAACCAGGTCCTCCGACAAGCTTTCATCTGCCATTTTCTTTG
Organism: Lepturacanthus savala; assembly: GCA_030544235.1. Taxonomy (NCBI): domain Eukaryota; kingdom Metazoa; phylum Chordata; class Actinopteri; order Scombriformes; family Trichiuridae; genus Lepturacanthus; species Lepturacanthus savala. The sequence goes on from CM060463.1 coordinate 10,846,090, forward strand.
GTCAAATATAGACTGAAGCACACAGACAGATGGAGAGATGCACCCAAGCTGATACTGCCATGGCAAACTGTTTGAACGGCAAGCGAAATGAATGTTTTAGCGGAAGAGGAAGAGGTCTGCCCCCCCTACACGTGTCTGACAGCAGTCACAGGAGTCCATGAAACTGAGAAAACATGTTCTGTATCTTGGCTTGTTAAGGCTGTGTAGCGGATATGTATGACTGACAGGTAGAAAAAGGGTGAATCCTTAAGGTCATGTATCCAAACATACAAAGGATCATTTTGCCAAACTCTGCTAAACAGAAAAGATACAGACATATCCATTAAAGGTGGGCAACAATTTAAATACTTGAATATTCGTTAAACCATAAATAATCAAATAATGTTTCATGTCTGTAAAAAAAAAAAAAAAAATCCTTTGTTTTATTTGTTGTTTTTTTTAAATAAATTAGAATCTGTGTTTATTTAGAACCAGTGTTTATATATCATAAAATATCCAATGAATGATTTTGCATCAAATGCCCAATCCTTAATATCCATATCATCTAAATCCTTAATTCTTTTGCAGTTGTTCCATTCTGGTGATTTATGATTCATTCATTCATATTGCTATTCATACAATCCTGCAGTGTATTTCTTGCTCTGCCATTGAACCCCTCTAGTTTCCTGAGGGGATTACATCATCAGCATTGGCTGTTATAGAATTCTAGAGAGATAGATGAAATCCTATCACCTCATGTACACATACAGTATAAACTGCAGTAACTGCAACAATATGAAGAGTATGCTCTGCAAAGGAAACACACACAGGCCCTGCATTATACAAGAGATATACAACGAGTTACACGAGAGGTGGCCAACATGGATCAACATGTTCAGTTTTCTGAGAAAATAACCCATTTTGGCCCAAATGAAATCTCCTGACACATTCTCAGGAGTGCTGAAATCCAGGAAGCATGCTTATACAGTGTCTGTGGCGCAGAGAGAGGTGGTTTTGGCATGAATTGTGAATTATTGTGAGTTTTATTTTTTAGATGAGGTCCATTGACGATTGTACTTAGTACTTGATTAAATCGGTTCGGTTTGGCTTCCCTATTGGGGTGGCCGTGTCGAGCTCATTAGCCTTTAATCACTAATAACCATTAAGGTTTAGTCAATGGTTCCATTTCACGTCCTCCATCTCTTTTTACGGATGAGCGAACCAATACACACTCGCACTACCCAATCCTCTCCCACTCCGTATTTATAAAGAGTACACTTGTTTGACCAGCTTCATCTTTGTTGCTCTTGAATTCCTCTTCATTATTGATTCATTTCCTCTACAGTGGTTTTAGACCAGGATTAGCATGTGCACGCATTGTTTTAGTTCCTAAGTACAACATGAAATCCCAGACACAAGTGAAGAATGACACATTGTGATCTCGTATTGGAGGACAACCCTTCAGGGCGTCTGGAGGTTTTGATATTGATTGCTTCTACTCTTGTTGAATGTTAGAAGTCAAATCCGCTGCCGTGAAATGTGTTGATTCTTGATATTGGGTTTCATAGAGACTCTCAATAATACACTGAAAGAGTAAGAGCTTATTAATGAGGTTTATTGTTGTCTTATGATTTTCCTGTTCCGAGTTTTTTACCCACTACCTTTATCACCTTTTATACATTAATTATATCTTTCTCATTATTAATGACTTGGTTACTTTAAAATTCTGATGTTTCCAAAATCGTATGGGGCTACTTTGTCGAACTACTGTTTTTACCGGTTTCAAATGACCCTTCTCTTCATATATATCAGTGTCTTGCAATATTTGGTAATTTCTGTTGGATGTCCATGTTGTATCTGGCTCTTTCAGCGAAACAATGCCAGTTTTCTTGACTGTCAGGCGGCGTAGAGAAGACCCAGATTCAATTTCAAGGTGTTGTGCACAGCTTGATGCTATTTCTGTATTTTAGGATGTGTGTTTGTCCCCACGGAAAATGTATTTTTCCCACTGTCAAGCGTGGACTCAGACCTCTGCAGCTGGATACTTCTTTTAAAACCCCAACAAATGTGATTGTTGTTAAGAACAGAATATTGACCATACAGACTTAGGCACAGTTGGCATGATGGAGCTTTTGATTCTAGTATATTTGAGCCATATTAAAAAATGTAATACTAACTATATTCCAGTTTTATACTGTAATAATTATATATTGGGGCATATTCCTTTATCTAATGACTTACTCTACAATAACATCCTAAGAGTATCGCATCTGCTTCATAATGTGCCTTATGTCAGTATCCTTAAATAGCTAATAGTTTTGTATATTCCTAACAGATGTAACCGCTTGGGTCAGTTTAACATAGTCAGCAACATAATGCAGTGCGGTCCTGGTGTTATGTTATTTTCATCTCTGCTGGATTAAGAAATACATGATGAACCATAATTTACTTTCCACTTCTTGTTTTCCTTTACTGTAATGGCCTTTCTCTCCTTAATGACTCCCTGAAGATATTTCCTGACACACATGCTTGTAAGCACAATCACACACACCCCTGTTCAAAGGAGTGTGTGCCGGCGCATGGGGAATCTTACTCTTAGCACGGCGTCTGTCCCTTCATCACATTAAAAAGCCAATTTCTTTTTAATAGCAGCAACAGCTGGAGCTGATCAGGCCCGTGTCAACGGATGGTGCAAAACCCCTCCAGAGCCGTCCTGCAGCTTAGCCCCGACTGCTGCTTCTTTACAGGGAAATGAAGATAGGGAAGAGAAGGAGGAGTGTAGCCTGTGCACTCAAAGGCAGGTTTTAGACCTGTTCTTGGTGTTGTGAATGTAAAGCAGCTCAGCAGACAGCGCGTCGTGCATTGTGTGGCCCTTGAGATGGGTTCACTTACAGGTCGCATTCTTAATCACTTTGTCTACATCCTCCTCTTTCTCCCCCTTCAGTCCACCTGGGTGAGCCCTCGGAGATGGCTGAATCTACAAGAGTACCAGAGCAAAAAGCTGATGCAAGAGAGTGGCGTGGCGGTCCAACGCTTCTATGTGGCTGACACGGCTTCTGAGGCCCTTGAGGCTGCAAAGAGACTCAGTGAGTAGAGGACATGCATACACACTCACACAGACATAGTTCACCTACAGTTTATGCCCTCTACTACAGGGACAGGAGGATGATTCCTTATAGGAGTAATGTAACAGACGTGCTGAAATGGGGTTTCTTGCAGAGATTTATAGTTAAGGCAGCTACCTTTTACAACAAATGCCCACCACCTCGCCTACATACCTCCAAAAAAAAAAAAAATCTGCATCCCAGGATGCATAGTATAACTTCTCTCAAAAATCACACGCTAAGGTGTTAGCTGGTTTATCTGCTACTTTATTCCTCATGCTAACACAGGCTACTGTAGCCGTAGCCAACATAAAAACAAGCCTAGTAAGAAAAGCTCACGTGTGCATCTTTTCTTCTTTCAGAGGAAAACCACTTCACACGTGAGCTGCATCATCTTACATTCTCAGACCCTCAGAAAATCCCAGCACTGTCACCTAACAGAACTGAATCTGGGCCTAAACCAATGTATTTATAATCAATGTTTAACAACATTGTTATTGTTGTTAACCACCCCCCGCCCCGTTACCCATCTTGCCTATAATAAATTTGATGCGCACCCTTAACCCTAGAAAACACGCACCTATTAAGTTGCCTTCGTCAGCTTAGCTAAATATGTGCTTTTTGCGAATAACATTGGACTGTGGGTCGCTCATCAGGATGTGGAGGTGGTCAACTCACAGCTTTGGCATCCCTCCTCCTGCCGACTCTGCTGCCTTGCTCGTCGAGGTTTTTCCAAGGTAAGCACTGGAAAAGGTGGAGAGGATGGACAACGGCTGTGATTAACATATGGATATGCTGAGGATGCTAACCATCCTCAGCAGGGAGCAGCCTTTTTTTCCCCCCCTGTTTGTTTTTATTTACCAATGAGGTTGAGAGGAGTGTCAGGTGCACCGGGAGGAGCTTCTGCTATGGGTCACTGGGATCCTGAAGGAGATCCTGCTGCCCGGGTCTCTTCCCTCCTCCAATCATGCACATAATATTGTCGCTATGCACTCACAGCGTCATTAAATGTGACACATATTTATTGATTGACTGATCCTAATTAAGAGAAATATTTATTTTGAGATACTACATTCATTGAGAATTTTGAAATTGGAAAGTGTTTAATGTATATCATTTATAAGTTCTGAAAAAGCTTTAAATACCCTTTGGTACTTCAGATGGTTTCAGTACTTGATGCAAAGGCAAACACACAAAATATGAATTCATTTTTTGAGTTCATGAATTCCTGCAGTGATGTACTGCAGAGAGATGATGAAAGAGGCTATATGTAAAAATTGTGAAGCAATTTATCTTTTTTTTATTGCCAATGAGTGAATGGGTTGTAACTTACCTATCTAGTTATTTATAGTTTAACTCAGCTTAAAGTTAACTTTAGTAACGTAAGTAAAGACATCACCAGCAATGTCACATTTAGAACCTTTAAATATCCTGACAGAACCAGTTGGGATCAAATGGTTTTAAAATTCTCTTTTCTTATATAAATCATTTTCCTTACTTACACACACACACACACACACACACACACACACACACACACACACACACACACACACACACACACACACACACACTCCGGGTTCATACAGTGAAATTGTTAAGGAGTAAAGGAGCTGTCGTTCTGGTAAATCCTGAGCTCCATCATTGCGTTCTTTAAAATAAAAAATGTATTCCAGAAGCTAAAAGTTTAATTCTGTTTCCCCAGGAGAGTTTCCTCTGTCCTGTCAAGTGTATAACTACAGTTTTTATTTTTGCTGTTTGAACTGAAAGCAGCCTCTCTAATCCTTAAAGTTTGGTTCAGTTTTTGGTCACATAATACACTTCCTTTTTATCAGCATCTGTTATATCTTCAGTCAAAAGTAGGACTCTGCTTCCTGTATAAGAACCTCCATTATGAGGCGATGTAATATACATGCATGCAAGCAAGAGTGTCCTTGATCGCCTTAATCCTCGAATGGCCCTCATTAGGTTTGTCACAAATGCCCCTTATTCAGCACTTTACTGCGACTTACACATGTCTGTAAATTGGCCATGATTACACACTCGTCTTGAAATACTTTTACTTACATTTCTCTACAAAACCCTTCTTGGTCTGACTCGTCCTTATTTGCTACCCTTGTTAAAATTTCATCTCTGCGATATAAGGTCAGAGCTGCTTGCCATATTTCACTAGTTGCTCCCTGTATCAATCCTTTTTTTTGGCAATTGTCCTTCCAACTAACTGCTCCTTAGACATTAAAATGGGTTTCAAAAGACTTTGAATTCTGATAAATGCCCCCCCCCCCCCCCCCCCCCCCCCAACTTCATTGCAGATCTGTGTACACATACCCAGCCTTTTAACCTTTTTAACTGACATTTAAACCTGTCTGTCCTACTTTATGACCTACATTTCTTGTTGTATTATTTAGTTGTTTGTTGTGTGTTTTAATTATTTCCGCCTGCCTCTATGTCGTATGTATAATGTGCTCATTTGTGTCATTTTTTTTGGTCTCTTTGTCATTTCAAGAGGTCCTTTTTTTCTTCTTGCCAGGCTGTCATTGTGAATAAGTCAGGTCTTAATTGGCCTGCCTGGTTAAATAAAGTTTCAATAAAATAAAAGAAAAAAAATAATTAAATCATTAAAGAAAAGACTTGTACCTAAATTGACACACAATGAATACATTTCCTTGAAAGCTCACATTGTTCTACTGTGACTGCACTGTATTAGAGGTGCAGCATCCCTACTTCTATTGGCTTTACCTTAAATGTACTGTTTTTAATGGTGTAATGGGCAAGTTTTGAGATGAAGCATATTCTAAAATAAGTATTACTGCAGCTAATTTTGTCAGATGCCTAGTAGCATAAGTCTAATTTTAAACTATTTTGAAAATTACATACATATTATGATATAGTTATTCTGTAAATATTTTTTTTAAATAACCTATTTCATCACCTTATTTTCTTCTTTTATTTGGAACTTCCATACAAACACATAACTGTCGCACATGAGACAACACTTCAGTTAAAGACAAGACTCAAAACAGTACATACAAGCATCTCCAACACTCATCTTGCCCAGTTCCTTTTTGTATTATGGAGTATACCAAAAGAAAAAAAAGACTTGACAGGATTTTTTTTTATCTATAAATAATAATCACGCTGCTCCTCTGGTTGAGAAGGTTACTCAAATAACCTAATCTTTGAAAATCATGTGGGTTATATGTAGGTGGAATGGAAGAAGATGTCATCTTTGGCAGATCTCCTTCTGAAAGTGAAGTTGGACCCTTATATACCCTAAAATAGACTCTTCCCACTGGTGGCTCTGTATTATTTTGGTGTGACTGGTGAGTCTTCCAATTTAGTTTGGTCACATGAAAGAATCCGTCTCTGTCTCCAGCACAGTCCTGTTTATCAGAAAAGGTGAATCCTCAGACATTGTGACGCAGCTTTGTGAATCGTCCGTATCTGAGGCATCATCCCAACTTTCTGCAACAACACAACTCTCCAGTCTGCCATATGGTAACAATATGAGCCTGGCAGAGGAAACAAATAATGGTTATAGAGGACAAATACAGCGGGACACCGATGACCTGCTCGCCTCCATTACAGCAACCTTGAAGTGTGATGCTGGTTCTTGTTCAATATTGGACCAAATTTAGAACTTTGTGCTCAGGTCACTCCAATAGAGATTGAAAGTTAATAAAAATAGGTTCAAAATGGACAAAAAAACCAATGGACATTTCTTATTTTGAACGGTAGTGTATGCCTGTGACCACAACATAGCCTCACCCAAGTTTCCTCATGTCAGATTGATTTACACCTTAAGTGTAGATAATGAGTCAATTGTAAATTGTGATTTGGTTTTGATTACAGCGTAATTGTACTTCTGTACACTGTGCAACATTAACAGTCCTATTTGTGCTGCATGGCTGCTTGGCTCTGCCAGAGGAGGTGCAAATGGCTGTGGTTAATCAGGGTTGAAGTTTTATCAAGTTTAATCGTGTCTTTATGTTGTTTGCGTATGTGTGGAAGCCTGTGTTTTTTAAGCTTAGTGGTTGTGCCGCCTCTGTTTTTCATCACAGCACTCAACCGCACTAATTTGTTTCACAACCGCTCGTGTTCAGTTTCCCATTCTTAGCAGCGTTTATTTTTTTTTCCCTTTTTTCGTTTTTGCTTTTGTATTGTGTTATTTCTTTTTTTTAATTTTCAATCCTTGCGTTACAATTTGGACTATTGCCCCCTTCCACACCCGCGCAAAGCCATGCAGGGAGGTGGCTGAAACTCACATTTTATTCTTGTACCACAGATCCTCACAAATACATTATACTCGCATGAACAAAGATGGTTTAACATACATTTGTATGCACCCACACATGGTTTTCGCCTTCTCATCCCCTACCTCCTTTTGTTCTACTTTCTTCCCACACACAAAACTGCCCAACACACACTATATATTTCCACACTCTGCTTTATATTTTATTCAGTGTCCTCTCCAACTACATCAACGGCTTTCTGATAGTGATCCAAGTTGGTTGTCAGCCAGTGCGGTGCCACTCTTAGCGCTGCCTTTGGGCTCCAGCGCCTGGGGCACTGCTTTCAGGGGCCTTGATTACGATGCAGACAAAGATAAAGTGAAGAGGAGGAAGAGGATATATATTTTCATGACAGTACCTATATCGCTTGTTAGGGGCAGAAATGGAGAGCCTGAAAACTCAGGATGAAGTAGTTAGAAGGCAATAGAGTCCTTAATAAAACCCCAGACTAGACATGAGGGTTTGATTTACGCAGAACTCAGGATTTCAGACCGTAACAAGCCAGAGAGGATTTGTCCATAGTTATGACATAACTATGAGACTCTGTTGAAGTTTGCCCTGGCAACATGACAGAAAAATTGCCATGCTAAAGGTTGTGTTTTGGTGTTGTATGGCATTTCTGTTGAACAGCAAGATTTTTGCACAGGGAAAGGAAATTTCTGAAAATGATTTAGCCTAATATTGCAGATTGTTGTCTGCAGCAGTTGGTAATTGTAAGTCTGTGAAAATATTTTTAGTATTTTTAGTATTTTCTTCAGTCAGCATCTGAAGCTCAGTAGCAGGGAACTTTATTTTTGCACTCCGTTATTTTCCAGAAATAGACAAGATATGTGTTAGATATCCCAGCATCAGCTCTTAATTTACAGCGCTGAACTGAAATGAACTCTTCCGTGTATGTCACCATTTACACCATGAGTGGAAGTGAATTATCTAAATAGAAAACATGCGTTTTGACAGTAATTCAATGAAATCAGCCCCTTTGTTCCACTGCACATTTCAGCTGGCCGGAGCTGCTTAATCTCCTTATCTTCATTTAGTGTGTGTGTGAGCATGTGGGGTCATGCATGTTTGGTTACGCTTGTGATGGTCTGAGGAAGAAGGACAGAAAGAGATCTATAGTATCTGCTCAAAACCTGCATGCCTGTTTCACTTTCTGCAACGTGTGACTATCGCTGGCTCGCTATTAAACCATGCAAGCGAGCGCCTACCGCCGCTTCAGCTCTTCAAATACGCACAGTGTCTCTTCATGCTCTTACATGAGTGTGTTCAGCTCACTCGTGGGCCATGGCGGATCATGCATGAGTGTGAAAGAGAGTGAGAGGAAAAGAGAGATCAGTAACCTCTTTAGTTAAGATCTTTTGAGCTGAAATGCAAACTGAAGCTGCCAAGTCCCACTCAGTCCCTCAGGGTTAGCGGGAGGCAGGGTGTGACGCCAGCCCTCTGATTCTGCTAGGAGTCCTTGGGTCCTTGCGTACACAATAGAATAAATCACTAAAGCGTGGAAGCGCAGATGAAGATGAATGACATGCGTAGGGTAAACTCACCCATATGAGCACGCAAACAAACAGGAACTCAAACACGCGCACACGTGTACGCATGCACACACGCACGCCAACCGGTGTTCTCTTCTCTGCTACACTCACTTAACCATGAAGTGGTTAAGCTGACAGTTCAATTGCAGCTGTGCTGTAGTGAAACTCCTCTTACTCCTCATGTACTGTAGAGTGGCCTAGCTCTCCTAAAGTGGACACAGATTGATTTGTTCAATTACTGCTGAGGGTAAATAGTTTAAAATCGTTCTCCTTTACTATCAAAACATAACCCCACCCCCCTCAAAAAAAAAAAAAATCAGACATGGATCATTGATTTCCCTTTTAACTTGAATGACAACTCTAGGGGAGAGTTAACATTGTAGCAGATGGGTGACTCGCAACCAGCTAATGGCTCATGGAAAATACGTTTTGATTCCTGTGGCCTCATACTGTGCGATCCATGCAGGGAGTTATCAGAAAGTCCAAACTTTTTTATAATATGTGCTCCGCTGGGACACGGAGTGAATGACACAGTACCGCCTGCTGTCTGTCCAAAACTAATGACCCACATCCACCGTTCAATATGCATGCATGACAACACAAGCAGGCAATGGTAGTTTTTGAAAAATAAACTTTTCCACAGTGAAGTGGCGCATTGATATGTAAACGATGAGATAAGATTTATGTTAAGGTTTGAGAGGTTAAAGATTCCTGTACTTTTATTTACCATGTTGGCACATTTGCATGTAAATGTATTTCTCTCACTGAATTTAAGGCAGTAAGGTATAGATTCATCTTCTTTGGGTATAAAGCAATCACTGCAATTGTTGATGGTAAATGATGTATATACATGGTTCAGGAGAAGATCGTCTGCCTGGCTGAATGAATGATTGATGTGTCTCTGGCATGTTGCAGTTGAATTTCAGCAAAACTTTTATTTTGAAACTTTCTGAAATATTACCCAAGAGAGGTAAAAAAAAAAAATAGGACAGGAAAAATGGGATAGTAACTCACACTCAGTCCATTAAAAATGTACAATATATGACCATTAAGAACACCATCAGTGCTATTCACTATTACACATACACTATTCCACTGATCTACAGGTGGCAGTAATGCACTTTAAGAAATACTGTAAGCAAATGAGGTTACTGCTACCAAATAGACATGGATGTGAGCAGGTTTCAAACTACAGTTAATGCCCTATTAGTAATAGTTGCAATACTTATTGTACAAAATAAAGTGGAAAAAGTTGTGAAAAGTGTTAAAGAGTTTATAGTAGAAGTCAAGAAAATACAACCCCTCACCAATCTCAATGCCTAAAATATGTTAAGCCTAAGGTTAATGGTTGCCCCAGATATGTTTTAGGGTGCAAAGATACTAAGATGTAAGATGCTAATTAATTAATTTACATTAAAAAACATCTATTACCTGGCTAGACATTATTTAAATCATCTCCTCTCCAGAATCTAAATTCAGAAATTCACACTTGTATTATTTGGATACAGGATCTTTGATGATTCCAAACTAGTTGTCACACTTTGACACATGCCTTAACTGAAATTTTAGGTCAGTGCAGAGTAACGTCCTTGGACTCTAAACAACTAATTAACCTTGTTTAATATGGCTCGTCTTATTACTCGGGTGCATACTTTCCTTGCGGTGTGCAAGCTGTAATACTGGAAAATCACTTGAGATCACCTTAGGCATCACTAGTAGCACTATTAAAACCTCATGTTTGGAAAAACTACTTGGACGTGTGCAAATTGAAAGAGGATATCATTTTTGGAAGATCCCCTTTTAAAAAATTAAAATATTAGGGACAGTTATTGATCATGTTCATCACTGGTGAATGTAAGAACTATCTGCCCCTAACAATGATATGATTATGTATGCATGTACACATACATGCATGTACATACGTGGGCAGTTTATAAAGTATATGTATGCAGGTTTTTCACAAAAGTCTGGATGCTATCTAGCAGTTTTGAGATATTGGAGCAGTAATAAATATAGATTTTGTTTGCCTTCGAAGCAGATATGCAGGGTCATACCCATGCTCACAAATTCTCACACACATACACATACCTGTGCACTGCTACAGCCGAAGAGAATGTGATTATGCAGTCCACTTTCTATGTCGCCATCCGTTTGACAGATGCATCTGTTGAGTAAATCTTGATGGATTTTCAGTCTGAATTCCAAATCAAAACCACATTTTGCCTCCCCTTCCTCGCTGTGAGAGCCCCTCGTGTCTGTCATGCCTCGCGCCTCCCCCAGCAATCCCTCATTGACAAAACGGCAACGGAAAGAAAACATTGCTGTGGATCTTTATCTTCGCCGCATGGTGCGCTCGTATGATGAATGGGCGCAACATACACTTGTGTATATATACACCTCATATCAGATGGGCTAGGAATATGTTGTCCCTTTTTACCGTTGTTATCTTCCTGACTTCCCTTTGACAAATTGTGTTGTGACCGCATTTTCTGTACCGTGTTTTTGTTGCTTTTTCGGTCCTGTACTCAGTTTTCCTAATTTCTCTCACACCTCATTCACCTCAGTCTACCCCCGCTGCTGTTTTTCCACTCTGCTAGAATGACAATTAACAGAGGTAAGCATAATTTTAATTTATTTTACTTGGCTATGAATATTCAGTGTAAACAGAGCAGTTGTTTATATGTGTGGTTGTCAAATCTCATGTGTGCTTATTAGAGGGATAGTTAGTTTGATATGTTGTCTTACAGAATAATCTCGAGCTACCTTGACATTAGCCAACTCTTTGAGGTGTGTGTGTTTGTGTGTGTATATACATACAGGCATTTGTATTTGGCTTTGCTCGTCCTTTTTTTTTTTTTTTGATGGTGTGAGGGAGAAAGAGATCTAAAGGATCTGCTCAGAACTTCTCTAACAGTCCGCAATGCATCGCTGAATTAAGTCAACATGCTTGAAAACATTCCAAAATTTAGTTGGCTGGGGTGTTGTTACATCTAACGTACCTTTTATACCATGCTATGTATGGGCTTTATCTTTTCCAGGAACAGAGAATCTCTTCTTTCCGTTTCTGGAAATCTTCTGTAAAAGTCAAGTCAACGAGGCTCAAACTGTGTATCAGATGGTGTTTAAATAAAAGCAGCTCGGGGCCAAGGCCACAGTTGTTATGTGTATTCTAAAGTGATTGTTTTTAATCTGCTCATTTAGACGTCTGCTCTCTGTTGCAGCTTTGACCCCCTCTGATCTGCAAATTGAGACAATTCTCATTGTAAACCAGGAGAAAGTGTCTTTCCACACACTGTTGCCTTAAAGTATATTATGGTGTTACTGCTTTTAGACACCGCTGTGGAATCAGATCAGGGAACATTCCAGGTGTTTATGGCAGGAGAATCTATAAGAACCATTCAAACTAATATTATCTTTCTGGTAAAAGGCAATTCAGAGCGAAAGTAATTTGTGCGCAATATCTTTTCTGTTGTTAATTATCTAATGCTCTTCTGAATGCTTTTAAAGCAGGTTTTTACTGTCTATTAAATGTCAGTTAAATGTCAGTTGAAGCACTTTGAGCTGCAATTCTGTATGAATGGTACTTTACTAGAAAAAAAAATATTATTATTGTTATTATAGTGCATGTTTGATGACAGAACAAATCAAAACCACATTTGATCTGGACACAAATAATGCATTTCTGCTTACTTTGTCATCCAGCTTGAAGTCAAAAGCTGCTTAGTGTACCATGTCTGTTAAAAGGAAAGGGTGAGGAAATTGCAACAATGTGCAAGATAATGCCTGGTTAATGGCTAATGGGCGAGATAATTTGATCTCCCCTTTCATAGAATCCAGTAGTGTCGGTTTCTGAGTGTGCACTGAGGTGAAGAACTAATCTCCATCCTCTGCTGGACGGACTCCCGGATCTATCCACTGTGTTTTTCTAACGCCAACAATGCAGAGAGACATGGAATATACCAGACGCAGAGCCAGTCTTACAGAGCTGTGTAGTGATAAGACATTGACTAGAAAATGATTGGCCAATTACAGTTCCATTTTTTTACCAAGCCATTTTTACTGGTTGTCCCTACAAAATAGATGTGGAATTTAACACTGGCTCCTAAACTTTATTATTTTTTTTAAATATCATCTGTTCATACACCTCAAAACAGTTGGGGTTTACTTTCAGTAACTTCACCAGAAGTGTCTTTCGGGGTTTCAGAGCAGAGAACATTGCTGATTTTTAAACCTAGGCTGCATCTGAAACTTCCCGCCTATGTAGTGGGCAAAAATGAGGAAATCCACTCTATAGGACATCCAAATAACTTGGTAGGCTTTCAACAGGAAGGCAAACGGTACCCGGATGGTTTTCTACATCCAGTCAAACTTTGCAGTGTGCAAGCAAACCACACTACGCTATCAAAGAAGTCACCAGGAGGTAAGATGGGGTTGCTGTAATATGTCAGAACTGTGCCTTCTGCTGGTTAACTTCCTATATAGAAGCTACGACTCTGGCGTTGCAACAGTAGCTACTGGTTAGTAGTCAGTGCTACTAAGGTTTGGATGCAGCCCTCGTTTTATGTACTTGATCTGCATCTTTCAATTATTGAAATTCTAGGTGGTTAATATGACATGTTTCTGGTGGAGGTGACCCATTGAATGCTTATGTAGTAGGAGTGTGACATCATATATAAGATATGGCATTAAACACTATCTCACGCCTCCTCGTATTTGCTGTTTATATCGATGTTTCCAGTTTCTCTGGCAGTGTGCAGAGAAGCATTTACACCTCTGACTGTGCCTGGCACTGGTGTGCGAGATCATATCCTAGAGAATACCATATGCTTCTCCACCAACCCAACACGCTGCCTCGTCTGAACCATCTGTCGCAGAAATGCTCCTTCCCACCATGGACACCACCACAAGTTGTCTGAGGGCTTCCTCGTGCATGTGTGACGTTTCCATCTCACCCGAATCCTCCCTCATAGTCCTCTCCACCCTTCTCAGAATGGCCTGAGTTTCACTCACTTTATTTTCCTTACACCTTCCTTTATTTTAATTTCCTGTCTCCATATTAGGATTAGGAGGATTGAGACATGTTTATTTATTCATTCAAAATGGAAGAAAGTTCACAAGCCACATGCAAAGATCTAAAGACTTTTATGGAAGCATTTTGGCTTTAACACCATTGATCAAAAAAACCTAGATAAGCGTAGTGCTGCTTGCTGTTTTAAAAAGTTTAACTGCCATATATTAACATAGCCACAACAATAAATGTCAAAATCACTTTTAGCTGGAGAATTAAAAGGAACAGCAGATGCGAAAGACAATTACAACATTACATTTACATTTACAACATATTAAAACAACACGGTGGTGCAGGTTAGCCACCGGTTAGCGCTGTTGCCTCACAGCAAGAAGGTCGCAGGTTCAAGACCTCCTTGGTCCTGGGTCCTGGGACCTTTCTGTGTGGAGTTTGCATGAGTTTGCAATATGACTGACTGACATATTAAAACATTATTACATGGTTTCAGATTAGGGTGAATCCGGCTGAATTCAAACACATTCTAACATGTTTGTTCTCATTCATTAAGACTTTATTAAAAAAAAGTGAACGGAGTAAAGTGAGTTTCTACTGTTCCTATATAGCCAAAGGTAAAGTGAATTTTTAGTGATAGTTTATGATCAAATTGTGATTTTTGTCTTTTTCAAATTTTCAGACAGAATAGTAATGATCACAACTTTACGCAACATTAACTGTTGTTAATTCCTTTAGTTGAGGATGTGCAGTGTATGGGCCTGGAAATCAAAGAGGGATTTTTTTGAAGCTGTTTCAGGGGTGAGTAGCGATATGTCTCGGTGGCACATTAGCATCACTCATACTTTAGTTCCTCTGTGTCATGACGTCCCAACACTTGATAGAGCCATTATCTGGATAATACTGGCCCTAAATTGCATGTTTTATTAAGGCTATTCCATGCATCATTGAGCAGTCAATTTGTAGGAAGGAATGCAATGATTTTTCTCTTGCTCCTTTTTCTCTGTTCACTCCGGTTCAGTTCCATTTCTTTTGGGCTAGCTGGATTTGGAAAGAAGCATTGTATAAGGTGTAGCAGATCTAGCTTTTAAATTGTCCATGAAATGGAGAAAAAAAAAAAAGGAATATCACAGCAGTGCTGTAAACCTCGTGGACACATGAGGCCCGCTTCCTTTTCAACCAGGGACAGACAAATATATTACTGTCAAACATGGTTAAAACACGGACGAAGGCCAGACCTCTCCTCGCCCGCACATCTCCTCTCCTCCCGTTCGCACTGTCCCCACCGGAGCCGCCTTGCGCACTTCAACACTTCAAGCGTCTTTAGGACCACTTTCATCTCCTCCCCCTTTTCAGAAAACGGAGCAGAGTCTCTGGTGAAAACCGCTGACAGTCGCAGTTAGTGCTGAGCAGAGCCCAGCACTAACTCGACCACAGCCCTTTCACTCAAGTCTTCGTCTGAAGTGACGAGGGGATAAGACGACCCTCTCAGAGCTTTGTGCGAGAACATGGCTGGAGTATCATGTCCTCTCCTCGTCGGTCTCCTTGACAGAGGCCACTGAGGCAGCTGCTCGTCTATGGAGGCAACTGATCTTTTCCTGAACTTCAAAAGAATATGCAGCCTCAGGCTTGTGGGATATTAGATAGTGGTATTGTTGCCTGTGCTTGGTGCTTAGTGGTGCTCACCACTAAAGAGTGGTGATACTGCCTGGCTGCAGTGGTGACAAGAGGGAACGTCTCTCTAATGAAGTCCATTTCACTGCGGGAGGAGAACATAAGTGAAAACATAAGAAGCAAATTATCTCTCGTGTATACATTATGAAGTTCTAAAACTAAGTGGATAAGAAGTTAATTGAAAACATGAGGACATGATAAGTTAAGTAGCTCTGTTTTGAATGCAACAGCAGCAGTTGCCATGCAATGTCATAACAATGTGTAAATTTGATCCTTTTTTTAATTGATTAGAGGCATATAATATGTTATAAAATAAACTTGAAAATGCCCTCGATTTAGTGTGAAGGTGGTGTTTTCACTTGGTGTCCTCCTCTGAAAAAGGATTGTCAGTCAATTTCTTTAGTGTTATCTGAGGAGTTGCATCTTCTGTTGTTGTGCAGTCAAGCCATGTCAAGTTTATTTTTATAGGCCAAAATCACACTTCACAGATTGGCCTCGGGAGGCTTTACAGTCTGTATAGCAATACAACATCCCCAGTCCTTAGATTCTTAGAATAAATGTGGAGAAACTCCCTATAAGGAAAAAGAAAACAACGCAGTGCATCATCCTACACCAACATACGTTGTGCTGCTGCTGATATGTGGGTTCATGTAAGAGAAATTGGGGGCAGCAGTTGTTATGGTATTCTGTGTATTGAGTTTACACTCAAACACCAACCAACACCAAACCCTGCACACACAAACCTGACATCCATTTGTGAAAATAATAAAGTAAAAAATGCCGATGGTCTATTAAGTGGTTTGATGCAGTATTTGCTGGTTGAAGTCTGGAGTCTTTTTTCCTATCTATACTGAACTTATTTTTATAGTAATAACAACAACAATAACAATATATATTTGACTTATATAATGTTTTTTTTCCCAGACACTCAAAGGGGCTTTACATGTAGGGCAGAACAAAACAGACCAAAACAAACCAATTAGGATATTTTAGGAACAGAATGAAAAACTAGGTAAGGTTTACACAGCTATACACAGCTAGGAGAGAAAGGAAATGGGGTTTATCAGGTTGAAGCAAGTGTGTAAAAGTGGATTTTGGATCGTGAAAGATGGTCAGGCCAGTGCCTGATGGGTCTGGTTGAGGAGGGCGTTCCAGAGGGAGCTTGCACTAGCTGAAAAGGTCCTGATGCCCCAGGTCCAGAGCTTGGTCCTGGTGGTTTTAAGAGTGTTTGCATTGGCAGACCGAAGACAACGAGTGGCTTTGTAGGTTGTGAGCAGTATTTTAAAATCCTGTATTTAACTGATTTTTGACACTGCTGGCATTTGGCCACTTAAACGCCATTTTGTGTTTGACCGCTTAGTACTCAGTACATACTCAGTACTCTGCCTTTGTCCTTGTGTCAACTTTACCCTACAAATGTGATTTTTGCAAAAAGAAAAGGCTGCATAATTACAGAATGATTTGTTTGAATTCACACTGCCGCTCCTTTTTCTATTTTTTTTTTTTTTATTCGCGAGAAATAATTTCTCTATTGTTATTGACATTTATATATACTGATCTGATCCATGTACACTGAGAAAAGACATTAACTTGACAAATTTACAACTATTAACCATGCTGCTGCTGCTGTTTACGTGGGCAGAGTTCGAAACAAGTATTATGTTAATTTCTTCTACTTAAATGGGTTGAGGTAATTTACATAGCTATTAACTAGCTATTGTCAAGCCAAAACAACATTGATCTTTCTTTTTACCCACACACACTGAGCTTTCCCTTTTCTTTTTTTTAAGCCCTCATCTTTTATCTCTTCCCCCGATTTTCTTCACTTTTTACCTTTCAGTTCATGTCTGTTGCTCTGTCTTATCCACGGAATCGCTCCTTCTGTCTTTGAATGTATCGCCTGACAACCGTCAATTTATGCCCCATCCCTTTTGCGAAATAAACATAGTCCTACAGCAGTACCTCGGTGTCCTCAGTTGCCACTTTGATCACATAGTAGGGGGAATGACTGAGCGCAGGGAGGTAGCCGGACGGAGCTGCAGGTGTCTTCGCCTCAGCGTTGCGACTCCCTGCTGGGCTCCCGCGGATGGATGTAACCGCTTTTGTCCCTTCAGAGGGCTGGTCTGTCACACATGAAGACAGATGTTATTCTGCCCGTTCTCCACGACCTGTCAATATAATACACATATAATACATGTGGCTAAGGCAGCCCGCTTAGACCACACCAGCTCCACATAGAAATGTGTTTTAGGCTTATATGAGAACTGCAAACATTTGCATATTGTATAAGTAGAAATTTTAAGAATCTGCTAACATGGACCGAAGGGAACAGAACCAGACACGTCTTTCTTCCCGGCCAGACAAGCAGTACTCTGGTCTCTGTAAAGACCTGTTGTCATCCCATGGCTCTTGGGTCTCTCGTTTGGTAAGTAAAAGCCATGCATCTGAAATTGTCTTAACAGCTGTAAATAGGCTTTACAGGGTAAAGCAGCCTGTCTTTCAAAGAGCTGATTTCTGTAAGCTGCTTAGTGTTTCCACCTCCTCATTACACACCCTAACCTATTCATGTCGTGGGTGAGATGTGGAATTATTTCGCGCGCATCCTTTTTCTATCGCATTAGGATGATACTAATGTGCCAGTAGAAGTGAGCATGCAGCCTGTTATTTGTTGGCAGGGTGTTTTTGCATAAACACAGGGTTACCTAGGAGCGTTGGTGTGTGTTTGAGTTGGGAGTTTTATTCAGATGCAAAAAAAAATGGGACTCGTACTTGTGGAGTAAAAATGTAGGTCGCTCCAGCCATTAGGCACGCTTCATTACTCATCAGCGAATATGTGTTCGCGACTGGTCCCCTTGCCCAGCGGTGCATCAGCAGCAACAGTAGATACTGGTGGCTTCTCTAATAATTGTATTTTTTTTTTCTTTTTTTATGCTGAATTGGTGGAATGCTGACGGTCAATAAGGAGAAGTGAGCAGTTCATGTTTGTGCATACCGTTGGTCACTTACTCACCATTTTATGGAGATTTTTAGGTTCTTTTTTTCGTTTTGCAACCCACAGTCAGTTTTATTAAGCGTTTCATGATGCAAGCAAATGTCTTTGCAGAGACAAATAATTCTCCATACCCCTCGTGGTCATTTAGCTCCCGTTATTCCACAACACTGTTATCATTACCATCACCCCTCTAGTTGTATGGTAGTAAAAAAAAAAGAAATAAACTCTCAGCCAGAGGTTTGAACTGCACCTTTCTGTCACTGAGAGGAGACCGGGGACATCTCAGGATGTCATTAGACGTCCTGTCTATGTCTGAAGGCCAGGTGGACTTGTCCTCTAATGAGGACCTAACCATCACGGAAGTGGTGACTGGAGGAGGTTTCACACACAGAGGTGCCACTGTCAGTCAGAAGCCAGTGTTCTCTTCCGCTGAGTAGCATGGAGATGGCATCATTAGAGGGAGAGACGGATACAGGCGCGGTAGGCTTGACCAGGCGAGACGGTGAGACTGTAATGATATGTTTAGCTGTACAAACAAAGAAGGTCAAATTGTTATTATCTTTGGCTTTTTTTTTTTTTTTATTTTGTCCGAATCTGCGTTTGTCCCTCGTTATAGAAATCCCCGCTTTTGGGAACGGGAGGACTTTGCAATGCATGGGTAGGATTTATCAATGTTTGTTGACTTTTCAACCTCAGCTGAGCAGGCAAACATATTAAGCTCCAAGAACTTCAAGGCCATAATATGTCAAGGTAGATGAACAACTGTGGGTTTTTATTTTCTTACCTTTCCTTTTTGGTTCACTTGCCATGAGCTGAATGAGTGGAAAGCCATTTTCTGTCTGACCTTTTGGCAGTCTGGCAGAATTGGAAATGGTGAAAGGAAAAAAAAAGATGTATGGAAAGCAGAACCTGTGCAATATAATATCATTTTTTTTCTATGCAGCTATATGAAACTATCACAGTTTAATTCTAAACATTCAACGCATCTTGTTCCATTTGCTGATGATATTGATATAGAGGCATAATATAGACTATCACACTGAACATTTTACAGTTTTTCTATACATGTGTTAGTGACAGGCACACATTCTCTTTTCTGCTCGTGTAACTAGTAAAGCTCAGCAGATTGTCACTCTGAAGTCTTTAATGTCCTATGTGGCCATTGTAGTTTTTTGCTATAGAAGGATATGAGTTGATTGTTCCCAGTATCAGTGAGCCATGTACTATATGTAACACAGCAAAAAGCTCTGTGGCTAGAGTCAAAAGCTGCTCCAATAGCTTTCTGCAGCTATCAATATGCAGTTGACAATGTAATTGAAGTTATTTAGAGGCGTGCCATGTGCCACTAGATGGAAGCAAATGGAACCACAGATTGTTCTTTCTACATCTGAATTATAAATATATTTCAGATGCTGGGAGCTAATTCCAAAAAAATAAATAAATATTAGGAGGAGAATAATTACGCCTACAGTGTTTGTTTTCATGGTCTTGTAGACTGACATTCAAGACCTTTACTTTCTTTTTTCTGAAAGACTCATTTCCGCTTGTTTGGCAGAAATTTAATTTAATTTCATCATTTCTTTCTTCCGTTTATCATAATACACCGCTCCAGGAAGAAGAAAAAAGACAATTCCCGATCAAAACGTGGCTTAATTTACACATTCCATTACAGGGAGAAAAAAAATGGAGAGGAGAGATGAACATCTATCAATACTTTCAAGCTTGAAGGTGTACTTTCATGATGTCGAGCACCGGTCCTGAAGGTCTGAAGAGGTCTTCCATTTCCATCCCCCGTTCCCTCTAATGTTAATGGCATTTATCCACAGCGCGGCTTAGATTCCGTGCAGTGTTTGATTGCGGCTACGCGTGCCTGTGTTCGTTTTCTCCACTCTCCCAAGAGTTTGATTATTTTTCTCCATTTAACTGCCACATTACTTTTATTACAGTAAACTTGCAAGCTGGGGAGGAACTCCCTGATCTTTTTCCCCCGATTCATGCAGATGGTAGCCACATCTTCATCTCACTGGATTGGCGCCCAGCCTACATCTGTCCCTCACCAGCCAGCATCCCCCTGATGGCACAGCCTCGAAGGTCTAATTAAATATCAGACCAAAGCTAACTCAGCTGCTTGCCACCCATGGGCTACATGGAATTGGGGGGGGAGGAGGCCTGTTTAAAAGTGCATAGATAGAACAAGGGTGGAAGAGACACTGATTGTTGAAGTGACATCCTCTTTGCCAGCTGCTGTCATTGGCAAGCAGACTGGGAGTTGATTTGCACTCATTACTGGGAAATGAGTAAGGCCCGAGGATGATGGCCGCATTACTTCGATTATATGCGATGTGATCGGAGATGTTGTGCAGTGTTAATCTCCTCCCCCGTGTCCCCAAGATATAGGAAATAAATGGAGATGAAAATCTTCCTTCGCATCTTCACAGTGGGCCACGTTATGATACAAATGGAAGCGGAGAACTGATTATGCAACAACGGCTCCCTCCCCCAAGAGGGGGGGTAAAAAAAAGGGGGGGGGGCTTTTATTCAACGAATAACCAAATCATTTTCTGCAGGAGATATTTCTAATTATCATGCTTGAACAAATAAAGAAATGATTTATGTATCTAGTGCATCAATACTCGTCGTGTTGCAGCCTCGCCGTAATGAAAACATACAGTACATTCAAAGAAGCCTCTTGGAAAGAATATTGCTGTCTGATGGAACATTTTCTGAATTCGATCTGTGTCAGCATTCATTAGTATCACCTCTCAGTTTACAGATTTAATATTGCATTTTCTACCATATGAACTCGTTGAGCTCTGACGTTCCAACACGGCTCAGTGGCGTCTTCGCAGATTAACTTCAGACATGTGCCCTTCTTTCCCCTTGTTCATCCAAGTGTCTGGATTGGACATAAAAGCGAAACCCGTCTGATTTTTTTTTTTTTTTTTTTTTTTACATACTACTCTTCCGTTTCCCGTTCGCTCCCCACCCTGCTCCGCACTCATTAGGAACCAACCTTTGTCTGAGTGTTAGAGGCCATCTCATGTCTGTCAAGCTAGCAGATAATGGTCGCCCTGCTCTTTACCATGCACCATGTTCACTGTGATCTTTGAGGACATCATTATCCTCCATGTATTTCAAAAAGAGAGAAGTGTTTCAATGTTATCAGAGAATTTGTCAAGATTCAAGATGTTTTGAGCCTACATTTGATCATATATCTGTTCCTCATGTTTCATATTTTATAAAGTTTCTTTTTATAATCAGCACATTACTCCTTCAGTGCCCATTCATATTCGCTGATATTGCTACAACACATTGTGCGCTGCATAATAAGCAGGTTAGCTATCAATTACTAGTGCAGCAGGACATGCCTTTTAATATATTTAATGTACCTTTACTTGAAAACCATATCTTTTTTTTAAGGGGTCCCCATCATGTGTCAGTTCTCTCACCTTTCTCCACACCTCCAACAATGCAATCTCTCTGTTGGGCTACATCTTTGTTCTTCTTGCTTCTTCCTTTCTCCCCCCCTTCTTTAAAGCAAAAGTCATTACTTCTATGCCGTCCCTCTCCGCTGCACATGCCTGCAGGACACTCTATTTCATCTTGCTTTGAACTCTTTTTAATTTTGCGCTGTAGCAGTTTTTTATTAACATATTTATTCATTTATGACTCCTCTCAGAGGCCTTTGCATATGAGCGCACCTTTATTCTCCCATTCTCTCCCAAATGCTCCGCCAAGAACGTCACTCGCTAATGCAGTGTTAGTTTAATCCCTGCCAACCTGTCAGAGGCTGTTTTCTCTGGGTCCTTTTCTTACCACAGCGGCGGAAAGCACAGTCAGAATTTGTAGGCTCCCTCTGCACCCATAGAGCTCCGCTTTTTTCACGCCGGCGGGGTTAGGAGCTTGTCTGGAACCCGCAAGGTCAATGTGTCTTTTCTAGCCGTCGCGCGGCGGATCATCCCCTTCCACTCTCCCCGCCACCTACTTCCCACCCCGATGGCAAGCCACCTGTCAATGGCTGATCTCCCCCACCTAGATAATAATAACCTATCCAGAGACCGTCTTTCATCAGATGTCCTAGCTCCTTTAGAATAGGAAGATTGTGGGCAGGACGCTGAACAGACAGCTGAGGGGCCTCCTCCTGAGTTCCTGCAAGGTGGCAGTGACAGTAAAGGGGATGTGCAGCGTGGTTATATAATTAGAGCAAGGTCATGGGAAGTTGTGTTTGAAGTGAGAATGCTAGTGGAAGGCCATCATAGTAAAACATGTGCGTATATGTGGAAGGTGTATTTAATGAAGATTTTACATCCATTTACCACGTTAGAAAAAGTCATTTCTGCGCTACATTTAATTTTGTTAGGTTTTGGGGTAAATTCCCATACATATGGGTACTTTCACTTTACACATCATCTATACAACATCCCTCTTTTTGCCTTTTCCCGTTCTTCCCTCAATCAGGTGGACAGATAAGTGGCAGGCTCAAGGGGGTCTTTAAGGTGCAGAGCCTTTATCTTAAGTGTTCTGTTTCTCGTTCTTTCCCTTTGTCTCACTATTCTTCTCTCCACCTTTCAGATGCCAAAGAGATTGTGCTGAAAGCTCAGATTCTGGCTGGCGGCAGAGGCAAGGGTGTCTTCGACAGCGGCCTTAAAGGTGGAGTGCACCTAACAAAGGAGTAAGTATACCACTATGTGCTTATCACACTGCATTAGCGCAGACAACTTGTATTATGTTTTCCCATGACAGCGACTTTGAAAGTGAAGGGTCTCAGAGAGAACTTTGAAGATGCTCCCTCGGCACAAAGAGAAAGTCGGGATTTCTTGTGCTGCAAATATATATTTTATTTATTTATTTATTATTTTTTCTGTTCAACTACCCTCAATTCAATGTTGAAAAGGGGATTTTAAGGACGACAGAAGTGTTATGCACCACACACTGAGTTTCCCTCTCTCAGGTAATTAGGTTTTGTACCACCACTGAGATTGACTTTGTTCTTGCTTAGAAATACAAATCGTGATCCATTATGTATTCAACCTATGAAGTTTCACACTGAAATCTTCTGATTCTTTCCAAAAACGCTAAACAACAACTTGAAAGAGTTTTCCTCTACCACTAAACACCACGCTATCTTTTTAGCGAAGGTACCTACCACTTACTGCCAGCTTCAAGGCAAAAAAAGGTGATTTATGACAATTATTTGAGACATGTATCATCGTCACCCTACTTCAGGGTTCGAAACGGCCGGGAACTTTTTCAAAGTGAGATATGCTGAAGTTCAATGTCCCCAGACGGTGACATGAGCACACAGTTCACCTTCCTCTCATCTATCAAAAGATGAGTACAACCCCTGGCTTCATTTGTATTCACTTTCAAAACCAGAGCAGGCTTACAGAAGCAGCTGCGGCATGCAGGCCTTTTTAAACAGGGAGAATAAGTAGAGGTTCATTCACAGCGATGTGTAGATGTAACAAAGTGTCTCCAAATGCTGCGCTTTGTCAGAACCTGTTACATTAATGCCCTCAGAAAGTGTTCGGGCATATCTCTCTTCAATTGAACAATGCTCTGGAAGGATAACAAAATACTTATTCATCTGTCAATTCACCTGATTTTTTTTCATCATTTGTTTTACCGTGATGATTTACTTTTCCTATAAATTAAGAGTGTTGTTTTAAAAAAAAAAAAAAACCTATAACTTTCCCCACCAGCCCTGCGGTGGTTGGCGAGCTGGCCAATAAGATGCTGGGTTTCAACCTGACTACCAAGCAGACACCTAAAGACGGAGTGAAAGTGAAAACGGTGAGCAACTGCACAAAATGACAAATATACTGTTGCTTTTTCTTTTTTTCTTTATTTGGGTTTTCTGACCTCATTTCAAGGCATTTTGAGTCCAGTAAAGAAATTCTATAAAATTAATGACTGTGAAGAGGCAGACTAGATCCATGTTTGTTGTGTTTTTTTTATTTATTTATTTTATTCTTTAAATAGTAGCAGTCCATTGTTTACTGTGGGTTTGCGTCTGCTTGTGTTAAGGCTCATTGCATAAATTGAACTGAGCCTACTGTGAATTTCAAGTGTCTGGTAAACAACTTGTTTCTATGTGCCACTAACAAGCAAGAATATAATCTTTTTCTACTTGCATGCTGCATGCAGCAACCTCCTCAAAACAGACATTTCCAGGTGATGAAGCCTCCTCAGTCTGTAGCTTGTGTGTGCGGGTACCTCTCCCTCTTCCTTTGTCTCTCCCCATTTCCATCTACACCTCCAATCCCCACTTCCACCCGGCTCTGACTCCCGCTCCTGCTGCAGAGTCTAGGTGGAATCAAATGAGCGTCACACTTGTCATTTTGTAGACAACACCTGCGGGCAAAGAAAGTTTCGGAATTATCCCTTATGTCTCAGCGGCAGACGGAAAAGCAAACAAACAACACAATAAACCGGACAAAACTCAAATTTAATGCGAGCGAGAAGAGACTTCTCAAACCGGGGCGGCTTACTGTCGAGAACATCCTCTGATGCCGGGAGCGCAGGATTCAGACCACGGAACACCATGGAAAGAAAAAAAAAAAAGGGGGCAGCATCCTAGCACGGATTTGTTGTCAGCTCATAAAGGGATGAGGGAAGACAGGGGTAGAAAATATGGCTGTGGAAGAAAAAGACCAACAGGTTTAAGAGAAAAGGAAATAACATGATGGGTGGATATAAACTATGTTTAGTTTGACTATAGGAACAAGCTAGAGAGAGCGGGAGGATATTTGAATGACTGGGGAAGAGAACATTTGGACAAAGAGATAGGTAGGGATGTGCTCTGTTAACATGGAGCATGGAGAAGGCTATCCATCCTCATTTGCTGGGCGATAGGGTGGAAGCAGAACGTAAGCGCTGTGCTTGTTCAAACAAACATCCCATCCAGAAAGCCTGCAGCCCATTAACCACCACAAAACGGATAGTTTCCTGTCAGTTGCTTTTTTTCTTCTCCCTTTTTTCCAACCGAGCCTCTCGCTTTCTTCCTCTTTCTGCTCATCTATCTGACTCTGTGTAAAGCTCCTTTCTGTTGGCCTCTCTCTCTTTCTCATTGACAGTATATGAGATTTTCCCATCGCTACACTTTGATTCTGTCGATCTATAGACTCCGCTTTTGTTTTTAGCTTTGTGTTGAATATTATGGAACTTGCATAGATGTTGTAATGAAAAAGAAGTTTGGTAAATACCATCAAAATCAAATGGGATTCATTGTTAGGGCCACAGTTTTTACTCTTCACATAATTATAAAGTCAAAAGAGTTCAGTAGTGTCCACAATCGTCCATCAGCCCTGTCTGCTGCTGTCCCATGTCCAGGTGATGGTTGCTGAGGCCCTGGACATCACAAGGGAGACCTACTTTGCCATTCTGATGGACCGCTCATGTAATGGTCCTGTCATGGTAGGGAGTCCCCAGGGAGGCATGGATATCGAGGAGGTGGCAGCCCGCACCCCAGAACTCATCTTCAAGGTATATCCGTTGTGTTTTACATTGCTCAGTACAAGTGGTGGAGTAGCTGAAAACAATGCAGGAGTTAAATTAGATACAATAGATTGTTTTTTGTTGTCCTTTTTTTTTCAGTTTAATGGAATTGATTGATCTTGTCTGGCACAGTGCTCAATTTAAAAAGTTCTCAAGCTCTGGCCAGTTTTTCTCAGAGATGCCACTGAGAAGACAAGTCTTATTTGTCTTGAAATGATGCCGAGACCAGATTGCCCAGAGGCTGAACTCAGTTCATATATTCTGCAAATTTTAACAATTTAAATGTATTGTCCAGCCTCTAACACCCCTAACATGAACAAATACGCAAACATAAAGAAGCCTTGTGTTTTCTATATTGCTATTATATCGATTCTGTTCATAATTTGCATTTCCAAAATAAAAACAGATCCTTTTTCGCTGTCAACAGATGTACGATTTTAGCATGACAGATGGGGGGGTTTGCCTGCATTTTCTGTTTGTTATCCTTCTTTTGTTGTGTCTACAGATGTTAGAGCAGATTGTACAAATACAGCAGAGATTCATATTCATTATGTCCAGTATACACTGTGTATATGTGTATATATATATATATATATATATATATATATATATACAGCACAGTATACATACTGTAAATAGAAAAAGATTTTAGACTGTATATGCTGCAGACAGCTCTGTTGCTGCTATTAAACAAACCGTAGTACCAGAGTACTTTGTTTGCATGTCTCATTTAAATCTGTATGTTCCAGACTTAGTTCATATTAGCAAACAGTCCCAATGTTATGCTTCATTTTCTCCACCACTCTGCATCCAAAGTCCTTCACACCTTTGAACACAGTCATAACAGAGCTTCTCTCTCTCTGAAAGTCAGAATTACGAGGGGTTCACGATCATGACCATAAATCCATAGTTTCACTCTCCCTTTTCCCCCACGTCTGGAAGAATGCCACTACTTAATTATGCTGTCGACAGTTTAATGTGAACATCCTCTTTGTGTCAAATTATAGCCCGGCGTCGGAGCCATTCGCTCTCACTCCCCTTTTACCATTTGTTTCTCGCCATCCCCCTTTTTCCCTGGAACTCTCATAGGAACCCATCGATATATTTGAAGGCGTGCGAGACGACCAGGCGCTTCGCATGGCAGCTAATTTGGGTTTCAAAGGACCTCTGCAGAGACAGGTAATGGGCACACCGGAGGCTCGTCACAATGCAAAGTAGAGATCTACGATGTGAACACAGATAGACGTATGCTCATTCACAAACAGACCAAACTTAGGCTATTATTAGATTTCAATAGGCAAGTTGTGAAGTGTCATTATACTTTTCATTGGCCAGGTGTTCTGTTGTCATAGTTGGCAGTGACGCACAGCGCCATGCCAGGGTGACCGAGAAACACAAGACTAATGGTACCATTACTTGATAGAAAATGCCACATTGATTTCGAGAGTGAATCATGCAAAAAAAAAAAAGAAACTTGGCTCATATTTACTAGTCACCTGGAGTTTACAAGTTGCACTCAAGCAGCATTAGCTAGTAAAATGAGACCAGATAAGAACAGCATACACACTCCGGTTCATGTTCAGAATAGTAAATATGTGCTTAGATTCATCTCTTAGGATCAGATCACTCATTTATTTTCTTTTCCACTGCCAGCGCGGAAAGAGAAATCAGATTAGCCCAGAATCTTAACATGTGGAATGTGTTGAGCATTGATTTTAAACTGGCAGGGAGAGAAATAAAATGTGATTGACAGTAATGATCATAGGTATTTGTTCTATTGCTGTGTTCACTGGCTATATTCATATGTTTCCATGTACTGTTTGAAAATATCAATCATGTTGGGGGGGAAAAAGCAATAGAAAAAAATCAAAATGTACATGCTTTTGTACTACAGCCATATAAATTGCATGTCTTATATGCCTGTGGTCACACCTTTTGGACAAAAGCGAAGAAAAATGTCCCTTTTCACTCACACATTCATGTAAAACAACAAAGAGATGTGATATTGTCTGTGATTTTCCTTGTATGATGTGGCCTGTGTTGGAGGCTGAGCGGCCTTGGAAGCTCAGATCCCAACCATCAGGTAATTACTGTCCTCTGTGGACCTCGCAGGCAGCAGATCAGATTAAGAGGCTCTATGATCTGTTTCTGAAAGTCGACGCCACTCAAGTCGAAGTCAATCCGCTCGGAGAGACTCCCGAAGGACAAGGTACCTTTTTTTTTTTTTGCATGTCTCTGCATACGTTTTTTTCCCTGTCATTATATCATGTCTTTATTTATTTTTATTACATTTTTTTATTTTATTTTATTTTATTTTTTTTACCAGAGGTGGATAACAGTGGATAATAAACTATTTGCAAAACAACATAGAGCCATACGATACATATTCTTTCAGGATTGATTTGAACTTTGAATGGTCCATTAACAGATTGATGATTTCGTTATGGCGTTCAGGTTGAGTAATACGTTTTTCTCAGCCACAGTTAATACTATAAAGATGAAAGTTAGGAGATGTTGTGGGATGCTAAGTGAGGAGATTGTCTAGAGAGAGGGAAGCTAAGAGGGGGATGCTGGTAGTGAGGATCTCAGACAGCTTTCCGATTACCTCCGATCAAAAACCGCCCCGTAGTGTCCAGAGGCATCTCGTTGCTGTCTGTGAAGCCCTTATGATGTGTGTATGATGAGTGTGATGTGTACCGAATTAATTTAATTTTTGAGTTGGTTTGCCAATTGATGTTCTATTCCCATTTGTCTGTGGTTATTCAAACCATATTTCCATAATGAGGAAAATATGTTTTAAATCTGTGATAGTGATTTTTTTTTGGGTTTAAATGAATATAGTTTTAGAAGTAAAGTAGGAGTAAAGTTGTCGAAGTTATGGGTATCAATTATCTTTTTTTATGTACTGGTAGTGACAGTGGTGGTGTAAGTTGTATGTTTGTTGAAGAAGGGATAAATGAGATAGATTGCAGTTAAGTATATCATTTGCTTTCCAGCAGGCAGTGAGCGTGGTGCTTATGTTGTTAAATTTGAAGCAGCTGTGAGTTTTGACTGATTTATCTATGACGGCACTATGCTGAATGGGGGGGGATCCTTGCATATGGTCTGTTCAGTATCAAGCCAGGCAGAATTTGAGCTGTATACTGTCAGATATAATGAAGTAGTGGTTGGGAAAAAATAAATAAAAAAAATTGTACATCGAGTCTGACGTTCTGTCTGTGTTTTTGTAGTGGAGTTATCTTGAGCCTGGGCCTTTCACATCGCTGGATTAGCAGGGGTCATGTCAAAAAGATATTTTATTTTCAGAATTTTCATTTTGACAGTGGTCAATTGCCGATGGATTCCAAGGTATTTAATGGGTTGAGTGGTGTGGTTATGAGGTAGGTCCCCAACCTCAGCATCCCAGTTGAAAATGGCTTAGAGGCAGAATCTCAGACTTAGACCAGTTAATGGAGTAGCCAGAAACCTTGACTTTAACCTTGGCTTTAATACCTGAAATGTTCTCATTCTGTCTTATGGTTGAGTGGTTCCTTGAAAAGTGTAAAAATGAATGGTGATAATGGGCATCCATGTCTATTACCCCAGTATAGATTGAATAAGCTAGATGTTTATAAACTGAGTGACTGTTTGGCTGTTGGGGATGGAGGTTAGATTGATGATTGAGGCTGGTGAAAGGTAATGGGTAGTGGTAATGTAAATGTTTGTAGGGGGGAAGATGTTGGGAGATCTGCAAGTTCATGTTGTTGTTGGTGGAAAAAGGATTTTCTGGTATACATTTGGTTATAGATGGCAATTTATGTAGTTATGCGTTATGTGTTGCGGATATAATGGTGAAGAAAAAAAGAGAAAAGTAAATAAATAAGTACAACAGCAAAGGGAAAAGGAGGTACTGGGGAGGACCAAGTCATCTCAGGTGTTATAAATAATATAAAATGTTATCTATTATAATATAACGTTATCTACTATGACGATAATATAATACAATGCAAAACAACAATGAATCTATTGGGGGGGAATTAATGGCCTTATATCTTCCAAAGTGAGATTTTCATTGCTTTTTGATTATAAGGTTAGGGTTAGGGAATACACAGAATTAAAGTAGCATGTTTGCTGTTAGTATTAAGATCCAACATGTTAAACTTCCCTTAAGTATTTATTTTTAATATTATTATTTTCACGCAATTCTATCATTTTAATTGTCGTCATTACTCATATTTGTACGTTTTGTCATTATTTCAAGTCACGTTTTTCGAACGGCCAGCAATTACACTTAAATCAGATATTTGGAAGCTGCACCCGAGGAAGTGACACGGTGGTAGTTGGCCCTTGATCCGAGGGTCAGATCGTTAGATCAATACATTATTGGCATAAAGGTGCAGTGTGGAGTAAAGTAATTCTCCAATAGCAAGTGATCATTTTCTCAGGAGTAGTGTCTTTATGTGTGTGTAATTTACCATGTGTGCCCACTGTCATTAAAGGATGTTAAAGCTCTGTCATAACCCAATTGAAAATGCGGGATTCATCATTTCAGGATGAACATGCAGCCACATATTAATCACTGACTGTGGGATACAGACATACCATCTCCTCGGGTCTGAATGCATTTACGAGTGTGAAGTTTAATTGCAACACACTGACGTCAGCTTCTTGTCAGCATGACTTTGTCTGGATCAAAAATCCAAATGGCTCCAGGGAGCAGAGCTTTTCATATTCATAGCATGTTGATGTTTGTCGATGTTTCCTAGTTGTTGATGATCACTCAAGGCGTACAGTCTATCATCAACTAGTAATGAGGAACTACAAGTTAGAGCAGCAGGCAACAGCTAGAGACACATCCCTCATTTAGTTTGAGGTTGTTGAAGAATGAACTATCCTCTCCGGGGAAAGTGTACGAGTATCTCCCAAAAAAAATCTGCTAAACTCAAAGCAGGCGGTCTGATAAATTATAAATACAGTATATCATGTCTTATGTCATTGAAATGTCTCAAGCTTAAATGAGGTTTTAATTTCGTCAAATTTATTTAAATATTTTATTTTTGTATTTAGCTAAACCCTTCAGCAGCAATATTTGAAGTTTTGGTAGCTCATAAAACTTTGAACCAGCCTATTACTTGACATCTATATTTAAATGAGTATACATATCTTACGTGTATTTGCTACAACATCAGAATATTCATCACACTATTCTCTTTCCTTTCGGTGTCCAACAGTATGATACATATATAAAAGTAACGTATATTTGAAATATATCTTAATTCTGATATATGAAATATGCTTTGCGCAGTAACCTAGGATACTTATTTTGAGAGGCATTTTGTCTTTTTGACAACAGAATTAGGATTATAAGAAATAAGTACAAATTGCCTAATCAAAGGGGTAGGAAATCCTCATCTTGCGGTCACTGTCTTGATAAAGGCGCGTTCCTGCCTCGTACTCATTTACTTTTCACACACATTGAAGTTAACATCAAGTAATTAGATTCAGGATATTCAAGTTATTGTGCAGTAGAGCAATAAATCATGCCTCTATTGCAAGTCAGTTCTTTGTATTTTAAATATAGATTGTAGAATCCAGGGCGTCAGTACATCATTATGCTGTAAAGGCTGTGTAAAATAGTATTACTAATGTAAGGTTAATGGAGCTCTAAATTGGTAGTAGGCCTTTCGCAACAAGTGGACTCTTCTCTTGTCGCCTGTAAACTGAAACCAACCGATATGATTTATCCAAATTATTACAAGGTCTTTAAAAGTTTCATTTTTTTTTTTTATTATTTTAGAAGGACCAGCTGGAAGCAGTGGGAAATGCAATTTTATATATATATAAATACTATCAATATAGATAGAA
This sequence comes from Lepturacanthus savala, assembly GCA_030544235.1. Lineage (NCBI taxonomy): Eukaryota > Metazoa > Chordata > Actinopteri > Scombriformes > Trichiuridae > Lepturacanthus > Lepturacanthus savala. The sequence continues at coordinate 10,878,024 of CM060463.1, forward strand.
TGCGATGAGATTTGAGATGTTAATATTATTGATATTAAACCAACCAATATGAGTTATTTAAAATATTTACTTACTTGCTTAAGGTAATACATACTTTTTTTTAGAAGGAACAGCTGGAAGCACTGGAAGATGCTATTTTATTTATATATATATATATATATATATATATATATATATATATATATATATATATATATACTGTCTAATACTATAGAGTAAATGCTAATAGTTTGCACAGATATTTTAGCTGCTAATGTTATTGATATGAAGGAAAATTACATTATTTGCATATCAGTATGACTAATAGAGGGATAAGATTAAATGCTGTTAAATGGTGGTATAGACAAACAAGATTTGGATCACGACAATGCTTTCAGGCTAAAGTTGTGGGTTTAAAGCCATTTTCAGTCCCATTTGCTTCTTTTCATGTGTTTTCCTTCCCCCAATATAGGTAGATAATGAAATCACAATTCACAAAGCAAGAGAGAGAGATGGCTACATTTCAGCCCCCTGTTGTCAGTTAGCACAATAAATTGGCATCACATGACACAAAAGTGGTGGTTAGGTGTCTTGCTTATCATCTGGATAAGAAACATTATACATAGTCACAAAGCATATTGTAGCTGTTGTGACGCTGATTTTGTTGAACTTGTACTGAACCTAGTTTTTCTCTCAGGGAAATAATTGTGATTGTCTCGTCTGTGGGGCTGAGCACAGATTGACTGTGATGTGTCCTGTCAAGATGTATTAGAGCACACTGAAGATGCATCGCTTCTTTGATGTTATTTAGTCACCTCAGAAACAGGATCTCGTTGAAAGTCTGCTGCTTTGTCAAAGATTGACAATAGATGTTTGTTGTTTCGTGAAATTCTTATGAATATTAATGAATAAAATGACTCCTTTCAAAATGGTGAATTTAAACTGAGAGGTATGCATTTCCTCTTGCTTTTTTTTTTTCCACCAGTAGGAAGGAGGCGGCTGTAATTGGGCCGGGAGTTGCAGACAAGCTTCACATTAAAATCGGCTCATTCTTTGGTTTGATTTGTTCCCATCATCACGGGGAGCACAGCAATTTTCTGTCAGGTATTCAATAGTGTATGTTAATATGTGCCTTGAGAAGGGAAATTTCTCAAGGGTGAAAAAACTATGATTTTATGTCTCATTTGGTTGCTGAATTTATTTTACAAAAGGGAGTGCGATGTAGATGTGTTGAAAAGAAAACAAAATGAAGTGTAGAGGGAGCGCTCCTTTACCTGGAGGACACGTCTACTCCCGAAGGACTGTCTGCCTGCTGCATGGAACATGTATTCATCTACTTGTTCTGTTTATATTGTGCTTTTTTAGTTTGTATATCTTTCCCAAAGAATATTCCCATGATTCTGAACATTCCTTACTATTATCTGTGGGGTTTTTTTACTAACCTGTCATATGCCATTCATTAGGTGCCCATATGTTCAGTCTTTTAAACATTATCATGGCTTCTTTTTAAAATGGTAATCTGTAAAATTAATAATAAATTAAAAGGTGCAGTTTTAACACAGCAGCTACTTTGGCAGGAATACAACAGAAAAGCAACCTGCTTACAGTGCAGCAATACATTATTATTAAGTAATAATTGCAGCTAAAAGTTTCTTGTAGTATCATGGATTATCCAAGTGTATAGTTTCAGATTGTTTTTCTTTTCGACATATACTTGAAAACCTTAGCACCCACTTTATTAAACAAAGCGAATCATACATGTATATATATTTTATGTTATAATTATGCAGGTATATTCTCTAATTTCTTAAAGGCACACTATATTATTTTCCAGATTAAAATGTCTAAAAATGAATAAACTCATTTTAAATATTGCGTGAAGATGTGTAATTAGAGAAATTCATAATATTAATTTAATCACGAGGATGGCCCCCATGAAAAAATTGGTTATATCAGTATCCCCTTTGTGCATGATTCTTTTTTTTTGTATTTTTACAGGTAGCTTCCTGGGCAAGGTCTCTTTTGAAATGCGCTCTCTTTGAAATGTAAAGAAGATGTCCGTTTACTTAGCAGCAGTGTCAAAACACTCGCCTTAGTGAGCCAACCTCTGAAGTAATTAAGACCAGTAGGCCGCGGGGAGACCCTTCAGCTCATTAACTTACGCTTTTAGAAATAATAATTAGCTGGCTTTTTATATGTGAAGTCCTCCTCTGCTTCCCTTTTTCCTTGCTTGCCATCCTCTATTTTTTATTTATTTTTTTTTTTAACTTGACTTTTTCTCTTACTGCCTTAACTCATCTCCCCCCTTTCCTTCCAGTGGTCTGCTTCGATGCCAAGATAAACTTTGACGACAACGCGGAGTTCCGTCAGAAGGCCGTTTTCGACATGGACGACATGACTGAGAGCGACCCCACGGAGACGGAGGCGGCCAAGTGGGACCTCAAATATATCGGACTGGACGGAAACATCGCCTGCTTTGGTACGAGAACAAAACCCTGTGACAGAACGGGGCTCATTTATGCACGCAGACGCGCACGTGCATTGATTCGTTAAATGAGTCATCGGGCCCATGCGGCGGGGGAAGGAAAAAAAAGCTTTAATGCTTCTCTTAAGTCACATAAGTGAAAAGCTCGGACACAGTTAAAACTTAGTCAAAGGGAAGGCAGCCTGGGCTCTCCTCCAGTCCGCATTACAAGCAGCTTTCTGAGGACTCCAGAAGGAATGCTGCCGTAACCAATGTGTTCTAATTAGCTATAATCCGCCCAGAAAGTCTCCAGTGAGCCAGATTGTTAGCGTTCTCATTAAAGGCCCCCTCTCTTGTCATAAATCAAAGCTTTTACAGTGTACAGCAGCACTAACAGGTGCTCTCGCTTCTTACCCCGTCGCCTCATAAACACATTAGATGTCTGTTAGCGCTACCCCCACCTTCACACACACACACACACACACACACATATGCGCACATATGCACACACATGCACACACCCCGTCCAGCATCCCCGGGTCTCCCAGCCTCTTTTAAAGTAACAACAGCTTTAAAGGCCCTGCAGCTTCCACAAGAGCTCTGTAAGCCACCAAAGTGACAGCTGTTAAAGCGAATTTCCCTTTTATTGAGACCTCGGTCGGAGAGCTTGCCAGGACACGAGTTCAGCTTGGCTAAACCCAAACGAGGTAAGACATTTTTATGCACTTGGCTCCCGCGCAACTCAACAGGGGTAGTCGCACTGGCAGTTGGCTAAATGATGACACAGGCCACAAAAAAACAGGATAGGGACCGCTTTTAATCAATGCCCTTTCACTGAAGTCGAAAGTCGAGTCATAATCAGATTTTCTGTGTGGCTGAAGCGTTTTTTTTTCCCCCAATTAGATTAAAAGATTTCTGGCGAATTTACATTTCAAATGTGACACTTTTTATATTTTTTTTTTTTGCTATTTGCTCTTACCGCTGGACTCCTTTGTAGTGTGTTTTTACAGCATGTGTCATCTTTGCTGCAGCACTGGTAATTTTTGGTTGTTTTAATTAAAGGTCCCATACAGAATTTGACATTTTTCCTTGGTTTTATTTGAAGTTGTGATACCCTTAACAAGATTTACTTGTGGTTTTAAGCACCAAAAATCACCTCAATATGGTTTTATATCTCCTCTTTCAAGCTTCTCTCTGGAGCTCTTAAAAAGAACAGGTTTTGTGTCCCTTTCATTATTAATGAGCTTCTCCTCTGGTTGATTTGAATGGCTGTGAACGGACAGGTGCATTTATTGAAACGTGAGACAATATTTCTATATGCTTATAATCTAAAAGCAATTAAAATCTCACTTTCTACAAGACAGAACCTCCTGCAAGCATCATGCTTTTTACCTTTGTTTCAATTCTGAACATTGTTATAATTAATTTAAATAATTTAATAAATTGTATGATTGAATTCTTTTTTTAATTTTTAACATCATTAACACTGACCCTCTCACCGTTTTACCTATTTATTTAGCTGACACTGATTTGTTTGCTTCCCCTCAGTGAATGGAGCCGGTTTGGCCATGGCCACCTGTGACATCATCGATCTGCATGGAGGAAAACCCGCAAACTTCCTGGACCTTGGGGGAGGAGTTAAAGAGAGGCAGGTCTACGAGGCCTTTAAGCTGCTCACTGCTGACCCTAAGGTAGGAACAAACTTTTGAAAACATAAGTTTCTTTTTAGTAACAATGAAGTACATCCATCTGATAAGCCAAATTAGTTCCTTATTTTAGAGCAGATCTTCAAATAAAAAAAAGCTATTTTACCACATGTTGAAATGTCTTTGATATTACAGTCATGTATCTTGTCATATCACATTCATAGAGCTCTGGCTATATGGTTAACGCTTCGTCTGATGAGTCAAATTGCTTCCTTATTTGAGAGCAGATCTTCAAAGAAAGCGTCCGATAACAAAAACAATTTCACCATCTGTTAAACTGTCTTTGATAGTGCAGTTGTATATCCTGTCATTACACATTCATGGAACCCTGCCTATATAGTTAGCGTTTTGTCGCTGAGATGACAGCGCTCATTAGACGAGGGACCTTGGCATATGTCCGTGATTCACCGAGGGAAGCCGACTCTGGCGGGCTGTGTGGTTTACATGCCACGATATTCAGCTACAGCTGTATGAAGTGGCTGCTGTACTCCACAGTAAAACTTGGCTTTTAAAGACTCTTTATCACATTTTGCTCCAACAGACACGTGCGGGTAAGCCTGTCTCTGACTGTCTTGCGGCTCAGGATGAGTGGCAGCTTGGGGTGTTTTACAAGAGATTCAGCGCTATGTTCAGAAAGCTAATAACTCCAAACTAAACACTGTGAGCCTTGTGATTCCGCAGCGCTGATTGTGTGTTGACAGTCATCACGCAACTAATTCCCCTCGCTGCTGTCACTCCCATATCCCTGGACTGATCTCCAGTTGCCTTTTTGTTAGCATCCCTGATGAAACTTGTTTGAATGGAATACGGAATAGCTTTTCTTACAAATTCTGTTTTCCTCACCCTTTATTTGCAGCGACTGATATGACTTCTGCTTCAAAAAAGTCTGTAATAGAATGGTTTCAGAAACACCTTTTTCATTAATTTAATATTACCCCAAAAATGTATGAAAGTCTCTCACAATATCCATAACTTATTGTAGTAGTGTACTTTAACAGCAGTTACTAAAGGAGGTATCTTACTGCATTCAGACCATCCCTAAGTTGTTTAAAGGTTTGAACAAACAGCCTTTTTTTTTTTTTTTACATATCCAACATTGCTGGAAAAAAGGGTAGTGTACCTAATTTAAACAAACCAGCCTCTGCAAACAGAGTCTGTGAATATAAAAATAGAGATGTGATACACAGCCTGCTCTTCAAAACATATGTTCAGTCAATATTTGATCCTTACACAATTCAAATGTGTCTAAACCCAACACCCAAGAAGTGGAATTTTTCATACGACACACTGTTAGTGACGAGGGCCTGGAAATGGGATCATTTTCAAACACTTTGCTGCCCTATATGTATCACACAGCAGTGAGCGGACCAGTTTTGCACACCTTTACGGATGAATGTTAAAAACCCACCAACCTTAGCACCTCAGCAGGTGATACATTGCCTCATTCAAATTTCCAGTGTTTAGATTTTATTTGGTCTCGCACAAATTCGACCCAATGGCCTGTGGACACAAATGAAAATGAATGCGGCGGATAAAACCGAAATGTGATCAACAGGGGGGAGCGAAAACTACAAAGACTTGTCACTTTCTCCTGGTATGGGGCCATCATTTGTTATTCTTGAACACTTTCAGAATGAGGTGGAATTCAGCAGATACGGAATCGGGTTTTTACGTCTTGCTTTTTCTAAAAGAAAAAAGAAAGGAAAAGGTTCCTCCTCCTCCCTCTGTCTTGGGTTGATCCTCCAGATCCAGACGGGGGAGTAAGCCTGCTGCCTGTCCCTCCTGCTGCTGCTGTGTATGGAAATAGAGACAGTGCGCTCCTCCCTAACAGAGGAAGAAGTAGAATAGGATTGACATTAAACTGGGTTGGAACCACCATTAGCATTTCAACCAGGGGAGCAGAGAAAACTGCTCAGATCTTTCAAGTGAATGTTAATCATTTTACATTTGCATTTGTTTTTTTTGTTTGTTTTTCCAACAAATTACTGCTCCCGTGCTCCGTACTATGAGAAGAAATTGACATCACACCCTATGCTAAATAAATGTGACATGGCAAAAATGATGGATCACACGTGTCAACAAGTCGCGGGCTGAATTCTGTTCTCCGTTTGCCTGATATGCCAGCCTATGTAATACGACTGTTTATTTACTGCATGAAATGAGTCCGATAACTGCTGTACAGATGGTCATTAACGTTGTGATGCATACATGAATATGTGTTTTTTTTTATTAGGCACCACTATGACTTGTGGCTGGAGGGATTAGAGTGGTTTATGTGCTCAGAAAAGACAGAGGCCCGTTTTAGACGCCAGGTTCACAGGCAGTAAATTTCACGCTGTAATGACGCCATACATTTCCAGAAAAAAAAAAGGTATTTTGGTGGTTTTTTTTTTTTAAATCTTTCTTCCTCGGTCGCGTTTACGCTTTTGTCTGCCTTCTTTCTCGTTCCCCTTCCCTCTCAGCCGCGGCTTTGATGTCTCGGGCTCATTGTTGCCGAGAGGAATGGAAGTGATGTGAATGTTCTGCCGACGCTGAATAGGAGAGACGGGACCTGAGATGACAATGCCTCCTTTTTTTCTTGTTTGCTCACTTCTCCGGTATCTACCCATACAGCGTTCATTACTATTTTCTGAAAAGAAAAAAGGAAGAGGAAAGAAATGAAATTGGAGTATAGTGTGTATGAAGTAAAATGACTGGGAGGAGGGGGAAAAAAATGTAATCATGAGGTATCATGTAGCCAAGCGTGTGGTAACTATGTGATGTTTTATGTTGCTCAGCTGGGTGTACCAGACCGTTCAAGCTTTGTTTGAATATAGGCCCCTGGCTTTGTGAGCACGGACATATTTATTTTCCAAGCTAAAATAAATAGCTCCACTTTCTTCATATCCACATATAGAACAGTTTGTTGACAGATCGGCTGAATTTATTGAGGTTTCCCTCACATCACCTGTAGGCACCAAGCAGGCACACGCAGCAAATACCAGGAGCCAAATAACCTTGTTATTGCCTTGTGCCTGTGCCGTACAGAAAGTGACAGATGGATGCTTTGTCCAACTTGACATGCATTTTGTTCTCAGGGCTTAAGGCTGTTTTCTGTAATTTTTTATGAGCAGGAGTAAATAATGACATTTTTTCCTATAAAACGTTCCTATTGCAGGTGCATGAGTGCACAAGAGCAGCATCTATATTTAATTAGCAAATATAATGGAATAAAAGATTTTATCGTGATAATATGCAGTAATTTGTATGTAACATGAACTATAGCAATACTTGTATAATGTATATTACATTCCAACAATTTCACAGTATAACAACAATATTTTAAAAAGATTTTTCAGCCATGGTGATCATATGGGGCTGGTTGCTACAGTTAGACCTATAATATTATAGGCTGGAAGTAAAATGCACCTTAAGGCCTATGTAGACGTAATACCTGTTGCACCATGTAGGAGCACATAAATCTTACATCTAGTAAAAAGGGAGGTATAAAGTGTAAAATTTTCACCAGTTTTCCAGCTTTCACCCTGCTAGAGGAAAATTCAGGTTGTATTCAAGTTTCCTCAATTTAGTGAATTTAAACTACATTGCCTGGAGTGTTGGTTTATGAAATGTATGCAAATGTCCTAATTTGTTTTTGCTTTGCCACTAAACAAGAATTTATTCACAAGAAGTGATAGAAATTTGAATAGGTTCTGGTTTGATGCTGTTATCTGCCAGATATGTTTGTTTTTTTCGCATATTTAAGGATGAATATATTTAAAGGCATAATATGTAGTTTTTCCAGATTAAACTGTCTATAAATGACTAAACATGTGTTAAATATTTCGTTGAGTTGTGTACTCTTTCATTGTCCCAGATGTTTCCTACAATTTTTCAAGTTTTATAAAGTTCTACATGGACTTTTTTTTTTTTTTTTACTACCATTCGGCACATGAAGGATTTTAGTTGGACATCTGGATCTAAAGTTATCAGAGTAACAAGCTGAGCCAGCGTTAACAGTAGCTTGGGCAGCAGTGCTGTGAAATACAGATTTCTAACGGGAACCTGCTTTATTCCGTGTTTTCACTGAGTTTAATCACCGGTCATGAAGTCAAAATGTTTATTTCTTAGATGGAGAGACCCCTAGTGGCAGAAAATTGCATATTGTTTGTTTATTTGGACAGTTCATTTCTCTAATCTAATCTGTGTGTATACTTAAGTCTGCCTTTTAAAGTGTGTGTGTACAGTACATCTGTGTATGCTTTTCTAGGTTGCTACCTGTAGGCTTGTTTGTTACACGCTGCTGCAGTTTGTCTTGCTGCTGTGTTGTTGGAGGCGAGGCAGCCATGCAGAGTGAGGATGCTCGGCTCTGAAGGCGAGAGGAGGGACAGATTGGCACATTAGCATTAGTTCAGCTGGGTGACCCACCTCCCAGGCAAATATGGAGGTGTGTTTTAACGCACGTGTTAACGTCGTTGCATAATCGCTGCATTGATTGGGAACCTTTTTTTTTCAGCTCCCATTGGCATGTGTGTGCGATTTCAATTCGGAACGCTGAGAATTCTCCCAGCGTTTTCCCCCTCCTCACTGTTTGTGCGGAATAATTAAACGTGTCCCCCAGTGCGTCAGCCCCCAAAGCCAAAACCATGTACTATTTTTCCTCCTTCCCAGTTCAGTGACTCTGCTTTAACTCACTCGTGGTTCCCCTTTAACCACTTTCCTCCTTGTTGCAGTAACACTCTTGAGCATTCTCCTCCTCCGCAGGGAGAACGCCACTTTTGCTACCTTTCCAGCACTGTCTTCTGTTTTCTGTCAAAGAGTCTTTATTGGTATTATTCATACCTGGACATTTACTGTCTGGTGCTTCCTACATTTCCCTACTTGTTCTCTCCCTCTGCCTCTCTCCCTCTTTGTATCTCTCGTTTCTTCCCTGTAGCCTTTCATCTCGCTAAATCCTGTTAAAGTCAACGTGAGGTGCTCCTTTCAGTTTCCTGCCTGCTCGCCAAATCCTGCAGAAGTCCGGCCGCTGACTTTCCTCATCTCCATACAGAGATGTCTGAGCCCATGCCTAATGTGCTTCGGCATGTATGGCGTCACAGAAAGTCGGCAGCTCCGGGTTCAAGCCAGGTGAGCTAGAAAGGTGTACAGTTGTGAAAAGTGCATCCTGCCTTCTCGCTGCAGGCGGGTAGGAGCCCTACTTTACCGAGCAGTGTCCTTTGGGTTTTGCAATACATGGCTGCGATGGAAATGGCACACTTCATTCACTTGCTGCACAACAAACCAAAAGAGGTGTAAATACATACAGAGCGTCTCATTCCCTCCCCCCGTCGTTTGTTAAAGCTCCCCACGCCGACACATCTATGCACACACACGCGACCCTCGAGGGAGCCCCGGCAACTTTTAATCACAAGAGTCACCTGTGATTTGGGAGCCCGATAGTGTGTTATTTTAGAAGGAAAGAAATCACCACTCCGCCTGAAGCTGAGGGCCTGTGGGAGCTGCTGGTCCCCTGTGTTACGAACACAGACAAAGCTGCTGAGAAAAGGAGAGGAAGGAGAAAACGAGCTACCGCGGTAATGGAGTTTATTCCCAATGCGCAGAATATTACACAAGTACTAAATAGGGGCCAGCCATGGAGGGACTAGTACTTAGTCCAGCTAACACACTCAGGCTGCCATATTGAGGCCAGGCCAATGAAAGAGTGAACGATACTTGCAACAGAATGAGATTGCTGGGGGGGGTTGTGTGCGTTAAGGTGCTCTGTCTGACGCATTTTCTTTTTTATCCCAGTTATACACTGCGTGGGTCATTGTATCGGTTTGCCATTACGAGAGAGAGGCTCTACCTCATATAATGGCTTTCCTGCAGATTTGCTTACAGTGCATTAAAATCCTGCTTTAGTGACATACAGACTGTATAGGGTTGGGTTTTTGTGTGTCATGGGACCTCTTTGGCTCCAGTGCGTTTAAAATATCGGCAGCAAAGTGGGAGACGTGTGGTGTGTGTATAGGTGTAAGTATTATGTATAGAAGTAATGTATGTGGTATATTTAGGATAAACCCAGAGTGCATTGGCCCTGTATTAGCCCTTCAAATGTATTCACCATAAGCTTGATGAAATATAATTGGTCCATGTGCAAATGGACACTCTCCAGCTCAGTATATTAATGTTGTCTTTTTTCATTTAAGTATATAGTGACTGTGTGTGTGTGGGTGCATGCGTGTGTGTGTGTGCCAAAGATATAGGTCAGTTCAAAGCTATATTAGCCACACAGTGCACATTAAATTGTCCTCCTTCTTTTCCATATGTTGCATGTACAGGCCTGGAAGAATGGCAAAAAAACTCTTTTATTCTTTTTATATATATATATATATATATATATGTGTTAATTATGGTTTCATAATTACAAAGTAAATAATATAAAAATATTAACATTTTAACGCAGTTTGCATCCCAAACAACTCAGAATGTTTGTCAGTCACCATATTGTGGTATAACAATTGTAGACGTACACAGCTGCTACTACAATGAAAGTGCTCTGCAGGGTGTTTCTGAGGGTGTTCTTTTTCTTTTAGCATGATGATAATGCGTTCAGGACTGAGGCACTGAAGAAGGAAAAAAAAAAAGGTGAGCGCATTTGAGACTGACTGAGATTGACACTGGCTGTCCCTTCCTCTTCCAACTTGTGTGTTCCTTTAAGACGGCGCTGCCACCTCACGGTCAGGTCACGGTCGACATTTGGCTTGATTTGGTGGTGATGAAGTTTAAGATCTTTACAGGGTTCACATCGGTATCAAATAAAAAGTGATATCACGCTGTGCATAACGAGCATGCCAATCAGGATTAGAGCCGGCTGAGCTCGTCAGTACCTTAGAACGATAACATCCTTAAAGTGAAGGACAGCTCAAACTGACTTGGCATATCCCACAGTCTTCAGAGCTCATTACAATAGACTTTGTGTTCAACAAAAATCTGACAACTCAATCTCTGGAAATAACTCAACGAGACCTGTCAAGTGATTTATTTTTCTTTTAAACACGGTGACATTCATGTGAGAAGTGGCTATGTGATTCTGTTTAGAGCCCATTAATTTGACAGTTTTATTTAATTTAATTTTCACAGTATGAACATAATCATTAACTACATTAATGAATGTTAAATAAATGAATTAATGTTATCGAGCAGGTTTACTCAGACCTTTGACTGCACTGTGCATATAAATCCATATTTCAGTTATATATAAGCCTGTAGAAATAGCCTGTTGATGTTGAAATGAAGTTTTTTGTATGCTGCATAATAATATACATTTCTAATGGGAATGGGGATTTTATTTAAAGTAGTGATGTTTAAACAACATTAGGTTTTGTGAGAAATTACCTGACTTAGAAGTAGATACAAAGAGGGCAGCAAGAGTTGTATATGTGCGTAGGATGAATTGAGATAAGGATACAATTATTAGCTTGCATTTAAATCAGTTTAGTTCCTGATTCCATTGCTGCCTTTGAGCTTTTAGTTGCAAACCTCTGACTTTTGTAGAGAGGCACTTGTGTCTTTCTCACAGTGACACGTGTGCACACATTCCCCTGCTGAATGACCTCTTGAGCTCAAACTTGTTATTCAGACAAATGTATGCAAAAATCATGAGTTTTGGCAAAAAAATATATATATATATATACACTTTGCACCTACGAGCCATAAGGGAAGGACAAAGAGGGTTGTCACACTCCATACGTTCTCATGCCTCTTGTGAAGGTTAATTTGAAGAAGTGAAGGAATTGTCCAGAGATGCACTACGGAGCTGAGGACTTGTCAGATCAGTTTGCCCTTCAGGGAATTGGGCCTGGTCTGTATCCTTCTCCATCTGATCTGGGTTAGGTTTTTATGCTTTGAGAGTGACGTCAACTTCTAACGCACCACATAGACAACAGCAATACTTAATCATGTATGCAAAAAGCCTACAGCCTATACGAATGTATTCATCTTATCCTGGCACCTTGTCTTGGCTCCAATACGTCCCCTGTTGATTCTCTCGCTCACATACACACACCCATAGACAGGTCCCATGGGCATGTCTGATTGAGCTTTCTCCAGTCTGCCATTCCTCATCCGTGGGAAATCAATAGAGGATCTGGGATTGGAGCTCGGGCTAATTGAGCTCTGCAGTCTCTGTTCTCTTATTGCTGCCAAGAGCGTTTTGTCATCGCAGCACCTGGTTCACACCGTGGGGCCAGGGGGAGTCAGCCAGCGATCAGATAGGGCCTTTAGATGCCACGGGGACGGGAGCCGCTCGTGATTGAGTGACCTTGTGAAGTCGAACACTGAGAGGAAGGGCATAGCAAAGAAGGGCTTAATTTATTCTCATGTGCCTCTATAGGTGCCGCTTGATGTTTCTTCTCTGTCGCCTGGTGACGGAGGAAACATCGACGTATCCTCTGTTCCACGTTTGTGAAAGGCAGTATTGTTGGAACAGTGATTGTCACTCTAGCTCCCATGTAACTTTCTTCTCGAGTTTGTTTTAATGCTGCTGCTCTATGGTCCTTGCCTTTATTTGCATGTACTCAGCAAAAACATGAAGATGAACTCCGAACATTGTCTCAGCAATGGCATTAACCCGCGGTTTTCTCCAGTGAGCTCAGTAGCCAACAATAATGCCTCATATTACATGTCATGCCGTTGCTCGCCAATGTTATCCCTACAAACTGCTTTTTTGCTCCTCCCGGCATTATAAATGGAGCTTCTTTCCATCCAAACCATCTGCCGTCTTCGCTCCACCCTTTGCCACCATTCCAGTTCTCCATCTCTCCATCTGTCCGTGTTCCAAGACTTGAGGGAGTGTCGCTATCACAGTCCGGCGCTGAGAGACATTGCCGCAGAATCGTAACTTGTCAGACCACCCTCATTTCACGCTCCCCTGGCGCTTATTTGCATGCACACTGGGGGATTATTTGAAGCCAATCAAACACCCTGTTGATGAGACCATTTGCGCTCTCAGAGCCATGCGCCAATGCCACAAACACCGCCCTTTCCTGTCCTCTCGGGCTATTAACGCGGGCGATATTTTTGAAGTCACTTGTCGAGGTTAAGCCTGTATCATTGAAACATAGGTTAATTGCAGTTAGAGAGAGTTGAATGTTGCTGTAAATTATTAAGCAGCCTGTAAATAATGGCTTGCAAACAAACAACATGCCAAAGCCTTGGAAAAAAGCCTTTTTTTTTTTTTTTTTAACACATCTCTCCCTGGCTGGAGGTGATCACATCATTAACTGCAGCATGAATCACCGTGAGGGTCATGATTCACAGGAGACCCATGTAGAACCGTGTAATTCAGTAGTACCAACATACGTTTGAAAGCCTTTCTAAAATGCACAATGAAGTTAACAATCTGTCAAACCAACAGAGACTCAAAGAACATCATCATGCTCACTTTAAAATTCAAGGCAGTGTTTTGATCACAATTCAGATACTATAGCTCAGAGCAAATTATATCTCTAAACCTGCATTATTTTCTGTGGGTGAGAAATATCTGACCTAACAGCACAAACCAAACCCGATTAAATCCATTAACACATATATATTATAAAAATGACTCACATTAGGACAGTTCTGAGTCTTCACACTTAATAGCTTTTATGCAGGAAGTGCAGCTCTCTGGCCTCATTTTAATAAAACCTCTAGTAAATAACATCTACTAAAAGTCTAAAATTCAGAAATTGTTTCAAATGTTGCCTTGCAGAAGGTTAGGTGGAAAAAAAAACACATGGTCTACCTTAGGAATTAAGTATTTATCTGTAGCCGCTGCACCACTTTTAATCCGAGTATGCATCCAGTTGTTTCCCAACAACTCCCATTAACCTTCTGATTTTAGTTCCATCCAGCTGTCAGATCCAACAGGCCTCTCTGTTGGTGCAGCCCCTCTGGAATTGGACGATGTCATCGGTTGAGACACTGGCTCCTCTTGGCTATCCACCTCTATTACATCATCAGTATGACACTTGCAAGGGCAGCAGTAGTGCTTTGCTTTGTCCTTTTTGTATTAACATTTTAATCCACTCTGGAAAAATCACTAAAAGCCTTGCATATTAATTCAGTCAACAAACCTCAAAAACGGTGTCCCTTAGATCGTGTCTTGTCCTTTTCCCCAAACGTGTCGCCTCATATACACAGTCGAGTATGGTACAGTCTAGATGTAGCATCTCTCCTCAGCGCCTCCACCACTTGGTCATGTTTCAGGTATTTGTTGCTTTGTATGGCAAGACATGCCGGCAGCAGTACAGCAAGAGATTATTGTCAGTGTAATTGGCTTTTCCAGGCCTGATTTGATACGAGCCTCTTGTCTGATCCACACACTTCTTTATTATCGAGCGTAATGGAAAGACGATGAGGCTCACATGAAACGTTCGCCTCATCATATCTCCAGAGGACTCGCCTCTTGCATTTCGTTTATGCGCTCAGGGTCAGGACGGAAAGCGGCGTGCCTGTGTGAAGACACAACGCTCGGAGCACATATACAGAAAACAGACGAGGCATTAGCATTTCACAGGCGTCACAGGGAAAATGAATTTCGAAAAAAACGCTGCACGACTTATCAACCTTCTGTATCTGTCAGTCTATCAATTTAAATATACATGCAAGATTTAGCAAGAGTTAATGTTACATTATATTTAACGTTATGTACCGCCTCACGGTTACCTCGTGTGAATTTTGTTGTCCCTGCATTCCTGATAAATGACAGACGATGGAAAGAATTTAACGCTAACGGATCGTACGTATCAATTCAGCTGCCGGTACGCTGTCCAACCTGACAAGACCGTCTGCCTTGTTCACCAAGCAGCAGAGGCGATGTAGAACACGGCTCTCCGGCGCTATTATCTCAGTCAATATCTGCTACTGCCAGAGCAGGATACAGATGGACAAGAGATTTGCACTGGGAAAACTCAGAAGCACTGTAAAGGAAACGGAAAGATTGACATCCAGCGGAAATAGGTTGAATCACCTTTTGGCAGATACAATTTGCATATTTACGTGTCACGTCACTCAGCTGGTGATTTGATTACGCTACAAAATTTCACATATTTTTACAGAATTGCCTGCAATTACACAGAAATCCATATTATGTAAACAGTCTTTTGGAGAATAGATTGGAAGTAGAGGTGTTAAATTAAAAAAAACTCTGAAATTCCTTCATTCAGTTGATAAAATCCTTACAGTCATCTGAAAACAGGGCCTGTATATATGTCTGTCTATTAGTTATGTCTGTCTGGAGACGCTAATTAAGATGCAGTTTAGATAATTAGTGTTGTCTTCAATCTCTGTGTGATAACTCATTTTGAGTCAAACACACAGGATAGAGTCTCTCAACTGTATTTCCTTCTTTTGATTGGTTTTGTTTAGAACTCACTGTATCATTTTGAACGCCTCTATGGCGTTCACATCTTTCTTTCAGATCAAGCGTCTTCCTTTTCACTCCAGTAGAAACCAGCCTCGGGAATGGCTGAAATAGCGTATTGAGAAAAAGGAAGAGCGTTGACAGAGAAAGTGAGTGAAAGAGTTGAGTTGAAAAGCTGGATAAAGGAAGGAAGATGAGAGCAGCAGAGGGTGAGTAAAGAGGGGGGAGGGGGGGGCATTTGGAGAGAGTAGAGAAATTGGTGGAGGGGTTGGGGGAGGGTAATAGCAGTGATTACATTGTCCATCAGGCCACAGGACGGCCTGCATCAGCCCAGGATTGATGTTTGACAGAATAATTAGAAAACTGTCTCAGGCTGTAATCACTGGAGCTCATCTTGCCGGAGAAGACTTCCATTCGCTCTCTGCCACACACACACACACACATACACACACACCACAAGGCTAGTACGAACCATCAGCCGCTGACTGTTATATGGGACAGTGCGTTGATAGAGTGGTAAGATGGGAGTGTTCCTGTTTATTCTTAAAGAACTGAAAGAGTTTATCGGCAGAGGCGGGGACGGGAGGCGAGTGTGCCACCTCAGTCACTGGTTATGTGAAAGCAGGAGTAGGGAGCACGCTGCTGATTTTCTAAGTGCTAGAGGTAGGGTTTATGAACTGGAAAAAAATGAATTAAGTGGATTTTACTACAGCGGGATGGGAGGCAGAACGAATGAGACGTGGGACCGAAAACTCTTTCTGTGTGTGCGACACACAAAAAGATGAGGCGAAAAAGGTGCGGTTGCTTGGATGCTGGTCAATGTCATAGGTAAAATGTTAAACCACACACTTAACTGAACAGAACCATGCAGTGAATGATGCCTGTTGTCCATCTCACACAGCAACAAAGGATCCTCTCAGTAAATCTTTGTAAAATAGTCTGAAATGTTATAAAAATAAAAAAAGGAAGTAAATGCTCTGTTGGCCCTTCTTAAAAATGGCATCAGAACATCGGTGCCAGGGAAGTTTGTGATGTATAATAAAACCGAGATACTTTCACTCTATCACCACCTCATTCTTCCCTCCTCTGATCCTAGACAGTCGATGGTAAAACATCCCATCTGAAATATCCTGTAATGGTTTTTGCAGTATTTTCTTGCCTTTTCTTTCCCACCGTGGGTGGCAGCTGGATACAGTATTTCACAGCATTTTCCTGGTTTTACTGCTGTGTATCGAATGCTTTAAAACCAATAATCTATCCTTTCACGAGATGCAGTGGTTGAAGAGTCATTCAGTCCACATAATATAATCAGACAAACTGCTCCTTTGTTTTCATACTTTAGACACACGTCTATAAGACAGAACACATCTTGTTATATTCCTGTATATGTATTTGATATTAGTGATATATTTGAAATATAACTGAATAGTGGATACTTGATCATATTCATATGGAATAGCTGCAGTGCTTCTTATTTCTGTTAAACTCCAACACCTAATCATGTGCTGTAATATGTCTACAACATACATTTTCAGTTTAATAAAATATGCATATGTACAATAATATATTCATGTATATATCATTATTATTTTAATGACTAGTGTTGTATAAGAAGTCAAATAGGTCAGATCCCTGCTTCAAAGGCTTGAACAGGTCTTGCAAAAAGTATCAAGCTGTCGGGGGGGGGAAGTTTAAAGGAGGAATATGTAGAATGAGCAGAAAACACCACCTATTGATCACAGATAGGAGTAACAACAACAGCAGCACAGAGAAAAACTATGCAGGATATTTACCTTGTGTTTCATTTCTACCTTTATCTGACTAATTGTGATGGTAGATAAATGACTTATAACCAGTTACAGGCAGAGTGGAGGCTCCTTTCACATCTTCTCTGTGGCACCTTGAATCCAAAACACAAATAACATTTAAGTAACTTTTCTGTCTAATATTGACACAAAGGGTCAGGGACAGAAAGCCAAACCTGTCAATTTTTTTAAATTAATACACATACATACATATATTTTTTCTGTAAAAGATCTGCCCCTCTAAAAGGTCTGTGCATGTATGTATTTTTAAAAGATACAGCTTTTAAGAAAAAATTCTACATATTAATCCTTTAACCTGATGATAACGAAACACAAAAAATGACTTTATATTGGATCTGACACATAAAAGCCTGTTGGAACAAATCTAAACTTTTGTTGGTAGCCGTTAGGTAGAGGAGAACTTGACAGAAATGCTCTTATATAACCAAATGTAAATGTAGCGTTCCAGTTTTAGGTGTCCA
This sequence comes from Lepturacanthus savala, assembly GCA_030544235.1. Lineage (NCBI taxonomy): Eukaryota > Metazoa > Chordata > Actinopteri > Scombriformes > Trichiuridae > Lepturacanthus > Lepturacanthus savala. The sequence goes on from CM060463.1 coordinate 10,895,825, forward strand.
GTGCTGGAAAACCTCATGTCTCCAGGGTTGCTTATACTTATTTATAAATATAAATAATATATTTAATAAATTTAATAAATATACCACTAAATATACGGGTATATTTCTTATGTATCTTGCTTATATAGTTATATTTAACAGTAGGAATGTAATGATTCTTTTCTAGGTTAAATAGTTAAATACTGATACAATTAGGTGATGATTCAAATAGATTTGAATAAAAAACAATTGTGGCAAGAGGACAATGAGCTGCATTAACAGCATAACCAACATGATGCTGCATGCATCTGTATTAAATTCATCAGGTTGCTTGATGTGTTCTAATCAATGAATTTGTCAGTTGGGTAGTTCGCTTACACAAGAATTGTTACATGTGAGTTGACTGTCCTCCCTGTATTTTTCTATGTAAACATCACAAGGATAAGCAGCTCAAAAATGTAAGGACGGATTACTTATTTCTCTGACATGCTGTATACCGCGCTTTGATAAATCTGTTGTTACCAGGCTGAACATACAGCTCTCAAATGTCCACACAAGAAATCAGGAAGAGTTAAATTATTGAGGTTCTGAGGTCTTCATTAGGGTAATGGCTTCAGCCTGCATCTGTAGTTCAAAGGTCACATTATTGGTTCAATGTATGCGCCCTTCCTGACATAGAGCAAGCCCCTAGATGATCCATCGATCTGGAATCTACTCAGCCTCTTCGCTTGCCTCCTGAGGCTTTTATTGGTTTCTCTGATCCCTCTAATACCTGAGCAAACCCTTAATGGCTAATTGATATGCTGCTCTGTTCTCCAGAGCTCCATCAAAAGTCTGTAGGGCAAAATGTCAGCTTTGGAGCAATTGGTCGCCCCCTCGCCCCTGAAAGATAACTAAAAATCTGTTTTATTTGCATATAAGAGCAGACCAGTACTCCATTTGATAAGGCTTGAGGATATGGGAAAATGTCATGTTACAGCTCCCACTGCAGCAAGAAAGTATTGGGTAAGTTCGTTAACATGCCCAATCAGTGTATGTTTTCATGTCTGGCTTTTTGAAAATTACACCCTGATTATGCCCATCTGTTTCAACCAGGTTTGGTTGTTTCTGGCCATTTAGTACCCACTTACCCACTCTTCAAAAGACCCACAGGGGATGAACGCAAGGGAATGAGAGAAAGCTGGTGCAGAGGCTGAAATATTCCTATTCTATCAATTTCTAAGCTACTTATTTAGCCAGAGCTAAGTGGCGTCACCTTTTTCAATTACTGTGATTGTGATTCAAGTACTGTGATTTGGTCAGTGATGAGGATGGAAAAACAAATCAGAGGGGTTGTAAACAAGGGTCTTTTTATAAACCGCAAATTATTGGAAATTAGTGTTTCCTTGGTCATGTTTTCCCTGTATTGTTAGTATTGTATCTTATGTCATTGGAAACCTTGTTCATTTGCGGTTCATTCCCCATCCTCAAAGGTGACAACAGTCTCGCCTACAGTGCCAGGGTTATCACAGACTATCTCCTCATTGTGGAATTAGAGAGAATAGAAAGGCCTGACCTGACCACCACCTAATTAAACACTGAGAGGATCAGCTCAGACGGGCTATATGTGCTACAGGAACCAACACAGCCAAGTTGGTTCACCTGTGATGAATCCTGGTTGAAGAATGGAACAGCAACATGTGATCGAGCTGATGAATAGCATCAGGAGGTGCCAAGTGGCTGCGTGCTGTTCTTCCACCTGCTACCGAGGCTCCTGACTGTTTGCTCTGTGAATAAAAATGTAAAAATTTCCAATATGTCTTTGTTTCTTGTTAGTGATAGAATCCAGTCCCCCAAATATCTAAAAAAAAATGTCAGGACAATAAACTGACATTGAAAGATAAATCTGACACATTTTACTTGGAACTTCACCTACTTCTCAGCTGTGCTGCTCATCCTATAATTGCATTATCCAAAGAAATAGGACACTATTGTGAAGGGAAAGGAACAAGCCTTACAACGATATGAGATGTAATGCTGCGTGTGGTATATTCACATTGTGAAATGTCACAGTAGACCATTGACATCTATTTGTTCTCGCTTAATTGGCTGCTGTGGCCTTCTCTCATAGCTTGGAAGAGCCCCCGAGGTGCTATATGTTAATATATACAAAACTGTTGCATTGTGATATCAGAAGACTTTTTTAATGGGCTGTGTGTAACTTTCAGAAATTCCTTCAAAATAGCAACACCCTTTTGGTGGCTTGTGACATAATTTGCAGTTCATGCATGCTCACAGCAGTGCAAGATTTTCACAGATGACAATTTCCAGGTTATACTTCTCAAAATAGCACAAAATACCTCTATTGCTGTAGCTCACACAGGCAGAGAAAATTCCACACGAAGAACAAACATGCACACCCACTGTGGCTGGTGAGTTGTGAAGTGTGGGATTACACTTTTGTAATGATTTACCATCAGGAGAAACGAAGAGGGGTAAGATATGTTCTGCTTTAACTCTACTGTTGCATTTCACTTCAAAACATTTCCTTACTGAACAATATACATTTTTTAAGAAGCAAATGAAGTTATCTCCTGCCTTACAAACCATTTACTTAAAAATATTAACTCAAATGTTTTAATCCCTTGAGCCCTGAAGGATGCCCACTCACTTCACATTTCTGTGAAGAAACAGGAATTGGTTCATTTTTAAAAAATTATATTAAACCTTATAATATTATTTATTTTAAATTGCCATAAACTGTAATAATATTTGAAATGGCTATATCCTACTATTGTCAAATAGGCCTCAGTTGGTGGAGTGTGTGATTGTTACTTAGTTTTAATTGTAGCAGTTGACCATAGCCACACATTTCTCGCTGTCTCTACACTAGTTAAATGCAAACTTGTTGTTGTCCATTAGTGGCATGCACTTCACTAAAGGTTAGTGGGTGACCTGCACATTTAGACATGCAAATGGCGGCGAGATGACAAAAAAAAGAGGTTGGGTCGATGATTTGCCTTGCAAAGCACACCCATCTGCCCTTTCGATGGCTCATTGGCTCCCAAGATCAGGTGCAATCTGAACTAGAATCATTTGGATAATTGACCTTCTGTGTGCATACATTAGAATAAATTAATTTTGATTGGCCATGCAGCATTAGGAACAAAGCAGGTTATGTTGGCTTTTATATTCAGCTGCTGGTTTGTTGTACCCAGTCTCTGAGGTGATTTCATATGCTGTTCCCTAACTATTATTCATTCCTCCAGTTTAATGAAATAATTATTGTTCTGAGAAGAGTTGTGCTCAACACAGCAGGACGTTGAACCATACTCAACTTTTAAGGTAATCTGTCAAGGAAAAAAATATCTACACATCTGTGTGGGTGCAATTCTGTGTGAAATTTGTATGCAGATTTCAGATGGGGATGTATGTATCTATGCCCATGCAAACATGCTGAAGCACAGTATTCACACCCACCTCATGCGTCCTCCCTAGTTTTTCCAATCTCCATAAACGACCTTGCTGAACCAGTGAAAGTGCTCATACTGTGGGTGTCTACACCAGACCCATGTGGCCCTGTATGTCTCATTGCTGCCTGATGGACAGCCATTAACCCTTGGTGACGGGGTTGAGGAATATTTATGTCTGCCTGTCAGCAGTGACACGACACCCTCTGGGGATGAATAATATGCCTGCCCTACACTGGCACCAATTGTTGAGTCCAGTTCAGAGCAAACTGGTTTGTGTGCGCGCATGCCTAAAGGTTTACAGTGTGTGGTGAGGAGTGTGTTACAATAGTGCAGCCTGGATTATCTTCTCAGCATCATGGAGGGAAGAGGAAGTGACAGAGTAACCAGTTTGGTTATGTTTCTGAGGTAGAAGAATACACTTTTACAGAGGTGGGGGACGTATGAACCAAATGTCAGGTGAAGGTCAAACTTGACCCCCACGTTTGTGTGGGTGATTATGTGTTCAGAGAAAGAAATGACTCGGGGAAGAAATTTGAGCTGATGGGCGGGGTAGAGATTCTGATCCTGAAAGGACTAGCCTGAAATAACCTTTTCCAGGACCTCTTATAAGAATGGCAGGATGGGGATTTCCGTTTGCCATAACTCCAGGCTCCAGGGAGATTTTTTTTTTTTTTTTTTAAAAGATGTGGTCTAATTATTGCAGTCTTTAATGCCAATGGGACGTGGCCACTCTGGAGATAGTGATTAATGATTCCAGTGATGAGGGGCCTTATGCCAGAGACATTAGTTTTTACCAGGGGAGTGGAGAGGGGATCCAAGGAGCATGTAGGTCTCCTCAATTTGATGATTGTACATCAGCCCTGTAGGAGGAGCGGTTCCAAAACAGAACTAAACGGTCAATAAAAGCAAATTTGTGGTTTAATAGGTCTGATATTTTAAGGGATAGCATCAGAAGAGGACCAATTATAAAAACATGCTTCCAACAGTTTTTAAAACTAACACAGGGTTTAAGGAAGATGGTAGTGATTGCATCAGCCCAAGAAGTTTCTCCAGGATAACTGTGACTATGGCTCTGGTGTGTTTCTGCTTATATTACCTACTGTTAAAGCGGTAGGATGGAGATTTAAGTCAAATCCAACAGATGTAATTGGAGTTTTCAAAAGCAGGCACAGCTTTTCATTTAATGGAGACCAACGTGGTAGATGTAGCATCTGCGTCCAGCTCACACTGAAGCCGCTGCTAGAGAGGTTGTAGAGTGCCTGGAGTGTGGATTATTGCCAATGGAAGCTTCAAACCTGGAAAAAAAATTGGTATAGCTGTAAGGAGAAATGAGGTGTGACAAAGTAAGTTGACCTTCAAAATCAATTCCCAGGCTGCCAGGCAGCACAAGTGGATTAAAAAGCACAAACACATACCATGTGAATAACACTGAGACACATTTTAGGTTCTTCATGTATAACATTATTATAGAATGGAAATATTATATTGTGACTGTCTGTGAATTCTTCATAAATTTTGCAACTTTATTTTTAACAAAGTGTTCTAATAAAATCCTATAGTTCAAACTAAAAGGCAGCAGTATAAGTACGATAAACTAGACTGCCCACCGCATCTTCACAAACATTCAGTTTGGCCTGAGGCAGCAGAGAGTTGGTTTTAAATTCACTGTGTAAAGATAAAAGCGTTTTTTTTTTCTACTAGATGTAACTCATAATAATGTAAATGATGCGTGGATGCCTGCACAGTATGTTGGAGGAAACTTGTTCACAGAAACTTGTGCTGTCATTTCTGATTAGTTGTTCGACTCACTTCAAGTGCAGCATTTAACACTCAGAGGAAGATCAAAAACTCCACACAAATGTACAGTAAAGAAAAAAAATATGATTGTGGGACAGATGTATAAACAGTTTGAAAGCATATGGGATGGTGATAGGTGACAGGTTTGATTTCTTATCTTATCTTAAGAACAAGGGCAAAGCTACAATGTCTACACAAAGATGGTTGATGCATCCTTTTATTTAGGCACAACTGCATACTACAGACATCAACTACAAATAAATCCTTTCATAGTCAACATAAACCTTTTCTCAAACACAACCTGGAAATATAATGATCCGTGTTGTGAAGCACAGACTGCCTCATTGTTGAAAGTCTCGAGTGACTTCATTTTTCTATTGGCATTTTCCCTAACAGTTGGGAATACCCATGCTGAGCCAAGCATCCGGCGAGCGACGGCAATCAGAGCTTGTACTGCAGTCACAGCGGGAGTTTTCTCTACAAAAAGATGCAACAGTAAAAAGTGTTGTTTACCTTGATAAAGTGGTGGAGGGTTGCTAGTTCACAGAAACAGGTCGCCTGCATCTAACCTGTTCACTGTGGCTGTTTTCTGTTTTACTGCACAATAAACACCTCCCTGCGGTTCTATTACCCAGCATCGAGGGTGCTGATCCGATAGACGAAGTGGCCGCAGGAACATTGTTATCGAACAAAACACTGAGTGTCGTTAGTTACACCATTCATCAGTTTTAATATATTACATGTAGTTAAGGGAGGAGACTGTCATGGTTTGACTTTTGTACTAAGAATGGTAAAAGAATCACACAGCAACACTGTACGCTTTGTCTTAAGGCTGTAGACAAAAAGAATATTATAATGGCTTAACATGCCACCACATGAATATAATGTGCAGTACTGGATCTGTGGAAAAAGTCCTTATTTTGGGCTTTTCATTCCCCACATCAATGTACTGGAGCAGTTTCAGAATGAGATGGAAAACAATGTCGCATCACTTTTCTCTAACAGGCTTATGCAGATAATTATCTGCAGTTATCTCTCCTCAGAGCATTGCATTGTAATCTACACTGGTCAACATAAAAATGGGAACATACTTTTGGTTTTTGAATCCAGTCATATCACACAACATTTTTCTACCAATATTCCCAGATTTTCTAGTATAACATGTCAGACATAAGCATATATTGGGTGAGTACATTCAGTGGTTACTTGAACCTCAAGTAGAATATGATTACTGTCATGAAGAAAAACCTTAGATACCACAAGAAAATTTATTGATGCACCAAAATCAAGGGGTGAGCAAGCAGAATTTTGGCTATCTAGATTCTAAATATTGTCCTCAGTCACAACACACGACACTATTGTTTTGTTTTCTCACAGTTTTAGTCCGTTCTTCTATAATTACTCTTATTTGTTAATGATTTTTAACTCCTGACTGTCAACACCAATTGGCCCAGACTGAAGCATAGTCTATGAAGCTTGATCAGATCTATCATTATACCCAACTCAGAATTGTTGTTGGTCCAACAATTGTGATGTTTACCCTTAAAAAAATCCACATTGATAGACATTTTTTTTAATGTGTCTTATTTCATTGAACTTTGAACCTTAATTTAATAAACTCCTTATACTGGACATAGCAATCAACTCTCTAACTATAACAATCCTATTGTTGGGTAATTTTGATTTTATGGATAATTTTGGTTAATTGAATGTTTCTATGCAACCTGGTAAGATTCTCCAAAATTTTTGGAATCACCATTTTCCGACAAACGGTGTCCTTTGTTCCTCCAGGCATCCAATGAGGTTCTCTTCATAGAGAACTTGAACTGGGTAGGGAACTGTTGGTTTTTGAGGCTGGAGGGTCCATGGTGTCCCTGTATGTCATACTGAACAATCCAAATAAACCTGACTTGTACAGAACCCCGCTATGCAATGACGGATTGAAGAGCAGTCCAAAAGTGCTACCTTGCTTCTATGACAGAGGAAAGGGGCAGAATGGTCGGCTGCACACAGCCGCCAGGCAGCTGTCATGGCTCATGACCACACTGCTCACTCACAAGAGATGGCAAACCTCAAGGCAGTAATGGCCATCTCCAGGATCCATTCTTCCTGTCACAAGAGTTCCACCAGATCTCACCTTTCCTCATTCCCCCTCCCCACTCTCCTCGTCCATCCATACCTTCGTACGACCATTTTTTTTTTTTTTGGCTGGAAGCGAAGCTATTGCCCTGATTGGATTCTATTCTTTGGCTGAGGCAGCCGAAGGTGGGAGGTGGATGAGTGCTCATGAAAAAAAAAACATTGGCCAGGAGAGATGTGAGAAGACTCGAGGATGTGGATGAATGTGAGCAAGATACAGATGCAAAGTAGGGTTCAGGCTGTGGAATATGATGTCTCATTTCTCCATTAAAATGTGTAAAAAGAATCAATTAGAGCAGTGTAATTTGTTTTCTGAAAAACAGGAATTAAGATGATGAAGATGTGGAAATTTATATACTTGAATTTTGAAGTCTAAACGAGCTGGATTCCGTATTTCCCAACATGTGATCAGTTTTCATGGTGCGTGTAAACAGAAACGAGAACATAAAGGCACGTACTGTAGATGTTGGCCTGAGCTCGAAGATTACTTCTTCATGTCTCCCAGATGAAACCTTGTGTCCAGCAGGCATCGATCAGGCAGGTAGCCAGCTGCCCGTTGTTTTTTTTTTTTTTTCCAACGTCAAACTTCAGACGCCACTGTCAGTCAAGAGCTTTCTCCGCTTGTGACATGGCCAATCTTTGACATAATGCTCAGTCTGTCTCCCTGCAGTCCCAAGAAGGGGCTGTCATGCTTCAGCAGGCCAGATAATTATTTCCCTCTTATCCCTCCTTGCCAGGGCCAATCCGAGCCTTCAATAGAAGCCAGGGACCGCGCCACTTCCCATCACCTCGCTCTCTCTCTCTCTCTCTCTCCCCGTCTCTTTTCTTCTCCATCTCTCTTCTTCCATCTGTTTCACTTCGCCTCCCTCTCTGACTTCAAGACCCTCTCTTCCCACAGACTGTCTTTGTGCCGTTCTCTCTTTCTTGTTCCATATCCTCTCCAAGAATAGATTTGCACAGGCAAAATAGCTCCTCACTTTTGACAGGATTGATGCTCAAAGTAGTAAACGTTCCATTAAAGATTGCCGTATGCATGTCTTTATTACACGGCTTGCATTACTCATTAGATGCTCCCTGCACCTGCGCAAAAGAACACATGGAATCTTGCTCGTTCCTTTCATCCAGACAATTCTGCTGTGATCTGAATCACGATTACACGGTGTGAGCAATTTCAAGGAATTCAGTGAATCCAAGACACCGTCTTGAATGCTCTGTTGTGACAGGAGCGTATGTTTCCTTCCATCTTTTGTAAGGGTCGGAATATTTCTATTCAAACCAACTACTGAAGCTCTATGGTGGTAATAAGCTTTTACTTGTGTGTGCGTAGGGGGGTAGTTTTCTGCTGCTCTAGGTCATTTAAAACAATAAAAAAGCCATCATGAAGTAGCATGTGATCATGGGTGGTGTCCTCTCCCATTTAGGATTCCTTCAGTGTTCATCATTTGGGCGTGTGTTTGTTTTTGTTTTGTTTTTTTTACCAGTAACCAAATTATCCTCAGGCCACTCCACCTCCAAAATATAATTTAAAACCAGTAAAGTAAACGACTGATATTTACAAAGGGCATCAAAATAATGTGGCTTAACAGCAATGACCTCAGACATTGACCAATGAGCAGGGAGGACATGGAGAGGCAGCTGATTCTCTAGGTTTGAAGATTTGGATATGGAAAGTATGCTTTTAACATAATGGTATTCATAACTCAACAATACATACAACAAAGGCCTGTTAATTTCTAGACAGTTTATTCTAGAAATCGGTCCATATACAAAAATGTCCCATCCCCTGAACTAACTCGCCCACAACAGAGTTCAGGTTTGAATGCAACATTATAAACTGAAACAAACAAATGTTATGTTTTAAAAAAAAAAATCTACATAACACACTGATGACAAAAGGCAATTTACTCCCTTACCCTTACTTCAGATGAAATAATCGTTCCTCACCAAGAGGAGTCCCATCATTCCAGGAATGATTGCAGCCAGAAGGCCTGCCTTGATTTGGAAGTTGTGTATGTTAACCTGTGGCCCCGGGGCAGAGTGTGGGGCCCCCAGCAGATCAAAAAATAAATAAACAAGGCCTGCCAGATCGGGCGCTGACAGTCCAGGCTGTCTGCAGTAGATAAGACAGAACAATAGCCCTTAATAGGCCACAGAGAGACACACATCCATCTCCAGCCCTGCCTTTTTCTACTCCTATCTGCTCGCCGCTAACAAAGGAAAACAAGATGCTTTCCCTTTTCTTTCTTTCCTGCAGAGAGATTAGCGGTGCTTAACAGCGGTATGGGCATGAAAATGTGTATTTGAGTGATAATTCAGCAACGCTCGCACAACTCGTGACAAGGAGCCTGGCAGAATGAGAAGGAATACAATGCTTTTATTTCCCTCCGGGTTGAAACTTGGAGGGGAAAAGCACATCGTATTTGTCAGCTATTTATTAGCCTCTGGAAGGAATATGAAGACGTTTTGAACATGTGATGCTTGCTTTCCAGCGTTTTCATTTCATTTCAAATCCGTACTGACGGCCATCAACGTATAACTTGATAGTTTTACGATGAGACCTTCTGAGTCCACCATACAGTAATGACACATACACATCCAACATGTCAAATATGGATCCAAAACACATTTCATGCAGACACTGGACTAGGCGAGCATGTCAAATTGTCTGCATTTACGTTTCCTTTCTTGTCCTAAATGCAGTTAGCAGGGTGTATAATAGCAGGCAGAAAAACCTGTTTCTCCTGTGAAGCCCCCTTTTTTTTTACTTTGACACAAAAAAGCCTTGGCAGGGTATCAGAATGCCAGCAGCAAAGATCCTATTTTGTTAAATTTGAATCATTTCACCGGCACACAGATAGAAAGGAGCGCTATGCGGCGTAAGACTAAAGTTCTGGAAGAGGGAGCCTAAAAAAAAACATAGAGAGATCTCCCCAAAAAGCGTGAGCTGGCACATTATATCTGATGCCTTTATGCTGAGCTGTGATGAAAGAAATCCAACCTACTGCCACACCTGAAATGAAATGTGAGGCAACAGGCTGTGAGCTTGATTCTGTGACAGGAGGTGAAATGCTACAGTGTGATGTTGGAGATTTTAGACGGATTGGAGTGTGCAATGCTATTTCAAACCTTGAGGTTGAAAGCTATTCAGACTGAGAGCCTCAATTGAGCAGAGTGGAGCTTTTGATTGGAGAGGGCACCAAACCAAGGAGACAGACCCTAAATTCGGCTCCCTTTCTTTCAGCCAATTGTTGTTGCATGAGATAGCCATACAGACCAGTACCGGTCTGAAGTGAAAGCAATACCTCTTGTCATTGGCAGTTTTGAATGAGCTTTTCCGGGAGTGAACACAATGAGAAAGATGGTTTATTTATTATTTTGTTTTATTTTTTACCCCGTACAGTTCTTCTTTCTGTAACTTGCATATAACATGCATATGTTCAATATCTGCATATGGTTTCACTCCAGCTGCCTCCCCTGTGATAAGACTGTGATCGACTTGTGAGTTAGTCAGATCACTTCCAGTTGAGAGTTTGTATGGGGAAAATAACACAGTTTTAGTTGTAGACTTGCATGTAAACCAAAACCGTAGAAATTGCACAAAACTTCCCGGTAGAGTGTGACCCAGTCCTCGCCACATCCATATTTTTGTAAACTGCATTTACTTCTGTGCCAAGCAACATAAATCATGTCTTATGTACCATTAATATACATGGGTGTCAATAGGAGACGCATGAATGGAAGAAATATGGTTCTTCCCAATAGAGACAGAGTTGAAAAATGGGCTGCAGATAGGAGGAGAATAGAGTCTTCCCTAGTGAGGCTTCAGAAGGCCATCTGAATCGCTGCTGCCCCCCAGTGGGGACAGGATAACGGTTTGTGTGTGTGCATGTGTGTGTTTGTTTGTGCGCTCCTGAGGCACAGTCCCAATTCTCCCTCATTGGCCCTTCCTCATTTTGGAGTGCCCTCAATCGGAGCCACTGGGGCTTAAAATATCTCACATTGGCACATCCATAACCCAACAGTGACAATATTTTATTTTTACTGAGTAATCAAATTATCCAGTTTGAGGATATATGTAATGTCATGACAAATTGAAGCATGTAATATTGTAAAATCCTGAAATTAATTTAGAATGAATATATTTAAATTAAAATACTGTTAAATAGCGACTTTTGGATTCTTCTTTTATGCACTTATAGCCTGTAAAAAAGCTCTTTGAGGCTTTAAAGTACAGCTGAGTTTGAAAAAGGCTAAGAAAGCAATAATATTCTATCTGCACTAATAGAAATGTTTATTAACAGTGATGTTTGTTCAAGTGCCAGTTGAATTTCAACCAGGAAGTAATGCGAATATCCAGAAGGACGATTCTGCAAAGGATTCATGGAATTGCCTCTACCCCTCGGTTTTGGGTCTGAATCTGAAATGCTTCTATTTGAAGGACCAGGTGCCGGGCAGAGTGACCACTCCACTGAAATAAGTGGGACACCCTACACCTCACACAGGAGTACAACTCAGGGGTAGGGTACAGTTAGTACAGTTACATATAGGATGTGATGTTTCACCTACCCATGCCATTGTTGTATAATGTGTGTACTCCTTGCATATCAGAATATACGCTTCACAGGATCTTTATTTAAATCTCTGAACGTAGTTTACAGAAACTTAAATCTATTTCATATCGTCAAGCTAAAAGTTATACGCACACAGACTCAAGCCTGGGGATGTAGTCGATTGTATTCTCCAAATATCTCTCCCATTTTTATTTATTTATTTATTTTTAACACTGGCGCTGTATAAATTCATGGTGGCAGGCAGCAGCGGTTGACCCCGTGCCCCTGCTGTGGGCTACAACTGCACCGCACAGTAGGGAAACACAAACTCAACACACGTGCCCTAAGGCAGCAGAAAATATAGACACGCACGCAGTGCATTGCAGATCACACCTTACAGGCTGTCCAAAGAACTGTTCGATACACGGCTGAGTTTTAAGATCCAGCGAGCCGGTATCATTTCACACCTCTTTCTTTCTCTGCTCGTCTCACACCGCTGATCTATTCAGTCTTTTCACGTTGTCTGACACTCTGCGCATTTGTGTGGACTCTCAGCGGTCATAAAGTCAAAACTACTTTACTTTTCTGTTAGAAAACTGCTGATAGGATGTTTTTGCTGAAGATGGAACATGCGTTTCAGTGTATCTGGGTGTTTGAATATGGGTTGTTGGAATCGAACTATGCTATAATGGAGTAATACAGAAATTTGGCCTTGCTCTGATCTAACTCCTATGGACCTGTCAGGAGTGTAATTTTCTTTTCTTTTTTAAAAAAAAAAACAGAAAATAAAAAGTTCCAAAAACATAATAAAAAACAATCTGGGTATTCAACTATAGTAATGTACTCTTAGAAGTGTCCCTGAATAAAAGTAAAATACACAAAACATAGACTAGCTCAGTTTCTTAATATGTCTGATGGCTTTAGGCACAAAGCTTGACATGACCTGCATGGTGTTGAGTGAAAGTGACCTGTATCTGTGGCCTGATGGCAGGGGGCTGCAGTGATGATTCAGTGTGTGTATGTGGAATCTGAAGCTATTTGTAGTCCTCTCATTTTAGTCCATCTGCTGGAGATGCTGTGAAGTGGTTCACGGTTCGGTCCAGTGATTCCACTGTTAATTCTGATAATTTTGAGCAACTGTTTTACTAATATAGTGTTTAAATGTAGTTTTTTGAATGTATCTCTACAGGTGTCTGTAATTACAATACCAGTCCGATGTTTGGACACACTTTCTCATTCCGGTGAATGGGAAGGTGTCAAACGTTGACTGGTACTCTACATGTGGCTGTACGTTCTGGAGGCTGTGATCGCCATAGGGCCAGTGTCTTGCAAAGTCTAATCCACAATAGTTGAAGCACCAGTTCTAGGTAGAATAATTGCTGCTTTGCAATAAGAGCACCAGTGTAAAAGTTCCACATTGTTAAATGAATGCATCAATGAATAAATGAGGACTGACTCCAAAATATCAAAGACCAAAAGTATCTGACCAGGTACAAGTGCAATGAGAGAGCGTGTTAGACGATAATTGTTCAGGTAAGAAACAACTTATAGACAAGTGCATATGAAATACCATAAACAATACATAGGTATTGCAATTATCATAATGCTAAAAGGGTTAAAGGTGCTCAAGTGTTGAGATATTCAGAAAGAGTGGCAGTTTTCAGTTTCAGTTGAATGGAGACCGTGTGGAACTATTGTGAAAAACAAAAGTCTGGTTAGTTGTGTTGCAGACAGGATCTTGAGCTCATCAAAGCTGTAATTTTTTTTCTGTTTTCCTAACCCAATTTTTACATCTATGCCACGTCCCTAACATCCTGCCAAACCCACCAATCAGAAGGGGCGTATTGTCACATGTCCTAGAGTCCTATCAGTGTAAGATGGCCATCAATCTCTAAAATGGCTTCAGCAGGACTACAAGCAAAGTCTGGGGTTTTAAAACCAAAGAAAACCATGAATGAATTCGAAATCGCAATATCAGCCAGAAAAAGCACATTTCGATTATTTAAATCGTTCAGTCCGAGTGTGGAGAGAACACAAGAACTGGTAAGCGTGACTCCGTGTAGAAGGGTGCCACCATTATTATTGTTCGCCTTTAAAATTATGACTTTCATCATCAAAATAATACAGCGTTCATTTGGCAGGGAGGAAACCTTTAGTTTCCAAACCTTGGTTTAGTTTTTCTTTAAAGTGCAAGTAACATTAGCAACAATATGCTTAACATTACATTAATTGCCAGTTAACTGAATGGTAAAATGACCATAATCTTAGTCAAGTTGATTGCAGAAAAAAAAACCTTAGAAAATAAGCACAATTACTTAAAAACCCCCTACCATTATTTCTGTGGTAAGTAGCCATTGTATAAGTATAATAAAGAAATCTGCTGCACCCTGCCGTAGGAGAAAGTGGACTGCTATTATTGGCCTCCAATATATCAGGATATATCAACTGTATTATCACTTACGCAATCTGCGAAGTCATTCTCTTGTTATTCCCCCTATTTGTGTCCAGTTCAGTTGCAGTTTGTTCAGCTGCTTCTACCTTTTCCCCTTGAATGTTGCCTTCCAGGGCACATCCCCGCGTGATACTCTTAATCAGCATGAAGCAGTTCCCCGTGTTGACCTGCAGTAACAGCTTGATCGAGTCCTTCACACGGCGTCCGAGTCTTTATGCCCCTGCCTACATCTGTGTTTGTTTTGGAGCTCACTCCTGGGTTCGCGTCACTTGCCGCCGTTTATAAGGAGATGCTCATTTGGATAACATGTAGAGGACAATGCAATGGCTGTCGCTCTGAAAGCTATCCAAGTCCTTGATCTTCTCTCCCTGTAAACATCATTACCACGCACCCAAAACATACACGTCCACAACCGACGTGCACATGCACGCACACACCCACAAGCTGCTCATCCAAATCACCACTAACAGATTAGCGGTGATTATAAACAAACATGGTGGATTAATCCTGTGTGTTCTGTCTACTTTTCCACTGAGCTAGCCAGGGTAATTACCAAGTGCTAGATTGTTAGTGTAATTGCACGCACACACACACACACTTACTGCTTTGCTTTCACTATGTGGTGATATCAGTCTCATGCTCGTTTCGTGCAAAAGTCGAAGATGTCTTTGGCTCGCAGAGAAACTGCAAGACGGCTTCTTTGTAAGCACAGCTAGTCAGCGTGTTGCAAAACTCACAGGTGTGTTCCTGTTGCTGCTGAGGAAAATAGGATTCATTGTGCTCTTAGCAAACACATGCAAAGTGAATTTGAAAGAGTCATTATCATGGTGGGAATTCAGTTTTTGATCAGCAAACAACTTTGTGTAGTTCATTCTGCTCTTCTAAGAGCAAACCTGATTGTTCCCAGACAGAGGTATGCAATGGAGTTGTAAGGTGATGATACATGGCACAACTATTTACTCTGTTAAAAGTTTTTTTTTTTTTTTTTTTTAGGGAGTTTTTCCTTGTACAATATGAGGGTCTAAGGACGTGTTGCTGTTTGTGAGGAAAATTTATTTTGGGACTATACAAAATTGTTATTATAAAATTGGCTTTGGCTACTTTTAATGTTTGAAACGCAGCCAGGTGTGTGGCTTCTGTTATGTCTCCGCTTTCAATTAAAATCTTTTGTTATTTGACTTCAGTGTCCAGTCTTTTTCACCTGCAGCTGGCACCTTAATTTCAACAATACACGTCTTTATCCAGTGACAGTGTCGCGTAGCCTCAGGATACGTAGCTCATCTATGCGTTTCATAAATGGGGGGGGGGGGGATCCCTGCAAAGGATCTGCCAATGGTTTCATGTTTTTTGCTTCATTCATAGTAATGGCCGTCAGACATTTCATCCTTTGTACAAGACCACTTGGTTTTGGCAACTGGTGTTAAAACAAACGGAAATTAAATGATTATATGGTCAACAATCGCAAAGCATTTCAGGGCTCAGTGCTATTATGGCACACTCTTTTTTTTTTTTTTTTTCCAAAGCCGCTACCCTGCTGTCACATGCAGATGGCGCATCGAGTTTTCTTTCCATGCGCCCGTGTCTCTTCGCTATCGCATTAAATCCTTTTCTTTGTCTCGTTTCATCCCAGGTTGAGGCCATTCTGGTCAACATCTTCGGGGGCATCGTTAACTGTGCCATCATCGCCAATGGCATCACCAAGGCCTGTCGAGAGCTGGAGCTGAAGGTGCCTCTGGTGGTCAGACTTGAAGGTGGGCAAAACCACACACACAGATCTAGGTTAGGCCTGTGTGACCCTCTTACTAAGCCAGTCCCAGCTGACACTCCCACTCATACATTATATTCTGCGCATCATTCCCCTTCAGAAAGGCAGATCATTGATTTCCATCTAGCTGCATTGAAAGCACTTGACCTTAATGAGGGTTTCATGACAACAATGAGAGATAATGATAGCGGCCTTAAAGCTACGATACACGAACCAAGTTCACACCAGCGACAGCTGCTACTCATCTTGATGAGCTGTTACTGTACATTATGAGGCTGAGGTAGCCAAGCGTCAGTGACGCCACCGTAGGTTTAATGCAGACTGATTGTGATTCAGCCAACCTGATTGAATTTCAAAAAGCCAGCATGTTGATCACTGTCTTCAAACAGGAATCTTCCAAAACCTCTTTACTGCATTTTATAATGTATTTTAGACATTCCTTCACCACAACAGCTAGAACAATATCCTCCATGGTTACTAGCCTCATCTATATCTACACGCTGCTCAGGCAAACACTGTTTAATGATTACAACTAATAGAGATATTTACACTGTATTATAACAGTTAATTATCACTTTAAAACTGTAACTTAACATATTTGTAAACGCAGAACCTATAACGAAATTGTTCGAGAGCCACCAGATTTAAAGCGCTTCTTCCTCACCTTGTGTTAAACTTTGAATCTGTGACATTATTGCTGTTCTAGTCTCTGGAGTCTATCCATCTTCATTGTGGCCCAGTGGCCCAGTAAGAACAGCACTGCATTTCTCATACATGTCACATTCCGCCGCGCCTATCATTAGCGGCAGCCAGAATAACAGTGGAGACGGCACTGATTGGCTCACCTTTCAACCTGTGTATGCTAATGAACTTTGTTCAGGTGTGTGTGTGTGTGTGTGTGTGTGTCAGTGGCGTGGGGCCAGTTGGTGGTTAGTTTAATTGTCAAGATCCTGCTGAGTGGTGTGTCCGGAGCAGAGAGCAGGGGAGTACAGTGTGTTTGTGTATGTTAGCCTTCAGCATTTTATACTGTATGTCCTCACACACTCTGCTAATATGGTTTGTAGGTCAGGGTGTGTCTGTTTGGAGAATCCAGCTCTGAGCAGGTGTACCATAGTACATTGTCTCTGTTCAGAGCACAGTACAGTAGAAAGGTCAGTAGTCATGGTAACATCGACATGTGGTCACCATCAAAATACAAATCCCTCTGACACAGGGGCAGTATTGAGTTTTATGCATATATTACATATTATATCTGTAGTAAAACACAATGTTAATATCCACATCACCAATACAATAAGGACATAGTTTAATATCAGTAGTAGGGTTGCAATTAACCACAATTTTTAATATTTAATTTAGATTTGAGCTGTTTATGTAATTATTTAATTGGGACCTTTAATTGATCATTGAAGTTTACAGATAATTTAGTTTATTTCAAGTTTTTTTTTTCCTGGTGTATTTTTATCAGTAATAAAACACAATGTTCTAGCTATATTTGCTCTGTCACAGCAACATAAATTGATTCTGACACTTCTGTAGTCAACTCACCTATTGTGGATTTCTTTTGATACCAGGTAAAACTTTAACAATGGCAAAGATATTTCATATTTATTATCATTTATAGCAGCGAAACTGAAAAATAGGTTTTGTGGTGGTTAAAGGTCCCATTTCATAGACAGTTTTATTTGAATTGTTTTTTTATGGTCTAGGTGCTATATAGATACTCTCCCATGTTTCATAACACTCCATCCATATAGAAAATACACACTGACCATATTCAGAATCCGTACCTTAAATTCATCAGGAATTCCGTACAATCACCTCCTACCATACATTTACAGCCATTCAAATCAGCCAATCAGAGGAGAGACTCGTTAATGCAACAGAAACAAATAACCTAGAGCTCCAGTAAGAAGTGTGAGATGATCTTTGGTTATCAAAAGCATAAATATATCTATTATAAATATAATGATGTAAAATATTGGACCTTTCAAGTACAGTTTTGATTGCAGGATGTTTGCAACTAGAATTTCTATTTAGGATTCATTACTACCCTGAACAGTTCAATATATGGCAAAAAAAACTATAGGTTAAAATTAGATCGGTGTTGGCACAACTAATGTTCAGTCGTTGTACTTTGGATTTTTAGAAGTTTTGGGCTACAACACACTTCCAAACAGTTACTTATATTAAAATTGACAGCTAAGTGGAAATTACTTTTAATATGTCATTCATTTGCTCAGACCTGCTAACAGCTATACTGATGCTCACGTATCTGCAGAAATTTCACAAGTGTTACATTTATTTTTATACCAAGGTTATTCATGTAGACCTTGCAGTTGCGAGGCGGTAAACTTATTCATTTTGGGCATGTTATTTTCAGGCAGGGGCCTTGGCCACAGGCCTCGGGCAGAAGAGGTTAATTAGTCACTGCTCATTTCTCATATTAAGCCCTGTAATTCAACCTAACTCACAAACAGGCTGAGTCCAGAAGGTCACTGCTGGGGGTTGGTCCAACCGCATTTCGCGGCCCAGCCCTAATCCAGGCTTTAGCTGCGGGTCATTACATCCTAGGCCGCAGTCTTGCGGAGAAGATTGGTTCAGAATCAATCAGCTCAGCTTGCTAGGCTGACCACAGGGCAGTGGGAATGGCCCAGCGCTCTTCAACAGGATCAGAATGGATTAACTGGCACACATTTAATTGGGAAGACTCTTCTTGAACGGCCTGGGTTGATTGCGCTGGTGGTGAGTTGTGTATTCCCAAATGTGGGCAAAGAGAGAGGCATGTGGTTTAGATGCTGATGGGGCTGAATTAGTCGATACAGTAGCATAAGGTGTTTTTTGTGGGCTGACAATGTCTAACTAAAACACACCCTATTCATGAACCACTTCATTAATTCACACTCCTGTTCATCTTTTGCAAATTAATGCAAAAACTCATCACGGGCGAGGAATTACAGATGCATGTGGACACACACTAATGCTTAAGGTGTTATAGGGATACCTGAGGAAGTGCTGCACTGCCCCCTTTGGCCATGGTGTGCAAATATAAAAAAAACACTCCACTGTGAACCTCCTGTCTGCCACTATGGGAAAAATTCCCCTTAAATAGCCCTGAGGGTCCAGGGAAAAAGGTGACTGCATTCGCTTAACTCTGTTCCCGGCCTATTGATTTACCGCGCCATTTCTCAACTGTCTGTCAAGCAGTGGAGGCTGTTTTTTCCTTAAAAGGAGATCTGGCCATTTTCCCCCCATTTAATTAAAAAGGGGCACAAGGTCCTATAGTAAGGTTGAGATGGCGCCTTCAGTCCTGACAGTGTCATTATAGCTTAAATTATAGCTGAAATACAGCCATTTTCGCCGCAGCCACACACACAAACAGATGACGGCGTAAATGCTGGCTTCAATCTGATATGCTTCGCTTTAGGGTGTTTTGCCTCTCAAACAGCAGTCTCGACAACACGAGAAACATGAATGACTGGCTAGAACATCAAAGGAGGAGCGGCGGCACCGTTCAGGAGTCTCCCGCTCTGCGCTCAGATGAGGAGCATTTGATGTTTGACACACATGATGAAGAGGGGAGGAGCAGGACACATATCGGGGGGGGGGGGGGGGGGTTCCGTCTGTGAAGAGAAAACTCACCGTTTCGTGCAGTTTATCATCATGATTATCACAATCAAAGACTATAATTATTTAACAATCAAAGTATGAACAAGTGCGGCGACATGCAGTGATGAAAGAAAA
Organism: Lepturacanthus savala; assembly: GCA_030544235.1. NCBI lineage: Eukaryota > Metazoa > Chordata > Actinopteri > Scombriformes > Trichiuridae > Lepturacanthus > Lepturacanthus savala. The sequence continues at coordinate 10,915,703 of CM060463.1, forward strand.
TGTTTTTAAATCAATAATTCAAGCGGGAGTAAAGAGCTGGAGATTCCAGTGTTTTGTGACAGAAAAACTATAACCTGACATTTTACTGTCTGTTCTTGAGTCGTCAGTGTTGCTGTGAAGTGTTTCTTTCATCTGTGTATCTGCTGCCTGAGTTTATTAAATGAATTTGGCGCCTGCCAGTGACCAAAAAAAATCTGAGGATAATGTTGAGCCTGAACAAATAAGCCTCAACAAATGTTTTGGAGACACAATTGTTCTCTTTCAGCTGTTGCAAACTAGCTTTATAAACTAATTTCAAGAGCTACCAAACTGTGACCATTGCAAGAAAAAAAAAGAGCTGCAGGTACAAGAAATAAACATTAAATTTGTGGAGAAAAATGACTCAATACTGTTTTTACTGTTTTATATGTCCATGCAGCAAGAAAGTCTTACAATAAGACATATTCAGGATCATCTCAGGAATATACAATGAATTAAAAGATGGAAACTAGTAAATATTATTAAAAGAAGATAATTAAACTTATATTTTCAAATATAAGATTGTATATCTTGACAAAACATTAAAGTGCATTAAATAGTGCATTAAAAAAGCAAAAAGTTGAAAAGTAGTTTTTTCAGATTTAAGTTTGGTCTGTTCAGAGTTTCAGTCATCCAGGTCACTTTAGACTCTTTAAAGTTTCGTTCAGTTCAGACATGAAGGAAAAAACTCCCAGCAGGACAAGGAGAACCACCGGTGTTACTACTGTGATGACACCTGTCTAAGCTTCACTAAACTCAGCTTCTTACGACAGAATAAGTTTCTATTTTACAGGCCGCGGTATCAACACAATGCTCCGGCGCCACTCTTTCATACGGCCCCGCGCCTTATTATTCTTTTGCCTGTAATTGACTCACACATTAAAGTGACATTTTCTCAATAGTCACTAGTGCGCTTGCCAATTAGTGCGGAGATCCAACAGAAAAGTGTCGCAAATTGGCGATATATCACATGGCAAAATACATGTCGTCTCTTGTTTTCCTGTCTCCAGCGGCGCGCCAGGCGTCTTGTAAAAGCTGGCGAGATGATGCGTTGTTTAGTTTGAGAAGTTTTCAGAGGGGTGGGAAAGCTGTGATGTTGTGATGTTGAATTTAAATCTGAAAATAGCTGTTGAGACCAGCAACTGAGTGATCATTCATTTCCTAACATTAATCTGTGGCTATAAATGAGGAGTCTAAAGTACAGGGACGTTAAGATGGAATTTAGTTTTAAAATAAGAGCCCTTGGTGCATGTGCTGCTTAACATGTGTGCATGAATCCACCAGACTGCTGTGGCCTCGTCCAGGCTGAGAGTAGGTCTCTGGCAGCACCTAGTGGCTGCAGGTGAACATACACATTTATATACTTAGCATAGTCACTCACACACACTCCCACACACCTATTGATGCCGTATCCAGCTGGGCCCTGTCCTCGCCTGTGCTGCTGTGAGCTATCAGTGCTCCCTACTGTTCACAGTGGAACTGCAGTCAGCTCTCTCTCTCTCTCTCTCTCACACACACACACACACATGCGGTAAAACTCATACTGTTTCGTGAATGCCTCTTCTGTCTTACTCGCGCAGATGTGTGAATATCCCCTCACACATTACACAGATAGCATCGGTATAACAGTTGTGACTAAACAATGAATATTTATGATTTAGAAAAAGAACAGCACCAAAAAAAATGCTTTTTTGCTTTTTTTTTTTTGCTATATACATGTTCCATATGGATATCTGTCCCCTGCATTATGTATTTGCTGTAAACACATATGGGCCGCTTCTCTCATATGTATCCCCTATTATTTCAAGTTTGCAACTTGGTTCTAATCATGTGACAGATAGGCCTGCCTGTGTGATAAGGGTCCCTTGGAGTCCCAATGAAGTTCACAGGTCAGCCTATTGAATGTAAAGTACACATCAACCCCCCCCCCCCCCTTCTCCAACAGCATTAAGACTATAGATTTGTCCGCTATTTGATGAGAAAATGACATGGGACACCCTATTCCGCTGTTTCTGCGCCAGAGCCGGGTCTCTTCCTGCTCTTATTCTAATTAATTACATCGCAGAATTGATTGTTTGGAGTGTGAGCCTGCAGAACTGTGTTTGGAATGACTTATTATCTGGCTGGACAAAAGAGATGAAATATTAGGCGTTAAGTGGCGCTGGTAATAGAATTCCTCATGAAAGATGTATCGATCAGGGTGGCCAGGCCTCCGGAGAATTCACAGATCACGCGGTCTTAATTACACGGCAGCCGGAGAGGCTAAGGTCAACGTGTAAATATCTGAGCGCGCACACACACACACACACACACACACACACACACACACACCTACACCTATTCGTTTACCATCACAGACTCGGCGAGGAGAGGGAATGCAGGACGCTGATACACACAAGTGGCAAGTATTCTCTTATTTTCTATATATTAAAAAATACACTATCGTACAATTCCTCTCATAACACAGAGAGTAGAGAATTGCTGACGCCAGATCAGACAGATCCACAAATGGCCTTTTCCTTCCCCGTCATGTGTAGCTACAGTCGGTGAATGCCACATGAACAGCTGGCTTTTGTTGTTTTCACAGCCAGGACGTCTCTGCTTTGTTTGACCTTTTTTTTTTTCCCCTCTTTTCGCCCTTTGTCTCGTTCGCCCCTCTCTTCCCACCGCCGACCTCTTCCTCAGCGTGTCCCTCCGTCCAGAGCGGCGCCCCCTGCCCCTGTGTTGTGACAGGCTTGTCAGGCGTGCGTTGGGCTGCGCTGGGAGGCAGCCAGCTCAGTGTGTAGAGCCTCGGGGTTGTGCAGAGTGTCTGTGGGTCTCTCTCTCTCGTATCGCCGTGCACCTGCTACCCCTGACCTCGCCGCAGCCAGGGCAGCACACACACACACGCACACACACGCACAAATTGCCCTTTTGCCTCACTTATGTTGTTCACAGACCAAGCTGCTTCCTCTCACCCATAACTCTCATCCATCTGTCATCGGCGTGGATTGATTCTTCCAAAGGAAGCTTTTCACGCGGTGCTGTTTTTTTTTTTTTCTTTTTTTTTTTTTTTACATCAGTGCAGATGGCGGATCAGGTGCCAGGTCGATTTGTATCGCTTTGGTGCTCACCTTGTTGTAACGGTGCTTTCACTGTTTTCTGTCAGGGACCAACGTCCACGAGGCGAAGAAGATCCTGAGCGAGAGCGGCCTGCCCATCACTGCTGCCGACAACCTGGATGACGCTGCCAAGAAAGCGGTGGCCGCCATCAAGAAATAGGAGACTCCTCCTGAGCCTCGATCAAGTCCCACTACACTTTTGCCTGTGCATCGACAATGCTCCTAAAGATTTCAGCATTTTCTACCACCTGCAGACCACCTCAACCTCAGGCCTGTGCTCTAATAGGCTTGTACTTTTTTTTTTATTTAAACACTTGCTTACAACTAATTTTGTTGCCAAATTCTCATTCATATCACAGGTTTTGGGGTGGAATATCACCTCAATGCCTTACAGAGCCATACACTTCTCCTCCTTTTTAACTTCTTTAATCCAGTTTTTCCCTCTATAAATTAGTTGAGATGAATCACTGTAACTTTCAGTTGTTTTTTTTTTTTCGCATTATGAAAGTAAACACATTCATAGAACATAATGGAGCCCTCACACTTTTGTGCATTCCATTTCCTCAGTGACTTTGTTGTTTAAATCCATCCATCCAATGCCTTATCTGTGTTTACACATGAATTGAATTTTGTACATCATGTCTTATTTGTAAAGTGCTACCTGGCTCGATGATGTACAGTGTTTAACTGCGTGAACCTGGGCCCTTCACACAAAGGCTGAAGGATTTGTAAACCATCTCGCCAACTCTCTCAGTCCTGGCAACTGATTTGTAGAGATATGTTGAAAGAGGAAAAAAAAAAAGAAAAAACGAAACCATTTTGTATAATCATGAATGTATATTTACAGGATATCTCGGATGCAGTGTGACGACTGTGTATATAATTTCAGAGATTAAAAGAAATAATAATTTCAACAACATTTTCTGGGTTTTTTTATTCAATACAAAGTGAAGTATCCTAGGTGACAAGTAAGTGTAGAGAAAAAATCAGTTTTACTGATTCTTTTTTTTTTTCTGGAGTGTAAATATGCAGAATAAATGATGCTGATGTATCATCAGCAGAGAAAATAGACCCACGGCCATTTATTCGTCTGTCTGTCTTTGAGGCTCCACTATTGACTGCTGCAGCAAAGGAGAAACCCGGCCTTCACTTGGCTTTTGAATATACAGTAGGTGCTTATTCAAGTCATTACTGACATCACCAGTGCTGAACTTTCTTTTGCCTAAATCAACTAGACTCTAGGAGGAATATTCTGAATGCACAATGATTAAAAATCTTACATATTTTTGTTCTAGTTTATGTTTCTTCAATTATATATTCTTGCTTTTCATCTCCAGATTGGCACACGCTCCTCAAATCACCCACGTTCAGTTCTCTAATGAAACTCCAGCATACTTCATCCCGAGAGAGACTTGAGAGGAGCGACTGTCCTTCATAGACCCCGTACGAGTGGCACAGAAAGACCGGGTTGACTGAAACCTCTTCCTGTCAGACACACTGACTGTGTGATGGATTATCTGTCAGGCAATCTGAGAGGATACCCAGACACACAGGATTGACTGCCAACTCCATGAACGACACACACACACACACACACAAAGCTCTTCCCTCCTATATGTATGGCAAGTGGATAGTGACAATTTAAGGATTTCCAGGAGGACGAGTGTACCTTTCTATCGCTGACAGGCCGTGTGGTATTTTGAATGAGATTGGCTGAGACTGCAGACTGAGATCGCCATCGACGTTAAGGCGAGTGTATGGAAGAGAAGTCTACTGCCGCTTTGCTATAAAAATAGCAGAACATTAAAGGTGCAGTGTTTCTGTCATGTTGCATTCAGAGCACTCAGACAGACTCCGGCTCAAACCGGAGCATGACTCACACATTTTTTTCTTCGTCTGGTCTGCAACAGCAGGGCCAAATTTTAAAGTCTGACTGTCAAAACTTTCTGTATCAAGTCAGCTTCAGAGCATTTTTACATAAGTATTTAAGTAGTTTTTTTGTATTTGTACTTAAGTAAAAATAATAATGCATACTTTTACTTTTTTACTCCACATTTTGCGGCATTTGTCTGTACTTTCTACTCCGTACATTTCGGAAACCGACGCGATTACTAGTTACATTATATTAACATCTTCTCGTCAAAATCTTGCATGAAAAATTGCCTCCTGATTGCGTTGTTTGCAACTTCCATCTAATCAGGTAGGTAGGTACCTGCCGCTCGGGACACTCAAAGCAGAGGAGCAGATGGAAAGCGTTGCATGAATATTCAGCCTAATATTCAACAACGGACACAGAAGCAGAGCCTGAGCTTTCCTGTTCCAGAAATCCATGACCGTGTTTGGATAAATTATTGGAGTTCAAACGCACCAAGAACGATTTGAGAACAAATTTTAAGTAATTTAGAAACTGCACTCGCAATCTTTTCAATACACATATACAGCTCTGGGGAAAAAAAAAGTAAGAGACCGCTCTTTTTTTCTGAAATCAGCATCTCTACATGTATTCCAGCTATTCCATTCCACTGAATTCCAACACATGCACATCTCATTCTGCTTAAAGAGGCACCAGGAGTGGAATAAATTCACCCATGAACAATGGTAAAGACTTGTAGAGAGCATGCTAAGACGCATGAAAGCTGTGATTATGAATAAGGGTTATTGCACCAAATATTGATTCCTGAACTCTTCTTAAGTGTAAACAGTGTTATGTTATTTTAAAATGATTTCGATCTGGTTTCTTTGCATTATTTGAGGTCTGAGAACACATTGTTTTTGATATTTTGACCATTTGTCATTTTCTGCAAATAAATGCTCCAAACCATAACATTTTTATTTGGAATTTTGGGGGAAATGTCAGTAGTTTATAGACTCAAACTAAAATGTTCCCTTTGCCCAAACACATACCTATATGTAGTAAAACTACTAATTTTGCAGTGGTTTCTTTTTTCTTATTTTTTTCCAGAGCTGTATATTGCTTGTGAGCACTGAGCAGCAAAGTTGTCAGACACATGAATGAATATGTCTACATTCTTTATCATAATAGCCCTGAGATCGACAACCCATTGCGTTTGTACAAGTAAATTTAAAAGTAAATGCTTAGTACTTCAGATTCTTGATCTTGCAGGGTATTAATACTCTCACCTAAGTACTAAACTTCAGTACTTCCTCCACCCCTGCTACCGTTTCATACCGAGTCCAGACACATCCAAGGTTTTGACCCCGTCTTGTTTATCCGACAAAGTCAGGAGGCCCCCGGAAGGTCCCGCTGGTAATTGCTGCGTTTTTTTTTTTTCTCCCATACAGTTTAGAAGTGACACGCCGACCTTGACACAGAGTAGGGAAAGGGGGTATTTCGAGAAAACCGGGGTCTTACCGCTGTAATCTATTTGTATGTATTAATTTCCCGGCGTCCGTATCGTCAGGAGTCATCTCGAAACACAAACCCAGAGGTCTGCGGCTCGGCTGCACCGCGCCGGCCCAGCCCAGCCGTAGAAATGGACTGAAGGGTTCAATAATTGCCTTATTTCATGCTCTTCCCTCCGTGTGTCAGAAATATCCCCGCTGATGGATTGGACGGAGGAATTTAAGGCTTGTTAAAGCGGGCTTCTCGGGGCCCTGATATTGTTTAATTCAGTGTCAAGCTAGAGGTCACAATGAAATGTGCACACTGATTTACTGGGCAAAATTAGTACCGCTCCTTCATATAAATATAGATGAGGGGAAAAGAAGCTTTGGAGGTCAGCCCGAAGACTTCTATCATGTAGCCCGCTGCTTTAACTCGGCTAATACGTCTGGAGGTGAGAGAAGGGGGGGGGGGGGGGTGTTGTTTTAAACGGCCCTTTGGGCGGGATGCTCCTTTAATTAAGCTGAATTATTATGCCGGGGGGAGAGTTATTTTTCACCCTCGGTGGCTCACTTTATTTGGCTCTGTAATTGTCCATTTTGCCTTTTTTTTTTTTTCTTCCCCCCGAAAAAAACGGCAGGTTTTTTATGTGTCTCAGAATTGATGTCAAAACAGTAATTGCCACTTTAAGGAGCTGCCTCCAGTGTTTAAGCGCATTGGGAGAGCCGCTGCTTGTGAAAAGCATTCATTCAGACAACAGGGTCAAGGCCGTCTCTCAGGAAGTATTGGATATTTATTGAGTAATTTGGAAGCGACAACTATGAGCATATCAGTTCATAAAAAAGCAATAGCGGTATGAATTGCATCCGGCTATTGTACTTCATCTTTCAGGGACAAGGGGTTGCTCAATATTTACAATTTTCTGCCTGCGCATCTGTCGAACCAGGCAGTGAGCAGATAAGGAGCATGTGTGTGTGTGTGTGTGTGTGTGTGTGTGTGTCAGCATATTGATGTATCCATCTTTGTGTGCATTGGAACATGCACGCATGTGTTTATGCATAAGTAGTTGATAGCTTTATATGAAGACAGCAAACATCCCCCCCCATGGGATCACCCAGGCATAGCAATGTTTGTTTGTTTGTTTGTTTTTTGCTGGTTTATTTGTTGTTTTTCCTCCTCCTCTTTGCTGCCAGAAATCTGAAATAAGCGAGCAGGTCCGTTACTGTCTTCCCACCATCAAAATGGAATCATAAAATAAAAAAAAAAAAATAGTAGTTGACAGGTTTTATAGAAGGAAAGCAACACAGTGTTGTGGGAGAGAGTAAAAATGTCAGGAGTGAAGGAGGAGCCGGGGCTTTGTTGCCTGTGCCGCCGTTCAGATCCTCGGCTCTGGCCTTGGCTGGCGGATGAGCAGAAAAATCCATTTCCCTCTCTCCAAACTGTTGTCAGTGTGTCTGTAATTGAAGGACTTAGAATCGATTTAAATTACCTTGGCTGTCTCAAGAAATTGAGCGAAGAGGAGGCAGATTTAAAAAGTTGCAATAAGCAACACACCTCCTGAATCTTCCTTTTTTCCATGACAATCGCTGGTGCCCCGGCTGTGTCTCCGGGCTGCGTTCGCAATCGATAACATTTGAGAGTCTCTTTTGGTTTCGAGTGCAAACTTTGAATGCACGGGTTTTGCTGCGGCCGAGTATTCCCATCATCCTTTGCTCTCCGTCTATCAATCAGGCCTTAATTTGTGCCCTCTGCTTCTCCTCCGCCGAGCCGTCCGTCCTTCCATCCCCACAACTAATTCCTCTCCTTCATCGTTTGTCATTTTCTTCTTTCTCTCCCATTTCCCCTCCTTCTTTGAGCTTTCCTCATCCATCCCTTTTCAGTGGCTTGCACGCCCCCTAATGGCCCAGCTGTTAAGAACCACATGCTAAAGTTCCCTCCAGGAGCCAAAACATGTGCTAAAGTGCCCTCTAAGAGACAAAACTGATGGTTAAGTGCCATTGTAGGAGCTAAAAAGTGTGTTAAAGTGCGCCCTCAGAGTCAAAACATGTGCTAAGGTTCTCTCTAGGAGCCAAATCCATGGTAAAGTGCCCTATTAGGAGCTAAAAACCATGTTAAAGTGTCCCCTCAGAGTCAAACCATGTGCTAAAGTGCCCTCTAGGAGCCAAAACCTGTGCCATAGTTCCCTCTAGGAGCCAAATTGTGTGCCATAGTGTCCTCTTGGGAGCTAAAAAGCATGCTAAAGTGCTCTCTAGGAACCAAAACCTGTGCCATAGTTCCCTCTATGAGCCAAATTGTGTGCCATAGAGCCTTATTGGGAGGTGAAAAGTGGGTTAAACTGCCCTCTGGGAGCCAAAATGTGCCCTAAATTACCCTCTCAGGAGCTAAAAAGTGTGTAAATCTGCCCTTTAGGAGCCAAAATGATAGCTAAACTGCACTCTTGGGAGCTAAAAGGCATACTAAAGTGGCATCTAAGAGCCAAAAGACTTGTTAAAGTGCTGTTGTTTTGGAGCTGAAGAGCATGCTAATACCCTCTAGGAGCCAAAACACGTGCTAAAGTCCAGTGGGACATGTGGGCTCTATGTTCCCCTTTTTTTCCCTTTTCGCCCCTGCCCTTTAACAAGTCTGTATACGCCACTGCCCCTTTTATTTACTTTCATCCATTCATCATGTTTTCCCTCCTGTCTTAACTTCATCCATCCTTTGTTCGTTTCCTAAATCCCGTCCTGCTTCCACCCACCCCATCTGTCCATCCTGCTTCCTTTACACCCTTTTCTTCCTCCCCTCTTTTATCACCCACTCCACCTTACCTTCCTCCCTTGTCTGCTTTCCGCTCATCATCCATTTATTCCTGCATTCCCATGCTCCCCTCTTCCAGGCTGCTGCTGTCCCCTTCTCTTCCATCATCCTTTGTGCATTTTTATTCTTTTCTGTCACTTTTCCTCCCAGCTTGGCTCCTACGTCTATCACTTGCTACCTTTCGGTTCAAGTTCTAAAGACCTCTTTTTTTTTTTAGGATGAAAAGAAAGTGCACACTTCCAACATGCAGGTGAGAGAAATAAATGAAACACTTTGTCTTCTTATATATTTCTTAGGAGCCATTTGCATTCTAAAAGCTCTTGTTGCCTTTCGGCGGCGGTGCGGCGTCAGGAGAGCGGCCTTCAACTGCGTTTTTTAAAAAAAGGGAAAAAAAAAAAGTTGACAGTAGTTAAAAGCTCATTTGGTGTGACCTCTGAAATCCAACACCCCCTAATTAAAACAGCGGCAGAGGCAACAGAATGCTGTTTCAAATTACTGGATAATTAGGCTCCCGACGTGGGCAGGTGTTCAGCTGACACGCTCAGACACTCCGCTGTCCCATAATGCCGCGCTCTCACGCCGCCTGCCCGGCGAAAAAAAAATAAAGGTGAGATGTGATCCAGAGGGGCCAACAGCAGCACCTCCATGACAATACTGTGGGTTGTTGTCATTCTTTTTTTCTACTCCTACTGCTGCTGGACACCAAGGTGTGCAGTAAGGCTGTGCTGTTAATTGAATTTTATTCATGATTTCGATCTGTGTGTCAAACGATCTCCAAAAACATCAAGTTGAAACGATACTTGACATTGACATGACGAATGCGTAGGTACTAGTGTGTGAGTGCTAGTGCTAGTGCATGAGTTCTAGTGCCTGAGTGAGGGAACGCAAGTGCTAGTGTGCACGAGTGTGTGAGTGCTAGTGTGTGAGTGCTAGTGTGCAAGACCGCTAGTGCTAGTGCGTGAGTGCGAGAGCACGAGCACTAATGCGCGAATGCTAGTGTGCACAAGTGCATGAGTGCTAATGCTACTGCTAGTGCTTGAGTGTGAGACCGCTAGTGCGAGACTGCTAGTGCTAGTGTACGTGAGTGTGTGAGTGCTAGTGCTAGTGCTAGTGCATGAGTTTTAGTGCCTGAGTGAGGGAACGTGAGTGCTAGTGTGCGCGAGTGTGTGAGTGCTATTGCGTGAGGGCTAGTGCTAGTGTGCAAGACCACTAGTGTGTGAGCGCTATTGTGCGCGAGTGCAAGTGCTCAAGTGCTAGTGCGTGCAAGTGCGTAAATACTAGTGAGTGAGTGCTAGTGCTAGTTTGCGAGTGCTAGTACGTGCGAGTGCATGAGTACTAGTGTGTGAGTGCGAGAGCACAAGCACTAGTGCGCGAATGGTAGTGTGCACAAGTGCATGAGTGCTAATGCTACTGCTAGTGCTTGAATGTGAGACCGCTATTGCGAGACCGCTAGTGCTAGTGCATGAGTTCTAGTGTCTGAGTGAGGGAACGCAAGTGCTAGTGTGCGTGAATGTGTGAGTGCTAGTGCGTGAGGGCTAGTGCTAGTGTGCAAGACCGCTAGTGCGTGAGCGCTAGTGTGCGCGAGTGCAAGTGCTCGAGCGCTAGTGCGTGCAAGTGCATAAATACTAGTGAGTGAGTGCTAGTGCTAGTTTGCGAGTGCATGAGTACGTGTGAGTGCATGAGTACGTGTGAGTGCATGAGTACTAGTGCGTGAGTGCGAGAGCACTAGCATTGGTGCGCGAATGGTAGTGTGCATGAGTGCTAGTGCGTGAGTGTGAGACTGCTAGTGCTGGTGTTAGCTCTCCAGTGCGAGTGCCTGCGAGTGCAGGTGTAACGGAGTTGAAATCGGACCACTTTGAGTTTATTTGAATTCTCCCAAAATCTGTGTTTTTATTGTATTACTGTTGAAACTGTCCTACCGCATTCATTTGTTAAGCCACGGGCGTGCGTGACTGCCTTTCTCGTTTGGCACTTTCTGGGCTTCTGCGCTTGCCGTACCTTCAGCTAGATCATCCCACGCTGAAGGTAGGCTGTGCCCAGTATCAGTCTGTATAAAAGTTCATATTTTGCTAAATATAGGAGCTGCATTTACGAACTATTTTTTTGTATATGAATGTATATAAGTTGTACTATCTGATGCATGAAAAGCAATAAGCAAAAGTAAAGTAATACCGCTTGAAATAGCGATTGTTGATATGCAAAATGTTTCAATGCAACCATGCCACGATGTGTGGCATGAGAGTAATGTCCCGTTTTTATATTTTTGTTTCTGATGATATTTTAGTTGCATGCAGTCGCGCACAGATGCCCCATGGAGTAATTGTGTTTTATTTTATGAATGCAGGTACGTGGTAATGTAATGTTATTGTTGTTCTTTTATTCAATTCATCAATATGTTTGTATGCTGTCTGCCATTTTGTCCGCTTCATGCACTTCAGCTAGATCATCCCACGCTGAAGTTGCATGCAGTCGCGCACAGATGCCCCATGGAGTAATTGTGTTTTATTTTATGAATGCAGACAATAATAAACCAAGAGACTGTGAATCCCTGGTGTGTCGTCATGATTGAGGGTCGTCACATTGGTGCCGTGACTACAACTGGATCGCCTGGATCAGCTCCGCAAGCAGATCGCCGAGGGTGCTGCATGTTCTTCTTGTGATTCCGTGGCATGGCCACTAGAGGGTATCGTTGCGCTGCATTCGTACTCTGATTTAGCTCCTCTTGTGTTTATACCGCTGTGCATTTGCCATCAGTACTTCCATTCGTTTTACTCTCGTGATTAGGGATATTTTTTCTTCCATAACTGTAGGCCTACAGTATATACTGGATATTTTTTTATCTCAATTACTTCAATTACTTGTTTTCTGTTTTGATTTTTTTCTGCTTTATTTCTTATTTTTGTATTGCTGAGAGTATAATGGCTGAAGGGAACGGAGGTGAGGATGATGTGTTTAAGGGCTTCTCTATGGGCAGGGGCAGGGGTGTTCATTTTAATGCTTTGACTGCCAACACGCATACTAGTGGGTATGGGAGTGAGGGTGCAGGTGGTCTCCAAGAACATGTTAGTGATGGGAGGGACAGGGGGCATAGTATGAGCCCGAGCTGGTCTCCAAGTGAACAGTTCTTGAGGGAGGGTGCACAGACTTCTACCCCAATGAGTGATAGCATTGCCTTGCAACACCTGACTGATATGGTAGGCCGACTTGGAGAGCAGATTGGTAACTCCATAGTAGCTAAGCTTTTCTCTTCTGGTTTCACTGATCGCACACATGCACATGACACACCATTAACTGACAAAGCAGAAACTGTTCTTATTGAAGACGACCCTAGACCACATAACACAACGCAAGAAAACACTACACCAGTAGTTGTCCATGTCAAGACTGATCGTGAAATTGTGACTTTTAGGGGAAATGGGTCTGACAAATACTCAATTCAAGAATGGATCGCCATGACTAAAGCCCAGCTTCGGAAACAGTCATACACAACAGCTGAAAAAGCAGATGAAATACAAAGCAGGCTTTTAGGAAAGGCAAGAGACATAGTCAAAGTAGCTCTCAGGAGTGATGACACACTTGATGTGAAGCAGAACCCAGATGTCATTTATGACATTCTAATGCGATACTTTAGTCAGTCCTCCTCATCTCTCCCGTTGCAAGATTTCTACACCACACTACCCACACCGAAGGAAAACCCAGTTGACTATTGGATCAGACTAAACAAAGCTGCAGACACCGCTGATGAGGGTTTACGTCGCCTAGGTAGGAAAATGGAAAATCTCAGTGGGGAGGTGGCACAAATGTTTGCAAAGCACTGTCCTGACTCACAGCTCTCAAACATTTTTAGATGCAAGCCTGTCAGTGAGTGGACTTCTAAGGACATCCAGCTCAGGATAGATGAATATCAGAGGGAATCAGGGGCATCTACCAGGTCGTGTGGTGCAGTCCCTCAGCTGAAGACTTACCCGACTGCAGTGCTTGACAATGAGTCTTACAGTTGTTCCTACTCTGACTCCATGGAGGCAGACCTCCAGTCCACTTGTCCCCCTTACCATGTCACTTCTGATCCATGCGCAGATTTCACTTGTGTTCAACAGCATGTCCAACGCCCGCATCGTAACCCACCTCAGCGTAACCCAACACAGTATGCCCAGCGCCCACATCATGTCTCACCGCCTGCCCGTGTCCCACCACGGCATGCCCCACCACAGCATGTCCCACAGCATGTCCCACAGCCTGCTCAGAAAAATGACAGTGATGTCCTTGACCGCATGATGAACATGCTTGAGAGAGTTTTGGCTAGAGTGGAGCCACGCAGTCCTGCGCATACTCAGAGACGCTCCAGCCCATTCAGCTCCCCTCCATGTAAGGTATGTGATGGCGCCGATCACTCCACCCTGTCTCACTGCAGATCAGATAATCTCTGTTTCAAGTGCCTGGCCCCTGGTCACTCCAAGCAAGATTGCCCCAACAAGGCTCCTCCCCAACTCGGATCAGCTTCGGGAAACTAGTTGGCCTGTATTCAGAGGGAGGCAGTACAGGTCAAAATGAGTTCTCCCACCCACTTGATTTAAGTTTCAATTCCGTTTTTAATTCTGACACTTTTTCACAATCTCAGCCAACTAACATTGTTTATCAAAACACACATACTGTAGGGGGCAGTGACAGTTTGTTTTATGTACCAGTAAAAGTGGGGGGCAGTGTGACACTAGGGGGGATGTTGGATAGTGGCTCCATGGCCTGTACAGTCAGCGAGACTGCTCTGCGTAAGCTACTTTCTGTTGGGGCAGTATGTACAGAAGATGAATTTTCCACCGACGTGACACTCATTGGTGTTGGGGGTCGACGAGTGTGCCCAAAGTCAGCTTTTAACATCCACATGGAAATCAATAACTGCGAAATGATCGTGCCAACAATTGTTGTTGAGGGACAACATGATGACCTAATCATTGGGACCAATGTTATCAAACGCATATTGCATGAGTCAAAGAAGTGTAGTACGTATTGGACAGCAATCTCTGCTCCATCGTCCACTAATGCTGAAACTGAGCACTTTCTTTCCATGCTAGCTGGCTTGCATAGATGGGGTGATGGTGACATGCCTGAGAAGATAGGCACTGTGCTCTGCAACTCTGCCACATGTCTTGAGCCCGGCTGTGAATACCTCTTGTGGGGGAAGCTGTCAAAACCTGCACGAGTATCTCCTGGGAGCGCAGCGATGACAGAGCCTACGTCAGCACGGTCTGCCCCCAAAGGTCTAATGGTCGCCAGAGTCGTCACACCCCTGTGGGCAGATGGATGGGTTCCATTGAAGGTCATGAATGTCACAGAAAATCCGCTGTTTTTGAGGCGCAATGCAAAGCTGGCTGACTTGGTGCCCTGCGTTGCCTTGGAGGACCTAGACCTGGTCAGTGGCCATCAGAGTACTTCCGTTGTGCCGTCGCCCCCTGTCTGCTCTGATGTGAAAAGTGCTGAGGAGAAGCTACAGTCCATTGGCCTAGGTGAACTGGATGTCAGCCAGTGTGGTGCATCGTCTGAGTGTAAAGAAAAGTTGTCAGACCTGATTGTTCGCTACCAAGATATCTTCTCACGTAATCATCTGGATTGCGGAAAGGCAAAGGACTTTGTTCACAGAATCCATTTAGTTGACCAAAAGCCATTCAGACTCCCTTTCAGACGCGTGCCACCGAGTCAGTATCAAAAATTACGCCAAGTCTTGAATGAAATGGAAGAGAAAGAGATCATTCGAAAGTCAACAAGTGAATATGCCTCACCTTTAGTCCTCATCTGGAAGAAGAATGGTGATTTGCGTGTGTGCACTGACTTTAGGTGGTTGAACAAGAGAACCTTGAAGGACGCTCATCCTCTGCCACATCAGGCTGATTGCTTGGCAGCACTTGGTGGTAACTCCCTCTTCAGCACGATGGACTTGACGTCTGGGTTTTACAACATGCCTTTACATGAGGATGATAGGAAATACTCAGCGTTCACTACACCTATGGGGCTCTATGAGTACAACAGGCTGCCACAGGGGCTCTGTAATAGCCCAGGGAGTTT
Source organism: Lepturacanthus savala (assembly GCA_030544235.1). Classification (NCBI taxonomy): domain Eukaryota; kingdom Metazoa; phylum Chordata; class Actinopteri; order Scombriformes; family Trichiuridae; genus Lepturacanthus; species Lepturacanthus savala. The sequence continues at coordinate 10,931,018 of CM060463.1, forward strand.
TATGAGGATGATGACCTCCATTTTTGGAGACCAAAACTATTTAAGTCTGCTGTGCTATTTGGACGACATTTTGATTTTTGCCCCTGACGAAAGTTCTGCACTCGAGCGACTTGAAATGGTGTTCAGCAGACTCCGTGCCCACAATCTGAAACTGGCCCCTAGGAAATGCCACTTTTTAAGAAAATCGGTAAAATTCCTGGGCCACATTGTTGATGAACATGGAGTGTCAACCGATCCGGAAAAAGTTGAGAGCATAAGCAGAATGACTGTGGCGGACTTGATGGAGGAGGATGGGGCGACACCTTCAGAGAAACGTGTACGGTCTTTCTTGGGCATGCTAAATTTTTATCAACACTTCATTCCGGGATACTCGACTCTCGCAAAGCCATTGTTCTCTCTGCTGGCTGGCCAGAGACAGAAGAAAGGCAGAAAGCCCAAATGCCCTGTAGTGAGCCGCAAACTGAAATCAGATGACTGGACTGCTGACCACAACCAGGCATTTATAGAACTCAAACAGGCCCTCATCCATTCTGTTGTTTTGGCCCACCCAGACTTTAGTCGTCCATTTTTGCTGTCGACTGACGCGTCACTGGATGGCCTTGGAGCCGTTTTGTCCCAGGTGCGTGAAGGTGACACAGTGGCGAGGCCAATTGCATTTGCTAGCAAGTCCTTGACCCGATCACAGAAGAACTACCCGGCCCACCGATTGGAATTTCTTGCACTGAAGTGGGCTGTGTGTGAGAAGTTTAGCCACTGGTTGAAGGGCCATGAGTTTACCGTGTGGACTGACAATAATCCACTTACACACATCATGACTAAACCCAAATTGGACTGTTGTGAGCAGAGATGGGTGTCAAAGCTGGCCAGTTACAATTTTGAAATCAAATACGTGCCTGGTCCCAAAAACACAGTCGCCGATGCTCTCAGCCGTGTCCCTTTTTGTCAGAATGTTGGCCACAGACTAGTCAGTGAACCTCTTCGTGACCTCACTGCAGAAGCTGCTGTTTTGTCTGATACAGCCGTCCAACAGACTCTCAGAGACTTGACACATCAGCCCGTCATGGCAGAGAAGTTGTCCCATTTTGTAGCCACAAATGCCCAGTCCTTACTCGTGTCAGCCCAGTCTGTGTCCAGTCAGGAAGTTGCTGCTGTTGTCCAGTCACACACTGAATGGGCCTCTGGTGCGAGAACTCGTGCAGCACAACTAATAAGTCACTTGCCCCAGCTTGTTCCAGATACGCTACCCAGTCTGCCTGCCTTCTCTGTGGATGACCTGAGGGAGGCTCAGTCCAAAGACAAGTTTTTGTCTCGTCTTCGTTTTTATGTGGAGCGGTCTCGGAGACCATCCAGACGTGAAAGAGCACACGAGACAAGTCAAGTCCTGAGACTGCTGAAACACTGGGAAAAGTTTGTTTTGAGTGATGATGTCTTGTACAGAGTGTCCCGTGATCAGATTTCAAAAGCAAAACGCCACCAGTTGGTGGTCCCTGATTGCCTGAAGGCCGAAGTTTTAAAAGGGGTACACGACAGTGCGGGCCATCAGGGCCAGTCAAGAACCCTGAGCATTGCCAGACAAAGATTCTTTTGGCTGCATATGGACAGAGATGTGAGGATGCATGTTCGTCATTGTCGGCGTTGCATAGTCAGCAAAGTCACTGAGCCTGCTGGGAGGGCCCCTCTTGAAAGCATTGCCACCTCCCGCCCATTGCAACTTGTTTGTATTGATTTTTGGTCAGCTGAAGATTCACACAACAAATCTGTTGACGTTTTAGTGATAACTGACCATTTCACCAGATTGGCCCAAGCTTTTGCCTGTGGAGACCAGTCAGCCAGGCAAGTAGCTAAAGTTCTATGGGAAAAGTATTTTTGTATTTATGGCTTTCCCGAGAGGATCCACAGTGACCAAGGCCCAAGCTTTGAGAGTGAATTGATCGCAGAACTTCTACAGTTGTCTGGGGTGCGCAAGTCCCATACTACCCCATACCATCCGATGGGAAATGGAAGTGTTGAGCGTTTTAATCGTACTTTGGGCAATATGATCAGAGCTCTGCCCCCTGAATCAAAGCAGGACTGGCCAAGACGTTTGCAAACACTCACATTCATGTACAATTGCACTGCCCATGAAACTACTGGATATGCACCATTCTACTTGATGTTTGGGAGAGTTCCCCGCCTCCCTGTAGACACTCTGTTCGGGAACATTTTGTCTGACCCTGACATTACCAGCTACGGCAGATATGTCACAAAGCTGTCTGAGGACCTGAGGGAGGCCATGTCAATTGCTCAGGAACATGCAAAAAAGGAACAGGGCAGACAAACTCGACTGTATAACAGGGCAGCCAAAGGGCCGTCAATTGGAATTGGAGACAGGGTCCTTGTGGCAAACAAAAAAGAGAGAGGCAAGCGAAAAGTGGCTGATAGGTGGGAGTCTACCATCTACACTGTGACTGAGATGAACCCTCAAACACACACATACAAAATACAAGACACCATCACAGGGAATGAGAGAGTTGTCCATCGTAACCTACTGATGTTAGTCAACTTTCTTCCGGTTCAAGACCAGTCCTCTCCTCAGTCTGATCTCTCTATGTCCTCTGCACAGTCATCTGCCTCTGTTTGTTCTCCAATAACCAGTCCCACTGTCTCTGAAGGATCTCGTGTTCAAGTGCCTGCTCAGCCAAGCCTGTCTCAGTGTGCAGCGGACGATGCGCACAGTCTTGTAAGCATCTCAGGCCCTGACAATTACACATACCTCCCACCTGCGTCTGGGGAGAGAACCAGAGAGTGGGTTCATGGCCTGAACTCTGACAATTCTGATCACTCTGGTCAATCCTTAACCACTCATACTCACGACACTGCTGTTTGGGATGACATTTCGACTATTAGTGATCATGACACTGTTCAATCTGTAGTGACTGCTGTCTCTGTAGGTGGCGTTGGCCACACTGATCAACCCGAGTCTGCACCACACCGCACCACAGAACACACTGATCAACCCGAGTCTGCACCACACCGCACTACACGGCTGGGTCGTGTTATACGACCAGTCAACAGGCTCCTTCAGAATATGCATAACACTGTAGTTCAAGCTCTTAGGGCATGATTTTTTTTTTCTCTCTTACCATTCTCCTGGAATAACTTGGTTTTGGAGGGAGTGTTTTTTGTGCTTTCTTATATCTTGGGTGAATGTGGAATGTGTAAGGCATTCTATAGCCGGTGGCTGGTTCAGAGATGTTTTCATCTTATTCTCTGTCCACTGCATCCTTAAGGGATACTCCTCTGGTCGGTCTTAATATGTGTAACCCAATGACGACTGCTATGTAGTGATTTTGTTTTTGTAACCTAGTGTAAGATTTTGTCCAGAATTCAGTGGGGGTGGGTGTAACGGAGTTGAAATCGGACCACTTTGAGTTTATTTGAATTCTCCCAAAATCTGTGTTTTTATTGTATTACTGTTGAAACTGTCCTACCGCATTCATTTGTTAAGCCACGGGCGTGCGTGACTGCCTTTCTCGTTTGGCACTTTCTGGGCTTCTGCGCTTGCCGTACCTTCAGCTAGATCATCCCACGCTGAAGGTAGGCTGTGCCCAGTATCAGTCTGTATAAAAGTTCATATTTTGCTAAATATAGGAGCTGCATTTACGAACTATTTTTTTGTATATGAATGTATATAAGTTGTACTATCTGATGCATGAAAAGCAATAAGCAAAAGTAAAGTAATACCGCTTGAAATAGCGATTGTTGATATGCAAAATGTTTCAATGCAACCATGCCACGATGTGTGGCATGAGAGTAATGTCCCGTTTTTATATTTTTGTTTCTGATGATATTTTAGTTGCATGCAGTCGCGCACAGATGCCCCATGGAGTAATTGTGTTTTATTTTATGAATGCAGGTACGTGGTAATGTAATGTTATTGTTGTTCTTTTATTCAATTCATCAATATGTTTGTATGCTGTCTGCCATTTTGTCCGCTTCATGCACTTCAGCTAGATCATCCCACGCTGAAGTTGCATGCAGTCGCGCACAGATGCCCCATGGAGTAATTGTGTTTTATTTTATGAATGCAGACAATAATAAACCAAGAGACTGTGAATCCCTGGTGTGTCGTCATGATTGAGGGTCGTCACACATGAGTACTAGTGCATGAGGCCAAGACAAGAGCATGAGTGTTATTGTGTGCAAGTGCATGAATGCTAGTGCACGAGTGCAAGACTGTTAGTGCTAGTGCGTGCAAGATATGCTATAAGATCATATCTACATGGCAACACAACAAATCTGTTTAACATCTCAAATAAAAGCACAGTCACTCACGCTGAAAAAAATGCATTGTATGACAAAAAAATAATCGTTTGAATAATCGTGACTTTTTAATATTAACCAAAAATAACCGTGATAATGATTTTTTTTTTCCCATAATGCAGCAGCCCTACCGTGCAGCATGCCATCACCGGCGGCGTCTTGATCCATCAGCGTCATGACTCCCCCTCTTAGCTGCAGCGTACCTGTGCGCGTGGGGCTGTGTGTTTGCTTTGTGCGTTCGCCGAGGCCTGCGCCTCGGGGGTGAAGGTGACTTTGACGGTTAATAGCGATAACGCAAGCTTTACACTGTCTTCTTTTCTTCCCCCACCCACCACCCACCATCACCTCCACCTCTCCTCCGCAGGCTCCTTACTCAGGCTGAATATTTGAAACCTGTGCGTGTCGGGTGCTATCGCCGTCAAACCACTCTGTCTGCGGCGCGGGCTGAGAGGAGGTTTATGTGGCGCCGCCCGGGAAAAGTGGCCTGTCACCTGTGATTTTGGCAACAATATAAAAGTGGAGCAGTAATGGCAAAATGAAGGCTGCTGCCTCGCTGAAACGCTCTGCCTCACACACACACACGCGCGGCTATAAACAGACACAGTAAACATAGTGATGAAGTTTAGCATGCGCTGCTATCTTTCTCCTTGTTGGAGATTTTCTTTTTCATGCGGGAGCTGTGGGTAATCAGCGGAGGCGTGTTGTTTATTGTGACTTGTACACAACGGTGGATGTGTGTTGAAATCCACGTGAACATCAAATCTGCTTATTTGTTTCAGCGTGTGTGTGTGTGTGTGTGTGATCTCAGAGGGAAGATGATGAGATGTTTGTGTAGTGGAATATGCTCGAAGGATTGTTTGTATTCAGGGATCCAAGTTTTGTTTTTTTGTTTGCTTCCCAGAAAGATAAACTCATGCCAGGAATATCCAAAATCATATGGCGGCGATTTGCATGAAGTAAATATACCCGACAGCAACGTGACTAATTATAAACGTCGTCTCACCTTTGTTCGCAACGCTGCAGTTTTTTTTTTGAACAGCAGTGATTACTCACATTCATTAGCAGGAGCGTTCACTTACTTACTTCTTCTTCTTGGTCTTCATCTTGTTCTTCTTTATCTTCTTTTTCATCTTTGTTTTCTTATTGTTCTTGTTCATCTTCATTTTTATCTTGTTTGTTCCACTTCCACTTTGTCATCTTGTTGCTCTTCACTCCAAAAACTGAAACCTTATCAGGTGAATATATCTTGTTTTTGGTCCAATTACCTCAACATCGAGTCGAATTATCTCTTATTCCATTGGCAGATAATTTATCTTATTTCAAGTTTTATTCTTTTGGTCCAATTTGGTCTGGTTTGAAGTCAAAAACCAAGAAAAAACTTGAGTGGAATGAAACAATTCTGCTCAATATTGGACTAATTGTACCAAAAACAAGATATTTTCACCTGTTAACATTCAGTATATTCTTGTTTTTTCTTCTTGCTTTTTGACCTTCTTCTTCTTGTTTTTACTCTTTTTCTTCTACACAGTTTTGGCAGCAGCGATGTGTGGAGAAACCAGTTAGAGATCGTGGCCTTCTTACTCTGTTGTGGGTGTTTATGTATTTTTTGCAGAGTTAAAAAAATTTTTAAGGTGAAAAAAAAAAATGTAGAATCTGGGAAATTCACATTTTCCTTGAAAAAAAAACATTGCAACATCCCATACTCACACATTTTCTTTGTATTATTTGTTTCATCTTTCTGTTTATTAGAGTTTCATAGTTGCCTCATCCGCTCCATTCCCCCTATAATGTTTACATTTTTACCGGGGATTATGGGTAATCCTTCCCGAGCCCAGTAAAATCTTATATCTTTGCTTTGATGTCAATGTAGGTTTTGAAACATTATACATATTATTCAATACCCGGTTTGCTTTCAAAACTTCACAGCCGTTTTGCCCAACAGCACTATATGCAGACTAGTTTTAATTGCTTCGACAGGAGAGGCGTTCACTGACCTCCTCTCCGCTCTCCTTTAAACTCAACCAGCAGGAACAACTGCTGCATCTACAGCACATTTTTCTCATTAACATACTCTTTGCAAAACTGTGGGGATAAAAAAAAAAAACTACATTTCTGGCACATTATCGTGGTACTTCTTTTAAACTAAAATCAAACTCTTGAAAAAGTTTCTTCCGTATTATGGTGTTATATGTATATGCATATACGCTTGTACCAGTAATATGGCCTGACTGTATAGTCAGCGTGTGTGTGTGTGTGTGTGTGTGTGTGTATGTGTGTGTGTGTGGAAGGAAAGGAGGAACGGGCCTGTTTTCAGATGAACACATTACCTACATCCAAAGGAGATTTCAAACACTTCCCCTTGTAAAATTCTCCATTACATGGGTCAATAGAGGGCAATGGGAGAAGAATAAATACCCACACCTTTCCAAAGACTGCAGCCCACTCCCTTGCCTGCACGCGCACACACACACACACAAACACTAGCTGACACTCGCTGTCAGACCATCTGATTGCCTGTTAGAGAGTCTCACCCATCACGACAAGTGCCCTTTTTCCTCCAAGACCCATTTTCCCCGCCATGTCAGATATGGGGATATTAATGAATGCACAATGACAGTACTTAGGGAGCAGAGCAGCTATCCTGCCTCTCCAAATTTAGCCGCAGGTCACTTGAGTACGACAGGAAAAAGAAACTACGGAAACAAACAGGTGCGGGTCAGAAACTCATCTCCTCTCCGAGATTAAAAACTCATCTTTCAAAGCAGCGCCGCGTTATTGAGGCTGATTCTCGGGGCCCTCCATGCAAATGAAGGTGTGATTAGGCGTGTATATGTGTGTGTGTGTGTGTATGGGGGTGGTGGGGGGGGTGTCTGCTGGAGAGGAGAGCGGTGTGTCCTGCTGTCCAATTACCTCTGTAAGGAGAACTGAGCGAGAGCTAAAGGCTGCCTCTGCTTTTTTCCGAAACACTCATTAAGAGCCCATGTTTAGTGTATTTCTGGCACAAAAATTGCACATATACGCGCACACTGTCACCATGTTTATGCTTACTGGTAAATTAACTGAAATACATCAACGATTTACAACATTACAAGTGGTAGTTTGTGGTCATTTGTATTTAAGCCTGATTAATCATAAAAATAGCTGTTTTTTTTTTTATTTCCTAAAATATTAGATAGACAATTTTATATTTATACATTGCCGTCCACACATCATTTGAAACCCATCCCTGTTAATGTGCATGTTCTCCGACAGGATCTAAGCATTTAGTGGAAGGCAACTTCATTTGGTTTGGAGCTGCACGTTTTCCCGCCGCTAAATAAGACAGATCATCCGTTCGGGGAAAGGGGATATCCGCTGGTCGCCGCCACGTGCGTGATGTAATATAAAATGAGGTGAAACTTTGATGAATTCACAGATCATTAAAGCGCCGCTTCTGATGCCTTTTTAATGAAAAAGCGTTCCGTGGAGCGGATAAAACGAGGGAGATTCTATCTGCCATTGTTTCCTCATTAACCCTAAATTATGCAAACCAGTACAGTTCACACTGGAGTTTGTGGACAGCTCGGCTCTCTACTCCACCCCCACCCCGCCCCCCGCCTCCCTCTCCCCCTCTTTCTCCCCCTCTCCCTGATAGCTGAGCGCTTTCATGTCAGCTCCAACAATCCGAGGGTCATGTCTACTTTTCATTGCCACTGATTCCACTGCTGCTTCCCACTGTAATGAGCTGCGGTACGCCCGACAGGGTGCTATGACACAGGCCCACAGAGATATATTTTCTCTCTCTCTCTCGTGTGTCGAACGCGCGCCATTCGCACAGGGTCGTTCCTCCAACTTTAGACGCGTGCGCTTTAGCGCGTTCGGATGGGTGGAAGCACATGAAACCGCAAGGCTGCCACCGAGGTCGATATATAAAAAGACTCGTCCGTCCCCGCGTACCTTTTCTGTGGTACGACCCGACTTTCTCCCTGACACTTCACCTGTTCTGGTATGAGGTGAGGTGTAGTCCTCCGCTGCAGCCTCCGGGTACGGCTGCCATCGACGGCCTCGTGTGGATCAATGAGGAGGATTAGAATTTCACACCAGTTTAGATGACACCCTCAGGCCTGACATTTTTCGAAGGGAGTTAATATTTAGAGAAATATGGTGTGTGTGTGTGTGTGTGTGTGTGTGTGTGTGTGTGTGTGTGTGTGCTTCTTCAAAATAGCCACCCTTAGCTCTGATTGATAAAGTAAGAAATGCCAGTAATTAACCCTGATAAGGCACAACTGTGAAGTGATAAGCCACACATGGCAGTGTGCAAAACAGTATTCAGAGCAAAGGGTGGCTATTTGGAAGAAACTAGAATATAAAACATGTTTTCAGTTAGTTCACCTTTAGTTAACCAACATTTATATTATTTATATACATATACATTCACATACATGCGCACAAATAAGCAACAAGAATAATCGTACATATGGCACATGCACAAATGACGGAAGGAAAAAATCAGAAACAACGCATTTACAAATTTACAAAATTAACAATAGAACAATAATAATAGTAATTAAAACATAAAAGTAAATAAATAAAAGAATGTTAACCTTAACCGTACCCAACCCCCTCCCACACATCTTTCTCCAGTCTTCATAAACACGCTGTTACAAGTTAAAACATACCTTCCACTAATAATAATTAGTGGAAGGTTAAATCATAGCATGTGCCTCCTGCCTAGCTTCAAGCAGCCCCGGCCTGCTGCATTCATACTGGCAACAGAAAACTCCATAAACTAAACTAGCAAAACTCTGCTATTGATGCATTTGTTTTAGAAAGTTATTTTGTTTTTCCACAAAGACTCACCTGCAGGTCATATTATATTATTACCCATTATTGTTAGAGAATAGAATGTTACATCCCTGGTCATATTCACTTATTTAACAGCTAACAACAACTTATTTTACAATATCAAAATGAAATTGAAAAAACTTTTTTTTTAATACATTTTTAGTCATCTTGCCCAGAGCAATTTCAGCCAACAGCATTATTACATCCACCTGGAGCATTTTGTCCTGCCTGTATTTCATGTTGATACCAGAAAGACGCCCCGACACGGATTTTAGATTCTCTCAAAATGCTGTTTCATCTGCGCTGCTTGGATGCATCGTTTTTAGGACGGTTGCTTCGTATCAGAACTCTGACACTAGTAGAAACACAAAATATTGAATATTAGGATACCTGGGATTGTAGAAGACCCCGAAACCTGTGGTGTCAAAGCAATAATCCGCCGCTAAAGGCCCTGACGGCCCCGGTAACCGATGGCAGACATCCAGACCACACAGCAAAAGTGACCCCAGTTGTGCTGTCGGATCGAGGTGCCTGCATCAGCTGCTGTTCTTCATGAGTCATTTCACTGTGGTTAACCAGGGAGTATAAGAAAATATTCAAAAATGTCCCTCTCAAGCAGTGAAACAGCTGTCAATTTCCCATCTTGGTGGAGCTACAAAGTGGCGGCAGCGAGCTGGGAGATCCCTTCTGTCTTCCTCCACCTGGATCCGTCGCCCTTGATGCACACTTTCAAGGGCACTCGAGAAACTCCTGTGGTGGAGTTTGATAATGTCGGCAACAATCCCGAAGAGCCTCGTGCAGCAGCTGCTTAGGCAACCGCTCGGGGAGACATGAGCGTTTGTGTGTGCGTCTGCGCGCGCGCGTGTGTGTGTAAGACAAACCGCGAGAAGGAAGATGAGCATCTATCTGAAAGCGAGTGTTTATGCATTAAATGATCATAGAACAGGTTGTATGCAATTAGCTTGTTAATGAGAGACTCCCGGGAGGAAATCATGTGACAATATGTCCATAATTCAGTGTCTACATTCCTTCACGGGTTTTCCATTTTAGGAAAAAGAAGCTTCGTCATGGAACTTTTGCAGGGAAACTTAGAAAGGTTACAGGCCATCGACGTACTTTGTATTTATATGTGTGTGTGTGTGTCTGTGTGTGTATGAGTGTGAAAACCGGAGCTATAACAGCCCTCTTCTCACCCCTCACGTGCCCCTCCCCTCCCCGGCACCTTCGGAGCAGCAGATGACATTTCATCAAATATTTATAAAAAACAATCTGCGAACAGCGTAATTAGACGCCGGCTTTAATGTCGGCCTGATCCACGGGCTCCTATTTCGCCGGCGTCCTCGCTGCGTGGTTATGGGAGCCAGTGCCGCAGTCTCTACAGCCAAACGGGCGGCCAATGAGCACCCTGCCAAGTGATGTCATGTAGAGCACCTCATCTGCGCTTCACCTATGAATCAACATTTGATTTTTTTTTCCTCCTCCCCCCCCATCCCCTTCCTACTGTCATTCCTGTTTATCTCCGTCCTGCATATGCATAAAGCAGCCGCACTGTTATGCTGACGAATGAACACACACACACACACACGCATGCACACACACTTGGCAGCAGCCAGTGCATTTTTCCCTGAATGGTTTGCAGAAGAAGAGCTGCTGCTGAGCACATTATTATATTTTCAGGTTATTAATTACTTTCCAATTACTTAAACAAATATGCTACATTGAGTGCCTAATTTCCCTGCTAAACTGCAGCAGATGGATGCTTTGGCTCGAGCAGGATAGCGGCCCGCTACCTCGGCATAAAAGAAGAGGGGAACACGGTATCATGCACCGGTAGATGCTGTCTGCTGTCTTAGCTGTAGCACATTAGTTAATTAGTGAACCCTATAGCAGGGCAGCAGGACCCGTGCTGTATGTCTTGCGGCGCGGCCTCGCAGAGAAGCAGCTGTTATTTATTATTCATGCGCTTTTAAAAGGAGGAAAAGTCGTGGCCATCCGGCTTCTCGTGCCCAGGCCCAGCGTTGGTGATACATATGTCTGTTTATCGCCTTGAAAACTTTACACTTAACTTCCTTCACATTCATTTAAATTTATTTTTTAGGAGGGGGGGGTGACGGATATTCAATTTGCATGGAAGGCGTGCGGATTTGTGTGTGTGTGTCCGTGTCCACTTTATGCACACACGCGCGCGCCGGTCTATTTACGCACACTCTTGCACAAAAACAGGAGCCAAACTCTTCAGTCACATCTAAAAGCCTAATGGGAAATCTCTCTCTCAATTAAGATGCATGAATAATTCAAGTGGTGGCACGCTAATTAGTATTCCATCAGTCCTCTGCGGCGATGACGGCCTGTCGAGGTACATCGCAGCTAGTTATGGCCCCGTACGGGCGGGAGACGCCTGAAGTGAAGGAATGTAGACACCTTGAAAGCTGCTTGACAGAGTATCCTATCATTACTGTAGAAAGCGTGACAAGCTTCTTATTTGCCTCTGTCTCTATAATCAACAACAACAAGAATCCTTTTGTCTAAGGGTAGAATCTGGTGAATAAGATACAATTTGTGAGGAAAATGAGCCACCTCACTTCAACCAGAGAAAAGTGATTAGCCTACTTTCATTTGCCTGCGCCTACATAGTTTCCAGTCACCCTGGGTGTAGTGAAGCCGCCATGTACACATTGTGCTGCTTTAAATGCATGACATAGCAATGTTATGGCCCCGCAGTTATTGCCTCTCTCTCAGAGGGGCTGTTTAATGCTAGTAAAAGCAATAAAGAGGCGTTAAGATGGAAATTAAGTCTGGATAAATCACAGAGGTTAACTCTGCTTTGGCTCACAATTACAGTCTGCCTCGGATGAAACGCATTATCCTATTTACAGCCGCGCCGTTAACCCTGCATGGAAATGTGCTAATGAAGCAGTCATAAAATCCCTTACTGTATTGTTTTCACTGGGGGAGTCAGACCCAGCAAGTTATTGCAATTAAACGCGTTAATGACGGCGCGCAATATGAGGGGGGGAAAAAAAAAAGAGGCACGCTTCTGTCACTGTGTCGCTGTATTTGGACTCTCACACACACACATGCGCACACACACGAAAAAAGAAGAAAGGCTTCTGTGGGTCCTTGACTGTGTGAGTGTGTGTAGCCCCGGGGGGGCAGGCTGAGGTTTTGTGGCGTCTTTGTGCTGGGTTTAACCTTGGCTCTAGGCTAAACACACTGGGAATGTTCTGAAAGGACCTTCAGCCATCAGCAGCAGCTTTTCATATACTGCTCTACTCCTGTGGGAGAGCTGCCACAAACACAACTATTGATCCACTGTCATACTCTCACGCACTCCTCCCCTCGGATTTTCTCTTTTCTCTTGGCCGCCTGGGTAGTCTGTGCATGTGTGTGCGTGCGTGCATGTGTGTGTGTGTGTGGCTAAAAAAAATACTGTCTAAAGTAAAGTGGTCACAGATCCCATGATGTGGTATTGAGGGTATTTGGTGTTATTGGTGTCCTGTGTATCCTGTGGGCTTTGGCTTTTGCATTAAGTTTCTATTTATTTTCATCTATTTATAGATATCCATATCATGTACATAATGTGTTCAAATGTGTGCTTTGAACATTAAGACTCCATTACACGAGAACTTAAAAGTTCCTGGAAAAGAATACTCATGGTGACCTCAGGCTGGACGACTATATTATTTATTTGTTGAGGAAATCATGCCACTCACACACATCTATCAGAATTAAATCGTATTTCCTCTCCTACACTCGACGTCCCGTTGATTTATGAAGTCAAACATTACACTGTGTCTCATCATCCTCTTTCAAAAGGAAATTCACTATGTTATGCGGTGAAGCAATTACACATTTTCATAATAAATGTGAAAAGAATCATTTATGTGGATGTTGTTTTATTTTTAAAACTGCTTTTATGTAATTGTGCATCATTCAGACATCATGATGTGTAAGATTTAGCAAATCAATGTGATTCAGTTATGTGGAACAATATTTGTTTGTTAAAAATGTTTTGAGATAATTTTTTTGGCAATTCCTAAAAAAGTAATGTATATTTTTGTGTTAATTATAGAGAATATCCTTCCTTTTTTCTTTCTTCTTCAAACTGTTCTAATAACTGAAGACCAATTTTAATAAATATGGATTTTGCTGGGAGGTTTCAGCAGTAAGTACATAGATAGTGCACTAAGTATATAAATTGTTGGGAAATTTCCTACTTCAGCATTTCCTCACACTTAAAACAGGGGTTTTGATGCTTACATGAAAGGTCTCTTGTCAACTTTTATGTCATATGGAAATGACGTCTATTCCTCCTTTACCCGACTGCCAACCCTCCTCTTTCCTGATGAGTCACATTTGGAAACCTTCACTCTCATTTCTCTGTAAGTAAACTCCTACACATCCACTTCTGTCACAACAAAATAGCTCCGATATCCAAAAGCATTTATTACTATTGTCTGTGTAGTGGAAATTCTATGTGAGCATGTGATGAAAATTAGCATTAATAATATTATTATCCGTCACACCTGACCCATTTGTACGTATATGTATAAACATTGGATTATGAGTGTGCAACAATCATGAAATAAACTGATAATTTGCCAGTTCTGCTATATATATTCCAAGACACTAACATTTTTAATAGAGACAGAAAAGAAAGAGCACGGAATGAAATAGAGGTGAGGATGGGAATCGTTGAAGAGAGAAAGGTTTGTGAAAATCACAGAGTGAGGGAGGGAGGCGGAGAGAGAGAGAGAGAGAGAGAGAGAGAGGAGTCCGAGGGACGGCGATGAATCATCTCCACATCCTCTGTACGCTGAATAAATAGCAGGCCATTTCCACATCATAAATATCATCCACGCTTAATGTGCTGAGCTCCAAGGTGGGCCCAGACTGTGCTACCTGGGGGGAGTTTGGAGGAGGGGGTGGTGCTGGCTGTAGGGAAGAATCCCTTACCTGCAGCCTCTGGAAGAGAGAGAGAGAGAGGGGGGGGGGGGTCTGAGGGCAGCTTAATCCCTGAAGCGGGTACCATATCTGTCCTGGTCCCAGTGGGGCAGATGTGCTCCAGATGTCAGGATGGACAAAAAGAGGCATTAATCATTTTCAGCCTGATGACTCTCCCCTTCATCTCCTCAACCCCGGTGTGTGTGTGTGTGTGTGTGTGTAAGTGTGAAAGAATGAGTGAGAGATTCTCTAGAATTACTTGCCATCGGAATGCCAAAAAGACGATCCCGAAGGGGGGTGGGTGGGGGGGGGTTCGGAGGTCGGCTGTCAGCGTGCGAACAAAAATAGCAGGAGACGTCGTATAGTTCCATATTTTCTATCTCTTTTAACAGGTTCGAACGGCGGAGGCCTCTCGAGCTGATTGAGTCGGTGACATTGGGCTCCGATCTGTCCTGACGTGTGTGCGTGTGTGTGTGCGTGCGTGTGTGTGCGTGCGTGTGTGGGGGGGGGTTGTTGAACTAATTTTTCTCGATGTCAGACCCTGTCCTCCCTGATGAATCCCGGGGCCCGAGGCCCGGGCGTATCAGCTCGTACGCCGACCACCGGTGATTGATGACTGGAGCGGAACTCTCCTGCTTTTGCTGTGATTTCCCCCGACCGGCCCCTTCTGACAGACCCGATCGCCAGCAGGACGTCTGAATCGGGCCGTTCGCCATCCGGCACCAACCGCGCGCCGCTCTGTGTTTTTCTTTTTAAACTACATCTCTGGTGGAGTTGTCCGCCCATGCAGAGACGAAACAATAAGCCGCCTGTTTTCCGCATTCGCCTCCAATTAAAAGGGATGCTGTAGCGTGTCTGTGGTCCCATTCAGCAGCGAGCCAACACTGCTTCAACACAGCCTGCTTCGAAGCCCCTTGCGTCAGCTATTTGAACGGTCGCTCGCCTTGGAACACACACACACACAGGTGGTGTGTCTCCTCCTCAATTAGCACCTTGTCCAAAGCACCCCTCCTGCCCCCCCTGTCACAGTACAGGTGTGAAATTTTAAATTCTCCACCAGTGTGACTGCTCTTTCTCTTCAGGGCACGGCGCTGCTGAGGCAGCATAACAACAGTCACCTCAGTGACCCGGTGGGCGGCGGAGCTCCGACACAGAGGTATTTACAGGAGGAGGCGCCGTGAGCCCCGGCTCGGGCGAGGACAGGGATTTAACAGAACGGAATTAGCGGAGATGAGTCATCGGGTTCACTCCGCCTCGCCGATCCAAGCCGGTCCTGACCGTCTGTTTGTTGCGTGAACAGGATCCCTCGTTCCCTTCCACTCTTCTCAGACTCTCCGTCACCTCTCCGGATCCCACGGCAGCCAGCCGGGTGAGCAAAGTTGCGACTGGCAATTACCGCCCACCCACCTGGGAGCAGGGGTAAACGTCTGGTTGGTTTGAGGAGGCTTGATTGGCTGCAGCTGTCTCTGTTGATGGATGTTTTTTTGGGCACCTGTCTCTGTGGATGGAGACTGCAATAATGGCAGGTGGGGTGGGATTTCTTTTTGGGATGTTTTGTTATGGAGGATTTCTGGAGAAGTGATTGCTCACAAGTTTCGTTCAGTCCCTCAGATCTGTCTGGCTTTGAGTCTGGAGGACAAAAACAGCAAAACAGCATAGAAATGTCCTACCATAGCTGATTGTTAAATACACAAAAGAGAAGTAGTTGTATGATAATGATTCTTAAATATCAAAACTAAGCCTGATTTCTTGCTGTTTCTATTCATCATCTCTTTCACGATTATTGGGCATCAGGGACGTCATTGGGTATGTGTGATACGATTGGCTACAAGCTACATACGAACAAATGAATGGATGGTTCCCACACCAAATATCAGTCTACATCGAGATGAGGTGTGGTGTTAGCCACACTAGTGTCGAAGATAAATGTTGCAGTCATACAGGAATCAGTACAGAATAAAGAAGTATGACGTTTTCAACTTGTTTCAACAGTGTTCAGTGTGGGGGCCTCAGGCACCCTGATCCATCTGTGAATCTATAAAGAAGTGACAACAATCATCTCAATATAGTTTTGCATCTCCACTCTCAAGCTTCTCTCTGGAGCTCTAGAATGTACAGGTCGTTTTGTGTCTGTCTCAGTAAATGGGGGGAGGGTTTCAAAGTTTCTGAACGCAGGCTGTGTGCATTTCTCTGTGATGTAGTAATGAGTATTTTTGAAACATGGGGCGGTATTTATAACCTTTTTTATATTAAAAATATATTAAAATCTGGCTTTCTACTATTATTGACCTTTAAAACAAGTGAGTAAAAGTGTCTTGAATATGCACTTGTTGGCTATAGGAACCACGTGATGAGCTCCTCAACCATAGATGTGACTCTCGATCACTGCTATTAGGCGTATATTTACTTAGCGAGATATGTGATCGCACTTTATCTTACAGGTGTGATTTTAATATATTTCTTTCAATATTGCTCTTATATATTTTTTTTGAAAGGCTGAAAAAATACCACTGTCCCCACTCTTCAATTCAAATCACCATCTCTCTTCAACACCAGCAGTGGAGAACTGCGAAGTCTGACAGGCTTGCTGTGCCAAATTGCAGTTGCTAAACCATAATTGGACAATCACTGTTGTGGGTAGGGATTTTAAAAATATAGATATAGAGATTTTGTTTTGAGTGAGAGAGAGAGAGAATAGCGCTTTACAGCTTCTCTTGGATTGACTACAACCTGTTATTTTCACTTATTTACAACTTTATAAATGGAAATGAAGCAGACCAATCTCTTTCTGCATGGGTAAACATCACATAACAAAGCATGAAATGCATGTGTGTGTATTTGTGTGTGTGTTGCTAACCATATGGATTATCTCATCTCATCTGTGAACCAGGATTGGCCAACACCCCCGCTCACCCAGGTGAAGCCATTAATTCCTCCTTGCTGACACCTCCACTTATTCACCTTCAGATTCTTATGCAGCCTGGCCAAACATTTGTCACATTGTTAGCATTTTTCTGACAGCGCACAGGAAGCACAGGGCTCCTGTTTCCGGGCCCTTGGACCCCTGGGCTCGCCGCGCCGAGTAGCAAATATTATTAAATTGCAACCTGCAGCTAGACGAAGATGAGAAATAGGAGAAGAGGGAGAGAGGGAGGGAGGGAAGAAATGCTCCCTTCCAGCCAAGACCAGACACATTACTATGGCAGTCTTCCCAGTGTCCTGCCCATCAGAGCCCAATCAAATATTCTATTACATTATTCTCCAATTTCTGCCCCCTATCAGCCTCGAGGGCCCGGGGGCCCCACTAGCACCGTCGGCCGAGGAAATGTTTCCTCTGCAGCCATCTGTGGTGATAGGAGGACATATTGGAAATCAAAGGAGGAACAGGAGGAAGGTGCAGAGGGCAGGTCCCCCGACTCTGAACAGGCTCCTCTTTGGCCAGGAATCACCCACTGTATGGAAGAAAGGAGTACGGAGAGGTGAGCTTGTTCACTGAATACACACATACAAACGCACCACATACTGTGTATTCACTACATGTTGATGCATATGCGACCTTTTGCAGACAAGAGCGGCACATTTTTTTTCTGTTTTTTGAACTATGCAGCGTCTTATAATAATATATATTATATTCCTATAATTAGAAAATGCCTAAATGCCTATAGGAACATGGCTATAGACACACATTCACAATAGAGTGTTTATTGTCTTGTGCACAGTATAGAAACAGGTTTCTCTCTACAATGAAATTCTTTCTTGCTGTCCACATGAATCCTATATCAACAAAATTGAAAATAGTAAAAAGGTATTAAAGTTAAAATAAATAGAATAAAATAGCGTAGTATAAACTATAAGTAGGCAGATATTTACAAGTAATGTGCAAGGTGGAATGAGAAGTATGAACTATGCAAAAGTCAAGAATAAGGTGCATGTTCTTGGCACAGTGTGTATAGTACATATAGCTGTATATGGCAATTAAGTGGTTATAATTTTAAGTTATAGTTATTGCAGTCGTTGAGGAGTCTGATAGCAGAGGGGAAAAAATTTTCTGAGACTCTAAACGCTATATAAAGATTTGAGAAACACAGGCCGGGATCAGCAGAGGTAAAGGAAGTAAAGGAATCCATCGGAGGAGGAGGAAGCAAAAGGCAAGGTCAGAGAAATAAAACTAAAAAAAGTGAGAAAAAACACTGAAGGGAGATGCCAAGATGTGAGATAAAAAAAAAAAATAAAAAAAACCTGTAAGGACTGGCGAGGACACCTAGTGAGGACTCTCGCCAACTAATCCGTCCTCTGCTCCTCTGTGTGGGCTGCCCACTGCTTCCCTCTGAGCAGGGTTTACCGAGCACTCTGTAATCTCCCCCCCCCAAAAAAAAAATCCCCCTTCAGGAGACACTTCCTAAGGCCTCAACTCATATCTCCACAATGCAGTTGGTTGGCTGTTGTGTGTGTGTGTATGTGTGTGTGTACGCAGCTGCCAAGGTTTTGGGCTGCACGCTGGATAAAATTAGAAGTGTCGTCACAGCCGAAGGAGACAGAATTTGTAAACCTGGCATCGGCAGGCAACTCACTTTTTATAAGTTGCTTCATTACAGAATTATATACATATTTGTCCATTTGGCAATAGGTTGGAGTGTGAATAAAACTGGAGCTGCTTGTTGCAAATGGTCAACATTCAGCTATTACACCTCAGTGTGAGGTGTAATAGCCTTTCTCACTTCTCCTCTGTCGCTCTAGCTGCTACCAGTGGATAGTAGGTGATCACATGACTTGCCCAGCAGCTTTATGAATTATGCAGCCTGAACAAACATACAAGCCACAGGGTCACTCGAGGAGAGGCTGTTGTGCTTTTCTCCTTCTCCTTTTTTTTTTCTCCCCCCCGTAATCCTGCAGGTTTCAATGTGAGATAGATTGAACGGATGAAAGAGTGAATGGGGGGGGGGTAACAGACAGGCGAGGGAGACAAAAGATCAGCCGGTGGTCAACTGTGTCCTCTCTTCATCCAAAATTTTTGCACTCATACAAATACAGTGTGCCCGCAACACTCATCACCGTCTCCCAGACTGCCCAGCAGGAAACCAGTGGCTCTGTGACAGAACAGCAGGGGCCCCGGGGTGGGGGAGGGGGGTCAGAGGGACAACAAAGGTTAGCGGTGCCAGCGAGTGTGGCATGATGAGAGAGAGAGAGAGAGGTCTGATCGCCTCTGTGTCCATTAACAGTGGCCAGGCCTGAAGATCAAGCCAAGGGCACTCTAGCCAGTCCTGTCTCTGCTGGCTTAGTGTGTGTGTGTATGTGTGTGTATGCGTGTGCATGTGTGTGCGAGTGCGCATGTGTGTATGTGTGAGACTCACCTATGACCAGTTCTGCTTGCTCGGAGGCAGCTCTTTGTCTTTGTGCTGACAGGGTGAAGATGATCGAACACTCCTCCTACACTTTTTCACGCCACAGAGAGAACAGGAGCTTCTACACACAGAAGCCTTTTTCTGCACCACCATACATGCTGGAGCCTCATTCTGTCCCTACACATCATCTGCTGTAACTTATTCATTTCCAAACTGTGATGGAAACAGCAAAAGGGAAGATGGTACAGGCTGCTACTGTCCAACAAATAAAAACTACTGTAGCTGTTCCTTATCTCAGCTCAGAGGGATTACACTATGGTTACCTAGTAACAAATTAATTCTATGTGTTTTTTTTATTCATAATATTTAATAATATGTTTACAGACTCCTTGCTGTCCAAGCAAGTCTACTGCTCACTGTGAGAAAATAAAATAGGAACAAGCAAATTAAAATGCTAGTTTCAGTAAATACAAGAAGAAGAGGATGGAAAAGACAAAAAGGAAAAGATCAACTAAAAAAATGTTTTAAAAAAATGTCAAATGTGTGAAATTTTGATTCAACATCATTTTTTTAGTTGATCAATTACCTTTTTGTATTTCTTAAATAGTTCCATTTTTCAGGGCGTTAAAGTTGCCTTCAAATCACAAATGTGTTTTCCTTATTGTTTCTTCACTTGTACGTTGAGACACGACTTGGATCTGAAAGTCGACTTGGGGAAGCAACTGAAGATCACAAAAACTGTTGCCATGACAGCGCTATGGCCTGGCATGGCGCTGATCTTAAAGCCTCTTGGAATTCATTGTTCCCTGGGAGGAGGACATCCAGGAGGACTTTGAGCTGGATGAAGCCCACCAAAGCAAAGTAGAAGAGAATAATTACCAAACCGTTTCAAATACAAACCAGAGTAATTAAGATACCGCACCTTACAGAGAACAGAGTGAGACAGAGGAAGAAGACATTAGGTCATCACGGGGGAGAAAATCCTTGCTTTATTGATGGTCGACACTCTCAGGACAAGCATGAAGATTTTCCAAAACCGCACCAGATGAGGTGTGGTCTTTATAACATCTAGAATGCATGTGTATATGTGTGTGTGTGTGTGTGTGTGTGTGTGTGTGTGTGTGTGTGTGTGTGTGTGTGTGTGTGTGTCTGTGTGTGTGTGTGTGTGTGTGTGTGTGTGTGTGTGTGTGTTGCTTTTCCCTTTACATATTTAAGTGTTACACAAAGGTTATTATAGAACAGGTTAACTACCAATGCCAGAACAGCAACAGGTGGGGAGAGAGGTGAGCTGGGCTGCAGAGGGTTTGCATAAATCCTGCAGAGTTTACAATATGTTGGATATCACAGGGGTCAAAGGTCCAGCAAGTTGGCCACTGAGGCAGAAGAAGATACCACAAGGTAGCTGTGGATCAGGAGAGGAGACCCTCACTTTGTGTCCAGGTAGCACCTGGACAGAAGGTGAGGCATGATCAACCCGGCCTGGGTGAGGATGTCTGATTGTTGAAATGATGTCGTGTCCAGGTGAATCACAAGATGTGTGTGTCAAGAGGGACCGCACTGTGCAGAACAATGTCTGGCAGAGTTTCACATTCATCTGAATTTACCACTGAGACCATCATTTGTGACATCACAACTAGTTAAGTGCCAGTCGCCGTCCAGTTAACACAAGTGTAATGTGGAAACCAGGTTTTAGAGGGAACATATAATGAGAATGGGCTTTTTGATACTCAAAGAAATTACTGTGTTAATCTGACTATGGTCAGATTTTTAAAATGCATCTATAGACCTTAGTCTGATTGAAATCGGACCAAGTTGGACTTGTCATTGTCAAATTAACACACCTAGATAATACAATCGGAATTCCATTTTCTCTGGCATGTATTGGACTTAGTTGGATTGAAGCTGGACAATGCGTTTAGCGCATGCTCCTCAACAGTAGATACGGGTGAAGCAGAGAAGCCGCCAGAACCGGCCAGGTAAGGAGAAAAAAAACAGTGTTAGTGCTGAATTGGTGTATTTTTACACAGTGCAATCAGCAAGTATGAATAATTAAAAAGAGAGAGAGGAAAAAAAGGAAGCTTGTAATCTATGCTCAGCACAGCAGCGTGTCTGGTCAGGAACTGTAGAATTTATTAAGCCTATTAAGTTGTTTATATTCAGTTTTTTTACAAGGTGACAGAAAAGTCAATGATATATGATATACACGTGTCTATGGTGATATTAACCCACTGAAGCAACAGGTGACATCAAATGAGGAGGAGTACCCCGTCAGTTATTGGTTTTTCTCTGTTTCCTCTAAACTGAGACATAGATTACATTTTTTTCAATGAGGAAGGAAGACCTGAAATGTTGCTAAACATGTCTGGAGGGGGTTTTAACAAGTATAATAATATATAATATAAGTATATATAAGTATAAGTAATACATGCTGGAAAAAATGAATTGATTAGGTACAGGGTGATAATAAGGGATCACAATAGATCAAAAGGAATTGATGGATCCAGGTAATGATCTGCAGATTAATTATAATAACATACTGCAGTTTTCTCAATACAATTTTACGATCAGTGAGTCTTGTTCTTTGCAGAAGGAAATCACGTTAGGCAGCAGGCTGCAGTGTTTGTCCTCCTCTCATATTTCTAAGGCTGTGATATCATTATGTTGACAAGTGTGTGCTTAAATATGGAGTTTGGTTTAAGTCCCTTGAGAACATGTGTTGTTGGAATGATTAGTAGCCTAAAGCATTCAACAAGCTTGCATCTTGTTGCGCCAGAAGGACAGGGAACATATGTGTGCTGGGCTTTGTCTCAGTTTCAACACCTGGGCTGCAAGATTGCTGTTACTGCCAGGGAGTGAAGGCACTTCATATGTCAGTGTTTCCCACACACATCAGTGGTTTAAATACAGACATTGCATAGTCCAATTAAGTTCATCATGTCTTCAGATATATAATTATAAGCGTCAAAACTGACAGGGCTGTCACCCCTGTGTAACATCAACTGTTAAAGACCCATCACGCAACACCACTACATGACACTTCTAAGGTCAAAAAGGAAGGTATGAGAAATCACTACTAAATATTTATGTCTGAGATAAAAAAAACAAGTATGATTATAGTGAATGCAGCCAGTGCAACTGCAATGGGACCTTTGGCCTGACAGCACCCAGCCCTGCACCACACATACACAGGACATGGCCCCTCCCTTTAACATATAGGTGAAGTCAGTTTTTGATGTATGCACAATAACTTTGTGTAGAAATAGAGTCTAATAAATGTCATGTTGTGCCTGCCCTCACAGGACGTATCAGCTTGTTTTGATCTTGAGGAACAGATGAACGTCCGTTCAATGCCTTACATTCACCAAGCAAGACTTTACATTGCATAATTCTTAGACCATTTATACTATTGACAAAAACCGAGCGAGGGGTCGTGGAGTTGAGTGGAATTGTTTGGGGGGGGTTTTGTCAGTCAATACACCATAACAGGAAAAAAGAACTCCTGCACACTGTCAATCACTTAGCAATATAATGATTTTAATGTCAGAACCTTTTGGTACTCAGACCTTCATCAGGTAGTTTTGACGGGAAGGAAAGAGAGTTTTGGGTACAATGGCATTTATTCACACTTCAATAAAATATAAAAATTTTAAAAATATGTAGAGTCCAAATAAGGGTAGTGGGGGAAAAGGAAAACATCAATACAATGCATTGTATTTTACTGTTTTATTGTCTTTTTTGCAGTGTGAAACAATGCCCTTGTCTCTGCATTGATGATGCGTCTGACGGAAAGAGATGATTAACGTATTTAAACTGTGCTCTCTCCTTTCTTTCAAAACTACCTGGTGAAGGTCTGAGTACTGAAGTCATAACATTAAAATCATTATTTTGCTAAGTGACTGACAGTGTGCAGGAGTTCTTTTTCCTGTTCCAATGCAGCATTTTTGCCTCTCCTACCCACCTGTCCCCTGCCTAGGTGTGCACAACATTCTCTTTTCAGTCAATACACCAGAAATCATGTTGCAGCCCCGCCTGCGATTCCCTGAGTTCCTGCATCCTGTCTGTCTGTCTCTTCCCTCTTTACTCCCTCCAGTTTGTCTGTGTGTGTGTGTGTGTGTGTGTGTGTGTGTGTGTGTGTGTGTGTGTGTGTGTGTGTGTGTGTGTGTGTGTGTGTGTGTGTGTGTGTGTGTGCTCTTTCCTTGGGCAGAGGCGGGCTGCAGCACTGATGTCTGTCACATCTGCCTTCAATCAACTCATCACCTGCAGTAGATCCCTCCGGCTCTCCAATCTTTGCCAGGTTATTGTTTGCCAACCCCTCGGTATACTACAGCTCCAAGTTCACAGTACTCTCCTTGTTTTGCTGCCTTTCTACCCATTTGCTCCTGCGTTCTCGAGCAATGCTGTTTTTCCGTGTCTCTACCCAGTCACTGTCGGCTGCTGTCGTCCTGCCTATGCCTACTTCCTACAGCTCACCACGCAACCCCCCCCCCCTCTGGATCCAGCCCCGCTGCTCAACTACCCGCTGCTCTCCGATCCCAAACCACGTTCTGGAACCAGTCTCATAACTCTGCTCTCTACAGTCTCTCTGCCTCTGGACCCCCACGCTGGTTCCTGCCTCACCACCCTGCTCCCCGCCACTCCTTCACTGCCACAAATAAATACAAACTTTACTTTGAACTGCTCCTGTGTCTCTGTGTCTGAAGCACAGAGGAATCTTGCGTCAGTCACCGAGAATAGGATCTCAGCATTTTTTTTAACTTGGATGTCACCATCAGACCCAAAGAAACCATTGCATTTGCATTACATTTATCATCTGCAATGGTTTCTGGGAAATGCATTTCTTTAACTAGCTCATTGAAAGTTAAAAAATCAAAACAACTAAAAAGAGTCACCCGTCAGTGAGCGAACTCCCATTACACTATTAGGTCATATGTAGGTTAAATGTTCTAAACTGCGACGTTATCTGCCACTTTTAAAGTTAAAAACACTCTAGAAAAAAATGCAATTGAGTGGACAAGTCTCGGAACACCAGAGTTGGAGTTAAATGTGCATTAAAATGTTCTCTTGCAAGTTTCTGTGTATATTAGCAAATAATTTAGTCTCCTCTTCCAGCTTTTCTCTAAAAGCGCTCTTACATTCTTAAAATATTCATATCAGATCAGTAGTTCCTGCAGGTAAGCCTTATAATCTCTATGAGCCATTTGGGGATTAAATTAATTACCTTCAGCAAGGAGGATATATCTCTTTGTTAGAAAAATACCTCAAAAAGTTTTGTCCAGATTTTTGTCAAATTTTCAGTGAATGTTGGGTGTAACCAGATGATAACATTTTTGGTAACGATCCCGAAAAAGTCACAATATATTTGGTGGAGGTCTGCGTTCTTAGAGTGTTTTTCTAATTTAAAATTGTGATCACTATGCCACTGGGAACCACCAGACACAGCACAACTAACACAAAGACTAAATCACAGTGTTTAGTTTTCAGAATAGTTATTTGATTACAAAATCCAATGTGCATTTGTGAACGCATATGTGTGCATGTACATGTCAGTTGCGTTTGGTAGTAATGAGGCGCCCCACTGCAAGATGCATGTAAAATCATGCAGAGAGAGACATGCATGCACAAACATGCTTAGAGACAGAAGCCAAGAGGCAAAAAAAGAAGTACACGGCTCCTTCTCAGCAGACTGAGGTCAACAAAATCACAATTACTGTGTGTACAGCTGGGATTCGGTTTTCACATCCACCCACACACACACACACACACAAACATGCACCCGTATTAAAAACAAATCCTACCAGTTGTGATTTGAATAAGACTGACATAAACAGCATTATGAAGCTGATAGAGGTTAATTAATTTCATTGGTGGATCCATTCTCTCTCTCTCTGCCCCTCTGTTAAGTCTTGTGTGTGTGTGAGATGTGATCAGTATTCGTCTGTGGTCATCAGTAACCTGACAGAGTGCTGTGACAATGACCCTCTGGGTGCACACAGACCCCACTGCCTCCTCACGCTGCCTGCCATCACCAAAGGCTGCCTGTAATTAAGAGCCACACACAGGAGGATGATGTATGTGCGCAATACAGTGAGTGAGTATTATGGACGTAATAAAGCACAAAATCTCAGGAAAGGCCTTTTTAATAACCTGTTCAGAAATATTAAGCCTGCAGTATTCAACATCTGTCTTGTCAGCAAGCTTGAAAAGACCGAAACCAACATTACATACAAGCTTATCCTGCACATACTTTATCAGAAGCACTGAGTTTTTTTTTCTGGTTCTAAATTATGTTACTTTTGGACAAATCTCCTGTTCTTAATTAATATCTAATAGCACACCACTGCAGGATACTGTGCCCTTTAATTAGTGAAGTGGAAAGTAAGGTTGTGGAGGACAAGTTGGAGGATGAATTGCATCAGACTTTCAACACTTTCTTTTCCTTGTTTCAATGTAACCTCAATCTTTCTCTAAACTTTTAGGCTTTTTGTGTTTCTTTTCCTTTTTTTTGTTGTCTGTTATGATGTCAGGTTTCTACATCATGTCAAAGGGCTTCAGTGTGCTGCGAATATCCTCAACATTAACTGTATTGTAGTTGTCATGCACGGATTTCTATACAGAATATTGCAGAAGAATTTAATAAATGTTAATAAGTTAATGCGTGTTGACAAAAAGAAAAATACAGAAAAGGGCAGCTTTATCTTTTAATTAAAGGCAAATATATTAAACTATTCTATTGGAAATGAAAATGATTTTAACACTTAGTCTGCATCTAACTATGAACTATATACAGTATATATATACAGTATATATAGCAGAGTTAAATTCCTACAGTTTAATGCCCAAATATTTTATCATATACCAGACCAGCAAGCATCCTACTTATCCATAATTTATACTAGCAGCCTAAACACGTGGCATGCTGGGTAGGCATGTTCATCCTACTGTATTAACCACTAAACCATTGTTAAGTATATGTCAGAGGTGAGCTCAAAGCATCTTTCATTCACATATTTCCCTCTGTGTCTCTTAACTCTGCATCCTTAATGTGGGCGTCACACTGCAAATATGCCCTTTTAAATTTAAGGCCAAAGATGTATTAAAATGAGTCAGGCTGTCTCACATTATATAGCAAATTAATCTTGAAATAAGAAAAAAAAAAGCAATCA
Source organism: Lepturacanthus savala (assembly GCA_030544235.1). Classification (NCBI taxonomy): domain Eukaryota; kingdom Metazoa; phylum Chordata; class Actinopteri; order Scombriformes; family Trichiuridae; genus Lepturacanthus; species Lepturacanthus savala. Next base: position 10,957,593 of record CM060463.1, read on the forward strand.
TTAGCACAAAAGCAGCCTATTATCACTCAAAACTAAGGTGCTTTACCATGCATCACATTACTTAAGAAATTAATTAAATTCTTGTTTTTACTTGACTTAATTAGAAAATAACTCAAAGATGTTACTTATCAGGACAAGGCAAGTGACATTTACATGAATTATTATGCGTGGAAACAAGAAATCAGCTCAAAGGATCTTTCTTTGAAAGCACAAAAAAGAATCGGTTCACGCTAAAAACGTGAACAAGTATCACACTCGCTTAGGTCCGCACTTTTTGCAGTGAGGTAAGAGAGGAAGATGATGGGCTTCACTTCCTGCAAACACCCTCATCAGCGCGTTGCATTGATTGCATTAGTATCTGCTCCTCTGCGATCAATGGCTCGCCGTGCCGTCCTGAGTTGTGCTCAACACGCAGGATTTCACCGCACATCAACATATCTCTGTCGCTTCCGTTTTATCCGGCCATTTGCCTTCCCGCTTTCTCTGAATATAACCCATAATGAATGTGAGCATAACATTAGTAAATCGGCAAAAAAAAAAAAATTATTATTTGACAGTTAAAATAATATCCGGTTATATTTAGCCTTGCTTTCTGTGCAGCTTTCATTCATCTTCATTATACGGGGAAAAGATCTGAAATTATTATATGACCCTCCGCTGAGAGACGACCCCCCCCCCTCTCTCTCTCCAGCTCTGTGAGAGGGAGCCAGGTGTTGAATGAAATGGAGAAGATGAGCTCAGTGGAAAGACCCATTAGAAGCGAGCAGTGGGGGCTCAATTGAACAAATAGATACACTGCTATCATCTCGGCTTCCTATCGCCGACTGCATGCAATCCTATTTGAAGGATAAATAGGAACATGCAGCCACATACAGTACAGGAGTGGGGGTGCCGGCAGTTAATTGCCCCGGCTCAGTTGCAAGGATAACAAGGAAATAACAATAAAACATGCAGAGTTTTATCCCTCCTTCTTTGAGTGTCTGCGCAAAATATCTGTCCTGTTATCCATCACTTCAGTTGTATTGCACCACCTGTAAAACCACCATCCATAACAATCCCCACCTGCAGGTTTCTCTAAATCATTTTTATCATGACCTGCTTTTGCTCTGTATCCTAGCACCAATACTTACTGGACCGTACTGTACGCTATCTCTCCTCCTCCTCCTTCTCCTCCTCCTTCTCCGCCTCCTCCTCTTCTTCCTTTATCTGTCGACTTACTGTCACCGTCCCACTCACCTTCTGGCGCTGGCATGTGTGCCGAAACTCCTCGGAGCAACCTCACCCCTCCCTAACTCCCGCAAATTTATTAATATGATTTACATAAAGTTAAAGTTCTCCCAGCAGCCAAGGAGGTCACTCTAAAATAAGCTGTGGTGGTGACAGAGCCAATGTGTTATGTGTGTCATAGGCCCGGGGGGCTCTGGGGGCTGCTGGGTAGGGAACGTGGAGGGTCCCCGGGGGCCCGCTGGCCTGGAAATGACACGGAGTGAGGGAAGAGCCCCCATACCCCGGAAATCAGTCATCTCATCTGCAGGGGAGAGGAGGAAGGACAAAGACGCATTGCCCCACCGCCGGGCACACACACACACACGCTCACCGTGGAAAATACACGCTTTCTCTCTCACACACATAATATTTTTGTCTGATTTTTAAATATGGCTTCAGAGAAGGATTATGCTGGGGATGATGTGGGCCAATTATGGTTTCAGGACATTACAGGCACTTGATCTCAGGAGTGTATTTATTCACACGGCACACAGATTTGCAAAGAAAAAGATGTCACATTGTCATCTATTAAAGGGTCAGTTCAGTCAAATTATGAGAATATGGTTTTCACTTACACTTGGGTACAGAAGTGGCTCAGTAGCTGAGGTATTTCACATGCACATCTGTTTTTGAGGTTAATATACATACACCTGTTTCAATCGCCACACACTCTGTTTTCTGTTACGAGAATACAACAAATCAATTGTTAACATGGCCCGATAATCACATGTGCCCGTGATGGGCTGAGAATAGCGTCGTGTGGTGTAGCTTACCTACCACAAGGTCAATATCTGCCCCCACCTGATGACAGCCGACTGATCCCAAACTACGCTGACAGCTTTTTGATGGGATAATTTTTTTGAGAAACCGCCGTCAAAGCCCTAGAGGTTTGGGCCAATAGCACACGGGAAATACAATCCAGTGTCAAATGGGACAGAGGAGGTTTAAAAAGAAGAAGGAGAAGGAGGGAAAAAAAAGACCAAATCCCCCTAGAGGAGCATGCAGCACTCCGAGCCATCAAAAAAAGGAGCCGAAACCCGGCAAAATGAGCTGTGAAAAGCATTTTGTGACAACCTACAATAAGCAGAACGTCTTTTTTTTATTTTTATTCCCAAGGAGGAATAAGTATGACTGCTAGAAATAAGTCTGCATGGTTTGTGTTATTCCTTGACATTACTCTGCATAGCTGCAAAATTAGCTCGGTGTGTTTACTTTAAACTGCATGATGATGAAAAGGCAAAATGTCAACACCTAGTTTTCCCTGCAAATATTTAAGAAAAGTGTGACTAAAGCAGTCGTCCCCAGAGAGAGAGAGAGGGAGAGAGAGAGAGCTATGAAGAAATATAGAGAGGGAGAAATTAGCTGAAACGTTCATGTAACATTTTCCCTGATGCTTCATCTTAATTACCGCCGTGCAAGCCATGCAAATCCGATTGGCTGTTTATGCCAGGAAATTCATAACCACAGTGCAATATTAATTACTCCGGTAGGATTCGTGCTATATTTGATATGCACTCGGCATTGCGGCCATTACCAGCCTTGTGTTTCAGCCTTAGCCCTGCGTGTCAGCGGTAATCAAATCTAAACGTTGACAACAACACATTCGCCAATCAATACGAGATGGAAGGGATCCTTTGATGGCGGAATTTTTAATCTCTTTTCTCTCATGCATGTGTGTCTTATTATATTGACACATCTGTGTCAATATCCCGTTAGCATCTCTTGCAAACAACTCTATTAATTTCTCTCCAACGTGCCCATTGGATTTCCTCATTTAACGCTCGTCTTTTATGTTCCATTGTTCACAAAGCCATTAGATTAAGTGGAGTCAAATGTAATTACAGCATTCGGCTGCTCAGCGAGGGCCAGGTATCTGCAGCGTTTGAGAGGAGAGTATGGGACGGAGAATGTGGACGCTCCGCTGTGCTTTATCCCACAACGTATTCAGAAACTACTCCTGAAGCACGATCCAGAGAGTTAGGTGAACGGAAAGAGTGAGAAAAATCGAATGAGACAGTAAAGAGATGAAGAAGGCGGGTGGGATGACAGACAGGGGAGGTAACTGGCCTTTTAAACTTCATCAATGGAGCAACACTGACCTCTGCTGGCGTTCGTGGTTTACTCCTCTGTTTATGTCCCATATTTAACTCCCCACCAGTGGCTTTAAAATTGCTTTCTTAAATCATCCACAATGTGAGTGAGAGGGAACATAGATCAAGCGAGCTGAGGACTGGAAATAATAAAGGAAAAAAAACACACACACACACACACACAAAGCACTGTGCCAATTACCGGCTCAGGTTCTACATTGCTCTTATAAAAATGTAATCAATCAACAGCACCAATGTGGGCCACCCGCAATGCAAGTCCACAGTTTAACACCCCGTCGCCATAGCCATAGTGAAAGGTCGCCGGGTGGGGGAGGTAACGGTGAGCTCGCACGCCGTTCCGCGAAGACGAAAAGACGCACGAGACCAAAGGTAGGATTTCACTCTCGTCCGTATCCATAAAACCATTCATCCATTCCATTCATCTTTCCCTTTCAGGACCCCCCCAGCAAGAACTCCATTCTCCTCTAAAAGCTTTCCGATGGGGGCTGGGGATGCCACCTCAAGCTGTATTAAGTATCAAGAGTGTATTGGGGGAGGCAGCAGGGCGGAGAGGGGGTTACCACCATGTTCATTAACATCTCCCCTCTCTTGTCAAGATAGAGCAAGTGAAAGACATGACAACAAGTGGTGGCACGTTGAGGCATGTCGGTTGGGCATACTCTCACACGTGCAGAATTAGAGATACAAGAACCACACACTTTCTCTGTTCAACTTCCAAAATGGCGAAAAAAGAAAAATCCAGCCTGTGGCGTGAACAGACAGCAATCGGACATCGTTTCGAACCCATACGCCATCCACTGTAGATAGATGCAGATTACGTGTCGCTGCATCACCGTTCACGCTCACAGGGCTGGCATGTGTTAATGGCCCTGGCACCCCACGCCCACGGTAAAGTGACACATCCAACTGGCTTAGCGGCGTGCACAGTCAGGACTGAACAGATGCCACTCATTTCTGTTGGCCAAAGTGACCCAGCAATCAGCTGGCTAAGCACCTAAAACATCTCAGCACGCTAGTAATGAGAGGGATGAATACTCTACCGGGTGACGACGCAGCGTGATGCCTCGCCACAGACGCCACCTTTCTGTTTGTCCTTTTTTTTCCCCCTCTGCTTTTGCCAGTTTTGGGGCTGATCCTTACCTAGCGGATATTTTGCTGACCCTCACTCACCCTCTTCTTTCTCCCCACTGCTAACCTCTTCCTCTTTTCTTCCCATCTTGCCGGACAGCGCCGGTGTGTTTGTGCGTGTAAATGCCTTCATGTGTGCATATTTGTGCACGCGTCTGCTAGCTGATGCACTCTATGACATATTGAGGTAATAAAAAGCTCCTCCGCAGGGATGGCTGTGGCCCACTAATTAAACACCTCCTATGCGACCTTATTGCAGGCACCAGTTGCCATGGAACCAACTACGTCTTCCGGGCCCTGCGTCAAACTAAATCTTCCATTTCTGAATCATAGGAAAGAGGGGAAAAGGGGAAGAGGGCTAGGAATTGCACGGTCGTTACCTCAGAAAACCTAACGACATTGTACACAAAATAATCTCCTCACGCAGAATGGAGGTATTGACTTGCACGACACCGGCTTGATTTATATTCACAGCTCTTATAGAAACAGTTACTCCGAAGAACAATTTGCTTGTGATCTGTTCACTTAAGAAGCATTATATTTAGATGGTAGGGCATTCCAGCTGCTTCCAGAAACTCTGCCAATGACTGTACTTTACTGATGAGATTTTATTTACCTCAAGGACAGTAAATTCAGGTCTCCTTTAAAAAAAAAAAAAAAAAAAACACAGCTTTACCAAAGATAAAAACGGGTGTCACAACCCTCTAAGCGGCTTCCTGAAAACTTTCCTGAATAGGTTTCAGTGACACTCAGATTATTACATAACCAATGCAAGATAAAGCAAAATCAATATATAGAGGAAGGGGAAAAACAAAGAATGTTGCTTTACCCTTCAGCATTAAGAACAAGACACTGGCTAAACCTACAATCTAACAAAGCTGTACTAAAGGTATTTTTTTTTTTTTTTGCCAAGCTCACATTAAATAAAAAAAAAATCACAGCTAGAGGAAATGTTACAACAAACTCTTAACTCTAGAGTTAACTAATTAGTTAACTAATTTGCAGTCTTTTTTTGTTTATCCTCTTTCCAGACTCTTTTCACTTATGCCTTATTTATACAATCTATGCTAAAATGTCATAAAAAATATTATGGTGTTTTGTGCAACCCGATCCCTGGGGTTGAACTCAAAGCCTTTCTGTGTTTGCAGGTAAGATAAAGTAAGGTAAGATAAGGTAAATGTGAACTGAGTTATCTTTTCATATTATGTCTCAAACATGCTTTAAAAGGCACGTCTGGGGTTCATATTTACACAGACGTGGTTGTAAGCGTGGAAGTGAGCTCCAGCTCCAGCATCAACAGATAAATATAAAGCCAATGTTGAGTCAGAGAGGTTAGTAGCTTCTTTATCCAAGTAGTGTGTGTGTGTGTGTGTGTGTGTGTGTGTGTGTGCGCGCGTGTGCGGGTGTGTGTGTGTTAGGGTCAGGCCTCCTGAATGAAGGTGTCCTCCAATTTGGTCCGTTGTGGGGTGGGGTCAACACAACAGACGACTCAGCACCTGTCAGCTGGTAAGTCCCACTCATCAGTCACCACTTCCATATGCTGCCCATTAAACTCAGACGTGTGGGCACTCGGCTGCCAAGGTCCACACACCTAGTGACCCTCCCCACATCTGTTGACAAAGCCTTAAACACATGCAGCACAGAGAATGGGGGGAAAGGACAGTCAACAGGGGAAGGAAAGCAAAGAGGAACAGCGATTACATTTACAGTACTGAGAATTCACTTTTCTGGATTGCTAGAGTAACCTCATCGCTCAGTCTCTCCTCGCTACAATATAAAACCTTAAAATATTTACTTTTGGCTTGTCCACATCTGCAGAAATTTTCAGTAGTAACTGCCAAAGCAGAAAAAGTATAATAGCCTTTAAGAAGTTGGCACCGATTACCGCTGGGGCTGCTGGATGTATTGTAGCCTGCACAAGAGGAAGTGAGAAGGTATTGTTAAGGGGTCAGTTCACTCAAATTACTAAAGATATATTTTTCTTCTGCAAATGTAGGCTGACCTCAATAAGCATCTAGCATGTCTATAGACTCTTAGTTATGTTTAACTCTATTCTTTCAATCAAATCTTTACAAAATTTGATTCATTTATTGTACTGGGATGGGGGCACTGATTTTAGAAATGGCAAATAAAACAAAAACAAAATATTAGCAGGGGTAAGCGGCCACATAACACATTGTGAATTAACTCCAACAAGAATACTAAATTGTAGGGTATAAATTATGCATGTAAGCAGTTTAACCTGGATTATATCTCTACTGAAGAATGTGGCCAGTAGCCGGAGTAAGGTCATGCATATAAGTGTAGCCTGAGAGAGAAAGAGAGAGATCAAATGAGGATGTTTGACTTCAAAGTAGAAGAGAAATTCACCCTCTATTCCAATGACGCTGCTGGAATTTGATGTACAAGGTGTGCGTGCGTGCACGTGTATTTAGGTGTAGTGCGGGTATGTGTGCACGTGCAATTCCAAGCACATTTCTCCAATGCAGTGGAGTGTGTGTGCAGGCCTGAGTGACTGTGTAAAAGAAATGCAGAGGGCATTCTCTTCAAACGGATGGCATTCAAAGAGCAGGGGTTTTCAAAAGGAGACAGCACTGAGGGCAGTGTGGTTTGAACTGTGTTTGTGCAAAGCCATCTGCCTTTAAAAGAAAGAAAAAAAGAAGAATTCCTGAAGTGCATTCACAGAGTTTTCTTGGAGGGGGAGAGAATATTAGGAGAAATAAAGAGGAAACGGAGCCAGACAGACAGGGAGAAAGGGGAGTTAGATAATCGACCAGAGAGCAATAAGAGCAGGGAGTTGTGGGCCGGAAGGCTAGAGAGAGAAAGAAAGAAAGAAAGAAAGAAAGAAAGAAAGAAAGAAAGAAAGAAAGAAAGAAAGAAAGAAAGAAAGAAAGAAAGAAAGAAAGAAAGAAAGAAAGAAAGAAAGAAAGAAAGAAAGAAAGTCACTAAACCCTACTGCATTAACATACACATTGACATAATAAACATGGAGCTATCAGTGGCAGTCGCCACTATTCTAGCATGGGAAATAATGGCAGATAAGATTAAGGAACTTCTGTAATTATTATATTTCATTTGCATCTCTTTTGTTAAAAAGGGTTAGATGATGTAATGATCCAGATGTGAGGGATGAGGGTGGAGGTCCTTCCCCCACCTTATTTTTTTTACTCTTGTCCCTTATTTTTTATTTCTAAGTGACAATTTACCTGTAATGTTGTCTGACTGCTCTACCTGTTTACCCTTTATAATAATAAAAATCAGTTCACAAAGAAAGAAAGAAAGAAAGAAAGAAAGAAAGAAAGAAAGAAAGAAAGAAAGAAAGAAGACTAAAAACTAATACCCTTATCCAACTTATCCAACCAAAAAACTGATGTAAAAGATTACTTTGGACTTTTTGAGTTGAGACAACTTTAAGGCTTTCAAAGAAAAACTAACACTATCATATTACTTAATATGAACTCATAAAAATCAAGTTGAGGTAAACAAATACTACTGACAATGCTGTGTTGGATAAAGTTAATTTTACAAGTTTATCCAACAAGACACACAAGACACACACGAGTTTATCCACAGGATAATTTTTTTTGTATGAATCTAAACATTTTCTTTTATTTATTTATTTTTTTTAAGACCATTATTATTATTCAACACATATCTTTCATTATTGGAGTAAAAAACATAAAAAGTACAATTAAATCCCTAAAATGACTTAAATAGTGTACACGCCATAAATCTACTCTACTTTTGAAATATATGACTTTTCCCATGAGGAACCATATTTATGTACTATGACAGTCATAGCCAGGTAGAAATGTCCTACAATGTTTAGCAATTTTAATCAAATACCAGGATAAAACTAAAATCAAAGAGCAGCTAGCTAATGTGTGACTAGCTTATCTAAAGTTAGCAGCATAACAGGACCTCTCAAGCTAAAGTTACAGCCACGTATTACTAATCATTTAGATAAAATTGCATAACTTACCATTTTTTCCCAAGAAGATATGTTTGCTGCAAGCTGTTAAGAGTTGAGGGTTGTCCATTGTCTGTCTCTGCTGCTGCTGGAACAAACAGGTGTTGCTAGCTTTAGGGGCAGTCAGTAAATTCAGCTTACTTTTCTCACTTAAGGACAGTGTTGCTATCTCCTCATTAAAGGAAAAGTAGCTATTGGCTGTGCTAAAAGTCGCTAGATGACGCCATCACATAATTTGCATAACTGACCACATGGACTCTGTAGGAGAGAGAGGAATAACATCATGGGAGAGACAAAAAAGTGAGTAAAACACACTAAATATGTTTCGAACTACAAATAAACATTCTATTGTTGATTCTTGGTTTGTTTTTTGACTTTGCCATTGAAATAGGCCGTCACTTCTTAAACTAACTTCATGACTTCAATGCATTGTCTAGACCCACATTACAAAAAGCAATTTTGTACTGTTTTGATAAATGTTAGAATATCAAATTCAATCAAAATACTGTTATCTGGGGTGGAATTGCTAGTTCCACATCCATTCTGGGTTAGCAGAACGATACGTACTTTCATATCAGTCTCCAAAACACCAGAAAAAGTCACTAGATTTGTCGCTAGTGGTTTTTGACAAAAAAAAAAAACCCAGGAGGGTTGGGAAAGTCATCAAAATTAGCGAGAAAGTTGCCAAGTTAGCAACACTGCTTAAGGACTACCATGAGTATTCTATGCTAACTGACATTTATTATCTTTCATATACTCAACAATTACTTTGTCAAAACGATTCAAATAAACTATGTCGTTGGATTAATAATGTTTAATTATATTTATAATTTTTGCATTTTAAATAAAAGTAGATAGTTTTTATGATAAAACAAATAAAATTAAGTAAATCACAAGCAATTAAAAGATGTGAAACCTACAACATGATGGATGTAACACTTGTAACAGTGAAAGAAAGAAAGAAAGAAAGAAAGAAAGAAAGAAAGAAAGAAAGAAAGAAAGAAAGAAAGAAAGACAGAGAGGCAGGACACAGAGGGAGAACATTGGCCGGAGGCACTGCTGCGTGCGGTGCCTTTTTCACCCCTTTCTTCAGGAGAGTCTGAGAAAAATAGAGGGGACGAGAAAGAACAAAAACCCACTTTCCATCCGTCCCTATGGGAGCGCTGCAGCCGGCGGTGCCCCATATAGCTGCACCGGTCTGACCTCGACGCTGCTGGAGTGATGGCTAGTGAATTACCATGTCAGTGGCCCGGTGCCCCATCATGCCAGCTCCCACACACACACATAATAAACACACTCCATCACCCGTTCGGCCCAACCACACCGCCCAAAGAGAGCATATTAATTATAGATGTACGTTAAATTACTTTCATTACCTCCCCCGCTCAGTGGACGGGACGGAGACAGGGATGATGGATGCAGACGGGTTGGTGATACCACCCGGAGTGGTGAACGCCCCGTCTTTTACTTTCACTCTTGCTTTTTTTCCCCCCTCCACACTTTGGTTCTTTATTTTGCACAAGTTGTACAATATTTGTGCGGTTCTCGCGTTCCCGTGTGACCATTCTTCAAATAATCCAAGCATGAACACTCAAACCTTATTCTTTTTGTGGCAAACTTCCACCTTAGTGTCTTTTAACTGCTGAAGGAGTTAGAGGAATATTAGAACCCATATGTGATGATAAAATATTACTGAAAAGTCTATATGTTGGAGGAAAGGAAAACTGAACATTGATCAACAGCAGAAATATGGATTACGAGAGGCTTTGAGAGCTTTTGATATATTTTAAAACCCACTACAACAGATCCACTCGTTCTGCAAAGGAACAAACTAAGAGCGATGGATTTTTAGAGTGTCCCTCTAAAAGCAGTAGTTCAACATTTCTGAATCCGAGGCTGAATATTTTACCCAAGTTGGAAGAAGGCAGAGAAGAATAGGAAAACTGCAACACAGCCTCACATTTTAATTCCTCTTAACACCAGATCAACTCAGATCTCCTCAAACCTAAATACAATAACTTATAATAATTGAAAACCATGCTCAATGTTGCCATGTCTTGGTTTATATTTGTGACATTCAACCTGTGATGTGTCTTTGTGTTGCCCTCTAATGTTGTTTAGTCCTAACTTCTTATTTTCAGGTTTTAAAAAAAAGATGTAAAATCCAGGATGTAATTTTCTTACCTTCATATTCTTTTTTTATGTGGGTTCCTTTGTATTTAAAAGGTACAAAAACAAGGACATGGTGTAACCTAACACAGCCGAGATGTAATATTCCGAGGAAGAAACTGAATGATCCAGTATGCCATCAAACTCTCCTAAGGGCCTCGAGAAGGCAGATGGGCTGACGGAATGAATTAATGAACATGTCAGCAGGTTACTGTCTGTGTCTATTAGTCTCCACTTTGAATCTAAAGATATTTATACTCATCAAATACTTATTTATAGTAAAGGAAAAGTTTTCCAAAGGTCTGACGTATAAATTAAGATGCGTCCTAACATGTTGTGACATTTCAAAACCTTTATGGAACTTACTATGTAAGCAAGCCCTTCTTTTTTTTGATGAACCTTTGCATGAATACTAACACTTACACACCGGTGGGAATGACAGGGAACCTGATGGCTACAAGTTCTAATGAAGATGTGATTAATGTGGAAATAGCGCATCTCCAGTGTTATCTAGCATCATCCCTTAGTGAACACTGTGAGCAAATAACAAAGCAAAGCGTCTCTACTTCAAACCTGAAGGCCACAGCAGGATGCTATGTGTGTGTGTGTGTGTGTGTGTGTGTGTGTGTGTGTGAGTTTGATCTCACTCCAGTGAGGGAAGCATTACACAGCCCGTGCTTGCTCAACACTCTGAGCCGATCTAATCTCTGGTGCTCCGAAACATCCCATTCAATTTCTTCTGTTGATAGATGCCAGTGCTCTCTGAGCCTTCTGGGAGCCCACGCTTTCCTTCCCGCTAGTCATAGACTCTTCGCTTGTGTGAGACCACTCCAGATTCATCAGGTCAGGCCCCTTCCATGGTAAACAAGTGAGATCTGATTCATAGATCTAACCCTCGGGAGAAAAGGGCTGATAATCAACATCCGGACACGAGACGGAGACTTGCCCCCCCCCCCCAGTTCATGTAGGTAGATGCTGATGAACAAAAAATCGTTGGGGCAAGCGGGCGGGATTTTTTTTTTTCATGAAGAGTGACACCCAATTACAATGACGCACTCCCGAATTGGCGACTTTTGTTTAACAAGAACTGGCAAGTTAACTGAGAGCTGTCAATTAGAGCCGGGAACATGGCGATACATACTAATTGTAGTCTTCATTAAAGAGATGAGTGAAAAACATGCACTCAATCACAGCATCTCCTCCTGTTTATCAACTCGCTTTTTTTCAATTTAGAGGCACAGATGCTGTTGAATTGGTTTCATGCTGTATTGCAGCAGTCAGCAGACCAGCTTTAACCCCAGCAGGCAGATGCTGATATGAACTCCTGGGAATCTGAACGCAGGAAAAAGATGCTTTTTCTACTGTAAAGTCTCATACACACACCCGAAGATAATTAAAGTCTAAATACCTCAAACGTCATTGTATCCAACTTCCATATTCTGACATTGTTCATGTTGGAACTTAAGCTGAACATTAGCCTTTTTTCATCCATTTTTAAAAAAAAATGTTAATAATCCAATTAGATTCCTCCCAAGGTTTTGTCCTACCTCTAGATAACTGGAGCACCATTCGCCTTGATTTGCTTGATTTACAGGGAGATGTAATGAGACTATTGCTTGAAATAGCTCTAGGCAAGATAATGAGTGTCACTTTTTTGTTTGATTTTAACAGAAGAAAAACATGATTGAATTTTGATAGAAAAATACAAAAAAAATCAGTTTTGTGTAATTTTTTTGGCAAATATAGATCTGATATAAAAGAATTTTTTTTTCTTTGACAATCAAGTATTCATGAACAGATTACAATAAAACCAATACAAAAGTACACAGAATGAAGCTAAACATCCTACGACCTGAAGGCATTTTTGTCTTTTTTTTTTTTTTTTAAACCATTGAGCATGGAGGACAACGGTCATGAGGCCCCGTGAGAACACGCATCGTGGTGAATCGGGTCTATAGAGGAGGGTCAGGGGGCCAGAGGGGAACAGGAGGTGAGAGGAAATATAATAATGATAAACAGATTCCCTGCTGCAGCGCCCATCACCTCATCTCTAGGGTACCTTCCACCTTGTCATGTCCAGAGTCCTTGCATAATACTTGGGGACAGGAGATGGCAAAGAAAGCGTGTGTGTGTGTGTGTCCACGCATGCATTTCTAATTTATTGGCCTACTGATCTGCTGATGCGTGCGAGGCTGCATGCAGCTCAGAGCAGCAGCCTGGAACATCCGGGCCTTGCTTCATTAGGTGCTCACGCCCTTAAGCTGCTGACATTTCCAAACTTGTTTCCCAGTCTTCTAATTGTCGTGAAAAATTGGACAACGGCACCAATGCCGAAAAGCTCCGCGGTCCTTCTGGATTTGGCTGCGTTTCTCCCATGTCTTTAGTGTTGTTCATCTCACTGCTTGAAGATGTGTGTGTGTGTGGGGGGGGGGGGGGGGGGGGCAATCGGGCTGTTCATTGTTCTCATTTGCAACTGCAACAAACAGTGCTGTTGCGAGACAAATTTGAACAAAGTGAACTTTAATACGGCTGACAATTCAGTGTTATGCATAGCATTAATCGTACATTGTATAACCCTGTTTGTACAGTACATATAAGCAGAAAAACAGCTTGAACAATCGCTTGTCACAAAACTCTTGTCACTCTGTCACCACCTTCAAATATAAAGATTACATTGGCAAGATTTAGAATGTGTAATTCATATTCACTTCTCCTGTCACTCAATTGCACCCCAACAAACAAACATGTCCACAGAGCATTAAATCAATTAACATTACATGCAAATCCATTCTCACAAGAGTAACAAATGTCACTGTGAAATGTCAGCACCAAATTATTACATTTCAGCTTAAGTGTTTCAGCATGAAAGTTCAAACCCAATAAATACTAATGAAAAAGTCTATATTATTTGCTGTAAATCAGAGAATGATCACTAGTTGAAATGACACCTTAGTAACGTGATCCAAGTTAATCAAAGGGTTGTGACTGTATGCTCATTACAGACTTCACTACTTCATTTAAAATGACAAACAAAACAGGTTTAAAACTTCTAGTTACATCTATAATACTGTATATGACCTGTAAAACTTGTAACCGGTTTTATAATGTAAACATGGACAAGTGCAAAAGGCATCATGGCAGTCCACACATTACCACAAGTAGTAGTTTTATCGTATTAGTAGTGGCAACCTATGCAGCTGTGTTACGGTGGAGTTTGATGGCACAGAAGAATTGTCGGTTGTTGCCTTTTCATGGGATTTAACAATAAGAAAAAAAATGGTTAACATCCTTCAACATCCTTTAAATAACCACATTGAAATTGACATTTCTGTGACTTCAAAAATTAAAGGTAATCGGGTCATATCACATCACACAGCTGTAAAGTGGGCTCCAAGAAATATACATTTTAAATAATCGATTCATTTGTCGATTATTTCTTCAATCGTTTGATTCAACATTGAAAATTTCCTAAAAGTCACATTTTCAAAATGTATTGAATTTACCATAAACTGAGCAAAGCAGCACATTTCAGAAGTTGGAACTAGCAAATGTTTGTCATTTTGAGGGATAGCTCTTTTCAAACGTCCGTTCTTCCATACACATCTACTGCACTACATGTGTCCCTACCATGAAAGTTAAATAGATATATGGAGAAGTAACATTTAATTGGGCCCTTCAGTACTCTCTACTCTTGGTGTGTCCTGGAGGCTGTTCTCCTCTTTTGCCTCCGGCTGCTCCTGGTTCTTTAAGTTCTTTCTGTCCCTTGCAGCCTTCTCTTTATCCAGCATGTGGTAGTTGTAGATGTTCATGACAAAAAGGAAGAGCCCGCCGGTCACAATCACTGAGCCGCACATGAAGAAAAGGTACTTGTAGTCTTTAAAGATGTCCACCAGTAACCCTGCATGGACACGAGAGTGAAAAGTTAAATTCTAAATACTTCGAATAAGAAATTGGGTCTGATATAACCTCATTAAAATGAATGAAATGATTGTGTCTTCTTTAATATGAGACCAGGATTAAATAATTGAGATAATAATTGATGTCACAAATCTTGCTAATAGGCTTTTTTTTTATCTGATTTGACACAGAAAAACTTTCTATTCTCAGTAGATGAATATGAAACTTATAGTTACAAACTCTGCACAGACATCAGTCTGTGACGCTCAAACATGCAACTGTAAAGAGAGGAAAAACATGTGTTTGGGTGGAGGGGGACTTGAAGTGATTACATGAATTTTCCAACCAAGAGATTTTCAGTTCAGCCCATTCCACTATGTCATGTTTGTATAAACAGAAACACACTGGAGAAACACACTAGAATGTCGTACGCCATGACAGGCAAAACACAATATGCGGGCAAATGGCATCTTCATTTGACCACTTGACGAGTTTGAAGGTGAGGAGCAAGACCGAACTCACATCTGGCCACACGTGTGTTATTTGAGAAAGAGTCGGAGCAGAGGCCAATTTGAGGAAAGCCATGTCGGATATGACAGGAGAGCCATTACACCCTTCCTGGCTCTCCCCGCGTCTCTGGGAAGGCAATTTGGACGGCTGCTACCAAAACGAATCAAAAGAGAGGCCCATTCTCAGAGCCGTAAATATCGAGCCCAAGTCTGCAGAAAAAGTGACAAATGTGGTTTGGATCAGATTTAAGCCTCCAGGTTTTCCGAGTCTCAGCCCCACCTCAGCCTGACCACCGTTTCCTCCAGACACGGATCGATTGGCAAGTGCTGCTATCTTTCTCTCAGCATGTATGACGTTTACCTGTCCATCTCACTCTCTTACCCTCTCTCCTTTAGAAAACGTTGCAACAGTTGGAAGTATTTCGAGCAGGAATATGTTCTTGAGCATAAAAAAAAAAAAAAAAAAAGTGTAATAAACTGATTACCTTCAAAGAAATCTGGCTCTGACTTTTGTGACAGACAGGGAGGTGCATTTATCAGTTGCAGTATTGTGTCTAAAACCATCAGAGAGGATGTTAAATTAAGTGCGTTCCTTTAAGTAAACCAATTACTGCTTTTACGAGGAATAATGATGATGATGATAATGATGTTTGTGTGTGTGTGCATGTACTTTACTGTACTGCACTGGGAGGGGTCACTTTGCATTTGGATCGCTTTCAACTATCTCAATGCAGGCTGCATCATCTGATTGATAGCACTCATCTGGTGAGTGTGCGCCAATGACCATCACCCTCATTAAGACAGTCCTTGATTGGCTAAGTAGTAATTAAGTCCATCTGGCATAGTCACCTCTTTTTTTTTAATGTATTCACAGCTTAATTATGGCCCAGGTACAGGACTTTAATGACGAGAGTTTGAACTGAGCGTCATTAAACACCCAAAGCAAAAAGCTAATTACACCCACTTACCTCACTTCCACCTAATTGGATTGACCCGAAGGTTTGGGGGAGCAGTAACAAACAGGAGAGTTAGGGGAGACATAAAGATTGTGCCCTCTGGAGGAGAATGTTAGATGTGCAGGGAGGCACATATTTACCCTATTAAATGAGCGCCTCAGAACTGGGTCGCACCACACGAACTGGGGAAAGGGGAGGGGGCTATAAATTTCCACCTCATTAAAACTCAGGTTGGAGGCACAGGAAAAAGTTTGTCAGTGGGCTGATCTGCACAGCTGATTAAGTCGTGTGCAGCTACAGCACTTTCTCTATGTATTCGTCCAGGACACAATAAACAGGGCTCACCTAGCTCTGTGGTGAAGAGTAAGATCCCTCTTCATCATTAGTAATTACACCTGCACTGTCAAATTGTGTGCAAATTGTGCACTATGGCGTCTTTTTCATTGTGCCAGAAGTAATCAGCATAATAAACTAATCCAATTTACATATATTTTTAAGTTTTTTTTTTTTTTTATTTCTGTATTTTCAAATATCTGCTTATTTTTTTCAATTCTTTTACAATTTTGAGGAGATAACTGACCCCTGAACATAATCTGTAGTCTCATTTAAAAATGCATCACAAGCATGAAGGTTGGGAGCTTGTAAAGCTTCTCGTGTGTAATAAACCTTGACTGTGTTTTCCATAATTGACTCAGGCATCGATTAAAAAGAGGTTGTTGTACAGATTGTTTAGCTGTACAGTCACTAGCCTATAGTATGTAAATATTTGACCGTACTTGCCTGATAAGTGCTGTGCTGTTCAGGGGCCTTCGACATGAATATGGTTGACAAGCGCTGGTTCAACGGTCTACACAAGGCCCTGCAATTTCATTGTCAATATGGATCTTTTAATGGCCGCTTTTTGTGTAGTTTAAATTATATATAAATTATTCAATTATACTGGAGGCACTGGGATGAACAACATTTGTTGTTAGGGGCTGGGATCTGAAAATGCAATGTCTAAATTCCAAGTGCTTTTATTCCATTGACTTCACGTTGTAACTCAAAAAGAATTTCCTTTTTTTTTTTAGAGCTGGTTGCTGTCATTTGATCCCACGCTTCGGTTTTTGTTTTACTAAATCAAGGGGAGGATGTCTTATAGTGGGCCTTTCGTAAGTGTGCCTTTTCCTGAAAATAGCAAGGAAACAGTGTCTGTAAACAATATCCTTCTGATTACACAGTTATTTAGACCATGAACGTAGCTGTCCAACACTTCAATCTAAAGCACTGCCAGAGACAAAAGAAGGCTGGAGATATACATTTTCAGATGAAAATGTTTTTTTTTTTCCTCCCATTTCATGTGCTGTAGGCAGAAATTGAGCTTGTGGGTTAATGCTGAGCAACACGAAAGAAAGTGAGTCTGACCCGTTACAATAATCCCCACTAACAGCATGCTCACATAATTTATGAACCAATATTGTATTATTAACATGGCCTATTGAATACTTGGGATTTCACCAGACAGCCAATCTCACCTTACCTTGATGATTTAATCAAGCGGCGGTTTGGACATGAGCAGAAATCTTGCTAAAGCAAATATGAACTATCCAGTCCAGGGGGTTTATAATTTAATTAAAATTAAGTAATTGATCATTGAAGTGACTAGGTGGCACATGCATATTTTAAAAGCTAACATGTTAACCACTTTATCAGCATCCGAGAGGCTTAGTTTGGGGTGACGACATAATCAAACAGTCGCGGCCAAGACATAGAGTTGAACTTCGGGACTTCCTTTGCTAAATCCCATAAACATGTGCTTTAAGAGAGCAACCTGCTAGAAAACTTCCACTTTCAAACTTATTTTCGGACCTTTAAAAGATGACAGCTGAATTTAAGTCTGATAATGAGTGTCTGGACACCGTTTAATATTAAAAGTTGACAGCTGGCATCAAATATCCTCATAACAGGTTTATTTTAATAAGGAACATGGGACTGCAGCTCCGCATCTTGCTCTCTTCTAAAATATGCCGTCTCAGGCTGAACACGTAAGGGACGGCACAGACAGAATATAGATTCATCGTTCAAACGCAATAGATAAGAGTAATAAAAGGAACTTATTTGAGAATCAGTAAAAAGCTTTCAAGCCCACTGCCTTTACAAGGACATAATTTATATTTAACAAGTGAGAGCTAAAGACATCATAGTCCTTTGACCTACAAATAACTACTTGCTAGCACACTACTTCCTTTAAATGTATTTATTTATTTATTTTAAATATGGGAGCATAGCAGTTAAAGGAATTGAGATTCTGCGACTTTTCTACACAAGTTACATTCTACTGATGTAGCAAATGTATAGGATGAACACGGACCTTAGCTTCTTGGCTTTGTTTCAAATTCTTTATACATTTGTATGGAAGCCAGATCCATGAAAAGAGGTGGCTTGTTTACACTAGTAAATAACCATGATCAATTACTATTTTCTTGTGGGCCAGTCATGCACTCCAAAGCAGCCCCACTCACCACTAATAATCCACTTCTGTCGGGAATAATGACACCCTACCAAGCAACTGGGCTCCACTGCAACATAATGCACAGAGCATGATAAGAACACAGAAGAGTGAAAAAGAGACATTTTCCTCGCTGTATTGTTGGCAAAGCAGATTGCTTTAAAGTGGCTATTTGTTTCTGCTGTAACAATGGAGTTTTTTTTCTTCTCTCCAAGTGTGTGTTTGTCTATGTGTATTATAGAGACAAGCAGAGCAAAGCAATCTGAAGTGAATTATAAGTAAATACTTGTGTCTATGTAAGAGATAGAACGAGACAGACATCTGTCTGCAATTGCTTGTTAGATTCAACAATCCATAGGTAGATAAACACAGTAATAGTGCTGCACCCTAAACTGAAACGATTCCAATCATCAGACGAAAAAGTTCCCATGGTAAGAAATTGTACAGAAAGATGGGATAAAACTATGGCGGGCGTTAAAATTGTCCTGAGTCTTGCCTCAAAATCAAAACGTAACTACAAAACTAGCTGCGATCAAAACATGGAAGGCTGATAGCAACGGAGGACAGAGTCCAAACGAGAGAGCACGGTCAGCGGCAGGAGAGATATAGATTGGATTGGTCAAAATGCTAGTCTTGGGCCCCAACTACACAAATTCAGAATTATTATTTTTTTTTAAATCCACCAAAAAAAAAAAATAAAAATATCTAGACTAGTGTAGCTGGGGCCTTAGAGGAAAAGCATGAGCCTTTACTCTCACAAAATTTACATGTAGGCTGTTATGTAAATGTACTTGTAGGCAGATATGTAAATTTAGTGAGGCAACTGAACTGGTTTGCTTACCTGGACAAGGGGAAAGGGGAAAATGAACAGTAATAATGTGTATTGTACTGTGCAGAATAATATGAACGCAAAACTTTTGTTTTCGCCCTCATTTCATTGACATTAAAGATCCGACTTATTTCTCTAAAAAAAACATTATTTCAGGCTTATTTTGCTAAAATTTTGTTCACAAAATCTTTGCTTTAATGCATAAAAAAAATAGCATAATGTTTATTGTGCACGGTTACCTGCGGCAGGCGGTCCCAATAGCATGGGGAAGCACTCGATGATGGTGACCAGTCCGACGGCACTGGGGAAGCGTTCGTTTCCCATCAGATCCATCAGGCATTCGAAGATCAGGGCGAAAACCATGCCGAAACCCACACCGAAAAACACGGTGTAGACCACCAGGAAGGCATAGCTCGTGATCAGTGGGCACAGCAAGTGGCAAGTGCCGTTGAAAACCATGGCAAAGCTGAAAAAGTACTGGACTCTGGGCCTGATCCACTTGCTGTTTGCCAGCAGGCCAGTGGCAGGCCGAACGAACATGTCCACGAAGCCCATGATTGAGAGCAGATAGGCTGCGGAGTACTCCTCTACACCATGACTGGTGGCGTAGGCCGACAGGAACACGATGGGCGCGTAGGCACCGAAGATGAACATCACGTTCCCTATGAGGTAAATTATGAAGCTTCTGTCCTTGAAGAAAGACAAATCTAAGAACTTCTTCGACGCCTTCATGCAGTTTCCTTTTCGCTTTCTGCTGCAGTTGTTTGGCTGCTCCTCCACTGTCTCCTGTGTGGGTGGCGAAGGGTCAGGACATGGACCGACGGGCCTCATCAGGGCCCCGGCGACGCAACAGTTGAGCATCAGGGCTCCGAGGATAAGGAGGCTTCCTCTCCAGCCAAACAGGTTCAGTAAATATTGGTTGAGAGGAGCCAGAAAACACAGAAACACCGGGCTGCCGGCCATGGCTAGTCCGTTGGCTAAAGGACGCTTTGCCAGGAAATACTTGCTGATGATGGTGAGAGATGCATTCAGATTAAAGGAGAGTCCGCAACCTGTGTGAAAATATTAAGAGAACATGGTCAAATTCCAAAAATCCCAAAAGAAGTAAGAAAACCCTCCTGTACATCAATTTCAACGGGTACTTAAATCAAATTAAGGACTGATTCTTGCTCAGTGGTGGTTCCATCTCATTTCACTTTCGCCAGCTTAAATCTCATTAAAGAACGCAGAAATAATTTCTACATTTAAGTAGAAATAAATCAGAGAGCTTAGGTAATACATTCACTCTCTTGCCGTTTTACCTCAGAAAATCAATTTAATGGACCCTTTTTTTTTTTTCAGAAGATTTGCATTTTGCCTTGAAGATGAAAAGCTACACGTAGCTGGTTAAGGTGCTATAATTACTGTCAAGTGTTAATTTAATCTTCCCTCCTTCATGAGAAAGCTCAAAGAAAAATGTGTTTGTGTTTTTTTCGTGAAGATCTCTGTTCAAAGTGGTTTCAAACAAATTATAACCATATGTAGATAGATTACTACAATAAGAAGGAAACAGCTATCTTGATTTTTTCCATCCCCTCATATATAACACAGACATGAGACAGCGAGTACTTAGTAATTGGGTAACCCCTCTGACTTGAAGGGTTTACATGCACTCCAGTAATCAGATAACTGAAAACACAGGTGTAGGTGAATCAGTCGATCAGTTGGATTTCTTTCATGACATAAAACTCAAACTTCATGTTGTGTTTACAACATGGTGTCGATTATCGCTATGCATGTAAATGTGCTCAGTGTTTTTGCATGATTATATGTTTAAAATAACAATAATTAGCATGTTCACAAAGAATGTGACATTCATTAGCCATTAAGCTGTAGACAGAAGTAGGAGTTACTCAAACCTCTGGGAAGAGATAAGATTCAGTGTGTTTGGGGAAGGGGTCAGGATAATCATTACAGATTTCTCAACAGCCAAGGAAAACTTCCAAAGCAGTTGTTCTTCCAACGAATACACATCAAAAAGCCTTATTGGTAGATGATAGATAATATCTTCATTAGGAAGGCATGCAGGAATATTTAAGACAAATTTAAGCAACACAGAAATAGCGGCTTCTTAAAGAAACTGACTGTTATTGAAAATACATTTATTTTTGAAGACAGACTTACAAAACAAAGTCTTTTAAAGAAGTAGTGATAAGTAACCTTATCTCAATGTTTTTACTGGTGGGCTACTGGTCAGTACACGGTGTAAAGTCCATCAACATTCTCCGTAATGCAGCCGGCCAAATCAGAGGACTCCAGATTGTCCACAACTCTGTGTACTGCACTGAAGGAGTAATAAGACATGTGCCTCCTGCGTGAAACCTTTCACCAGGGAGCTTCGGCAGGGCATAGCACATGGGAGGTTCAATCCCCCCCCACACACACACACACCCACCCTCGCTACCAGCTTCGCTATGGGAGCGACGAGATGTGACAGGATCCCTCAGCAGATTCCCACATGCAAACACGGCTTGTTGTGTTTGTTGGAACACAGAAATGAGCCAGAGGTATTGGCACCTCTGGATTGAACCCTCTGTTTATGTGGCAACAAAAATAAATGGCGATTTTCCGATGATTACCAATCCCTGCACGTTGTCAATTTAATACTACAGTTTTTCACTAACTCAACAGCTTCTGCCGCTACTATGTTCCATGTTTTTGCTCCAAAGTTTTGGTCCAAATAACCCTTAAATGTGAAGCTTTTGGATCTTCTACAACTAATGTTCTAAACGTGCGTGTCCACCTTTTCTTCAACTTTGTTTTATGACAGTAAAACTAACCATTTTTTTCATGCCTACTACTTAAATAACACTTGAAATCTGTTTGGATATCCATGTGTATCCATGTGCCTGCATGTCTACTAGAAACTGCCCAATGCCCGTGTGTCGGTGTGCCAGGGCACCGGGGAGCAGAGCAGGGCACACACATGCCCCCTGGCACCACACATGGCCCAACCACTTACTGGGCCTATTAATCCTTCACAGCAGTCCTTGGCAAGGTAATGAGCCTCTCGCAGGGTGGCGGGGAGCCCCCATGTGACAGCCGTGATAGGTGCCTACGGGAGAGTACAAAGGGCCATGGAAGACCATGCTCTCTGGGATCAGTGACGGTTCCGTGTTAATTACCGTCCTGGTGCTGGTCCCCATCGTGCTCTAACTGCATCCCAGGAGCAGATGCCCTGGGCCCCGGCAAAGAGCGCAATCAGGGAAAGCAGATCTGAAACTCGGAGAGTCTGAATGGATGTGAAACGATGAAGAGTGCCACCCTCCCATCCCCAGCGGAGCGTAACCAGGGCTGATTAGAATGGTGAGCAAAACGGTAAACAAGCCAGGGATCCATATCATGAAAGTGGCCGGCTCACTCACTTTATTGCAAATACACTCGTGATCGCATTGACATCAAACTGTTTACGGAAGGAAACTTGATGCTTTGGATTTTTAACAGGCTTGCAAGTAAATTCTTTTTCAATGAAATTAAATAAAACAAGTACTGTACCTCCAATGACACCAATGCAAAAGTAGAGGTATATAATGGAGGTCCCAAATGATGCAGTTACCATAGAGACCCCACACATCAGTCCACCCGTCATGACCACTGGCCGGCTTCCAAAGCGTTTGACCAACACACTGCTCACTGGGCCTGCAAAGACATGAAGAGAGAGAATAAGAGTAAGATTTATGATGAATTTCAATATAAAAAGATTTCATGAAATAACTTTTGCAGAGGATGTGCACACAACAGCACCATCTTAAAGGGCTAAACCAAGGGCAAAAGGACATCGCTGCACTGTTGCGTCCACTGCGGAGCATCTTGGTGACTCATTACACTCTCGCCTGATAATGTTAAATACTACACTCAGTGATCAATCAGCAATTAAACAGCCTTTTATATGCTGTCACTCCTCACTTCATTCATAACCTTGCCTGAAAGAGTGACATTGCACCACCAGTCCATCTGTAGCATACCATAATGAAAACTTCTTTCTTCCCCTTGCTATCAAATCCCATCGTTCAAATGTACTGTATATTCATCTTACTCATTTCATATAGGAAAATGCAGAGAGCATCAATCAAAACTAATATATAGGCTGCCGTGATTATTGAAAACCTAACATGCTGCAGCTTCTACAAGGCGTTGGTGGGAAGAGCCTGTGTGTGGATGGTGATAATTGAAAAATGCCCAGTGAATAGTAAGAGGATTACATATTTGTACAACGCCTACTGTCTTCAAGAGCATGTTAACCATGGCTGATGATGAAATTCCCAGTACATGGGGGGAAATAACATAATGAAGGAAAGACTGGTGTCTTTAAATGATTCCTTCAAAAATTTATATATTTATTATTAATTTACACGTTCACATAAAGGATTTGTAGATGTCTGTAAACACATTTTTTAAAATATTTTTTCTTAATTAAATATTCAAATGTCATGTGGATTTCTACATATAGATACTACTACTTACAAAAAAAGGCATAATTCTGAACAACGTAATACCTCAGTGGCAAAACAAGTCTTTTTTTCTCAATTGTGGAATGTAACCGCAATTTTCTATAAAACTTCTTTATGTAGAAAACAACTACTGTGTTTTTTTGGCCACTTGGGAGACAGATCTCTACAACAAAGCTAAGCATTGCAATATTTGAAATTATCATTTGATCACTTAAGATGCTAACACCAACTCTAACAGTCATAAAACCATTTGTTTTCCTTGTCTTTATTTTGATGCAACATGTTTTTGTACACTGTAATTAGCTATAACAGCTAGGAAGGGTTATGCAGGCAAGTTGACCGTGACTATTGTGTCTGCAGAGAGTATAACAGCAGCTCAAGTTTCCTAGGCTACCCAACTGTGTGATCAGTGATGTTTTAAATTCTGGGGCTAAAAGATGAAGCCAACGCAGCAATGCCAAAAAATTCCTTAAATGACCACCGAAAGGGGAGGATCCCCCCCCCCCCCGTTTCTTTTTTTTTTTTTAGCTCACCCATAAATGTGATTTAGGCTTAAAATTCTTCATTACTAAGGAGATACTGCTTTGAGTGACAGGTGAGAGCCATGATGATGCTTCAGATCAAGAGTCCACTAAACAACAGGTGAAATTACACAGGCTGTATCCATTATTTACAGCCTATAAAATATGGATGTAAATAATGGATTTATTCAATCTATGTATTCAAACATTGATGCAAGAAACATTGTCAATAGGAGGCAAAATGTCTGGATATTGTAATTGGTTTGGTTCATTATACTGCCTATGCATCAATTGCTGTTTCCCCAACACACAGCACCTCAGTGACTTATTGGAAATCCACTATACAAACATGTTAGCAAACATTTGACTATTTATACATCCAGACACAGAACAATATTAGCAGTTGAAGTTTCTGTCTTACAAATATTAATCAAGTATTAATATCAATAATAACAATTTAGATTAACATTAACATGGAAGGGGGGAAAAAAAGAAGAAAAATAAAAGAAATCAAAACCAAACAGAAAAATACATGGCATGCATATTGTGGTGTTTCATTAATTTGTTTCTTATATTATCATTATTATTTTTGGTTGGGCATGCATACCAAAAAAAAAATCCCAACTACTACAATATAGGGCGAGACCTTTCTGTGTGGAGTTTGCATGTTCTCCCTGTGTCTGCGTGAGTTTTCACCGGGTACTCCGGCTTCCTCCCACAGTCCAAAAACATCCTGAGGTTAATTGGCGAGGTAGGTGTGAGTGAATGGTGTGTGTGCCCCACGATTGGCTGGCGGCCATCTGGGGTGTATCCCTGCCTCTCGCCGTAATGCTCTGGGACTGTCTCCAGCAGACCCCTGCGACCCTAATGAGGAATAAGCAGGTATAGAAGATGACTGATGACTACTACAATGTAAGTAAGACATCTGTCTGTAATTACATACTTGTGTAATGCAAACCAATTCCATTCTTTCTGAATTATCACTTACCAAAAGGATTGTGTTGGTCTGAAGAGTGGTGGTATAGAAAATTTACTTTCTAGAACTTGCCCTGTTCACACATGTCACAAACACCCATATAGTGTTGAGAATCTTTCCTGATTTACAGTGGTTTCTAAAAAGAATATGAATATAGATTTTCTATACAAGAGATGCAGCACAAAGCACCTTATTATTAAAATAAATACTGGCATAAATATCAATGTCTTTGATTGTTAAACTCTTCACAAAGTGCTGAAAACGGGTGCCAGCTCCGGCAGGAAAGGTTGATGTGACTAAACATTTCTGTAGTCTGACATGCTGCTAACCCTGTGGGATAACTCTGTGTACAAGACTTGCCTGCACAATTCGAGAATGCTTCAGGCCATTTGCACACGCACAAATGAGCGCGAATCAATCACAGGTGGTACGCAACGAGACATTTCCGGGCCTCCGTTATTTGAGTCGCTCTTTCTTGCTTCACGCCAAGCATTAAAAGACTTGTCCTCGCAAACTGTATCTGCTGCGCCGCTGTACGGTTCGTGGAATAAAAGCATCCATCCTGCTGTATTCAGTTAACCAGATGCCTGCGGGGGTCAAAGATAGATCATCTTTCTCACTGTAGTTGTGTCACAATAGGGCGTCTCCCGCACTACCACCACTTCCACTTTCATTATAACTTTATCATTTGGACTCCTTGAGTCAGAGGTTTTCTGAAAAGGCTGTCACGTCTCTCCCATGGGGACGTGGTGTCAGACCCCAGTGTGCTGAACCTTCCTCTGATATATTCCCCCTGTCTCTCTCTCCACTGGGTGACATTGCTGAAGCCTTGCCAAGGACAATATGATAAAGCCCTGTGCCTGAGCCACAGTGGAGGGGAATATTTCACCGGTTAGGCCTCTCCGACTCGCGTGCAGGTGAGCCGCACACCCAGTCGTCCTGTAACCTTGAAAGCAGCTACTGGTGAAGTCACGTAAAGCTTCGTAAAGACGTCTTATTTTGCCGAAAAAGGTTCCCATCTCTCAAACGCAGCCTTAACTGCATCTTGACACGAGACAAAATGCACACGGTGAAAAGTCAGTTCTGTCAATTATCCAGCATTCATAATGATGGCTAAAGGACGGCTGAGGACTAGCACCGCGAGTCACGAAGTGTAAAAGTCTATCCAGCAACTCAAGTGATTTAGGGCTGTCGATGGTTTCACGCACGTTTGATAAGCCGTGGATCTAGCCAACGCAAGCTGGAGGAAAACAGGAAAGCAGAGAAGACACCATCAGGAACTAATAAAGATTCTGTGAGTAACGGCAACTATAAAACAGAAAAGGATGGTGTAAACTACTAGATACAGATGCAATCAAATGGTTTGCACCTTGAGCTTTGGAAAAACCTCAAAGAGTCGCAAGATGAAGAGGGACTACAAGATTATTGACTAAATAAAAAAATAAAACTTTCGTTCAGATCTTTTCATGTCAAATAATTTATTACTAATACATGACTCATGAGTAAAGACAGTGTGGATCGTTAAATTTAAGTCAGGTGAGTAGTATTTGCCCACAACATTCCCCTCATTAGACCGCCTAACATTATTTCAGCCAGTGCAGTCAGTCATGTGAAGCCAATCTATCAATTACATACTGTAAGTCCAGGTTCAAGTGAGCGTACAGCATAGCAGTTGTTTTCTTCAGATGCTCCATAATTACAGGATTTTTTCCCCCCCATTTTACAGTAAAACTGTGATTAACTTCTCTAATTTTGGACACGATGTCAATTGCTGAGAACACAAATACATGCCACATACAAGTCTTTTCCCTCTCACACAGGCGAGCAAATCAGCAGTCAGCTGATTCAGTCCATTTGGCTGCATTCAATGTGGCGCGTTAATGTGTTGAATTTAAAATAGTAGCGTTTGATCATTCGGAATTTGTCGGTACAGGTTACCAGATAAACGTAGCACAAGACAATACAATCAAAAGATATAGTTTGAAGTTATTTAACTTCATGGTATCCAGCTGTAGAAAATATCTACTGATATTTGGTCATCAGCATAAGTAACAAAAAAATTATAATACAGAAATATCAATGATATATCCGAGGCAGATTATAAACAGTGATACCATAACATACCTTTTATATAATATACTGTTTGTGTTCATGAAAAAAAATACTATCTACTGCTACATCAGACACTCTAATAGAAATATTAGTGTCCGTCTCAAAAATACAACTATAGAATTACTTTTTCCATCAGAAATTAACCTGGGTTTATGGTTCATTAAAAAAAAAAAACTGGAAAATCTGGAAATAAATAACTGCTGATTGCAGCACAAACCCTATAATTCTACCATTCAATCATCGTTTGTGAAGTACTGTGCGGGGCTCTGCACACTTTCAGCAGCATTTCACGTCTCATTTTTCTCTTTCTAATAAGTGAAGTATACCTTGAACTGTGCCCTCCACAAGAGGACCTAATTTACTATGAAATGCAATTAGTGTACTCTGGAAACGCAACAAATTGTAGATTTGCATAAAATATGCCTGGAAATCAGTGTATTTGGGCAAAGGGGAGGGTGTAAAAGAAGAAAGAAAAGCCTCTCTCTGTGTATCTGTGCTGTCTCATCCACTTCAAAACTGCTTAAAGGCACGATGCATGTGCAGTATATGCAAACTGGGGTAGGTTAAGACAACACACCTAACAAATAAATGTCTTCAAATTAAATAGAATGTTGAATAACAGGGTTCCTTAATGAGGATGTCACCGAGAAACATAGAACACAAACGTTTTTAAAAGAAAACTACCACTATACTAACGCAGATTTAATGTGCTGATTTAATCAACTCACCGCCTGCATACATGGCAGCCAGCATGATAGAGGAAATCCATGCTATTTCACTGGAGGTGGCCTGCAAGTCCTCCTGGATTTCCTTGTAGAAAATGGAGAGGGCTTTGGGCATCGAGTAGGCAAATCCAATGGAAATATGGGCTCCAAACACCACCATCCAGCCCCAGCCGCCATCCAGGGGTTTGTAGCCCAACTCATATGTTGGTGCAGGGGACATGTTCCTGTTCAGAGAGGGGGAAACGTACAGGAAGTGAACACTGGATTATCAAAATAAATGTTGATACAAGATGATAATCTGCATTTTAAAAATGTTTAATTATGTACCAAAAGTGGATACTTTTACTTAAAGGAACGGTTTGCCATTTTCTGTGTCAATCAAAACAATAACAAAAGACGTAGTTTGACGATGTCTTAAATGTAGAGTGGGATCATGGGAGTTGTTGTCTTCATTGGGAAACATGAACGTTGCATGAAGCAGAAGCATGAATGAAGCAGCTTAACGATTAAAATCAGAGCGCTTGATCAGCTCGTTTCTCTGATAAATTGAGATCGGGACATCTGATGATTTAAATCCTGGTTAAAATATAGTTAAATACCACCAAGATTTTAAAAGTCCATCATAAAAATTGTCTTAAAACTAAAGAGTTAATCAATTCATGACAATTCGCAAGAGCCACCAATGCACACAAGGGATATGATGCTATTGACAGGTGACCAAAGGAACCAGACCATTACTTTAATTAAAATGACAGATTTCTCTGTAACCATTTGGGATAATGCAAGTAGGCCTAGACAACTTAAACATATAAAATAGGACTCAGAGCATCTAAACATGTTGACAGCTGTTCCCAGATTTATATTAGTGATTTTTATATTTTTGGCCCAGATTTGTTGCTGCAGCACATTCCCTACACTACATTGATTTACCAGACTTGTTATCAGGATTGATGCTTTAAATAACTAATCTGTGGACAGAAACTTACAGCCTACTCTAACAAATGACATGTGAGCAAACACAATATCCACTAGCAACTTAACATTTACTATCCTTGTCAAGGTCGTGTACCAAAGCTGTACCAGTTTTTGTTCCGATTTTTGACGGCGATCGCGTGAATCTTTCCAATCAAAAACAAAAAAAAAAACTCATTTTTTCGACGACCCCGACAACACATTGAAAGCAGCATAAACAGGGTTTGACAGACCGCAGAGGAATTGCGTCATAAGCACGCGAGGGACGCAAAAGTACCGGTGGTACACGCGCTCTTCTGATGAATTACTTTTTATTGGCCTTTAAATTAATACGAGATAGAGATAGAATGTGGCTGTGTGTGTTAATTAAGCGTACGGCTTTAATTAACGGAGTGTAACTTGTATTTCTTTAATTCCACAAAGCGCCGCAGAGGCAGGGCTGAACCCCGGTAATGTAAAGACTTCGCCACATCTTTGACGAATGAATGCAACCATTGATTTCAGCGAGGGACGCTCCAACTGCCGCTCGTCATTAAAACCGAACCACTCTTTGACTATTTAACTATCTCTATCATTTCTACAGTGTTCTGTTACAGTACAGAGGCTCTTTTACTTGTGAGGAAACGTTTCTCAATGTAAAGACCACGTCTGGTCTTCTTTTAACTCTTCCGCCCCGAGCTTGAACGGAGAAGATCCTCCTCACACGTGGACGACGCCGAGAAAACTCCGCTGAGGTTTCCACGCGTTAAAGACGAAAGAGACGCGTGTGTAAAACATATTTGATAGATGGAAGTGACGCTTACCTTTCATTGAGCGTCCTCGCGGCGCGTTTTTTTCTCCGTAAGTTGTTGAGCAAACTTTCGGCGAGCCGCTTTATTGAATGTCTGATCACGTGTCACACTGGTGGCCCGGAGGCTTTTTTGGCCAGTTTCAAGTTTTTGTAGATTAAATAATACCAGTTCTATAGACCGGTGGTTCTCAAAAGTGGGGTCCGGGGACCTCCAGGGGGTCCTTCAAGCCAAGGGGGGTCACCAGAAAAAAAAAGGATAATTTGTTTTCACTACAATTCCACAATGACAGAATGTAGGGCAATTTACATAGAGGGCTGTCATCGTTTAAAATAAATGAATTTATTTAATTTCCTATTATATTCGTATTATTTTCCCTTTGCACATACATTTATTTAAATACAAGGGGTGAGTAAATAAATACATATAAAAAAATATGAAATAAAATGGAAAATCAAATAAATGGGGAAATAATACACTAAATTGTATAAATTAAATAAACTAAATAATGTAAAATTAATAAATACGGACATTTACCGAGTTATTTATTTATAATTGATTATGGCAGTTTCCATAATAAGTCCTCCATAATTTGGGGTTTCTGAATCTTTCTTTTTTAAAACATCTTAAAGCACAAATCGTATCACTGTGGTCCAGTTTTCGTGAGTTTAATGGTCTTTGCACTAGTATCATAGACTGTATTAAAACTAGTACTGTATAGGTAACATATATATAACACTAGTACCATAAACTATATAATAAACACACTATAAGTAACACTAGACTATATGAACTAAATTAGATCAGTGATGATTTTTGTTGCCTTTGTATGTTATACAGCCATTAGGTCATAGCACAGACTCACAACAGTGAGTTTACAGTAGGTTGTTTCACCCCAGTCCATCTCTTTCTGACCACTTCATTTAAAAAAGTGACAAAAACACAAGCAAACATAGAAAAATAAAGCAATAAAAGAAGAAATTTCACTTTTAATAGTTTTATTTTCAAATTATGTGCAATG
Organism: Lepturacanthus savala; assembly: GCA_030544235.1. Classification (NCBI taxonomy): domain Eukaryota; kingdom Metazoa; phylum Chordata; class Actinopteri; order Scombriformes; family Trichiuridae; genus Lepturacanthus; species Lepturacanthus savala. The sequence continues at coordinate 10,988,521 of CM060463.1, forward strand.
TGAATTTCACAGTTGAGCTCAACCACCACTATAACCCGCAACCCAAAACAGACAAACCAGCAAAATAAAAGTGAGGAAAGAAATGCACAAAGAAAGCAATGAAATAGCACCCATGAACATGATGCATACAGATGTCCAGATATTAGTTTTGTGGCCTGAGGCCATGAACTCTTGAAAATGGAAAGCAGTTTGTTAGCTTGTTGTGTTACATGACTGGTGTTTGAAACTTGACGAAACTCGAACTCTAATGCTGAAGTTTCAGTGAGATGTTACAAAGAAATACTACTGTACTACAGAAGGAGGGAGGGGGGGGGAAATCAAAACGTATCACTCGTGCGGGTGATCATTTGTTTTTCTCAACAAAGCAGGATTACTCTACCATAACTAAATAGGTAATTACATAAAAGAAAAGAAGAAAAAAAAACAGCCACTGGAGACAACAAAAAAGAAATCACATCTATTTTTCAAGTTATAAAAGAAAATTAAGATAAGTTTAAAAACTGTGCAAGTACAGCAAACCTATAGTACAGTATATTACACATAAACATTTAAATACAGTACAGCGTATCAGTAGAAATCCTGAGAGTTCTCCATTCCTGGTTCTCAAATGGCCGTCTGTAGACATGTGGATGAAGCTCAAACCTTCTCACCCGTGATGAGGGCTGTTTTGTTCAAGCCAGGTCAATTTAAAATCAGCTCAAAGTCAAGTCAAAGGTGGATCTTCTCTTGGAGAAGTTATATTACGTTCACAAGTCCTCGATAAACATGACTGTTCTGGTGTTTAATCCCGTGTGAATCTCTTAGATGATTGCTATATGGTTCCTAAAAATCTTTCTGAACAGAGGAGCACTCTTCGTTGAGATAAAATACAAGGGAAATGTGTAGTGCAAAAGATGACACAGGAACCTGCATGAGGAAATTGACGGCACAGAAAATGTCACACGTTGACAGGGAACGCCACTCAGTGGTGGTATTACTCCTTCTATACAAGATTGTCAAAAGAAAAGAATAAAAAAAACACAAAAAAACGAAGCAGCACCAACAGTTTGTGTCCTCTGAAGGTGGATTCATGGCTGTTCGGTGAATTAGCACACAACCCGGACCACCCCCGCCCGTTTATATAGTCTATATAGTTTTTTTTTTTCTTTTTAATTGTTTTTCCCCAGGAGGGTGCTTCGTAAAGTTTGCAGTTAAGGACTGTTGAAGTGGAGAGTGATTCAGTGCAATGCTGAGTTAAGACTTTTCAGCTATTCTTCATCTCCGAGAAGAGAGAAACTGCTCTTTTGATTCTGATGCCCCCTTTTTTTTTTTGTAGCCACAGGCACGTCGGCATCGCAAAATGTTCTGCACTAAATTACGCGTCACTTCAAGCCTGCACCTACGCAACAGCCAAACAATCATTAAAATAATGTGATTTTCACTAGCAGAGACAAGCACACAGAACAATGAATGCACCTTTACTAAAAAAAAATTATATGTGTATATATGCATACACACACACATATATCCTAATCACAGTTCCATGAGTTATTGCTACCACAAAATTATTTTCATGTCCAGATCAGCTATAACAAGACCTCAAATGCTTTTTTTTGGCATTGCAGAGGAAGGCTCTATCAACCTTATTTCAAATATTCATAATCAGATGTCGTAAAACAACCTCAACAGAGCTCAATGCTGAATTGAGCTTTTCATGCAGTTGCTTAAATCGACGCAATGGCCTGAAATGTCCCTTTTCTCCTAATCGAATATCTTTCTGAAGTTTCTGAGGTAAGCTTGTTAGTTAGTTGGTCTGAACTTTCCACTTAGTGTTGCCACAGATTTGACTCCGTCCTTATTTCTCCAATGTGGAGAGTGAGTATTGTAACGCTTCACTTAAGTTGTCTTTGCACGTGTGACACAAAATGGATGCCAACTTAAAAAAAAAAAAAAAAAAAAAAAAAAAAAAAAAAGAGCGGGAGGTTATGAGGGCCCCATCTCAAACAAAACTTAAAAATAGCTTGGAAAGCCACACATAGTGTATTGTTTGACACACTGACGCTTGTGAAGGAAGAAGAGGGCCATAAAAATATCATACACGCTTCAAAAAAACAACGGTAATGTAAATCACAAGCACGCTTCAAATTAAAACTCATCTATAAAATAAGCTGCAAAGACTTGAGCACAGAATAGGAAAAAAAAACACACACACACGCACAAACAAACCTCAGAGCCAGCAACTTACTAATGAGCTATGATACTCATCTTACCCGTATGAATATATAGTTTATATAGTTATTTTTATATATTCACTTTATGCTGACACATAGCATCTGTATCTCCAGAGGGCTCTTTTATCTTGACAATACCCTCACACACATGCTTATCATTTGTTAAAAATCCTAACCTATATACTAAAACAAAAAGAGAACAGCATGGCTCAACAACAAGCAAAAAAAAAAAATATTTATAGTATAATTGCACTTATGATTCATTGTACGGTTTTCTTAAACAAGCATCAGTGTGGGTAGTTGGTGCTGTCTGGAAAAAAAAAAATACTGCAATCTTTAAAAGCACCCCCGATTTGATCACGTTAAACCAAAAGTTTGAACGGCTTAAGACTTAACCAAAAAAAAAAAAAATGGTCCTTGTGGTGCAAACCCAAGGTAACACCAGGCACAAGGCAGGCAGGACCACGGCACTCCCCTCTGCCTCATAGATTGGGTTTCACGAAAACGAGCATCCCTCAAAGCACTTTCTGTAGACACTGCGGGTAAAGTTTGGCCACCACACATTCAAAATGGCGGCCTAGATCCCAGAGGCGGTCGGGCGTCTCGTAGATTTTGGTCCATAGGTCCGCCTCGTCGTTGTACTGGTAAAGGGAGTTCTTACGGCTGGTGCGAAACACGTGCTCCTCCACCATGACCTGCGTGGCGCGTACAAACAGGTGGAGCTGGCCCTGCAGCAGCATGGCCTTTATGTACGGGCTCGTGGCTTGGTCGAAGGGCAGGTCCCTCTTGCGGCTCCATGAGTTCTTCTCGATGTCATAGACCTCCACGGTGAAGGTGCGCTGGTGGTTCCTGCAGATGCCGGCGATGTAGTAAATGCAGTTCTTATACAGGGCGGCCAGGCCCTGGCTCCGAGGAACGCTCATTGGGGCGAGATGGCTCCAATAGTCCTTACGAGGATCGAAGCAGAAGAAATATTCACCTGTGGAAAAACAGAACAAATCTTATTTAGAACTGGACTGCTTTCATGCATTCTATCATGTATCTTCAGATTAATTCAAATTCAGAACACTGAAATCTTAAAGAGGTTTTATAGGTGTACGTAAAAGGATGTGTCCACAAGTTAATTTTAATTTGTATAAAATGACAAAATTGCTCTGGGAGATCCTTCCAAAATCTATCTAATAAGGGCTGAACAATATGGGCAAAATCCTGATATTTATAGGCTGAATGGTAGAAAATTCTCTTTATCTTATTCTTTTTTAATCTTGATATTTTTTTATGAAGAGGGGTAAATGTTTCATTGTTAAGCCAAAGCCACGTGAGAAGTCACAAGCGCTTTTATAAAAACACAAGTTAGTAATACTGCACAATACATCAACATGTGCTATCAATAGCTGGCAGTTAAGACTACTGGTTTTGCCCTCAGGGAACTTTTTGCCAGCAGCCAAACAGAAATATCATGGGTAAGTTGTACATAGAAAAAAAACTTATTTCATCACTCCACTTTGCACTTTTCTCATTTTTCTCTAATGCTCACCCACAGGTGAACGAAACTCGCAGCATGCTTTGTTTCAGAAGCATAGTTTAATGCACTCTTCATGTGGCACTTCATGCTGCAGCTGTAAATAGTGGAAGAGATTAGTAGTGCTTCCACTTTTGTTCGAAACCAGTTCATGGCATTCTCTCCAGGCGGCCTGATTCCACTGCTCGTCTGTTCTTTTGAGCCCGAACCGACGGCACATAACTGAACCGTTGTTTCTCTTTTTAATAAACAGCCTTCCACTGGTGCTGTGTGGCTCGCTTTCCTTCGTGCTTGTTGTGTTGTGGATGGGGGGGGGGCAGGGGACGGGGGACAGGGGGGTAGGGTGAATGTGCTCACTTGCGGAAAGTTTGTGGGGGAGGGGTCGCTCTGGGAGCCTCACACACTCCAAGTAAGTCGAGTGAGTCCGAGAGATGCAAATGCTTAGGGGAGAAACTATTTTACCACAACGTGACATGTATCAAATAATATTGCCTGATTTTGTATCCCCTTTGAAAATATTAAACAAACAATATATCATGCAGCCTAAGTTCAAATGCAAGAGAAATGGGACAATCTACAGAATTCACAATCTTGGTGTATTTTTAGCACCAAATTCCTTTTTTGTGCTACCGCAAGAAGATCGCTGATCTGCTGTGACATTAAACACAAGCAGAGAGTTATGTACCAAAACTAGCTGAGCCTCATATTTGCCTCAGCAGACTTATAGATGTGTTTTTAATCAGGGAACAACAACTGTGGATTTTGTCCCTCATCTCTTACATTGTAATTGTGCTGTGAAGAAAACAACACAGCTAGTAGAGAAAGGAGGAGCAATAGCAGCGTCCATAAATGGCTTCAACGAATATCCGACACGGCCCGCCCTTACCTTGGAGGACATAGATGCGGTCTCTGTACTCCACGGCACTGTGAAACTCCATGGCCACCGGCATGGGACTAACCGCTGTCCAGCAGTTGTCCCTGGCATCATAGCACTCCACAGACTTCAACGCATTTCGCCCATCCCCTTCATATACTCGGCCTCCCAGTGCATAAAGCTTCCCGCAACAGTGCACGAGTCTGCAGCCGATCCTCGCTCTCAGCAGAGGCGCACGTGGAAGCCATCGGTTGCCGGCGTGTTCGTACTGCCAGAAGTCGCTCTCTGCTCGATGGTCTATGGACACCTCGCTGTTACTCGGTCGGTAGCCGCCGGCGATGAAGATGTCGTTCTCCGAGGACACCAGGATGCCGACCTCTCGGAGGTCGTTGGGTGGTTTGCAGAGCTTGAACACCCTTCCCGTGGCCGTGTCTAGGCAAGGCACCGTCTGCTTCTTCCCTGAGTGTTTGTGAGCGGCATCGAAGCAGATGACCATCTCGGAGGCAGTCATTCCCAGACGCTGTGGGCATCCGTTGGTGCCGGTGAGGCGGGTTTTGGCCTCAGCGGGGTCTGTGGACAGGGACAGGGCAACAGCGAAGGGGTCGGGTATCCGACTGAGAAAGGCCTCATCCAGCAAAGGCAGACGGATGCATTGGGAAAAAACCTCTGCAAGGTGGGCCTCGCGGCCGGGCCGGTCGTGCTCCAGCCAGCGGACTATGCTCTCGTAGACATGCTCCTCCTTCTCCACGTTGAGGTCGTCATTGTTCAAAATGCTGACCAGCTGCTCCTTGGTCATCTGGAGGAACTCTTGCTCCCATGAAACACACAAGAACTACCACAAAGAGACAAATATTCCAGTTAATATGTAGACAAGGAGAAATAATAACAGCAGGCATTATCAGCAACTCACACTGCAAATAACCAATGCTACGCTCATGTTAAACCGACCTTCTTGCGGATGTAGTCCTGTGAGCGTTCCCTCAGCTCTTGGTGCCCATACGCATCAGCGAACATATAGACCCCGATACAGTTCTGGGGGTCAAGCCTGCTGATCATGAACTGGGCACACTGGTCTTGCAGGGCAGGAATCTGGAAAATGCTGGCTGCTGTGAACAGGGCCTGGACATTGGACTCGGAGAGTGTAACCCTGGACGTGTAGGCATAGTCTAGGACTAGGTGCATGGATTCAGACTCCACCCCAACGATTCTGACCTCACGCTGGCTGCTCTCTGTAAGGCCACTGGTGAACATGGACCTGTGTGTTGATTGTGGAGAAGACAAATGTGACAGTACTTAATGATCAATTCTCACGCAACAATTGCAATTTTAAGATTTCAACATGCTCAAGTTTGAGACATAGAAGTTTTACCCGAGTAGTAGAACATTTATTGATTACTCTGACCAAACCAAGCTGACTATACAACCAAGCAAGGATTTCATTTCCAGTTTGTCAAATATGAAAAACAAACATTTCATACCTAAAATATGGGCTGATTGCTGCAAGGACATTTCGATGACATGAGAAAGTCTTGCCGTGGTCCACTTCTACGACGATGTCTGTGAGCTGTGCTTCATCATACAAGGCTTTGAGCTGCTGAAGGATGTTACAGGCATGAACAGCGTCTACCCCGTTATAGTTGGTGCTTGGAGGTGTCCCATTTTGTACTTGTAACAGCTTCCCTACCTCTGAACAGCACAATACAGAACAAGAGAGAAAAACACAAGATCAAGACATTTAGTTATGTACAAAACAAGGAAAGACTTGGGCTGTGTCTAAAATTCCATACTAACATGCTATTAAGTACGTTAAAGATTATGTCCAAAACCAAAAGTATCCAAAAGTATGAGCCCAGTAGTATGGAAAGTGTATAATATTTACAGGAAAATATTTTACTATGCAAAGCTGGACACTGTCAGCAGTAGTCATGGCAACAACAATATAGCAGAAGACGACAACGGGAGCTCTGGTGTAACGTCAGTAAAACTGAAATTGTATGAAGCTTGACTTTGCTCGGGGAATATGTTTTTTAAAGTAGTTCAGCCTTCAGGTAGGCGTAGGCTACCATGGTTACACGTCTCCAGCATCTCCTACCAGCAAGGAGGCTCACAGGAAGTGAAGTGGTAATTACAGCTCAATTCGTCCAAAAAAAAAAAAAAAAACACATACTACTGCTTATTTACACAAAAGTATGTTGACAGTAGTAGGACTATTGAGTATGTAGTACGTAGCCTGTGATTTTGGGCTCAGCCATTATCACACTTCTGTTTAAAAAAAACTATTGATGCAATAGCAGGTTTTAAGATTCAGTAATTCTCATCTGCACTTGGGGACCCTTCATTCAGCCACTTTAGTAAAGTTGAGCAGTCCGCTGAAAACACAAAAGCAAACACAGATCGATGACAACAGCAGCAGAGCTGAATGTAAAATGGTGGCAAAATGACTTTAAATCTATACTGCGAGGAGCAAAGCAAAAACAAAACAAAATTGTTTGTCTAAAACAAACTGTAAATAAATACTGCAATCGGGTTTTCAATTGAGAGATGTGGAATAATCTGGTTTCTTTGACTCTGGTCACAAAATCAAAGTTAATTTATGTACTATTACAAAAGGAAGGGTATGAGTATATGTCATAAGCCAGTTATTACAATGACTGTGACAGCAACTTAAATTCTGCCTTCACTGTTTTTTTCCATACATCTCTTTGTTTCTCCCTTTGTATTGCCAAAGTTGTTCATGTTCCCTCAGACCCACACAACACATACGAACAACATATGGGCCTGTAGGCTCGCTGGATTCAGGGCTGTTGTGCGAAGTAAACATGTTTCTTATCGCATGTGTTGTGGCAAGTTATAAAGTGTCACTCCGACTGTTTGCCTCCTGGAATGTTTCACTAGAGTCGTAAATCCTCAGCCACTAAGGACTACAAAAAAGAAAAAAACTTTTCCAAACAAAATACCTCGTGTTGTGCAACGCTTACTCCCTGACAGGACAAAGACTCGCGATGAGTGAACAGAAAACTAGTGTCTCGCCTGGTGGCAGCTAGCCTGCTAACAGCCGGCGTCTGCAGCAACCTGTGCAGGCAGCTAACTAACTAACATTATGCTGCGAGGCAACTTTAACATTATCAAAACTACGAGCTGTGACCTGTCGGCACGTTTGTTTATTCAGAGAAGCAGCGGTGCTCGCTGCTGTGTTAGCCGGCTAACATGCGAGCTTAACTTTTAGCAGGCTAAGAGCTAGCCGCTAGCAAGCTTTCTTTGACACAACATTGCGAGATATAAAAGATCGATAAAGCCCTCGGATGCCTCGGTGCTGCCTTACAGAAACACGACAGCACCGGACACGGTTGTCCAGCACCGAACACGACACGGTTAGCTCGAACTACAACTTCTCTAAAGCGTCGTCTCTTGTCACAAACAAGTGTTTACACAATCAGCTGTGTGAGCGGCGAGCTAACCGGCCGAAACTTAGCCGCACGGCTAGCTTTAGCCGCTTAGCCGGGGCTAACGCAGCCAACACTTTTTGAGGAGTCAGTAAAGAGCTTCGCTCCTTTCTACCAGAACGCAACATGTCACGACTCTCCCCTCCAGTCCGTCCCACTGCCCCCCACGAACCTACACACGCACATATTGTAACTTTACAAGGCGTCGTTTTAGTCTGATTAGTACACAAAACAATACAGATTTTTGCTAACCTCCACTGGCAGCCATTCTCTCCAGTCTGTCTCGGGGCAGACCGAGAAAACGTCAGTGAGCGGAGCCCCGGAAACGAGGGAGCAAGGGAACAAGGGAACATAGGAGCAAGGAAACGAGGGAACAAGGTACAGCCTTTTTGCTGATGAAATGCCTGTCAAGAATATGTCGTTTATTTTTTAGCAAAATGTCGTTACACACCAGCAATTATGCGAAACAGAAACTTGCATCTTTTTGAAAAAAGACGAGAATTAATTGTATTCCTATGTATTTATATTATTAAATTACTTGTATGTATTGTTGCATTCACGTGCTCCTCCCATGCTCCGATTTAATGCAGCGACAACATTTGTATTTTGTTAGAACATCTAACACTGACGTGCGTTTCCAGCGTGATATTAGCAACAAGCAGACTTGTTGCTGCACCAGCAGATTCCCTAACACCAATATTGCTTTACGTCTTATCAGGTTTCATGCTGATAAATAGTTCACTCTATGTGGACAGCAAATAAAAGTTACAGCCCAATGCCATATTACACAGTATATGTAAGCAAGTCTATATTATAATCAATATATGACTTAGTACAAAAGTTTGTGGTATTATTAATTTACTCAATTTATTTATTTAATTGTACAATTAAGAAAATATAACTCAAAGGGTATATACAATATAATAAAAATATAAATAAGACAAATGAATAGGAGCAATACTGTTTAAACTCCTCAACCTGTAATTTGACTCACATGTTCTATTTGTGCCCATCTTTTAATTTAAATGTCTTAATTTTGGGGGGGATTACTTGGATAAAATGTAAAAAATAGCATTAATCAAAATAAATCTCTCTCCCCATATTGCAATCTTGGGTGTTCCTAGCGGCTATGATTGATTTACCTCCAGACAGTCAAGGGTTTTTGCATTTACGTCCTTAATAACGAGATAACATCTCCTCCTCAGTGGAAATCTACTACACTCCTCTCTAGTACTCAGTGGATTAGAGCAGTGATGTCATTTTTCAATCTGGAAAGAACCAGATATTCAGTCAAAGGTTCTCTGACTATATTTAGAAGTAGTTAGTAGTTAAAAGTATGACTCTTTCCTAACCTTTAGCGGTTCTTTCTAATTCCTGTTGAAATGAATGAGCCCCTCCCTTTCCTCTTTTTCCTCCTTTCTTTCTTCTCCTTTTTCTACTTCTTTCTTTATTATTTTTAAAATGCTAAATAAGATTTGATGTTTATTTTAACATGTATATTATATATATTTATGATAAGATATAATATAATATATATATGTATTTTTTATTATTAATAGTATGTGTTTATAATCACTGAAATATGGTCTAAGGTTGTATGATCAACAGGTTGTCAACTGATCTATTGTAGTTGCTTATTTCTGTCAGGAACGTGAATGTTGTTACAGTGGGTACAGAAAGTATTCAGACCCCCTTAAATTTTTTACTCTTTATTACATTGCAACCATGTGCTAAAATCCTTTAAGTTCATTTTTTCCTCATTAATATACACAGTTCACACTTGGATTTGGGGATCCTCTGTCTGTCATTCCTCTTTGGAGGTCCTCTCTAGTTCCAACAGGTTGGATGGTGAATGTTGGTTCAGCCACTTTCAGGTCTCTCCAGAGATCCTCAATTGGGTTTAAGTCAGGGCTCTGGCTGAACCATTCAAGAACAGCCACTGAGTTGTTCTGAAGCCGCTCCGTTATTTTAGCGCTGTGCTTAATCTTGTTGAAGGGTGAACCTTCAGCCCAGTCTGAGGTCCTGAGCCCTCTGGAGAAGGTTTTGGACCAGGATATCCCCGTACTTGGCTGCATTCATCTTTCCTTCTATTGCAACCAGCCGTCCTGTCCCTGCAGCTGAAAAACACCCCGACAGCCTGATGCTGCCACCACCATGCTTCACTGATGGGAGTGTATTTGACAGGTGATGGTTTTCTCCACACATACCGCTTAAGACCAAAAAGTTATATCTTGGTCTCATCAGACCAGAGAAACTTATTTATCACCATATTAGAGTCGTTCATGTGTCTTGCACTGAGGAGAGGGTTCCGTCAGGCCATTTTGCCATAAAGCTCCAACTGGTTGAGAGCTGCAGTGATGGTTGACACTCTAGAACTTCCTCCTATCTCCTGACTGCATCTCTGAAGGTCAGCCACAGTGATGTTTGGGTCCTTATTTGTCTTTCACCAAGGCTTTTCATCCGAATGCTCAGTTTGGATGGACGGCCAGCAGTTGGCAACTAGAACCAGCTGGCTTATGGATTATGGAGGCCACTGTGCTCTTAAAAACCTTAAGTCCAGCAGAATTTTATTTCTTGTAACCTTAGCTGGATCTCTGCTGTGCCACAACTTTGTCTCTGAGCTCTTCGGGCAGTTCCTTTGACCTCAGGATTCTCATTTGCTCTGACCTGCAGTGGGCGCTGTAAGGTCTTATATAGACAGGTGTGTGGCTTTCCTAATCAAGTCCATTCAGCATAATCAAACACAACTGGACTCCAATAGAACCATCTCAAGGATGATCAAAAGAAATGAACAGCAACCAGGTTAAGCAAAGAGTCTGAATACTTAAGGCCATGTTATATTTCAGTTTTTCTTTTTTAATAAATCTGCAAAACATTTAACAATTTCATGTTTTTCTGTCAATATGGTGTACCACGGAGTTTAGGGTCACCAATTATCTAATTGAAAAATGTCAAAATTAAAGCTTTATCTGGCAATCTATTTGTTTGGGCTTAATAATAGAATAGGAAGCTGGTGATACTGGAGGAAATTCCTTCACAGGAACTGCATAACTGTATGATATTAATACTAACTAATAATACTAATATTTTATATGTACTAATCCTTAGGAGATACCATCTTGAAAGAGGCAACAGCGCTGATCTTAGCCAGAGGGACTTGCAAAACAGAGACATGCTTGCAAACAGATGACTGGAAAATGTGAATGATTTACCTAAAGGAAAAAAAAAACATATTTTCCATGTTGATTGTTTCTCATACAGTAATGTAGTAGTAATAAAATCAGACTTGAATGACAACAGCTCTACCAAGGTTATTCTGAAAGGTTGTGTAAGAGCTTACTTATCTTAATCAGTTAGCTAAAGAGTGTTTCAAATATTTAAAGTCAGAGAAAATGTGTTACCATCATGTACAGTTGTGTCACAAACTTACTTTATTTTGCAATTGTGTGCTATGATAGTATAGGACCAACTTTAGTGGATGATCTTTTTCATGGCCATACCTCACTCAGATTCTATTGACATATTTAATACAGTTATTATTAAAGTGGTTATGATACTTTTCACTGGATGTGTGAAAATAATTACTATGTTTCTCTGCTTTTAAAGTCTCTATTGAAACTAGTTAAATTCTTTGCAGCTCCACCAATCAGGATGTTACAGACATAACAGAAGAAGAAATCATAAGATCATGTTAAAAGTCTCTCACAGTATATTGTAATTTGTGATCAACAGGTCAAAAATATACAGGGAGACTATTCAATTAAGTCCATTTTAGCAGAAACAACCAAGCAACAAATGAATTACAGTTTTTGTCCATTGGTTTGGCTCATTTCATCTAACTAGAAATGATATTCTCAAAGTTCAAGCGGTCTTACAGTTCAGCGTGACGCCATAGCTCACTTGCAAAATCTCATATCTCTCCAAAAACTGTTCGTTCATGCTTCGAACTAAGTTTCCATGTAAACAGTCAATGCCACAGAAATTCAAAGACCTTTCTCAGTCGCTTTGGCTCATTTCTCAAAACAGACCAGATGTTCACACTCTTGGTGCTTTGGCCAAATTAACCTTGATGGTTATTTGACAGCACCACTGCAAAAGCTCAGATCTCTCCCAGAACTGTTCAGTCATGTGTCAAAATAAAATGTCTTTCTCTATAGTAAGAAACCCCAAAATATTTTTTTTTCAAAGATGCACTGATATATTTGCAATTTTATGAAATGAATGCGAAATTCTGGTCTGTTCTGAACAATTGCCGTTTGGAGGTTTGTCCGTGTTATTTTTGAGAATGCAATTTCTGTTTCAAGAAATGAGGCAAACCAAAAAACTGTGAAAATCTTCCAATCTAAAGGGAAATGTTGGGATTAAATAGTAATCATGGCTACAGGAAACATGTATTTTGCATCTACCAATTAAGTCACACTTGAGTATTTCATTTAAATTCTCCATTATTATGTTGATTGCATATTTCAGCCTCTCCCCACAAACTGTCAGCAATAATGAGGCATTGCCCTTTGGGGCAATGGTGGTTGATAATTCATTGTAATTCAAGCTCCCCATCAGAGGTGAATAGGGAGTTGGCTGTGGGTCTTTTTGACATTCACAACACGATACAGCACCCGCAACCCCATGCTGTCTAGAGACATACACTAATTGCTGTTTATTGAATAGCGTGATTGCCATGTAATTCCCATGTATTAACGTGTTGTCATTTAATTTCTATTGCTTTTAATTTGAATTCATTTATAAATGGGTTTGTAAGAATATTTAGATAAGCATGTCTAATTATGTTATTGTTAAGCACTACACATATTGTCTGGAATTTTAAATCATATTTCATGGTGGTAATGTGACATTTGTGTTACTCATTCCTGTATTTGTGACGATTAAAGATACAACAGGTCATTTTTCTGTGTTAATTTTTAAATGTTTAAAAATGACTAAACCTGAGGTGAGAACTTTCATTCCCAAATATTTCCAATTTGGCAATTTTTTGAAATTTTGACAATGATATCATAAGTCAATCTCATAATTGGTACTAATTAAATTGGCCACTGAGGATGCTTGGTTATGTTACTCCTAAGGACAACAGGGTATTTAAATAAATATCAGACCAGTGTCACAGTTTGTAGAGAGAGGCTGAAGATAAGTAAATGTAGCCGGAGTCAGAGGGAGGTTTAATAGTAGAAAAAACTTTTCTTTTGTAAGAAAATCAAAGGACACATCCAGCATTTTTTTTTTTACAAAATCGATATACCTCCTTCAGATGCCATGAAACTGTTTCACAGTAGGACTAGACAAAATTCATATATTAGCTTTAGTCTTTTAAACCATGGAGAAACAGGACAGTGTGATATTCAGTCAGTCATTTTCTATACCTGCTTATTCCTCATTAGGGTCGCAGGGGTCTGCTGGAGCCAATCCCAGCGCGTTACGGCGAGAGGCAGGGATACACCCCAGATGGTCGCCAGCCAATCGTGGGGCACACACACCATTCACTCACACCTATAGGCAATTTAGAGTCGCCAATTAACCTAAGCATGTTTTTGGACTGTGGGAGGAAGCCGGAGTACCCAGTGAAAACCCACGCAGACACGGGGAGAACATGCAAACTCCACACAGAAAGGTCCCAGACCCCAGACCAAGGAGGTCTTGAACCTGCGACCTTCTTGCTGTGAGGCAACAGCGCTAACCCCTGCGCCACCGTGTCGCCCTAGTGTGATATTCACCCTTGTAAAAACTAAAAGAATCTAGTTTTCTCTAAATGATATTTTTAAAGCATTTCCTAATATTATATTTTAGTGTCTACTTTTCCTATTGCTAGCGTAACATGAGAGAACAACATTTTACCATCCTTGAAGGCACCACAGCTGACAACAGCTGTATTTTTGTCCTGAAGGGGCAGTTTTAGATATGCATCTGATAACTGCATCTGATAACTTTTATACACATAAGGAATATCTACGGATTTTCCCACTCACTCCACACTCTTCTTCTGCATCATCAACCTTTTTTCCACATTGATTAATGTGGGGCGGAGCGGGACTTACCCAGGGTCCAAAGTTGACACATGTAGGTAAATTTGGGGTTTTGCAGAGAAATGATTTTAGGTCACAAACCAAGTGACTGGATAATTTAGGTTTGCGTGGCTGTGTTTTGTGCATCGGCGTTCCCAGTGCAGCACCTGTAGCCCACATACTAATCATGACAAACTGCATGCACTCAGTCTGCCAGGAGCTAATGGGGAGAAAATGAGGTTTGCTTCCCTTTTGCTGGTCTTTTCTCTCTGTATGTGCCTGATTGACTGAGACTAGTGAGGTAGGGATAGGCCTACTTCAGCCTACACCCTTCGCTTCTTTCATGGTGCCCCGCCATGGACAGCATAGTCCAAGGCAGCTATTATAACTAGAGATTGTATTACGATTTTGATGTTAAGAAAACATTTTTTTTTTATTTTGACAATGAAAAACACCTCATGTCTTATAGGCATAGCGTATGTTAGGCATGCTCATATCGATCATGAAAATCTTTGCATAAAAAATGCAGAATCAAGTAACCAGCCTTCAAGGACTCTCTCATGGACATGCTTAACATTCCTAATGACACTTGCAACTGCTTCTTAATCTAGGAATTGTCTCCTGCTTGCCTGTTGTGACTGTTTAACAGTTTTTTTAATACTCGTGTTTTCCTTTATCCACTGAAATTGTTCTTATGAATGAAGTCATTCCTCAAATCAGAGGCCCTTGAAAATACAAATATTTGGAGGCTATTTGAGCAAGAGATCACTAACTTGTGAACGAAGGCTGGCCGTTCCTGGCTGTCATCACATATCCAAGCAGTAAATTACATAAAACGGAACATGAGGCCAAACCAAAATGGACCAAAATAGAAAAATAGGCGGGCTACCTGCACGACGGAGTGTGGCTGCAGCTGCTGTCCCTGTTACTGTCGGCCTACTGGCACAGATCTGAGAGGTGCGGGTGTCAGCTGTGGTTTCTGTCTCACTCAGGCAATTAGCTGATCATGATGGAGGCTTGAAAAGAGATTAAACATCCAGTTTTATGATGCTGCCATGAACCTCTAGCCCAACATGACCACACTCGCTCGCTAAGATCATGTTCGTATGTGACATTTTGCTGATTGGAGATATTTTCGTTTATTGATATCCTATGAATGCACATGGATAGACAAAGATGAGGTGGTTTAAGTAGGAGAAAGGCTTATTATTTCGGACATCACCAGTAGCTACTAGTCCAACACTACAGTCGTAGCTTCTACGTAGGGAGTTAGCCAGTAGAAGGCGCAATTCGGACATACTACAGCACCGCCATCTTGCCCGTCCTTTGAACCCAGATGTTGCAGTTAAAAGCATTACCAGGAAAACTTCTTCTTCTACACCTATTGATCTTCCAGTGACCTCTGGGATAGCGTACATTTGCAAAATTGTTGAAAACCCACTAAGGTATTCAGACGTTCTAAATAGCTGATTCCTCATTTTTTGTTGACTACAAGACAAACCTCACCACGGTGTGACATATTCTTTAAGTGGTATTATTTTAACAATCATTTTGTACAGTAGGCTAACTTCCAATGTCTCTGCCCACTCGCCGCTCATCCACAATATGTCAAGTGGAGTTTTTTTGTTCTGTTTCTGTTTGTTGTGTGACTTCCTGTTTTATTTTGGAAATTAACTCTCCTCTCGTTTCAGGTCGCTTGCCCTTTCCTCACTTGTCACCAGTCTGATTGTCTTCCCTGATTCCTGATTGTGTCCACCTGTTCCCCATTTCCCTCCATGTGTGTTTGCAGTCTGCGTCCCCCCTTTGTCCTGTGCCAAAGTGTCCGATCACCAGCCCTCTCGTCATAGTAGAGACCGAATTAATCTCGTATTCTAGTTTTTTTTGTTGTTTTCTTATAGTTCCTCGTAAAAGTGATTTTTTTTTTTGGCCATTACCTTTTCATAGTTGTAGTTTAGTTTGAGCCCAATTTAGATCTTCCCTCCTCATGAGTTGCCTTTTGTTCTTCCCTCTTTTTTTTGGAGGAGCTTTTATTCTTCCCTCTTTTCGGAGGTGCCTTTTGTTTCACTGGAGTTGCCCTTTGTTAAGAAAATAAAATCATCTGCCTCAATGTAATGATTGAAGCTAATAAAATATCTGCCCCCCCTCTCGGCTAGCAGCACCTGCAGCAGTGAGTCTGACCAGCAGCAGCGGAGGGAGGATGACGGATGAGAGGACACAGACTTTTTGACCACTTGGAAAGCCCTTTCTCTAGAGGGAAATGTTGAAAGTTTACATTTCTGAAAACCACAGATATGTTGAATGTCAACATACTAGAAGTGATAATGTAATTCATTCGGAAATCTTAAGTTTCACTTTTCTTATAAGGAAGATGAGGGGTGGGTGGATGGTTTAATACATTGGCTTTGTCACACGCTGCGGGTGAGAACGATTTTATTAAATAATATTTGTGATCCTGGAGACGGTGGGTGGAGGATGGCTGAGGGGAGGCTCCAGTGAAGGTGAGCTGCTGACGGACTTGATCGGTTGGCAGGCAGCGAGGCTGGAGCGGCACAAAGGAGCAGGAGGTGAAAATCCAAGGACAGACAAAACAAATAACTCAGAAAACTTCATCGCCAAAAGGCTAGCGTCTCAATAGAAAAAAAAAATGACTGAGAAATAATCCAGGAGAGAGTATAGATCGGGGCAGGGATGAAATACTGGCTGGTAACAAGCTGGAACAAACAGGTGCTTGATTGCTGAGGAGGATCAGGTGTGAGCGGATCAGGTGGAAGCAGGGAACATTCAGGAAAACACAGACCAGCAGCTGTCCTCCAGATGACCTGTGTCTTTAAAATCCAAGACACAGGTGTCCTCCGTGTGACAGGGTCGGAAAAGTCGCAGGAGACGTTCTGACACGTCGAGGCATTCATCTTCATGTCGGGAATTTCACTGTTGTTCAACTGGATGATTTAACGGCCATTTTTCCCGTCATGTCACACACCGATCATTGTAACCCAAACCTGGATGTTTCTCCAAACACTAGGTTTTTTGTGCTTAAACCTAACTACACCTTAACCTAAAATGTAGGATAAAATCATTCGTCTAGTTATAGAAACTTTAACTTGCTGTCAAATAAGAAGTGTTAAAGGTAAAACGATTTGTTTAACTATTTGAAAATGAGGCTTTGATTTGCTTTTTAAACTCATCAAGGTCAACGTAGCTATTTACCAGGAAGTTTTAGAGATTCATTCTTGCTGTTGTTGACCAACTTTATGAAGATGCGAATTTCATTTTTCGACAGGATTTGGCACCTGCACAGTGCCAAAGCTATTAGTACCTGATTTGAGGGCCATGGTATCCCTGTTCATAATTAAATCTATGGGTATTGTGAAGAGGAAGATGTGATACACCAGACCCAACAATGTCAGAAAGGTCCCAGACCCCAGACCAAGGAGGTCTTGAACCTGCGACCTTCTTGCTGTGAGGCAACAGCGCTAACCCCTGCGCCACCATGTCGCCCCCAACAATGTAGTATATATATATATATGTAGTATATATATATATATATATATATATGTAGTATATATATATATATATATATATATATGTAGTATATATATATATATATATATATATATATGTAGTATATATATATATATATATATATGTGAAACCTATACATTATATTCATTCGTATATATATATATATATATATATATATATATATATATATATATATATATATACGAATGAATATAATGTATAGGTTTCACTTTTTGAATGGAATTACTAAGATAAATAAACTTTTTCATGATATTCTAATAAAATGATTTGATGTGCTATTATAATATTATAATAATAATATGATTCTTGTGCTATTAAAGTTCGGGAACTAGGAGTTTTTCACCAAATTTTATGACTTTGATGATGTTATTTTTATTTGTGTTTTAAATATGATTTCTATACAATACTCAAATAATTTGACAAAAACTGTATGCATGTTGTTGTAGCAGGATTCGATGCACGCAGAAGGAGATTGTCGCGAAATTCAAAAGCACTGCAGTGCTGCTCTCAGTGCTGTGCAGCCTGGAAATGCACTCAAACACTGTAAAATGACATAAAGGGAGACAAATAAAAGTGCAACTGCAATCTAAGCAATCGATTTCACATTCTTATTCCCAATTTCTTCCCGTTCAGCCACAGTGGGGCCTGTGAAATTGGGCCTAGCTACCGTCGAATGAGAGAAAAAAGGCTTCCCGAGGTCGCTGTTATTTGATGATAGCTCTTGTTTCTGTTTACTCCTCCACAGATGTCCCTTTCTTAAACAATGAAACTGATATCTGCACTTTCTACTTTCGCCCCATCTCACACAGAATTTTCTGGTCACAGCACTGCGGACAAGAGATTTATTATGTGCGATCACAATATACTGTCTCCGTTTTGGAAAAAAAAATGGCAACAAGGGCTGCAGCCAATGGAATTAGAAGAGGTGTCTACAGAGAATTGGATATATGTGATCATCTTTTGCCGCTTATGCTCAGATTCATATGAATTCAGATTCATAACTGCTGTTCTGTGTTTGTCTCTAAGGAAAACCCTTTATCATTGGGTTCAAAGTGGAGTAAATGCATATTTTGTTTCACGTGTAATATATCTTCGCAATTAATTGTATTTGTGTGTGTTTGTGTTCCGTATGTGCACGCAGCGAAGGGCTTTACATTTTGTACTAAGTGTTTTCATCTTCTCCATGAGGCCCCTCTTCAGTTCTGAGCCCCGTCGTTTGCAATCTCTTGGGAAGACGAGAGGAAAGTCGGTGCGTGGGGGTTAAATAGTGGAGTCCCATGATGGCAACGATTGAATTGCAGAATAGGAGAAGAAGAGGAGACAAAATGGGATGCATGAGGAAGAGGAGGCAGGGGGTGTAATTGTAGTTTAAATGTGTGGTTTTGTCAGAGACGGAGGTAATGGCTTATTATATGTCTCCCGGGTCCTGTGGAAGAATGCCTGCAGATGTTGTAAAGAGCCCCATCCCGTCACTCAGGAGGAGACAAATAGGAGCTCTATGGGAGGCTGCTGTAAATACAGACCTGGAGGTCTTTCTCAATGTTTAAAAAGTCCCTTTCTCACTCTTGTCCTCTGACTTTCCTTCTCAGTCACCCCACATGAGGAGCTCCTGAGCAGATGGTCTGAGTCTCCCCACAAGCACCTTAATTTCCAGACAATCCCATCATAGCAGCTCCAAGTGCTGACAAAGCTGTTTGCTAATGGTTGTTGTTTAAGTGTAACACTCCAGGATTGGAAGTTTTTTATGGTTTTGTTGTGGCCTTTTAAAAACAAATTCTTTCTTTAGCAGAACTATTAGTTTAGAAAATACGCTCTCTAAGCCAGCTGCCAGTTAGCTTAGCTTAGCAAAAATGCCTTGCTCTGTACAGAAGTGACAGTTCCAGCACATGAGAAGTAGTAGTGAATTCCTGGAGTCGACGCTGGATGCCAGGCCAAGAATATGTCAAATGTCTTAAATCCCAATGTAGTTTTTACACTGAAGTTTTTGTACAGATTAAACCAGTTGTAACATGCTCACTGGAGGTTTAGAAGGCGTTTGTTGGTGGATTTTGTTACCTTGCACAGAACAAGACAAGCTCTTTTCCCATGTTACAGTCTTTGTGCTTAACTAAGCTCAGATATTGGGGGCCCTCAACAAGAAAAGCAGGGAACTAAAGCCTAGTTAATACTTCTTCTGCATACGTAGGTACCCCTACGCCATAGGTTGACATGCACCTCCAAAAAATACTAACTACGTGTCGTGGTGACGTAAACCACAAGGGCTGTGATTTGTGCTGCCAGGGTTAGAGCTAGGCCCTAATACTCCTTCAAAGTTGAGTACAACACAGTGGAACAGTGGTTAGCGCTGTTGCCTCACAGCAAGAAGGTCACAGGTTCAAGACCTCGGTCTGGTCTGTGACCTTTCTGTGTGGGGTTTGCATGTCCGGCTTCCTCCCACAGTTCAAAAACATGCTGAGGTTAAATGGAGAATCTAAATTGTCCATAGGTGTGAGTGTGCCCCACGATAGACTGGTGACCATCTGGGGTTTATCCTTGCCTCTCACCTGTGATGTGCTGGGATTGGCTCCAGCAGACCCCCACGACCCTAATGAGGAATAAGAAGGTATAGAAGATGAATTAATAATTTCCCAGACAGGGAATTTAATGATTTCGCTAATTGTCCCGTTTGATTCAAATTATGTTCTTTGAAAGGAGCTAAATGGTATGTGATGAAATTCGTGAAATGAAGTTCGTTAGTAACTTAGTTAATTTGAGGAAAGATCAGAGTGACTGTCTGTTGGAAACTGCCTGAATATTGTCCAGTTGCAATCATGGAGGGCGGTCCCCCATCCTGTGGCGATATTGACCATTCATGCAGCCATAGCAATGAGATAAAAACCCCTGGTTTAGCAGAGATGAGCCCAAAAAGGAAATGTCCTCCTTTCTTGTGTTGAAACTGAGCCGATAACACTGGATCAAAGCTTGTATGTTTTTGATCTGTCTGCCAAAGACCACGGTGACTAGCAGGAAGCCAAGGTTCACATTGGCTGCAACTTTCGGGACAATTTCAGTAGGCTGCCGGGTGACCGTGCATCGTCTGCCCTTCAATGTTGTAAAAGCAAACAAATAAGGCTGCGGCGCCTCCCACTGTGAGGTCGACTCATTTGTTCCACTTGTCCGGCTGATGGATTTGGTTTTATAAAATTTGGCTTTTTTTAGCCTCCCGCTAATTAGTTAAGGGAGAGGAAAAAAAAAAAACATGCACTCCACACATTTTGTCCAATTTGACTAGCCTCTTTTTTTTCCCCCTCCTTGTAAATCGTCCTACTGGGGTCTTCTTCACAGACCTGTGCGTCCGCAGCATGGTTGAGCTCTCTCCATGTCAGGGCGAGCTGGAGTGGCCGGGAGGCTCAAGACACCACAGCAGGGAGGTCTGCAACTCTAATAGCAGAATCGGATTATAGGGCTCCCCTGGTGTGCGCTGCCATGCACCCGTGTGTGAATGCTCTGCCTGTCATCAATATGGAGGCGGTGGCGCGGGGAGATCTATCAGCAAATCCGATTGCACACAGAGAATTCTGAGGTCCCAGCAGAAAAGGCTGGGATGGGCTCCCCCCCACTACCCACCCACCCACCCCTCTCTCTCTCCCACTTTCCTTTTACATTATTTCAGGCCCCAGGAGAGTATTCTCCATCATGTCAATGTAATGTAGCACACAGAGGCAATCATGCAGCCTCTCTGGCCTCAGGGCTGCCTGCTCGGAGGAGAAAATGCAAGTTTAGCACTTAATCATCTCACCCAAAGCTGCCTCGCCAGTCTATGAGAAGGTTTGCCACACAATATGAAACCGTATCCCTCATGGTGGGCATGCTGTTGTGTATCCCCCCTAGGTCAGGGGCTTTCGCTCCTCCATTTCCTCGCTTCCCTTTCAAAGACGCCGGCGAAGAGCTGCCTCAGCTTATGTATCAATTCAGCCCGTGTGGAAAAAGAGCTCAGTTGGACGCGATGTTACCTGCCGACACCTGCTGAAACATTTGGATTCATGAAGCCCGTCTCCTCGCTGAAGATGTGCACAGCAATCAGAGTCGTTCAAGTGTGATTAACGTTGCACCGCTGAGGAAGACCATGCATGCCAAAGAGGAGTAATGTGGAGCTTTAATGATATTGGCTTACCTGCATACCGCACATTAATGTTTCATGTTTTGAAGCTGCAAACTTCATGTGTTTGTCCAAGTAAAATGTGCACGAAGAAAGGAAGAGACAGGAGTTAAAAAGCAATATACTGTATGTGTGCGTGTGTGTGTCTGCGCATGCATAGAAATAAGAGGGAGGTGTGTGTATTATCGGGTGATTGATTGGCTGCACGCATGGCTCCAAGGGAAGACATAGGGAGAGGTCAAACAAGACTGTTCCAAATAGACCTGTCGGAATCAGCCTCGGGGAGGCCTAACTGGTTAGACAAGGGCGATACTTTTTTACTACAAGTGCCCTTGCTTTACTGTGCTTGGACCGGACAAGCCCATGTATTATTCACTGGTCTCACTGGGTGATAAATGATAGACCTCCATTCCAGAAGCAGTAGAATATTCACCAGTGCTTATCTCTTTTAATCCCATGACCACAGGCCAAGTCACTGAATTAGTGGGCAAGGCATAACGGTGCTGCTTAAACTGCAGGGGCAAGGTTGTTTAAGCAGGAGATTTATCCAAAAGCCATTTGTTTGATAAATAAGTGTGTGTATGTTAGCCGGCAGTGTCTTTAGGACATATTTAAAAGGAATGCTTAGGATTTAATGCCAACGATGCGTTGTAGTTAGGACTGCACATTGTGTATTTTCTGAGGGTTTTTTTGGGTTTTTTTTAAGAACCCGTGCCTTTATTTTATTCTCCCTCCCGGCTGCATTTGATGTACAATACAGCTATTGTGCAGTTGTATTTTTAAACTGCGCCATCACAACAAATGTCATGGCAACATGTTAATGAATAAATCATGCATAAGTCAGAGTTCTCTCAGTGATTTGTTTTTGAAAGAGATTTCTTTTATTTATAAAGCTAAACTCGTCCATATGGGCTCATGCATATGTCTGCAAACATACATCTGTCATTTATACAATAAACATTGCCTCATTTTTATACAGTTTTGTATGGTTCTTTATTGTGTTGTTGCTTGTTTTCCCTCTCTACTCACTTTATTTTTGTGGTTGTCTTTATGCTTTAAGAGGCACTTATAAATTTGACTCTAAGAATAAGGCTGACAGTATTATATGTCAACAAATTCCATGAAAGCACCACAACCAACAATGCATTAACCTGTCTCTCTCAATCCTCCCTGACTTCTTTATTCTCCCTGTAGCTGTCAGCCTTATGTTCATAACAGCTCAATTTTCAGTTCTAAAAGTGTTAACTCATTTCCTGAAACAGCTGGGCACTGTAGTTTTTAGCAAGCATCTCTTAAGCAGGAGTAAAGAGTGTGGTTTTTTAGGAGCAAATGGCAGCCATGGATTTGAATGCAGCATGTAGCAGGACAGTATGTGTGGGAATAACTTAAAGAAAAACTGCATTGCATGTATGTTGCAATGTTTTTTATAATGAAAAAAAAGAAATGTCACCCAGTGCAACAGTGTGACTAATGGATGTCATTTAAAATAATATAATGATAATAAAACAGTACACAATAAGTTCTGTCATGCTTTGCCTACAAGTGAGTGGTTCAAGTCACTTTTGGTCTGTTCATGAGATATATTCACAATAAGGAAAAAAAAACATCTTCAGACTTATCCTTTAAGTCAAGGATCCCAAACTTTTTCAGCCCGAGACCCAAAAGAGGAGTTTGATGTTTCCTCAGGACCCAGACTTTTAAAATACAACATAAAATACCATAGCATCTATGACATCTATGAGCTCCTTTTTGGGATTTTAATCTAATTTTAAATTTAAAATGTGTATGAAATTGATAGGCCTGTTTATTATTATTATAAAAGTCCATGGCAGCAATAAACAAATTTGCTGAGTGCAATTTTACGATTGTCACCACCTCATGAAATACGTACATTAAATTTTGTCACACCTTTAAATAAATGAGCATGTTTTTACTCTCCTTTTTATTTTCCACTACTTTATCAACCCTCAGGGCTGTACCTATATCAGTATTTTGAATATGCGTGAAACCTAATCTTGAATTTGAGTGATATATTATCATATACTTGATTATTATTGGATTATTTAATCACAATTACCGATGCAGCAATGTGTAAGTGGTATTTAAATGTTGTGTCTAGTCATGGTGGAGATTTACTGGTGAAATCTTAATTACGTTGTATATAGTTGGGTAGTTTTATAAAGTATTTTATGAGATAATCAACATGTGTGGTATATAAAATCTGAATCTTTAAACCATCTAGCAACTCAAACTCCTAAATAAATGTAATGGAGTGGCCTGTGAACTGTAGTGAAAAGTGTGATGTAACATGAAATAAATTGTCTTAAAGTGCAGTATACAGTCTCTCCGTCCTCGGCTTCGCTCACAGTCATATCGCAGCGATTCGGAAAAAGCTGAATCCTACAGAACGAGTACACCAACAGCCTCCGCTGTCCCACACAGAAACTGGATGTCTGCCACGGAGCTTTCTAGAATACTAATGAGGGTGGTTAGCGAGTCAAAGTTACTGACCTGAGGTGTCCAGACAGAGCACTAAACCAAGGAGTGGTGGGGTTGAGTGCAGTCAGACACCCTTTGCCACAATAAGACTGGAAATGTCAGAGTTTATTACCTCTGGCCGGGCTGATAGTAAATTACACTCATGCTTCAATTGTCCTATTATGGGGATTTTTTGGGAATGGTGGAGGGAAGCGATTTCGTTGCACTCCAGTCTGTAACACAATATATAAAAGCTATTTTACGTTATATCTAAGCTACTGCGGGTAGATTTTTCACTTCCTTGAAAGGCATGCTACAGACAGGAGTGTGTATTTGTGAGTGTTTGAGTGCTATATAATTATGAGTTGAACCCTGTGAGAAGCGTCAGGGATGAGCACTCTCGCAACTTTTCCACTTTTCCAACTTAATTTTAAATCTCCCCCCCCACCCCTTTCTTCTCTCCACAGGTGGTGAGACCAGGAAAAAAAAAACACTAAATTAAAAAAAAAGGGAAAGGGGAATGATGCGGTAAGGGTTAGGTTGGTCAGGCACTTCGCATACCAGACAACATCCTTGTGGCTATGAGGAGCCACTCCATTATAAAGCCTATTCATGAGCTGGGAGCCTTCATTTGTATGAAGAAGAATAATTACCCCCCCCCCCCCCCCCCCCCCTCCATGCAACTTATCTATTTCCGCAGTCTCACTGATTTGTTTTCTATGTGGCGATCTGTTTCAAGGAGGCACCCTCCTATTTTTACCATTCTTAAATTCACATTTCAGCAGAACATCATAGATTACACTGATGAGAAGATATCACGAGTAGATTTGCATTGCTCTAACTGAGGCCTACTTATGTAGGAGTTTCCCACACAGATGGAAATTCATCAAAACACAATTTATTAGGGCATATTGCAGAGGAGATTGCAGAAGTGGTTGACATGTTGTCCCAAACAGATCAGATAGCAAATGAATATTTTTTTTTTTTAATTTCCCTTTTGTTGTTTTCGAATGTGACACTAATTATATTATATTATATATATATATATATATATATATATATATATATATATATATATATATATATATATATATATATATATATATATATATATATATATATATATATATATACAACAAAAAAGGAAAATGAAAAAAATAACCTATTCATTCATCTTAATTGTAGTTTTATCTGAGATTTATTAGATAGTATACATATATATAACTCCATAAAACTTAATTCTTACCTTCATAACTTCAAGTGGTTCCTTCATTTGTGTTTCTATAGAACAGAATGTTTGCCAAAAGTGAATTCTGATGGATTTAAATTGAACAATTATTCTGTAAAAAATCTTTGCGAGAACCAGCATTTCTGAAAATACCTCCAAAAAAAGCATCAAGTATAGCTGAGTGTTTTATTCTATGGAAGAGCAACATTGCCATCTATCATCTAGAAGCAGAAATGCAGATACACCAAAGACTCTGAGATTAAAGCTGCTGGAAGCAGATGTTTTACATGTCTATAGATGAAGTACAAACCGGAATCATAATTTAAAGATCACATGGGGGGTTTTTATGACCCAATGCAGAAAGCATCCTCATTTGTCCAATTTCACTCGAGCTGCACATGCTGTAACAGCAAATACGACCTGTCATTTTTTTCTATTCAGACAATTTGAGTCGACTCACAGTGAAGATCCTTTGGATGGCATTACTCCACTGTCAGCCTGAGATTTATTCCTCGGCCCTGCGCTCAGGTAGCGTATTTGCATGGGATGCAGCGATGCCGCCGCCACATTGTCGAATGATAAAAGTGCCATCGGTGCCTTGTGTGAACGCGATTTAATTTCTCCTGCCTAATTTAGTGAGGAGTGTAGTTTATCGAGTGGCCCGCCTGTCTGTGTGAGAGATTACAAGTGAAGGCGGCGCGAGGTGATTAAACGCGCGGCTGACACCGCGGTGTGTTTGCTCTGTTACCGGGATGGCGGCGGGGACAGCGAGCGTGATGCATGACTTTTTCTTTTTATTAGAACACGTGCAAACATATAGCATGCATCCGGGAGGGGGGGGGGGGGTTCAAAGCCGCCACAGGCCTGATTGAGAAAGATGGCTCCTTTCTTAACCATAATTCCAGGCATAATGTCACCGATCTGGAGATCCGCAGATCCAACTGTTCTCCCCCCACTGAATCCTCATTCCACATTCAGATTGGTTTATTTATGAGACGCCTTGGCAAATCATGCCCCTAATTAATCGGAATGATGCATTGATTCCAACTTCCTTCTTTTCTTTCCTCTGCGATTTTCAAGGGCTTGTGAGGAAATCATGAGGAAATAGAAACACAATCAAAGCGATGGAGACACTCCCCGAGAAGGAGAGCGTTTGAGAGGGAGCGTTTGATTTACCCAGCTCGCAGCCTGTAGAGATGTTTTAATCCCCCAAAAATATTCAAGAGGAATCCAAACAGGTGTATGTAAATGTATGCCGCATCTCGAACATGAAACTACCAGTAAGTCTTATCACCTTGTTTTCCCCAAGCTTAGTCTAAAACAACTAAACAGCTCCTCTGCTTCTCCTTTTTTTATATTTTTGTATCAGCTCCATGTATCTCTCCTGCTCTCCGTTCCCCCGCCCTCCGTCCTTTGCTCTTCAGCTCTAACAGCCCTTGACAGCTGGAGATGAAATAGAAATTTTGATATCAAACACCTACACAAAGGAGGGCTGACCTTTGATCAACGTGCCGTTTGATGTTGTGACATGAAATTTGCATCATGGGAGCCCGGGCAAGCGGACGCCGGCGCAAAGGGCTAATGCCGGAACCCTGTCAGGGAGCCGCGAAGGTCAAGGATCTATTAGGAAGGAACAAGCCCTCTAATCCCACACAAGGGCCCCCGCACATCATTTGATGTTCAATATACAGAAATGGAATAGAAAATTGAGCCAGAGAACAGAGCGACGACAGTAAGAGTATTCATTAGGTATTAGCCCATGAGTGAACAGGGGAGGAAAGGGCATTATGGAACCATTAGATATGATACCATGTTAGACCACGATCCACAGTCCCGGCTGGTCGAACAAGATGAGTCAGAAATAACAGGACTTCAGACAAAAGAAAGCTGCCCGTAGACTATTCATAAAGCATTTTCTTTCCCCTTCTTTTCCTCGTCTTTTGCCAGAAACAACATAGACGTCTACTTTGGTGGTTTGTGGGCCGCTTTGGAACATATGGTACGCTCCATGCTGAATGTTGTCTATTGATCTGTGGACAGGTGGATCGGGGGGAGCTCCGAAGCTCTTTAATTATTCAATCTGGTACGTCATTTTTTTCCTGTTTTAGAAAAGCGAAATAAACCCGTCACTGTCCATCGTTCATCTGGCCGTCAGCCCGCAGTCTCATTAGCTGCACGGCACATGTGAGGGAGGGGGAGGAAAGGAGGTGCACACTCATACATGGCTGTTATACACACACGCACACACACACACACACACACTCTAAGTAAAAGATCTGGAGCACTATGTCAGACAATCATTTGATCTCATTTCAGGCTATATCATCATCTTCTCTCTGTCTTGTAATCAATATTTCAGTTTCATTTTTGGTCCCAGTTTCAAAGAGAAGTCATAAAACATTGCAAAGAGTTTAGTTATACAGAAAAGTGTTTTTTCTTTCTTTTTTATTGGTTAATTTATGACAGTTAACTGGTATCTTCTCATATCTTTCCTGCGTCACAGGTTCTCCAAGTCATTCCCGTAAAATGCCGTTATGCATGTTTGTGACCTCACAAACCGCTGAGATACCCTCAAAGGAAATCTTAAGCAGGTACGTGAACATGCCCTGACTGAGAGAGCCAAACCAACATATTTTTACCGCTAAATACAGTGTGCAGTATATCAGTATTCATAACTGGAGAAAAATACAGGCCAACTTAAAATGAAATAAGGAAAGGGTGAATGTTGGCCTCTGATCGTATTGATTGCTAAATCAAGAGATACATCAAGTGAATTAAAATCAATGAGAAGATGTGCAAACACATCTACTGAAGGATTTTATTCTATACTTAAGCAATATACCATAAACGATCACTCTTATTATGAATTATAACCACACCACAAATCATAACCTTTGGCATCTTCTTGTAGCAAAAATGACAGCTATTCCTTCGCTGAAAACAGCAATGATTTCACCTGGGACAGGTAACAGTTTCCTGATGAAACAAATGAAGTCAGAGTTCAACAACCTTGCGCACATCTAGACACTTATGCATATCAATAATCTCCCATCCTGATGGAATAAAAGGCGAGATATCATCGGCAAGTATTGCATTACCTCACCCGCCATATTTCCTGACACCAGTATGAGGTAAGACTTTTCAGGTCAGACATTTTTAAGACTCAGGAGTTTGCCGGCCTGATCAATAATTTTGTTCTCTGTAATTATCTCACCATTGCACTCATTAATTACACTTCCAAGGCTCATTTCCAGTGTTGGCCGCAGATGCCCGTTCTGCAGGAGCGTCCGGCGAGGGTGAGAGGCGAGCGCGGAGGGGCGGTGGAGGAGGAGGAGGAGGAGGAGAGGCCTGATTAATCCTCTGTCTCTCTGTCTTAGGTTGGCTGCCACTCGCAGGGGGGTGGGGGGGTAAAATGCGAGCGCTCTGTCATCTGAGACTTCACCAAGTGGGAGACAAACGAGGCCTTTGGCGGACGAATCGATAAGTTCCTCTGATGAGCCAAATTTAGAGAGTGCTGCACCGCTTTTGAAGTAATCCTCCAACACCCCGGTGGAAGACTTTTCCAGAGAACATCCTGTGTACCCGTTTCTGACCGTAGGATACGTCGCATATGGACTGAGAAACAGCTCACCCTGCTCAGCACCTACTGCACTGATGCACCCGAGTTATTTAGTGTAACATGATGACGCCACACAGATTAGTAAACTAGTAACCAACACGATGCAGATGCATCAACGCATCAGCTGTCGTTGACTTTTGTGATGAACAAATTGCAGCGCTGGATTCTGAAATCAAAGCTAAACTATGCACTGATAGATGGAGCGTTCAGATACTTTAGTAAAAGTACTAATACCACAAAGTGAAAATACAAGTAAAAAGTCTGCATTCAAAACTGCTTTATAATTATGTAAGGATTATCAGCAGAATCCATTTGGACTATCAAAAGTAAAAGTGGTCATTGTGCAGGAAAACGGTCCCTCTGACTGTTTTTTTTTCCTTTTCTCATATAGGATGTGTTTATTGCTGCTGCATTAATGTGCAGGCCTATATCGCATTAAATCTGTAAGTAGTTCATTAAGCTTAAGGAGTAGGAGACATTTCTCAACCCATAAAGAAACACTTATTCCTTCAGTTTATCACAAAAACCTTCCTGGCACTTGATTGGCTCCCATCCCCTGTGTGCTCATTTTTTTGTTCTTCTTTTCCATTCTTTAAATAAATATATAAAACACTGCCAAATCCTCCGTTTTTGTAGATTAAAAACAAAAAAAAAGAGAAAAGAAACCCAAACAAACGTGAAATGCGTTTGGCTGGTAGCAAATCCGGAGTGATGTGTGACGTTGCTAAATGTGCTCGCTACCTTGCCAACCTCTCCATCTGTCCTGGAGGAGGAGTTGCCAGATTGGCTGAATAATTTTTTCACGAGACCCAAACAGCTGTCAGCTCCAATCAACGGCGCGTTCCCATGACAACACCTGGATACAGTGGGCGGAGGAGGAGTGGCGGAAGTCGGCTTTATCGCCTCAGGATTACGCGATCAGATTACAGTGCTTGTGCAGTGATCTTTTTGTGTCTGTGAATTATAATATTAACAGTGGTCGACTCACGTCCCTTGATGTCTACCTATGTTGGGTTCATTCCGTGGGACCCATGTTGCTCATTTAACATTTGAGAGTGCACTATCAGCCCCAAAATACTGTTTCTTTTGCTGACACTGCTCCGAATCTCTCATTGAATGCTAATTATCATATTATGATGATTAGTGTTTAGGTTAGAATCCAGCAGAGGGCAGACAGAGGTCACTATTAGTTATGCACTCAGCATCTCAACAACCTGAGCAAAGTGTTCAGCTAGTGAACAACACATGGACGGAGAGTCTGACGCACTGACGCCATCTGCTGTCTGTTGCCTTAAAACTAGATTTTATGATTAATTAAATGTTACCAGTAATATTAATTTACTCAGTCAATGCACCGTTTGGGATTCTTACATTTTCAAACAACAAATTCTGATATAAAAAAAAGGAGGGGTTGCATTGGTATGCGGATATTGTCTGTTCACACACTGCGTAGGCAAACTTTATCTAACTCATTAAGTGTTTGTAAGTCCTTGGAAGTGGAAGTTCCCTAAGCAAGGCATGGCATACATATGGCTGCGATCGGAACGCCACATAATCGTTTCCCAGCGGGGGGGGGGGAGAGGGCGAGCGCAGGAGAGGCTATTAAACTGCCGAGATGTAAGTGGTTTGACGTGCGGATGGAGGGATGGAGCGGCGGTGTGGAGAGAAACGGAGGAGTAGAGGAAGAAGGAGGAAGAAAGAGGGGAGGGTTAGGAGAGGAGAGCCAGCTGGGACTGTTACCTCCAGTCAGGATACAGCTGCGAGCACAGTGGCGTGTATGGAGGCTTAGGGCAGGCCGGGCCTAAACATGGAGCAGTTTCACGCCTCAGCTGCAGAGAAGTCAACTGGGAAACAAGGAGCTAATAAAGAGAAAGCAGAATAAATTTTTTTCGCCGTTTTTTTTCACAGGGCTTGTTCCCAACACAAGCCCGATTTAACTGGTGTCTCTATGTATTGTATGAATCTGTGCATTCTTAATGTGTGTGTGTGTTTCAACAGCAACACATTATACAAGACCATATGGCAAAGGACAAGGGCCTGATCCTGACCATGGCAACAGAAAACAGATGTCTCTACGTCAGCCACCGGCAAAAGCACGAACAGGTACAACTCTTCCAACCCAAGAGGTCCAATGGAAGCAGACAGCCGTTGGCAAACATTACTTGTTGAGATTACCTAAGGAAATTGGTGTCATATTAAATAGATTTTGCATTACACCAGTGATTATTATTCTGTCTGATTTTGCAGACATTCTGGCGTGGTTCTCACATGAGGAGTGTGAAGTTCCGTTATCCTCCACAAGGGGGCAAAGTCTCTCCAATATTTGCTTGTGTGCCATTAAGGCAGTACTCTGTATCTCAAACAAGCATGCTTGTCTTTTAAGTATGACAAAAGCAGCATAATTGTCTGACTCATGTATGCAATGATCCCCTGGAGACATGTTTTAGTGACGTATATAAAAGATGTTACAGCTGGGTACAAGATGTCTCCTACTTTATCGTCTTTTCTCAGCATACATAAGGTTTCCAAGTTTCCCCGTCGGACTTGTTTAATTGAATGTCGGATCAGGATTGACTTTCAAAACCGTTTGTGATGTCACAAATCTTGTTCGCACGCCCCTTAAAATTGTATTTTCAACACGTAAAGATAAACTTCCCACTTTCAGCAGATGGATGCGAAAACAGCCTTCTAGTGTCAAACCATGCACATACATCATTCTGTCCAGCGAAGCTTAAACATTCAAATTGTCAGGACAAGAAGAAAAACGTCTATTTGAGCGGAGGGGGAATTTTAAGTCTGGGCCCAGCCAGCAGTTTGACGCTCTTATTCAAACGAGACTTTAAAGCGGAGCAACACCTTTTTTTTTTTTTTCTTTAAAGGCGTGCTCCTTTCTCCTCAGAAATTAATTTCCCACCCCGATATACAAACTTGGCCGTTTCATCCCCTTTCCAGTGTTTTTTTTTTGTTTTTTTTTCCCCTCCTTGCTCGAGGCAGGAAACGAACACAGGAGGTTTTGTCCTCCGCCGTTGTGGGGCTTGAGACCCCCCCTGCCCCTCCCGGCGAGTCAACTTGATGTTGGGAGATGAGACGGGAAACAGGTGTCACCCATGACCTTCAGTGTTCAAACACTACAGGCCTCACAATCGGGGCCGCCATGAGGGGTGGGGGGGGGGGAATACTTTACCATTTCTCCCCACATCATCATCTCTCTCTCTCTCGCTTTGCACCAGCCTTGTTTGTTGTTGAGGATTATGTCAGACCTGATGAGGTTTAGGATTGTGTGTTTAGTTCAGCATCAATGCCGCATTACCCAGTTACACTGTTTCTCTCAAGCTCAACCTGGTCTCACCTCAACTCCGAAAGATGACCCCCACCCCCCCACCCCCTTAGACAAGGAAGGGGACACAAAGTAATAACCTCTAAATCCAAACCGCTGGCTTATGTGAAGCCGGAGACGATTGGGAAGTGTGCCGTTGGGAAGGATAGATGTGGGAGCCGGCGGTGTCTGTGTCCTCAGCATGTCTGTCAGCGCCGTTCCTATCGCCCACTCTGTTTCCCTCATAAGAAAAAGATTAATTTTGCAGATTATCAAGCTCCAATAAAGTACTTACTGTTAACCAGTAATTGGGAGATAGTTGATGCCTTGTCCAGACGTGCACGATGGGCGGTCAAACAGAGTTAAAGGACACCAATACGCCTTTGATAAATCTGCAAAGCATACCGTATTACACCAGCAAACACAACAGAAACACGGCGTCTGTTAAATCAGAGGGAAGACGTGATGCGTAGGGCCATAAAACAAATGTAGTGACCTTAAGGGAGGAATGTGTCCAAATGTCAAGTTTAACATTTAGCTGAAATAGCTGCAAGTAGCAACATGTGGGGTCCAAGCACCGTGACACCTATGGGTTTGTTTTTAGAACTTTCATCCAATGTATGATTATATTTTACAATTTATGTGAACTAGCACTATATCTATATGATAAGAAAACAAGAATGTACCAAAAAAAAGTGTGCATCACTTTTTGTCCGTGGGGCGACACGGTGGAGCGCTGTTGCCTAACAGTAAGAAGGTTGCAGGTTTAAGACCTCCTTGGGTCCTGGGTCTGGGACCTTTCTGTGTGGAGTTTGCATGTTCTCCCTGTGTCTGTGTGGGTTTTCACCAGGTACTCCAGCTTCCTCCCACAGTCCAAAAACATGCTGAGGTTAATTGGAGACTCTAAATTGCCCGTAGGTGTGAGTGTGTGAGTGAATGGTGTGTGTGCCCCACGATTGGCTGGCGACCATCTGGGGTGTGTCCCTGCCTCTCGTTGTAATGCGCTGGGATAGGCTCCAGCAGACCCCTGCGACCCTAATGAGGAATAAGCAGGTATAGAAAATGACTGACTGACTTTTTGTCCGTTTCATTTATTTGAATTCCAACACCGGTCGTGCGGTTCTTCCAGATAGAGGAACAATATT
Organism: Lepturacanthus savala; assembly: GCA_030544235.1. Lineage (NCBI taxonomy): Eukaryota > Metazoa > Chordata > Actinopteri > Scombriformes > Trichiuridae > Lepturacanthus > Lepturacanthus savala. The sequence continues at coordinate 11,022,051 of CM060463.1, forward strand.
CTAGTACTTGCTCTGATTCCTCAATGTTTCTGTGAAATTAAATCAAATCCTAATCCCACAGACATCCCTATATTCCAGGGATTTCTGGCCAGTGAAAATCACCACAAAAGCCCTCGTGCTGTTGGCAGATAGAGGAAGCCACACCATCTTATCCCCTATGATCCCTAATAAGTCACCCGGTTATTCTTTACACAAAACCCCTGTCTTTAAAGGCCGTTTTTTTCTCGATTCTAGTTCCATTTAGCTTGTATTTCACGTGAACAGCTGTATGTCATAGCTTTATGGCCATTATCTCACCACAGACATGACCATAGAAATCCCTAACCATTTGTCTATAGAAGGGCGCCTGTTTATGGTCTAATGGTTATCCTGGTTGTGTGTCTATGGCATGAGCCTGACAGCCAACTGTTTGACACTGAGGCCACAGAGACAGATGGCAACCAAATGCCTTTTATTGCCTGCCTTTGCCACTTGTGTGTCCCGATCACATCAGTCATGAACACTGCAGGGACGACATGACATGAGTCTCTCTCTCTCTATCTCGAGCTCCTCAGGCCCTCAAGATGAATGCTGTGATACTATGATTTATGATTTCAAATTTAAACATATAGTCTGTATAGATATCTGTATAAGTCATCTCTACTGTATGCCTGTGTATGTATTTCTGTGCACATAGCGTATGTGTATGTGCGCGCGCTTCAGAGTGTCATATTGCCACGCTATGTGCTGACACAGCGCCTCGAGCTACAGGTCACACCTGGTGTGTGAGAGCAGTTCACCAGCTGCTGATGCTTGAGTGTCAGATGCAGACGCGCACACATGCATACTGTATGTATGCACGCAACTGTATATTTGTTCATTCCATTCCTTACACATGTGTGCGTGTATACAAACGGCCTTGCATTGACATATGCTCCTTCGTGTCATGCTCGGCACATAATGCATGAATGCATGTTTCTATATTCACAAGTGCCACAGGCATTGCATTGAGATCCTCCTGGGGCATCATAAACCAGAAAATGCAGCTGAATTCTGTAAAAGAGATGCTTTTAGTGTATTTTAAAAAATAATAACGTATTTAATTTAATATTTTAAATACTTCAATTGATATTAAATATGAAGAAATTTGCAAGTTGGAAAATAAGTGAAGGATAGGTTAAAGTCTCTACAACTATGCAATTGCATTTTTTCACAGACATTAATGGATATGAGACATATAATTTAAGGAGTAACCAAACCCCCCAGTATTTTTCAAAATATGTATAGATACTGCCCTCTACAGGTTAAATGTTTGCTGTTGACTATGGGTGATATTGCTGACATATAACCTAACCATCCATCCCGCCCCACCACTATAAAACCTCCTAACCAGTTAACTGCTAACCAATGAGGCAGAAATACCTAAAGAGTTGCTGTTGGTGATGTGGGGGTGAGGAAGAGTAAACAAAGCACACTGTCTTCCATTTATCCACCTCATCCTGGAAGGTAAAATCCCAGTGTGCATGTGTGTGTGTGTGTGTGTGTGTGTGTGTGTGCACCATATGTGTGAGAGTGCGGGCTGCAGTGGAGTGACATAGGCTTAGCCCCTCCTCCCAGCACTGTGCAAGCTGATACTTTTTTTTCAGGTTCTGGATGCATTTTTTGAATGTGAGAGAAGAGGCAATTCAGCCAAAACTCTGGGGGTTAAGTTACACTTTAATGGCTTAAATGATCCCCTGAATTTTTCTGTAGTGCCACCAGGTTCACATGGGAGGTGGGTGGATTTCAGGGAAATGTCCTGACAACTATTGGATGCATTGTTTTTAAGTTCAGAAAAGCTTAAGTAATTCCTTAAGTGGGGGAACACTTTTCATCCAGCATTACCATCAGGTCAAAATGTAATCTTGTCCACTACTTCTACAATGCCTATAGCCCCACAGAGCTGCCAGCATAAGCTGTACAATCTTAGTTTTAATGTATTTTATGAAGTGATTTGTACAGTATATACACACCTTCTCATTCAATGTGTTTTCTTTATTTTCATGACTATTTACATTGTAGATTCTCACTGAAGGCATCAAAACTATGAATGAACACATGTTTATAGTGCTATGTACTACAACAAAACAATTAAATGTGAAATAATTGAACACATCCTTTGCACCCTTTGATCTGATTACTGCTTTGCACACTCTTGGCATTCTCTTGATGAACTACCATTTCAGGTAGTCACCTGAAATGGTTTTCACTTCATAGGTGTCCCTTATCAGGGTTAATTAGTGGAATTGCTTTATTAATCAGATCAAAGGGTGGCTACTTTGAAGACACTAGAATATAAAATATGTTTTCAGTTATTTCACCTTTTTTTTGTTACGTACATGACTCCACATGTGCTCATTCATAGTTTTGATTCATTCAGTGAGAATCTAAATGTAAATAGTCATGAAAATAAAGAAAACACATTGATGCGAAGGTGTCCAAACTTTTGGCCTGTACTGTATATTGAATTACTTGACTTATACACTTTGCCTTAGGACTTTATATCCATACAATTATGAAATACTGAGATCTTGTTTATCATATTAAACATAACACACACAATATATTCAAAGACTTCAATTATCCACAGCCGAGCCTTTGTAATTCTTAACTTGATCATGTTCCTCTGGCTGTTGACTTTGTCCCAGCCAAGCATCAGCATTGAGGTTTGTTCCCGTGCACACAGCTTTCCACTGATAGCGCATTAAGGGAATTCACACATTGTCCTGACCGTTCAAACAAGACATGTAAGATCAAAGACTGTCTAGACTCATAACCACTGTGCTGTCAGAGTAAAGCGTGGCGTCGCCTTACATTTTGTCAAGATAAAACAGGCACGCCGTGATCCATAATCAAACAGCAATTTCCCAAAAGTGTGCGGCTGAAGTTGGAGATAAGGACTCAAAGTTGAGCTGGCACCCGTCGAGCCACCGGTGGGGCTGGAAAGGTGACGCGAGCAGAGCTACTATCACTTTCTCCTAGTGTAGGCTAATCTAATCAGTTGTATTACAGTAAAGACAGACTGGAGGTGAAGCTGTACAGACGCCAGAAGCCCAACACTCCAGAGATTAAACTCACTTCAGACGAGACTGGAGACAGTAGATTGGAATATTAAAGCCGGACAAAAATCAGAGATTAAAACTATTTGTAGAAGATATATATTAGGATTTTATTTATTCTGCGGTTTGACATCTCTGCCCTGGTATCAGCTTCGGGTTATTACTTATATAATCTATTTTACCTTTTTTTTCCCCCTAACAGCTGTTGATTCACAGTTTAAAATGCTTAAACAACAGGCGTGTTTTTTTTCTCCATAGGAATTTCCTCCATGCTCTGTTCTGGTTGACACACATTTGTTTGTGGTGGGACATGGAGGAGAGAGGAGGGCGAGGTGAGAGGCAAGGAAACCATCATACCCCCTTCCGAGATGGACAAGCCCCTATTATCCCCTCGTCCACCTCCCTCCTCCTTCTCGGAGTGGGGGCTCATAATTGGACCTTTGTGCTGTGTGTGAATACTTCGCCTGCACACACTTTCCCAGACTGTGTCCGGCCACCAAACAGATGGGGTCTGTATGTAGAGGACACACACACACATCCACACAGCGCGTCCACGGGACATGTCACACACCCATGCCAGACCCTTCTCATGCCCCATTAATAAAAAAAATCACAGCACAATAACAAGAGATGGAGTCTGAGGAGCCCTCGGCCCCTGCAAGGAGGCCCTGCACTCGTGAATCCATGAGTCTCAAATGCACAGGACATTCAATAATGTTTTTGTAACTGGGACGTTTGAAGTCATTGAGGGAGAATGCATCATTTTTGGGAAAAGGGGGCAAGTGAAAGGCATTGGCCAAAGGTCCATTGTTTGGCCTTTCCTTGGCTTTGTTCACATTATTGAACATTGTGGTAAGTAGCATGGCTTAGAAGAAAGCAACATATTGCCAAGGCAACCAGGGCCTGTAATTGTCTGTTGGTACTTTAGAGCTTGCAGCTGCACTGGCTCTCCTCTGAAAGAGCCCTGTTTTGGCCATTGGCGATAATGGCAAGGAGAAGGAGTTGGGCAGGGTGTGTGTGTGTGTGTGGTTGGGGGGGAGGGGGTTGATGAGGGGCCTCCCACTCTTTCCGTCTTTCAGAGGTATCAAGAGTTGTGCAGCTTTTCTCTCCTCCTTGTCCCCTTCCGTCTCCGCGCCTACTTCCACATTTCTTCGGGTTGTTTCTGCCACTCACTCACTTTCCCACCTCTTTGTCACCACCTCTGCTGCAAGCCGGCTTTCCTCTTTTCGCGCATTCTGTCGTTCACTCCTCCCTCGTTTCCCTCTCTCTCTCCCCCTCCTCTCTCTCTCGCTCCTTCTCTCTTTGTCAGGTACCTCTGCACGTGAAGAGATAACCATGCGTTGTACAGATGATTTGCTCCATAAGTCAGCCACTTGTTAGGCTGTCAGATTTGCCTCGTTTGGACACTCCTTTCCATCAGCAAACAAGCTTTGTGATCCATATCTCCTGAGCTATAAGATGAGCCAAATTTGTATCAGCATAGTGACAGGAAAAACACAACCTTTTCATAGCAAATACCTGCATTTTGATCATTAGCCACAAGAGAATATGATTTACGTCTAAAGTCGGATATCAGATTGCAGTAAATTGTTGATTCCTCTGTAAGAGACAGAGACATATTACACAGTAGGGAATAAAAAAGGGTGTTTGTAGCTGCGTGCTAACTTGTCTGTCTGTCTCCTTAAAGCATTTATGTTTTATGACAAATAGGAAACAGCTTTTCCGGTGCTTTGCATAGGGTATGCCTGCTTCCCGCCATTTAGGAGCTGGGCAAATCGAAGCGGGGCGCTTTCACAATTCAAAGCAAATAACATGATGGATTCTGGCAGGGATTTCCTCCAAATCAATAGTCATGCTTTTTTGGATGGAATGTAGCTGGAACATCTGCTGCCTGAGGTCTGACTAACAGGTGCCACGGAGCGGCACAGTGTCGTGAGAACACAGAATCCACTGGGAGCAGGGCAAGGCCAGGTGCTCCATGGCCACGTTCATCCATGGGGGGAATCCACTTTATTAAACCAAGCAGAATTGTAAACTTGATCCAGGACAGAGGAAAACACAAGGCCAGCTCGCCCACGCAGGCTAACGTCGCTGCATGAGGCCCAGTGTGAAGAAACCAGTTACTCACCAACTCCTACATATCCCTCGTCTGTCTCAACAACTGCTGTTGATGTGAAACACAATGTTGAAATGCAAGCCCAAAGATTATTCCTTTCATGCCAAAGCAAGCAAGGAAATCTGTAATTTCCAATTTTGTAGGAAATGTGGGAACATGTAGAGGAAAAATACTGAAATACTTAATACAGGAAAATAGTTTTGTCTGGCTACATGCTCTGCATACTAGGGGGAAATCTGCAGAGGGAAAACTATTCAGGGGGAAAAATAACTCTAACGACACTTCGCCCAGAAATGTTTGTTTTTCCCATTTTGGCGGTATTGACATAGCTGTTCCTTCGTTCCGGCCTGTCCTGTCCTTTCACAAACATACCCAGGTGCATGTTGGGAGTGCAGCAGCCAGCCAACCTTGTCGTTGCAAGCCTTCACCACGGCAACAAGCCCAGTGGAATTGGTGGTTTTCAACACTTCACCCTCTGGGAGTGTGTAGATTGCTCACTATGGGGACTGCAAGGTGTGTCTATGTCGAAGAAAAGACTATAACAAAAATCAAGATTTCATACTGGGTTATCAGTCTGTTTTCTGCTTTATTTCTTTCTCTGAATGTAGGAATTTTCACACAACCCTTGCTTGTTCCCCCAAATCTCAGTATTCAGACATGCTGAGCAAATCCTTTTTTGTTAATTTGGCTTTTGGTGCCAGAAATGTGGTGTGATATTTCACTGAGAGGGGAGAATTGTAAAGTCCAGCTGTTGTGTTTGACAGCTTTAGGGCACAGCTGGTCTTGGTCTCTTTGTGTGTTTGTGTGTGTGTGCGTGCGTGTGCACGTGTGCATATGTGTGTGTATGGCTGATATGCACGTACAAGTGTGCATTACTTATCCAGAGGCTCATATCCGTTAAAATGTTAATAGCTGACGTAATGAAGTATGATGTCCAGCAATTAATTATGCCTTTGAAATGATATGTGCAAGGTTGAGAAAGACTAAATAGAGCTGTAAGGAAGTGTGAAATATTGAGATGGAGATATTAAATTACTGTGTGAAATTCAGCATCATTTAAGCACCTCTGGGCAAGAACTAGCTTGCAGAATATAATATAGGAACAATGTAATTATGAATATTTGATTCACCGAGTACAATTTTGAAGACTGATCCAATCTCTCCTAACCATGTGTCCTTTTTATCAACACTTCCTCCCCTTGCTCCAATCAATGGGTCTACAGTGGATGAATGAAGGAAGCGGGGTCCTGTCCCCTGGGTGCGGTGGCGAGCTAGATGAGCTGTGGTTGTACCCAACAGGGATCAAAGGCAGCTCAGTCTGATCCAAACACCACCTTCTCCTCTCCCCTCCTCTCTTCTCCTCTCCTTTCCTCTGCTCTCCTTTCCTCTCCTCTGCCCCATTGTTCTCGCATCTCCCTCTTATCTGATCGGGCACCCACTCACTCCTATTTGCAATTCTAATGAAAATCAGACACCTGCCCTGCCAACCTTCGCCCCTCTCTGCAGAGCCCTGCTGCAACAACAGGGAAAAGAAGAAAAAAAAACACAAGAGAAGAAACAACAGAGAGAAAAGCTGGTAAGGTCAAGAGAGTGGGAGAGAGAGGCCCTATCAGAGGAGGGATATTGGGTTACTGCTGGACTGGGAGATTGGATTGTCAGTTGGCCCAACAACAGGAAAAAAAAGTGGTCTCTTTCATTCTGGGTTGCTGTGACAGAGGTCTTCTCACACAGTGAAAGAATCAGGATATGATGTTGGCTGTCAGACCAGTCTGGAGGCCTAATCACCCCCACGGGAGGTCTAGCATCAGGGCGATCCTGGCCTCTGTCATCCCTCTCCATGTCGGGGGAAAAGGTCATATCCTAAGGTGATGATGTTATGAAGCCTACACAGATTGTAGAGCCATCAACGCTGATATGTATCGACAGATTGAACAGGAGCTTGTTTTCAGCTTGGCTCAACCTTGAGATATCACTGTCATTTAAATTGTGCACCTTTAAAGCTTTATTCATGAGCTGGTATCAGTGAAGCTGAATGCATACCATATTATATTACAGAATGTTTGATACCAGTTAAAGACAAGAGTTCACTGTGTATTCTCCCCATTACCTTGCACTCATCTATCACAGCATGCAATCTGTACCTCTCCCTGGCCCTTGCCTGCTGATAGCCAAAGGTTGAGAGTATCAGCAGCCCTAAATGGGGCCTTTAACAGCCAGCGGACTAAAGAGAGGAAAAGAAGCAGGTGGGGAAGGAGGGAGGTCAGCACGATGCTATCAGTCCATTACAGACCCCAGAGGACAAAAGCAGCTTCTTTCCTTTTCAGTCTGGCCTAGTTGTGGCCAATGCAGGGCCACTTCCCTGCGCTCCACATATGGACACCTGCACAAAGAGCCCTTGATGCAGGTGTCAGGAGGTGCCAGTCATTTTGACTGGTCCCTGGGCTGGGTTCAACCCATGTTTTAGGTTGCTTTATACTAAGGAACAAAAAAACAGAGTCCCCAAAAGGCCTTCTTCTACCTTCGAAAATCAAAAGAACATTTTTCAGTAGACCACCCTACATGTTTGGTCACTAGAGTATTGGAATTTAGGTGTTCTTTGGATTTAAAGCATTTGCATTCCAAATTCACATTCACCATGTATTCTGAATTCACATTCAGCACTTCCTGTAGTGAGGGAAAAAATGGCTGCTTCTGCATGCTTCAAATTGGAACACCATTCAGTTTTACTTAAGCCTTGATTTTAACCAGCCCTTCAGTTTGTTCCCCTCCCAGTAACCCCAGTGCTACTTTGCCGGGGACAGTGAGAAATGTATTTGACATGTGTGGGGGGCCTAGGGGACAGCTAAGAAAAAACAACACACACCTGTTTCCCCCCTTTAATGCCTTCCCCACCCCTGCCCTCCCCTTGGAGTAGCCACTGGGACATGGAGAGTGGATTGTACCGGTGCTTAATCCAGACGGGCGAGGACAGTGGTATTGTCACCCATTTAGAGGGTGCCGGGCACACGTGGCTCACCCTTTAGCACGCTTGAGGGGGTATGGGTGAAGGCAGACTGCGGGCCGCAGTGGCAGGTGCTGTGACGGATGTCCTATGGAGTGCCAAAGCAAACACAGGGAGGCGAGGTGGGTCAGGGTGGGGCGGTCAGAAGGGTAAAGCGGGTATGGGGAGATTAGTGTGCCATGGCCCTGCCCTTTAGAGAAGCAAGAGGGGGAGGGAGAGGAGTGGACAGAGAAAAAGAGAGGTGTCAGGACACAGGGTCACATTCTGCTGCATCATGCCTCTGTGTTTCCAAGCAAGGTGCTGAATGAATGACCTCAGAATAGAGTTCAGTATGAAATAATGCAAGACAAAAAAATGACAAATGTCTGAGTCAGCTTTCATTTCTCAGCCAAACAAAGGGGCTTCTTCAGGTGAACAGCAATCAACTCTTCAGCTACTCATACTTACTTTGAAGTCCAGCTCCAACTTGCAGCAGCAGCAGGAGGAGGAAGTATGAATCAGGTAGAGTTTCACTTGCCTCATGTCCTCTAATGGCCCACCCAATCACCAGGACATGAGCATTACATAGAACATGTGCACAGGAAGCCTGAAGGTATTGCTGTTACACAACAGAAACTGGATACGCCTTGTTCACTAACCTTGGGTCCCTGTCCTGCCCTCAGCCCCCTTCGCACCATTGTGAGGGTGACGAAAGAAGGGCACAGAGAATGTGTTAGCTCCAACCTAGTCTGGACCAAACACTGGTGGGCAGCTCTGCAGGCAAAGAGGACATGTTTGTGGGTAAGAAGTTATATGAAAGTTGTGCAAAGCTTTGCAAAACCAGCCAAATGTCCTAGTCACATCTGGGAAAGTCTTTAATATTTCTGTGGCAATGACATGCAGGGCATAAAGAGCATTAGGGAAGCCAAAGGTTACTCTGCAAGTCTGTGATTTTGATCAGGCACATCTCAATGGCTGTGCTGTCATTCAGTCTGTCGATGCTAACTTCCTGTTGAGTGAGTTTTGGAACCAATAGGAGCCTTGTAGCCCAGTCAAACTCCTTTTTCTTATGTTGTTTTGGCCTATCTTTTTCTGGTTTTGTCTGGCAATTTGCCCATCCTCACTGTAGCTGTCTTTCTTGTTGCCTTCCTTTCATTCCCTCATTTCACCCTTTATTCTTGCATATACTGTAATTGTTGGGCAAAACATGCAAACTTGTATGGCTGGCTAAATACACATACCAGCTTTATACACAAAAGTGTATATAGCTGTTCCATTCAGCCGCACTAAAAAGCTTGCCTTAATTTTATTTAAAACTGCCTTTAAAGACAGCTAAGGTCACTGTACAAGACATATAAAAACAGGTAAAACTACAAGAAAAGAAGGCATACAAACAATAGTGAGGGGGAACCATGAGAACGAGTTTGATAAAGTAAGTTTGGTTCGATAAAGTAAGCTTGGGAGAAGAGCAGCTGAAGGCTGAGGTATAGAGAGGTATAGAGGGGCAAGGTTATGGATGGACTTGTAGGTGTACAGGAGAACTTGATTAATCACGAGCCAGTGGGAGTGATGTGGTGGGATGACGGGGTTCTGGTGATAATCCAGAAGCAGCAGAAGTCTGAACCAACTCAAGTTTATGCAGAGATTTTTGAGGGAGGCCAAAGAGGAGAGAGTTACAGTGGGAGGTGACAAGGTAGACAAGTATTATCACAAAAACACTCATAATGTTGCACTCATTTGTATATAGTCACTGAAGTACATGTGTGAGCATAAAGATTGGAAAAAGAGAGCTAGAGAGCACATTTTAAACCTTGTGTTTGCCTCTGCACATGCAGCCAATTGCTATGTAAATTGTCGGCCAATTCTATTGTTGGAAAGGTGTCGTTGGACAGGGTTTCAGACACTGACAACCATCCAAAAAGCACTTTGGTTGAAGCATACTGACACCTTTGCTCTATCTTGTCGAACTTTTCATCAGTGTACTGTTCCAAAATCAGAGCTGAGATGTCTAGTCAACCAAGCAGTACATGAGCAGTAAACATGAGCCGGGGAATGTCTGATAGAAGTTCAAAGGTCAGAATGAAGCATGCCTTGGCAGGGACAGAGGGACATAGCCACCTGGTCATCTGGGTTAATTATAAATGAGGCAGGCCGCGAGGGGGAAGATGAGCTGGACAGCTGTCCCTCCAGACACACATATAAACACACACTCACTCAGGATCACACAGCCCATATGCACCGTCCGCTCCGCTGAGCACCAGATCCCAGGGGCCTGCCGTGGCTGAAAAGCCCTCCGCCGCAGCCAGGTGGAACTGGGGAAAAGTTCACCATCACAGCCGCCAAACTCCCTTTCACTCGTTCTCTCTCCGTCTCTGTTACTCCCTTAGAGCCTCCCACGGAAATACAAGCTGAAGTATATTCTTTGGGTTCATCTACTGTAATTCTCTGGTATTCTCATGAATATCTTAATAGGGAATAGAGAGGGCCTTTGTAACAGCACAAGGACCGATTTATCGAGAGCTATCTACGTTGTTGATTAGGTGATTAAATGAGCAGTGGATTTCAATAATCAAAAGGAGAAAGTCTTAAACTTCATTCCTTATGAAGTGCGATATTTAGAGATTCTTTTCTTGAGGACAGTTTCAACCAGTGTATGGAGCTTTCTTTCAGTAATGTATTTCAAGGTACAACGTGTAAGACTTTGTCACAATTTAAGTTTAACACATCAAACAAATTAACCAAATCCACAGAATATGGAGAAATAACAGTGTTGATGTCACAGACCTACATGCATTGTGTTCCAGGGTATGTACTGAAATTAGCATGCATAAACAACAAGCCTGTGCCCGTAACATCATGCAATACTACTTCGCCCTCAAGAGGTAATAATGAATCACTGTAGTGTCCAGTCTGGACTCAATCCAACATCAGAGTAGTGCACAGCTAATAGCTGCTGGAGTTTTTGCTATAAGACTGCCAATATGTCACTTTATTAAGTTTTAATATGTTTTCATGTGAGAAAATAACCATTTATATATATAATATCTGTTCAGTTTATCCAAATAATGCATATTTGGAAAGTTATTAAGGTGTTGGAAATGCTGCTGCTGCTGGATGCTGCTACGTGAACTAATCTGTGCGCAGCTCTCTGGTAATGTACCTCTGGCAGGAATGTCTCCATAGCATTTTGATATTCTTGATGAAGCCATTGCACAGATTCCCCTAAGGGCTTGTTTTGAAGGTACTACTTATTAGCCAATGAAAGGAATAGCAAACACAACGATGGCTAAAGCTCTTGGCAAGCAACCTTTATACTGTCTCAACTGCCCATTCTGGGAAAGAAACAATGTTTGAACACACATTGAACCTTTATGGGAAGTCTGTATCTGCTTGTCCCTAGACCATAGTCACAGATAAACAAACACTCAACATGTTCATAATAGGGCCTCCTCCATTCAAATAGCAATTTGTCACCGCCTCTCCATAGCTGTACCCACGAGACTCTGTGCTAATAGGTAGTGCTCGGTTTAATTGTGAAATAAGTGGCTCCCCATGCATAGGCAGGAATCTGAAACCCCATAGGTGGGACCGCCTGCGAGACCCACACCAGCATACACACGGTTAGATCATAACAAGATGACGAACCACACTGCAACAGAGAGAGGATGCAGAGGTAGATTTTCTAACGAGACAGATGAGGGAAGAGGAAAAAGCAAAGCAACAGGGGGAGATGAGAAATGGTAAAGGTGAAAGGGGGGAAGTGATGGATAGGGATACATGTTAAAGAGACACCAAGGTAGTGAGATGTATGAATTTGAAAATCAAGCAAGAAATAGAGTAGAGGTGATGGTTTGCCAAAGAGACTGATAGCAGCCATATATCTCCCTCTCAGGTTATGAAACCGGACACACATTGGATTATGAATATCAGTCATATTCAGCACCTGTGTTTTTACTTGATAATATTTCACTGGCTGGGTGTTCATGGGGGTAAAATGATATAGCTGATTATTTTTTGCTGAGTATATAAAGCAATATGCTCCTCGAGGACATCGGACACATAGCCCACTGAAAAATTATACTGTAGTACCAGCTGATAGCAAGCTACATGAAATATGACTTGGTTTTCTCTGCCAGATACAAGAGATCTAGAATGCAGACGAATATTTTTGCGGAGGCATTGTCCACGAAAGTGCTGACAGCGGAGAAACGGTTCCTTCCATGAAAAAAAAAAAGGCTTTACTGTATACGAGTGTCCAGTCTCTGGAAAAAACATTGCAGTAAACTGGAGGAGTAATCCTGGCAGAAGCTGTCTTTTCACTTAGGAAACCCATAAGAATCCGAGCCCTGAGCAGAATGCCTCCCCTGGCGCCCATATCTGAGATAGCAAAGACAGCGCTTTGTATGAAACACAGAACGTGTGTCCAATGTGTACTATAAGAATGATGCTGAACAAATCACACATAGCAACAGGAGAATACTCTCTTCATGTTGCAAATGAGGGAGTTAGTTCTGTGTTAGTTATAAAAAAAATGAAGGTTTATGCAAATCAAAGTGCGCATCTCATTGAATGACACAACATATGAATATGATACCCTTCCTCCAACCTTCTCATAGCTTGAATCCCAAACTATAAAGAGAAAAATCTTCTATTCATTCTTTTAATCTGCTTCTTTTGCGGTCCTATCCATAAGGATCAGCACTCTAATGTTGTTTGTCAGATCCATGCCGAGGAACATCCTTAGCCTTTCATTTCCAACCACACAATGACAGCTGAGGGCAATCTGCTGTGCATCAACCATGTCAACCCACTTCTTCTCACAGGCATCTGCCTTTGAGAAACAGCAATGTCACCTGTCACTCATGAGCACCATTAAACCAATCAGGCCTCCAGGAGATCTGATTAGGTCGGCCTGCCAGTATTTAACTCGGTAAGAAAATGAAATGCCCTGCTGTTGTGTCCCTGCTTATCGTGTTTGAAACCTGCTGTCAACAGCACGCACAAGTTGGCCAGAGATGCAAGATGGATGGGGCGTCTCATGTAGAGATGTGATCTGGGATGTAGGTTTCATGGATGCATTGATTCCTTTTGAAATGTATGTAATTTTGTAAAATGTTGCAGTAAGCGCTCAGAATGGATCAATTTACTCACTGGTAATACATGTTCTATAACGATATTGAGTATTATTTGTATTTTTTTTTTCTCATAATTTTTCCGATTTAAAATGATTGTGAATTGATGAAGTCCTGCTGAAGTTTGTTTCAGCAAGTCTATGAATTGACCCTTCCTAAGACCCCCACCCCTCATAGCTACTGTTGCTAGGTAGGACAAGCTTGACAAAGAGAATTAATGCTGAGTATGAGTTTCCATTTTTTACTCTCTGTCACGTATATAATTTTTCTTCTTCAAAGTGTGCATAGCATCTGTATACAGGAGAAGGGAAAGTTTACTGATTTTCTGCCGGGTACCAAGAACACACAACTGTTATTGGTCAACAGAGCAGAAGGGACGGACTTAAAAAGGGTCTATTGCTGCAAGAATCAGCAACAGATCATCAAGAGGTTTGTTAGTGATTGTTGTGCCCATAAAGGTGATAAACCTCTTCAGCCAGCTGCCTGGCTGAGCCTGGAACTTGTGACCCTTCCCCCGACTTGTTTCACATCTTCAGGAGATGTCCCCAAAGCTATAAAGGTGCCTTTGTCCTGTTCTCTCTTCACTTCTCCAATGCTCTTCCTTCATCTCTTCCCGTTCCTGCTCATTAGCAGAGCACCGCTCTGTAGCAGAAGAAGCTGCAGGACAGAAACCTTCAGCAGCTTCTCTGCTCTCAAGGGATTATCCCACTGCTTTCAGCGTCTCAAGGACCTGCGAATCAACAAGGACTCAACAATGTCCAGTGAGCAACTCAGGCCTGGTTCTTCCCATCAGCAACAATGATGAACAAAGAGCAATGAGGCCTGCCCGAAGGATCTACTACACAACGAACACCACAGTTCTAACAACATCTTCAACCATCTCAAGAAAGCAGAACCAAAGAGAAACTCTTCTTCTTCCTTTCACTGTGTTGGCAGCCTGTAAGAAGGTTTAGTCTGATATTAGTGTCACAACACCTTGAATACATATAAAGTGACGTTAAGCCTACACACACACACACACACACACACAAGCATGGTCGGCCATTTTCCCTTTGTTCTCAACAGACAAAGAACTCCACATGGCCTGAACTACACAGAACAGCCACCATGGCAGCCATCTTTGTAGTTCACACACATGCATGCACACACACGTAGCATACACTCACGCAAATCCACATATACATAGACACATTTAGTATAGATTGTTATTGTGTGTTTTTACTTTAGTGTTTTATGAATAAATGCTTTTGAGAAATACATGCTGCCTCTTTAATGTTGTACAATAATGAGTTATGCCAACCTCTTCTTTAGAACCCCGAATCCAACCATTAATAGCTATTAATACAGTGATCCTGGTTTCTATTATTAAGTTAATTGTTAATCAGACTTCCAAATGGATAGTTATTACAATTTATGAGACTGAATCAGAGAATTGACTATCTTTTCCTATCAACCGAGAGGTGGTGCCCCGAACTCTAGAACTTAATAATTAAGCTCTATTTTTAATGAATAAATAATTATTTCCAATAATTATTGATTCTTTCTGATAGTCAATTCCACCTGAACAATTAGTGTAAGACAACATACTCTGACGCCCTGTGGAGTCAAAGCAGGTACTACCTTTTTATTCTGGTGCTCCGCATGAGGCTAAATGAAAGCAAACATTTTATTTGGTATCCCCATGGCACAACAGATCCTTCACTACCAATCAATCAATTAAAACACAACCCTGTTTGAGACTTAACTGTTGCGGGCAGATGGCAGATGGTCTCGTCTCACCCGGCTACAACATCCAGCGGAAGCCAAAGTGCAGGTCAGCTGCAAGTTGAGCCCAGCTGTTGCTGGGGCTGTGAGCTGAGGAGCAAAGTGGGTGGAGCGGCGACTAAATGTCCAGTGCAGGGAGAAGGGAAGGGCGGGAAGGTGGCGGCGGCGGTGGGAGTGCAGAAAGGGAATACTGGGGATGGAGGGGATCAGCCAGGAGTGTTGGATGGGGGATCGGGTGATGTTTGGCCAAGGCCTGAGGAAGTATTATATGCGACACATTCATGCGAGAAGGTTACTCCGGGCTGAGGCAGCCTCTTGGACCACAGGCCTCAGAAAACGCTGATGGATACACTTACACAAGTCCACATAAGCAAATACACACAATCACACACAAGCACACGCAAACACATGCAGATAAACATTCCCTGCTCACATTCACACACAAATATTCAAAGATGAAAAGAAGAAGGTACTGAATCACTTTCTCAGCGAAAGTCCTGTTTGCCAGCACACACAGTCATTGATTAATCCATATGGGCTAGCACAAACACAACGGCTTCCAACAGCTGAGTGGTGAAATTGGAGGGCTCCACCCAAACAAAGTTTAGCAGGTCACAATCAGTTCAATAATCTGCTGTCCCCAGCTGGGCCTTGGGACCATAGGAACTAGGGAATATGTGCAAAATCCCGGGCCGATCATTTATAATCTGATCAAAACACACATCTGACGCTCACGTGATGGCAAATATTTACACAGGAAGGAATAAGATAATATAAAGCAGACATCTCTTAGCAGACACTGGAAACATTTGGCATATATGATAAGGGATAAGGATAAAAGCATTGCATTATTCATGAACGTCAACTCATGTGCATCACATGCATTCCTCTTTCCAAAAAATGGAAAGAACACATTCTGTTTTAGCCCGATTCTTAATGCATCCATCCAACTGGAACGTTAATGCTTGTGCATTTATTAAAAAGAAATTCTGCTGACCATACAGAACCACGGAAATGCCAAATCAGCAGGTGGTGGCCTAGCGATTGACATCTGAGTGAGATGTGATCATAGATAACTCTATTCCACCTGGAGTGGCCCGACACTCGTGACTGACAGCTCTGCTCTTAATAATTCATCTGGCCCTGGGTGTCTGAAGGTCAGGAGATCATCTGCTTGGGCTTGGGCGCTAAGGAGAGGTGGCACTGTCATTAAATATTTATCGACCTGCTGTACTCCCAATACATTCTCAAAATACACAACCTCCTCCGCTAAACGCAGCACAGATTCACACCAGAAGCTTCACCGGATTAGCAACAGCACCGGTTGGCTGGTGAATGTGGAAGTATGGTGCAAGGGAGTGGAATGTGTGTGTGCATATGTGTGTGTGTGTGTGTGGGGGGGGGGGGGGTTGTTTTGCTTTAAGGGCATATGGATTAGGAGTCAGTCAGCAGATGTAACTGCTGATAGCTGTTAGCGTTATCCTGTTTTCATGGTATAACCAGATGGCAAATAGCCCTGAATGTGCAAACGTAACCGCATTGCAATGCTCTTATTCAAGTATGTTAGTGCAGTTAGTAATAGTTAATCAGTAATTCCATTATATTTCCTTATTTCATAACTTAGCTTTTATGCACATATTTTTGTCTATTGTGACCATTGCTTCTAAAAAATTACTTTATATTTCCAAACTTCAATTTGAGAGAAATTTTTTCAGCAGCAAATGCAAGGAGATACAGAATGTATGTTAATTTCATGAAGACTTAATGACAAGTTCAGAGAATTATTGTTTAACTTGAGTTTTGGAGAAAGTTGTAGAAGGTTCATACTCCTTTTGTCATTCTTGCCAGAGAAAATGAATGGATCACTGACTATGTGTAGGCTTTGTGAAGGTTGATGCTCATAGTGACAAATCCACAAAGAATTCACTCTACTCTGCATTTTCTCTCAGTTCTGTGGAACTAATTGTTGTGAAAGTGACTTTACTGTTTTGTCTCATCCAAACCAATGTTGCAGCCAGCAGGTGTTTTTCAGATAAAAAGCAGTGATAAACACTACTAGCCCAACACCAAATACAAAAAGACAAAGTTAGCAACTAGCTGGTGAATATAGTGCAGCATTAAGAGGTGAAAGATACCACCTCAGCAACAAGTACAGTTGTGTCAAGTGTCGTACATGATTCCAGATGAATGCTAACACTGCAAGCAACTGTCTTCTGCTAATGAGTTTGCTAAATCAACAACAAAAAAAAGTCTGTCGTTGTATTGTGTAGAGCAAAGGCATCTTACACAAGTAACTGCAGCAACTACATTTGGGGCATTAGAAATTAAAAAAAAAAAAAAATTGTGAACTTCAACTGAAATCCAGCTTCAAAAATGATACTCAACTACTAGTAAATAATTATAATAAAATTGAGTTTATTTATATAACAATAACACCCAATTTTACAAATAGAATTTTCACTTGATAATCTTTGAAATCACATTCAATGGTCCATGGCCCATGTACCAGCCTCCTCATTAACCTCCCACTTAACTTTTATGACAGAGACTATAACAACCCTTTTAAAAGTTATAGCCAAATCATCATCGGTGATCTAGTAAAAACCCACAAAGTCACATTTCTGGTTCCAATTCGGAGCAAAGTGCTGTTCATATGAAATATTTTGTGAGCAGAAAGAACCTCCATATGTGGACATGTCTCCACCAGACGAGCCCAGCAGCTGTAGAGACGCCAGCAGAACCGATGACCTAATGTTAGTCCTGCTTCATCATGATCACTCCTGAAGGAACACACACACACACACACACAGCGAAATACACATCCCCTCTCTGAAGCCAAGGCATTACGCTCCACTCACTCCCAGATTTCAGGCAGGTGCTGCTGTTGTTTGTCGGAACGTTTGGCAGCGCGATCTTGGATTGCAGCATTTTGGTGCATCTGTATCGGCTTGATACGAGCAATTACGTGTTCCTAGTGGTATGCTGCGGACCCGACTCGCAGGGCCCGACTGTTCCAGCAGGTTTCTCAATCTGAGCGGGGAGTCTACTATATTAATGTTTTATGGCTCTCACTGAGTGAGTGTTTGCTCATCTAACTCATCACCAAGGTGTGAAGGAAGTCTGTTTCCACGAGCAAGACGCACAGCTCAATTTTGAGGCTCGGGCTGCTTCTTTGGGGACTGTGCAGTGCGGCGGGAGGTGGGGGGTTACTGTAGGTCATGGAGAGGCTGCTCAGCTGCAAAAGTCGGTGTGGATGTGTTTAACAATTAGACACGCTCATTAGAACTTTCTTTTTGAAAATTGCAAAAGTCGATTTATTTTATTCATGAAGGGAGACAGGGGTTGTTTATCACGCAGTAGGTGAGTAAATATCTGCCACAGAATGAGCATACTCGTGCATGGCTGAGGAGTAATTTTCTTCTGCTTGGAGGCTAATGAGTTGTGCATATTTGTCTAGAGGTGTACACATTGGAGGTGGATGTGTCCACAATGAGACAGCTGGTGTAGTGCCAGGGAATGTAAAAAAAAAAAGGATGAGAGGAGAGGAGACTACATCCAGATGTCTCCTGTTCACAAACACAAGGCCTCTCTGTATATCTGTAATAATTCTGATCAGCTCTCAGTTGTGTATTTTTTCATGAAAGAACCACAAATAAACATTTTTTTTAATATTTGTGAGGCATTAGATGTTACACTATGAGGTTTACTTGTTTCCCCAAAAATGTTGATATACCTTCCTTTTTTTTTTTTTGCAAATTATGCTGATGATATGATTATCCTGAAAAAGCTGCAAGAGCTTCCATAAGTCTCACAATTATCTCTGAAAAAAATATGATGTTGCTGCATTCTTGTGTCCAAATAACAAGCCATGACAAACGACTGTGTTGTGAGGGGATATATAGAAGATATGAGCAGTTGCACTGGAGCTCAGGCGATGGAGCCACAGGTGTTAAACAGCTAAGCACTTTAGCTGCTCTGGGGGGGAGGGGGGTGTTATTGAACCAGGAAGGCTTCTCAAACAGCCCCTCTCTGCAGGGCAACTCAAACCTCAGGGGTCAGGGGTCGCTTTGAGCAGCGATGGAAGCCATTTGTTTGGTTGTCATGGCTCAACAGGTGAGGCCCGTGTGGGGGGACCGGGCTTCTGAAAACGCCTCGCCCGGCAAGAAGAAGGAGAAAAAAAAATAGCACCAGAGGCTCAATATCAGGAATGTCCACCACACACGGTCACTCACTCACCACACACACGTCACAACAACCCGTGTTTACCCGTACATCACCCTGCGCTCGCGCTGCTCCGTTTGCTTTGTAGCTCTGGGAGGGAAAGGCTGAAGCAGAAAAAATTCTGACGCAGAGAGAAAGAGAGAGAGAAAAGAGGGAAAGAAAATCCATGGCCACCATCGGTGCACAGCTCGGTGTTTGTTTTTGTTTGAATGTCACTGGGTCAAGTTTTTTTTTTTCCCTCCTTCTTGAGGGGAGACGCCTGAGCTGCACCTGTGCTACAAGGGCCCCCAGAACTGGTAGCTTCCCTCTAGCTGGGTTGTTTTGTGTAGGATCCTGCCTCCGGGTTTGGGCCACAGCAGACTAATCATCACACATTCCTCCTCCCTTTTAGTCTATTGTACGAACTGTGTGGCCAGTTAAGCATTTTCTATAGATGCTGCACAGCTCATTTATACGGCTTTTGGGCGACTTCCATATCTTCACAATGAAGCCTGATTACTTGTTGGCAACGAGGCATTCAAAGCTAATTTTAAATTATGTCCTACATTATGGATAAATGAGTTTATGTGAGCAATTGCGGTGTCTGAATTAAAGTGTCCAACATTGGTCAAACTAAATACATAACCGTAGACTGAATGAATTATAATAAGTAGTCAACACATCAAACTATATCCACCAATAATGGAAAGTAGGGTTAGTGTTGACATCTTTGCTTACTCAACTTTGAAGCTCTGCAAACATTCTATAAATAAAAACCTGGTGCTTTTGTGATCAAACAGCTCAGTTGCCTCACTAAATTGCTCTTTTCATGTTAATGTGTTTTCGCACTGCGTAGAAACAGGATTCCATTAATTTTCATGCATGTTGTGCATGATGGGTGTGATGCACTGCACGTGAAGCTGTGAAGTGTCAACCAATCATATGCTTTTGTTTGTCATATGCAGAAAAAAAGGAAGATAAACTCATTCCACAGTTGAGCAACATTTAAATTGTGATGTGGCTTCAAAGCTCTTTGTCTGTTTTGAAGCCAATAGTGTTAACGTACAGTTAATATTGATGCATGTCTCCTACACTTACTTTTAAAGCTATTAAAGCTGCATTCATCAATATTTTTCTAACAGTGGATTAAATAATATGAACAAGAACATTTGATGTGACAAACGATCACCCGACTCCGCCCAGCACCAAATGGCACACAGACAATTAGTGACTACCTGCGGAACATTGTGGGGGTGAAGTGTATCACACCTTATGTGCTATTACATGTAAATCAGCGACTCTTTGCTAATGCATTTGCCATAATAACATTATTAGCATTCACAGCATGTTGCATTGCAGACAAGCAACCTCCCCAGAAAAATAAAACTCCACTTAAGGTACATTTGTTCTGGAGCTTTCGGCCATATCATACAAATGTTTGGAGAATTTGTGTAATATGATCAAAAGCTTAATAAAAGAAGTGTAAGTGGGCCTTGAGTAATCTTCCTTTACTTTTATTTACTCTTAAAGCTGGACTTTTACTTCCATTTAAATAAAGTTTATATATATATATATATATATATACCTGTTCTCTCAGATGGCAGGTCATTCTACTAACAAGCATGAGGTTATGGTCCGAGGCTGAACACGACAGCGCATTAGATGAATTATCAGAAGGGGCCTGACTATTTCAAAGCTGTAAAAACAAGGCGGTGTACTTGAAACCATCTGTTGTGTGTCTGAGATAGAGATGGAGAGAGAGAGAGAGGGAGAGAGAGAAAGAGTGAAAATATAGCAATTTCAGACCAAGAAAAATACATGGAACATCGTCATCTCAATTTTCCAGCAAGTCCACAGGCCCAATAGCACATGCAAGTGAATGCACATACACAGATGTCCTACTTCGTCCCGTCCTGATGGGCTCTGCAATAGAGATAATTATGTTTAAATGCAGCCGTTTAAAGATAAATGAGCAATAGTAAGTAATGATGGCTTATTTCCCATCTGTCCGTGTGTCGCTTTGCAGCTGAGCTCAGTGAATGAACAGCAGTGTTTCTGAACACACAGAACCACTTCAGAGCCCCAGTTTATCTCACCCATGCAACACGTTTGTAATACGGTGCAATGCCCATAATTATTGTTTGGAAAAAAAAAATCTCACCTCGGAGAAGTAGATTATAAATCCACGCCAAATAATGTGGAGCGAAAGAAGCGAATGAGAAATAGAAAGCTTGGAGTTGTTGTTCTTTTTTCCACAACAGCCTTCCTGGGTCTGACTCATGGGCCTGTAAACCAGATAGTGAGAGAAAAGAGTGTTTCAGGAGGAGCTAATGCTTTGCAGGTGGATTGAAACCAGGCCATTGACATGCAGGAGTGAGTTGTTGGGTGATTGAAAAACCAACTGTGCAGAGGGAGACTGAGGGAGGGCGGCCTTGGAAAACATCCTGCACGCACTCCCAACAGAAACCTCACAGATTCTCAGGGCAGGAGAGAAAATGGCTGCTCTGCCACCCGCATGGATTGGTTATTCTGCTCTCATTTGTTTCAGTTTATTTTATTGTCTACTTCTTCCTGACCAGGTTTTTCCTATTTCATTTTCCCCTTTTGTTTTTCTTACTCCTCCTTCCTTCACGCGTGCACTCACGCCAAACAAGTCCAGAGAGGCGCAGGTGTGGAGGTTGTGTAAGCTACTTACCCCAGGTGTGGATCAAATGTTTCTGCTATGACAAACGCTGCGCTGCATTTCCACATTCCGATACATTATTGACCTTCTGTTTCATTCCAATTGTTTGAAAAGTCAGGCACCGAAAGGCAGAGACGAACATACGATCCATCTGTTGTTTATGACATACGATACGGAGACTTCAAAGATTTCTTGACAAGGTTAAGCTGGCTCTAAAATCCGTTTGGCAAAAAAGAAAGAAAAACACTTCAGTTCGTGTGAAGCCTGTTCTCACCCAGCATTTTTGGCTTCACCAAATCAAAACCTTCTATTACACGGAGCATGCCGTTGGAACGCCGACAAAATTCACATTTAGGCTTAAATAGGTGAAACATGATATTAAAACTGTTGCAAGGAGTACGAAGGGCAGCTCCCCCCCCTCCCCTCCCCTTCTTCTGCAGAACCTGTCTAGCATTCAGGAGAGCAGACCAGGATGTGATTGATAATCTTCTAAAGAGGAATTAGATCGAAGACACAAAGTTGTCGGCACAGACACCCCGGCACCTATTTGACAGTGCCTTTAAATGAGCTCATACGACTGTCACCAGAAGCCGGGGTTTTCATTAAACCCTGTGGACTTATGATGACAAACTGGCACTATGGACGTATAACTCTCTCCATATTTAACATGGACCTCAACAGTAGGATGGAATTATTTCTCATTAATTCACCTGTGAAGCTTTTCATTTTCATGGCCTAATCTGACCAACCTGCCACATGCGTTGTGTGTAAAACATTAAAGGATAATGAATATTACAAAACACAAGCAAATTATACCAAAACTGTTGATTGGTCCAGTAATGTACTCTTGAGATTGTCGAGACATTCGGTACAGACAGTTCTGATACCTAGAGGAGGATTTTCTTTTTCTTCTAATTTGGGAAAACCAACACTTTGATTACCTAACAGGCAGAATTGGATCCCTAGAGCACTTTTTTTTTCAGTCAGCGGTCTTTGAAAAACCAAATCTAGGACACACGTTGGCAGCGCGGCAGGAGGAGTGTTTCTCTTTACCTTCACGCATCTTCACACATTTCTGTAACAGCTGGCAGAAGCTTTGGTTAGTCTTTCCAATCAGGCAGGTATTTCCTGTCTGATCTGCCGAGAGAGAAAGAGAGAGAGAGAGAAAGAAAGAAGAGAAGGAGGAGGAAGATGAAAGGCTACAGACGGAGGGAGGAAACCTACAGGAAACGTTGTTGTCATTACTGCGGTGTACTGTGCGTGCCTGCAGACACGCACACACATATTCACACCTGCATGTGGGTCAGTAATGTTCGGACCAAAGTGTTCGCTCACAGGCCTGCGTGTCTGCATCCATGCAGTTGACATATACGCGCATAACAGGCAGGGCGTGTGGAGAAACACAATACGGCAAGCATGCATGTCCATAGAAACCTGAAAACCGGCAAAAGTAAACATAGCGTACACAACTTTGGAACCATACTTTTAAACGGCATTATGTGAGCCGCAAATAAAAGCCTGTGATCAGCTCATTAGAATTCTATCTCAACGCATTAAGACGGAATATGACAGTCCAAGTAGAGCGGGCCCTGGTCAGAACAGGGCCAAGATGAAATTTGAGATGTGTGTTTTATCCAAGACAATCAATCTTCCCCCCTCAATGACTGCCAAACTTCAGCGCTCTGCATCTCACCTCAGCCCCGAGGTTGATTTCCACTGCAAATTTCCTGTTATGGTCATGATTTAATCAACCTCGGTGTGTTTGGCTTGGAGGCTTCTCACAGGTGTTAAGTAATGTCTGATTTCTTCCTGCAAAGAGGCAAAATATTGTTCAGAATGTGTGATTATTTAAGTCTGAACTTTTTTTTAAAAAATGAATCAGTGGTATTGAGCATTGTTCTCCTGTCTTGGTTTTCTTTTTTTTATCTTTATTATATTGATATAGTAATTATTATGAAATGTTTTTAAGTCTGTGGGAACCAAACTGTGAATCATTTCGCTTTCAGGCAAACATGAAACAGTCTCCAAACGGCATGAACTAGTTTCTCATTCATAGCACGCCACCTGTGAATTTATCAACTGTCTCAACATTCAAAATATAATTATGGCAACTTCTATGGTAACCATGGATCAAGAAAGACAGGGCGGTGGGAAAAGAAGAGGGGAAAGGAGAGGGACAAGGGAGAGGAAGACCCAGAGCAGTGGTCTGATGAGATAAATGCAGCAATCGCTGACCATGCGGTGTCCATGAGAACTTGTGGCCAAATGCAGAGGGAGAAGACTAGAACATCACAGTCCTATGTATCGAGCATCTGCTGTTGGGTGCTTCTATTTTGTATTTATTATTTCAGCCCTGAAATTGAATTCTAATTAAAGGATATTGAGGTAAGTTACTGCATTGTATGGTAATCTCTTACAAAAAATTTATTTATATGGGGTAAAAATCCAAACTAATGGTTCATCATATATACTGCTCCCTGTTTTTAGATTATTTTTTTGGGTCAGTGTTGTATGAATTTCTTTCTGTTCTCAATGTTACAGAGGATCGAGCTAATTGCGAGACATGTCTGAAGTGTTTTGGAGGTGAGATCAATCGTTTGACGCATGTCGGTGAAGCCGACTGTGTAAAGCTCCAGGCTGCAGTTTTGACCAGTGCATCTCCGCTTATTTCAGGCTTATTGTCGACCTTCAAAGGAGAAAAGCAGAACACAGCACGAGACAGATGGAATTGTGAGTGCCTGGATGGAGTTAGACATGCAGAACCGTGGTGCATCTTCCTTGTCACGCTTCTGGTCTCAAACCGCCTAAGGTACCTGCACTAAATAAGCACAACAAATTCAGCACAGGAGGAGTCAGGCGTGGGTGTGGGTATGTGTGAATGTGTGTGTGTGTGAACAGGAATGGGGAACATCAGGCAGGTTTGACACACAGCAGTACCTTACCGGCAAAACAAATCACCTCGTCATGTCTGGAGTGCAAAAGGTTAAACTGATCTGCAGGAATTAAGTCAAGCTGGAAAAGGTCCAGACACGTGTGAACGACAATCCATTGGTGTCCAGTGGATTTAATGAGCTAATGAGGAATAAATGCAACCTGTTGAATGACTTCAGCTGCAAAATAAAGCGATGTTTACAACACAGATCTCAGATGTCCATGTCTCATTATTAAGTTGAATTTAATGCCTCTCCCTCCCCTCAGCAAATCCAGACATCTGCTGTGTGTTCCTGCTCGCAGTACATATTGAGCAACCCTAAAAAACACCGGGAGACTTCCAGTTCACGAGTCTTTCGTGGCTTTTGCATCGCACCAAATGGTACCAGCCAGTAGAGGATCGTGTCTTCTGGCATCTTGCATGTAGAAGATACTGTCAATGTCTTGTCTGAGGCTTAAGTGATCACATTTGTTGGAATGGCACATCTGATTTTTTTTTTTAACTGGTTTTGCATAGCATTAAAACATTTTTCAAGGTGCTGAGGAATGTTAATTCACACCATATGGCTGATTCCTATTGTGATTTTTTTTTTTTTTTTTTGGGATGATAGTTTTATTGTTCACACCAATGAGATTTCCCTTTTCTTGAATTTTACATGTGCATGTGTTGCCTTATGTGTGTGTGTGTGTGGGAGAGAAAGCACATACTAATCCATGCATGTATTCATACCCTGCTGTATGTCTGTGTGAGTGCACATATGTGTTTTGGCTCTCCATTGTAAAGCTCTCAATGTGAGTTCAGTTCACTATGTTTGATTCCTTGAACTCCAGCATTCTTCCAGCGCCAGCTCCAAAGAATAAAGTGGAGGTGCATGCTAAAATGTTATGAGTGTCCATCTAGATCTTTTCCAGCTGGATGCAAATACCCTGACAGTTTCTGGCTCTGCTTTCGCTCCACTTTATCTCCACCACTTGCTCCTTTACAGGGGGAGAAAACATTAGCGGAGTGAAATCTCGCCTTTTCTCTCCTTATACCTGTGCTGTGCTTTACATCGACAATGTTTCGGGGGGGAAGAAGGCGCGCGGCTCGCGGGCTTTTGAAGCTCAGTTTTTGTGGAGTTCCGCTGCGCTGTCCTGTAAAGGAACTGGACGTACATCAGAAGCAGCGGACATCTGCTCGATAGTTTAAACAGCACGTTCAAGATCTGGCTGAAACCCCGAAAAGCTCAAATGGCCTTTTGTTATTATCTGCTTTTATTCCAATAAACAGATGCAGATAAATGGAGTGCACTTTCATTAGATTATAAATCATTCTACTGTATATCACACCTACTGTATTCCACCATTCAACAAGTGGAAGGTCCAGTCCATAAAGTGCAAAGTAAAATCAATTTCTCATCCATCATAGAGTCCTAGACATGTTTTAGACTGCCTAATAGCATTATTTCAATACTTCAGACTAAATTCTGGAAATATTTTGTTTGAAAACAGAATAGAAGTCTAATTAATAAAAAAAATATATATATTAAAAAGGCTCTTTTTAGGTAAATACAAAAAAGCTCACAGGGAGCCACTGTGAAAACCGGGTTTCTGAAACATCTTCAGAAGAAGATGTCTTTATGTTTGTGCTTAACCTTAGTGGAGCTTCTAGTGGAGCCTAAGTAGAAAAAAAAAACTTTGCCTCTGCTCTGTGGTCTCTAACATGTTTAATTGCCTGTGGAATCCTGTTAAAAAAAGCTACGTGTGAGGAATTTTCTTAATTGCTACTTTGGATATCTAGAAATTCTCTCCCTGCGCAATCCCTGCAAAGAATTTTACATACTTTTAAAACACGTCCTGCATTCCCCACCTCCCGATGGAGAACTCAAGCGCACACACAGCCACGCATGCACGCACACACGCACACACACAGACACACATGCACAGACACACATGCACACAGCCCTCAGCGCTGCTTGGTGTGTCTTAAGTGTGCATAACATGGCAGCCATTATCCTATTAGCAGCAGCAGAGGCCTGAGGGCAGATGGAGCAAAAAAAGCAGGAAAGAAACTGGCATCAAAAAAAAAAAAGAAAAAAAGGGAGGCATGGTCAACGGAAGTAGGTGAGGCAGCGGCCTGAGCAAAGAGGTGGGAGGCAGATATTATTGATGAGGGAGGAGGAAGAGAGGAAAGAATGAGAGGAGCGTGCACGCAAAACAAGCCGACATAACAGCTGTGGCATACAGCCATGTAACGATACCGTCAGGACTGTGCAAACTTGAAAAACCAACTGAAAAGAGACATAGACGGCATTAGGATTCCTCCAAATATAGGAGCGCGGCTATAAAACCGCTGTTTGTTTCATTACTACTACCGTACTAGGCGTGCATTAAAAAGCTCCGTAAAGGGCTTATTTTCCCTTTGAGCTTCAGCAGAGGTCCTGCCAAGCTTGATTTGGCGAGCGTCCGCAGAGCCCAGCTCCAAAGTCAATCTCCCCTTTGAACCGCCCGCATAATGGACTCCTCCAACCACTTCATTATAACATACTAATTTCCATTATGATTGATTAAACCGCACTGCTCTTCTTCCCTGTCACAGAACAACCCCGAGAGCTCTGCACACAGTGGGGGCATAACGATAGGCTTATGCCAACTCCTCTCTCCCTCCAATTATCCCCCCCTCTCCTTCGTCCTCCCTTTTTCTACCTTCCTTCCCTCCCTAACTTTCATTCCTCACTCTCTCTCTCTCTCCGTATTCAGCTACCCTGTCCAGGCTCCTTTTCACAAGGTCCCTATTGAAGCCAGGGAAAAAGGCTCAGCAGCAGCAGCTGGCCACTCTTTTCTCCGGGGCAGGTATAGAGGGGCTGGGAGCTCTCTGCATGAGCGAGCCCCTCTCCTCCAGCTCCATTCAGACCCACTTTTGCCTCCGCTATTCACCGAGGCCCTACTTTGTCAGGAGCAAGGGAACACAGAGAGGGAAAAGGAGGGATCACCCTTTTCTCTCTTTGTACTCCACATAGCTATACAAGTGCTCCCAAAGCCTCCACTAATGAGTTGGCCTCCGCGGAGAGAGAAGCAGGTTTGTGAAAGAGAAAAGGTTTGATTAATACGGGCCCATTCTCCTCACTGATGGAACGCCAGTCTTGTGTTCCTCTGTCTACTGGGTGGTTTTGTGTTGTGTGTGCCTGCTTTAGAATATTCAGAGGAAGAGCTCGGTAATTAAAGTTTTTTTTTTTTTTCCCCCTCTTTCTTTTTCATTATCAGATGTACAAGTGCAAATGCAAAGGAGCCTGGTTTTTATCCAGTCACTGAAATTTATGTGGTCCAGAGGGGAAAGTAGCTGTTCAGGAAAGTAGCGTTTTTTGAATAAACACCTTTTCTTTGAACCTTTCCCAGCGGCTGATAAACACACACACACACACACACACGCACACACTTTGGGGCATCAGTTAACACACCATCTAATTGTGATTTCTGCACAGTTAATGATACACTTAGGTTAATGTAATGATGCTGAATGAATTACTTGTAAACATATACAACGAACACCAAGGGAGAGGCCATATGGTCCGCCATGAAGCAAATGGGTATCCACTTACTTCAAATAAATTGAATTTTCCACCTCTGGCCTGTGGTGCCATTGAGTGTGTTTGAAGACCTAATTGAATTTAGACTGGCGGACCATTCTGATTTAGCTGGCTAATTTAACCACTCACTGGATGTCAAAACGCTGGTCCTATGTGTAACCAACCATGAAATATGACGGGTCAAAGGTGTGTCTGGTGATTTTATATTTCACGGTTTTAAATTAAAAGACATTTTAAGAGTTCCGTGTTAAACACTAGCATAGGAAATGTCTTTCTTAACGTAGGACTGAATCGTGCTGTAGTTGGGAAAGGCCACTGGGTTCAACAATTAGAACTTTGATAATTCTGTTCTATACAACCAAAGATGTGTTAATCCCCGTCTTAACAGCCGAGTGAGGCGAAGGCAAGAGAGAGACAAAGAGGGAGACTAGGATCCCTTCTTCGTCCAAACACATTCACACTAAAAACACAGAAACAAAGGGTGCTGGCAGGCAAAAAGCTGTTTGGCTGCTGCAGACGTAAAACACAGAAGTCACCTTTCAAAGAGTGAAACGAGCGCATTCCTCTCCTGGCATAGAACAAAAACTGTTCCAGGCCATCGCTTCTTTTATGAAACATTCTATTGACAAGGCTTATTAAAACAAACTATAGCCAAATACACAAGTGCGTTGCCCTTCCCCACCCTGCCAGTCAAGGAAGCTGTAAGCCAACAAGCCATGGCTTCAACCTTGTGTTCGCAGGGTGAGGATGTGAGCAATGTAGACACAAGTAAACACCTGTTGAAAAGAGGTGGAATCTAACCGCCATTTTGGCCTTACTTCCAACAATGCATACCTTCATTGCGGCTGACACCGTGACTTGAAGTGTTAGCATAACAGACAGGGCGAGCACCTATAACCACGCCTTCCTCGTGATGGAACAGGTTAGGGAGGTGGTATGGTTTGTCTCTCATCGCTCGCCGTTGGGCCGCCAAGCTGCAAGCCATACTTTCTGACAGGAACTTGGCACGGCGAGGCCCGATTCACTCTCCCCAGTAGACAAACACTGATGAGAAGTGTAAATGTTAGCGCACGCTTTCAATACATATACAAAATAACAATACTGGGAGAAGACAAGCAGGAGCCGTGGTGTTTGGACACCTGCACATCATGTGGTTGTGTTGAATCTTATCAGCCATTCCACAGTTGAGCCTTCTGAATTCAGACTTCCTTTATTAACAGTTTGCTCCTTCATGGCCTGTAGGTGAAATATCTGTTCCTTATGGGCAGGTGGCCAGTGTCTTTTGTTAATTCTGATTAGGGATGAAAATGTCAAGGAATGTCTTTCAGTCGTTATTTGACATGTTAACAAAAAATCATCCATCCATTTTCTATACCCGTTTATTCCTTGCTAGGTCTGCTGGAGCCAATCCCGGCCACTTCAGGTGAGAGGAAAGGATACACCCCAGACAGGTCAACAGTCTACCGTGGGGCACACACACCATTGAGGAAGCTGGAGAACCCGGAGAAAACCAATGCAGACATGGAGAGAACATGCAAACTCCACACAGAAAGGTCCCAGCCCAAGTCCTTGAATGACAGACCTTCTTGCTGTGAGGCAACGGCACTACCCGCTGCACCGCAGTGCCATCTATGTTAACAATCAATAGCTGATTAATCATTCCAAAATTGAACATGTTTGCATGTTTTTTTTTCCCGTCACAACATTTTTAAACTACCGGTGCGGCCCATCATAGAGCTTTTTCATGGCAGCTATATAGACATGATGAGTAGGTTAACACATGTCTTACCAATCACAATACTTAAGGTTGGTTCTGGTCCACATAGTGCAGCAGAGGCTTCCTAGTGAGTCAACATGCACAATAGCAGCATTGGTAGAAACCTGTTATTACCTTAATTTTGCATGTTATTATGGCTGCTGTGAAAAAGGCCTATTGCCAAAAAGTAGAATTGGTATTTGAGCAGTAAATTCAATGAACACAACCAATAACAACAAAACTCTTCAATACGAACACATATGTAAAATTGCCCCAGCCTTCCACACTTCAGTAGAGGACAAATGAGATAAGATTATATGTTTAAACCAAATTTCTTGTATCAAGAAAAAAAAAGCTCTCTAGACCTCAAAAGTTGTTAGAGAGTAAACATACATTACCCAGTTGTCTCTATTCAACAAAGTCTTACTAGTCTCAGAACGTTGTACATACACTAGTGACCGGTTTTACAGTGTTTTTATGTAAAAACAAAATACAGCGCAATGCATTATGCTGTTATAAATTGATAACGCTAATAATCTTGGGTTTTTCGACTTGTTATCATCCTTTATTTTAATTTTTAAACCAGTACAGCAGATAAATATGCAGCAACAAACCACATTCGGTGCAACAATAGACCGGCACAATGGTGTACACTAAATATTTATCTATTTTTTGATAGATATTCAAAACTTCATTATTCTCATTACAAGTTTAAATCCCATAGATTTAAGTATCACAGTGCTATTCTGCATTCTCCCAGAAAATAATTTGCAGGCCTAAACACCCTGAGGCCAATACGGAGCGGACAAAGCCTTTAGTCGAGTGTGTCAAATCATACTACCTGTTGCCCTATAATATTTGCTCTTTCTCCACATCTGCCCTCCTTTGCTTTTCCACCTCTTCAATCATGTTTTGCAGGCCACGCATCACGCCACTTAGCAGGAAGCCGGGGCAATGACAGAAATGCCCAAACTGTTTCTGCTTCCTATTAGCAAGGCATCTCCACGCTCCTGCAACACCCGTTAGCCATCCAGTCCCAGTATGATGAGTTGGCCCGGGTTTCACGCCTCTCCATTTTATAGTTGATGAATAGCTGCAGCAGATGGTTTGTTATCTTTGAAGATTCCAGAAAGACGAGCGTGATGAATCGCTCCAGGCCTTACACATCCACCCCCTCACCGTCACCGCCGCTGCCGCCACATCACGTTGCCCCTCCGGCACCAAAAAACAAAAAAACAACAACAAAAAAAGCCAAAAAGTGAATAGTATGTATTTGACTCATCAAGCGAACCTAAGACGCTGCTGCTTTCACTCTTCTCATACCAGCCCCTGAAATCTTTAAAAAAAAATGTCTGCATAGACATCATACTCCAGCTGTGTAAACACCAATATGGTTGGTGTTAAAAACATCCACACTGGAAAAAAAAGAGACATGGGCTCATCTGGTACAGTCATTATCCCCTTTACAATGCACTCTCATGACAGACTCACGTACACTCTGCTCATCAGTCACAACTTCACACAGCGGCACACGGGAGAATGGGCCTGGAGTAAGTATGGAGAGCAGACCAGTTATGGTAGCCAAAGCTGTTAATGCTTTCCTTACAATGTGAATTCTTTGCAGGGCTTTCTGTTTCGCAGATTATAAATCAACCCCTGCCCGGGTAGAACTATCACCTCAGGATAGTGCCATGCGAAACGTCTGAGTCCTCAAGGGAGGAAATCGGTGTCTGCGAAGCGGGCGCACACTCGCACTGCCGAGTGCCATAAATCCATGACAAACACAGTATAGCATGAACTCAGTGATGGAGAAAAAAATCTATATACATGCTCAGTAAAATAAAGCTGTGAGGTTAAATATTGTTTTTCTCTTCTATTGTTTTGTGGATATATGTTGAAATTTTTATAAGCTATTTATAGGAGAGCGCAAATTTAGAAAAGAAAATCTTTTATATCTTACATCAGTAAGATACTGAACCAGTATTCAACATGTGTTATCGGGAGAAAGAAATATTGACTTTCTGAACAAAACATATAAACCACATCTGAAAAATCATCACATTTTGCTAGCAGATGCTGCTTTATTTTGAAGGACAGCTGCCCAAGTGAAGAGTGAAATAGGTTGTTTTTGCCATAATTAATTCCTCCTGTTCATATTGGCCATTAGACACTTTTTTTCTAATGCTCTGAAGCTAATTGAATCGAACGAATCAAATCAATAAGGTACATTTTTTGAAGCCCCTCTTTTGGTGACTATTGTTCCACCACAGCTCACTGTCTGAGGAAACAAAGGTTATGCTAAACAAGATGAAAATATGACAGATATCCACTTGATTCAAATAACTCAAGCTTTAGATAAACCTGTGCAAAAATGCATTTTTGCACAAAGGGGCTATGCCACTTTGGAATTTGGACTCCATCGCTTACAATGAAAGTGCATTTGAAGGGGAGCTTTTAATAGTCGGCTTGAACAGGCGCAATAATTACAGTGAGGACAACCTCTTTAATGTTCATGGAGGCACCTGACTGTTGTTTTAAGGCAGACTTGAAACATGGTGAACATATCCTTTAATGGGGTTGAATTTACAAAGACAACAAGTCGCCAACCACATCAAACATTTCTTGTGTTAACCTGAGCTGGGTGTATTGGTCTAAATTTTAACCTAGTAGCCAGCTGCATTAGTGAAGTTATTTGTGTGCCAAGTCATTCAGAGCAGGTCATCCGCCAAATAAATCACATTAAAAGACGTGTCAACAGTCCTCTCAAAATAGACGCCCAAAGTACCTGGTCCACATACCCTATCTGTTGAAGGAACATCAAAATACAGAGTTGAGCATACTTCGGATGGCTGTGATTGTAGACCTCCTGTCACTTGTAAATTGTACTAAGGATATTTACTGGACACAAAGGGCCCAAAATAAAAAAAAAAAAAAGCCTAAAGTGAGGATGAACTGGCAGTTCAGTCTGCTTATCTAATACTATGCAGCTCAAAATTGCAAGCTTAGTATTTTTACTACCGGATAAATATTAATTTGGTAGATTTTAATGTTATAAATACCGCTAGATTAAAGTATTGTAAAAAATATGACTACATCACCACATCAAATGTTGCAGAAGAATTTGGTATGGTATGAAATATATATCAAATCTTTATTTCAAATTAATCAGGAGTTGATCAGTTCTGTTTAAGTAAAACTACTACAACATTAATGAAATGCAAGGTTGCTCTAATACTCTGTTTTTACTGTCCAATTGGTATAATGGTTTAATGATATATACATTTTATTTATAAACATTTAAACAACTTATAATTTGCTGTATTTCTTGCTGTATAGCAAGAAATCACATATTCTTTTAAATGCAATTTATCACTCCACACAAGTCTCAACAAGGCTCAAAAAAAGTAATAGAATTCCAGTGCAAACTATAAATTGGCTGCCCTCTATATTACTCAGTTTTTCATCACCAATGAAGTCATGTTTTAACAGAGTCTCATTTCTCAGATATTTTCCGTGCTACTGAGTTGGAGGCCTCACCTGTGGGCTACTGTGCTCAGTCATACACGCGAGATGCAATGTGAAACCTTTGCCTGTTTGTGGGAAAAAGGAACGAGGAAACTGTACCACAAAACTGCCTGCAGTGCTGCAGGTGTGAATATCTGTGTCCCTGCAACCGTGATTAATAGCAATGGAGTCTGGGCCCTATCCCAACACGGCGCAATCACAATAGCTCTGACAAAGTCAATCAATACGATCTGTCAGTGCGGGGAACAAAAAATGTGATGAGAAAAAAGTGTTCATGGGGCCAGAAGGCTGACAGGACCACTGATTTATCACAGATGTGCATTTCTGAGACAATGGGCGAACATGACTTCAACATTTGGGAAGAATTTTGTGCTATCATGTGGCCATTATAGGGCACGCTCAGATGGTGAAAAGATCAGCTACACACATATATGGATCCTCACGTATACGCAGCATAAGTTAGCACACAGATACATGGACACATTTATGCAAAAGAATCAATTTATGCACAGTTAATACTCATAGACAAAAAATATTCAGACGCATACTTGAGTGTGAATATATATACTAAAATATAATACTGCATTCTAAATTTGACTTATCCTAAGTAAAAATACAGAAATAATCAGAAAAATATAGGTCTGTTAAAGTGTTGTAAAGATAAAGTAAAGATATGTATATCTTTCAGTTAAGATTTCTTACATTACTTTATATTTCATATTATATAATTATCATATATCATGTATTAAATGATTATTTTGGTCATTAGGACGCCAGATTTACAGTAACCGCAAAGTAGTGTAATTAATGGTTTAGTAACTATTGCAACCAAGGGAATTAAGTGTTTTTGAAATCTGTCATGAATTGACAATTCTCTGGTAAAGTATGTGTATCTAAAACTGCACACAATGTACTTTTTATTTCCACAACTTCTCAGCACAAAAAAAAAAAACTCAAACAGTGCCAAGTGCAAGCCAATGCACATAATTCACATCTCTAGTTGGAATGGTATCACACACATACACATGCCACTGATGAATGCTTCATGTTGTGTAAGTGAACTAAAGTGAACTAAAGGAGAAACTTCTTCACAACATGACAAACAGAACATGGATGTTATAAATAACTACAATAGGCCTACTCCCAATAACTGGTTTAACAGAGCAGTTACAACAATAGTTGTAATAGTTACTTATCACGGTAGTAACAGGAGTCTCAGTAAAATTAGGCTTAAATCCCTTGTGTGGAAATGTTAGAATAACACACAGTCAACCATCATTTACCCACCCTCTAACTTTCTTCTTTTGCATCTAAATATCGGTTTTACAAACATTTCGAACGAAATTGCTACGGTGTTCAAACCAATTATGTTATTATGGCTTGTTATAATGCGATTACAGGGCTTGATCTGGGTGATTGTCTCTTTAAGAAGCAGTGAGAGTGAGAGAAGGTGGTGCGGTTTCACACCCCGGGGTGGGAAACACAGGCGTGGCCAGCGACCGCTGAGTGACAGCCGCTCAAACGCTCTCAAACTCCGCGAGGCACGGAGGCGCCGCGGCGACCAATCACGACGCGACCCGACCCGTCCGTCAACTCGCGGCAGCCAATCGCGGCGAGCGGTGGGCGGAACCTGGAATCGCTGTTGTGCATCCAACGTGGGACTTACGCCGATCACCCAGGAAAAAAAAAGGAAAAGTAACTCAAGAAAGGAAAAAACTCATGGTGGTGGTACACGGTCGGAAGGAGGAGGGGGACTCTATTTTGCTATTAATCGGATCGTCGAAATTTCGTGACCGCAGACTGCACCTGATAAACCGCCGGAGGAGAGCGAGTGCGCTGCAAAAGTTGGATTTATGAGGCTACGGCGGCGGAGCGCTGCAGAGATTCGGACGCTACGGTATCACCGAGCTCGGTTCCACGGAGCAGCGCCGGGACTTTTCTTGTTTAGCACTTGCGGGTCGAGTTAAAACTACTTTGCTCGACTTCAACTTCTTTTTTTTTTGCGGCGGACTTTCAAATCCAAGTTTGACCGAGTTGTAACGAGTTTGAGCCGCCGCTCCGTCTGTCCACGGTTAACCTGAGAGTTACCGGACGCACCGAGTCCTTTTAACTGTTTTTTTTTATCGTCGTCGCTGCTGTTTCCCAAACATGTCATTAAAAGTAATGGTCCTTTCTCCAAAGTAGCGTTTAAGCCTTTTTATGGACACACCGCGGTTTAAACGTGTGAACCCGCCGCAGCCTGTTTCTGCTGCTTCATCTGTGAACCACCTTTGATTTTTTTTAGCCCGCGTCGGACACCGCAGGAGAAAGTTGGACTGCGAACTTGTGTCCTGAATGAGTGTTCCCGGGGATGGAACACGTTCCACCGCGCCGCAGCTGTTCGTATTAGCCTCCGCGGGGCAAGAAGACGATTAATGTGCTGTAAAAGGACTCCGGTGTTCACCGAGCCGCGTTAATAATCACAGTTTGCGGGTAACGAGGAGAGAGAGAGAGCTCAAGCGGCCGCGCTATTAAAACTGGATACAAAATGGCGGCGTCCCCGGGACGGTCTGGATATGTTTCTCGTTTTGTTTTTTATTTAATTCTGTCGGTCGCAGTGTTCGTCACTCACGGATTGAGTTCGGACGTGCCGTGTGCACGGAACTGTACCTGCAGCGGAGATTCGGTGGACTGTAGTAACCTGGAGCTGACAGCTCCGCCTGAGGACCTTCCAGTCCGGACTGTCTCCTTGTAAGTAAAGCGCCTATTTATTGACCAGCCCATAACGGGATAACGCTGTAAAGACAAAAAAAAGTCAAGTGCACGAGAGCAGAGACGGGGTTAAAACTTGTCCGAGACACCGGAAAAGTCGAGGAGCTCGTGTGATATTTTTTTTTTCCTCTCAAGGAATCTCGTCTGAGAAGATTTTTGTGGTTTTGATTTTTGAGTTGTCGTCTGGGCTGTAGCGGGGAGAGTTGAGGTCAATTATCAGAATATTATTTTTTATTCGTCTTTAACAGCGGGGACTTGGAGGAAGCGGGTAAAGAGTAATGTTAAAGTGTTCCTCCTCGTTATTCTAGGGGAGCTTGTTGCCTCATTAAAGTCCCCCGGAGGTCCCTGCACCCCACTCTGGACACTAGTGGAGCAACCCTCCAGCAGCACTGTTGTGACAGTCCTCACCATGTTGTCACTTGACTGTTTGGGCAATTCATGAATGAAGTGTTCACTTTTTTACAACAAGACAACTCAAATCAAGTCCTTTTATTGATCGATCTTCTCTTTAGGCCTAATATATATTACTAGGATTTACATTTTTCCCAACTTTCTCTAATGCAGTTAGTGGCTGGTGGGGAAAAACTGCCATATAAAACTTTGTGCTCCTGTATTTATCTAATTTAAGTTGTCTTAATTTCCACTTCCTTTCATTAAAAAATGTGTTCTTATTCTAAGAATGCATTTCGATACCTTTGTTATAGTTTCTGACACGTGAATGCTGGGGATTTGCGTTGTAATTTGTCTATCTAAAAATGTATTCTGTCCCCAGTGTGAATGAACAGTCCCCTCAGGCTGCGTAAACAATAGACCTAAACATGCCACAACAAATAAACCTCCGCTTTGTTCAGTGAGATTTATGGTAGCTTCTGTTGCTATATTGCTAGCTCATAGCCCCATAGTCCACAAATTGGATTTCTTGTAAATTAAGCAAAATAAGTCAACAGTTGAGCCACTGTCTTGTCGGTTCGTTTAGGAAATGAGCCAATTTGAGGCATTTTTTATGCAACATCCTCCAATGTTTAGGGAACTTCAGCACTTATCAAGCTGAATGACACAATCTTTTTGGACAACGCCACTCTCTGTCCTCGCAATCAACATTTTAGTTCTCGCTGCAGCGTGTCCGATGGTGAATCCTCAGTGACAAATGAGTCTTTCTCCGGGATTTTCAGCATCTGTTTGTGTGTTACCCGAAACATGGGGTTAAAGACCAAAGACTACTCTGGCTCCCAGGTTCCTGTGTTGGGCAGTTTCTCTTCCCCTGGGAAGTGAGGAATGCAACTTTTAAAAGTACTTTAAAAACATGAATAACAGCACTTGTACCTGTGTAGCCTCGTTGCCCTGAAGCACCATTTAGCAAAGGTCAAGTGCAGTCGCTGTTTATCATGCACGTTCACTGACACACATTACTCCTGTCCTCATGGACAATGCACAACTAGAGTGTCCCCTCTGAAGCAGCTGCTCTAAACCTTGATTTCTGAAAAAAAAAAAAAGTTTCTGTTTGAGCTCCGTCTCTTGCCAAGTCTGCTTCCATTATCTTGGCCAAACCTTATCGGTCAAGATTTAAGGACCCGCAATCTTGTTGTTTTCAAAAGGAATGGCTTTATGGCTGTGAATTATCATTTGAAACACCTAGGTTGCATATTTCCACACCACTTCGAGATAGTCCCATTATGTTGGCAGGTGAGTCAAAGCGAACCGACTGTATTCCTCCGGGGTCTGTGCATGAGCCAGATTAGTGCCTGATTACTGTAAACCCAAAGAGACAAGTATGAACAATTTCACTTGTGGCCGAAAGTGATCCCATTATGAGGTGCCTAAAGTTATTTTATTTCTCCAGTGCTGCCTGAGCGTGCGCCTGCTGTGGGTGTATGTTAGTCACTCATATCGTTGTTATAGTGAAGGTTATATACGAATGTATATAAGAAAAATAGTGTGTCTATTTGCACAGAGTCTTGGATTTAGTGTATTTGTCCGTCTCTACCTTTAGGCGTCTGAGCCAAGTGAAATCTGTGTGGAATCGACTGTCTCGGTTCTGTTTACCCCAGGAAGCGAAGCGGGAGCAGCAGTAATGGTAGGGAGGGAGGACAGTATTTGTGAGTGTCAATAAACTCAAATCACCCAGGTCAGTTTATCCCTGTGTCACTTCCCACAAAGTCCAAATAACACGAAACACCTGTAGGATTTTGACTGTCACATAAATGTCTGAAGCATGTGTTGAGCAGCTCTTCTCTGGCGTTTCTAAAGTTCAGAGAGTGCAGTCTTCAGATGTGTTTTCTGCCTTTTGTGTGGGCAAGGAGTCACTGTCAATGTAGAATAGATGTTGCAATTATCCTTAATTAGGTTAATAAATTGGCTTTACATTAATGAACACTGCAGGAGTATCTCAGGACTTGTTGTTATATGGCATCTTGTGGTGGGGAAGGAAATGCTAAAAGCAAGTCATCGTATTTTCACCTGGGTTATAGCAGAGTTGGAGAGCTGATGAGGTAACAACAGAGTCCTGACCAAACTGTTTAATATGCAGTGAATTCATCAGGTAAAAGCTTTTGGGAAATCTGTTCTATAAATGTATTACTACCTTTTTATCATTGCACAACTAGTTGTGAGGGAAAATGACACTCTGCTCCATATCCTTTCCTTTTGCTTTCCTTTTCTAGCATTATTCTTTTGAGAACTGCATATAGAATGTGCTGAACCCAAAGCTTCATTTTTCTTTTACAAGACATGATGATTCATTTTAAGTAAAGTGTCACGAAGTGGGTGTAGGAAGCTCCTTAATGCCTTTTAAAGGGCAGGATTATTTTTAGTAGAATTTTGAGTCATTTTCAGTGTGTGTTGCCTGCAGTTCATCCATTAGTAGTAGTCTCGGGTCCTCTGATGAACAAACAGTCACAGCTCTAGGTGGAGGAAAAAAAAGCCCTAATGCTTTCCAGTTGTGCAAATAATCACCCTTCAGAGCCTTGATTTTAATGGGCCTTTTTGTGAGAAAGTGGCCTTGATGAGTATTTGGGAAAACAACCACGTTGGCACATCCTGGCAGGGCGAACTGAGCTAACAATGAGAGGTGGTCGTGGGGTTGATGCGTGATTGACTTTGCATGCATAACCTTTTTTTAAAGAGTAAAAACAAGGATTTACATTTGAGATTAAATGATGGGCCGAACATCTTTAAAGCCTGTCTGCTCATGAAGGTCCAAGCTGTGCATTTTAAACACTGTTCTTGTCAAAGCTATCCTTTGCTGTTTCACATCCTGCCTGTAGCCTTCAACAAAGTGACCACCAGTCTCAGATGCTTATCCATTGTTTCTGATTGATGAATAGCCTAATAACATTCAAGGCAAGTTCGCTCACACACAGTCACATATTCCCTCTCAGGAGTGGTGCCTTATCTTGTTTGCAGCCACAGTAATGTGTATAAAAGCCACTTTTGCCCACAGTGCCACCGGCGTAATGGGATTTTGAAGTAAATAAAAGCATAAGCATCACTAATTTTTGGCTGCGATCGCTTTGGTCGGATAGAGAAGAAGCAGACGCGCGGTATCTGTCCGCCAGCCTTGTCCGTCGTTTCTCATATGAGATTGTAATTTTGATCTGTGCATTTTTTTTTTTAATTTCTCACTGTAAAGCTTACAGAAAGCTACAGTCTGCCATGGCAGTTGTCTGAGTTGGTTTCTGAATCACAAACTTACAGAAACTCTTCTAAAAGAAGAAGAAGAAGCCAAACTCTGAACATTGCCCTTTCGAACCCTGCGTTTCTCCAATCGGTGTCCAAATGTACTGTCCATAAGGCTCATTATACAACAAATATTCCGCTGCTACTCAATCCCAAGCTGTGGCCTTAAACCTCACAGAACAGACTTATTGGTAAACACCACCCTCCGATAGTTGGTTTTTGGCTTCTGCCCTCAGGAATTGGGTCTGTGTTGGTGGTTTCCTGACAGGGGCCGGGCGTTCAGCTGGCTGCTTGTAGACCGGTCAGCGGCAGAAGGCGGGGATGCAGATTACCTGGCCTGGGGGCAGTATGAGGGGAGGTGGAGGGGGACATTTTCCGCTCACTGCATGGAAGTGTTTTGTCAATGTCACGGTCTGATGCTGCTGGTGCTGCCTTTAGGCTGGTTCCACTAGTTGGTGAACGTGCAGTCGGTGGTCAGAAACCTCAACCACCGTCACACATGTTGTAACACACTGAAGAAACCCAGATGAACATAAAACTTTACTGTCTCTCTGAATGTCACATAATGTCAGACACAACTTCATTTTAGGGAGTCTTTTTTTTTTTGGTTCATATAACCTTTTAATAAGCCTGCAAAATAATTTACCACAGTAACTTCTTAGTGTAAGTTTTATATACTGGGAAGACTGACAGATGTGGGCTAAGTAGGAAGGCATCCTACTTTTTTTTTTTTTTGATCAGATGAACATTTTGGCTCTTGGACTAGAACGCAGCAGCAGGAGCAGCAGCAGCACTCAGCAGGATTTAGCCCCTTGTGGTTTCAAGGGCATTTCTCGCTACGCAGCCTTGTAATCTTGTGGTATTGGGAGCGATTATACCAAGTTTGTTTATTGTCATAGTTTCCCTGACTCGCATGTCCTCTGGCAGATATTTTAAAGTCACAACTCGAGTGTTTGGAAGGGTTTAGGGCGATATTATCTTTGGCAGAGATTTTTATCAGCTGCTCTTCACTTTTTCCTCCCTTATCACGCTGTTTGGTGTCAGATAGTAAAAGCACAGTGCGTTGCTATGTGGAAAATTTAAAGCAGTGATCTATTTCTTTCTTTCTTTTTTTTTTTTTTAAATGATCCTCTTGACCAATTAAAATGATTCATGCAGAACATAAGCTGTTATTGGGAATTAGGAAGGAAAAGCTAAGGTTGAGCCCCCTACTCTAATAACAGATAAAGGCTGACATTAACATGAAGATATGGAATGAGCTCACGGCCTCGCACTGGCGCTTTAATGACAATCAAACAGCTGCTGCCACAAGTCATTCTACAGGAATCCAGTCAGTAGAAAAGATGGCCCTTTTGTGAAGACACTTAAGGGCGCCAAGTCTTTTTTTCCCCCCCTTTTCCCCTCTCCCCTGAAGTCGGTGTCTACAAAGTGGGTTTGATCGATGAATCATCTGTGAATTCTCTACATCTGGTAAGAGTTTGGAAATCTGGAGAAGATGTTAGAAAAAAAAAAAAAAGCATGACTTGGACAGAGTTGGAGGTACTGTGCAAGTGAAGCAGCTTCTCCCCAGAAAACAGGCAGTCCTTTGAGGAGCGAGTGGAGCTGTGAGTGCTAAGTTGGGCCAAACAATTTTTTCTTTTTTTTTTTTTTGTAAACCTCTGTACTTTCTGATACTGTAGACACTAAAGGGGCATCAGAGCTCCACTGTCTAGACAGCTACACATTCTCATAGACTTGGATTGTGAAAGATAGCAAGATCTGCTATTTAGACACTTTTCTTTCTCCACAAGTTGGAGTAATTATTGCAGAATGTTGCTCTCCTAGCATAATAAACAATAAGTAGGACAGAAATGGTCCAACAATTAGTCTTTTTCTTCACTTTGTAGTTGAGAGCATAAGGTCAGCTGTCTGCACAGTACGAAAACAATAGCCCCACTGCAGAAACATGCAGTATTCATGTTATTCTTTCAGATTAATTGGGGGACACTCATTTCCTTTTTCTCGTAATGAAAGTCTGGTGCCGTTTGTAAGAAATTACAATTTTTATCACAATAGAATGTGGTCTTTAATGCAGGAGCATGATGCTGTTTGTGTGTGTGTGTGTGTGTGTGTGCGCACATGCATGCAGCGTGGACAGCTCGAGTGTTTGTCATCTGGAGCATCCGTGCTGGCGTGGTCGGTGCCTCAGGCTAATGCAGGCCATTTTCCCAACCTTCTCCCTGTTTATTTGGAGTGCTCCATCTCCATCTCCTTACTTCAGCCCCGAAACCAGCAGTGTGTAGAACGGCAGTGCACATGGCCCCAAGATGTGGCCCACCTTCCTGCCTTGGAAAAAAAAAACTTCAGAAACTGAGTCACGCTCCTAGCCCGACTGATTTCAAAGGCTGGAGCAGCTCTTTTGTTGAGGTGTGTGTGTGTGTGTGTGCGTGCGTGTGCGGGGGCGGCGGGAATCTGCAATGCAAATGGTGAAATGCGCTGACCCCTCTGATGCTGCGTTTCTCTGATGTTACACCTAAGCTCGCCTCGGCCCCCTCAAGATGTTAGACCTGCCGCTTTGACTCCAGAGTTTAGCGCATCACATTCATCATTATTATAGCAAATCTTGTTCGTCGGCTTATGCTTTTAACCTTGTCAGAGTTGATGAGATATTGGCTTTTCTCTGCCGTTTCCTTGAGCCAGCATTTGCTTTGTGTACACTCTCGCTGCAGTTGCCTGGCTATAAACCGGCCCTTAATGACAGGAAGAGCGGCGTGCGTGTGTGTGTGTGTGTGTCTGGCTCTCTGACACACAGGTTATTATTTGACTAGTTTTATGATGCTTTGAGATCGACCACATTAAAGGGCCTTTGTCTCCCAGCTGTAGTACAGAAGGCTCATCACTGACATCACTTCACACTTTCGGCGAGCAAAGTTCAGCGCTGCATTTATCTCTGATAAAACTGGGGAAAGATAATGATGATGTATCTTTGTGTGAGTAAGTCCTTGCTCTATTCCTCCCTCCCCATATCTCCTCTCTCCCACACAGACTGCACGTTGACTTACAAGCATAGTGTCATACGCAATGACATCACTCCTGCACTCCCAGCTTTCTTCTTCTCCCACAGCACCCATAACGTAGCTATTTTTTTAAAGCCTTTTAATGAGTTTTATATGTCAAATCAGCTACGTGGTCCAACAATGACAGTGTATTGCAGGCACTGAGCTCTATTTTTTTTTCTTTTTTTAAATCCTAAGACAGTTTGCTTTGTGAGGTGGGCCTATTATTAATTTATCACTTTGTTTTGTGAAGCTTTCTTTGCTATTCAGACAGAGATTGAGATATTATATCTTATTGCTCAGGTGTCCTTCCTGCAATTGGCCAATGGCATTCAGAATGACATCAGCTCTGTGTGGAATAACTAGGGCTGTACCCGACTCAGTTTTGGCTGTTCAATGTGAAGATTTGACTATTTTTTTCTGTTTTTTTTCTCTCTGGCAATCAGAAAACCTATTGGCCGATTTAACATAGTAAATTGCAACAGTCAAGGGTCGTGGGAACATATTTTTGAGCATTTAAACACCTGCATATGAGGCAAGAATCGAATTGCAGACATTTAATGTCTGGCTAACATATGGATTTGTCGAAATAGTTGTTTCAACAAACAACTTCCGATCTTTTAGTAAGGTTTATTAGACTACTGTCATTCTCTTCAAACTAAAAATTTTAGCATTTTTGGAAGCTTCTATTTGTTTTATCCTGTTACCTTGACTGACAAAGCTAAAAAAAATTGATTGGTACATTATTTTTAATAATAATATGATGTCTGATTTGCAGAATCTGAGAGGAAGAATCGATTTGTGGTGCTTTGGTTTTCATTCTGTGGTGCTGCACCACAGATTATCCTATCTGTGGGAACCACTGAATTCTATTCTGTGGGGTTGTTTTTTTGGCTTCTGCAGCTCGAACTCTTGACTTCCTGGATCGTGATTTATTGACTCACCAGGCCGATTAATAGCTGGCAATTTCAGTGAGAGTGTAAACAAAGCTAACACCAGCTCAAGGAGGCCGGCAGAAAAAAGGCAATATCTTATCAAGTTTGACAAGGTTG
Source organism: Lepturacanthus savala (assembly GCA_030544235.1). NCBI lineage: Eukaryota > Metazoa > Chordata > Actinopteri > Scombriformes > Trichiuridae > Lepturacanthus > Lepturacanthus savala. Next base: position 11,066,294 of record CM060463.1, read on the forward strand.
GAAAGGATAACAAGCCTACCAACAACCAACATCCTGCCCCCACCACTGCTGCCCTTTGTACTGTTTTGCTGTGGTTTATTATCAGTACTTTGTTTCTGTCTTTGCCATTTGTTTTAATATGGCTAATTTATTTGATATTATCGTACTTAGAATGGCCGTAATGCTTGAGACAGAAGCTTCTCTCTGCTGATATTTGACAGTCTCAGTGTTAGTTTGTGGTTTTATTGTTTGTAATGTGTGGGGAGGCGTTTGGGTTGTGGCGGCTGGGTGGGGTTGGAAGTGGAAGTACGCCTCTTTATCCCAGACCAGCCCTGACTCCAGCTGCCCTCTTGTTTGGTGTCTCTACAGCTCTGCTGACAGAAAAGAGGTTACGCTGACTGGTGTTATGATCTTAGCTGTGCCAATTTAGGGTCAATTTACTGTTATATGTGGCTTGTTTTTATGTAGGTGTCAAGCAGAATTTCTTTGAATGATTAGTTGAACATTCAAATGATGCTTATTGAACAACTACTACTATATTTAAATGGTGGTTACAGGATTAGCACATTTGCCATTTATTAATCCTGTCAAATTATTGCCTTTTAAAAAGATAAATAGTGGAACTAATTTAAATGCACCTACAAACCTCCCACCTGGCTTGAAGGCTTGAATTCAGTGGGAAAATATGGTGTTTGGCTCAACACGCAGCCTTAAATTATCACACACTTTCTTTGGTTAAGTACCTGGCTAAGAGTGCTTTTGATTTTGCTCCCACTGACTAATGTCAAACAGTCCTGCCCATTTGTATAAACTATTTTGTACCCTACAATGGAATGCAGTGTTTAAGGCACTAAGAGCCAAAATTGCTTTGTAGTGTTTGCCTTGTTTAATCTCAGCGTCTGTTCCCGTCTCAACCATACATTCTTCTCTGCCCGGACGTCAACTTTTGGACGCCGTTGTTGCCATCGCCAGTTTGTTCACCGCATCGGAAGGTTCTCATTCTTCTAAGTGTGCTTGATTCCACTGGGCTCGGTGTCTCTCTTTCTGTGAAGCAAGTCAGAAATGATCTGACTTCTACAACTTCTACAACTCTGAAATTCCTTTAGAAACAGCATGATTGTAAGGTCACTTTCTGGAAAGCATTAACCACGCTTGGCGTGAGAGGAACCCCCCCCCATCCACATGAGAAGTGCGGATGGGAGCGAGGAGGGAGGGAAGGAAACCGGCGTTATCACCATTGACTCATACAGTAGGTGTTAAAACACTGTGAAACTTATCTCATCCGATAGGCAAGAAAATAAAAGTCTGAATGTAGTAGAGAGAAAAAGACTCCGTTGTGTAAACACTATAGGTGACTGAGACAGAGGTGCTTGCCTGCCTGCCTACATACACAGAGGACCAGTTTTGTTTGTTGCTGTGGCCTTTAGCACCCGTACGGCAGGTTTGGCTCTCAAACGTGACTTGCTTTTCTCTTAAGTCTACCCTTTGTTCTGTTTTGCCCTGTTCTTGAGGTCCATGCTTATGACTATAGCCTAACCAACCTCCTCCACCATAACATTCGAGAAGTTTCTTTGGAGGTGATATTCCTGCTTAATTCACAATTTGCTTGTCAAGTAAGGTTCACTTGTTCACAAATGCAGGTTGGTAGAAACTACTGATTGCTCTTCATGACGACAGCATGCTGCTCAGTTCCTCGTGTGTGTGTGTGTGTGTGTGTATGCATATCTCCAGGCAGAGGCCGCCCATAGGAAAGCTGGGCGATTTCTCACTTAGCTTCACTATAACGAGGTAATTGCCTCCTGTTGCAGGGGACGACAATTTAGCGTTCAGGGCTACAATGGGAGGTGCCCCAGTAAACGATCATCACACAGACACACACACCTCCCCGTCGAGCCTGCAGGGCAGACACATGCTCTGCTATTATCTCGTCACACTCACACACGGAGAAAGAGCAGGGGAGGGAAACTGTCATTATCTCCAATCACGCACAAAAGACACAAAAGGGAAATCTGTCAGGCGAGACAGGGATTGAGATTGATGAGCATAAATAGTATTAAAAAAGTGAAACGTGTTTGACGTAAGCTGTTGTACTGGCAAAGCTGTCTTGCATTACCTTTCTTAATATCCGTGGCCTACATTCTCTATAATGAAGAAAAAGAAATAACTCAGCCTCTGTTGTATAACATGACTTAAACTCTAATGCTAGTCCAGCCAGCTGCCCCCCAACGCGGTTTTTCGAGCCCACAGCGGGACGGGAAGATGAGGAATGTGTTGCATCAGGTAAAAGTGTCCCCCATCTCTGGGAACAAGCAGCCATCTCTCGTCGGGCCTGTGAAACATTCCTGGGCCGTCTCTCACGTCTGGACGGAGGGATGGGAGGGCGGGAGGCAGGCGGCTCGGAGCTGTGGGCTCCCTTTGTCTCATGCAGCCTAACCCCGCCACACAAACACAAACACCGCTCTCACTGCGGCCACCGCTCTGCCAACAGGCTGCGTGCCAGCCAGGCAGGAGGTGTGGGTGCGTGCGTGCATGTGTGTGTGACAGAGATAGCACTTGTTTACGCGTGAAAATAAATTAGATTGATATTATGTGGGAAGCTCACTGTGAAATGCAGATGTGTGTGTTAAGAGCGCACACACACGCCTCCCTCCCTTTCCTCCTCGCTCGCTCTGTGACAGAGGTAACGCTATATCACCGGACAAATCACTTTCTAATAAGCCCCTGTACAAGTCAAGTGCCAGCTATTAAATACACTGTTAGCCTAAAGTGCAAATTGACTGCTGCAGATGAATGGCCTGTGGGTTATGTTTGGAAAGTGAGCCAGGCGCGAGAGACACTTTGTATCAATAGTATTGATCTGCCCCCCCTCTCTCTCTTGAAGGCCGGCTCAATGGATGTACTGCAGTGTTTTCAGGCATACTTAATGTGGACAGACAGGGCTCTTTGTCAAATGGGAGAAATAATTGGTGATATCGATCAGGAACTTTCTTCTAACAACTAAAAATCTCCTATGACAAGTATATTAAAAGTAATGTAATTACTTTTTTTTTTTTTTTTTGCTGTTAATTGTTCTCCTCCTGATTGCTGTAACGAATAAACGATCATTTAATGCCCTGTCATTAACATCCTTGTTTCTATTTTTCCAGACATCTTGGCCACAACAAGCTGACTGCCATCAACGTAGAAGCCTTTGCCAATCTTCCCAACTTGCGTGAACTGTAAGTATTCCCCTGTTCAGGATATACACACACGCCTGAATATTTAGAGGACACACGGGAAAAACTTGTAAAATCATGTGTCATTTTTTACCAGATGCTCAACTAGGATGCGTGCATCTTTGTCTCCTGACTGCTAGGGCAATTAGCCGCAAAAATCCAATGCTGGGGTTCTGAGCGCTGTCAAAACCACATGCAAACTATATGATTCTGTGCCTCGATATGTAAAACGAAGCTGCTGCTGCTGCTCCGTTAACGTGCTGCTTTGACTGCACAGCCTGCTGTAGACATTGTGTAAAACGTCCAACGGTTGCACCTCCGCTTCCTAGCAGCATCCTCATTTTGTGTTGCCTTGAACTAAGTCCAATTGAGAATAAAGTGGTGGTTTTCTATATTAAGCCTTTTCCTCCACCACCTGATACTGTGGCCAACGCTGGCCTTGTAAATATTTTATATGGTGAGGAGAGGACTTGGCTGTGTGTCACTCAGAGCCAGTACACAAGACACACACACCCGTACACAAGCTAACCGGTGATACACACACTGGTGACATCTTTGGCAGGCGAGCCGGCCAGTCATACGCTCCTTGACATCTGCTTTACTCGCATGTTATTTATGCTTTTTTTTTTTTAAATGGATGACTTGCTACTTTGCCTTGTGCAGACATGACAAGTAGAGTTTGAAATATTTGATTTACACACAGTTAGAGTGAACTTCATCCAATGAAGCATTTGGAATATTCCCAACAACACTGTGACCTGTCATTGAGTGTAGCTTTAGTTTGACACAGTCTCAGTTTGAAAATAAACTGCAGATCCTTTTTTTTTTTCTCCAACTACATACCTTGCTCTAGATTTTTTTTTTTTCACTTTCGAAGTATCTAGCCTACTTGGAGATGTCTTTTGCAAAATGTCTTTGCGAAGTCCTCCAACCTCACGTCATATGGTCTATGTGCATTTTTCTTTGTTTTCCTCCAGGGTACAGTTTTGTTCTCTAACCTACTCCTGTGTGTGTTTTGTCACTTTCAGGCGGCTGGACCACAATGAACTGACCTCCATACCAGATTTAGGGCCGGCCGCTTCCAAGATCGTGTCGCTCTACCTGTGAGTACCACCCAACTTACTGCTGAACACGGCAGCAGAATTATCTGGCTCTCTGTTACTATATTCTTAGGTCAGTGGCCTCTTTGAAATGCTCTTGAAATAGTCTCTTGACATCTGTCGAGGATGCAAATGCTTTTACATGTCGGAGGGAACACATGTATATGTAGAAGTGCCGTATGAATATAACCTGATTACATTAAAACTACAACAAAAATCTGTCCACTTGAGCTCTCTTGGCATCATTTTCGAGTTCTGTCTGGAGCCATTAGTATGTGGTCAAGTAACTGACTAGTCGTATTAGCCGGCCATGTGGTCTCGTCTAGAGTTCACAGGGCTGGCTGCTCAGAGTGTCAGCTCATATATAGTTCCAACTTGGTTGCTCCCAGTTGTGAAACTGTGCCTGTAGGGTCTCTGCCTGCGTTGGCATCTCACTGGAGATTTACTGCCCTATTTGGGAAGGGTGTGTGTGTGCGCGTTTGTGTGTGTCACAAACGTGAGCTCGGTGGTCCGTCACCAGTCACCTCTTTGCTCTGTTGAAAGCAAATCTTGATGATAGTTTAATAACTTGATTCACGCTGCAGTTTGGAAACCACAGAACGCAAAGTTTCATATGACAATTATTGGTTGGAAAACTTAAAGAACTAAAATGTGTTTGAGATACTAGTACTTCAAGAAATGGCAAACACCTTACTTGGATCAGCCAGAGGTTATTATTCATTCAACACTTTAATTTAAGTCTTCAACCTTATCTCGATACTGACAATTTAGTGTGTTACTACGATGCCCAAGAATGTTGAAAGGAATGCAAGCCGTGCAAAGCAAACACTGTACAATGAAAGGTGTTCTAAGGTTAGACCAGAAAAGTTCCCCAGGTAAAAATCGAAACGTCGAAGCTGATATGAGAGCTTATTACAATTCTTAGAGCTAGATAATTTGCAGTCGTTCTAAGTATGGTTTAGATTCTCCACATGCGCACACAGAGGGGTATATACAATCTTGACAGTTTTCCAGCTGTATCATCTGTTGGGTGGACTGTTGGTTTCCAGAGTGCCACAGTTTTTTTTTTTTTCCCCTGGTGTGACCGGAGAACATTCGTGCGTCTCAATCATCCTGAAACAAGAAAGTCTGACCTCCCTCAGTTAGTCTAACGCTAAGCATTAGCTCCACTCTGCGTATTTTCTTTCACACCTTGCTAGCATGCCTGCCATTTGCCTGGTAGTGAAGTATGCAGCTGCTGGTTCCTGTAACGTTGGTCATCATCGTATCATTTTCACTGCTTTAGTGGGAGTCACACCTTTTCCCCTCCCCGTGTGTCATCTGCCTGCTTCTCAGAATTGACTATGATGCAGTTATGTGGTCAGAATATTTTTGCTACAGTTAGTCAGCTTCTCCTGGTTAGGATTCCTTTGATGTTCGTCGTTCACGAGGTTTTTATCAGGTTTGTCTAAACGGACCTGGGATTCAAAACAAGTAAGAACACTGAATGAAGAAGTTTCACAATAAAACAAAAAAATCTCATTCACCAAGCTCTGATAAGATCCAGGCATACAATGACTAAGATCCTTCCAGTCCAGTTAAACATAGTTAAAAACAATAACAAGATCTAAATAGTATATGGTAAAAATAGCTTAAAACTCGCTAAAAAAGTCAATTTATGACTGTTTCAGGTGGACAACCATAACACTGATGTATGCCCACAGGGGACATTGACAGGCAACCATTTAGTGTTTCAAAATTGAATTAAAATTATAGGTTCGAAAATTTTGTATTTTTTAAATTTTGTCTGATTAAAATCTACAACTAAAAAAAGTTCACTTTTAAGTATCAGCCAGACAAGTTAGATTCTTGACCTTTAAGCAACTCTGACGTGTATCTTTCATAATTTCGAAACATTTGAAGGATTACAATTTGACCTTTGAAATGAATTTTCTGTCCGTCCGTATCTGTAGGGTCCAGCACTTTTGATACATAACAGATTGGAGCAACAGTGCTCACACCGCGCTGAGTCGCAGCCCCTCCAAATGATCGGGGTGTCTTTTTTTGGCCTGACTGGAAGCCTGTTGCTAGGGGGAAGGCCTCTAGGCCTGATGGGAGTGGAGGCTGGAGGGAGGGTCGGATATTTACAAAGCCACACAGCTGAAGCGCAGGCCCGCTGAAGCGCTTGCAGCTGCAGCTGTCAGTCACATGGCTTACAGTAAAACGGGCGAGCAGGGGAGGAAGGATGATAAAACCAGGAGGGAGGAATAGGGGAGGTGAACAGTCAGATCAGGGTGACATCACACTATGTCAAAAGAGGAATGGTTAAGAAGAAGTAGTGCAGGAGGCAGGAGGAGGGGAAGGGGAGCTAAGTTGAAGAGGAAAAAGGCAAGCAAGAGATGAACTTCCGCTCCGGGTTCTTCCCGACAGTAAATCCAGCAACCCGGCCTCCCCGCTGCCTCCCAACAAGCCCTCCAGACTAGAGTGACACAGTTTCTGTGTATCTGCCCTGGCAGAGGCAGCAGCACAGTATTTCTGTGCCATCGATTGAAGATGGTCTGGAATGCTGTCTGACAAGTTTGTGTGAGGCAGTGGTTAACACACACACACACCTACAGACACACAGACCAAATGGAGAATCTGCCTTTTAGCCCCATATCCAGCACTGACCTCTCCAAAATCTCATTAGTGGTTGTGACTGTCTGACTGACACAGAGCCTTCAAGTGTTGGTGATGGCGGTTCATATTTACACCGACTGATGGAAAGTCAATAAAGTTTGCTGTATTTAACACATTCAGAAGCTAAATCGAATTACAGGTTTCTGGGATTAAATGGTATGGAAGTTTTTTAGTTTTTTTTCCTAAATGGAATGTTAGTAAAAGAGAGCGGAGTTAGAAGTATAGGATTTGTGAATGGGTGAATTGGTGGGCTGGATTTTTTTTATGGAATCCACTCTTTTCTTTCCTCTCAATCTCTTGCTTGGTTGAGCAGGGATTCTGTCTTTCTTTAACCCTATAGCTTTTTTCTCTTTATCCTTTTCACCTCCTTCCTCTTTTTCACTTGTCTGGCACTTTCTTTTGATCTTTGGCACTCTTGTGGAATTCATTATGCACAGATAAGCCAACCGTGTGGTTCCATCGCTACAATTTAAACGTTTCTTTGGGCCAATCATCGCAGTTTGTACTGGAACTGTTGAGAAGCGCCTTTCCAATGATGCATTGTAAACGCAAAGAAAAAAAAATCACCTGATCATATTGAACCAACCAAAGACCATATGCCAGACTCTCTCAGTCCCACAATGCACTTTGGCGAGCCCAGCGATACCCCGCAGACTCCCAGAATGCCCCAGCAGGATGGCCAAAAAAGAAGCAGCAGAAAAGTGACAGCAGAGCAGCACAAACTTTCCCATTGTGCTCGTTGCCTGCTCCGTCTAACATCAAAGAGGGCCTTTAAAACAGCTTGGGATAGAAATCATATGGCCCGCTGGATGATCTGATTTTGAAAATAATTCTCCTTTTGTCCTGACTGCCAGCTTCAAACGAGAAGGGACGGGCCAAACAATCGCCCCCAAAGATGACACTGGAAACAGGAGAATGGGCACACTAGTGTAAACCGCTGATGCACTTTCCATACATCAAAAGAAGTGTCAAAATGAGCTGGGCTCATGCTAATCTGATGGTCAATGGGGCACGGTAATGAGATTTGGAATTAAGTGGAATCAAGAGCGAATAAAGCCCCCTAGACTTCAAAGGGAACAAGAGCGAACGGAGCTCCTCTTTATCAGAAATGTCACCGGCCGTATGATAATCAGTTTTTATAAACGCTACTATTGTATGTGTGGACTTCAAACACGCTGACGCTTTATCTGCCTCTCACACGCAGCTGGGCTCCTGACTGTGGGAGGGAGGGGGGGGGAGAGAGGGGAATTTGGTTCGAGTGGTGGAAGTAGAACTGGGTGAGAGAACAAGTGAGAGAGGTCAACCTCTCCCACCAGTTTGAGACTGATCTGTTTTTCCCAGCAGAGGTCACCAGCTGTTGACCCCACCTCACCCCTTCAACCCCACTCCTCCTTTTCTCCTCCCCCAATTCTCCCCTCCCTCCCTCCCTCTTCTGCTCACTGTAGCCACTGTCTGTTGGTCTGTCCCATGTGTGCATTTGTTATTTGTGTTCTGTTTGTGTGTGTCTGTGTGTGTGTGTATGTGCACGCATGCATGTTTGCACATGTGTGCTCGCATGGCTCATCCTTAACCATTTCTGCCGCTGTTTATTCAGGTGGGCACTGGTGGTGTGACCCCTCCTCCTCACAGACACGAATAAATGACTGTGTGTGTGTGTGTCCATCTGCTTGCTGAAGGCTAGAAAGGAAGGAGTGACTGACCTTATGACGGTGTTTGACTGGTTGAACACCTGCTTTCTCTCTCTCTCTCTCTTTCTGTCAAACACACCAACCGGAGAAGTCAACCAGTCAGAATAATAATGCCGGGCTTTTATTAAGTATTAAGATAAGTCTTGTTGTTCAGTTGTTTTTTGGCTCTGCTGCTGGATTTGTGTTCAAATATCAACAAAACCCAATCGATTCAAAGCTATGTGATTCAACAAGTTCCAAATGAAACTCCCGCTTTTCTTGTGGACGAGTGGTAAATGACAGTTATAGTAAATGAAACTCCCTGTCCCTAGTTGGCACCCAGGCATGTGTCATATGTGTCATTAGCAAAGGCTTTCATGTATGCTCAGATAACACAGGCCTTCAGACACACACACACGACCACACATTCAACAGGATACAGGTCTAGCTTATTTGCATATTATATATACCTTCTGTATACATTTGTCGATGCTGTTTTTAGTACAGTAGAGCTGTGTTTGTATTTCTCGTGTGACCTGTGACCTCCCACGATCTCTGCTAGCATGCAAGTTTGTGCTTAGGAGTGTGTCAAGCAGTGTTCCCCCTCCAGCTAAAATTTGTGCAGGCTCAACCAGGATGGTTCCTTGTGTCTTAAAAGTGGAACAGTTGTGTTTTTTTCTACTCAGTTTAGGAAATGATGAACTAGTAAGGGGAATACAATACTGCTTTTCTTCGCATTTTTCCGTAGTAGTCATTACTTCTTTCATCTCTTCATGAAGTTTAGTTTGCTTTATGTTATCTCGTCAGTTGCTCTTGTTCTTTTTCCTTGGGAGATTAAGACTATGATAAGGTCAGACTTTCATGAGAATCCCACAGCCATCTCTCCATTCCATCACACACTGAAGTCCTCCCAAATCCCCCTTTAAGTGGCTCTGGTTGATCACCGAGGCCACATCTATCTAATAGATTTTGTGATGAGCGCAGGTGTCTTTGGAATTGTTTAAATAAGGCCACTCTCTGTTTGGAAGCTCTTAAACTATTTGTCTTGTGGTGGATGAAGACCACTTTGTTCTGTGTACTCTTCTTTCTTTGTGCCTGAGTGGTTCAGAGAAGCCAGGGGGATTTAGAGTGTCTTCCCCGAGTGGCTGAGAAAGGGACACCGAAGTCGATCGGACTGATATTATTTTTCCCCCCGATCACAATTTGGACACCTCAACACTTAAAGCTGAATGTCTGCGAGCAGAAACGTCAACTGCACCTAATGCCTTTCATGTCTGTCTTCAATGTTTTCCAGACATCATAACAAAATCCGCAGTATCGATGGCAGACGGACCAGAGAACTCGTTTCCCTGGAAACCCTGGACCTGAGCAATAATGACATCACTGAGCTACGAGGGCACTGCTTTCCTGCAGGCCTCCAAATCAGAGACCTGTAAGTTTACTGTGGCACATAACACATTCATCATTAAAAATGTGGCTGTTAAAATACAATATGAGTCTGTAATGGTCCCTGTGGGAGCATTCACTTTTTACAGCAGTTAATATAAGTCGAAAAATAGCAGAACGCCGTGAACACAATAGTGTTATCCCTAAATTTTATATCCAAAAAAATCAATACCAAAGAAATATAGTGTATTAATAAACGTATATGGGAAGGGAGGTGGTTACAGCATACCAAAAGTATGTAAACTAAGAGACAATAGAATTGGGGCTGTTCATGTTTGAGGGTTTGCTATAAATGTCTAATGTTATAATGTTCTCTGTCTGTTTTCAGCTACCTGAGCAGCAACAAAATCAGCGTGTTGGAGCTCGGGGCTCTGGACCATCTGGGCTCCACTCTACAGGTCCTGAGACTGAGCCGAAACCGCATCAGTCAGATCCCCGTGAAAGCCTTCCAGCTCCCAAGGCTCACCCAGCTGTGAGTACCACTCGAGTTCATCAGATGAACAACGCAGTTTTCATGCCGACGAGGTCCTGTTTTGATCCGTCAGAACTGTTCACCCTGTGAAAACAATGTATATTTGACATTTGTGTTTGGGCTCAAAACAACTGGGTTTCCCAGTTGTAGCCATTGGAGACATGACAAAAAAAGAAAAGAATCCAGAATTTGAACGAGGAGGAGGTTGTAGTGTCCTCCTGTTTTAACATTTGGAATGCTATTATCGTGAGCTATACCTCTAGGGGTGGATAGGGTCTGACTAGGCAAACACCAGAGCCATATTATCGGTGATTTATTGCCTTCTTCCATATCCCCAAAGTGGTTAGTTCATTCCCCACACAGGGCTTCATTATCTTCATCAAACTTCCCTCCGGCGTCGGAGCGAGGTCGACACATCTGTAGCTCGACACCTCTGTTCTGGCGAATGCAGAGACTATGCGTAATGGGAGTCTCCGTCATTGTGGCTCCAGCAGTCATTCCCCCCCCCACACCAAGGTGTCTTTTGTTGGACAGGTGGCCCCGGTGACACTGTATCTGCACGTGTTAGTGGTGATGCACGTTACACACAAAAGAACCTGTGAGGATGTTTATCTTTACCAACCCGAGGGCTTTTACAGCCTTTATACACACACACACACACACACACACACACACCCCGGATGTACTTGTTTGCTGCTACATGAAAGATAGTACAATTTAAAGAAAGAAAATAACATGCCAGAGCTATTTGTTTTTTTAGTGTCTGTTAAATCACAGGGTCATAGCCTGACTTGTTTGTGAGCTATAGCCTGTGGGTATACAGCTCTGGCCTCAAGCCACAGGAGGAAAGGACACCACAGAGGAATGCCCGTTAAGCTGGGGGTTCGTTAGACAAAATGCTCCAACTGCAGCATGCAGGCTGCATGATTCTTTGGTTTTGACTTCAGTGTGATGGATGCTCATATAGAATGAGGGCAAAACATTCCTCAGGGCGAAAAGGGAAAAAAAAGCAAAAAAAACATGGGGAATATTTTTGGAAGAGACTACAAAGCATGATTAAGTGGTTTACAGTTTTGTTTGTTTGTTTGTTTGTTTTTTTCCTCCTCCTCCTGCAGTGAATTGAACAGGAACCGAATTCGTCAGGTGGAGGGTTTGACCTTCCAGGGTCTGTCCAGCCTGGAGGTGCTCAAGCTGCAAAGAAACGGCATCGGCAAGCTGACGGACGGGGCCTTCTGGGACCTCGCCAAGATGAAAGTCCTGTATGTATTTTTCCAAACTAAACTGAAGCCCTATCAATATGTAAACATAATACATTAACACAATCAGACATATGCCTGGGGTCATGCAGCATGTGACTGATCTGAACTCCAAGAACATTTACTTGACAAAGTTCCTTTGCACAGAGCTCATAAAACATTGAATATCTAACATAATACCAGACACTATCCATCTGATTTGTTAAAGTATGGGTGCAGCCTTGGCACAAGCACTACTAGAAAGGCTAATGCTGTTTGTACCAGTTACTGACTATTACAGGAGTTCTCACCAAATTGCAAGAATAAGGTCTTTTGTAGTCTTACTGGAACTTGCTCACAATCGCAACAATCACACTTTTCTTTCCTGCTGACATACAATCTTTTTTTTTTTTTTTTTTGCTTATTTCTACAATTTCATGCAAAATAACAAAGTAATGGTCACAAATTGCGTTGCAATTTTTCAGAAACGCTGCTGCATTAACCATTCCTGGGAACAAGAATTACCACTTGACTTACTTCCCGTCACCAGCAAAAAACACTGTGTCAAGATCTGTGAAGTTTCACCATGATAATTCAATTGTGTGTCCCACAGTCACCTGGAATACAACAGCCTGATGGAGGTGAACAGCGGCTCCCTGTACGGCCTGTCTTCCCTTCAACAGCTTTTCCTCAGTAACAACTCCATCGCCCGCATCAATCCTGATGGATGGAAGTTCTGCCAGAAGCTGAGGGAACTGTGAGTACCAGCAACTAAATTAGCCTGAACACCCAAACTTTTGTGCCAGATGTCCTCTTAGGAAAAACAATTCCTGAACTTGGAATGAGAACTGCAGGGAGAGATTGTTTTGTGCAGCAAAGACTACAGGTTCAACTTGAATGAAAAGAATAATAGTTGCACATTTAAAACAGTTCTTCTTTTGGGGGATCTAAACGCATTGTCCTATAGTGTGAAAACACCCCACCCCCACCTATATCATCCACCTACCTTACTCAGGGTTAAACGACATTGTGCTTTAACACTCAATAAGCTACGCTATTCTCCGGATAAGCCTGTTTATCCCATAATTAGAGCTGGGCTCAACAACACTCAAGCCCTTAGACAAGAGTTTTTGTACTCAGTTCTGAAGCGTGGGGGTTTTGGCAAACCGGCGTGTAATCCTCTGCCGGTCGTGTTGTGGTAATTACACTGAAGGATCGCCTTCGCAGCCCTTTGTCCACCGAATGAGTTATTATCTGAGAGCCTTTCCTGTTCTGTCGCATCGCTGCCGTAAAGTGCTCGGCGCAGCTGAGGCGTTGCTAACTGCGAGCTAGCCCAGGTATCCGTGCCACCTCTTTGTTTGTTTATGCGTAGCAGTGAGAACGGAGAAAGCGGTAGGCGGCGTTTACGTCAGTTTGCTTTGTGTATCTGGACGCCGTTCCCGTACGCACGTCTTCACAAATGACAGATTGCTCCCTGCGCCGTCCCCCTCATCATCATCATCATCGTCGTCGTGATCCTCCTGGCGCTGCACCCGTCAGCGGTTATATGATTTTATTATCCAGAGTTATGATAGAAGAGAGTGACTCGTCTTTATGAGGAGCCTGTTATTGCATTCCCAATGGGCCGGGCTGAGCCTGGTCATCAGGGAGAATCTCTGCACACATGACTGGTCAAGCAGACCTGAGGCCTGGCCACAAAGACGGGCAGCCAGACAGAGGGCCACAGAGAGGGCAATAAAATGCACAATACTGCCTTTGACTACTGTTTTGGAAAGATACTATTATGGGATGTATCTACATTAATAAATATAATTAATCAGGAGATGTTCTGTGTGTAGTTCGACCATTATGCAAAATAAGCATTTAGTCATTCATCCGATTTATAAATGTATGTTTTCTCCAGCTTGTTACGAAATTAATTAATGTTGTTTGATGTATAATGTTTTGCAGTGCACATGGGGTTTACCATATGCTCAAGCTTCTAAACAGAGGCTGTAGACATGCAAAGTTCCAGCCGAGACTTTCTTTTCCTCCCCTTGAAATCGTTAAGACCTCTGTCGAGCTCCGAGGTCTGTTAAGCCCATTCTCCGTTAACATCTCGCGGCGAAGGAAAACGTCACAATGGAAAAACACGCCACAGAGTGGCAAATAGACATTGAATCAGCCATGAAATTTAAGTATAATGATGTCGCGAACTACCTCTAGTTCTCTGCCAAGCTGTCATCTCCTTCCAGACCTCACACAGAACGTTTCTCTTTCCTTCCCACTTATTTTCCCTCTCCCTCTCTCTCTGTTTCTCCTTCTCCGCGTCTGCCTTTCTATCCTTTTCTTTCCTGTCTGTCTCGCTCTCTCTCTCTCTCCGTCTCTCTCCAGGAATCTGTCGTACAACAACTTAACTCGTCTGGATGAAGGCAGTCTGGCTGTGCTGGGGGATCTCCACACCCTCCGTCTGGGGCACAACTCCATCAGCCACATCGCCGAGGGAGCCTTCAGAGGCCTCAAGGCCGTACGAGTCCTGTAAGTACACCCCCCCTCCCCCTGAACTACTATTACTGAGCCCAAATGACTCTGAACAACTCCCACTTCAGGGTTTTTTTCCCCTGCTGACGATAAAGCAACGATAAGCCACTCGGGAGCAGTGAAAGCTGATATGTTTTAATATTGGTTTGCCTGTGATATTTGATATTGTGGCTTATGTAATCCACAAGTGTAATTCACTTGACTTTAGAAAGCGGGGGGTTGTTTATTTTGCAAGAAGGCAGATTTTCTTTAGTATGACTTTAGTAATAAGTTGTTTTTTTTTCCCCTTTACGAGGTGTTCATGCGTCACTATCATCACAGTCTCTGTGGCAACTTCTTTATTTTCCTTGCGTCTTTTCTTGATTTGTTCTTTTTGTCTGTTTTCTTTTTATTGGGGGCTTTTGTTTTGTCTCAAACACTGGCTCCCAACAATCTTGGATAAAACCGTTCTGTGTTCACCTCCCTTGAGACCCCCCCCACGTGCTTTCAGAAGCCTTGAAAAAAAAAAGACAGGTTTCTTTTCCCTCTGATCCACCTTCTATACAAAAAAAACCCTAAACAGGCCAAAACAAAGAATGAGAAAAAAGAAAGGGAATGAAAGAGAGAAAAGTCAGGGGATAAATCCAGGAGAAAGACTTTGGGGGTCTTGGTTCCTAACCAAGGTTCCTCTTGGCCGTGCTTCTTCCTGCTGAGAGAGACGGGGGAAGCTGAGAGCCGCGCCAGCGCTCGCTAGACGAGCGCTCTCTCACAGCGGGGTGACGAGCCAAAGCGCACAAGGCCTCTCTGCTGGCATGCCGGGTGCTAGATAACCAGCTACAGAGCCGAGAGAAAGGACAGGGACGGGGAGAAGAGCCTGTGACTGCCATATCAGCTATTTTTCCTCATGTTTTTCATCCTTTAAGTTGTTCACTTTGTTTATTTTTGGCTTCGCCCTTTTAGACGCACCCAATGCCAGTTTCTTCCCTTCTGTCGTTGAGTGTATTCTCTCCCCCGGTACACATCTCTGCCTCCTGATCTCAAATCGTCACTTCCTTCCCTTCTCTCACCCCTGCTCTGTGTGTCTTTGAGGCAGGCCTAATCTAATCAGTGAAGAGGAGGACAGGCATAGGCCGGGCCCTGAAAAGGAGCCGGGGGAGTTTTAATTGGGCCTGCGCTGCTGGCCGTGCTGGCATGGGGCTGGAGCCTGCATCGGGGTGTGAAAGCTCCAAACAAGCCAGCCTTTTCCCTCTAATTCGGCCACGGGGGTCGTTGGCTCATCACCCCCCCTTCCCCTTTCCCTCCTTTCTCCGTGCCTGGTGCCCCTGTCCCACAGCCCCCACCACTGGCCTTGCTTTAACAAGGCAACAGCCATTCACATCCAGCCAACCAGAAAGAGTAGGAAATTGGCAGCCCCAGTCCAGTTCAGCTAAGACAGCGGCCAGGGGAGGCTGAAAAGAAACAGGAGGGGGGGATAAGAGATGCTTGGAAAGCAAAGAGAGGAGGAGCGGAGCGGTGCTATTGTGGAGCTGGCGGAGGGGTGTGGCCAACCATCAACCTCAAAGGCCTTTCACAAGATCCAAAGAAAGACTTTTTAATGGTCCGGAGGAGAGCCGAACTTCTCTGACTCTGCACTTGCGTTTTTTTTTTTCTTTTTGATTGCTGTGCAGAGGGGTGGAGGTTTAGAGGTGTTTCTTTCTATATTGTGAAGGGAAGCAAAGAGATGCATTCAACAAGTGTTTGCACCCCCCAAACACACACACACCGCGGCACACTAAAAGAAACCCTTTTCTGTCTTTCATCGGACCCATTCTGTCCCTGCCCGGTCACGGTTAAAGCTCGGCCCCTAACCTCATCACGGCTCTTGGCGATGGTTTTGGCTGCACCGTACCTGTCACCATCAGACAAACAGACCTAACTGTCTGGCCTCTCACTAGGCATTGTGCTCCCGCCAATCCCTCCACGCTATCATGAATTATACATGCATTTTTGCATGTGCCGGGTTCGCCTGGACACATGAACGCACATGCACGCTCCTCCCCCGCCCCTCTAAAGGAAAGACTGCGCTTGGTTGGCAGAGCAGAGAGCGGCAGAGGGGCTCTTAAGGCCAGGTGCAGAGGGGGTGGCGGTGGGAGGTGAGGGGTAGATGCAGGGGTTACCTGTGACTTCCAGACTGGCCTCTGCCAGGTTTGTGAAATGCTTCGTTGCTGGCAGACCCCCCCGCACCCCGACCCTGCTATCCTCCTCCCCACCTTCCTTCCATCCTTCTTACCCTCTAACACTCTTTTCTCTCATTCTCCGCAGGGAGCTGGACCATAACGACATCTCGGGCACAATAGAGGACACCAACGGGGCTTTCTCTGGATTGGACAGCCTGAACAAGCTGTAAGTGTCTCTCCTCATTCCTTTTTTTTTTTACCCCCTCCTCCTGTCCTTTTCCTATCAAAAACATCCACAAGTTTCCCTCCCGATCCCATCTCACCCTCCGAAGTTTATCCGTAGAGTTCTGTCTGGCCTCACATGGTCCTACGCTTCATTTAGAAGGGAAGTGTTTGCTCTGAACAATGATTTACAGCCCCTCTTCCTTTTTTTTTTTTTTTTTACAAGACTTGTTCATGAAACTTCTATGGTCATTTTTTTTACTGCAGCGATCCAGGCCAGCTTCTCTCCAGTTCAATCTGGCTTTCATCTCATCATTAGATGATTTCATTGTTTCATGAAGCTTTATGGCCCGACTGGGTTCTGTTTGTTACATGGCAGGTCAAAGAGAATCTACACTTCTTTTTTTTGTATCTGTTTTGCATGATTACTCATCAGGGCAGCTAAAAAAAAAAAGTTGGATGTCAAAAGTTGAAAAATCACTGGAGGACACTGGAGTTACTGGCATTGAGCAGCCGTGTGCAATCATCAACCTGCAGGATGAAAAGATGATGTCCAGCCAAGATGGTTCCCAGTGTGAGCGCCGCTGAAAGAGAAAGAACGGGGAGAAAGAGGGAGAGAAAGGCTCTTTTCTTCCAGCTGGCAGGGGTTCGCTCTCCAATAGGCTTATTTCTATTTCTCTTCCATGCCTGCGCTCCTCTCGTCCCCGCGTTCCCAGTCCCCGTTGTCTCAGGAACTGAGAGAGGGTGAAATCGAGGGCTGCATTCAGGCGTCAACATCAAACGCCCCGCACGCCCCGCCCTCTGACCCGGCCCCTTTTGTCACGGCGTTGGCGGAAGCGGTCCCGCTGCATCCCAAAACGCTGGCAAAGCAAGCCATGGGAAAACGGAGATGCAAAAAAAAAAGTTTGAAGGGCTGAGACATCAAAGTGTGTTACAAACACACACACATGGAGAGATACACACACACACACACACACACACACACACACACACACACAGGGTTTCCCCAAAAGCAGCTTGTGAATGGCGCCACATGGGAGGGAAGTGGGTCTTACATCTTTAAGCCAAGTAAATGATGAGCAGATTGTGAATGCGATTCGGCTTTTATTTTATTATGTTTTGATCATTTGTCATTACATCAATATAAGAGTTGGTCCCTGTGATGAGACAGACTGTGTGTGTCTGTGTGTGTATGTGTGTGCGGGTGTTTACGTGGATAAGTTCCAACTCTGTGGTCTTCATTATGAAGCAGCCAGCCGTGTCTCCTCTTCCTGTGAAGTGAAGTTAGGGCTGCAAGAGGGGAGAAATGAGGGAGGGTCGGTGGCAGCAGGGTGAAGGTCGGAGAAGGGATTAGGGCCCTGAATCAGAGGAACAGCAACTCGCTTCTTGGCTTAAACCAGGCTTGACTGCCCATATACACACGCACACGCAATTGCATATATGTCCCTACAAGCCCTGCAGGGAAAACAACCACACAGACTCACACAGGCACACACAGCCCCGCCTGGTCATTGCTATTAAATTCTAATAAAGATAAAAGTGGTCTTTGAAGAGCAGCGCAGAGCCCAGGTGCCCCCCCCACCCCCCATCCAATCTCCCCCACCCTTCCTCCTGGCTAATCTCCACACAGTTCAGATTTCCAATACCTCAATCCCCCTCGCTCTTATCAGATTCAGCCTCACTAATTGTGCCTCTCTCCCTGTCTTGCTCTTTGTTTTCATCCCCTTCTTCACCTTGTCCCGACTCCCCCTACCCTCTCTCTCTCTCTCGCTCTCTCTTTTGCTTTCTCTCTCTCTCTCTCCATCCATCGACACCCTTCATGTTTGGAAACGGCAGGACTCTGTTTGGAAACAAGATCAAGTCGGTGGCCAAGAAAGCCTTCTCTGGGCTGGAGACCCTGGAACACCTGTGAGTATCCGACAACGCTCCTCCCCCTCCGAGCCAGAGAGAGAGATAGAGAGAGAGAGAGAGAGTGAAGTGAGGGAAGTGCAATTGCCAAAAGTAGCTGGCAGAGAGGAGGCGGCTCGCAATTTAATAGTGTCTTTGTAAAAGGAGAAGACAGGGGCTTTTGCGAGCAGCCCAGCTGCTTCTCTCTCGTTAGCCTAGCACAATCTAAACTTTGGCCTTTTTTTTTTTTTTCCCTGCCGCCGCGCAGGAACAAAGTTATTGAGCATATGGCAAGTTCCGTAGATGAAATGGAATTCCTATAAGCTCTTTCGCAGACCTTTGACAAATGAGGGCGGGGGATGGAAAAACTGGCATGTATCCTCAGACATACACGCCTGGATCTTTCCACCTTGTTTAAAAAGTCCACTCTTTGCTAGCGTAAGCCAGAGTGTGTGTGTGTGTGTGTGTGTGTTTTTGTATCACTGCTGATGAGATGTTGTGTCCCAACAGGAACTTGGGAGAGAACGCCATTCGTTCCATCCAGCCTGATTCCTTCAGCAAGATGAAGAACCTCAAATCCCTGTAAGTTATATCTTCAATACACGTGATATACGTGCACTAGGCCCACACGTATGACTCGAATCAGACTGAAACACGCTCCCTCAGCCACTTTTGGCATCCACACACACGTACACACACACATATTCAGTTACAGATGTGATCTATACCACATGTATCTCTCTGTCCTCCACAGGCTGGTTCAGAGCGACAGCTTCCTGTGTGACTGCCAGCTCCACTGGCTGCCTGAGTGGCTGCTGACGCGTGGTCTGCAGGCCGGTGTCAATGCCACCTGCGCCCACCCGGAGAGCCTGAAGGGCACCAGCGTCTTCCAGGCTCCACCCAGCAGCTTTGTGTGTGGTGAGTGTCTGTTTGTTTATTGTGCACATGCTAATGGATGCTTATTTGCGTTTCATTTGCCTTTTTCACACCCGTTGATACAACAAGCAGCACAAAGCTACTGAGTAAAACGATTAACGATTATTCTGATACGAAACGATTGATCGATTAGTTGTTTGATTCTTAAAATGGAGTCAAATGTCGATCATTGTTTCCCAAAGATGATAATTCAACCTTAAATATCTTACTTTTTTTTATCCAGACCAACACTTCACAACCCAAAGATCATCAATCTGCTCTTGCAGAAAGACTAAATAAACCACAAAATAATCAGATTTGAGAAGCTGGAACCAGAGAATTCTGACGTTTTCTTCCTAAAAAATAACCCAAATCGATTAAATAATACCTTAAAAAGACTTATAAAAGTCTTGAATTTTGATATCTGGGTCTTAAAATTTGTGCACTACATAACCTTTCCATATTCCATCCTCCTCAAAAGTTTCATTTATCAACCAGTATTATTTTGATGAAATAATGTAGCCAAAATAAAAAGTGGCGGAACCGTCATGACCCAAAAGTTCTGGTTTGTTCTAGAATTTTAGTGTGGTTGCTATGAGTGTTCAGGGTGGTTGCTATGAGTGTGTGAGCTGAGACGATATAATTTGATAATAGTATGCATTTAATTCCTGAAAATATTCACTATAAATCAATAAATTGGCTTATTATGTTTTGCTTATTATCATGACAATGCCCTAACTATTATGGGTGAGGTTTTAGTGAAAAAATATTCTATATGGATGTAATATTCATTTTTTTTTTCTTGGTGGTAGGTCTGTGAAATAGTATTGAATTTTATAGAAATGGTCTTAGAACGACTTTAACTTGATGAAGCCTGTAGGTACCCTGAATAGCTGGCAACTAATCGATTAATTGCCAATCGTAACAGCTCTGTATCTATATCTCTGTCCTTTTAATAACTGCTTCCTCTTTTCCCCTCCACCTTCAGATGATCTCCCTAAACCCCAGATCACGGTGCAGCCAGAAACAACGGTGACAGTCCTCGGCAGCGACGTGCGTCTCACCTGCACGGCGGCGAGCAGCAGCTCCTCCCCCATGACGTTCGCGTGGCGCAAGGACCAGGAGCTGCTCCGCCACGCCGAGATGGAAAACTACGCCCACGTGCGGGCCCACCACCAGCAGCTGCACGGCTCCACCGCCGATGCAGCGACGGGCGCAGGAGGCGGCGTGATGGAGTACACCACCATCCTGCACCTGCGGCACGTCACCTTCGCCCACGAGGGGCGCTACCAGTGCATCATCACCAACCACTTTGGCTCCACCTACTCCACCAAAGCCCGCCTCATTGTCAACGGTAGGTTGAAGAGTTGGTTGTTACAGATTAACGGAATTATTTATAAACTTGTTTGTTAAGGCAGACTGATGTTGTTATTCCAGTGGGATTCCCGTGCCTGTTCTTAGTACAATTTAAAAGACAAAAAACACATGAAGAGGAATATTATTTGGTGGGGAAAATTTAATTAAACATGTTAACGGAGATATTTGAGTGGCATGTCCAACCTGAAATGATCAAATATACAGTAATGCAAATGTACAAACCAGGAAATAAGAATCTGTTAATAGACTGCAGGGGTAGGCAACCCTGGTACCGAAGAGACTTTTGTTCCAACCACCTCCTTACACTGCAAACACTGAATTCTTAACAAGTGAAAATATTTTGTTTTTGGTACAGTTAGTTATTTCAATATTAAGAAGAATTATCTTATTGCACTTATTTCTTTCACGTTAAGATTTCCGATTTTGCAGTGTAGCAACAGCTGTGAAGGTTGATTTGTAGAATCAGGTGTGTAACTCGCTCCTCCAGGACCAGGGTTTCCTACCCCGGGATTAAAGTCAGCCTGTCAGATGCTTACTTCCTGGTTTGTACATTTGCATAATTGAATATTCAATAATTTCAGGTTAGACTCTCAGCCATGCCACTCAAATATCCCCGTTAACATGTGTGTGATTCCATCGTTTCCGCTGAATAAAATTCCCGTTTACTTTTGACTTACGAGTTTCAGTCGGCCCGTCTGACAGAACAGGGATTGAGTTTAGAGAATCTTTTCTCTCGCATGAATAAAGTCTTTTCTCCCCTGCTCTGCCTCTATCTCTGCCAGGATGGTATTCGGAACAAATCGATTTAACTGCATGTCAGCGCTAACAGGGGCCTTCTCTTCCGCGCACTGTCACTCTGCTTTTTCTACAAATAGAGTTTTTCTCTAATTCAGACTTTAAGTTCCCGGGTCCCTCTGTCAGACCTTTTTTATTGTGATCATTCTGCCGCCTGTTGTCTCAGCACACTGTTGCATGTTGACACAGCCGGTGGGGGGGGGCGGGCGCGCAGGTCTACTTCCTGACTCCGGAGAGACTGGTGAACCCAGGCTGACGGAGACGTCGTCTTACTGTTTGTCCACAGTTCTCCCGTCCTTCGTGAAGACGCCCAGGGACAGCACCATCAGGACGGGCCACACGGCCCGGCTGGAGTGCGCCGCCGAGGGCCACCCCACGCCGCAGATCGCCTGGCAGAAGGACGGCGGCACAGACTTCCCCGCCGCCCGCGAACGCCGGATGCACGTCATGCCCGACGACGACGTGTTCTTCATCATGGACGTCAAACCGGAGGACATGGGCGTGTACAGCTGCACGGCTAAAAACACGGCAGGGACCGTCTCCGCCAACGCCACCCTCACCGTGCTGGGTACGACCTCATCTCTGCTATCTTTGATTGAAAGATCTTTTTTTTTGTTTTTTGCTTTTCTTGTCGTTAAGTTGGGCTTATATTAGGCTTGTGTCTCAGTGTCAATAATTTTCCCACATTTTCAAAAATGTTTTTTTGAAAATGTTTTTTTTTGTAAATAGCTCGGCACTCAGTTGGGAATTGGTCATTCCGCGGCTGCAGAACGAGAGGCTTTATATGTTTCTTTTTCTCGGCAGCTGTGGCCTTGCTGCAGGTCAGGGTCCAAAGGTCACAGTTGGGGGTCAAAGGGGGGGGATGGCGAGGGAGCGAGGGTGACTCACAGAGGGGTGTTTGTTAGGCATTCCCACCCCCCCTCTCCTCTCCTCTCGGTGGGAGGGACAGTCATGGCTGCTTCACTGCAGGCCCCAGTGCTCCCATTTTATTGGCTGTTTTACACTGTTAAATCAAACAAAACAGAGCTGCTCTGATATAAAACTCTCACACTAACATCAGCTTTGTCCTTTGTCTCTGTACTGAGCAAAGAAGTCCCTTGTTGGACAGAACTAAAAATAAAAAAAAAAGTTAGGGGATTTCTTCGCTATCATGCAAGTTCCAAGTCTGAAATGTTTCTATAGTTAGACTGTAGTCCGACTGGTTCTGTGACTGTTTCACTGACTTATTTGCATATTGCGCAGCTCGAGAAAGACTCAGACTTCCCAGCGTTTGAAGCCGGTTGCTAATCCACTCAGCAATGTGAAATATCGAATCAAGCGACCATGGACTGAAGCTGTAGTGGGGGAGTGTTTGTGTGTGGGTGTGTGTGGGGGGGGTTAAGTCAAGGGGCCCCTGTCTGGAAAAAGAGTGGTGGAGAGAAAAGTGGGAGCCAAACAAGAGCTGGAATGGTGGAGTGTGTGGGGGAAGGTAGGCGAGGGGGGTTTTAGTGCAAAGCAAGCTGGGAGGGTCGTAGGGGGGATGATGGAGAGGGAGAAAGTATTGATAGAAGAGAGAGAGGGGCGACTGAAGTGGGTTAAGTGAGATCTCTTAATCTGTGTATGTCCCACTGTGAGGGGAAGTACTCAGCCTGAGAGGAGAGGCCTACCTTAACACACACACACACACACACACACACACACACACACACACACACACACACACACACACACACACTTCGCTCAATGTACTCTATTCACCAGAATGTGAATTTGCTCGCAGCCCCTAGACACTGAAAACATTGTTCTGCAGAGGCTTCTGTCCCAAGAGAAATCTTGCTTGTGTGTGTTTTGTAATAAAAATGTGTCTTTGAGACATTTGATGAACTTAACTGATGCCGTAATTCATCAGCGTCCTAGACGTGACCTCGGATGCATGAATACGATGCTGAGAACGTGGGTGTCTGTATCCAGAATGACTCAGGCTGTAATCAACACTGAAGAAACCGAGCTAAATAGGAAGCAAAAACTTTGACGCCACCGACTGACAGCAGAATCCCTCAGACATCCATCTGTCAGGCTTTTTAACCTGAACCTGTCGTTCCTCCTCCCTCAGAAACGCCCCACCTGGCCCAGGACCTGGAGGACCGCAGCGTGGTGGTCGGCGACACGGTGGCGCTGCAGTGCAAAGCGCTGGGCAGCCCGCCGCCCCGCATCACCTGGCTGCGCAACGACCAGCCGCTGCGCCCGTCCGACAGGCACCACTTCACCCCGGGCAACCAGCTGCTGGTGATCGGCGCGGCCTCGCTGGAGGACGCCGGCCGCTACACCTGCCTCATGTCCAACACGCTGGGCACGGAGCGCGCCCACAGCCAGCTGGTGGTGACGCAGCGCCGCAGCCCCTGCGCACCGCCGGCAGGGCCCAGCACCGTCACCATAGGCATCATCGTCATCGCCGTGGTCACGAGCATCGTGGTGACGTCGCTGGTGTGGGTGTGCATCATCTACCAGACGAGGAAGAAGAGCGAGGAGTGCAGCGTGACCAACACGGGTGAGCGGCGAACAAAAGGCTGAATTAAAGAAAACAGGGGAAAAAAAGAAAGCACTTCATTTTCAGGGGTGACAGTGGTTAGCGCTGTTGCCTCACAGCAAGAAGGTCACAGGTTCAAGACCTCCTTGGTCTGGGACCTTGCAGTGTGGAGTTGGCATGTTCTCCCCATGTCTGCATGGGTTTTCTCCAGGTTCTCCAGCTTCCTCCCACAGTTCAAAAACATGCTGAGGTTAATTGTCAACTCTAAATTGCCCTTAGGTGTGAGTGAATGCCGTTTGTGCCTCACGATTGGCTGGTGACCATCTGGGGTGTATCCCGTGACCCTAATGAGGAATAAGCATATATAGAAGATGACTGACTTCATCTTTGTCTAATGTGTGTCCTTCATCCTTCTCAGATGAGACGATCGTTCCTCCAGACGTGCCCAGCTACCTCTCCTCCCAGGGCACGCTGTCCGAGCGGCAGGACGTGTGTATCCGCGTAGAAGCGGGCGGCGGCGGGCCTCAGCCCAACGGACACATCGTAGACACCACAGGTACCCGACAGCTCAGCCTCCGCTCGCTCTTCCCGATGTTTGCGCTCCCCCGTAGTTTCTCCCACTTCCCACAGCATGAAAGCGATGAAAGGCGCTCTCCTGTCTGCGAAGGCCTGCTTAACCTCAGAAATAATTACAGCGGACACCCTCAACCACAGTGTTGACATACAGTTGTTGATTTTCTGCCTCCGAATCATTTATTTTTCCCCTCCCCCCGCCAGGCTTCGACGGCGCGGTAGTCTGCACGGACTGCATGGAGAACGGCAGCAGCTACTCCAAAGACCCCGACTACCTGAGCCACGGCTTCGGTCCCGCCGCGGCGATGGAGTACCAGCAGCACGCCGTCCCGCCGCCGCACGCCCGCTGTCGCCCAGCGGAGCAGCAGCAGGACGCCGGGCCGCACACGGCCCTGCTGTGCAACGGGACGCCCAACGGGATCCGCAAGGACACTCACGGCTCCACGTTCCCAAACAACCACAACGTGTTACAACTCAACCAACATGATAGAAAAGGTAAGACTCAACATTCAAAGCGGTTGTCATGTGGACAATGTAGAAATGTTTCTCTCTATAAAGAAATTCTTGCTGTGCACATGCCATATCACTAAAAATAAACAGTAAGAACCTATTTAAGTTAAAATAAAATTTAATAAAAACACACAAGTAATAAATATAAACTATAAATAGACAGATTATATACAGATATGTGCAAATAAGCTGCATTTTCTTGGCACAGTCACAGCTGTATGAGGTAGTTAAGTGGTTATAGCTTTAAGGTTTAGTTAGTTGTAAGGGGGTGACACTTGTGTTGTGGGTCGTTTAGAATGCACAACATTATGTTAACCACAACAGTTGCCTCCAGTTGTTCCATCGGCTGAAATACTGCAGTTATAAATCCTGTAGTTAAGGCTGTGCAGTTAAAAGAATTTTGATCGCGATTTTTATTTTTTTATTTTGTTCGATATGCCAAACCTCCAATCTCCAAACTCGTATAATTAAGTTGAAATTTGACATTTTTCTGAGCTACACACTACATTCACACACTGAGTGAGAGAAAGCGAGCGTGAGTGAAATGGCAGAGGGAGAGCAGAGTTTGGTGGAGTTCTTATATCGGAACACTTTGAGTTCCAAGAATCCAACGAGTAGCAGAATACATAACATACTTTTTGCCATGAGATGATATCCGATTCTTGGCAACAGCAAATTTAACCTAAACAAAAGCGTTGTTTCACCAAAACATAATGGTAATTTCAATTTTGACCAAAAATAATCATGATGATGATTTTTTTTTTGTCCTATAATCGAGCAACGCTACCATCTCAAAGTCCTAAACTATCTCTGTCATCCTGTCTCGGAGAATCATTTATATAAATACAGATTCCATAAGAAACATATCCGTGTAGGAACCCCAGATGCCTGCGAACATGATCTTTTATGGATCGGCGTCTACCTGCATCTGGCAGCGTGTCCAGAGCCGCTCAGGACGTGTCTCTTAAAAACAGCGAAAAAGAAACACCGAGTTCTTTCTGCTAGAAAAGTGCTGCCGCTGCAGGTCTGGGCCTGTCCCGCTCATCAGCCTCTTCAGCAGGAGCCACACCAGCAGGACTGGCCTTCAAATACCAATTCTCACCTTTTTAACATGTCAATGCAGCCCTATACACACACATCCCACCACTTCTATATCCTAAAGCTGAAAATATATTTGTCTACATCTCATTGACTTGTCTCTCCCTCTCCTCGTGTTCCTCAGTGGGCAGAGCGGGACAGACGCTGGGGTGTTCTCCATCACCAGAGGAGTCCTTCCATAAACCAGTGAAGCTCTCGAGCCACCTGGACAGTGACTGTGAGCCTGAGCTCAGACAGACTCTGCTGTCCAATGGACACACCCTCAGAGCCTCTCAGCATGAGAGCACCCCCCTAAGGAGAGCCAGCGACTAGCAAGGCGCTCCGTCCAAGCCCAAACCGTGGACTCGCATTAGCTGAGTGGACTTTTATTATTTTTCTTTTTTTTTTTTCTTTTTTTTTTTGCACTGGGAAATAAACTGCTACCTCATATCGAGGAGAAACCGGTCCTGAGCCTCCTGGGTTTGGACTGAACGGGAGCGCCGGGAAGAGAAAAGGGGGAGGGCATCCGGAGTTTGAAGGCGGAGCTTGTGTGGGTGGCGTCCCATCTGAGCGTATCAGCTGTACATAGTTAAAACCTTCTCTTGGGAGGTGACCAATTAAAAAAGAAAAAAAAAATTCTAGCTCCAAAAAATGTGACTTGCATTTGAAGCATGTAAATGTAGGGAATCTTGTACAGTATATGTATGTGCAGGGGCGGGGAAAGAAATATACCTTTGGACATTTGACTGTACATAAGAGTTTTCTTATATTATATATTATATAACTTTTACAAACAGAGTATTTGAATTTTTTGTGCATGACAAAGAAAGGAGTGATGGTATTTTTATTTTTCTTCAAAAAAAACAGCCTTTTTCAGCTTTTACCAACGTTCAGCTGCGGTGCCTTATTGCATGATCAAAGAAAACTCAACTTGTAATAGCATATATCAAGAGACTTTCTGTGAGAGATACTGGTACACTCTTTATAGCAAACAAAACACTTGATTGCACTTGAATGTTTGTTTGTTTTGTTTGTTTATTTTTGGGACAAATGCTGCCAACCATGGCCTTACAGAAACACAATACACACCCTATGTTAATGTATGAAGGAAGAGCTTTGATGTCAATTATTTTGGTACGTCGGACGGTTCGTGGTTAAAGCACTTTTTTTTTTATACTCCCTTCATAAACGAGCAGGAATGCTGGAGACATTCCGCACGTGTTGACAGAAACGGTACGATTCTACACCGTTAAAGGCTCTTCCACCTGTTTCACCTAAAAAGTTACTGCAAAGCTGCTCGGATCTATTTGGGGGAAAAAAACAAAAACGTACGAATATGAGCGTTTGGAAATTATACAATTCGAGCGCTTCGAATTTAAGAAAAGCGGGGGATGTCGTTGTGTCACTGCTGTAATGAGCCTCAACGTCCAGCGTTGTGCATCCGGAGAATAAAGGCCAGTACGCCACCTCAGTTAATAGTTCAGTAACGTTCTCGTCATCGCTGCAGTTAAATAATGTTTCATGTTTCGAGCCTCATGCTGTGAACGGTTAGAAAAACATTACGAAACGGGCTCTAACCAAACTTTGGAGGACGTCGTCGTCGCAGCCCCCGGACACGCTGGCTCACGAGTCGGTGGCTTTTTTTTTTCAAAGTCGTTACGTTACCGGTACGTATGCGTGCGTTCAGAGCCGCGCCCCTATATGAACTGTGTTCTGTTGCCAACGGCCTTATCAAGGTAAAGCAGAGGACAAGTTCCTCTGCTTACACCCGATAGCACCTATCAGAGATGACTTTACCAGCAAGACCAATCAGATCTCCCCTGTTGGAAAACCAATCCTGTTGTGGCAGGTAAAAAGGACGAGAGAGAAAGAGAGAGAAAGAGGTGCAGTTCATGTTCTGAGTAATTTATTGAAACAAACTGTCTGAAACCATTGTACCCATGTCAAAGCTAAAACAGTGAAGTGTCTAACATGGCATTGAAGTGTCTAATAAAATCACATTTTGCTATTATTTGAATGTTTGGTCTGCTTTTCTGCTTATGTTAAGAGTGAAGAGATTTTTTTTTCATTTCATTTTTTTTTTTTTTTGCACGACAACTAATGTCACAAACAGCTGAGTTAGTCGTTGGCAGTGCTCACATGTCACTGGTTATGGAGAAGCCATCAATTCAAATGGAGCATACACAAAGACATGAAATGCAGAGACCTTGATCTTCAAAGCAGTGCAGTATCTTGTACCTTTTGACTGACACACACACACGCACACACACACACACACACACACACACACTAATCTTCCAACCAGGAATGTCTCCTGGCTCCCTGAAGCTCCAGAGACAGCAGGCAAATTTTTCCTTCTGCGGGCTGTTTAAAATATTTGCCATTGAGTCGGGGCTGACCGAGGGTCAGAATGTGCATTCCAGATGGACGTTTGTCACCGGATGATTGACATGCCCCCGTCTGTGGCCTCCACCAATCACACGCTGGCCATTGTTGTCCAAACAGCCTAGTGACAAGCAGCATGGCAAACACTCCCACCTGTGAGGCCATTCGTCTCCCTCTGCTCCCGACAAGCCTTCAGCTCACCTCTGCGCCGCCCGCTGAAGGACGACGGCCAAGTAATTCACTGACAACTGAAAAGGAGGGGAAAAAAAACAAACAGCGATAGAGCGGCCAAGTCACTAGAGACTCATCTGTTTTTCTATGTTCTGTCCAAGGAATTTAAATGTTAACAAGTTATCACAACTGATAATTGTGTGCTCTAATTTTGAGGAGACCATCATGTACATTTGGCTAAAGCAGAGGAACTCAACAGGCCTCAACAGGGAAATACAGTTAATTTAAAGAAAAAAAGACCAATTTGAGTTATTTTTAACCAGATAATTTCACTGTAATCAAATAAACCTCTTGAAATGCAGCTAAGTTATCTGGTGGTGCCTGAAAGGAAACGTTAGCAAATTAAGGTTCGCTCGAGACGAAAAGGTCGGTTCGGATGATTGTAACTGTAGATAAGCCTACGGTTTCCCAGATTCGGGAAGAAAGACTTTTAGATCGTAATTACTGTGCATAATCCCTCCGGTCAAACCAGTAACCGTCCGATCGGACTAACTCGGGGACTCGAGGCCAAGGTTTTGTAAAACAGTCAGACGGAATTGGACAAACCGGTAAGAAAGTAACAGTATCCGGTCATCTAATCCGAATATATCACGATAAGCAACGCGCTAGATACATTATACCTTGAGCTGTATTACAGCAGCTTGTGCAGGAAACCTGGGACGTGTTAAAATTAGAGCCTTGTTAATTTAACAAAGTGTTCTATTGTTGCGGGCATCTTCCGTCTGAAATGAAAGCTCTTGCAGGTGGATGAGCTCAGTTGTGCTCCGGTGGGAGTGTAACAATGCCGCGATATTAATGTGTCTCTCCCCGCTGGCTCTTTAACGCAGGTGGCTCGGCTTAGCGGGGAGAATGAAATGATTAAAACACTGAGGTGATCATGAAAACCTACAAGGAACGAAGCAATCGCTCAGAGTATAAAAACGGAGTCTTTAATACCAGAACTCAATGACACACACCTATATGTATATAAACGGTAAAGATGCTTCGCTGATAGTCTGTGTGTGATGTGGCTTCGTTTCAGCCTCGTGTGCTGTTACAGGAGTAGCTGTTGAACTCAATCCGCAGGGCACTGACGAGCAGGAATGCAGCACCGGGAGAAACGCGATCAGGCCCGTAGACGGCTTTTCCTTCGAGCTGGTTCTTTGGTGCCCCGAGGGGGCGGAGAGGCCCAGGGGCTCGGGGGATGGGGGAGGGGGGGCAAGATTCTTTCTCCGCTGTGCCTCAACCCAGTCGGAGAGGCGGTGGCCGTTAGAGCGCGGTGCGCCGGACCTTCTCATACACTCCCAGGAAAATGAAACCGCCCACGCTGATGAAGGTGATCCTCGGTATGCTGCCGGCAAACAGGCTGCGGGGAGAGAGAGACAGAAGGGAAGGAGTGACACGGCCAATCATTAACAGAAGCAGGGCAATCGACGGACTCTCAGGTGCTCTGCATGATTCCGGTTTAAACTGATCCAGAGATCCAGTCGGGAAAACCCGGTTCGTTTTTAAACCGTTTTATATAAGATGACCCCGAACAAGTTCAAATCATCAAACATTCAGATCGCCTTCATCTGTGTGTACCTCACAGCTGTGATCCAGCACACAAACACACACACACAAATCAGTTTTATTGGATTATTGGTAATTTAACACAGTCCTTGTATTTAATGCCAGTCCTGTGCTTCATTACTGTACATTTCGAACTGCAGGAATTTGTGGCCTGTTTTTTATATTTAAAAAAATTAAATACATAACTGATAAAGCGTTTGATATGCAAAACTGTGCTTTTTGTTAAATGATTACCGTTCTCCTCCACTCAATGTGTTTTTCTTCTTTTTTTTTCCTTCAGTTGGATGTTGCGAGTCTGCTGAAATTGGAAAGTTCCTCTAAGCTCGTCGAAAATCCGAAATCATTACGTTACAAATATTTGGAGCCAACCCAGGTCCGATATTCAAGTGTGATGTGGAAACTTGAAGCCTCCCGGAGCGCAAACACCGAACAGATTTACAGTGAAGCAGGAGACATCTTGTATCCAGCAGTTCAAGCTATAGACATGACAAATATTTGCATATTCATAGATTCTGGAATTTTTAATGAGGGAAAACGAGGAGATACCAATTCAGGAACTTTAATAAAGTAACTAAACTTTTTTTTTCCCCTCGAGAAATATCAGACGCAATTATTTAGAGTATTTCATATACATCTTAAAACATTTATAGTGGCGATCTTTAATAATAAGTAATTATATGATACAGAACATTATAACAAAAATAACAAAAGTGGAGCACAAACCTGACTGATAAAGCTATAAATTAGAGGTAGAACAATATTTCTATATATTTTTTTCCATTTTTTGAGAGAGATTCAACACAGATCGCCGGCTGGGATTCAACAGTAGATTCTGTGAAACTGACACCTCTGTGCAGTGAATAAATACATGATTAAGGCTTTTTTTTGCCTTTTGAGGGGTATTTTTTTCTTCTTTAGTCACAGATAACCTGATGGTATCATTGTTAAATCGCTTTGCACAGCTGAATATTGTGATAATATCGTTATATAGTGACAGTATCTTGGCCAAGTATATGGGGGGGGGGGGGGGGGGTACCCTGTGACTCCCACCGCTAATAATTCATCATCCTTTTTCTATCAAATCAGCAATATCAGCGTTTAAAACTATAAATCCCTGGATTCAGTCGGGAGTTTTTATGACTTCAGAACATTGACAGAACAGAACATCCTCGACTCTTGTAGCTTGACGCCTGGTTTTAACGCACATCAGGGAGAAGTCGTGCTGGCAGCTGTATAGAAAAGTCTCTGCTGAGCGGAGTGGAGCAGACGTCTGAGCTGCTAATAAATCTCACAAACAACGCGGCGCTGCCCGGACTCTGCGAAGACAAAACTGAATCGCAGACGCGGACGACACGGAAGAGGTGACATGAAAGAAAACGGATTTAATCGTACGTGGAAATGGAGTTTTTTTTTTTCCACAGCTGATGATTTATGCTCGCGAGTGGAACCTACACTCACACTAATAAGTGCCTAACATACGATATTTTAAAA
Source organism: Lepturacanthus savala (assembly GCA_030544235.1). Lineage (NCBI taxonomy): Eukaryota > Metazoa > Chordata > Actinopteri > Scombriformes > Trichiuridae > Lepturacanthus > Lepturacanthus savala. Next base: position 11,098,241 of record CM060463.1, read on the forward strand.
ATTTGTAGCCAGATGTGTTCCTAGAAAACCTGCACTCTCTCTACAATGCAGCTCCATCCATATGGACCTACACAAGGAAGTCAAATGTCTTTTTTTTTTTCTCCCCCCCCAGCTTGGAAATTCTTGCGTATTTCTCCACCGTTTGCCTTTAATTATCTCCTGTGACGAGCTCGGTATCTAGTGAGTGATTTATGGCGACTTGGTGGAAGCTGGGCCTGGTGGTGAGGGGTGCAGAGGGTCCATGGGAGCGGGTCAAATGTGAGTCCTCCTGTTGGTGGAGGCCCCTCGCGGAGAGAGGGCGGCTCCCGCGGTACGGTGACGGAGGCCTGACGAGAAACCAGCTGACGTCGCTGGGGTCGGAGGATATGATGGGCCATGAGAGAGACCCGTCTTCCAAGAAACCCCCCCCCCGCTACACACAACTGTTTTTGGGATTAGGCTTCAAGCTCCCACCCTGGGGCCTCCCTGGAGCTCCACCCCCACACACAAACACTTTTCTCTCTCTGTGCATGACTGATAGCCAGATGACATCCACACATGTCCCGCTGCTGTCCATCCATCCATTCCCTCCTCGTGTCTGTCCAGCGATGGCCCCCTCGGCTGGCTCGGTTGTTGGGGGATTTCTCCTCCGTCTTCTTTCCTCGCTGCGTCATCCTGCTTCTCGAGACACGTGCTCATCCGCCTCCTCGCGTCTTTCTCTCTCTCTCTTTTTTCCTGTATCTCTCTCTCTGTTCCTGTCTGTCTTTCTCTTGCTGTGTATTTGCCTACCTAACACCTTCTGTCTGCCAAATACGCCCCCGCGCTCACATGGCCTGGCCCGATCTAAGCCAGATGTAATGGATGAAGAGTAGTGTGTGTGTGTGTGTATAAAGAGAGAGAGTGCGTGAAACGGTCTACGCACACAAAAATCGCGCAAATTTGGTTCCGTCAGCTGAGCAGAGGCTGTAAAGTAGCTTCTTGGACGTCGGTGCAAAATTCACAGGGAAGTGGAAAGAGTTTTGAAGAGCTGACAACTTGTCGGGTTGATTTTATGCTTTTAGAGTTTGTGCCTTGAAACGTTTTCAATTTACACCAATGCATGTGTCAATCGCCTGCGATCTACGCAGTCCCGATAGAGGCGCTAATAGGTGAGCAGATCATTATACGTACGTTTTAGACTCTCCAGGCGCTCGCTTATCAGTTTCATGTCAGCCTCTTGGGTTATTAGCCCATGCACGGCTTGGTCTATCAGTCAGTTCACCAGTTTGGTGCAGAGTGACATGTCTTGACAACTACAGGATAAACGGACTTCGCACCACCTTTTTCGGTCTTATTTGCGAAAATCGTCCGCCCAAGTTGTAAGTAGCATGGTTCCCACATGTCACATGTCGTTTGAAAGCACTGGTTATTGACTATTGGATGGTCTCGCCCTGGTAAATTTCCATTGGGTTGCACTGCTGTCCATCAAACCAAAGATTGCCAAACTTTCATAATCAGTCCTTCAAGCTGGCTATCTCCCGGCCCCGTGCTTTGATTGTTTTCACGTCAAAGTTTTCACTTATTCAGCAATAACTCAACATCCTCCAGGTGTTTGGCACAACATCTTGAACAGACATTCATGGTTCCCAGCCAATGACTCAGAGTGACTGGTGATGACTTCTCCTCTTTCTGCACTATGAGGTTGACATTTTCAGTGTGTGAGTGAAATGTCAATGGATGGATTACCGTGAAATTCGGTACGCATCCGTATTCGCTGAGGATGATTTGGAAGAACTCTGGTGATCCTTTAACTTCAGTTAGTGGAGTTAAATTTTAATCTTCAATCTATAATTGGATAATTTACTGTTACCTTATTTATCATGGCAAAGGGGTACGAAGTGAAATTGCGAATGCAACACAGCATTTTACAGCATTATCAGTCAACGGTTGTTTCCATCTGTTTGTTGGTTGGATGTTCGTATCTTGGGGAACTGCTGTATTGCTGTTGTAAAAGTAGTTCTGCAATAATTGGGAGTGGGGAGTATTGGGAGAAGGGATTTTTAATTCCATGTAAATCCATATGTATATTGAGTGCAAGTATGTGCAGGTCTGTATACTGTGTTTATTATATGGCCCCCAGGGCCATATATATATTCAAATATATAATAAATATATCCAAATGATGTCTTGTGCACAACACAGATAAGAAATCTGGAGTCTAAAATGTTTTCTTGACATATTTTTGTACGACAATCTGTGTCCTTATGCTAACAGCTGGTTCTTTTTTTCCCTGACCCATTAAGATACTATTTTTGGACACTAACTCCTGGAAAGTTTAGATTTGGGTCACAAACGGACTTAAAATGCCTGTTTGTTGCTTTTGTCAGCTGTAAAACTGTACAAGGTGCCGAGCATGTCAGTGATCTCTCAGCCATCCCAACCATTCACACGACCCCACGTTTCAGAATTCCTTGGCCCCGGATCGGGTGTTTGGAAAAGACGGTCAGCGGGTGTTTGCTACACAAAGAAAGAGTGTGCGTGTGTGTGTGTGTGCGCGTGTGTGCGTGTGTGAGAGAGAGAGAGAGAGAGAGAGAGAGAGAGAGAGAGAGAGAGAGAGAGAGAGAGAGAGAGAGAGAGAGAGAGAGAGAGAGAGAGAGAGATAATATGCAAGTGTGTTTGTGTTTGGTGTAAAATGCTTTAGCCGGCCCAAACAAATGAGGAGACATTAGTCATCGCGTGCGGCCCTGCCCTTCAGCATGATCTTTCCATCTCATCACAGCGATCTGCTATATCACCATCTGCTGGAACACAAGCCGCTGACACATCGATATTGAATCATGGAGATTTCGGAATCCAAAAGAAAGAAAAGCAAAGAAACGCGTACGCTTACCAGCTCGACAACCACACGCTGACGTATTTCACTCCGCCTGATTGGCAGCGGCGCGAAGACCTAATTTTAAACTCTTGTTTTGTCTCAGCTCTCCACCAGCGCTATGCTTCCTGTCTGGGATCAGGCCCACCTGTGGACCCTTGATACGTCAGAGCGAGAGCCGGAGCTCAAATATTCCCCCCTCGGCTCCCGCGGGTGCCCTGACTCAGTCTGACATCACAGCCTGGCCAGCCGCTGAGATCTGTCATCCGTCTATTGTGGGCCAATCGCCTCTCTTGAGGAATCTGCCCTAAATATAGTTTCACAGCTTGAAACAGGAGTATAAAAGAAGAGTGGCGAGCTCAAAAAAAAAAAAAAAAGGTCTTGGCTGCAGTTTAGAAAAAAGGCTGGTGGTGTGAAGAGGAGGGTGGTTGTCTCTTCAAACGCATGTGGATGCAAATGGCAGTTCTAAGAAATCCCCTTACATTTATTTTAAGTTAATCAAAACTTATCATCCGAGTTTGCATAATATTTGATTAAGGGATGAGTCTGGTGATATTCTGTAATTCTTGTTATTGTCAGTGAGTCCAACAAAAACACATTTGATCACAGTAACAAGTCCCGTCTGTGCGGCCAAAGTCTAACTTCTTCCTCTGTGCCGCGCCGCTCGACGAGCCACAGCTCAGCGTTAAACTCAGCGACCTGCTCCTTCAGCAGCAGGAACCCGGGCACTCGCACACCAGCCTGATACGGGTTTATAGTCCGGAATTTATTGGGGGGGAATAAGTTAGCCATTAAAAAAAAAAAAAAAAGATGACGTTTATGCGTGAACGGTTTTCATAGATCTTCAGTAGGAGCCAAAGAGCTCAGGCCTGAGGTCTGAACATGCCGTGAAACAGGCTCTATGTTGCTTTTTGGTCTTTTAATGGGATTCGTTGACAGTTACTAAAATATAAAATAGTCTTTTCTAACTCTCAGGGTTATTTTTTTTTTTTTTTAACCAATAAAATTCCAAGTCTTTTCTAAGACTTTCAAGCACATTCTCATGACTATTCATTCTCTGAACATCTGTGTATGAGATAATGTCTAAAATGGCATGTGGTGTAATCCGAAAAACTTGATACCAGATAGTTCAACTCTCTTAAAAAAACGGACTTTCAAATGACAAGAAACCAATATGAACACAAAATGGAATAAAATTATTTTAATTGTACTTTTAAAAAAGTTTTTGACTTTTTCATCTTGCCAACCATTATTTGTCACTGACCTATATACATTAAAAATAGTAACATGTATTTTTACTCTTATTTTATTTATATATTATGTTAAATTTCCATTTTTTTTTAACTATTAAATGACTGAAAAAACATTGAAGGTTGAAAAAAGGTTTATACATATTCCAAAACTTCTCCAGGCCTGGGAATTTCTATTTTCAAACTCGAGGATTTTTCCAGGTCTTACATGGCCGTTGCAACCCCGAACTCTTGCAAATCTGTTTTGAGTTTCTCTTTAAAGGGGAATTCCATCTTTGTGTTTAGGTTATTTTGTTTCTTGCTTTGTGCCTCGCCTTCCAACGAACGAAGGCTTCTAATGAATCCCATTTTTGTTTGAAATCTGTGTTACAGGACTGAAGGCTGGGGACCGAGTTATGGGAAATCCCCTCTGAATAATGGCTCCTCTCTAGCGGTAGCGCGGCGCGACTAAAGTCATTTAATGACCGTCAACTTTCCCAAATGTGTGATTGACGATTCATATTTACTGTTTATTCAAATTGTCAGTGAGAACGCGAGAACATGCCCCGTTATTTTTTCCGCTGTGGATGCTTTATAAAACTTTACTATGCATGATGTGTGTCTAGCTGTACAAAAAAAAGGACTTATTTAGTTTTCTTTTTTTGTGCCGAAGTTTGTCGACGCCGTAAAAGGTCAACTGAGTTTTCCCCCGCAAACTAACGCACTCTCTACGTTGTTGTGTGTATTCCATATAAACATGTCACTTTTTTACTTTCTGGTTTACATAAGGCACAAAGCAGACACATGCTTGCGGACATGTTGCTTATTAGTCTCTGTTTTGATGTTTCCTGGTGCAGTCGGGGCTGTGTTGCAGGTTACTGGGGGAGGCCGGTGTGAGCTGCGCCGCTCTCTCCTAACCCGGGGTCTCTGGGGCATGGCACACACATGGAAGCACTTTAGAGCTTCACTACACTGCAATTGGGCCTATTACCATAATTACAGCTTTAAAGCCCCAGCAATTTGTATCAGGCATGCACCAGCGCAACCACCAGGCCTTTGGCCCTGCGGAACAACAGCCCCCCCCCCTCCTTCTACTTTCTACACACTCTCCTTTGTCTCCGTGTCTCATTCTTTCGGTCCCGGTTTGCTGTGTTTTTTTTTTTTATTCTCACTCTTCTTTGGTTACATTAACATCAGGAAGAGGCGGATTTGCGGGGGGTTCATCATGTTGGAGAGCTTATGGTGCACGCATGTTATAATAAAGCGATACGGCCGGAGAAGATAAGCTGGAGGAGATAACAAAGGAGAGAAAGGGAGCAGGGGGGAGAAGAGAAAAACATCAAAGGTTTGTGGTATAGAGGTGGGGACTGGCATCAAAGAGCTCTCCTGCACATTACCACTTGGTTACTGTTGCAGCTGGGAGATGTGGGATTTCGGCTTTTTTTTTTTTTCCCCCCATAGGGGCCCTTGTCGGCTCTCCCCCTCACCGGGATGCTGCTGCAGTGTCAACCGCCGGCGATTCATGGCGATTACAGACGTGCGAGAGTGGTTTACATTTTAACTCATTAATTCACCCGAGGGTCGCTATTAAACACGCGGGTGGAAGAGAAATGCACTTTTGATTCAATTCCAGCACTGCAGCCTACACAAATAAACATTGCGTTGTGTGTGTGTGTGTTTGTGAAACAGACAGAGATGTTCCAGTGGAGTCTGGCCCGCTCCCAAACCTGGTCTGTTATGAGCATTAAGCTGAGGTGCATCCTAACTAAATGATGGCTCATACACCGGAGGGGCCTGTTATTCAGCGGAGAGCTGGCAGCCCTCCGGTGGCCCCATTAGACCTGGCCTTTTGTCCGGGCTGCGCATCATAAACACATCGAAAACACTCGAATAAACCCTTCCAGTCGACCTCCGCGGCGCCTTAATTAATAGGAAGGCGAGAAAAAAAAAAGCTTCTATACGTCTCGCTTTTCGGGGGCGGTTGCGAAATTCGCGTCTTCTGGAGCAGCGCCTCCATCAAACTTGATTACCTGAGGAATAGTGGCCAACAAATTAAATCATGTAAAAGAAGGGATTTTTAAACACTCACTCTGGCCTTTGAACACATGTTCTGAGAAATGACTAATATGCACACACTCACCCTGTAAGGCCTCGGCTCTTCCACACGTCATAGAGCACCAGCGGGATGTTGCCGCTCGCTGTGGTCGACCCGGCCTACAGAAAGAGAGAGAGAGAGAGAGAGAGGGAGCACAAATAGAGGTGTGATGATGGATAGATCGTCTCCTTGGCTTCCTGCTACTTGGACAGACACCCTGTTTAGTCTTCTTCAGCTGAGCTTCCTCTCCCCCTCTCCCTGTCTTCATTCCTCTGTCTCTCCCTCCATTTTCTCCTCATGGACAGCTGTGTCAGCGTAGGTGACACCTCCAAAACACACACACACACACTCTCCCAGCCATTTGCCCACCTCAAACACTCGCCCCCTCTCTCCTTGAGCTCCGGCCCTGAGCTTCTCCTCTTAGTCCTAGTGCTTTTTATTTACACGATACGGCCTCGCCGGCCAGGAGATTTGAATCCATCACTGGCCGAGTGGCAGAGGTCGAGTTCGAGTGAGGGCAGGTGCGTCGAGAAAAAACAGAAAGAGGCAGTAGGGGGAATGTTTATGTGTGGAGGCGCTCGGCGCAGCAATCCACGGCGAGGACGCAGGAAACGGTTGGCGGGGTCCGCTGTAAATTACGACTCCCGGATCTGACTGGGACGAGAGGAAGATTCTCGCGTTTAATTCATGCGAGAGAAAAAAGAAAAAAAAAAAAACACCCATATTGCTTCTGTTTCTGTTGGAGACAGGTGGCTGAGAAATGACTCTCCTGTCTCCTCGTCTGACAAGTTTTCCTTTCCTTTACGGGCCGAGGAGCCGGCGTGTCCAAAACACACACATGCACCCTGTGTGACTTATGCTGACATACGGAAATATCTAGAATTAAAATATCGCTCCGTACTGACCTTCTCCGTATCTATGCTGTTTCACACTCGGTGACAGTGATGTCTGCCGAACGTGTAACGGCAGCAGCCTGCGGTTTGGACTCCTGTGCGTGCCACTGTGGGTTCCAGCGGAGGGTGGAGGACATGACATTGATGGCAGCGGTGTGCTGCTGGGGAGGAATCATGCCAACCTGAGGTGAAGAGCCGTCTTGTGCAGTAACAGCGGTAGCAGCGGCAGCGGTAAGTGTGTGTGTGTGCCACCCTATGTGCTGTGCCAGGCATGTTGCCAGGGCTGCAGCCAGGGCGGTGTGTGTGTGTCAGGAGTCCTCCCCTGGAGGGGCCTTTACACATCCAGCTGTGCCCTGGACATCGGCCCGCGCCGCGCCGCCCACCGGACAACGCCACTCTTTCATTCTGCTCACGGCGGAGGAGAAAGAACCTTCTCCTCCGCTGCTGTGTGAAGGAAACTAATGTGACAAGTTCCAACACCCACGTTTCCTCCCCTCCGTCCGATCCAAACTGTGCATGCCCATCAACTCTCTGTCTCTCTCTTCTACTCGCCTGCCTGGACTTGTCGTCCTGCTGCTGCTGCCCGGGGAGTTTGTGGGTGCTATGCTCAACTTTCACAGTCAAATGGTCCCATAATCATAGATTTCCCTGGGTTTTATTTGAGGTTGTGATATCCCTAACAAGACATATTTGTGGTTTTAAGAACCAAACGTCATTTCAAGTTTTACATGACCTCCGTCAAGCTTTGTATTAGTATTCATAAGTCTCTCAGTATAGTTGTGACATCACAACTTCACAGAAGTCCTAACTGCTCGTTTATGAACAGGTTTTAAACATCAAGACCTTGTTATGATCAAAAAAAGATATTAACAACTCACTTGTCTCCAATATTAGACATTTAAGATGAAATATTACAAGTGGAAAGGGACATTTTAGGATTCTGTGTTGCTTTAATGTGGTCTATGGTCCCATAAACTACACAAAACAATCATAGAAAATCTGTATTTTAATACATGTTTGACCACATCAAGACTCACTAATAACAGTGTGTCTCAAAGTGTAGCGCGGGTACCCCCCAGGGGTCCTCCAGGGGGTTTCCAGAATAAAGTGGAAACATTCATTTTAACCATAAATCCTTCCACAACTACACAATTATTTATTATTGAAAATTAAAAGTAAATCAATTACTTTATTTAATTTCCCATGAACATATTTTATTTAATTTCAAATTTTATTTTCCATTTTATATATTGAGGTGGAAATGCAAAACAAAACTCACAGATAAATTCATTTGGGGAAACATGTGGTGGTGGGGGGGATGCATTTAAAAATTAATAAATAAAAAGGAAAATGTAAATAAATGGTATTTATGTGCAAATGAAAAATAATACACAAATAAATACATTTAAATTATTAATTGGAGAACCATTCTATTGATTTGTCCCTGCCTCTTGCCTGTAATGCACTGGGATTGGCTCCAGCAGACCCCTGCCACCCTAATGAGGAATAAGCGGGTATAGAAGATGACTGACTGACTTTCTAAGGCTGCATCGAAACTGTTCTTTGACTGGAAAATTGGGTCCTTGGTGTCCAGACTGGATTTCACAGCGGAGTGAATTCACATGCAGATGTGGTATACCCAGTCCATTATTTTGTCTACTTTCTGATATAAAACATCTAAAACCAAAAATCTTATCAGATAGGGTCCATGGTCTAGTTTTTGTGAATTTAGGGGTCCTTGACATGAAAAGGTTTGAGAACCACCACCATTTTCACTGTACAAAAACAACTTAAGAAATATGGCTGAATTTGGGTATCTTTCATATTTTATAATATTTTTCATTTAATAAATAGCAATTGTAAATAATTCAACAAAATATTGTAAAAACCCTTATAAATAAAACAAGTTAATAAACAAAACCTAATCCGCCGAATCTGTTTTTAATAGAACTTGTTTCAACTTGCAGCTTTTAGCCTGTCTTAGATTTCATTATGTACCTAGTGCTGGGGTGTGAGCCATCACACTAAAGGCCTAAAAGTTTCATTTTCACTTAATGAAATGAAGCCCTCTGTTCCAGCTCACCTGTGGTTCCTTACAGGGATCCAAACCCAGCCTTATAAAGTTATAACCGGAGCTCAGCTCGAGCCAAGTCCTTTGCTGGTGGTAAAGTACAGCAGCTGCTTTTCAAATAATGTTTACAGGAAGCTTTTGTGCTTGTGCTGTTCCACCTGCAGCCAACGGCTTCTCGCAAGAGATCAAAACTGTCTGAGTGTGTTTTGTTAATTCTAGTATCTCATTAGTTAGAAGAAGGGGGAGGGGCTGGAACACTGTGTCTTCTCAAGGACAATTCTGTGTGTGTGTGTGTGTGTGTGTGTGTGTGTGTGTGTGTGTGTGTGTGTGTTTGTGGGGGGGCTGATTGGGGTAACTCTGAACTCACTACCCTTTACACACACACACAGGACGTAGTGAGGGAAGCCAGACATACAGTCAGAGCAAGCCAAAAGTGAAAGAGGAGGTGGAGAGAGGGAGGAAGAGGAGGAACACCACAGCACGGAGAGAGAGAGAGAGTGAGAGAGAGAGAGAGAGAGAGAGAAGGGGACTACTAGAGAGGACATAGAGGAGAGAAGTTAACAGGAGCAGGAGGGACACTGGCCTTCTGGTTCACTTCTCAAGAGACAAGCAGCCTTGAGATGGAAATTCCTGTGGAGTGGTGATGAGTCCTAGCTCCTAACACTAACCATGCACACAAACACGTCTCCCCGACACTGTCCACGGCCCAGATCTGATGATATATGTGTGTGTACGTCTCACGACCGTCCCGGCGCTGCCGCGGCCCCCCTCTGTCCAGTGTTGCTGCTGACGGCGTTGAAATTTGCTCGGGCCGCACGGGGCCAGCTCAGCTCCCTGCCTGCAAGGTATCACCTGACAGCCGTGTTTAAAAGTCGCTGCCAGAGGACGGTGTGTGTGTGTGTAGTGTATGTGTGTGTGTAGTGTGTGTGTATGTGTAGTGTGTATACCTTTGCGAGCATGATCCTGGTCTTCGCCACGTCAAGTGGAGTGGTAACAAATGCCGCCACCGCACCTACGGAGACACGCGCGCACATTTAGCAACTCTGCTCTCAGAAGAGTCGTTAAATACTGAAAATAAACGCATGAAGAAAGTCCAATTACTTAACCACCTTTACGCTAACGTATTATTTCAGCAATTAACAGTGGGCCCTTTGCTTCAGTAAGTTCAGAAAAATGATAACATACCCAAATCCAGGACTTTCTCCATTATTAAACCACAAAAAATAGACAGACACATTCTATTCTCCCCCACCTCGACCCCCCACACACACACAGCCTTACCCGACCTACACTTTCCCATCAGCTACACACACACACTCGCTTATATGTACAATCAATCATCAAGAAAGACACATTTGGATACATTCTAACACACATATACACAACAGTCACTCACTACATATACACACATTCAGGAACCACAAGAACACGAGCAGACACACACACACAGACACACACACACACCCTCCTGAGTTTTATTGAGCAGTTACACCCAAACTTCCCTCCATCGCTCCAAGTTGGAAGCTGGATGGGACACACTATCCAGAGGTGTCCCCACTGAGCTGCAGCATATGTGTGTACCTACAATAAGCGAAAAAGTGTGTGTGTACGTGTGAGAGAGTGTGTGACTGCTGCAATCATAGCAACTGTTCTCAGTAAACACATCCATATGGGCCACAGAGGAGCTGTGTCACTGTAAGTGAGCTGAGGATACGGGAAAACATTTAGGATCAGTCCGGTGTTAACACACTGTTACCCTTTACACTGGCTGATTATAAGAGTGGACTGAATTAATTCTTTTTTCCCCCATCCTTCCAGGGCGGATAAAACCCAAAACTTCACAGAGGATAAAAAAGACACCGCTCCCTCACTGAAGGCGGGTTCGGTAATATTCTTGGAGAGCGAAAGGATGCATTATGCCAATAAATCTCACACGCAGGGCGCTGAGTTTCAGGATCTAAATTTGGCCGCAGGAACCATGTGATGTGATGAAGGTTAGACGCGGATCTTGTCGGTGATGTAATCGCGTCTCGGGCTTGGGGCTGTTTTCTCTGCGGAGGTTCAAATGGGGGCAAGTCCGTCATCGAGTCGGTGCGGGGCGTTCGGCGGAGATATTTGGGATGATTAAACGTGCCTGTGTGAGCATTTCCAGTGTCGAGCAGATTATGTACGAGTGAAAGAGAGAGTGCGAAGCGCAATGTAAGACTGAAACTCGAGGATCCCTCTTGGACGGCGGCTCGGCCGTGGAGGGACGTGAACTTGATTCCTGCCCCGCATCGCCGCCCCCTTTAACCCCTCTCGTCCTTTGTGATACTTCGTTTTCTAAACTACAAACTTTTCCTTCTTTTTTCGATTCTATTTCTCAATATACCCTATCTGTGTGAATTTAAGTGTTCAACACTGCTAATCTGAGAAGAAACAGCCTTTATCCTTCCATCCATTTTCTATACCCGAAACAAACGAAAATTCTGTTTTTTAGACTGTGTTATGCCTTTTTTAATCTGCATGTCTCACTCGGCCAGCGACTCATCCACATCTACTGCCTCCTCTTTTTCTTTTTATATGCTGACTCCTTCCTCTCTGGACTCATTCCACGCTGGGAAAACAGCACTGGGCCACGTCTCAACCTCCGTGTCTCCATCACCCCCCAGAGCGGCTAACCTCCATCTTCCTGTCCTGTCTGGCACGTTCTAGCGTTGCAAGAGTTATGGACTGATAGCAATAACTGCCCAATAACTGCTCCATTGACTGAGGGAGGTGCATTGTTTTTTAATACTGTGACGTGTATTTTGATTGTGTTTGAGCTTTTTTTCGTCACAAAAACCTGAAGAATGGGCGGAAAGATAGACGACGTGACATTTTTATTTGTTGTAAATTATTGAGAAAAGCTACAAGGGAAAAGCATATATTTACCCATTTCTTTGTTCGACATTCTTATATATTCCAGACTTTTTGTCGGTATTTTCCCCTGCTGCTGTGTGCCTCTGCCTCTCCAGAATATTTGAACTTGATGATGCAGGGAAATCTTATTTTCCTGAAGGCACAAGCAGCAAGCAGTATCCACACATATATGCTCCTTATAAATCATAATCAATTATCCAAAAAATGTTTAAAAAAACAGATAAAATTGGATCAAATTCCCACACGGGTGTTTTCATTTCTCTATTTGATTAGACCTCTGCTTGGGGTTGAGTGGAATTATAATGTAGGCGGATCAGAAAATGTACCTTAAAAGTGGATAAAAGGTAAAAGTAGGTTAATGTGTTTGACTGGCGCTTGCACACAGGGGACGGTGAAAGAGAACATCCCTGTTTAGATTCAATTTTATTCAAAATTATGAATTCTCTAGGCCTGGAAAACATTTTGGATGGTGAAAGTACACAACTAATTTAAATATTTAACATACCAGAAATTACAAGCATCAATCTGGGACAAAAATCTTGAAAAACCGGAAAACATATTTTAGGTCAGAAAGTATGAAATTCATGTCATACTTTTTATGTTTTCACTGCACACAGCCATGGCGATCAACAATTAAATGATATTACCCGAGAGGGTGTTCTTTAACGTTATTGAGCATGATACTGTCAAAAAAGCAAAGAAGAACATGCAGCGTCACAGCGTCGTAAAGCGGACTTGGTGGTTAATAAACTATTATTTGTTGATTTACTGTAGTTCTAAGTCATATTTAGGTATTTTATACTGGAAAAGTTACATATTGGGCATTTAAATGTATGCAATTACACTCATTAGACCAATGGGAATAATTTATGTAAGCGATACTGGCATTTGTTGCTACAACAACGAGGAAGATGCCTATTAAACGGAATCTGCATGTACCTCCATCTGAAAAAGGGTCTGACTGAGCAGATGAAGCGAAAGCACCTGTAGAAAACAGTGAGCCTTTGAATAATAGATGAGTATACAGCAGAATCAGGAGTGGTTCATTTAAATGCATCTTAAAGTCGTGGGCTAGAGAAAGCATGTAGAAGTCATTATGGAGTGGATAATCAGGGCTTGAATTAAGCGTTTTGATGACATTAGCTTGATATTTCCTAATTATCTTACAGGCCCGTGTCATTAAATGGCTTCATGGTGAACAAGGGTTCCTTAAAATACTATTACTGTTTGTTTCTGAACACAGTTTGCAGGCAATGTTGCTTAGAAATATGTAAACCATAAACCAATATCTTTCATAAGGGTTCATTTTGAAATGGAAAGATAAAACATCTATTCTTAAATTCATTCGCTTTTTCACGCTAACGCATGATCCTGTGAATTACGGCTCTTTAACTTTGCCCTATTCATCTTGTTTTCAGCCCACTCACTTCCAATCTTTAACTCCTTTCCTGTGCATTTCCCCCCCCTCTCCCTCTTCCTAAAAACCACTTCAGGCCCCAGCGCTCAGGAGGTCGCACAGCTGCAGGGGCCCATACCCAGCAACCGGCCCCCTCTCATCCCTCTTCTCTCCTCCCCTGGTTGTCTGTGTCTCCCCTGATACTCATCCGGGCTAAGACACAACCATAAAGTCTGCTGTGATATGATTTTCATTGGCTGAAAGCTTTGAGAACAGCAATAATGAGAAATCTTTTTTTGTGAAAATAAGAGAGAATAGGGTTTTGTTTGGTATCAGTGTTGTAAGATAGCGACCGAAACTTCTTGCTCTGGTTTCCCTTCGTCCGTTTCCCGTTCCCTTTCCCCTCCTGTGGATCTGCGGTGCAGGCGAGGATGGGATTTGTCAGCTGAGCTCACCTTTCTGGAATCCTGCAAAAAATGTGGCTTTGGGTAAACTCCCCCTGCCCTTCTGGCCATCTATTCACCTATCCATCCATCCATCCATCCATCCATCCATCCCTCTAGTCATCCATCCCTCCCTTGCTTCTTCCTTCCACCCCCCCCCTCCCCCTCTTTCCCAAAGCACCATATAATCCCCTGCACCTGCAAAAGCTCCGCACACTGCAGCCTGCCAAGAGTAGAGCGTGTGACCTTGCCTCCACGACCACAGAGTCTGGGAGAAAGAGAGAGACAGAGAGAGACAGAGAGAGAGAGAGAGAGAGAGAGAGAGAGAGAGAGAGAGAGAGAGAGAGAGAGAGAGAGTTGACGAAAGGGTTGACGATAGAGGAGGATGATGAAAGAGCAACAGAAAGGAAGAAAGAGGGAGGGAGACAAAGGGAGAGACAGAAGATTGTTAGTGAGTAGATACCAGACACATTGAAAACACATTGTGAACCTTGGTCTGGTCTGGGGTCCAGGCCCGCGGCTGGGAACCGGGCTGTCCGGCTATTTTTGTGCTTAATTTTCCCCCCAGTGATGTCATGCTACTTGTTTCCCAAGAACTAGGATAGGACAAGAGGGAGGTGAAGGCATTTGCTGCAGCGCTCCCACTGCATCCAGACAAAACATTTCACATTTTCTGAAAGCATCCCTAGAACCCCCATTATTAAGCCGTCTCACTCTGATGAAAAAAATATATACGGTTAATGAATTAACAGATTTAACGGTCTGCTAATATATGGAGAAATACAGTTAATAGTGCATTCAAGGGGACGGATTAGAGATGATACTGTAGAGATTTAGGTGAAAACAAAGGTAATTGCATGACATATAAAACATTAGATTGAACATTACTATCTGTATACCTCAACAAAATTAACTAACAGATCAAACCATCACCAGTTATAGAAATCCAAGATGACATCAAATAATTTTAAAGAACCACTGAAAACAATGCTAATAGATTTTTAATCACATCTTTCAATACGGTTCATATATAACCTAGACCAGATGTTTTATAACTGAAAGTGGCCAAAATTATGGAGGACTGAAACTGCCATGATCAAAAATAAATGAGTGATTGAATATGTCAACGCCTGTATTTATTACATTTCCCTTAATTAAATGTATTTGTTTGTGTGTTATTTTCCCTATTTAGTCATTTTTAAATGCTTTTATTTATGTATTCCCCCCCCCCCCATTTATATCACCTATTCATTTATCTCTGCATTTCATTTAGCATTTGCAATAGAAAATAAAATTTGAAATGAAAATAAATTCATGTGCAAAGAGGAAATAATGGGAAATAAATATGTTAATGGGAAATATAATTATTTCATTTACTTTTAATTCTGGTAGTTTCAGTCATTCACGGAAATGCTGCTACATTCTGTCCTTTTGTGTATACAAAAGGAATTATAGACAATTAGTGATTCCTCCTTTATTCTGGGGACCCCCTGGCACTCCCTCAGGGACCCCACTTTAAGAAGTTTTTTGCTTTTTTTCTTGTAGTTTTTGTGTTTTATAGCAGGAGAACATGGCCGTGCCTTCTCCAGTCAACCTGCACGTCTCCACCTCCTGCCCTCATGTATGGGCAAAAGTTATAGAAACACCTGGGTGACGGATTTTATTGTAAACACAAATGCCTCCGGTGTTTAGTGTATTTCAGATATTGAGTGTGTGGTCTCATCAGTCATGTACGTGTCTATATAGAGCAGAAGCTCAGCAGACTAAGCGGTGAGCTCTGGCATCCTCGTGCTTCCACTCGTCCAGACATCGAAAGTGTTCAGCTATGAGCTTCTTGGCGTCCGCCTCCCTTCTCCGACCGCCGTTTCGTTTCTGGAATTGTTTGCTTTGTTGCGGCGGCTGCGTTACCAGCTGCTGCGAAACTTCTGTTACTCGCAGCCGTGGTCCGCAGGTTGATTGTGATTTATAAAAGGGGGGGAAAAATGCTTGCATTCCTGCATGTGCGCAGTTTTATAAATCTGATTTGTTTTTTTGGCGCACGCCGTTTTCAGCTTTTGTGCTCATGTACGCTCTTAGTTTGGATCCTACGCAATTTTTTTTCCTTTTTTTTAAAAATAAAAACGAGGCTCCAGATGTTTTTTGTTTTCAGAGTGAACAGGATGGGAAGGGAGGCTGTCTCTTCTTCTCCCCCCGCTAGTTCAGGCAAAGCGATGAGAAGACGGACTGTGCAAGGTTAGTCTTTGTATGAAATGCATGTGGACAGCTGCGCTGCCTCAGGCGCTGCAAGGTATGATTACTTCTCAGAGAGAGCAATTGAGCAACAGCATGGAGCGATTACTAATATTGTCTTTGTCCATTAACGCACACACACAAACACACAAAAATACAGAAGAGCGAAGGGGAGGACCTACGGTGTGTGGATGAACTCAGGAAGTGTCGTGTGTATTCCATCGGAATGCAGATTAAAAAAGGAGATTTTTACTTTCCACATCAAAAAGCCTCGCACTGGGGGATTCCTCTCTCTCTCTCTCTCTTTCCCTATCTCAGTGTTTCTCCCTCCCTTCCTCTGTTTCATGAATAAATAATAAGGGGGTAAACCAGGGAAAACAAACTTGTTGACCTTTGAACCCTCACGTCAAGGTCAGCCTCTGCACCTGGGCGGCTTCCCACAGGAAAGAGGCGGGAGGTCCGTCTGCATATGTCGATGCATCACACGCGTCTGTTCTGTGTGTTTCAGTGCGGGGAGGCTGCGTTTGAAGTGCATCTCATCAGTTTAATCGGGCTTCCCATCAGAATTCTTTGAAATTCTTGTGCTTCTCCATTGGCGTACAATCATAACCTGAGAGCATTACATGACTCTCCTTGTTTGGCTAATCTTGTTTTTTAGAGCCTGAGCTGTAATAAAAAAAAAAAGAAAACTGAGTGAAAACCACAATATTGTGGAATTAATGTGTGAAAGAATTGTGTGAATAATCCACATGGATATTGAAGTCTGTTGTAATAACAGTTTAAATCTCTGTGTAATGACCTGCATGCACCGTTCACACATATCCTGTGACTTGCTTTATGAATTTATGAAATTCCCTGTCTTTTTCTGCCTGGAATATGACTCTCCGTGATATCCCCAGAAATCCAAGGACAAGTTGAACTTAATGCACTTTATGAAAAGGATTTAGCTGCTTGCTCCTCGTCCAACAGGCCTACAGTCGTCTGGTGCTTGGTTTTTTCTCCCCCTTTTTTTCCCCTCTTTCTGTTTCTCTCACTGACAGCTGTGTTGGCTTGCTGTGAAACAGAAAGAAAAAGGCCATAACGCAGCACATTACCATCCCGCGGAGCAGATGGGAGATCATGCCACACACATATACGCTCTCTCGGATTCCTTCGCTGTGGCATTTTTCAAAATAAATCGTGTTTATGCTCATTTACGAAAAAAAAGCCACTGAACAGCCCAGTGGTCACTCTAAAGGAATCGCAGGGAAAACGTGTTTGCTTGGGAGTAGTTTTCATCTCCTTGCTCGGCGAGTTAGCTCGCCTCATCCGTTGTAACGGAGGAAACTGCTCATTGCATATTCAAAACAGCATGATAATATAGAGGATAGTGGGACTGTGCATCTGGAGAGGAGGAGAGGAGAGGAGTCGAGTCCAGATTCCAGATTCCAGCAGTTCAGCTCTCCGCCAACGGACGTGTCCAGATGGCCTGGAGAGAGAGGGCCTTTGACTGAGGGACAAAGAGACACTTGTGGACGACAAAATCTAACTCTCGCGAATGCACAGAAACACACACGCATGCACACACATGTACACACACTTTGACTGTCCGCCTCTCGCGCCCTTGAGACATGATGTCACTCCAACAAAACGCTGTCTTTTCAAAGAGAAACAGCTTTTTATGTGTTCAGGGTCACACAATGAAAAGCCAGAGGGGGATAGAGGAAGACGTTAGGAAAGAGAGATTAAAAAGCAAAAAAAAAAAGAAAAAAAAAAGCTAGGAAGAGACAGATATACAAGACTGGATATCCCATTTTCTCCTGCCACAATGATACAGTACAAGGGAATGCAGAGTGTGAGCCTGTTGTAAATGTGTCAGGGAGTAAGCACACTATTATAACTTTACTAGGGATTTATCGCTGAGAATAATTACTGTAAATGATGGCACTGAACAATGGTGGAATAGTTGAGGAGAGTGGCGAGAGAAGAGAGCTGGGAGGGGGGATAGATGGGTAATAAATACATAGAGGGACGCAAACTAGACAAACATAAGAAACGACAGAAAACGTACCTTTAAATATTCCCAGAGTGGAAACTGCACCAGTGAGAACGGGATCTGAAAAAAAATAAACAAGCAGAGATTTTATTATCAGTGTCATATGTCTGCATTTGTTTTTGATTTTTTTTTTTTTTTTTGGAGGATTTTATCTTTAACTCCTGCATCATCCCTGCCACCTTCCTCTGTTTCCTGTCTCTCGTCTGACTGTTCCCTTGTTCCTTCTCACTGCTGATGATTAATGAATGAGACGGGCTGTGGTCTGGCAATCCTGAATGGACGGATAGACGGATGGACGGATGGACGGAGCAAACTTGGAAAGCGGGAGAGTGGGAAGCACCGGGCAGTTGGAGTGTGAGTGTTGCCACTAGAAACACTCAATGGGCTCACATAGGAAGTTATAGCGGGAGGAAATCAATAGCGATGCCAAGGCAAAGGGGCAAATGACATACAGTCAGGACCACACACACGCACGCACGCCCACACACACACACACACAGACGGGCATACTTTATATAAACAGACACACATTCAGACACAGGTTTTCAGAGACACGTTTCAGACACACATGTGTCCAGTCAACTCGGAACGGCAGAGCAG
Organism: Lepturacanthus savala; assembly: GCA_030544235.1. NCBI lineage: Eukaryota > Metazoa > Chordata > Actinopteri > Scombriformes > Trichiuridae > Lepturacanthus > Lepturacanthus savala. Next base: position 11,116,963 of record CM060463.1, read on the forward strand.
GAGAGGAAAGGAGAGAGGGAATGAAAACAAAACCGGAGAGAGGGAAATAAATAAAGTGACACCGAGTTGTGTCATCACTCTTTGATCTCTGCAACAAGAGGATCGTTCATCCGTCTTTGCCCCCTCCTCCGATATGTTCATCATACTAGGTTAGCACGTTGGTTAAAAACAGAGACCGGTCCAACTCTGAGTCAGCCGGAACACAAACACAATACACGAGCTGTGTTTATGCCACTTAATGAGCGTATTAAGCGCTCGCTTCAAATGAACTGACCTCATATAAACACTCGATCTGAAGTAGATTAACTTAAAGGGTGTCTGCGGCATCTGCTACCCGAGACCTGAATAAATGACTTGTTAAAGGGTGCCGCTCGTGTGCTCATTTCCAGATCTGCATTTTTATTGCCGGACTCCACCGACGTAGCTCTGCATGGTTCACAGCTTCTCATTTATCTTATGCCGGCTCTCTTTGCAGTGCCTCGGTTCAGCCTGTGTCTGAAACAGGCTGTTTAACGTTAACGTCACATCAAGAAGCAGTAGTTTGGAAGTCGTTTGGCCAAAGCACCTCATAATAGATTGTCACTATAGACAATAGGAGGCTCACAGTGGAAGTGGAAAAATTCAGACACCATGGATCCTTTTTATAAGGACAATGGCTGCAAAAGCAAAGCCTTGCATTTGATTGCACTGGGGCTGGAGTTATTGGAGTGGATAGTAAGTATAAATTACAACTTAAGATAGTAAAAAAATATTACTAAATGAACTGTACAGAAATTTAAAAATGGTTATCAGTCTTGTGCTTTTCCAAATTAAGACATTAGTTAATCATTAACAAGTCGATATTGCCTATATGGACAGTAATTTAAAATGGGGACCTGTAAAACTTGTTGTTAAATGTGATACACAATATGGTTGAAAATCTGGATGAACCTAACTTTAGTGCTGGTGCAACAAAGAAAAAAAGTTAGTCTGGAGCCCTGATTGGTCTTTTGGGAGGCTACCTGAACAAAGTGAAGCTGCAGGATTTCACTTCATCTCTTTTACTTCAAATGATGATAACTTCCATCCATACATGTTGAAGTCTAAATCCGATCTGGAGGTATGAAAGCGGACTGGAGAGGAAAACGTCACAAAGAAGAAGATACTTTTGTGATCTCAGAGATGGCACTGTCCGATATGGAAATATTTTGAGTACGCCCCCCGGTAGATAAAAGCAATGCTACTAGTATTACAGACTGATGGGGACAGCAGCTGAAGGGCAAAAATGTAAAAGTCCAAACAAAAGTCTAACAGATTTATTAATAGCAAAAAACGTGTCTCAATTTTGTGTTCATATTAACAGTGTTTTATTCTGACACATGAAGCATCCATTTCTTACCACCTGTTAAATAACTGAGCATCACGTCTGTTTGGGGTGAGATGGATTTGATTTTTTTTTTTTTCAGTTATAGTGGTATCACCAGTGTCCCATGTTTAAAAAAGATGATGGTTAAAGTGTAAAATGCATTCTTTTATCCTTGTCAGCTTCTACAAATTAAGGCCTTCCTCCTAATACCTGAAAAACTAAAACTAAGACTAAACCTAAATAAAAGCTAAACTAAAACTAGTCAACTCCTCAAAATAAAAAAACTAAACTAAAACTGCTTAATCACTTGTTCAAATAACTAAAACTAAACTGAAATAAAGGAAACTGAAAAACTAAATGAAAATAAAAACTAATGCTGCCTCACAGAGAGTTACATGGCATGATTGGTGCCACTCATGGATTAAAACTAAATATCAATGATTCCTATTAATTAGCTAGCTTTTATTTGATTTGATTCTATTTAGTTGAGCCCATTAAAACACTTGTAGCTTCGTAAAGCAGGCCTGGTATATGAAGCGGACAGAAATGTTCCAGTGGAAACTCGTCGTGCCCATCTGCTCTGTCCGGCAGACTGAAGCCAATTTTCTCTCAATCCTCTGGGATGATCTAAAAAAACTCGATTTGACGTAGGTCTGATATCCAGCCCCCTGAATGTGGAGTGTTATACAACAGAGAGCGAGTGTACTTCTTGTTTTCCAACTGTGGAGCGGGGAGAGCGAGCTTTCAAAAGCAATAGAAGTGCACCTGTCTTTTATTACCACCCTGACGACTTCTGCCTTTTTCCAGGCCAGAGAGAGAGAGAGAGCAAGAGAGAGAATGTGGGGAGGGGTGGCTGGAGTTATTGAAACCATCATTAAATGTAAACAGAACATGTTGTACCAGTATTACATGAATGTAAGTAAACATGCCTCATTTCATATCCATGCATCAGAAACTGTTGTATTACTTTCTCACACAACAAAACCATGAAGGTAATTTCCTTTCAAATAAGCCACATTTTAAGTTGTCCTGAATCTAAAATAAAGTGTAAATTGACGTTTTTCAGCTGAGAAAATATTAAATTAATCAGGCTTCAAATTTGGCTTGCGAGATGGAGCAAAGGAAAGGTTACAAAAATATTTTAAAAAACAAACACATAAAAAATAAGTGTGTAGAGAACCTGGAACCGCTGCAAAGAGAGGAACGAGAAAGACAGATGGGTTCTGCTGAAGATCTGGAAAGAATGATCCACAGATGATTTATGACTTGGTTTGACACCCCTGGCACACTGTGCATGCGGTATGTGTGTGTGTGTGTGCGTGTGTGTGTGTGTGTGCAGCCTGGCAGTGATGGAATGTCTGAAAACTACATGTGGTCTGATTAAAATTGATAAGCCATTTATAGTCAAGGGTGTGCTGAGGGAACATGTAGTATGAACCTGACTAGATGTGGCATATGACAGGTTCCAGCTGTCTTTGTGAGTGTGTGAGTGTGTGTGTGTGTGTGTGTGCACGCGCTTGTGCGTGCATGTGTGTATGTGTGTTTATTTGATATATAAAATCTATTCTAATCAGTAGAGGATGCAGTATGGGAGCTAATTGTTGTAGTGTTGTTGTTTTTTTTGTTTTTTTCAAAACTAAAATGCTTCCCACTGCTTTCATATTACCAAGCTATACTGCGGTGATATTTTAATGGAAGGTGATAGAGAGGCGTAATAAATCTCTCAGCTGAATGGGATGAGAAGATAGATAGGCAGAGACAGAGAGTGAAGTGGTAAAGGAAGGAGACTGGACATGTAATTTGTTTCTTCTTCCATCCTTCTCTCTCTCTTCTCTCTCAGAACAATGCATCAATTTCAACTGCAATCACACCGTCAACATCCAAATCAAAAACTTGAAGTCTCTTCATTTTCTGTCCAGCTCAGCATGCACATGGAGTGTTTCCTCAGCGACAGTACTGCAAAATGTTTATACCTTATATAAATCACAGCTCATTATAAAAAAAAAAAATGTGATTTGGCAACATTTTGCAATAATGAATAAACCTGATTTTCCTATGGATTTTTTTATTTACCACTATAATTTTTGTTGTAAAATAGACCACAACATTCTCTTTTATTCAAATGTAGGATTGGATAGACAAAAAAAAAAAACGCATGTCAACATACACACTATTTCTTACATCAACACCAGGGTTTACACGTGTAACAATAACAGAATAATGCCTAATAAATTAATAAATATTCCAATTAAATGCTCTCCGACCCTTAGAAGCATTTCGATAGGCATCACTAAACATTTATTTATTTTAGAAAAGGAACACTTTTCCTATGAATGAAGATGATGGGTGATTCTCATGTGTGTTGACGACTGAGAAAACCTTCTCCTTCAGTTTAATGAAATGCAACCACCTGAGACAGCAGATCATGTGCTGTATGTTGATACTCCTGCAGCCTTGGATTAAATAAATGCCATTATGCATGGCTATTCACTACGAGGCTATTCACTACCTTGTAAAAACACATGCAAATTATGCACACTATGCCAGCACCAACAAAACAGCCTCTCATACCTCTACACACGTTCTGGCCAATTCAGTTTCCGGCCTGTTTGTGCAGCACATTACCAGGTCTCAAAAGTAACGAGCGTCGTGATGTCTTTTGGGAGGGTTTTCGAAGGATTTAATGTTTTATTCTTGAAACGATCGTCTGATGACGACATTTGTCCATTTACAGCAATTAAAAGAACCGTTTGGTGTGACATGAGCAGCTTTCAGCAATTCAGCAAACTGAATTGTTCTTATTTGCACTTCTTTAATTGTTGAGGCAAAATAGCCTGTGTGCCCACATCCAGGGTTTCCCCACACATTGACCATTGTGTGGCGCTGCGCCCCAGAATGAAAACAGAGCACAACAAATTGAATCCATTTTCGCCCATATGCACAAAGAGATCAACAGCAGCGCACACATGTCAAAGGTACGTTTTCAACCCAGCTCAACACACCGCAATGAGTGTTCAACCAAATCCGCTAAATGGGGTTCTTTAGTACTATTGCTTTAATTTGTCATTTAACCAATTTAAGCCCAATAGCTGCTAAATCTATGACTGTCATTTTATATGTAACCCCTTTAAGCTCAGATTTTTTTCAAAAGATTTCATGCAAATAATTTAATTAAGTCACTAAAAAATAATCTATCCATTTCTATCCTTTTTTTGCAGAATATAGCATTATAATGGCTAATATAGTTGGTGCTTGCACAAATCTGCCCAGTTAACAAAAACCTACTTATCCCATGTACACAATTGTTTTTGGGGGATTATTCTAGAGACTTCAATGGTTGAATATATATATATGCACATGTCAGGATTAAAAAATAAAATGAGGGTTTGTCTTCTCCATGTTCTCAGGGGGAAGTTTAAGTGACAGGAAGTACTTGGAAACTTAAATTATTATAATTATTATTACTTTATTACAACCTTTTGTCTACGTTGTCTACTATCATGTCAGTAAAATAAAGCTGTATGAGTAACGATTAGATTTTCTTATTTTAAAGAAAAAATGACCCATAGACTCAGAGGCTCATAGGCTTTAACGGGTTAAAAGCCAAACAACCCCGAACAGAGGTTAAAAGGAAAGCTGGTCACGGCGGGCCCGCTCTGTCCGTGGCCGACGTCTTTGAAAAGTCTAAAAAGTTTCGCTAAGGACTGTGTCAAAGCAAACAGAATCACAGAGAAGGTGGTTGAGTTCACGGCTTTGGATGATGAACCGCTTCGTGTTGTGGAGGACATTGGCTTTCGGAGGCTTGTGGAGACATCGAGCCTCGTTACACGATACCGACCAGACGCTATTTCTCGGATGTGTGCTTACCAGAGATGTTTCCTTGAAAAACATATCTAAAAAATTATTCTAGACTATTCATCCAATATAAAAAAAATGAAAAACTTAACCACATTTGATATTGGGTAATCGGCCAAGTGTTTTCATTTCAGTGCATCCCTATTATAAAACATTCGCGAATCTGATTTTTAGAATAATACATGCATCATGCTGTTTCATGTGTATCCTGTGCAGCTCGTGACTGAGCAGGTTGGAAGCTCAGTGTTTTGCTTAAGGATATTTTAAGGGGCCAACTGGCTATAACTGGCTGAAGGCGCTGAATGTGAAGAGAGGAAACTTTGTTTTCCAACTACTGGGCCAGTGGGCGATCTGCGAGGTTTTGATATTGTAGTTACAGAGACGTCTGCCATTTGAGGGTACATTTAGACCTCAGCTCTCAACTATGTCATGGTAGACTAGCATACAGCCATCCAGACAGCCAGGGCCGTGCTACGCTAGGCTAGCATGGAGGCAGCCAGAAAGCATAAAATCAGAATACTCCATGGTGCTAAGTTGCTGACTCCCTCTCATCCCCCTGCCTCGTATAATGCCCCAGCTAACACGACCTATTCAGAACCATTAAGCCAAGCCAAATCGTGTGTGCGTGTGTGTGTGTGTGTGTGGATGGTGGTCACTTAATCCAGAACGGTTACGTTGACTCTAAAATCAGAGACAGGATTTTGAAAATTCCCATTACAAACGATGAAATAGAGATGTCTGTCTGCATCAGCAGGATGTACGCAGCATCCAACTATTATATCATCGAAATGTTCACTTGCTAGGGAAATAAGGAAGATTTGTTTTTCTCATTTTATATAAACTAGTCATGTACTGTGACTGTTTTTTAAAAGATCGGTTAGCAGAAGGAAACAGCACCCTGGAGGCAGAGCACCAGTGATGTTTATATCCATTGAAAGTGACTGAGGTTTCCCTCTGCCAGCCAAAATTTTACTAGCTCACTCGGTTCCAGCTTGAGCCAATCAGTCTGCCATGTGAGCAGCAACTGAATCATAATGATCAGAAGAGAGGCGAACACACCCATGGCTTTTGACACATTGTCGAGGTCTGTGAACCTGGCCTGTCATTTGACAAAAAGAATCTTGATTCAAATACACAAAATATTCAGCCTCAAATACCTCAACTATTTAGTTGATGGACATAAAAAAAAAATGGTACAGACATTCTTGATCCCAGAGAAAGAATTCTATCCTATTGATTTTCTTATTTGAGTTAGTGATCATCCACCACCAGCAGAACAATGTTTAGGTTTCAGAGTTGCGCAAGTTAACCTTGGGCTGATTTTCAAAATATGTGATAGTTCTGGCATATGCGAAATGTTTCTCAATCTCGTGTTTTTTCCTCCGCCAAGGAAGTCATGTTTTAGCTTGTCTGTCTGTCTGTTTTTTGTTTGTAAGCAAAATACCTCTAAAAGGTTTTCGTCAAATTTTCAGCATATGTTGGGAATTGTACCATGAACAGATGGTTAAATTCTGGTAAGGATCTGGAAGAAATCCTGGTTTCTGGATAATTTTGAGTTTTTTTGTTGTTTTGTAACATTGCGAGAAATAGACCTTTAAACAGGCGCCAACGTTTGGGGTGGTGGTAATATCTTGCACCTGCATTGCTTGTTTTCTTTGAACACCACACCTAAAAGACTCTCCATGCTTGGCGGAAGACTGCGCTCTCAGAGTGCCTCTCTAGTTTCAAAACGATTTCAATTGTCTAAATTCATTTTCACTTTGTTGTATAGTCTGCTTCGAGTCTGATTTTCCTTTTTTTATTGCTCTACTTACTCTGGTTACTCTGGATGGGGTAATATAAAACTTAATGAAGAAGCAGCCTTCAATTTTTATCCTCCGCATATTTGGAACAAACTCACAGAAAATTGCAGTTCTGCTGTAACTATTCTATTGTTCTTTTTAATCAAGGCTGCAGAGAAAATAACTGAAATATAAAATACTGTTAATTTGCCGTTGTTTTTCTTTTTCTCTGAATTTGTAATGTTTTACCTCACTATTGTAAGACCAAAGAGAAAATACTTGCCGCTGTGATAACTTTCCAGAGTTGTAAAATACTTGTTATACTGCTGTGCAGTGTTTTTTTGGCGGACTGAAAACAAGATGCCACCCACCAACACTAGCAGGAATCATTTGTTTTGAGTAAGAAAAACACTGTTTGTCCACTTAATCCCTAAGGTCTTGCACTCAGTCATCATGTCACTATTTCTGAACTACAGCTCTCCTGAAATGATAACCCTGTGTTAACTCGTTCTGTTTCTGTCGTCCACCCTGTAATATGCGGCACTCTCCTACTGCACATCTGGCCGTCCACCTATTGACCACTCCTTTCTCCCTCTCTGCTCGTGCTCCACTTGAAAACAAAGAATCACAATGGGTTATCTCTTAGGCTGGAGCCACTGCCACAATACTATACTATTTTTTTTTTTAAATGGAAATCGTGCCAAACTTGGGCTCTGCTACTTGGCCACAAAGTGAGAAGTTTGTTCCAAGAGCTCAGCAGCATCTGCTCCCAAAGCCTACAAACATCTGTGTCATCCAGCTGGCCTCCAGGGACAGGATTCCACTGCTGGGAAACACATGACCGGCTCTCTCACAGACCTGCTATCCTGCATGTGTGTGTGTGTCAGTGCCTGAATTGAAATTTTATATGAAAAAATGTCAACGTGCTTAATCATATTTCAGCTGGTGTGTGTGCGTGCGTGTGTTTCTGCGCGTCTTGAAGAGAGGCATTATACGTTCGCTAGCTGACACATTTCATAAATGATCAAAAATGACAGTGCCACTTGCCGTGACTGTCGGGTACTATATTGTACGAATATAGAGATGTCTGCTGTGTCATTCTGCTGACAGTGCTCCAGTTTGTGTGTGTGTATGCATCTGTGTGTGTGTATGTGTCCTTGCCAACTATATTAGCGCTAACTGTATTAGTATTCAGAGAGGCTTCGGGCTGTCACAGGTCCTTAGGCACTCAGTGGAGGGCAGGAAAAACACATGTCAAAATATATTCGCATTGAGCCTGATTGCAGGCATGCCAGTTGGCTGCAATTTGACAAATGACTTTTAATAGGTCATACCACGGCCTGTGCATACTGATGAGTGTTTAAATGGAACGAGAAAGAGTAAAGATGTAAAGATGTCCAGAGCAACAGATAAGAGACATTTTTCATCTTTTCCAATAGATTCCTTCTCTAAAAATGACCTCATTCCTAAATGTTTTCCTACTCTGAAACACCTTGCTACTGCTACTGAGGAACAGAGTCCAAAACCAACTATCCAGATGCTTTTCAACAGAAGATAAAAGTTCATCTCAATGTGGCCATGCTACTTAGCATAATACAGTCCATAATACTGAGATGATTATACCTTATACCTTCTTAATGGTACTGGGCAATTAACACTAAATGGATAGGTGGGATTTCATCATCCGCAGATGAGGAACTGCGTCATATCAATATAGAACAGACAGAGAGATAGAAAAGCAATGCAAGCAGAAGATGGGCCTGCAGCTGCAGAGCGCACAAGCACACCTCCTCCAATTGCTAATGCCTAAAACAGATAGGCCTATTGTTGCTAAAATTTATATACTTACCATCAAAATACTTACTAGTATTAGCTCAATCTGAGAGCCTTTTTTTTCTTTTTACCATATACAATTTCAATTAACAGACCTCTGTTTTGGGGGGCGGTTGATGCGATATCATCAAACACAAATAAATAAAAAGTGTCTGTGGCAACATTCCCAATGGCTCGATGAATGCATACTGGTCTGTGGGTGTTAAACCAAAGCATTGCACAAATTAAAATTTTGAACTGATGGTGGCGCTAGAGGAAGAGTTAGGGGGAAAATATGCATTATTACAATCAGATTTCATTGCATCCATCCATCAGCTATCGAGACGTTTCAACCATGAATGTCTGCACAAAATATCGGGCCAATGGAAAGGCAGAAACTGGCAGAATAGGTTTGTGATTGTAAAGACAAAAAGGCATTCCCCGTTAACCACCACTGAGATCCCCATTGAGCAAGGCTGCTTCTGAAATGACATAGTCAAACCTTACACTACTGAAGCGTCATTGACATTACGCCAGAGCTGCCTTGGTCATTGTCTGCCATCGTTTGTTATGTTGCTGTTGTTGTCACTACTGTATTGCACCATGGGATATTTATGTCTCTGTAGCCTCCAGTCTTGCATACTGTAACCACAAAGTTCATACTAAGGTTTCGGACATGCTAAAAATTCTCGCATACCGTTTTAGCATATTAAATAGCATGTCAGTATGGAATTTTGGATGCAACCCGAGGCTCTTTACCTAAAACGCTCCAGTGGTCAGCAGCTCAGAGTGTGGTTGGACTGGGCAGCTTCCAGGTGTGAATGTGTGAAACTCGTGTGGACACGATCACTGCTTTCCTGCAAACCGGAGGCTTACTCTCGCTGAAACGTCTAAATAAAACCTTCATATGGGCACCGTGAATATCTGCACCAAATGTCATGGCGATCCATTCAACAGTTGTTGGGATATTTCAGTCTAAAAACAAAGTGGTGGACTGACCTGACTGACCGCTATAACATTGCTAAAAATGGATGGCGATTTGAGTATAGCCTACCATTTTACTGTGGTAAGTGTATGCAAAAATATTGTGTCCTGAAAAACAGAGCCAGAGGAGTCCTTTTGTATATAACATGGTTGTAAATTAGCACTTACGTCATGCACTAAAGTGAACTAGAGTTCTGGAAACAAAATAGTAAGTTGGTCGTATTCTTTATGTGACACTGAGAGCAAACGCGTATCGCTTTACACAGCGGATACTAGTTTACAAGCGTTCTCGGAGACACACTGAAACCTTCCAGATTAATCTTATCTTGGCTGTGATGCCAAGTCTTGTGGAAACCAGAGACTTACAATTCTTTCTCTCCTTCAGAAAATTTACCAATGTAAGCAGCAGATGTTTCTGTAAAGTCTCATGTTTTAACGCCAGCATACCTCGCATGACGTTGTTTACTGTCATTACAACGACAGTACGAGACACCGTTACACGTTCTATGGCTACATTCTGAAATCCCAGACACAAATAATGGTTCGCTAAAAGCCACCATTCACACTTTAACTCAGTCAAAACACGGTGGCTCAATCTTGAACTTGACAACCTAAGCGTTCACTCTGCTCCGATCTTGCCACCAGATGTGGAGCAAATGAGCAATCGCGCAAATGATGAGCCAGAGACGCCTGCTAGATCCTGTGTTAGTGCTCGATACCAAATGACCGTTCCAAATCCATTTGGCAAAACCTCCTAAACCCCAGGATTTGGAATTCACCAAATGTACCATTTGAAATGAGACCATGTGCACTCCCATCAAATTCAATTTATCTGCAAAATAAAATGAACAATGCCTCCTTTGAAATGTTTGACTGTACTAATAGGCGATCCTGATTTACTGAAGAGTTCAGAAAGAGATCAGAACAGTTTTACTGACCAGTTGACCCCCTGCTCTTTTATTCAAGGCAAGTCTTTTACAGTTCTAGTTCGTCGGTCTCAGCATTTGCGCTCGGAGCGGGGAGGGAAGGAGAGCAGAGCTTTTAAAAGAAAACAGATGGGAGTCAGATGGTGAAGCGATCGGCAGCCTTTGTCAAAGTGCAGAATCACTATAGGCCATGTGAAGACCAAGACAGACACACACACACACATGCACGCACATTTTTAAAAAATTATACAGCCTGGCCAGGCAAAGCAAAGCCCTGAGTCTAAGTCCACATTTATTACCTGCTAATGCAACAGGGCTGCAAGCTGGATTCACTTGTCAAATTCATACAAGCACGCACACACACACATACACACATCTCACACAAACATCCAGACACACCCACATTCCATCTGCTGTGTGTCACGAAAGTATAACGAGGGACTGTCCGTGGTGACATGCTGATAACAAACAGACAGAGATCAGATTTTAATATGTTGAAAGTCGATCAAGTCATCAATCATGTCGAGAGAGGCAGGTGGCGTTGGACATCTCTATATGGAACCGAGCCAAACGTTCAACCCACAGACAGTCGCTGGGAGGGAAGAAGCCAGACCTGTTTGTCAGTTGATGAATAATCTGGATGAATATATGAACGCTAAATACACACACACACACACACACACACAGGCAAACAAAGAAAAACATTTTAAAACTGCATAACAAGAACTGCCCACAAGCATATGCACACAGGCGCACTGCCAGTTAGTGCAATTCTAATGAAGTATGACAGATATGCGATAAGAATGCATCTTGCAATACAATGAGCTTGGACTAAACAGTGAGTGGGGGGGAGGGGGGGGCAGCAATTATTTCCCTAAAATAACTTCAGCAGGAGTTTTTCCTGGAGTACCCGCTTAGGCTAGAATAATAAATCAATAAACACTTTAAAGAGTGTTTTTAATCTTGATGTATGCTATGTGTTTACCTGTGCACTTACTCCTATGAAGTTTCATTTAGTCAAATGGTGGAAAAACATAGATTAGCTGTCTTGAGTCAAAAGACACCAGTTTTTGAATGTTCTGTAAAGAACAAAAAATACAATTTATTTCAAATTTTGTGATTGTAATGGGTACACTCATGTGCAAATATTTTTTTATAAAAAAAAACATACCCCCTTACGTTCTAAAACTACACAAAAATTAAAGGTGTATTATTTTTTTCCCCCACCAAAACACCATTTATATACTTTCATTATAAACTCCATTTAGAAAGATTAATATTAGAAGAATGGAAAATGTATTTTGATCAATAAACCTTGGACTAAAGCTCATCATTTCATCACCCACTTCCTTTCAGCGTTGATTGAAATTACACTATCATCCAGCTGTATTAAAGCATTTTAATAATGTGAATTCAATAGGCTAGCTCAATTACGATGTAAAATTTGTTTCCAATTGATTATTTAATTTTGACTTTTAATTATTACAGGGCAGTGACCCTGCGAAAACCCTGCACAGGAATTAGTGTGTGTGTGTGTGTGTGTGTGTGTGTGTGTGCAGTTCAGTGAGGGAGACAGAGAAACTCTATGTATGCATGTGCGTGTGTTTGTGTGTGTGGCACCCAAGTACACCTTTGGGACAGAGGGGTTCAGGGCCTTTTAAATAAATAAACAAATACATAAATAAAGTCAATCGATACGGGGAGCCTGATCCGGCACTCTGGGCTTGTGCTTGGCCTCTCGCATCATAAGAGAGGTCTGAGGGGAGAGAGAGAGAGGGAAGAAGGGGGGAGAGAGGCAGGAAACTGAGAGCGATGGGGAGAGGGAATGAGAGAAAGGAACAGACACAGAAAAGGTTGAATTTCCTCTCTTCCAGGGGTTGTATTAGTGGAAGCCAAGGCCTGCTCTCACTCTATGCTGTCTCAGTACAAACACACACACACCTGTTTGTGCTGCACACTCCCCTGAGGCACACTTCACACAAATCATACGCCTATCCAAACATAAACCTATAACATACGACGCGTATCTTCCCCTGTGCTCTGTGCAGCCCCTCACAGATTAGAGAGGCTGTGCAGCTCTGTGCATCCCGCAGCATGAGCACGTGTCCCTTTAAGGCCTCAGCTCTGGAACTATGAGGAGTGTTCCGCCTTAAGCGACGAGCGATCACTCATCCCAGCCTTTCCAGCTCCCCGGCGCTGTGAAAACTAGAAACGAGTCTGACTGCACTTGCTGAAGAATTCCACCTGACACTTTTGAATGCCAAGGGCAGCGCAGACTGTTTGTGTATGTTTAAACAAGCCAAACTAGGGAGAGGTTTGAGCGCCGGCGAAATCTCCCCTGCGAGCAAAATCGAAGCGTTGCTGCCGCCCCCGATTCCCATAAGCAGGCGAACGTCAGCGCGGGGCAGTAATGTTCCCCGACAAATTAAGACTTGTTGTGGAGGTGAGGGGGAGAGAGATGGAGTGAAGGGAAAGAGGGAGGAGAGGCGGTGGTGGAGGTGGTGGAGAAACAGTGTGCTGGCAAAGATTCAAGAGAGCAATTCCATCGACATGAGAGAAATGCTTCCCAGAAACTCGGAATAATATTTATGTTGTGCTGGTGATTTTTTTTTTCTTTTCTCCCACCTGTGTGCAGCTTTGTGTAACTTGCTGCTTCAAAATGGACGCGTGATACCGCTGAAGAGGCACAAAGGGAACGAACGTGTACTCCCGTATCGACAGACACCTATTGCTTCTTTTTCTCTGCGGTTTTTATACAAGAAGCTGAAGCATAACTTGCTGCAAAAACATATAATTTTATTTTGAATATTTGTGTTAGGGAAGACAAACTTCATCCACAGTTGAATTTCCTGTAGTATAAATGACCCATATATATAAAAATCAATAAAATGCTAAGTATTCTTTAATTAGGTCAAAAAGGTGACAGTTCGTCTGTCTGCCACTGACAGATGATGTCAATGGCAGAGTGCATATTAACCAATGAATGGTGCTGTGGTGTGACACAGGATGCCTGGAGGGTCAACCAATTAGTGGTTGACAGGAAGAGAGATGTATTGCTGCCTGAGGAACTGGCTGAGGCTGAGAGTCAGACATAGGAGAGCGGATTGAGATTTAAATGTGTTGATGCTGAGGGCCTCAGCGTCTGAGATGGGTGGTTTAGACTCGCTAAATTCCTCTTAGTTCCAAACCAACTGATGAAATGTTTGGCTTTATTAGCAAGACTAGAATTTCTTTATCCCTACAGGGTTAGGGCTAGAGTATCTCACATTTGGATTCACCTGAAGTGAAGATGTGTTCAGGTCTATTTTTGGGAAGCTCTATTCTCCTGGGGTTGAGTTGCTACTCATGGGCATGGTAGTATGAGAAAAAAATGGACCTGACTACCTTTTGGGTGAATGAATGAATGAATTGTGCCCTCCAGTTAATCAGTGTCATGATTTAATATGGTAACAAACATGGATAACACCATGAGAATGTCCTTTCTGCCACATTTCTATATTGGACATTCTGGGGGGCCACTTTTGGAGTTTTGCTTGTTAATTTTTAAATATTTTTTTATTTTGCTCACATGCATTGATAGGGGCCCACTGATATTAAGAGTGTACGGAACCCAGAATTTGGTGCTACCCACAGTGAGGTTGACACCGTCTTTTCTAATAAAAAACTCCATTTAGAGAGATCTAAAATAAAAGTATTGATCCATGTGATGAGAACGATCCTAACCAACAGCAAAAAATGAGTTTTAGCGGAGAGGATTTATTTTCAAATTCTGTGGTAGACACCGAGCAGGCCGATTTCTGAATAGGTGCTGAAATGTATCTTTAATCTCCCTTTGAGACAACCTGAAAGGAACAACGCAAGAAAATTGTTATTTAAGACACAGCCACCGGGGAAACAAAATAAATCTTTGGCTGGCAGCGAATTAACAGCGGTGCATACTGTAATTGAGTCACTAGCACTGCTAACCCTGATCGATTAAAACTGACACAGCCAGCAGCACAAACCTAGCGGGGAAAAAATGGTCCAAAATGAAATACAAAGCTTAATCAACAAACTGACTCATTATGGTGTGGTGAACATTACCTGGTGACAGCAGTGCAAAGGCATTCGCAATTTACGAGCCACCACAACACAATGCAGGCTTTGTCAATGAAAAACAAGAGAGATACAAGAGAGCCCTTCACTACCAGGTGATTGAGTGAGTACCCAATCCAAACGTATGTTTACAGCCCACAACATAGAGGCACAAGCTACTGACTGCTAACATTGTTAGTAGAGTATAGATTTAATGCTAATGCTAGCCCTTTCTGGGAGCTAATACATTTGTTTAGTCAAATGAATGTTGCTATTTTTCAGTTGTTTTGTATTTTAACTGTGCTGCATGCAAAACCGAGTTTGTACCGTTGGGCAAAACATTTGCATACTGGTTGTGTGTGTTTAACAGGATGGCACTGAGCCAGCGCAGTGTTTACAATGAATACTCAGTATTTCAAGAATGCAGAATACCACTCAATCCAGAGATAGAAAGAAATTATGTGAGTTTCTCTTTAAAGGAGTGAAAGGCAGACTAATAATAGAGCAGACAGGAAGGTCCAGAAGGCTACAAGCTTTAATATCCCCCTGCATGTCACACACACGTATGGATACACACATGACAGTGTTACAGACACATACACACACTGTGGGAGAGGTGCCCACAGCAATAAAACACAGACAAGCGTCATTCCTTCTAACCAAGCACTGCCTAAGGCTAAGGGCCAACTGAAATCTCAAAAAGACACACACACACACACACACCTTATCGGCTGGGAATCAGATAAGCACAGCAGCACCACAGCTGGGAATAACAGAATCCCCTCAGCGAGAGAAGTGTATCCTGGCAGTATTGCAACAAGTATTGCAACACACACGCGCACACACACATCAGTCAAACAAAACCATGTATGGATCAGATCAATCGGTTACAGGCTTCAACACATGGCTGCACAACGTAATGCTGAACTTTTTCATTATCATTAGTGAATATGAAATACCCTTTATGCAATCCATACAATAATTGTCAACATCTTTAATTGAAAAACAAACCTCACAGTGGTGCCACAGGATCACAGACGTCTGTATAACTTTGTGGAGACCACACAAAAGCTAACCATTAATTAGACATGCTTTGAATTATTGTGGTATATCAAGCACAGATATTAAATGGCACATGTAACCCCTCAGCCTGCACTGCTGTGAATGTGTGTGAGTGCTGATTTATGAATTGGTTTGAACTCCTCACCTCTGATGGGGTTGAGTGAGGTAAACGCTTGTGGTGTGAGTGACAATTTATATTTCTTTTTTTCCCCATTTGGACATTAAGCAGTGACATCACAGCCTGACCCTTGACACTCGGGTGTTTTTTCTGTTCCAGATGCTTTCAGGCCGTTTTGAACCGCTGCTAGCGAGATGACGGTGGTGGCTGAGGAAACAGGGGCAGGCATATGGCTAGGTGGGGTGGGGTGGGGTGGGAGACAGGTGCTGCTTCTGGAGAACCTCACAGGAGTGTCTGTCTGGAAGGGGAAAAGGGCACTTTTGCTACAGAAAAACCTCGTAAACTACAAAACAATTGGATCGTAATGAGATTGAAAAATCCCATATCATTGCAAAAATGAAAGGAGAGACCGTCTGGTTTGGGGGGAAAAGAGAAGGTGTGAGGAGGGAGAAAAAGGAGAGCAAGATCGATTTGCATGGTTGCTGCTCACGAAAGAGCAGTGGTGCTGTAAAATAGAGTTGGGTTAACCTCTAATTAGCGGGTGCTTCCCCATGTCTGGCGATTGCGTGGTGCTGATTTATCCTCATTCCACTCTCTCCTGTCACTCCGGAATCGAGTGAGAATAAGATGTTACTGTTCGAGTGGATTTGACTCACGCGCAGGTTTCTTTTTTTTTTTTCTTAATACTGCGGCTTTATAATGGGCTGATTGACTGGGATGGGTATTACTGTGATCAGACAGTTAGGGTATTATGTCAGTTTAACATCTGCTAAACTCAAGTGGAACAGATGTCCAATTCAAACAAGATCTTGCCGTCTGGAACAATGCATCACTCTTGAGCTTGTGGAGTGGCACTAGATTCCAAAATGTGGGAGCCTACTCTTGACACTTATTTCCTTCCACATGACATCCAGCCCACCGCTGATCCTATTCCCTCCATTGTAGACCTACTGTCCCCCCCCCCCCCCCCCCCCCGTTGAATACCGTCCCACCCGCCGCCCTCGCCAGGCTGACAGCGCTGTGTGTTATTAGAAACACATGTGGAGCACCAAAGGTTTTCTGCTCGGATTGAGACAAACATGCAGAAAGTTGTGGGAAGCAAACATAGCCCCGAGACCCGGAGAGACACACTTAAGTAGCACAGCCTCCATGATCATGTCCACAGCACGCACGCAAGCAAACATACACACACACTCTCTCTCTCTCTCTCTCACACACACACACACACACACACAGTGGAAGTGACAGATATAAAAATAACTGAAGCTGTCAAACAAACTTTGTCTTTCTCCTGGAAAATCGTTGGTAGCAAGTCTTTGCACAAATATGCAGAAATGTACAGAGTATCCCTGCATTATGAATTACATCCTCAAATTACATTTTTTTTTTTAAATGGATTGAAGTGCTCAATGGGGGACAAACGCACTTAACATAAGTGTGTGATCAATGGGTCCCAGTGGCAAAGCCTTCCTATGCATCATCCTCAGCAGGGAAGCGTGGAAAGCTCTCCACTGTCCCACAGCCAAGTCTGTGCTGAGCAGAAAGCGAGCGTGGGGGTCAGGCAGCGTGGCAGCTAAATCCTTAAGCCCATCCGACTGTAGAACTCATCAATAAGACCATGTGTTGATCTAAGGGAGGTTAGCGAGGTTTAGTAAGGTTCGCGGCAGAAGCCATCCTCACCGATGTGCAGCCAAATAGGGACAGGATGTATGTATGTACGTAACCTACGTAGCGTGGATGAATGATGAGGCACAGGAAATGACAAAAAAATGAGAAGATACAAATGTACACATACGCACACCCACACACACTAATGTGAATGACAGGTGCAGCCAGCGATTGTGAACAGGAGCCCGTCCATCCATCATCCAGAGTGGCAGTGGGAGTCGACCATTAATCCCTGGAGTGACGTGTGTGTGGTAAAGTGATAAGAGATCATCCAGTGAAGAAGAGGAATCAGTCTCCTTAGGCAAAGAAGGCCATCACTCTTCTAACCAGGGTCTGATCGGGTGTGTGTGTGTGTGTGTGTGAGGGGGGGGGATTCAAAAGTGATATTCAACAACAGGAGCAAGTAGGCAGAAATAGATCCATCAAAGAAATGTTACAACTCATAATGTGAATAGACACATCAGGTTGAAGCTTCTCCAACAGATGTTGCCCAGGGCTGCCTTTGAGATCCCGCAACGCCATTTTTAAAACCTAAAAGTGTTCGGCTGAGCAGCACCATTAGACTAATATTACCATTTCCTTTTTTTTGGCTGGCTGGAAGTGTGGAAGACCAGATTCTCTTTTTATTTGCCGACACAGATTACAGTATATTATTCATGCTACTGATGAAAAAGAAAAGCGGTCTGTTGATTTTAGCCTAAATTAAGAACATAATGTCTGCAGATATGTTCAGGTACATTACCATTAGCTATAGAAATAGGCGGGTTTACTGGTCCCCTGAAGAGAAAGGACTTTGTTTGCTATGATTTAAGGGCGACACTATTTTGTAAAATGTCCTTAATTTCTGCTTATTTTTTTCCTGGAGGAATGCAAAACTTGTGTTTCAGGAAGGGAACATTTTGTGTAGCTGATTTTATTTGCACGGCATAATAACTAACTACATTAGTGTTTATAAGTACATTATGATAGTTGGGTAAGAGTAAGTAAGAGGCAGTTTTGTTGAGCTACTTGGACTGACAGCACCTGTTTTCCTACTTGCTTTTCTTGTTGAGAGCTGCTAATTTCACTCGCTAACTTCCTACAAAGAAGCTACTACTGTGGCGTTCGGGCAGCAGCAGCAACTGGTTTTTGGATGCAGTCTATCTCATTTCCTTAATTATCACTATTTCCTTTCCGTGCATGCTCTAATTCTGAAGTGTTAAAGCTAAAAATGTGTAAAAAGCACTGTGTACCATTGTATGAGACACATACATACGAGTAGGTAAATTTACCTCTAAAAATACATACAATTGAAATTTTATAAATAAAACAACTAAGTGGTAACTATATAAATACTGTAACAAAGTAAGAACAGTGTCGATGTACAGAGAGGTAGAGAGCATGATATGAATAGTATATTTTATTAGTTTTAAATGAACTTTATGTAAGAGAATATCGCCTAGATACTATTGAACAATCATTCAAAAGTTCATTTGCCTATTCTTGTGATTTATGAGGATGACAGAGATCTTAGTGGTTAGCACTAATGCCTTGAAAAAAAGGAAGCAAAAAAAAAGAAAAGGTTCTGGGTTTAAATCTTGCATCTGATCATTACTTTGTACAGACTGCATACATCCATCCTCCCTTGTGGCTCTGCAGAGGAAATAAGCAGTAACCGTGGACATATGATTTACAACAGGTTTTTGAAAATGGGGTTTGTAACTTCCCAATAGTGGAGCAATATGTTTTAAGACGGCAAGTGTCTGCATGACCTAATGCTAAAGTAGACAGGCTGCTGATTAATTTGGCTGCTGTGACTTCAGGTGCAAGATCAAAACCAGAGGAATGCTTAAAAGAACCAACGAGCTGGAGGCACAGAGAGAAAGATTAGACAACAATCTTAACAGCCTCCTCACAAATATGTCGGTACGGTCTGAATGTGCCGTCTGCTTATCTCATGCCAACTCCAGCTACATACGACCTACAACAGAACATGTACTTAAACACACCTCGATGGCACACGTCTACGGGTCAAGTCATGTCAAGGGTCATATCTACAGCGGTCAACGAGTTTTTCTCAGGCTACTCAGCGATCACAGTGTAAACAGATAAGGTAGCACCAGTAGGGCACATTCTTTAAAACATTCACCCCCATCTTTGAAACAAATGGAGCCTAGCTGCATTTCAGAGCAGTTAATCTACTGGCTTGCAGAGGCTGATAACGATCTAATTCTGCGAGTGTGTAATTGCAAACAGCTACAAATTGAAAATGGCCCTTACAAATAGTCCAAAAATGAAACAAGAAAAGACACAATATAATTGAAAACAGTCTGGTGGGCATTCTAATTCATTTTCAACCCGCAGTTTAATATTTTCCTGAGTTTCATTCCTCTTGCAGTGTGATCTTGCGACATTTTCCATTTCGTTTAATCCGCGCCTTAAGCTTTTTAAGGTGTCGAAGCCATTTAGCAAAGAGTCGGTTTGCTGTCTGGCTCCGAGAGACTAATGGCAGCTGCTCTGATGAGGTCCAAATCTAAACACAAAGCAGGAGGAAGCTTCCATTACTTCACACTTGTCCCGCAAATCCTGCCTTTACATACAGTATGTAGAGAAAAATAAACACGTTTCGCTTCCCCTGTCTCTCTTCCTTCTTTCTGCTCTGTCTCTCCTCTGCTCTGTCTTAGTCATATGAGGGTGTATAAACATGAGCCTCCGTGGATCAGTGCACATAGAGACAGGATATGAGAGTGATTCCCCTTACCTCTCCCTTTTTGAACCTGCGTCAGACAGTGAAAACTGGCTCATTTCCAAAAAAAAAAAAAAAAAAAAAGGGCCATGGCGGGGTCAGTTCAGCTCTGCTGCGCTGCCTGTTGAGCAGAAGAACCCCCTCGCTGCTCTGTATGTATGGACAAGCAGAACTCAATGTACACACACCTACTACTGAGCCGTCATTGCACGGTTGTGATTGCCGCACGCCATACACACAAACATGAGGATTCGCACACGGGGTTATACCTTTGAAAAGCTGAATCTAGTGTGATTGGAGGGGAGCAAAAGGGTAAAACACACAGGGAAATCAAACACAATAGATGTCGGAAGCGGGGCCCTTAGGGGCCATATGGCCCAGTAAAGACAAAGAATGTGCTGGAGGGGTGTGTTGTTCAATAATCACTGTAATAAAGATACTACGAAACCAATTTCTGCAGGACATTTCGAAAGGTGTTTGATCATCAGCATAACTCTGAATAAATTTGGAAACATCTGCATCTGCAGGCCAAAAGGCCTGTGACCTTACAATCATTGATTAATTAATGAATTGTTCAATTAACTGAGTAATTGTTCAGTCAATAAAATGTCAGAAAATTGTGAAAAAATACAAGAAAATTTCCCAGATGCCAAAGTAGGATCTTATTTTTTTCCCTCCAATTTTTTGTACTTTTTTAGATGTCTTTTGTGCTTTAATTGACAGCGTAAAGTCAAGATCAGACAGGGAATTTGCGAAGAGAAAGAGCGGCTGACAAGAGTCATTTGTTGTGTTGTATGCAATAACCCAGGCTACTGTGATGCTCATACTCCATAAATAGATTTTTTTATTTATTTTTTTCCATCTTCTATACCCACATATTCCTCATTAGGGTCGCAGGGGTCTGCTGAAGCCAATCCAAAATGCCTTACAGGCAAGAAGCAGGGATACACCCCAGATGGTCGTCAGCCTTTCGTGGGGCGCACACACACCATTCACTCACACCTATGGACAATTTAGAGCCTCCAATCAACCTCAGCATGTTTTTGGACTGTGGGAGGAAGCCGGAGATCCAACGCAGACACGGGGAGAACATGCAAACTCCACACAGAAAGGTCTTTTTTTTTATACTTATCCATTCATCCGCTATTCATTTTGCCCAGTAGTGTTAAAATTAGTCTGGAGTAACCAGAAGAACCCTGCCTGCGGGACTGTACTCTAACTCTGAATATGACAAACAGATCTAAAACATATGAAACCCCTAAAGGGACAGAGAGAAAAAATTAAGTGTGCACACCTGTAACTTTCATGCGAGCAGCAGAAATGTTTAATTTCTCTATGTCCCTTTAGGGGCTCCGTAAAATCAACCCACAACTGCAGAAAAGCCAGAATTGGAGCGATGTGATTTGGTCTGTTGTCGTTACTAATAATAAAAAAAAAAAAAAAGCGAATCAGCAGTTCTTCACTTCAGCCGAACCCCCTGATGAAGGCAGCAGAGAGGGGGATCAAGCAGGGGAATGAAGAGGATAAAGAGGAAGCAGAGGTGTGGTTGGGAGGAGCCTGGACAGAGAGGTGTTTCATAAGCCCTGCTGCCAGGCCCGGTACCTTGGGTTGCCAGGTCCCAGCTGCTGGGGTGGAGAAACTTTGAGGCTGATTCAGAGGCTGACTTTAAAAAAAAGAAAAAAAAAAGACAAGGAAGACATATTTTATCCTGCTGCCAGATTGTTCACTCTCTACTTGCGTAATTACCTTACTCGCCTGTGTGCTTCACCACTTTAAAATGTGGGGGAAAAAAGTGATTTAGATAAAGTGGCTTTCAGATTAAGTAGGTGAAAGAGCACACGTATGAGGAATATACTGCACAACGCGGCGAGACCGCATGCTATAGTCAATCAGCCAATGTTCAAGGTGCCTCAGTCGACTGTGTCAGACGCTGTCAGCTTCACTTACACCGATCCCTCCGCAGACCTCATAGCACCACATTACTAAATTACTACTTAATAACCCATCTCAGACTCATTACTCAAGCTCAAATTGGTGTAGTTTAGATCAAATCCAACATCACTACAGAGCGATTTATATTTAAAAAAAAAAAAAGGCTCAGAATTAAAACCAAAAAAAGAAAAAAAAAAGCCATTATTTTTACTGCAGTGACTGCTGCTCATAAATGTCATGAGGCTGGCTCGTGTGACAGGGAGCAGAGAGAGAGAAGAGAGGAGAGGAGGAATAGTTGTGAAGCAGCGCTAATCTTAGCACGCCATCTAGTGGTGTCAACCGGTGTGATCCCCCCCAAATAAATAACTCAAGACCCTGACAAAACGATAAACACCACCAAATTCTGAAACGCAAGTTAGAAGTTTCGACTTTCTATGTAGTTATTGTTAACTGAATTGTGGAGAGCCTCAATTTAACAGAGACAACCTGAGCAGCTTTTATCTGGAACCGTTAAACAAAAGCTCTCAAAAATAAAAAATAAAAAAAAACCCGAAAACGTGAGGTTAATCATACCCTCGTTTATTCACAGGGGAATGAAGAAGTCATTTTTCACAGGCACGACTTCATTCGCCACAATCCGAATCTCAATGATTTGGCCGCAACCCCCGAAAGGTGCTGACTCAGCGGGCAATCTTTTAAGTAAAAGAAAGGGTGGGCTGCAGCGAAGATTAATGTGGACCAAAAAGGGATTTAATTCCCATTAGTCAACAGTCAAACTTCAGGGCCTTGTTGGGTTTCATTTCAAACTGATCCTGGTAGGACGGGGGGGCGATCCAGATGTGGGGATGTTGCTACGATGTGAACTCCTGTCCGGCCTCCCCATCGAGGTACATCCTCTCAAACGCCGCCCTAATGTGGTGTCATGACCATCAGGAATGGCTTCCGAAAGCTGCCTAATGAATATATAGCACGGAGAGGAATTAGTTGGCCAGCGAGGGGGAGGGATAGTGGAGTGTGTGGGAGTGTGTGTGTGTGTGGGGGGGGGGTCTACGCCGCACCACATAAACAAACTTGTCTTGACAGAGTCGCTTGGCCAACAGAGGGAGATAGGCGGATAGTGAAGGAGGCCGAGAGAAAATGAATTACCCTCCTGACACACGTCAAAGCCGATCACCGCTGAGGATCCTTTGCCATTCCCGCGCCCCCAAATCCCCACCGCCACCGCTGTGTTTCATCTGACAGCGTTAGTATGCACACAGGCCGTGCGCCAGCCTCCAAATGTATTCATTTATTCACAGCCCCTCGGAGAAATCACACTGTCTTGTTGTCCTTTTTTTCCCTCTCTCCCCACCCACCCCCACCCCAGCTGTCCAGATGGAATTTACGTGAATAACATCAGTTTAGTGAGGCAGAAAATAAGTACAGGCTAGCACAGCGGAGGGGATTAGGTTACGCCCTCATCCACCTCCCCAAAAAAAAAGAAAAAAAAGGGGAAAAAAAAAGATGGAAAGACAAGTGTCACCTTCATATTCTTCTTCCTCCCTCTCCGTCCTCCTTCCGTGATTTCTCTTCCCGCTCTACTGAAACTTAGCAGGCGAGGGGGAAAAGAGCCCCAAACTGAGGGATCTATACAGCTTCCACTACAATTATTTTGCGTTATCATGCACTGCCAGCGCAATTAAACGGAAGATCGTGAATCAAAGAACGAGCGTGTCTGTTTTCATTACAAAAAAGGTGAGCAACCATCACGGGGAGAGTGGCCCAATGCTCATTTATCCTCGTTTTGTTTTGCATTTATAACACAACTAATTGCATTAATTAATCAGATGTCCTTCCAGTAAGAGGGAGAGCGCCTTGCCCGGGTAATTGAATGAGATGAAAGTGAGGGGAAAATTTCCAACCCCGATAAAGCCCAGGAGAAATTAAAATGTCTTCAGTCGGAAGAGTGGAAAGCCTCAATATTCGTCTAGCCTATCAAAAAGAATTCACAACACAGCCCTCAAGGAGGCAAGTAATTGTCTTAAGTATAAACTCTTGAAATTGATTTCAGGCTTTGTAAGATGTGCTTTGCAATCGCCTGAAATTAAACTTCACAGGCTGCCAAAGACAGGCATACAAAGTGTGTGATCACCTTTAGAAGAAGTGTTTTACACTGGCAAGTGAGTCAGCCTGAATTCCTCCTACCTCTCTGAGAACTGTACTCCTGTATCCTCTGTACAAGCCTCCAACACCCTGTTCGGAGAAAAAAAAATATATGATTGGAGACGATAAATAAACAAGTGCACACTTAAGCAAACGTAAGGTCATTGGGATGTAAAAAAATAAATAAATAAATCTCTTAGGACCAGGAATGTTCAACATTTCAAGTCCTGCACCAAAGCTGAATTTACCAATTTCATCTGCAAAACCTGATGCATAAGTAGAAGTTATTTTAAAGCTGAAATTACTTTTCCAATCTTGACACGCTTTAGTACAATCACTCCAAATTGTATTTGTCACGTTTAATCGTTCCGGAACAATTGCAATGAAATAATCATACTTATAAATGACAGGCAGAACTTTGAAAATAAAAATCTGTGCATTTCGTGATTGACAGGTACCTCCTCTCGGAGTGTAGCCAGCAGGACGCGGTAGGTGGTGGATGAAGGGGAAGCCTGGGTCCTCTGTTTGACCACCTCTGTGGGCACCCGGATCAGACAAGCCACCTACGGAACAGAAAGCACCGGATAGACAAACCAGCCAGATGCTGACCATGTACAATTTCAATGTACAGTTCTGATTTAACTAAATTTAGGCTTTACTGTAGGTAAGTGTGTGAGTAAACCCCCCCCCCCCCCCCCCCCCATGCTCCATCAGTGTTTGTTTGTTGGACACGATATTACGCTGTTCTGTGTGTTTCTGCTACTACATGGCAGGTAGCCACGAAATGGCGCGGCCTGAGGAGAACAATTACAGCGAGCTGGCAGCCTAACGAGTGCTTTAGTTGTGTACTGTTTGGCCAATTAACGAGCGCACACACACAGCAGACAGGACACCTGAGCAACAGATAAAAAAAAAAGAAAAGGTCAGGCGGACTGTATCCGTGCCCAAAGAACACTTCATCAAACGCACTGATAGATCCAGACACACACATGCACACTTCAGTGCTCCCGGGCTACAAGATCTAACCCAGCCACCATATGTCAACAAAAATAAGCGCTGCCAACAGCTAAGATAGACATGAATATTTATGCTTCATAACTCCCATCGCCCTAAAGGTAGGCAGGCACAGCTGCCCACCTGGCGACTTGATTTCCCATTTATCCTGCATCAGAGCGGAAATACCGGCTAACGGCGAGCAATCTTTGCTGTGCCCCCCCCTCCCTGCTGTGACTCCTCTCGGTCATACAGATGCCAGTCCGCTGGTGCCATCCATGCCACAGCACAGGGAAGTAAGGGGGGGGTTGGCTGTTTTTGGCATTTAGGCCCCAACGGTTTCCGTTCAGAGGAGATTTGAGGGAGTAGGTCCTCTCCAGCGTCTAGGCCAAACTGTGACAATTTGGGTGAATGTATACGGAGCGCAGAAGAAGAAAAGTGATGGAGGTCATGTGAAATCACACACTGATACGAAGAAGACTTAACGTGTGAACTTGTGCAGGTAAAGCTCTTTCTCAAACATCAGCATCTTTATTTCAACTGTGTTCAGAGCCTCGCTGTGTCACACTTGCCGCGGGATTTCATTTAACCCCCTGGTTCTTTCCACATACCACGACACAGATACGCTGCATGTTATTTGCTGTCATGAGCGAGGTGATTGTACATAAGAGCAAAAACAAAAAGGCCTTAAACGAGCGTCTGAAGAATTGCAAATCTAATTGGTATTTTAGGGGAGTATGAGCATATTCTAACCACGGTGCAACAGTACCACCAAGTGGCCATGAAGACGCCAGCATGACCTCCTCACAATACTAAACTGCTCGCATCCATCTCAGAGATCTCATTTACCCTCCCTTTGGTCCAACTTACCATTTATAATACATTGTGCATCATGTTTTCCCCCCCAAACCAATCCTCCAAAGGACCAGAATAAGGCAGCTAAATAGAATGAAAGTGGCTATGACATGTAATTACTGACGTAATTGGATGGGGGGCCTGGAGTTGAAACGGCTTTTCCTCTCCCGCCGCTGCAGAGGGGCAGGCGGAATGAGCCGCACATTATACCAAATAAATTAAGGACATTGTTTATTTGGGAGTAATTTGCACGCCTCGGGGCGGGGAGAAAGATGTTGAGTGGATAGAAGCGTGCAGCCTCCGAGGCCATCTCCGATCTTGGAAGAGACGGCAGCGGCGAGCGGAGAGGGGGGAAAACAATGGTGAGGAATGAGGGCACGGTAAAGTAGGGCCGGGGACTTGGAGAAAAAGTCTGGATAATGGAGTCATATCCTGTGAGACAGAACTAACAGGAAAAGGACAAAAGGCAGAGAGAAGGAACACTAGCTAAACACGGGGAGAAGGAGAGGAAGAAAGATTTAAGTAGGTGCCTCTTGTTATAAGTCAGGCTTGTTATCTCACGGCTAGGGCAGGGCTGCAGGTGGGAGCCTGTCAGCAAGACAGACGTCCGCTTCTTCACCTACTTTGCCCAACCCTTCGTTCTCAATGCTTTTCTTCCGGCTTGTAAACTTATTACAAACCCTATTGGCAGTCTTTTACATTCCTGCTAACATTCATCTGTATTTACAAGCTGTTGGATTTGTCGAGCGGCGTTAATTAGGAGGCTGCCTGCCCGCGATTGGAGCCTTTCAGCTTCCTTTGGCCCGCTGCTGTTAATCCAAATGACGGAGCGTGTTTTCAATTTCCAGCGCCGGCCGCCAAACGAGGTAAGGAGCCGACGCTCAATCACGGATGAGCCACGGTAAGGGATGGGAAATTAACAGGGACTCGCAGCACATTATCGGCATCGCCAGCGAATCAATCCGCAGATTGAGCCATTACATCCCTCCGTCCTCTCTTCCCTCGGTCCATCCGTCTTCCACCCCCCCCCACCCCCACCCTCCGTTCATGGTCGGTCAGGACACAGTGTTTAGTCAATCAGGGCCAGGATTACCATTGGCACCGACAAACAACAGGTAATCTGCCTTTCTCCCACAAAACCCATGGAGAGTCAATATTTTGGATTTATTTCCATTTCCAACACACACACACACACACACACACACACACACACACACACACACATATATATATATATATACACATATATATATATATACACATATATATATATATACACACATATATATATATATACACACATATACACATATATACACACATATATATATATACACACACATATATATATATATATATATATATATATATATATATATATATATATATATATATATATATATATATATATATATATATATATATATATATATATATATCATATATATATCATATATATATCATATATATATATATCATATATATATATATATATATATATATATATATATATATATATATATATATATATATATATATATATATATATATATATATATATATATCATATATATCATATATATATATACTTATACATAAGTAGGTTGTTGTTATATATGAGAAAAATATTATTTAGGAACTCTAAATAAAATGGATTTTTTTTTTACTGACAATAAACTGACATTTCCTATAATTTAGCCCAATTATAACAATCCCTAAACCAATGAACAAAGTGTTTCAGTGGAAAAAAACACTTCCTTTACAAATTCATCTTTTTTCCTTCACAAATTTTCTATCAAACACGAGACTATAGAAATAGCCAATCCTGGAAATACTCGGCAGCAATACCCCCGAAAAGACCTAAAAATAAGAAACGGAGAAGAAGAAAAAAGGAAAGAAAAAGGAGGAAAGGTCACGAAGAAAAAGGGGAAGCGATGAGGACACCGTGTGTCTCCAACTTTGAAACAACAGCCAATAAATCACGGAGCGTGGCGCTGCTTGAAGGCGATGCATGGATTATTTCTCAGTGCCAAGTTAAGTGGCTGCCAGTTTCTCCCCCAGAAACTCCTCCCTCCTGCTCCCTCCTTCTCGCTGTCCCCCCTATCTTGTCATGTCACACTGTATTTTGCAGTACATCCTCCCACAGACGTGTAGTACGGGGAGGGGGGGCGAGAGGGATGTGGAGGGGGGGGTTTATAGATGCGCGAGGAGCCCGCCGCCTGGCCTTGACAAATGAGCTTTCAGGGCAGACGTCGAGCGAATGGGAATGAAGATAAATCTGATCTAATGGCTGGATAACAGCCTGCTAGAGCCTGACAGACGCCATCAGCTTACACATTCTTTATAGGAGCGTCCCACCACCACCGCTGCCGCCGCAGTCACACAAACACCGGGACACTTCTGGCAGGGGAGGTTTCTCCCATTGTCTCGACCCTCTCCGCTTCTTTTTCTCTATATCTTCCCACTGTCCTCCTCGCTGTCTCCTTCTGTCCTGCTTTCGTTGACAAATTAAGCCAGGCGATAAGTAGGCTGTTAAAGAAATGGCAAAAGTTGTGGCATTTTTTTTTTCTTTTGGCCTAGTGTTTTATGTACAGCAGCCACCTGTCTAATGAGGGGTCTTATTTCGGTCTTCAACTTTTAATATATTGTTAAAAAAAACTATAATTTCTCACAAATATTCCACCTTGATTGAGGCTTGTTGTTGCAGAATATGCAGAGGACCCTCCCTGAACATCTGCTAGGCTATAAAGACAAAAAACGCTAACTTTATGTGTTCATAAGTGCTCTCGTTTATTTCTTTATCTCCGTCCCATACTCCATAAAGAATGCTTTTTAAGGTACAACTCCCTCCGGTATGATCGTAACGCATTTTGACTTTAGTCCACATTTAGTAAGTTAGTGCCAAGTCCAGCACATCAACCGTGGAGGGAGACTCGGGGAAAGGTTGACAGGATGAGCAAAGCAATAAGTCCCGTGAAGCTTCTCTTGCAAAGTGGAAACAATTGATAAAACACAACTAAATAGACTCCCGGGGGAAAGGATCATGAAATGATGAAGGGGTGGATCGGGGGAAGTCGGACAAGGACCAAATATCAGGTTGCTGCTGCTGTTTCCTCTTCTGTAAGTTGTAGTGTTTTGGCCCAGCAAGAGAGAGCAAACAGAAAAAACACAATGAAAACCAATGAGCCTGTTGGAAATAATGCAAAATGTACAGCTAACGAAAATTTGCACTCGTTTGCATTAATCTTGACGTCGATGTGATTTGTGTTTCGCAATCGGGAATAGGACTGAACTAAGAAAACAGAAAAAGCCCAGTGTTTACATCTGCTCAGTTCAGTGTTCAGTGAACTTGACTTTATTCAAAGACCAAAGCTTTTTCAGTCAATAAAAGGCAGCAGGTGAAATCGTTGTCTTTTATACGAATCAGAGAAGGACTAAGTGATGTAATGGTGGCTTAAATCAGTTGGATACATATACTGAGCTGAAAGGGCACCTTACAGCTGGAGTCTGATCTTACAGGAGTGTGACTTTTCTACTTTGAAACATTGAAATTGCACAAATGATCCACACCAAAAACAAAGAAAAAAAAAAGATCCTTACAAAGCCTCAAAGGAATTTGCCTCAGAAGCAGAAGACACAAAAAAGGTTTAGAAGAACCATTACTAATGCTGCATCTAAGGATTATCTATTGCTTTATTTTTTTTAAACCATTGTGTAATAAATTAGTTAAAAAAAATACCCATCACAATTCCTCAGCATCATGTCATGTTGTTGGTACTGTTCAGCCAACACTGACGATGACTAGAGATGCAAGGAGTCATTTCTTTTTAAGAAACAATTCTAAAATTTTTAGGATCCTGCTTCTCTGATGTGAAGATTTCCTTATTTAGTATTGTGTGACAGTGAACTAAATATCTTATGGGTTATGTAAGGCTGGTCGGGACAAAAGAAGATGCAAACATTTGTGCAAATGTTTAATTTATTCATATATCCTCTGATGTAGATGACTGACAGACATTAGATTATTTGTATGATTCTGGAGTGTGTTCTTTACAGTCATAAATTGTTACATGTTGTTAATGTCTGCAACCCTTTCACATACGTGCTTCTGCCTCTCTGGGCCAGGACGTTCCCGCGAAAGAGGGTTTTAATCTCGATGGGGAATTCCCTAAGGGTTAAATAAACAACAAGCATCTTGATTAATCGTCTGATTAATCACACCCACCTGGCTAAACCTAACTTAGTTGAGCCGCCGCCACTTAGATCCTCGGTGTGATAACTTTTAATTAAAAAAAAAAAAATCATTGGCAATCACGCAGATGTGGCAGCGATTGCATCACAGCGCAGGCGTTTAGGCCTTGCATACAACTCTGGTAGACCCTTTCATGGCTAAGCCAGCAGATTTATTCGCCTTTGAACGAGACGTCTCCGGTTGCCCGGGATGCGGTGGGATACCGCCCCTGCTCTGCTGCAGCTCTGCTCGGGAGGATTTGTGTGCTTTTGATGTGCTCAAATCCACAACAGCGGGAAAGGGGGTTAAAGGTAGCCGCAACCTCGGCCTCACCTTTCACACTGATCTGGACTGTGCCGACAACAAAAAAAAAGTTCATGTAGTTTTGACAGTCCTATGGCGTCGAGTGTGACGTCTCAATGATAAGATAGAAAAAATGAAACTTATTGAAAGTGCGCTAATCTGAGAGTAACATGGTTCCCTCTTCTCCGCAGAGAAGACTCAGTAGTGAGCACCCGCCTATGAGGAATAGTCCCATTTCATAAACATGCAAAACTTGAGTAAATTGCATCCATCCAAAGGCCATGAATACTGAAAACTTTGTTTCATGTGGAGAGCCATGGGGGTAGAGCTCCCTATGCCTCGCCCCCCTTCCCTCCACATTAATATGAATACCTGTGGCCCCTCATATGGCTGAGACTCAGTGGTCCGCTATGAGTGACTGGGAGAGGACGGGCTGAGGAAAATTGCGCTACTTCTCGTTGGTTTTCGAGCCTGAATTCCCCAGACTGAATTGGCAGAGTCTGGGGGCCTGAGCTGGGAAAGTAGATGAGTCAATAGGCAGTAATGAGATCTTATTTACCCAGCTGGTGGAGGAAATGCCGGGACAGTCCTGAGGAAGCCCCCGTAACTCACCCAGCTGGACCCCAGGTCCTACAGCCAAAACCACATCACCCCTACCCCCCGCTGCCCCCCCCTTACACAGTGGTCTGTGAAATCTTAAAGGCAATAAAGCTAAGAGGCATGCCGCTAGTGTTCATTTGGGACTTCCAGTTGTGGGAAAGAAACACTGAGAGAAGAGCAAATGCATAGAAAAGCAATAACAAGTACGTAAGGCAGCTGGCCTTCTAATGATAGAACCGCTGGGAATGATTTATGCATACGCAAATAAACATGACTTGGAAAGTGGGCTGGAGGCCTGAAAGAGGAGTGAAAGTCCTTAAAAAAAAGAGGGAACAAAAGTTGGAAAATGAGGGACGGGAAGACTTACTATTTCACCCAAGGAGGCAGCCAGCATGTGAGTGACAGGTGCCACATGTGGCGCGGCCGACACTCCGCCAGCGCCGAGCAGGGACTTGGTGTAGTCGTAGGTGACAAAGAAAGCAGCAGCTGAAACCAAGCAGAACCACAGCCATTTAAGGCCCATTAGTCAACCAGCATACAGCAATTAATATCCCTCACTACCACTGACAGGGGAGAAGCTGAGGTGTGAGCCTGCATGTGTGTGTGTGTGTGTGTGTGTGTGTGTGCGTGTGTGTGTGTTTGTGTCTGTCTGCATGTAAAATATAGGCAAAAGTACGAGTTGTTGAAAAAGTTTAAAAAAAAAAATAGTTGAATTCATCTGCAAAGACATTGAATTCTATTCAAAGATATAGTCCATCATCTCATCTTTCTCCGTCTCTTTTTGATATGCTGGTGAAAATGGCTTCTATTTGCATAGCCTACACACAAATGAATTTACCTCAATCCAACGTTTAAAAAACAAACAAAAAAAAGAAAAAAGAAAAAAAGGCCAGTTTGAAAACACATGCTGAAATGGCAGGTTTGTAGCACAGCGCATTTGACATCATCTATAGCGAAAACATTTGCTTATGATGGCAATGCTGCGCAAGCATCTACTTGTGTTGCCTCCAATTCATCATCTTATTTGTTGTGACATTTAGCTCCACGGCAAAACAAAATGGCATCATGTGAAACGCAAGCTGTAATCACCAAACTTTGCCATATTAGGAATAATACAAAGAACAATATTAGTCGTCTGATATATATAGCTCTGTGTAAGACATTCTCTGCACTCCTCGGTGGGGTGTTATGGCT
Organism: Lepturacanthus savala; assembly: GCA_030544235.1. Taxonomy (NCBI): domain Eukaryota; kingdom Metazoa; phylum Chordata; class Actinopteri; order Scombriformes; family Trichiuridae; genus Lepturacanthus; species Lepturacanthus savala. The sequence continues at coordinate 11,149,563 of CM060463.1, forward strand.
GCATGCTCCAAAATAAGGTGGAAAATGTCCAGTAAGTTCCTGGTAAATTTACAGAAACTTGCCATGGGAAGTTAGGATGGGGAATTCTAGAGTCGATAGTCAATTCAATGGTCTTGTGCTTTGGGCTGAAAAGTGTGGCCTCCAGGGATCTAGAAGTCATCTGTGCATGTGATAGAGGAATGCACAGAGCATTAAGGAGGTGTGGCCTAAATAGCCCTGCAGCAAGCAATGTGCTGTGTGCATGTGAATGAGGAGTGTACTCGCATTTTTTGAAAAGTCACCCATCATCATGATTCCCGTAGTCACAGCAATACATGCTTTACCTTTTTTATCGATACCAGCCGTTTCCAGACCAGCGGAGCTGAGCCGTGAGATGCTCAGCTACTACTATGCGGCTAATGGTATTTTTTGGTTATCCTCATCAAACTCAGCAAATATACAATCCAGCAGCACTCAAACGCTGTGGTGGATGAGTTGTGACATGTAACTATCCTTTCTAGATGGTTGTTTTAACCAAGGTGATGCTACAATACACTACTGTTCAACAGTTTGGGGTCATGAAAAGTCACACTGTTATTTACCACCATGAGATGTAAAATTAATAGAAAATATAGTCGAGATATTGGCGAGGTTAGAAATAATTATTTGTATTTGAAATAATGATTTTGCTTTCATCAAAGGAAAGTCGGTTTTCTAGCTTTTCTAACCAGCTAAACCGTTTTCAGCTGTGCTAACATGATTGCACAACGGTTTTCCTAATCATCCATTAGCTTTCTGACGCAATGAGCAAACACATTGTTCCATTACAACACGGGAGTGATAGTTGCTGGAAATGGGCCTCTATACACTTATGTAGATATTGCATCCAAAAAACAGACATTTGCAGCTAGAATAGTCATTTGTCACATTAGCAACAAAATGTATTTCTGATTAGTTTGAAGTTATATTCATTGAAAATGAAAATTCATTGCTTTTCTTTCAAAAATAAGAACATTTCTAAGTGACTCCAAACCTTTGAATGGTAGTGTATATTTTCTCCCAAGGGCCAACCTTCAATTTTGTAAATGTTGGATTTATTCCCATTTATTCCCATATATTCCTGTTAATTCTCATGGAAAATTCCCAACTTTGAAATCCCCAGAATATTGCAACCCTAGTTATTATATTTCAACAATTACATAAAAATAAACCTTCTTGTGTAGATAATTAGAAGATAATTAAGTCGACTGTTGAGCCTAAGCTTGAATTAAAGGGTCCCAGACCCCTTCAACCCCTTCAATCCCCAGCCAGCAGAGACCTCTTCTATGTCCCGCACTTTGATCCTGCCATTACAGTGACTGTCTTACCGTTGGGAAAGGAGCCAACAGCAGCAGATGGGACCCCGGCGTAAATGCCCCTGAAACCCCCGGCCTTGTAAAAGCCCTGCTGACTCTGCAGTCTGGTCTTAATGGTGTCCAGGGGGAAGAGGGTGAGATCCACACACATCCCTGCGCAGCCTCCTGCCTGGGGGACACAAGTCAATAGTAAGACACAGAAGAAGGCAATACGCACAACATCGCCATGGTGAATGACAGAATCCGGAATACCATACCGAGTCCTGCATTCAAACTTCAGCGAGTTCTCTTTTTGGGGCCTGTGTGCAGGCAGCTGTGATGAAACCACTGTTTTGTGCCTCACAGTAAGTAGAAAAAGTAAATGTGCCCATTCACAATAAAGATTGCTCTCTTGCATATTTTTATGTTTTGTATCTGAAATCCTTATCCTGTAATAGGCCTGAATGCGATTTGTGATCTGAACTGTGATTTTTTTTGTTGTTTTCCGAACCCAGGTGTTTTTTTCTTCAACTATTTTTCATGTGTACGTCGCCTCCCCGTCCTTGCACTACTTTAGGTTAAAAGACTTTTTTTCGCTCTACTTTAAGTTGAGACATAGTTGAACTCTTCTAGTTCTTCAGTTGCCCTTGCTAAAGAATTCAATGTAGGCTATGTATAGGACCACATTTGAAATCAATTCTTCACTTTCATTCTTGCATTAGAGTAATGGCATTTATTCTTTTAATGGTATGATGTAAGTTTCTGTGATGCTCTCTCTTCTGGATCTGCCAGAAAAAAAAGGGTTTTCTTCATTCTTCTTCAGTCATCCCTATTATGTAAAGCAGCAAACTGACTAGTTGTTAAAAACATGTAATGGAGGCATTAATGCAATATTTAAATCTGAAATGTAGTAAAGCATAAGTACGAATGGAACAAAATAGAAATCCAGTTAAATTTGTAATTAAAGAGCCAGTTCACAATTTTTCCAGGTATGACTTAAACAACAACCAGGTGCCCAAATGAACGTTAAGGTCTTTTTTCCTTGCCATAATCATTCCTCCTGTCCATACTAGCCAATAAAAGGACCCTTTATAATGCACTTGCAAAGGAATGGATGCAAACAATAAACTACAGGGCTCTCCCTGTGCAAAAAAAATGAATTTAAAAGTTAATATGAAGTGAATATGATGCCTCACTCATCCAAATGAGTCAAATTAAGCAGATATCTTTCAACAGTCTTTTGTTACTACAGGCCTACTGCAGCTCAGCAGGGAAACAAACAAGAATAAATGGGATGCTACAAACACTCCACATGTGGCAGATACACACTCACCAGCCACTTTATTAGATACAGCTGTTGAAGTCTAATCAGCCAATCACATGGCAACAATCACCGCACTCAGGCCTGTGCAACTCTCACTGTTTTTAAGTCAGAGAAGAAGACTTTTCTGTGCTGCCGCCTTTTGCTGAGGTAATTTCTTAATTATTTTCCACTGTACTGTAACTTTGTTCTTATTTGTGTTTTTCATCTTAGATTTGTTTCCTTTTAGTCAACTGTTCTTATATTAAATCTTACTTTATTTAAAATTACATTTTTGTGTTTGCACCATTGTGCCATTTGTGGCGTGTTTGCCCCTCTCGAAAGCATGCTCCCCGTTGAGGTTTCTCTGAAAAACATGGCTAAAATTTATTCTAGACCATTTATGTAATATTAAAAAAAGTGGAAAACTTAACAGTGGTATTTGATCATCTGTATTCAGCCATGCATTTTTATTCTGTTCGGCTTCGCTCACAAATTAAAAATTAATTAAAACCCTGCATAATAGCCACAGCCTTGTAACGTGGCATTAAAAAGATTGCACATTGTTTCATTTGTGTTTGGAAAAGATGAGTGCCCAAATGTATTTGCGCTGTACTGAATTATTAAGGGGCCACGTACAGAGTACGTCCAACGCACAACGTTGGACGTACTCTGTACGTGGCACCTGAATGCATCATATTGCCCCTTAATGGAACCTGTTTCAGAAAACTCCTAGACCCGCCACTGTCTGCAGGAAAACGCAGCAGCTGCACTAAGGAGAGTCTCACAGTCACCCAACAAACATGAGATACGGGCTCATTAAATATCGCCCGTGCCTTTTCCTCCATGTACTAATCATTCATGGCAAATGTTTACCTTAAAGCCAACGTTGTTATCCGATATTACGGTGTGCTTGTTTCTTGAATATTGTGTATTTTTTTTAATAGGAGTTCATTTCATTCCACGTGCATTTCCGTGTTTCTCCGCAGTGAAGCGGGGCGCTGTGGAGCGGAAGAAACTCTAAATTCAACAGCAGAAGCAGCACGTTGACAACCATTGAGGATCCCGCGCGATGAAAGACGCATTTTATCGGAAAATACGCGATAAATGAAAAGACAAATACACCGTAGACTTCAATAACAACCGTGGCTTTAAGGTAAGCACCGATTTTATAGGATTTGTACATGTGGGGAATAGGCAGGGGCGAAAAGTAAGCAGCCGTGTCTCATTTCTTCGGGGTCGACGTGAGACTCACAATGGAACCTCACGAGGATACAGCAGCAGCGGATTAAATATCCTGAATGATTCCCTTCACCCCGAATCAGGAGCTCATCTCGGCGTCGTTTTAATAAAGGCTAGGCAGTATCGTATATTATGTGCTATATGTTGCAAAAAATAATTCTGAGTGACCCGTTTGCAGCAAACGTACGGAACATAGCCACCACTTTCACAGCTTTTAGCACGAACACCGGTCTGCGAACTACTATCAGCGGTTTAATGAGAGACTTTCTGTATAAGTCAACACTTTACCACCAGAGACGCGACGAACTCTCGTCTCTCCATGTTCCGCTCTCAAAGGCTCCTTTTGTCAGCGGCGCAGACCGTAAATGTGCAACAACTGAGCATGTTTGACACCCCACTCATAACAAAACATGCCTGTCAAGGACGCTGCCATCTTGGCGTCATTACTTCCGCGTGGCGTCATCACGCACGCTTGTCTCGTGACCTTGAAAGAGCCGCAGGATCAACAGTTGGGTCTCGCTACCAAACTCATGCAGATCCTTTAAATATTCACGCAGGTTTTATGATTAATTAAGAAACGCTGCTTTGTGATCTTAAAAATAAAAAAAATCTATAAAGTCAATTGTCACAAATTATTGTTGATCATATCTACATTATTTTTTATTACTGTGGAAATGTATTGTTTGGATTCAGTGAATATGACAGGAGAAAAAAAAGAAAAAACACATTTTAGAAATCATATTGTTATTTTTCATATTTATTGGCATTTTTATTGATATTGTAACAGTATATTCAACCAGACGTGAACAAATATGGTTACAAATAATACAAATAATATGGTTCTTCTTCTCTCCCACTTTGTATCTGCCCAAGTCAAATGAATGACTGGTGCAGACAGTGTTTTTGGATTCTAATAAGTGTTGTGGTCTGCAAATGACATATGCAGAAAGACAGGATAGTGCAGCAGTGGTAGGAGAGTCAAGTTATGCAAATATCTAAAAAAAAAAAAACTATGCTATGAGGCTAATGAAATGTACAAAGAATATGTTAAAATGTTTAACCACAGTAACATTAATAAAATAATCAAACATTTAATTGATAGTTAAATCAACTTATTTTAATAATTATTTTAGGGTTTGTTAATGGCTAATAAACTGTTCATAAACCATGTAGATGGACTATATGGTACATTTATTAACTATTTACAAAGTATCAATCAGTTGCCATTTAATAGTAACCATTCAAATAACGTTTATAGTTTATGAACCAATTGTTAACTATTAACAAAGGTTTTATTAACAATTAGTTAACTGTTGGGATAGGATATTTCATTTTTTTATTACACTGTTCCCATTGTAGATTCGAGTTGTGCACACAAGGTGCTGTAAACCTGTTGTAAGCTTGTGTCAATAAAGCTGTTACAAATAATAAATTAATTAATACAGAAACAGTTGTGTCCGACTTTCTGTTAATCTGCTTTTTTTCTATTCAGATCTCTCCTGTATAATGGAACAGTCTGGTGTCCCTGCGTGTTGTTACGTGTTATACACAGAGTAGACTATATATTGATAAGAAGTAAAACATTTCTCTTATGTGAAGGTTCTTGCAAATGTTTGCAATCCTTTCCTCATAAAATCAATGATTTCTCTCTTTTTTCCCCCGCACCTTGAAGGTATCTGTCTGCTTTTAAATAACGGCTGGACATTTAAAATATGGTTCAATATAAACTTAATACTTGGCATTAAAACTCAATTAGTTTTTTCCTGTTCAAAATATGCTGATTGGAGACAGGTTATCTTCCTCAAGGTCCACCTTTTTATTAAAAAGAAGAAAAAAATTATATTACATATAATGAAGCCTTGTTCTTGTATTACACAGTGTTCTTTAAAGGAGCTCCAAAAAAAAGATGCAGATCCACTGAGCACTGAGCAAAAAGGCTTGCAATGTTTAACTTTATTTTCCCCTATAGTGGCATTATGAAAAGTGCGGACTAGTGCCTCTTTGATTGTTCTGTTGTGCTGAAAGAGGGAATCTGAGCAAAGACTAGAGGTCAGCTGTTGCCATTGGTTTGACTTTGTTTTTCTGTTTCCAAGCATCCTGGCCAGCTGTCTCAGTCATGGAAAGGCTGGGCCGTGCTGCTGTCTGAACCCCACCCTGTTTGTTCTGGTGGATCCTCCAATCATCATCAATATTATCATCATCACAGTCCTCTATTATTATCAGATTTACAGAACCGACACCACCGTTCAAAAGTTTGGGATTCGCTTAGAAATGTCCTTATTTTCCAAATAAAAGCAGTGTTTTTTCAATGCAGATAACTTTAAACTAATCAGAAATGCAAGCAAGGTGTATAGAGGCCCATTTCCAGCAACTATCACTCCAGTGTTCTAATGGAACAATGTGTTTGCTAACTGCATCAGAAGGAAGAAAACCCTTTTGAAATCATGTTAGCACAGATGAAAACAGTTTAGCTGGTTAGAGAAGCTATAAAACTGACCTTCCTTTAACGAAAGCAAAGTTTGAAGGGAAAAAAAAACGAATTCCAATACAAATTATTATTTTCTAAGCTTGTCACAAGTCAAACAAATCACAAGTCAAAACAGCCTTAAATTCAGCTCAATTACAAAAGGTGGTAAAATGGAGAGCCGTTCGGTAGCTGTCTCTTCTCCTTCTGTGCACACGAGGCATCTGGACTCGAATGGAGCCAAGACCTTGCAACCGTTATCAGTTCAACGCGATTTTATAAGAAAAAAAAAAACCCTACAATAACAAAATGAATTCAGGCAACGTGCTTCTCTGACCTTCCTCGACTCGCGTTCCTCTTGCCGTTCCATAACCACGGGGCCTTACCGTCCTGCGTCTCTCACCTGTCCCCGGTGACGCTGCTGAGTGAGTGTGCTCAGGTGAGTGTGTTCTTTCCCAGCGACACGCCGACCGGGTTATTTATGGGCTACTGTCAGCCAGGCAGCGTCTCCTATTAGGGAAGAGCAGGCGAGGGGCCACCACCTCTTTATTCAGCCCGGACCCAATGATGTCTGGGCTGAATGCGCCCGGTTTGAGGCTCGGCTCCCGTCATCCATCTTGTTGAAGCGGGTCTCGCAGGGATCCCCCCGTTGGACGGGAGCCTCAGCTGGACCTGGACCGTGCTTGCCGTCTCTGCTGTCTCGATCTGTATTAAGGCCCGAGGACAGCCATGGCATCGCTTCCACTCCGCTTCTCAACCTTTTTATTGCCTCGATGCGGCGCTGCGTAAGATTGGGTTCAGGGTACGAACGTTTCGCCGTGATTCTCGCTCGTGTCTCGCTCGCATTCCCGGTGATTATTTATCGCGACGCCGTCGCCACGCTTGCGACTCACATTACGGCCTTTTCCCCAAGGCGGGCTTAAGTCGTCGTCCCTCAGCTCAGTCGATACGGCGCATTAATTCCATGCCACACCTGAAATTGATTTTTTTTTTTCCTCCCCCCCCCTCATCCTCAGCCTTTTAGTTGTTGTTGAGATGTTTGCGGCATCCAGATACCTGTCTGTTCTATCATGTAAAGCCATTTGTCACCCTGTCACGGCACATTATTGGGATTTTTGTCATTTGCGCTCCGAATGCCTGTATACCTGTAAATCTCAACGGGCTGCATTCAAAACGCACGACTCATAGATATTTCTAAACAAGACTAGACCACTCATGATCAATATGCGTCAAGCGTAATCTTCCCAACGGTTCTTGGTTGACTTTTTTTTTTTGCCTTTGCACCGTTTTATTCATTCACCCGTAGCGATGGAAATGTTCAAAACTTTCTGCACTTAGAAGCCGCTTATTTTTTTTTCAGATTCACCTAATGTGTTGCAGAGCGATTTCAGGTAAGTGCAGTTTAGGATCTGAGGCCAAGTAGCACTAAAGTAGACCAGAACCTGACTTTTTTTTTTTTTTTTTGGTGGAGCCGCCGCTCGCAGCTGGCGAATTCATCCACAGAAGTGGATGTAAAATGCTGCCTGGATGAGAGTGGGAGCGTTCAAGTTACCTCCGCGCGAGGTCAATGAGAAGCACCCGGAGTCTGGGCAGATTTGCAGGGAGCACCATTGATCTTGACCCACTCAAGAGTATGATCTCAGAGATAAAAGTGAGGAGACGAGAGGGGAACTTATTCACTGTCAGTCACAAGTCAGCAAAGGGCAATTCTAGCCTGCAGGCTGTCTTTGAAAAACCGAAGGGCAAAGCGCGGAGGATTAAGCCGACGAGGTGGGGAGGGAGAGGATGCAAAGAGCCATAGGGGTTGTATTGTAATAACGCCGCCCCGACATCTATTGGCTTATGTGCACGTTGGGTGACAGCGGGGATGAACTCTCGAGTCAAAAGTTTATGCGACTTGCACAGGTGAGAGGGTGTTCAGAGTTCCGCCTGAAGTTTTTAGACACCTTTTCTGCCTCTTTGTGTTATTTGCTGTGGGGAAAAAAAAAAAGAAACCACTGCATTTCTTTTCAGAAATCAGCATCTCTACATGTATCCCAGCGTCTGTTGAATTCCAACATATACATCCCTCGTTCTGCTTAAAGAGGTACCAGGAGTGGAATAAAGTCGCCCAAGAACAATGGTAAAGATATTGTGGAGAGCATGCTAAGATGCAGGAATGCTGGGATTCAAAATAAGGGTGATGGCACCAAATATTGATTTCTGAACTCTTCTTAAGTGTAAACATTAGTATTATGAATTTGATCTTGTTTCTTTGCATTGTTTGAGATCTGAAAATATTGTATCTCCTTTGTTATTTTGACCATTTGTCATTTTCTGCAAATAAATGCTCTAAGCGATAATATTTTTATTTAGAATGAATTTTCATTACCCTTTTTTTTTAAAAGGCCCAGTTGCTCCTTTTGACGTTGTTATGGACCAACAATAGCCTTTTTTTGGTCTTGTTTGTAATTTGATAAAGTGACATCTGTAACGGTCGTGATTCGAGGGCCAAGAGAAACACGCGTCTGGACTCTGATAAGGTGATTTTATTCATGAGGGCAGCGCGGTGGTGGCCAAGCGGCGGCCGAATACAATTCCTGCTCGTTAGCCATCCTAACATTTTGCATCGTTGGGGCACGGCAGCAGCAGGGGTTGGAAAAAATGTGGCCGAAGCCCCTTTACTCTTTCTTTTTTACCCCTAGGATGATGGGCCACATTAGACAGAGGAGGGGACAGGAGGAAAGGAAGGTAGGAGGTGCCATAAAGGGAAGAAAGGAAAAGAGAAAGGTTAGGGAGAAAGGGGAGAATAAAAGAACATTCATTATAAATTCACCAAATCGACAAGCTGTCAGGCTGCGCTGACGTCCATGTAGCACATAAGCCTCCGCTGCACTATTGACTCCTACGTCACGCCCGAAACATCCCTCTCCTTTCCTCACCTCCGGTTGCGTCCACATCACCTGTTTCTACTCCGCGGCCCCCGGATTGACCCCAGAGAGCCTTGCAAAACCATGTCATCATCCCATCTTCCCTTTCCTTCCTCTCCCTCCCCGCCCTCTCAGCCCTGATGGGCCACCGGTGAAATATGAGCTGCCCGTAGCATATTGATCCCGCGCCTAACTCCTGCCTAAAGATAGATGGATCGCAGACAAGGCAAAGCACTCCTGAGTGATGCCTCCCCATTCTGCCGCGGCGGCAGGCCATAGTGCCGATGGCTACACTAGTTTCCATTGATCGCAGTGATCAATTTCACCACAATGCACGCTGATGGATTCTGTCGTTGTTTGTCTGGGAGCAGGTGATGCTGAGGGAAGGGGCCGTCACAACAGCTGAACCGTGGCGGCCTCCGATTGGTCGGGACGTGTGCAATCAACCGGCGGTCAGACGGGCGAGGCCACGATAGAGACATCACCTGTCGGGACCTCTTTCACACTGCTGAGAAATAGAACACACTAAAAAATTATTATTATTTTTAGTTTTTATTAATATTTGTGTTTTTGCTTTTAGCTGAAGCTAAATTGCGTAGAGATTTTTAATTTCTCTATAGCACATAAAATAGATATACATTTAGGTATGAAGCAAAATAGCGACAATAGGCATTAATGGTTTTTCACACTTTAAAAAGTCCCCCAGTTGTTACCACTTAGAAATGTCCTTATTTTTGAAATAAAATTACTGTTTTTTTCAATGAAGATAACTTTAAACTAATCAGAAATACACTCCATACTCTATACATTACAAATGTCTGTTTTTTTTGGTGCTATATCTACATAGGTGCATAGAGGCCCATTTCCAGCAACTATCACTCCAGTGTTCTAATGGTACAATGTGTTTGCTCATTGCAACAGAAGGCTGATGGATGATTAGAAAACCCTTATACAAATAATTATTTCTAACCATGTCAATGTCTTGACTATATTTTCTATCCCAACACATGGTGCTAAATAAAAGTGTGACTTTTCATGGAAAACACAAAATTGTCTGGGTGACCCCAAACTGTTGAAAGGTAGTGTATTTGATTATATAACACAGATCAAATGGTGATTTTTGCTGCATTACATGCAAGATGTTTGATTTTTTTTTTTTTTGCTATGTTCAACAAAACACAGTGAATAGTCGGATACTGCCTGGATATTGTAGCAGAGTGAGCTATTTTCATCTTCATGTAATATGAATTGCATATGCCATACAGAGCACTTTTACTAATAAATGAATGGATGTAAGAATACAAAATCACCGTTTGATGTGACAAGCTCACTCATCCAGCAGACACTGAGCAACATTCACATTTATTGAGTCACTTTGAATCGTCCAATATCCACTTCCCTTTTATCTGTGTTGTATCCATCGATGAAAGAAATCATTTTTTTTCCAGCAGCTACATTGTCCATTGTGTTCACAGCAGATATTTGATAACTTTCATTAGCTGAATGGGGGAAAAACTACCTGCTGCATCTTGAAATGTTACCTGGTCAGAGCGGCCAGATTGAACCAGAACCATGAGGCGAAAGAAGTTAAAACACTCACACGCGATCCTTGGTCGAAATAAAAGTGTTGATTGGCGTAGCTTCATTCAGCCTATTAATCACAAATCTGAATTTGGCCCTGCAAATCATAATTATACTCCAGCGAGACTTCGCCAGGTTGAAGTTTCGCCGAAGAAATGTGCTGACCGCGCTGACAAATGCGCAGCCGGTCTCCTCGCAGAAAGCAACTTACACAGAATTATCTCAAAGGAGATATGGTATCTATTCATCATAACTAGCGTGGCTGACTTCCTCCCTCCGATGGTATTAACTGACTGGTCTTTCCCTGCTTTGGCTCCTAGTCACAGATGACACTTGCATTTGTCATGGCCTAAGTGCTGAGGAGGAGAAGGTGAACGCGCCCAAACAACAATACTTCACAAAGAGCTGCAAAATGAATCATGGGAGCTTTGTTTGCAGCAACCTGTACCTTTTGATAAATCGCTTCACCGCCTCTCACTTCTTTATGATTCATATTGTTTGTATTGTTCCCTTTTGCATTTTCTATTAAAACACACACACACTTTGCCACCATATGGATTGCACCCTTTCGATAGGGGGATGGTCTTTTTTGGGAAGAATGGTGAAGGGGGTTTGCTAAAATAACATAATTTAATGGACAAAAAAAAAAAAAAGCTTAACACTAAATCAATTTTTTCTTAACTTTTTCATGTATTTGCATGGCATAAAATGTTCTTTTTTTGTCTGATGCGAGTCAAACACACCTCATTGGCTGCACTAATGCCGTCGTGTCTCTTTGAAGTGACAGATATCCCTACGGTGGCAGGAGCTTCGGCGTTGCTTGAACGCTCTGCACACCCAAGTGCAGCAGAGCGCAGCCTCCTCATGCATGACTATGTCTCTTTTAAGACTCCATCTATCTTTTTCTCTGTCAAACACACACACACACACACACACACTCACCCTCCACTTGACAGAGACATCGTTAGACACTCTTCTCTGCTTTTTCCCAGTGTGGCGGCGTCACGTATGTTTTGTTCTGTAAACTGAAGCAGCTCGCGATCATCGTGATTGACAATAGTTACAGTCGGCAAGGACACTGATTTTTAAATCGATTTTAAAGGTAATAATATTTGAATCACAAATTAACACCTTCACAAAGTCTGTTTCTGTCATTTTTGTCCTACAAAAGCACAATTCAGTCCATCAACCATACTCCATGTTAACGTTTAGGTTCACAGTTTTTTCAAGTCTATCTTAAATCAAAAGTCAGGTGGCCATTTTGAACATTAACACAGGTTTTGGTGATTGTAACGAAATCCCCTCCTAACATACTTCCAATGAAATCTATAGGCCGTATTACCAAAGAGAAAAGTCAAGTGCACGGGAGCAGCCAATTCAATCATGTCCCGATACAAATTTTTCCTAAAAAACTGAATAAAGAGCTTATCTTAATGTAAACAGTGACTAAAAAGTCTCTGGTCATCATATCCATACTTTCCTTCGGATCCTTCAACCCCTTCTACCTACCGCCTCTTTTATGTTTTCCTAGGATGGCAAAGGCTTGACCTGCCCTATTGGTTAGGGTTAAGAATATCAGGGTAAGCCGATCAGAGGCAGAGTTGCTCCTTCATTGGTTTTTCTCAAAAAAGTAGTAGTTTGTAATCGGCCTGTGTCTTCAGAACTCCAACTCAACAACTTTCATAACTGTTGCATATCACAGAGACCACTTATAAAAGTAACTACTGGCCAACAAACTACTTGCAGTATGGGCGAATAGTTGTCCTATACTCATGTGGATGGCGGGGGGAAAAAAAACAGTTCACTCAAGATGTGTAATTATGTAGTTGTCTAACCCTTGAGTCTTCGGGCCACTAGTCCCATTGATTGCGTCTGCAAACTCCTACTCCCTTAAGTCAGGCAGCAGAAGTTAAGTTGGAATACCTCTGGCCCGTTTTCTGAGTTATTTAAATATGCAAACGTAATCTGACATGTTACTGTTTCATAACACGCGGCGGCTATCCTTTGCTTCCGCTTCGAAAGACATTTGGGGCATAAATTAAGAGTTAAACCCGCTCCTCCCGGGGCACCACTACATCACTGCACCCGGCGCGTACACCTCAGTCAATATCCACCGGTGTCATCTTAATCTGAGCGCTCGCAGTTGAAGTGTAGCCCGCCAATAGCGCCGCAACGCGCGAGGAGCCTCTGCGGCAAAGGGGACCAGATGTGAACAAGTGGATTTCATCTTGGCTGGCAGTCGTTCCCTTCAGGCATGCCGCGGACGGATCGATAGCACCGGTCCCCCGCCTCAAACCAGAATGAGAACTCTCGGAGTGGCTCTTGTGGCAAAAAGCATGTACAGATTTATTCGGTTTGCGAGGATCGATTCAGGACATGCACATCAAATGGGAGAGGCAGATGAGGACAGTGACACTGCATGTGTGTGTGTGCCTATCCGTATGTGTGTTAACTCCACGGGGGCATCTCTATCACCTTCTCTGTATTTCAACGAAGATGGAGGAGCTGCATACAGTAAAATATGCACAAACATGCTTGGCAATCCGGTCCTATCTGTTCTGTCCGTGCAGCCTAATAGAAATATGGATCCACTCTCATATGACCCCCCCCCCCTTCAACATCACAATGACATTTGAATCAGCCCTTTTCACAAGCCGATACACCGGCCCCTGTCGGGCGTCAGCGTGACACGTTGGAAACTTTTAGTCACAGGAGGGGGAGAACGCTGACAAATTGTGAACGTGGAAAAAACTGCTTTCACGCTGCCGGGAGACCTCTGTGCTCCTCTCTCCTCCTTCTCGCTGCATTCACCTGAGGCCTTCTAAGAGTGCCGTCCAAAACCATGATCGTGATCAAGCCCCCCCCCCCCCCGCCCTTCCCACGTCCCGTCGCAGGCGATGATTATGATTCTGCAACATAAATGTTCCATCAGACCGTCCCGTGCTTGCAAATGACGACCTTTCAAATTGCAAAAGAGTGAGCGCTGGGGGAGAAGCTAACCTTTGGATTTGAATAACATCTGGACAGCTCAGGGCAGCTTTTACTGCAGTGTCAGAGTGCCACCTAGTGGTTAGATGTAGTTTAGTTTTAATTTCTTTGTTTTGAAAAAATAAAAAAGGAAAATAATAGAATCATTTAACACCCATTTACACATTCAAAAAGTAGCAGGAAGAAGTGTAAGACCCCTCTATCACTCATATCAACATGCAAATTAGAGTAATGTCATTTTCATTCATAATACTACCAATAACAATCATAATATTATTGTAATACTTATTTATATTGATACTATTGATGATATAATAACAGAAAAGATATAATCACAATACCACAATGTCATCTAGAATAAAACAGCTAATTAATACAGTTGTGCACATTTATACAGATCATGTAACATGAAATCTGGTCGGTGTTCTGGCTCCTCCTCCCTGTATTTTGTGAATATATTGTGTTTATACAGGTTTTTTAAAGGGAATCATGTTTGGACTTTGTTTTAGTTCCATGTTAAATCTATTCCACAGTTGAATCCCTGCAACTCATAGAGATATGTTTTTTCCTGTGGTGTGAATTGAATGAATTTATACTGTATAAAGAATTTATTGTTGTCTGTATGGATCATGATCGGGTTGGCAAACATTCTGCTGCACCCTTTTTTTTTTATTACACTCTCAAATCCACATTGCATCTCATATTTTTAAGGAAATAAATGTGTAACGATGTTAGACAAATATAAAGGCAAAAATGATTGCAGGACAATAATTTACATGCAGGGTCATAACCAGACCCGTTCAGTTAGTTCTCGCGTGATCGAGACAATATTATGAAGTCAAAATATTGAGTGCCTTCATTATTTCTGCATATATTATTCATATTCATCAAATCTATCATCTGTCAGGTGTTATGTATGGTGCCTATTCCCCCTTCAGCACATGGGCACATTCCCATCAAAGCACTGGTGGGAAGAATGTCTTTTGGGACCAATGTACTTGATTGCGTGATAATAACCCATTAATGTGCTAATTTCACAATTCATCTTTGCAATAATTGCCTCCATCAATATAAACCGAGGCAGTGCGGCCCTCATTTGTAGAAACGTAGTTAGGGATTTTTCAAAACGCCTCGTTGTATTATGATTAATAAGGGTCAACATTGGGTAGTGACTAGCAAAAATCACACAATGTAAGAGAAACCTTACATCATTTCTGGACCATTAAATGGACAGCCTTACTTTTTTTTTTATTTTGTATCTTTAGAACCAGGTGGAGATTTGACCCAGTCTATAGCGGAACCGGCACCTTCTGTATTGAGTGAAATGTCTCATCGTGGATGGATTCATGTTCCTATCTCAGCATGGTCTTTGTCTGGATCAGACTGGACTGCAATTCGGGTCATTTTCAGTCTAAAAACATTTTTTTTTGTTGTTAGGACAATTACAGGAAGGTTTCAGACCTGAAATCCCACATATTTACATGCTGGATTGGGGTCTTTGTTGTGGTCGTTTGCTCAATGAGACCAAGATAAACACGCATCTCTCAGAGTTTCAGCCCAGGTGCGTGATGTATGGCTGTATGATGACAGTGCTGGAGAATTGAAAAAAGGAAGAACAGACCAGCTGTGTCACAATGGAGGAACATTATTTATAAAATTGCCTTCCATTCATTAGTTTACATGTTATTACATTGGTATTACAGCATGTGTGTGAGCCTTTGTGTATGCGTTACAGCTTCGGGATCATTTGTGCACGTCATAATGATCAACATGAATAAAGAAATTAGATTAGATTAGATATGAATTTATCGATCCCTTTGGTAGATTTCCTCAAGGAAACTGAAGCTCCAACACATCACATACAGTACTGTTAAAAAACTATAAAAAAAAAAACAAACAAAAAAAACCTTAAAAAAACAACTAAATACCAACTCCAACATAAATAAATAAAAATAAAATTAAAAACCTATAAACACCTTGTTATTGCTATATAGTTATTGTAAAGTGCACATGGTATGAGGTAGGTGAGTAGATTATTATGGAATTTATGGAAAAATAGAAATAAATAAATTACACATGTCTACCTATTCTGTATACATTATTATATACATGAATATGAATTATATAAATATCTAAATATAAATATATAAGGAGTTATATAATAGATATAAGCTACAAGTTAATATATAAAATTGTAAGGATATAAAAAAATATAAAAATGTAAAAAAAAATGTATAAAAATACAATATGCAAGGATAGAGCTATACATACACACAATAATAAAATAATAATATTGAAAACATATAAGATTCTGTATGACTAGAAAAGTGATATATAGTAGAAGGATATACATAAATACATATGAAATATAATGATAAAGCAGAAACCTCAAATATGCTTCCTATTTAATCCTGGTTGTTCACAATCAACTCGTTTTGTTAATTAAATGCCGTCCAACCGTGATTTGTGGGACAGAGCCTGTTAATATCCACGTTGTGCAGACTCACAACTTCACTGAAAATGCACCAACTAGCACAGTGGGTTCTAATCAATGTTTAAATCCATAAAAAGAAAGATCAGCACACGTCAAGTCATTATGCATGTGACATCCCCCACAGAAATGTGTCTATGCTGTCAATATACTAACCTGCAGTGGCCCTGTCTCTTTGCGTTAATTGATTTTTGTTTGCATCATTGTACATTACAGAAACATGGAAGTTAGACTCATAGAGGATTGAGAAATGTATTTTTTGATAATATTGGTTCCAAATCAACTTAACTCTTTTTATAGAACAAAAAGCAATTGGGTGAACCAAATAAAAGTCAGAAATTGCAAACTTTTCATATTCATACATAAAAATGTAATGTCAGTTAATTGACCAGTTGGTGGTCATATGTTGGCTCAGGTTTATTCTATACCATCAATAGAGGTTTTTGCCTATTTTATGGGGGTAAAATGCTGTGATTTCTTAGTGAATGTATTTCATAATAAGATCCAATGAAATAAAAATGATAAGAATATAATAGTGATAGTGAGAAATGCAGCAAATTGACTGAGAAAAAACTGTAAAAGTTTATTTGAAGAAGCTCCAATCGAATCAAGTCGATATTCAAAGTTACATTCTGTTTAGTGCTATGTTCCTTCATTTTGTTACAATGCCTCCCCTAACAAAAAGAGATAAAAACAAACAAATAAATAAAGTAATAATAATAATAATTAAAAAAAACTTTTATGAAGAGTTAAAAAGGTTCCAGTAAGTTTTCAGAAGATAAACAATAGGTTTCAGTGTGAAAAAGGCATTTTCTGATCATCTGCTCCAAAGCAAGCAGCCTCGTTGTCATGGTTACATGAAAAAAATATATATATATATATATATATATATATATATATGCGTGTGTGTTTTCAACTTTTTAATGTTAATTACATGTTGAGTGTAGAAAAGGATGGTTTCACAGACCACCACCTTGGACCCAGTGAAGCATCCCCCCACACAGAACCGCTGGTTTTAACCGATGTCTATACCAGTCCACCGGCCAGCCAGTCTATAGGCGTGCACTTCTATAGCAAACAGTCCTGTAGATGCAGCACCGAGTCCAAGCTGCAGCGGGCAGCAGCCTGATCCACCACCGAGCAAGGGGCCAGATGTCTTTGCTCAATTACACCTCGAGATGTGGCGCACTGGAGGATCCTCGCCCTCCGGGGAGGGGGGGAATCGAACCACCGACCTCTGGGTTGTGACGCCCAGAGCCAGCATCGCTCCTCCGTGAGCCACACGTCGACCCTAACCAAATATGTATTAGGTGATATTTAAAGTTAAACATACATACGTCACGTGTGACGCAATTCATAACGCGTCTATTATTCCTAATGGGTATAGCATGTGTTACCTTACGTGTCTTTATAAGCCATTGTGGTGACGGCGGGCGCCGTCAGGTGTGGTGGCTGAGTGGACAGAGCCTTTACCTTTCACCTGGGAGAGCAAGGTTCAAATCCTTTGTCAGACCGAAATACGCCGACGTCTCCGAAACGTGTTTTTCTTTATTACTTTTACTATTTCACTACATGTTTTTACTCTTTAACATATTTTTATTTCTCTTGGGCTTCATTATTTCACACTTGCTTTACATTTAACGTGAAAATGTGAAAAATGTAACATGAGACATGTCCAGTTTACTTATATCAAGACAACAATAATCTATTTTGAGATTTCTGGATTTCCATGTTGGAATACGGCATGTTTAATTTTTTTTTCTTTTTCTACTTTTGCTAACAGATTAGATTCAAGTTTTTGTTATAGAGATTTTAGAAATCTCTTTTACCACCTACGAATAAAAAAACAGTCCCTAAGTCAAAAATGACCTAAATAAATAAAATAAAAAATTAAATAAATAACAAACACTAAAAAATGTGAAAAATGTAAATATAACTTTTCTGAAGAGTTCAAAAAGTTCCAGTAACTTTCCAGCAGATGAACAATAGATTCCAGTGTGAAAAAGGCATTTTGTGCAGCCAGCAGCCTCGTCGTCATGGCAACGTGTGATATCTTTAAATAGCACCTTAACACGCTGCATACTTTTGGGGGGAGCCGTGGCCTTGTGGAGTTGACGGTGTCCAGCAATGGAACCTTTTCAACTCTGCAGAAAAGTAATATTTAATTTATTTTTTTCATTATTATTATTTATTTATTTCATCTCATTTTGATTTAGGGCAGGCATTGTAACAAAAAGAAGGAACTTAGCACTAAACAGAGTGTAACTTTGAATATCAACTTGATTCAGCTGGAGCTGCATATTATTGTCAAATAAACTTTTATCTTCAAATAAACTTGTACAGTTTACTTCCATGCATTAGTCACATCACAGTCAGTGCAGCATCAAGGAGGCAGCTTTTTCATCATCAAACTCACTTTAACATTTCAACACTTTCACTTTCTCACTTTTTAATTTCTTATATTATTAATGGTGATTTTACTGTGTAACTGTCAGATAGTTGAACCATCTGAGAAACCTGACTCATGCTTGACTTGACACTTATGTTACAATAATCAAAATATTATTATTATAATTAATCTATATATTATACACATATGTCTATATACAGTAAACAGTAAATATGACTAATTACACTTCTCCACCACTACATTTCCTCCAGTGTTGTCATGTGTCATTCTGTCCTAATTTAACATCTCATCATCTCTCATCTTCAGGAAACTGCTGCCACCCAATTCCTCCAACAGCAATGTTTCCAGATGCCTGCCGGCCTATTGCAAATTACTCCCAAGATATGCTCAGTGATTTCTAAATATGCTAGGCAATCAACACGAGAGGCAATAAATATGTTACACATTGCTGATGGCATTGCATACTATGTAATTATGCATGGTAATGATTCCTGTAGTATAACAGACATTCTGCGTTTTGCCTATGAATTTTCAAGATTTGTTTTTGCATTTTTTTTTCAATACTGTATGTCAAAATGAAAAAAAAGTGACACATGTAAAGTTGTGCCGGGAAAAAAATGACACCAAATGAAGCAAGGTGAACAGTTTTTAAGGTTAAATATTAAGGGAAAACCAAAAGTAGTCAAAAATGGCCAATTCCACGCTGGACCCCAGAGGCTAGTGTCATCCTGATGTATAGTAGCTGTAGTACTTTATATTTTTCCTTTTCAACCCTCATTGAGGGTTGAAGCCAAACTGCACCACCTCACATTTCCAGCAGAGAGGGCACATGTCATTCTGTTCCAATGTTAACACATTAGCAGCTGAAACAGGGGAACTTTGACATGAAGCTACACACCGATACCTGCTGTTGATGCTTGTTGCAGTCTTACTACTGATGTTATGCCAAAAAGGATACATAATTAGTTTATGTTACTAACAAAGTATTGTTTACAGCAACAAAACAGAACTCTGAGGGTGGGGATGAAATACCAAGAACCATCCTTTACAATAAATGATTTATTTTTGACTATATTTGTCACTGGACATGAGCAGTAAAGAAAAACAACACAGAGTGAAGAGTAAACAAACACAACACAATGTAATTTAGGCATTAAACAACCAAAAAGGAAGTACAAGGAAAAAAAAAATAATATATATATATATATATATATATATATATATATATATATATATATATATATATATATATATATAAGCATTTTTGAGTTTTTATTATTTATTTAATTTTTTATTTAATTTATTTAGCTTGTTTTTGGCTTAGGACTGTTTTTTTTTTTATTCGTAGGTGGTAAAAGAGATTTCTAAAATCTCTATAACAAAAACTTGAATCTAATCTGTTAGCAAAAGTAGAAAAAAAAAACCTTAAACATGCCTTAAACACACGGGATTGAAATTTAGCCTATACAAATTAGTGCATTTTGATGATATGTATAATTTGCGTATTCCAACATAGAAATCCAGAAATCTCAAAATAGATTATTGTTGTCTTGATATAAGTAAACTGGACAAGTCTCATGTTACAGTGTTTGATAGATATGAGCCAGGTGTCTTTGCTCAATTACACATTTAAAAAATAACATTTAAAAATAAAGGTCTGTTTTGTCTGGCATATGTAAGTATATATATATGTATTTCACGTTACCATGACGACGAGGCTGCTGGCTGCACAAAATGCCTTTTTCTCACTGAAACCTATTGTTCATCTTCTGAAAACTTACTGGAACCTTTTTTAACTCTTCATAAAAGTTTTTTTTTAATTATTGTTATTTTATTTATTTGTTTGTTTTTATCTATTTTTGTCTTAGGGGAGGCAACAAAATGAAGGGACATAGCACTAAACAGAGTGTAACTTTGAATATCGACTTGATTCGATTGGAGCTTCTTCAAATAAACTTTTACAGTTTTTTCTCAGTCACTTTGCTGCATTTCTCACTATCACTATTATATTCTTATCATTTCTATTTCATCGGATCTTATTACGAATTACATTCACTAAGAAATCACAGCATTTTACCCCAATAAAATAGACAAAAACCTCTATTGATGGTATAGAATAAACCTGAGCCAACATATGACCAACTGCTCAACTAACTGACTTTTTTTTTGCACCAGCACTAAACAGAGTGTAACTTTGAATATGAAGCTTTGACTGGAGCTTCATATTACTGTCAAATAAACTTTTATCTTCATATAAAGAAAGCAAACATGAAGAAGCCAGATGAAAACATGATAAAAATTGATCCACAGCTGCTGTAGGAGAAGAAAAGAGGCTGTAGAGTTGGCTTTAAGTTGTGACGGCTGAGGAGTGAGTGATTTTTTTTTTTTTTTTTTAATGTCGCACCCGTGGCTAATGGAGTCAGATAATGGCTGGTCCCTGCTTTCATCCCGGCCTCCGGGTTGTTTCATTAGATCAGAAGCTGATAAATGAGCCTTGACTTTCAAATGAGCTTCTGAAAAGGTTGGAGGTGGAGAGATCTCTATCCATGCTGATAATAAAAGTTGGCCGGGGATCCTGTATAAGATGGGGATGGATCGGTTTACTAACACGTGTGTGTGTGTGCTCTCTGTCTCATCACAAACACACACACACACACACGCACACGCACACACACTAAAATTCAGAAGTTATTCATGCACACATGTAAGAAGCATAAGTCATCTACCTCCCCACTTTAGACCAACTTTGCACATCTACATATCCAATTGCATGTGGAGCAATACACTTTCCAGCATAGCGTGGGAAACATTTTCATTCATCAGACTTTATCTCTGTATTATACAGCAGTTCCATGGAGAACACTTTTCCTCGGGGCCCCTGAACATTACCTTATAATACCAGAGGCATTTAATCTGTCTCTCTTTCTCTGCTCACCTCCCATCTCTTCCAGGGGTCTAATCTTCTGTGACTAATAGGCTGGATATGGGGATTATTATTTTATTTTTTTTTTACCTGCTCAGAGAAAGAGTAAAAGAAGCAGCGGAGAGGGAGAGATGAATGTGAAAAGCTGATCTTTTTGAATGGTTCGACGGAGTTTGAGTGTTCACATGTGGAAATGGAGAAAAGGGTGTTATTTCATGTATCACATTCTCAGGTTTAATATTAAAATATGAATGCATTAAATAATAATATTTTTTTCTGCATTATAAAGTAATAGGTATACTGTACAAAGAGATTCATCACTCAGATCTCTGATCCATTTTCCTACAAGGCTTTCTGCTCATGTGCTTAAGTTCTTTTTAATCTTAAACAACCACAATGAAAAAAAAAAAGCTCAAAGGTAGTTATTTGTCATGTAAAGGAATTCCTTATGGAGGATCTTATTGCACAGGTCACCCATTCAAGCTAATTTGAATATTCAAAGGCACAAAAAAAAAAAAATTCTCATGCTCTGGCCGTATGGTTCAACTCCTTTGATTTCTAAGGCCTTGGCTTGTTAAGATCGCATCAGTGGATAATGAGATTGTAGAAAGAACGAGCCGTTAAAGCTTTTGCGTCTCAGACCAGTAGGATACAATAAAGCTAATCTTATTAAACAACTTCTATAGTAAATAAACGCAGTGATCCTTCCTTGACCGGTTCACGGTGTAATCCCATCAAAAGCCCGTGGACAATGCAGGCTTCCTTCAGTCTGTGGAGCTGTGTTTGTCGGATGAATATCCCAGCAGATCTACTAATGTGTTTCCACTCGAGAGAGTGTTGTTGGGATTTGGAATAGCTTGTCTTTAAAATATGGCAAAATAATCAAGTAAGTTACCCAGCTCGAGTTGGTTTTCTTTAGGAAATACTGTGTAGCAGCAGCAGAGGGCAGCACCCTTATTTTGCACTGTGAAAAAGAACAAGCTTGATTTTTTTTTTTCTATTTCATTCTTGCTCTTACTTTGCAACCAGGCTTGGGTAAAGCTATTTCTAAATCCATTCCTTCGAAACCTCTCAGATTGTTTCACACTAATGATTTACTACACCGGGTTGCACCAATAAAACTGAGGGAACGTCTCCGAGTAACGATTCAAGTCATATGGGGTGCAAGGATTTCATTTTGCTTTTTTGCTTTTCTCTTTCCCAAAAGCAATCAGCTGTAGCTCTGTTAACAGGAAGAGGAATTTGTGACATGACTTAACTTAATTCTATCTGACAGTATTTGGTCATGGTCATCTAATGCAATTTCAAGCGTTCCCAGTTTACATCATTTTTAAAGGCCCCATGAAACGGAAAGTTTATTTCCCAGTGAAACTAATTATTTGAGGTTTTGGACAGTGGCAAGCGGGATTAAATCAAATCCTCACATTTTAATTGGGCCGCAAGAAAGTTTTACAGGAGGGGAAAAAAGGGAGATTTTGATTGATTTTGATGTAAAAATACTCAAAAATGTACTATGTTTAAATTAAAAAAAAAGGACATTTGACATATAAATGAACAATTAATACATGAACACAAGATTAAAACTGTGAAAATATATTTTTCTTGTAATGTAAGTGTCAATTCAAAATAGTATAATGTATCTGACAGTTTCACCAGTGTTAATATAAAACTTAAAGAGTTAATTTTAACACTACTAGTATTAACTAAGCTTAAGAGTCGCTAAATCTATGAGTCATTCTATACTTCACCCATTTAAGACCAGATTTTTTTCAAAGATTTTAATCATTTATCAGTTGAGTCACTAACAATCATGTTGTGTTATCTGTTTTGTTTATTTCATTTTTTTTTTTGTCTTTTCTTTGCAGGAAATAGCATTTTAACGACTATTATAGTTGCAGCTTGCACAAATCTGCCCATAAACAAAAATCTATTTATCCCCTTTATACATAATAAAAAATAATTACTGAATTGATTATTCTAAATAGATATATACATGTCAGGGTTGAAAATCATAATAATCTATATAAAATGACCTCTTTCTGGGAGGTTTTGTCTTCTCCGTGTTCAGGAGGAAGTTGATGACGTCATGTGACAGGAGGCACTTGGAAACTTAATTAAACTTAAAACTGGAAACTTAAAACTAGAGTAACCGTCAGATTTGTTTATTTTATGTATAAAACAACAGTCATAGACTTAGAGGCTCGTAGGCTTTAATGGGTTCAACTAATTGACTCTATAAGTGTTATATTAACACTGGCAAATTTTATTGTCTACACCTGAGAGTACCGAACGGAGTTGGAAATATTTTCATTTATATTTACAAGTCTCTAGCTGGTCAGTGTGATGTTCATCCATAAATGTGATACAAAAAATAACAGCTTTTATTTTATATAAGTAAAACCCATTGCACCAGCGACCATTAAATATAAAGAAAGGCCCCAGCATGCACTCACATTTTCACCGGAGTGTAGATAATACACTATGTGACTCCCTGTATCGAAACCGTTTCCATATGTGTGTCCACAAAGATAAAAAATTAAATTCAGTCCTCTGGGATCTCATTAACTCCTCTTCTCTTATGTTTCCACCAACTCTCAGGAATGTCAACTATCCTCCCGCTCCTCTGCCTTACACACACATTATATACAATATACCTGCCATCCGCTATATATGAAGTATATACATGTCTACTCTGTAATGAATACAAAATCCAGAGAACACACAGTGCGTTAGTTCACTTGCTCGACCAGTTAGGTCACATCTCCCTTCTCAGTTTTGGGAAGTTTTTTTTTTTTTTTCATTTCACACACAGTAAAAGCAGGCACACACATTGAAGAACACACTGGCCATCAAGCCAGAAAATACACACACACACACACACATCATCCTTTTACCCGGTAGCAGCAGCGTGATGGGTAGACATAGTGCCGGCCTTTCGCACCCATCCATTACATGTTGTTTGTCTTCTGCTGCCTCTGCTCCACCTTGTTCACTCAAGGGTGGAGTGCCTGAGATTGCATGTTCGTGTGTGTGTGTGTGTGTGTGTGTGTACCAGAAGGATTAATGTAATAGCGACAAAGAGCATTTATTTGTCCATATGTTGAGCACACACTGTAAAGGTATTAGTGGGAGGATGGGGTTAAAAGAGGGAGAAAGAGATGTAGTAAATCAGGAATGAGGCATTATAGGAGTGTAAGCACTGACCACTCATCTATAGAAAGAGAAAGAGAGAGAGAGAAAGAGAGAGAGAGAGGGATGCTGCCAAGAGGTTATTAGATAAACCACATAATCACCCGTCGAGGCCCCAGTAGCACTATGTAAGCCTCAGGGCCGAGAGGTGTTAAAGGTAGTTTATGAGCATGTTTATGGAGATCGATACGTGTAAGCTGCAGTGGCGGGGGACTGAGTGCAAAAACATCAGGGAGATTGCTGTTTGTCTGGAGGCACCAACAGCCTCCACCGTCAGGCTGCTGAAAGGTTAGAGTTGTTCTGCTCGGAATAAACTATTATTCACGATATCCGGCACGATTTAAAGTTCAGGTGGAGCAGGAGCCGTCTGAGTTATGGGAGGCGTTTTACTAAGCTTGCAAAAAGAGGTGAAAAACACAACAGCAAATAACTGCCTATTATGCAACATGAATGAATGAATAATAAAAAAAAGCACAATAAATATGAATCCACCCATTGATTAGAAGTATTTATAATTTTTTGCTGTGTACACTGCAAAAAAGAAATTGAGTCAACTCAAAAATTCAAGGCAACAAACTTTGATAAAATCATAGATAGATAGATAGATAGATAGATAGATAGATAGATGAGGTGCAGCGGCAAGATTATGATAATTCTACTGGTGGTTGTAGTATAATAATAATACACTATAATATAACATATTATAATATAACAGTATACAAATAGTATACAGTATATAAAAAGATCAGTGCAAGTTTCACAGTGTACTTGTACTATAATAGTAATAATAATGATAATATAATAAAATACATATTATGATAATATAATAATATAATATAAAAGTATAATAGTGTAGTACAGTGATAGTGATAATAGTAGTATACTAATATATAACAATATAGATGAAAGACATTAACAGAGGAACAAAACAGACTGGACTGAAAAAAGAAACCAAAAGTAAAAACTGAAAAATGAGAAATGCTAAACTTCTCTATGTAGAGGTAAGGTGTCTGCTGGGTGATGAATATCTCTCTGTGGAATTTTGCTGTATTTTTCTCTTTTACTTCATACAGTCATATGATGTATTGTTAAAATAAGAATATGGATTATAGCAGGATTATAAATGCATCTTTTCTCAATCATGAGCGTTAATGTGTCCCCAAAGACGATAAGACTTATTCTCTATAGGGACGACAAGTGCGGCTACAAAGTTTCCATCATGTATCCGCAAATTTTCTTGCTTTCAAAAACATTCTTCATTCAACATAGTTTTGCGTACAATGGCTGTAAGATATGAATGATATCTGTGCTATGTACCCATTATTTTCAGATAAAGTACTTTTCTTACTTCCCATGATAAGAGGCAAACATAGCTGACCTCAGGTCACGTCTGTCAAATTATTTTTAGCACAGCGACAAATTTACTTTAGCGTCATAAAATCTTCCCTCTGGGTCAAAGAGCGCAAGTGTTTGCTGGCCTCGTTATTTTATAACCGACAACAATCACACATGGAGGGGAAGACGACGAGATACAGACTCAGTGCGTTCTAGAAAAAAAAGAAGCGATTACAATTTCAGACATGCTGAAACAGAGGGAGTACATGAGACAGATTATTATGTTTAATTATGATGTTTAATTCAAAGACCCGTGTCATCAAATGGTGGCATTTCCCTTTAAAAGTAGAACTGCCTTCTGGATTAGTCTGCTATTATCAGTGTTGGGCAAGTTACTTCAGAACTGTAATGCATTATTTATTACTTGTTACTGTCATGTCAAAGTAATTACAATATTGCTGTGTTTAAAATGTAAGTCATTACATTTCTATTGAATTACTTTTAAGTTACTCTCACCAAAATAAATGGAAATAGGGATTTGGCTAAATATAGCTCACCTTTGTCATTATTACAGCGAATCACAACAGGGATCTTGCTGATAAGTTTTCAAAAAGCTGGTGATTCCACTGTTGAAAGTGTTTTTCATGGCTTGAGTGACAAGTCTTCTAACGTCTTGATGCTGAAGAATCTCAGAGCAGGAGAATGTTAAATTTCAGCTGTTTTGTGATTTTATCTCCACTCTCATGCTCTGCTTGGTTCCTTGCTAACTCCATTTTACTACGGCATCTCTGTAAATGTTAAATTACCGGTGACATTTCACTGCTGCTGACCTTGAGGTGATTTTAGCGAATTTGTATTAAGAAAAAAACAAAAATAACGACCACTGCAATCCAGGTTAAAAACGCATTGTAATGCATGTTACTGACATTTGTACCAAGTAAAGTTCATTCATCTTTTAAACCCGCTTATTCCTCATTAGGGTTGCAGGGGTCTGCTGGAGCCAATCCCAGCGCATTACAGGTGAGAGGCAGGGGATACACCCTAGATGGTCACCATGCAATCGTGGGGCACACACACCATTCACTTACACCTATGAGCAATTTAGAGTCTCCAATTAACCTCAGCATGTTTTTGGACTGTGGGAGGAAGCTGGAGAACCTGGAGAAAACCCACACAGACACAGGGAGAACAAGTCTCAGACTAAGGTCAAACCTGTGACCTTCTTCTGCACCACCGTGTTGCCTCCAAGTCAAATATTACTTTATTATTATTATTATTTTACTACGTTACAGCAAAAATCAATGCATTATGGTAATGTATTACTTTTATAAAACATTGATCCCAACATTGACTATTACATACTTTTCTTCTCAAAAGATCCTGAGACTGATAATGAAAGTGGAATTCCCTGAAGAAATTACACAGTTAAAGCAATTTGCCTCACAGTAATGAAAATGATAATGCAGTCTTGCACAGTGTCATGATTGTGAACCTTGACCCCCACACACACGCACACACACAGACATACACTCACACACACACACATGCACACATACACACAGACACTCAGTGCAGCAGCAGTGCCACATAGGATCACAGTTAAAAACAAAACAATGCAGACCTGCAGCTTTGCAGCCTATGGCAAGTGAGTCAGGCGTTGATCGAGGAAGCTTCCTGTTCAGGACAGTGAACGCAGCACGGCGGCACAGTGACAGAGAAGACGAGCTCGCCCCGGCACACGGAACAACTGCGTTCTCCCAACCCACAGAGCAGCTCACGCTTTACTGACTGCTCACTGAATTGGATAATTTGTTTCCAGAGTTTTACAAAAAGCATAACGAGAAGGTTTTATGTATGTCGGTATGTGTGTTTGTGTGTGTGTGTGTGGAGGGGGGTGATGGGAAATGTGGTGCATGTGGTCATGCATTTACCAGTGCTCGTGAACACGTCTCTGGTTATTTCAGAGCCCTACGAACGTAAACGCTTTCGAAAATAGTGAAACATTAAATATTCATATGTCAGAAGCGGACATAAATGGCTCTGCAGACCCCCGTTGTTGCGTTTTCTTACTTTCTGTAAGAAAAAATAGGAAAACATTTTAATTTTCCCGCTCTTTTTTCCCCATTCCACGTACAACCTGTAGCTTCAAGGTTATTAATATGAAAGATGAGGGTCCATCTGTTTTTTTGAAAATAAAATACGCACCCATGAAGAAGGTTTAAAAACTGCGGTTTCAGTGTCAGTCTTTATGGTGCTTAGCAGCTTGGATGTTAGTCAAAAAAGTATCAAAACGTCCACAGAAACATCTTAAACCGCTGCTACAGCATAACTCACTTCTTAACTCCATAGCCATATGCTCAGTATGTTCCACACAGTCATGTTTTCCCCAAAATATATGGATAGATACATTTTTGTTCTTGTCACAAACCTCACCCATGACCTTTTTTGTATTCTTTAAAGTGCCTGCATTATATTTTCCACAGGCATACCATGAATGCATGGATAAACGATACGGTTTAAAGTCGCACACGTTTGGAAGGCCCTCTTATGTTGGAGCTCTGTTTTGAATTATTGTTCACTTCCTGGCTCCTCACATCGCTCACATCGCCTCTACATGTGAAATCCTATACAGCCTTGACATACATAAGTGGAGCAGAGTAACAACCAGGCACTCCCGGGTGCTGTAGGCCCTTTCCCTACAATCCCACAGCCGCTCTCTCAGGGGGACGACTCGCTAAGTCTCCCCCTACATCTGCTGGAGTCCTGCCAAGCCTTCAAGCCTTCAGTCAACTCTAGCATAGCAGAAAGAAACATTTTTACTGTTGGGGACGGCCCATGTGAAAACCTCTCCCTATATGTTACGGGGAAGACAAACTTTAAAACTGTATGGAAGGACTGTAATTAAAAAATATATTAAAAAAATATATATATATATATATATATATATATATATATATATATATATATATATATATATATATATATATAAAAATTAAGGATGCTGTTATAAAAATGTTTATATTAATATTAGATTATTAATTAATATTATGGTAATTGGTTCAGGTTCAAGGACTATAATATAATAACAAAACCCACACAGAATGATTACCTGCCGCCTGGGGCATTTCAGCCTCTTTTTCTTCTTTTCTTCTTATTCACATGGACAAAATTGAAATTGCAATTTGCAATTGAAAGTGCAATTGAATGATATTGAACATTAAATAACATATAAAGTATACAGAGAATTCCCTACGTTTCATTTAGCATTTTGATCGTTAGAGGAATAAATTAGCATTTATACCTATTACATTTGCACTGTGGCATCTTGTATCTTCTTTCCGACCTCATCAATATGTATTTAGAGTTTGCCGTAATACTGTTTGCTCAAATATATATGGCTTGGAAAGTCATTGGGGGGAATCTGGGCTTTACATGTCACACTTGTCTCTTTTTCCTCCCTGATACACTTTCAGATCTACACAGGCAAATACTCTCCGGCAGAATCACCAGTCTCACCAAAAAAATGATCACCATTACTACCAATTACCAGCCATTGTTGCTTCCTCTACTTTTTCTCGTGATGAAGGAAAGAAATTATTGATGAGAAAAATAACGAGAGAACGATCGAAGGCAATTACATCCACGTAAAAGAATGTTCAGAATCCGAGAAAGAGATAAAGACAATTACATACTGTAGATGGAGAATTACAGAATTATGGACAGTGGGGAAGCTGGGCTAAGGCAGCAGGGATGAATACACTGCTTGATGGGATCAGATGAGCCAGGCCTCTTACCTAGGGAACAGCAGATGAGCTTTTCCCAACCTAAAAATAACAATGAAAGTACTCTTGGTCCCATGGGAGAAAAAAAAGCCATTGGCCTGGATGGGACGGAAAATAGTAAGTGCACTTTTAAGCTAAGCCTCACAACTTTCTCTTGTCTACATGCGTTATCGGCTGCTCATACATGAAATGCATGTTTAATACTCGCTCAACTCAATGTTTCAGCGGAAATCCTCCTTGCAGGCAAGCGATGTACAAAAAAAAATACTTGAATATAGAAGTGCTTAAAACATAACGCGGGAAGCAAGCGTCATAAATTATGAACATCCTCATTCATCTAGAGCACCATTAAACAAAATAGCACTATTTAGCACCACATTCCTAACTATAAAAAATACATCAACTGCAGCTATTAAATAGTACAAGAAAAAAAAAAAAAACAGCCCGAGAGATTATCCTTCAGTGGTGTGAAGGTTTAGATTGAGGGTGGAAAATAGCCAGAGAGGGAGGGCATGATGGAGATGCGTACCTGCCACTCATGTGTCATGATATACTGTAGGGAGCAGGACTACTAAAAACCCTTTCTTGATTTGACTCAACAGGCATGGGCTAATTACCCATTTCCTCCTACTTTACCCATTTTCTCTGGCTCGAGAAATAGTGAAACGAGAGAAATGAGGGAAAAAAAGAGAATGTCTTGAATGTGAATAGTAGAGCTTAACGGGGCCGTACTTTGCAATTTTTTCAGAATTTCCATGGTCTATTTATAAAATTTAGCATGCTTTTATGGTCCAAAAGCTCTTAGCTAGACCTGCAGCAGCAATGCAGTCTGCAGTAGCCTATTTTATGCTATCGGACAGACACACAGACAGAAAGACTTTAATTAATAAATATTCTGCATTAATTAGGCTACAGGAGACTCGACTATGCTCAGTAATTACTGTTAAATTGATCATAGGAAAACATACAGACAGACAGAGTTAGCTGCACAGTTCTTTTAGTGGAACATTAGGCTTTCTCCCAACTGAACTGTAATCTAAGCTATAACTTGGGGCTGCAACTATGATTGAGTCTTCTAAACGTGCATCAGTAAGGCATGTTCCGTGAGAAATAATGGGAAAACGCTGATTAACTGAATGAAAAACACATGCATGTTTCATAGCTGACCTTTGTACTTTTCTGGTCCACAAGGAATCAGATTTATAGTACCCTGGTGGACTTTGAGGTTAATGTCACTTCCAAATATATATCTCCACCTCACCAACATCCAAGTTCAATGCTGTGCTAAGTTGCTCATGTTAAGTCCACTTCAGTAAAATGCTTTTAAATGAATCACACACATGGTTCCATCTTATCAAAGTCACATAAACTGCTTTTTTAGTATATTCATGAGTTGGTAGACCTGCCAAAGACCATGTTCGTCTTGACTTGAAAAGTGATCTTGTCAGAGACAGTCTTACCTTTGCCTTGCAGTTCACACTTCAAGTGGATTAGGTTTGAAGCGATGTCTGATAGAAACACAAGGTCTAGTGTCCACTCAGTGTCCTAAGGCAGTGAGCCCCCCCCCCCCGAACACTTTGATTTCGCCCAAAAGTGACACAAAGCACTGCAAAACCCTTCCCATGCCGAGCCGTCTGTATTAGCGAGAGATTGTGGTTTGAGGGCTGATGAGGAGCATAGAGGCAGTTTTAGACTCGAAAACTGTGTTTGCGTTTGCATGTTATATGTGATGCTCTCTTCCGTCATGACCTTCAGTTGGGGGATTTGGGGTTGGAGGTCACCCAGCTCCTCTGCCAGCCTTCCGTCACACAGTGTCACCCAAATCGGATCGACAGAGGCACACACGTTGCCACAGGCCCTGAAATATCCTATTCCCTTTCCACCCCATCCATCAGTCTCTATATGTCAGCTAACATTTGCTGCTACTCTGTTTCGCAGTGCATCATGCTTCCTCTGTCTGTCTTTCACTCTCTTTGCTCATGTTAATAAATTCAGACCTTCCACTGTGCACGCAAACAGTGTGTCTAACGTTGTGTCTTATCCACATGAATCAAAACCACAAACAGTCTGCAGCTCTAAATGGCATGCAATCAACAATCACAGCCCACAACCATTACAACATGCAGTGTGTTGACAACCGATGGTAATGCTGTCTTTTACAACCATGCATTATCGTTTATATAACGCTACAAGAACTACATAATAAACTCCCACCTTCAGAACATGTAATAAATGTCTGCACTAATTGTGAGGAGTTATACAGACAAGTCAGGACCCCATCATGGAGCTCTGTCATTAAAGCAGCACACTGTCACTTTTTTCCATTGTGCCGCTGTGTTATGACAGCATACGTCATGAGGAAGACCTGCATGTGAATGGTTTGTTTACCATAAACTATTATTAGCCATCATTTCAGTTCAAGCTGGCTGATGCGCCCCGTGGCAACGCTGTCAAGTAATGACAGAGTGAACTTAATGGCCAACAGTAATAATGCAGCCCTCAACTTTGACAGCGTTGCTCGGATGACTTTGGTGCTGCACTACGACAGTCCTCCGCCAATTGTAGCTTTCATGATGTATGTACCCATTCATCACTGCTGATTTTCAGAGTATGTGGTGTGATATAAGCATCATGGACACATCTGTTCCACTATTTGCAAAATGCAAATTTGCGTCATGAATTTTCTGTACTAGCATAGTACATAGCAACTAGAATAATTTATATCACATTTTGACATAAATTATTAGTCAGTCATTCATCTTCTAAACCCGCTTATTCCTCATCAGGGTCGCAGGGGTCTGCTGGAGCCAATCCCAGTGCATTACAGGCGAGAGCAAGGATACACCCCAGATGGTCGTCAGCCTATTGTAAGGTTAAAAAAAACTTACATACTCACATCAATGGGCAATTTAGAGTCTCTAGTCAATCTCAGCATGTTTTTGGACTGTGGGAGGAAGCTGGAGCACCCACACAGACATGCAAACTCCACACAGAAAGGTCCCAGACCAGAAATATAAAGACTTTACTGTCAAGTCCATCTAGTTCTAAACAACATCTAAACACTTCCTGTTTTAATTTGATAGTAATGCTCCTTTAGTACTAGGTTCACCTTCATTTCCTGTCACCATCTTGTTTCACCTCTTCTTTATTGTTTTCCCTACCTGTTTCCCATCGGTCCTCTTCACCTTGTGGATTTAACCATGGCTGCATCCAATCCTTAGTAGCACTTCCTACTAACCAGCAGCTACTGTGCCAATGTAGTTTATAGTAGTAGTAGTAGCAGCAGCAGCTGTAGCAGTAGCAGTAGTAGTAGTAGTAGCTTCTATCTAGGAAGTCAGCCAGTAGTTAGCACAATTCATACGTATTACAGCACACTGCAAAATATGACTGAATGTAGTAAACCCTCTGTGTACCATTTACCTACCTGTTGAAAGCCTATTAAGGGATTTGGACATTCTAGATAGTGGATTCCTCATTTTGGGTAGTTGCCAGTTTCAGACACAGCGAAACTGGCAACTACCCTATGTAAAACGCTGCCTGTTACTGACCTTTACTTCTCTTTTCGGATCTGTCATTTTTTTGATACCTTTGCCAATCCTGATTAACCATCTGTATGCTGATGTAAGCCTCAGTAAATGACCTGGCTTTTGTATGAACCCTCTCTACGCATGTGCATTTGTGTCCTGGTTTTCTATGCTCACATTCATGACATTTGAATGTATACACCTTGTGTAGTTTGGGTGAATTACCGCTTTTGACTACATTCGTAGCAGGAAAGAATTGGACGACACCTTAAATGACTCATAACTGTAATAGATGTAGAAACAGAGAAGCCTCTTAACACATCCATCCACAGAGGAACCTCTCTCCTTTGGAAACTTCCCCCAGAAATTCACTCACACAGCTCCTATTTCAATGTTTTATGTTCTTGCCATTTTTGCAAACTTTTTTTGTACATGAAGTGAACTTTTGCATTAATATTTTACCGAGCTCCATCATTCTTTTTAATTCAGAGGAACTCTAATGGGTCGTCCCAGCTGTGAAAACTAGATGACTGTAAGGATTTCAAGGGCCATCTCATGCTTCCCGTGAATGAGATCCGACTGTTTCACATTACTGTTGCATCATCCTCTACGTCATGAGACACAAAGTATGTTTTTTTTCATGGATGGAAACCTAAAAGAGCATTAGAACCACATACGAACCTTTTATTGTTATTAATTTTTTTTTTATTTACATTGTGTAACGAGCGAGTTTTGTGCGAGTGACGTTCGCTGACCCGTAACTTATCCGTACTCATCATGTAACACCCTGTAAATGAGGAAGGTCTTATTTCTCTGCTTTAGATGTCAGTTTAATCTACTTTACCTCTGTGCCCTGATAATGCCTCATTCATCATGATATCCAGAGAGTGATAGAGGGAAATAGAGAGAGAGACAGTGCGTAGATTGAAGGGGGAAAAAAAGTGAAATCCTTCTCTTAACTATAAAGCAGGGCTGCAAAGCTCAATGTTGCTCTGGAAGATTAAGAATGAATGGCTCGTCACAAAAAGGCCATCAGATTATCTGACTGGGCTGCGGAGAGCTGTCGTATCACAGCCAATGACGGGGGGAGTTCTCATAACAAGAATCTAATGAGGCACTTGGAATGTTCCAGACTCTTACTGTAAGATCTACTGTACTGAACCCCCCCCCCCCCAGATGAAGCTCTGTTCGTTCTTTAAGTGCGATTCGGCAGTGAACGACATGCATCTTTAACTAATGCCCGGGACAGGAATGGGACATTGAGTGAATTAAAGACATTATTCTGCATATTTAACTGCCTGAATTCACGTCAGAAAGTTTCCAAAGCTGGCTGTGATCCCAAGCAATAACACATCAGCTGGATCTGGATGCTGCAAATGTTTGGCTCCCCCATAACTTCAATATAACCCTGAACAGCAAATGCAAAGCAAATGCTTCCCCCTCTCTCTCTCCTGCCTTTACATCACTTAATCTGACGTTATCTCTATTAACCTTTACATATTCCCAAATGCATAAAAGGGAGCGGCATGTCATCTCTGGGATGTGTCTTGACTATGCATCCTATCCTTAAACAATAGTGACGTGTGTTTACTTGGTTGCCATAACACACCTGGCTGCGCTTATAAGGCCTATACGCTTGAGAATTGTCGGCAGATCTCTTCCTCCGACAGAAGAAACTTACTGTCACCCTGCAGCGCATCAGATGAGTGACATATGGGTCATCGTGTCGGGGAACGTTCCCAGTTGCCCTGCAAAGCTCCGCGGGAACCAGCAGCGAGGATCATCTCCTTTTTTGG
Organism: Lepturacanthus savala; assembly: GCA_030544235.1. NCBI lineage: Eukaryota > Metazoa > Chordata > Actinopteri > Scombriformes > Trichiuridae > Lepturacanthus > Lepturacanthus savala. The sequence goes on from CM060463.1 coordinate 11,184,810, forward strand.
ACTGGCAGCTGAGCAGACTTAAGTATCGTTTTTATCTGCATTTTCAGAGCTTAGGGAGGGGATTGGCTGTGTTTAGATGAGGACTGGTGAATGTTTGACCATTTTACATTGCAATTAAAAATATGTTTTTCTAGATGTTGTAGATCTAGACCAGGGGTGGGCAGTCCTGGTCCTGGAGGGCCGGTGCGGGTGCAGGTTTTTGTTCCAACCAAGAAGTAAGACACCTGATTCTACGGATGAAGGCCTTAGCAAGGGGTTTCAATGGTAGATTAGTAGAAACAGGTGTGTTACTGATTTGTTGAAATAAAAGCCTACACCCACGCCGGCCCTTCTGGACCAGGATACTTTGGACATGGACGCCATGATGAGCACCACCTACTCATGGCTGGAGAACCCGGTGAAGTTGAAGGAATCCCATGGAGTTAATAACACCCTAGATACGGAAATCATTCCAAAGTCTGATGATGAGGATAAGGAGGAGACTCACATCTTCATCGTGGAGGGCTTCCTTCTTTACACTTACCAACCTTTGATCGACGTGCTGAACCAGCATCACTTTACATTCACTTTATTTAGATCTAGACAGAGGCACGCGGTTCCTCGATAATCCCTGCGAAGCCACGTGTTTAGTTGTATCCCGCCGCCCCCTGCATACACTGAAATGTCATTATGCATTAAAGCTAGTTCGCCAAGGCCTCATCAAGGCCTCATCAGTCATCGGGGCTTATTGTGGACTTCCTGAAAGATTCAAATTGTACCTTTCAGCAAACGCTGTGGCATTGCTGATGAATGAAGGATGCAGATATAAATAGATTTTTTAAAAATCCAATATAATTGAGACCCTGGAAAATAGTTTATACCTCTGTCTACAAGTAACTCTCACACACATCAATTAAACTCTTAACCCCAAAGAGGTGCTATACATTGTAGTTTAAGGTTTTCATCTCCACTTTTAAAGTCTGACATCTTACTCAAGAAGGAATAAGGGCGTAAAACCATAAAAGAGGGAAAGAGAGCAGGAGAGATGATGATGATACATGATGATTGGCTTGGTATGACTGGGTTAGGTCACATGAGCCATGTTAAAATGTAACTGAATAATTCAAAGCAGACCCTGCACAGGGTTTCTTAGTGCTCCGCTACACACTCCCACGCCAACCAGACGGCCCGGAATAGAAGAAACGAGTCCAAGTGGACATTTTTAGTGTTTTTGCACTTGGTGCTGGAGCCCAGCTGTACGGGACGATGATTTACTCGACATGTTCCACAATTCTTCTGCGTCCTAATGGTGTTTCTGTGCGGAACAAACACTTAAGCGCCATAAGCTGCTCGTCGTTTACAAGACGGTCAATCAGCAAGTGCTCTTCCAAAGAGGGGCATGTTCCGAGCAGGACAGAAGACACCTTGAGAAGGATTAAATAATAAAAAAAAGACAGATGTGAATGTGAGCGTGTGCTGTATTCACAGATGGATGGTTCATGTCAGGGCCATACACGCCCTCTGCACTCCCTTCGCTTTGCGTTTCCTCCTGATTGCAGATGCGATTACTCGAAAATGGTCAACCCGGCCGAGTGAGACAGGCTCTGTCTCTCTCTCTCTCTCTCTCCCTCCCACCGCCTTCTCCTCTCGCTCTTTTCTCTGTCTCCTATATCTCCTCTATGCAGCAGTGTGTTTTCCGACTGCCACAGCCAGCAGAGGACTGCGCACAGAACGGACGGAATAAATGAGACATTATTGATTCGTTGTGAGGTTCGGCCTGGAGCAGTGTTTTCTGAGGAGCTTCGTAACATAAACTAACCAAATACATGCCTTTCTGAATAAAACATATTAAATCACAACAGTTTTACAATATTGAGTTATATCGAGTTACGATCCCGAAACTGAATGTTTTCTCAACAAATAAGCCAAAAAAAACCCCAAAAACAAAAACTATATATCAATATCAATTGCTTGTACTTTTTTGACACCAACCAACAAATATGATATGAATCAAACCTTAAATTGTGTATTAAAAAATAAAATAAATTTCTTACTTTTACTTTTATTTTTACTTTTTTTTTAAATGTTCTGTGTTAATTCTTAAGGGCAAAGATTCTTTTAAATGGTGAAATACATTTTGTTTAGAGTGATTACTTCCCCGAGAGCTTAAGAGCTCATTTAAAAACAAAGGTGAAAACTGTGGACATGAGCAAACAACCACAAAACTGTCATCCGAGCTTGAGCCAGTTATTGATGAATTTTCCAGTATATTGATGTACAAAGGTAAAAAACATCAATTTTATTGCCACCTACTACAAACCAGTGAGAAGAACAGAAACACGCGTCGGCTACAGGAACCCCCCCCCCCCAAAAAAAAACCCTTTACCTTTACCTTAAAGGTTCCATATTATGCAAATAGCCACGGCCGTGCCTTTCTTTATGGTGGATAAGGCCTAAGCCTAGGGGTTACCATAAATCTCTAACATTGACCAGACTCTCGCTGTTGGCGGGGTAAATAAAGGCTGATCTCTGATGCAGGCCTGGGGCAATTATAACTAACATTCTAGAATGTCTAATACTCTCTGCTTACTGTTTAGGCTGGGTTACAAACTTTATTAAACTTTTAGCGTGTAGCGTACATTCAGTTCGGTCTGGTCATAATACATCCATGCGTCCATTAACTCACTTTAAAACATGTCTGTTTGTCACACTGAACTAAAAAAAGGTTCGTAACAGGCTAACATTGCTTACCACGGTAGCTGCGGAATTAAAGAGGGGGAGAAAAATTCCAAATAGACACAAAATCTTGTTTTTCTTCATTCTACTGGTAGTCAGTTTTGCTCAAATAGAAATAGAGGCCTGGTCTTGTTCCATAAAAAGACCGATGCACTCAAGTAAATAAAGGCCTGGGCCTATATTAGAGGTATATAAAAAACTGCCCCTTGTATCAAACACCAAAAGAGTAATGTACTCAGGCTGTATTTAGATCCTTTGCCGTTTTATGGCTCCCTAGAAATTCCTTGACGTTGCGACATCACGTAGTATCTGTTGCTCATAAGACAAACAACAAAAAAGACCCGTTCCAGAGAGGCAGCAAGATGCTCGAGAGAGAACTGTAAAACTACACCGGGTTGAATTTTTGTACTTCAAAAACACAAACGTATCACGTTTGTGGTACCGGAACTTCACATAAAGCTTAGCGTGACATGGAACCTGGAGCTTGTTTGGCCGAACGCGGCCAACGTATTTACAGTCCTCGCGCAGGCTGTGTGCTAGTGCTGGCAGACGGTAGAATAAATTCACAGCGAGCACAAGCGGGCTGTCAGTGACTTCAAAGCAGCCCTCCTTGCAGCCGGCCTCTTACTGTCAGCCTTGAAGTGGCCGTCCTGCTGCTGCTCAGTGGCAAACAAGGAGACTATTGTGTCCAGGTGCTCCTTTGTTTGCTTGACCTGTCTGGGCCGCTTGGCATGACGAAAGACCAAAAGCACAGAATGGGGGAGATGGACGAGGAGGGCGCCGCTGGCCTTGGCGAATTCCTCACCACATCGGGCGTGACTCCATTCCTCCGTCGCTGTGTTGCTTTTCAGTGGGAACCTTGCTTTAGAGTCACAGGATTATTGATGATAGACAGCTCCAAATGTGTGTGTGTGTTTTTTGGTATACATCAGTGTTTGTGCTACAGTTCAGTGTCAGCTTTCTTGTACAATATATCTAATATCCTGCTTATGATGCCTTTTTTTTTCTTTTAAAATAACCAGTGGGGTCTGGATGGAGTCCAAAGCACACTAAAGAGTCGGCCGTATTTTCTACATATACGCTACTAATGGTCTTTTCCCAACAGGCTGCATCGGGACATCTTAAATCAAAACCTTCAAGGTTATCTCAACTTCAGGCTCCTGAAATCGTTTTGACTGTTGTTTTGTCAACTGTAAATCTCCCAGGCTCCGTGTTTTCTATAGAAATGAAGTAAATGGAGCGAATGAAAACATTCGTTCTGAGCTTACGAGGATTCCCCCTCGCCGGCGCGTTTTTCAGCCGAGGCGAGGGTTGTGCTTATTGAACTTTACCTGAGGGAAGGTATGGCGCCATGTGCCATGGTGCGGGTAGTTCCCTTCCCTCTAAACCCAGGAGGAATGGACCATCAAACAGCCAACAAAGAGCTTTGTCCCTTTCCACATCTGTTCTGCGCCCTCTGAAATCCACGAGGTTTATGATTTATCAAGTGTGCGCCGCGTCGCAGCGGTCGATGACAATCTGAGTGATGCCGGTACCTAATGTGTGTTTGATGACCGGGTGCATGAAATCCATTTTGTGCAACACAATGTTTGCACAGGAGAGAAGACGTCAGTGATGAGTCGTGAACATTAGACCGAAGATGCACACGCAGTTTTTCATGCACCTTAACGCTACGTTTATTTTGGGCAAACGTGCTTTATCCTTATGAATGACCACCGGGATTTCACGATTTTTTTTGTGGTGATTTTTGCGATCACAATGACTAATTTTCATCAATTTTGTGCCCCCTTTTTTTTTTTTTTACTTATTTGTAAACCCCATCAGAAACGGGCTTAAAGACCTAAAAATAAATGGAACAACTCTGATGCTGTGTCCCAAATTGCGTACGTCTGCACTCGCACTTAATATTTTAAGTGCATAAGTGCGTACGTCGCAGCAGAAGCAGCAATAATGGAGGCAGATGAAGAGAGGGAGGCATCTACAGAGCTGATACCGGTGTAAATGTCTTGAAAAAAACACTCATTGTAACACAGAGAAACAGACGACAACAGTATACTTGTTTCAATCGGCTGCAAAGTGTTGGCAATCAGGGCTCTAATGGCTGGTTGTTGTCTTTAAGAAGTAGTAGAAGAAGAAGAAGCATTTCCATTAAGTGTGCAGCAGTGTTTTCTCTCCACTTTGGTGTAAAACTGAGGGAAACTGGCTCGGATATGAAATCAAAGCGGGTTTGTGACAGAACTGCAAATCCACAGGCACCAGCAGGAGATGTAGAAAAGATACATAGGTTATGTTAAATCAGTGGTATTTGGGGTTTAATTTACAAGAATTAAGTGACATATTAAGAAATATTGAAAAAAATTTGTGATATATTGCTGATTATGCGGGCATTTATTTGATTACAAAATTGCAAAAAACTAAGGGACTGACTATCGTAAAGCATGTTTTCTCCCTTGCAGGTTAAAGTATTGCTTAAGTGTTCGCAAAAGGGATATGCATTTGCTCGCTGGATTTTTGGCATTGTTTTGTTCCCATACTTAGGAGTGTCTGAGTGGAGAGGGGAGGTTTCATCCACAGATGAAAAGAATTCCTGCCACCTGTCTTACCTGAAATGCAGGAACCCTGACAGAAGGAAGTCAGGATCACAGGTGTAACCACTGACTCACTGGGTAACCATCAAATTAACATTTCTATTACTCATTTTTATGCACTGGCCTTTCTTTAAAGAAAGCTTCTACACTGTGAGGAACAATGTTAATTTTGTTGATGAAAATAAACTATAAAATGCAGGCTAAATAACTCTTTGTCAACATCATTTGATTTCTTGACCCAAATGACTAAAATAAAACAAAGATGAAAATGTGACTTTAACTAAATATAATTTTTTAGAGACAAAGATGAAAAAAAAAATCTTGTCTTGTATCATGAAACTGAGAAAATTAGACTAAAACACTGACTGATTAAAAGACTAAGTTACTAAGACTAAGTTCAAAATCCTTGTCAAAATTAACACTGATGAGAAGCAAATATTTGTATTGGTAATGTATATGGATAATTGACGACAATGTAGTTTATATTAAGTGAGTGAAGATGTCATTTTAATAGTTGGGGTTGGTTGAAATAAACATTAACTGACATCAAACTCTAATTTAGAGTGGCCAGAGGCTTTTTTGGGACACGGCCAAGATAGCGCTCTATACTCAGAGTTGCACGCATGCGCTCATAATATTAGTGCTGCCTTCACGTGCTCTTTATACGCTCCGATTTCTGACTTTCAAAAAAAAGTCAACTATATAACCATACTGATGCTGTAAGTTATAAACTTTATATTTATCTCACTGTTGTAGTTGGAAGTTGCTACAAAAAATGCGTGGTTGACTGGTGGGACATTAATTTATGAGCAGATAATATCTGCTCATAAATAATATAAGATCTTTGACTTCAAATTTGATAATCCGTTTGTAATATGTAATTTAAAGGCTTTATTTATTAATTTATTTACTTGTTTGGCCCGGTTTTTTGTTGTATGAGCTATTGTAGCATTTTATATGGCTATATTTTTCAGTTTTAAGTAGGCTGGTATTCATTATGTATTAACAGTGTACCGGTAAATGTCTCTTCTTCAATGTATGGTTTATCAATGTTACATACAATAGCCTGTATATATGTATGTATATATTGCATATACACACATATATAGTATGTATAGTATAGTACTAATATGTATAGTGTTAGTATGATGTACAGTAGGCTATTATTTCCTACTGAACAGAGTTTATATATATGAAATTTGAATCTTAGATTGGAATAGGATATAATTAATGAAAATGTGTAGAATTTGAAAAGTAAATTAACATATTTATAAAATGAATAAACGAGTGTAAAACAAAAAAGAAAACTATTTAAATTAAAATAAAACATCTTCATTTTCCTTTTGAGTATATATGTATGTATTTATTTATGTATGTATTTTATATTTAGTTAATTTTGTTTCATTCCTTTCTTGTGCTTAGAGTTTAGTGTCCTCTATGTCTAGGAACGGTTTTTGAAAAAAATAAAAAAGAGTAAGAAAAGCGAATTTAAAATAAATTACATTAAATATCTAAGAAAAAAAATCATTACATCAGAAACACAGACCACTAAGTTAAAATCATTAATCTACATATATGTATCTAGAATCTACACATTATAGACGAAAAGTGAGGAGTGATTATTTCCACTAATATGAATACTAGATGCCCATATCGTAACCTACAGTACATTAACATCGTTCGTATATGCGAAGTTCATCATCTTGAAAGTTCACCTTTCCGACAGCCCGTGAACGCAGCGGGAGCAGCAACATTCCCAGCGCTACATCAGAGCAGCGGGACTGAGATCAGCGCTGCGCTACGGCCAAGTTGTACCTGGTTAAAGGAGCCGAGGGCTGGGACACACGTCGCTGGAGTCAGCGCCTCGGACACGGAGAGGGAAGAACACGGTCCCCGCTACCCGGGGGAGGGGACGGAACGAAACGCCGTCTAAAGTGAGTTTAGAAGAACCAACTGCGAGGATTTAATAAAGTGGACACCGGACGCGAGTTGGACCGTGGCGGCTCGTTAAGATGACATCGATAAAATGGGATTAAAACTGCGGGGATGTTAAGAAACGTGATTCTAACAGGAGTGGGTTCGGAGCGGGCAGGAATGGCTTGATTCCCCCCCCCCCCCCCCCTTTGAGAGCGTGGTGGGACATTACTGTCAGAGGCACTCATGTTTCTGTGGGAGAGAAAGAAAGTTTGCTGCGCTTCGCTCGGATACAACAAGTCTACTTTCTGAGAGACGTGTTTTTTTTTTTGTATTTTTTTTTTTGTTTTGCTGCTGTGACTTTGTTCCTCATCGGTCGCGGAGTCCACCGATTCGTTGGTGTCGGGGCTCCGAACCGTTCACGATGTCTAAACCCGCGCTGAAGAAGAACCACTGGACCACCAGAGTGACCCAGAGCTGCGTGTGTAAAGATGCCCGCGGTGACTTGAACGTCTCACTGCGCGGCGGCGCGGAGAACGGGGAGTTCGCCTACATCGGACAAGTCAACGAGGATGTGGTGGTTTACAAAAGTGGGAAATTAAGTGAAGGGGAGCTGCTGCTGGAGGTGGAGAACCTCTCCATATCAGGATTACCTCTGTACGACGTGCAGACAGTCATAAAGAACTGCAAAGGCTCCGTCAGGTTGAAAACTGTCAGGCAAGGTAAGAGCCCGAGGAGACGCGCGACGAACTCGCTTTGAATTTCCGCTTTTTTTTATTGTTGCGCAGTGAAAGAAAGAAAAACCAGCGGGAGGAATATCTTCCGAGCACTTCCCTTAAAACAGGAGGACGTACTCTACAGTTCGGCATGCATGAAATGTTCAGCTCGGCGTTACGTGATTGTTAAAATACACATTTACGTTCGCTTTGCTTCCAGGAGGGAGGTCTATGCGGACTGCTGAGGTAGCTTAAATTGACAGATTTATGAATGGAGTTTGGCTCGTAGGCTACAGAAAAAGCCACCTGTCGAGTTCAAGGGAGGGCGGAAACTCGTACACATCGTTTCTTCAGATTCTTCAGATTCCTTTTAGGTCTGGGATTCTTGAAACAAATGTATGTAAGCCATTCATGTTAAGGTGATTATTTTAGCATTTAGCCTTCACAGAAAGCTAACCCTGACCTTTCAACACCCGAAACAATCATTTTAATACAAGTGTCCCTATAATAGAATATAGCCTTATTGAGCATTTTTTTTTTCTGTAAGAATATCACACAATAGGAGATTATATTTAACTGCAGGGTTAGAGTTAAGGCAGACACATTTATTGGAATAAAGATTATTAAGTCATGTTGAAGCCACTCACAATAAGTGTGATTTAGCATTTGGAGCATTGCTGGATCTTTCTCGGTCAAACTGGACCGGTGACATTTTTCCAGCACTGAACAGGAACGGGAGCATGAAGCAGGCTAACGAGAACAAGAACAGGAACATCAGGCCCGTGTTGCCGGTCCGGCTAGTTCATGGTCAGCTTGACTCAGCAGGGCCGGGGCGGGTTGACAGTGACCCGCTCTGACAGGCTCCCAGCATGGCAAAGCAGACTGCTAAAGGGATGCTCGGAGCCAGCCCGGGCCACAGTAACTTCCTGTAGAGAGACACAAAAGAGCAGCAGCACTTCAAGGACGATTTCCCATATTTATAACCTGTGAGTGCTGGCAGCAGGGTTGGTTGGGCCCATACAGAGGTGGTGCCCAGGTCTTTAAAGGACGTAGATCACACACGTAGAACTTAACGTCAGTAAAATACAAGTGTATGTGTGGATTTCAGGGACGGACTGTGGTTATGAGACATTATGACTAAAGGCAACCCCTCTACCTGCATATAGCATTCTGTGGCGCTGCGTGTAGTTTGGCAATGAGAAGAAATCACTTTTGGCACCAAGCTTGAATAATACACAATTTTTGAAGTCAATAAAAACAAGAGCGCACAGTGAAAAGATTCTGAAAAGAAATGTACACAACTTCATCATCATTAAGTGAATTTGGGATGGTGGAGCAATGGGGCTAATGGAAATCATGGTCCAGCACAGACAATACCGGAGGCCACTTTCATCCCGACCTTGGTTTAATTTGTTTGAAGTGGTGCTGAGTGAGCAGGTTTTACTCTAAGCAAACATACTGGAGGGTTTCACTGATTGCTGCTGAGGAACTAGTTAAATCACTTGCTGTGGTCTTTGCTCGGAAACACAACCCTCAGACCTTTTATCTAAAAGTGTTTTAACTTCTCCTAAGAAATTCTCAGTGATTAATCTTTGTTCAGGTTGAAGTTTGGTGGAGCTATGCTGGTAAATTTTTGCAAAACTCCCTTTTCTTTTCACAACAGCCGTACTGACTTTATAGTAGAACAGCTCTTGGTATCTGCTGTCCTTAACAATGACTTTGATCTAGTCCAGTAGAAATACCCGTCATGAGAGGACGCCCCATCAATCACAAATAATGAAGCATTCCGCCGCCAGCATGGTCTTATTTATAATCAGTTCAACGGACAACGCTCTGTATTGATGACTTTAAACTGTCATGCCTCCATCTGTCTGTCTGTTAGCAAGATGACTCAAAAAGTTTTGGCCGGATTTTCAAACTTTCGGAGAATGTTTGGAACCGGTACCATGAACAGATGGTTAAATTCTGGTAATGATCCGGAAGAAATCCTGGTGTCTGGATCACTTTGAATTTTCCGTTGTTTGGTAAGATCGCAGCAAGCGGACCATCAAACAGGCGCCGTCGTTTAGGGGCCACCTGGTGGTGATATATTGCACCTGCATAGCTTGGCCTTATGCTTGGCAGAGGTCTGGACTCTCAGTTGCTTTGCTGGTTCAGTACTTTTCTTCACACTCAGGCATTTGAAATGAGTTTTACTACTTTTTTGGGCGCCCGTTCACTAACTGGCATGTGTGGTGTATTCTGATGTGGTGAGGTGAATGAATCACTGTGCTGCGTGTCTCTTTAAGCCATTTTCCTGTCGTGAGGACGATGTCTTCCTTATTGACGAGCCTGTAAACAGGAAAGCTGTCTGGTTATTTCATTTAGCACCTGCATATTTCATTTGAACATAAAAATATAACAAAGTCGACCCCATGTAAAACCAGTCGGTGATGATCATGCTTCCCCCTGTGCTTTGAAGTTTGTAATGACTTTAGAAAATAGGAAGAAACTCTCTTCTCACTTTGAGCCAATCAGAAGTCCGAATGCCCCCCCCCCCCCCGTCCTTTTCCCCATCTGGGGATGTCGGGTGTCACCGCTGTACAACGTCACATGATCAGATTCCATTTCACGTTTTTAATAATTCATGCTGTCTGGGAATTTCCCGCCCTAATCAGCCTTAATTGGGAAAATATGCTTGGCAACAAGGGCCATCTGTAAAACCTCTGAGTGACCTAATTTTACCCAGAACTTGTGCCATTTTCTCACTTTAATCAAGTGAGATGCGAAGAGGAAGCTGCTGCTGCTGCTGCTGATACTGCTGTAGCGTTGACTGCCAGCAGTATAAAGAGACGTGTTAAGGACCCGAACAACAAGAACAAGGTGCGCGCATGCACGCACTTAAAAGTCTCGCATTTTAAGGGAAAAACAAATGTAACAGAATAGTCAGAACAGCATCAATGCAGATTAGCGTTAATTCTTAAATCTGAACTCAGCCCTTCCTAAAGATATTACCTCATTTAGCATTTTGATGATGGCAGTAGTGATGATGCCTAACACGTCGGGTCCAAAATCTCCCCATCGATGTTTAATTGGATTGAGATCTGGTGACTGGGAAGCCCATAGCATGTGATTTATGTAATTTTAAAGCTTGTCAAACCATCCATTGACCACCTTGTGCCCATTGCCAGCAAAACCCCTCCCCCAATATGGTGAGAATATGGTGAAGGATGACTCATCTAATCGAACCACTTATTATTTTTTTTTTAACATCTCTGTAGACCATTGCCTATGTTTTTTGCACCACTGAACTCTCAAATGTGCATTCATCTTTGTAATGAGGGGTTTATGCACTGCAACCCTACTATAATATCCCTCTTTGTGACTGAAGCTCCTGCCATCCCTGCCCCAACAATGAACCCTCTTTCAAAGTCACTTAGATCTTTTCCTCTTGCCATCGTGATACAAAAATCACGAATCAACAAGGCCTGCTCAGCGTTTCTGAACATTCCACAGGGCATGACTGGATGCAAATTGCTTAAGTGTGCCATACTGTGCGTCTGTGTGGAAACGTTATGTGCCTACGCTCGTTTATTCGGGTTTTTCCTTTAATTTGTCACTTGTCCTGTTTGTGCGCTGCAGAAAACCCGTCCGTAGCACTGCTGCTAAAGGAGTCCACTTCAGTCCATATTGATCGGCCAAGCAGCAGTGGGGAAAATAACTAGATTATGTAATTAAGGACTATTACATGCAAACACGGGCATGCACTCTGACTCTTTCACTGCTTCAGCCAGTAACCCTGACCTCATGCAGATCAACGGTTAATGCTCATAACCAGACAGGGATGTGCTACAGTGACAAAATGAATTTATATTCCGGAACTTCTTAATGGATAATCTTTATAAGAAGCTGACCTACTGCCACACATACACACAACCATCACTGGCTAACACTGCAGATCACACACACACACACACACATACACACACACTGAGATGGTCAAATAAAAGCTTGTGTAAACACACTAGCAGAAAGGTTGCAGAATGGGAGCAGATTATGCATCAGGCTCTCGCTGGCATCATCGCACATGTCGGATGTGTTAGTAATCTGGGGAATTTATGTGAACACTACTGTGTGTGTGTGTGTGTATTTTTATGTGGGCAGAATTATTTAAATCCTAATGTGAAAACATTATGAGTCCTCACTTCTATCAGGGCCTATTGTTGTTCAAGATTAACATTATAATAGGTTTTACATTCAATTTATGGTATGGTTTAGGTCAGATTAGGGGTAGCAGGTCTTTACAAGCACTGTAATGTGTGTGTGTGTGTGTGTGTGTGTGTGTGTGTGTGTGTGTGTGTGTGTGTGTGTGTGTGTGTGTGTGTGTGTGTGTGTGTGTGTGTGTGTGTGTGTGTGTGTGTGTGTGTGTGTGTGTGTGTGTGTGTGTGTGTGTGTGTGTGTGTGTGTGTGTGTGTGTGTGTTTTTGTGTTTTTGTGTGTGTGTTTTTGTGTTTTTGTGTGTGTGTTTTTGTGTTTTTGTGTGTGTGTTTTTGTGTTTTTGTGTGTGTGTTTTTGTGTTTTTGTGTGTGTGTTTTTGTGTTTGTCAGGCATGAAAAATGACACAGTGGCCCAGAGTTCATGGTTTTCCCTGGGAGGTATGTTGTGCGTGGGTCCCCTTCGTCAACAGGATTTGCTGCATGTGACCACTCTCTCTCTCTCGCTCTCACACACACACACACACTCACACACTAGAATGTGAATCCTTTCCACGTAAAACCGACCGTCGATTGGAGGCGTGTATTTCTTCCCCCGCTTCATTATATTAGCAAGCCTGCGTGATGAACGGTGCTGTAGCAGCTGTAAATTCCTGGAAGCAGAAAATATTCTGCCTTTTCATATGCTGATGCAAGCTGCTAACTAGGGCCCTTGCGCGCAAATTTACAACATTACCGCATCGACTCCAGGCTCCCACGTGTGTGTGTGTGTCTACACGCGGACGTACGAGCGTCTCCGGCAGGGTTTGCATATGGAAGTGTTTATTTCCTTTCTCCCAGCAGGAAGCCGGACACCCCTCCTTTTTGCCCCAATCATTCTTCCACCTTTGTATTCCCTGACAGCGGTGGAACGGCTTCACATCCTTTAGGAAAGATCTCTGGCTTCAATTTCAGGGCGTGTGTTCATATGGGATTGAGGAGGAGGGAGAGATAAAAGTCACATATGTAGAAGAGCGTAAGCATCTTGCCTCCTCAGCTCGTGTTTACGTGCGTCGGCGCCCGGCTTAAGCTTTGAATTTAGATTTAAATACACTGGAGGGACACTCGCTTACCGACTAAATAGACCATTTAATGCGGTGCTTTTTGTAATCCCTCTAAAGAGGGTCCATATGCACATGTGCGCTGTCTTTCCTCTTGTTTGCTGAAGAATAGTCTTTATTTTCCCCCAATTAGCTCAAGTGTAGGCTCTTGTATCAAGTGTGAATGGGAATCGGTCACACTTGGCACTTGCGGTTACACACTGTGTCAGAGTAAGAGAAAGGCTGAGTAATTTACAATGGTGAGTTTACTAGGGTGGAGGAGGTGGAGGAGGCTTCCCTTTTCCTCTGATGACTGCTCTCATGCGGTCACCTCAAATCCTTTACAGTACTTACCTGAACCAGGAGAGGAGTATATGTTCTGACGTCTTCGACACAGTTGACGAAAGTTTTTCCAAGGCTCTTTATGAGTCGCTTTTTTTTCGCATTCTCGTCCTCAGAGACCTTTATTAAGGTCTATGCTGGATATTCAAGCTTCCGTGAGGTTTTCTGAGGCAGCTGTTGCTTTTATAGCAAAAATGTGGACATAGAGATCATTGACATTTCCCCCTGGAGACCCTTTGAGTCTATCTCTGATCCAGGAAATCTGCCAACACTCTTTTCTCAGTGGTCACTTCTTGGGGATTTGTAGCATTACCCATGCTCTGCTTTTTTTTTATTTTTTGGGCATCTGTCAAACCGTGGAAGGATAAGTCCCTTACAGGCATCAGAAGACACAGGAAAATTAAAGCCGTCAGATTTAATAACCGGGAGCTCCGTTCGTTAACTAAAGTAACTGTTAACACAAAGTGTAGGAAGGGTTGACAAATCTCCTCAAAAGTCCATCGCTTATTCCCACGTTGTCAATCCAACCGGCTTGTTTGCATAATCTCCCAGCTCTGAGGTGTGGTGATGCTCAGTGTTTGCGTAATGAGCCTTCAATCTCAGAGCAGTTTATCTTAATAAAAAAGGGTCTTTTTAAAAGAAGCATTTAAAGGTCCAGCAGACTCCAGTGAAACAGATTTGACAGAAATGGAATTTAGTAGACGTACACTTCAAAAGTTTGGGGTCACCCGAAGTGTTTTCTGTGAAAAGTCACACTTTTATTTACCACCATGAACTGTAAAATGAATAATAAATGTCATTACATTAGCCTTCTGAAGCAATGAGCAAACACATTGTACCATAAGAACACTGCAGTGATAGTTGCTAGAAATACACCTATGTAGATATTGCACTAAAACATTTGCAGCTAGAATAGTCTAGAACGTATATTGTGTATTTACGATTAGTTTAAAGTTATCTTCATTAAAAAAAAAGACAATTCTAAGTTACGCCAAACTTTTAAACGGTAGCGTATGTATGTATTACTTAGTACACCGTTTAATTAAAAATAAAGAACTGTTTTTATTACCCTTACACCCTATGCTTTCACGTTTTTCATGGCCACTGTGAGTTCTCACTCGGGCAGCTCAGTTAAATAAGTGACAGTACTTGATTTTCTCAGTTGCATGTAAACTGAAACAAGGACAGACTCCGACTAGGTGCAAAAATCTAATTTTGAGCATTCCTTTAAGGACGTACTCTCTTTGCAGTAAGTGAGTTAAAGTTTCCCCAAAAAACAACTGGCAACAGACTTAGCCGATCGTCGATACAGTTGTCCGATTGCCCGGGTCTCGTTGAAAGCTCATTTAGTGTTAATACGTTGTCAACAACAGCTAATCGTCGCCTTGTTATCTGTCTGGTTGTGTTCGCACCCAAAAGAAATCTATGCTTTATCTCTCAGCCTCCTGCAGACGTAAAGGCCTTTTTCTTCCCACCGTTCTTCCTTCCTTCTTTACCTTTAATTAGCTTATAGGCTCCGACTGAGGCCTTTAGGCTCTGTTTACACAAATCCCATTAATGTAAAGTCTTTTGTAAGCTTTGCTCACGCGCATGTGCACACGCAGACAAAACCAGGGAGCCTTCACAGGGTTAAGAGAACAGTCTAGCCGTGATTAATAGGATTTAGAAACAAGTCGGTCTGTCAGTGGGCATAAAAAACACAACATCCAGCCACGTGCACAAACACATACTTGCAAGCCCAAAGTCCCGCAGTGGCAATTATGCCGTGCATAAGCCTTCGCTGCCTTATTCCTCCTCGTCACCTTTCCTTGCTCTATTCATCTCATCTGCTCTCTTTATCCCCCCCCCATTCTTTAGTTTTCATCTCTTCTCTACATGCGTTTTTGTCAGAATATGGGAATTAGGGCTCTCATGAGGGGCAGTGACACCCTCCACCCGTTTTCCTGCCCAAGTGTCTGAATGAAAAGAATCAGCCCGGGAGGTCACTTCACAGCAGTTATGGATGACGCTGTGTGTGTGTCGTCTGTGTGTGTGTGTGTGTGTGTGTGTGTGGTGAGCTGAATATGGGTTTCATGTGGGCAGCAGTGCAGGGAGAGCGCAGTGGCTTATGGGTAAAATCAATTAGCCGAGGAATATTTGAAGTGAGGAAGAGGTCTGCTGACATGTGTTAGTGTTTGCGGTTAGGAAATGACGTATCCGCTGAGTGGGTCAGTGTTCTTTCCGGAAGCGTTTTACCAATTGGGACACTTAGTCATTGGCCTGGACCTGGGGAAAATAAAACCGGTCACAACTTTTTTGAATTCCAAAATTCAGAGTAAATGGTTAAAAAAAAAAAAAAAAGCCCGCGGGCCCCCCATTATCAACCTGTGCCATTGAGAGCAGCCTTGATTGAGAAAGCATGTGTGGTCTGCGGTTAGCTGGAAGCCTTCAGGACACCAAACGGCTCTGGTAAGCTCTTATGATGGCAGGGGAGGGGCGTCGCGGGCTTCGCAGGTGGCCCAGGCAGCAAACAACCAAGTGACACCGTGTGGTAACGTGTCATGGTCTGATTTCCTTGTGTCAGAGCGCGTGGCTCTGCATGACGACCGCACATCAGCTGCATTCATGCACCCCCCCCCCCCCCCAAAAAAAAAAAAAAACCCAGAGCTGAGCATGACTCAATCACCACAGTTTCCCTGTACTCCACCGCTCACATTTATTGTTTCCAGTTGTTTTCATGCCTCTTTCGGCTCAGCGGCACACACACTACATGATTGAATTAATGCTCGGCGGACCACACTCGGGAGATTCTTCACTGTTGTTATGATGTCTGGTCAGGTCAAAGCCAAAACGTGACTGGAGGTTTGATCTGGTCGAGCTGAAAGGGGAACCCGAGACGGAAGAGCGGTTTATTCCCATTCGGTGCCAACAAGAACAAAAGAAGTCAGCGAGAAGCCAAAGTGGGAGAATGGTTGAAGAATGGTTAGCATTGTCAAAGGGAGCGTTATTTCATAGCCGGTGCTCTCTAGATATGAATTTCAATTCAGTTCCGTTGACAATTATATCTTTTGGCTGTTTTTTAAGAGTTCTCAGAGCTCAAAGACGGGCCCAGTCGACACGTCTGAGCCCCTTCATGAATCTAAGTGAAAAGCTGCAGTGCTGATTCAGGCCTGCAGACATTTTATCGCCAGCATTTCCAGAAAACTGGCTTCTATTTTGTTAAAGTTTAACTGATTCAACTTTGTATAATCCTTGCCTGTTCAAGGTCCCATATTGTGCACTGGATTTTATTTGAAGTTTTGATATACTTAACAAGCTATTTCCTGTGCTTTTAAGTACCAATAATATCATCTCAATATACTTTTACTACTCCCCTCTCAAGCTTCTCTTGTCAGCTCATTTTAATGTACAGTTTCTGAATACAGGCTGTTTTGCAACACAGTGCAATATTTATCTAACAAAACTTCCTAAAGATCCAAAAAAGCAATTCAAATCTCTCTTTCTACAATATGGAAAAATATCCAGCCCAAATACAAAAGTAAGAGATATGAGCTCATTCTTGTGTGGCCTTGCTTTTTTATGAAGATGGAGCCAGACACAATACTTTATCATCTTAATGACCGTTCATGTGGGCCAGGCATTTTTGAATAGGTTTGAGGTTTTGCTTTCATCCTGTGCTCATATGTATTAACAGGGTATGGGCCCAATATAATGTGCTTGTAAGGGAAATATAATGTAATTATTTATCTGGGCCTGGTCTAATGTGAACGCACACAGCTGTGAAACCACAGTCAAGCTCTGACGGCCTCAGTGGCACCATGTCAGCACGGAGTTACGCTGTCCCATTGTTTGCGGTTTTTTTTAATGTCTGATAGTGGAACACGCTGTAAAGGTCACTATGCATATGAACACTTTAAAGGTCAGAACACGCATGGAAAAAAAAAAAAAAAAACTAGAATAGGCACACTTTGTCCTCGTTTTTCATGAGACGAGAAGCACTCCACACACAGCCAATTAATGTACAGGCTTCATTAAAGTGGCACAGTGAGTAAAATGTGACAGCTCACTGATAGACTATTAATTAGACAAGCAGACACTAATTAGCAAAGACAGGGAGAG
Organism: Lepturacanthus savala; assembly: GCA_030544235.1. Classification (NCBI taxonomy): domain Eukaryota; kingdom Metazoa; phylum Chordata; class Actinopteri; order Scombriformes; family Trichiuridae; genus Lepturacanthus; species Lepturacanthus savala. The sequence continues at coordinate 11,202,454 of CM060463.1, forward strand.
GATTGAGTCTTAATTAAGAGGTCACCGGTGTCCATCTCCCGTCTCCACTTCTGGGCATCAGTGACAGACGTTAAGTCTCTCAAAGTGACGTTTGTTTATGTGACAACTCCGGCCCGCCCACCCCGTAATCGAACATGTTAAATTTTCCAATTAATGCAAATATTGTGAAAAACAGACAGAGCAGTATAAGATATACGCTCGGCTATGGAATCGCTTCAACGTGCCAGGTGACGTATGTCATCAAAGCCAGTAAAATATGCTTGATTATGCTTTTCATTAGTATTGTAGCATTTTTTTTTTTTTACTTTTAGAAATAATTTTCACACCTTATCCTCACATTTTCACACAATCATGATAATCCTCTTGAAGATGAGGGAAGTGTGCACTTCCACCATGACGCTCTTTTATTACCCTCCTGTCCCGCTCCCGAGTGAATTTGATATCTAATTAAATCCACTTTCTATCTTGCACTTCATCCAGGAGCAGTTGGTGTGTATTATAGATTCAGCACAGTTTTTGGATCAACACTAAGTTAACAAGAACTCGCAGGTTTGACAAGTTTGAATGCATTTTCTTTCTACAGCTGAGCCACTTGAGTCCTGAGTCCTACTATGCAATACCAGGTTGCTCAAACATCCTGTTATGCCTTGGCACTGTTAAAAAAAAAATATATATATATATATATATATATATGAAGAAATGCAATGTGCAAAAATAAAAAAAAACAAACTGATATGTTTCTAAGGAGTACTTTTTGCTGGTTTCATACCACCTCTGATGTACATGCATCTTTACCCTACCAGCATTTCCTTCCTTCGGCTGCATTGAAGAAAAGCTTTGCTTTCCATTTAGACTTTAATAAGCAGAAACTGCGTTTCTGACATTAAAAGTTCTGAACATTTTCTGAGCCGAGCCAGTCCAGCCTTTGTAGTCGTAATTAAATTAAAACGCTAACCCCAAAAATGTAAATGTGCTCTTTACGTTACATAACACAGGCCCATGCCGTATAAATAAGCTGTACTACTAAGCTGCGGCTCACAGAGCGGGCGGGGATTTCAGGAAATAACAAATGACAGTAGCAACGGCGCGCACAAAAGGTCTCGTGGACACCGTGACAAACCTGATCTGATACCCATATGAAAATTGTGCCGTACAGGAGGATTATGACTTGACACAGACGCTGCAGGCCTTGTCATCATGCCTGTATTTTCACTTTATCTAATGACTGCTCAGCAGCACTCTGACTGACTGTAACAGGTCCTGATGGAGGATTTGAGAAGCTGAGGTTAACCACCGCACATGCATTTTTTTTTTTTTTTTTGGCAGTGCTTTTTATGTGGGCAATGGGCACCATGTGATTGTTTCTTTTTTGCAGCGTATTGGGTTAAATGAGCAGGATTGTGTGGGCTGGGTCTTAATTCCATTTGTCATTCTGTAATGCCCTGCTCCTGTCTCACATACATGCACAAACACACACACACACTGGCAGGCATATTATAGGATAGTCAGTCAGGATAGACAGTCAGACAGATAGACAGATAGATAGTCCTATATTTGCATGCAGGGATGTTGTCTCGTTCTCTCTTTGTCTCTCACTCACACGCAGGCAGGCAGCAGGCACACAGCGCTGTTTCTGTGCACGCTGTCCTGTCTCAGGAATGCTCTGTTTACATAGCTGGGTCTGGCCCAGATCAGTATTTTAGTCTCTCAGGTGTCTGCTGTGTGTCACTGACGGTTATTTTATAGGCCCCAGTATGGCTTGTTCTCCACCTTGCCTAAAACTCTCCTCTGTCTGCCGGAGTAATGGGAGGACACAGTGGCCTCGAGACGCAAAAGAAAGCTCAGTGCTAACATTGAAACGTACTTCAGAATTAATGTAATGTGTTCTTGTTGGAATTGGAAACCTTTTTTTAGAAAAGTTGCATGCTCTTTTTCTCATTGACGCTGTCACCTAGCGCGGTATCGGCTCGTCTGAAGATCGCCACGCTGACGAATGCATGTCCTCAGCATACCGACATTACTGACCCTGTACTACCCTGTGTACTACCCAGCAATTGAGATTAGATTGGTCTAATTTATACTGTACTGTGCTGCGAATGAGGGCCATGATGATTGTCAGAACTGAACTCATCTTTTCTACCTGCTCCTGGAAAAGTATCTCTTCAGCCAACCCGTGTCAATGTGCGACATAAATTTTTTTCATAAGCTCGCTCTCTCTCAGAACTTCACCTCCTCCCCTCTTTTTTGATGTTCCCACTCAGTGCACCTTGGTATGGAATGACAGTTCCCCTCCTGGTGATGTATTGCACCAATCTGTTTAACGCACAGAGAATCACCCTATTTTCCTAAAAACTCATTGACGCAAATGGGCAGGAGATTGCTGGCGAACACAGACGTTCCTCCATGTCCTCGAGCTCTACCGGGCTCCAGAGCTCATAAATTAGACAAGGAATCTAATTTCCCTGTGGGGCTCTTACAGACTCTGAGTGCTCACAGACACTGTTTCTTTTCAGGGCCAGCTGAGTTCTATTGTTCTTGATGTAAGTGGCCCGATAAGGGGACAGTTGGAACTGGATTGTGGCCTAGTTGTTTGCTGAGTCACTGTGGCCAACTAGAACTCCCTTTCTGTAACACTGATTCTGGGGTTTTAGCAGACAGGCCAGTTTGGAGTTGTCTCCTCACAACTACCGTTGTTGTGAGAAAGAGCTTATTAAAAGCGACTGGGATCCAAAATTAACACAGGCCAAGCGCCAAATGCGGATTTTCCGTGTGGCGAGTAAATCTCAGAAGGCTATCTGCCAAAATTGTAATGTAATAAAGCATCTGGCATGACTGCTCGAAGGAAAATTGCTGATGTTTGTCCCATGGACTGTATAAATAATGGACATAGCCTCTGTGATGTCACATGTTGACTTGAGCACCGCCATCTTCTTTTCTTTATTCATAAGTGTCTCTTCTGGTAACAAATGAGAGTGCGGAGCTGGGCGGGAGCAATGTCTAGCAGATAGCACACTGCAGCTATCAGGAGATGAGGCACCTGTCACGAAAAGCTGTAACTCCTAATTATGTGTAAATTTAAGCAATAATAAATTGGAAACAGCTTAAAAATTCACCCCCCATGTTGTCATGAACAAGGAAATTTCTAAAGAGACTGAAACTTTTTGTACCAGCCTGTAAACATGTTTATTTCTGCTGTAAATCAAGACATTTTAACATGGTGGTCTATGGGGATAGACTGACTTCTGGAGCCAGCTTCAAGTGGCTGTTTGAGGAATTTCAGTTTTTGTGATTTTTCTTTTTTTTTTTTTTTATTTTCCAACGATGATGCTAGACTTTGGCTGGCGATCTTTCACCTCTTAACTTGGGGGCATTGTTTGCTGTGTGGGACATCAGCTATTAGCTATTTACACCTTATTATCTCAATGAAATATTGTGCTGTACTGCACTGTACTGTGACACAAAAAAGCAATTTATTATTCTGGCCAGTAAAACTCATGCTTGGCTTGACATCTACCAGTCCCCTTGGCAGGTGAGTCAAAAAGTTAATTTTGGACACTATAAGCGACCGATTGTGTCATTCTCGACTCTTTGGAGGGGTGACTGAATTCAACACACACACGCAGACTTTTGAACAATGTTATCAGAGAAAACAGCTGGAGAACCGGAGCGGGAATTGGTGCGATAAGGACAGTAATTTTCACCATTGTCATATGTTACCAAGCTCTGCTCTCCTTTTTTTTTTTTTTTTTTTTGGAAGGGACTTTTGTTGTTGTTGATCATTTGTCTCTGAATTCCTGTGTGTGACTTCCTCAAATGAGTGCGTTGCCTTTGTCCACTGTGTCCTTTGTTCTGGTTCAGGTGCTCTTTCCTGCTGTAGGGCGGTAGGGTCGAGGTTTAGACGTGCGTTAGTGAACATGCAGAGCATTCTGGCAAGTCTCAGGGACGGGGGGGTGTTTCATTTTCAGTGTTCAAATTCAAACGGGCCAATCAGGTGTGTGCTGATAAAGTAACAGACAGCCTACCAACTGGTTTATTTGTTTGAATACAATGAAATGATCTGCATCATAAATACCTTTGGCTGAAAGCACAGTGGTTCATTGCTCACTATCTGCCTCATCAGAATATTTAAAGGTACAGGTGCCATCATCTACTGCATGTGAGCAGATTCCTCTCTGCTTTGTCACTCTGAATTTATTACTTCAAAATATGATTCGCTAGATTACGATAGATTGAACTTTACTACCAGAATTGCTTTCGAATTTGCATGCACTTACATGAAAACAAACCAGAAGACACAAACAAATACAACACTATGTGATATACAGTCACATGTCAGACACAGTACACACTCCTGAGCTCTATGTTGGTTTAACAGATGGAGGAGTGAAATGAGGCTAACCTGTGGGACTCTAAATCTGTCAAAAGCTAATATTCCCCCAATAAAACATGAGCAGGATCTGAGAGACGGTAATGCCACCAGAGACAACGATCATTTATTTACATTAAAACTTTCTAAAACAATCCAAGCTCCCACATTTTCCCATTTTACTTTCTAATAGACTAGTGCAGTGCCTGTAGGAAGTATGTATTCCAATAGGAAAATGGAAGCTTAAGTACATTTTTCACGTTTGGCCATCTTTTTTCATGTCTTTCATGTTTGCTGTGTTGGACTGTTACAGTCTTAATAGATAAACTGTACCTTGGGTAAAGCATGGAGACACATTGAGATAAGGACATGCAAATACAGTTATTGTAAGAAAAAGGCTACAATTCAAGTGTGAATGTCAATCTACATATCAGTTTTGCAATTGTGTTATGATAAATATCTTACTTCTTACTTTTTCCTGGGCATGTTACTGTTATGTTTTTATAAATAAATGAGTATAGGCCCAGATTTCTGTTGTGGTAGGTGATGGTGTTGGGATTTCCTGAGGGTCTGTAAACCTGTTTTGGAGTAATGTGGCTACAGCCTGTGTTAGAGTGAGGAATAAAGTAGTAGCTAAACTGGTTAACATCTTAGCATGTGGCTTTTGAGAGACGTTAAGATACATTTGCTGCGTGATCGGTGTAGTAAAAAACGGGACAACAGAGCTCTGAATTGTAACGTAAGCGCTGGAACGCTACATGAGGAGGAGTGCCGTGCTACGGAGCTTTAAACTGTAACCAAAGTGCTGCTGCGGGATATTGCTGTGATACATAAGTCTATGGGATTTTAACTTTTAAGGATGATAATGATGTTTTGAACATCCATCCAAAAAATTCCACAAAAAACAATGTACACCATCATGCTATGCGCAAGCTATATCTGAAAGCTGAGGTTCATCTTGGGGTTGACAACAAGTCAGAGACACACAGACGCTCCTTGCTTTTATAGATCAATGTAAGACAAATGGGAGCCTACGCAGACTCCACCCTTGCTGACTTAGCCGGCGCGATTATTGGCTCTGAGCGGCACCAGCCGGTTCTTTGTCCTTTTGGGCAGGAATGTTTGGAATCTTATATGGCCTGTCGGGGCTGTTTCACTGTTTATAGTCACACCATCTCTGGTTTGCTGTCAGTTAGCAGCACAGGAACATGCTGTGTCAGGCATTCTTTACTTGATATGGGCAACACAACCATTTATTATTTAACAGGGATGCGATTTATAAGCCATTAATGAACGAAGAATAATTGACAATAGTCACCTGAGAGGGCATTTATATCATCAAACTGCATTCTCTGTTCGCATGTGTCTGTTTCTCTGTGTGTGGTGTTCTATAGTAAAGCCAGTCAGACAGGTTGGGGTGAAACTGCAGCATACTTGTGCTGCACCTGCGCTGGGCGGGGCTCTGGTGGATGAACACATCACGGGGAAGAGTCGAGGCAGGAAAAAAAAAAATGGAGATCAGAGGCTTCTGTGTTTCCTGGAAATGTGGCCACACCCGTTTTCCCCCCTGTTTTTACTGCACTCCTCCCTTCCTCCTTGGTAAATGCAAATTAGCCCAGAGTCGCTCAAACCTCTAAAACTAATGTTTGAACTGTGTTGACTTTGACCCGGCCGAATGTGTCAGACTCGGACGCTCCTGTAGACGCCGCTTAAACGAGATTGATCATCTATCCGCAGTTTGGTCCGATGTGCCTCCACCCTGCTTAAACAGTGCTCTCTATCTCACTCTTATCCCCCTCTGTTCATCTGGAGAGTGTAAACATGATGTCTGAGGTGATTGGTGTCAAGTGACCTTTCGGTTGCTGTGGCAACCGGGTCCTAAATCCCAAGGCGCCGGTCATCTCCAGGGGCTTGGCTGATTACTAAATAAAATCTTCCTGGAGACACACACACACACGCATGCAGATGTACACACACACAGGAGAGACTTGGAGAGCGGTAGATAAACATTGGTGGGGAGAGGAGAAGCTTTTAGTCTCATGATGTTTCGGGCAGATAACTTTGTTTAGCCATCTGAGTACGGACACAACCGCATTCCTGTTGTCTCTCTGCACAGCCAGCGAGGTACAACAGCCTCGTTGTCCACATCTTTTGGTATCGAGTCTTTTGCCACAGTCAGCATTGTGTCAGGCATACACCTCTGCTATTCAGCCCGAAACATAAAACTCTTGTTTCTTATCAAGCTTGCAAATGATTCACGAATCTTTCTCTTTTTTTTTTTTTAATTTTCTTCCTGTATTCCTTTTGTAATCATTTTTAGGCTTTGATCTGCAAGACCATTTTGCATGAATAACAAAGGGCCCTACACCACCTGCAAGGCTGTGTGCATGATTGTTCTCCGCATAAAAAAAAAGCAAAGCAAACGCAGGTTTAAACTGTCACCACCACATGCTTCAACTCCACTTTCAGCACCGAAAAGAAGAGAAAACTCCACACACTTGATTCGTCTGCTCCCGCCGCACGCAGCAGACTCCACTACTTCATTCACATACTTTCGATCAGTAAGAGCCCGCCTTCATTCCTCCCGGTCATGAATAGAAAAATATGCAGTTTCACCAGTGCTCCTCCAGCACCTTTTTGATGCCCTCCCAGATAAATGACAGACTTTTGGCTGCTTCTCAGTCCCGAATCCTTCTGATCTATGGCACACAGCGGAGGCGAGGCCAACAGATTAACATGACAAACTGTCTGATGATGATTTACTCCAGTCATTATACATGTGGGAATATTTTCATCAAGCATTGACAAAGTGGTGTAATTATCACCGAAGCGGCGACCACGGCATCATTAGTGAAATTTCTACAGATGGAATTACAGACGTCACTATAAGCAGGCCGCACTGCAGGATGTAGGAGCTTATTTTAAAGATTTTGGAGGGAAGGGGGGAAAAAAAATGAGTTGCTGGGAAAGGTAGTTGTATTTGAATGCAGTTTTAAACAAATGATGTCATAGCTCTGCTCTCCATTGTAAAGGGGAGCTGGGGAAAAATGTGTTGCTTTGTTCTCTAAGTGGTCGGCCTCTTGAGCACAGGCCGTGCGTGTGCACGCGCGCGCGTGCATGCGTGCCCGTTGGCAACTGCACACTGGTGCACATGCTTGTGCGTGTGGTCCAAATACAGCTCTTTACTGCTGCCCAAATCTCCCTACGCCAAAAGGCACAAACAAGGTCATACAAGTGACTTTGTTTTGCCGCTCTAAACATAGAACGGCACTATATTTTGATACCATTTCGCACAGGCGTTTGTTTCTTTGTCGCATGTGAGTCAGCAATGGGTCTGTGTTCAGCTACTGTCTGCTCATGAAATGTCAACCCCGGGCAATAAGTTTGTCATAAACTCATTTGCCTCGGCAACACGTCACCGGAGGCTCCTGTTGTTTGCTCTTTACGGATTTAGCCATGTTAGTCAGGTCGGGGAGTATTTATTGACGATAATGTATCTGCAGCACTCCACAGCGCGGCACGTCCGTGACCTCACAGTGAAATGTGACCGACTTGTGTTCAGACGTTTCAGAGCCGTGCACCTATAAATGTGGGGGAAATCCAAACTGCGTTCCTGACTTATCTTCCACTTGTTTTTTTTGGCAGCCGGAAGGCACAAACACACACACACACACATACACCAACCCTGCTAAACATTTTCCCATCTGCCTTGACACTTGGATGAATTAGAGCAGATGCAGGAAAACAGGCCATATCTGACTTTTTTTTCTAATTTGTATGTTTGTGTGTGTACCTACTCATCTGCTCTGTTTCTCTGACTTCTTTCTGCCCTGCTAAGCGCCAGCTGCACAGGAAAAGTGTAGGGAGTGTACCTGAGCACTCATTGCTGCAGCCTAGGTCAACCCACAGCCCTGTCAATCTATTTTTACACTGACTGACAGTCAGAGGACATTGTAGGTCTGAGTGAGGTTTAGGATGAGGGTTTGTGCGTTGTCAGTTTTTTGAATTTTTAATATATCGAAATATACCAGTATTTCTGCCTTATTATCAGAACAGAATATTGTTCTTTTATTAAAATAGTATATATATAGATTACGTTTGGGTTCAGTTAGAAATGTCCTTATTATTAAGAAGTGAAGCACTGTTTTTTTCAATGAAGATAACTTAAAACTAATCAGAAATAAACCCTATACATCACTAATGTGGTAACTATTTTAGCTGCATGATCAGAAAACCCTTGTGCTATCATGTTAGCACAGCTGAAAAAAGTTTAGCTGGTTAGAGAAGCTAGAAAATTTCCTTTGACGAAAGCAACGTTTGAAAGATGGTAAATAAAAGTGACAAAATTTGAGTAACCCCAAACCTGTGTGTGTGATGATCTTTGGATTATAGGATGGAAGTATCTTAGGCTGAATCGTCAGCTTTGGGAAACAGTGATCGACATCTTACACCATTTTTATGAACCAAACAACTAATCGATTAATCGTTTCACTAATCGATTAATTCACTGTCAGAATACTCATTAGCTGCAGCCCTAGTTAAAATTGCAGGCTGACAAACAGGTTGAGCTCCAACAGATGGAAAATTGTCAGCTTCTGACTCGGATGTATAGCTTTTGATGATCTGTCCCCTTGACAAAGTTGCATTCTCCAGATGTTCCAAATGCAAACTAACAACATCTGTTACCCTCAACAAGACATTCAGATCGCATGCAACAGTATTGTAATAAGGATGGGAGGATTTAATAAATATTGAAATTCTTAGCGAGTTTTTAACCCTGTGTTTTAATGCCTGGCTACATTTACGCAGACAAACCCGAAGCCGCAGTACCTTCCTCTGTGGAAAAATGTATTTTGGTTGCAAGTATAGTTGCATTTGTTTAAAGATTTCAATAAAATAACAAGTTGACGCCCTGCTCGCCTTCTAGCCATCTCTAGATCTCTAACCACCTCGGTCGTGGGAACCAAAAAGTACAAAGAGCGATTTCCTAATTTTACTCTCATTAACATCTTAGCTCACACCCATCTTAACTTAATTTCACCCTCATTACATTTGTGTCTCATGGGATCGCTCTTTCTTGTTTCAGTTTTACTGATTGAACAAAATATGTGGCGAGTTGTAAAATCCGCGGGTGCGTGATCGCTTCCAGTGGCCTTGGCCGAATCACCGCGGCCTCACGGAGCCAAAAGAGCCCAGAGGAGAAGACCGCCAATGCTTCTCTGACCAACCAAACTCCTTCCATCTGCTCCCCTGAGACTCCTCCCACTATCCAAGCTGAAATTGATCCTTTTCCCCCCTTTGCTTCGTACCCCTCCTTCTCTTCTCACCTCCCCTCTCGCCTCCTCCTGTCCTCCACCCTTTTCCCCCCAAACCTTATATCGCAAGGAATCCAGTTACATCACATGAGGGTGAAGCCAGCCTAATGCTACTGCCCATCCTTTCTTCAACCGTGTCCTGTTTAATATTATCTCGATCTCATTTAGCTTCATTCTGCTTCTTCCCCTGCCGTTGAATAACGGAGGATTCCCTCCCTCCTGGGCGTAGCCTACCTCTCCTTTTAGTGGAGCCGCCCTGTCCTGGGTCAGTGTCGCCTCGTGGCCCCTCCTCTCCAGTCCCTGGGTGCCAGGCTCTCTTTGCATTCCCACACTAAACACCCGGGTGTGTTGACACTGTTCTACTGCTGCTCTGTCACGTTTTTTTTTTTTTTCTTCTTTTTTTTTACTGACATGCAGCAGGTGAACCATGCATGAGAACAAGGCCACAGCAAGGCCACGGAAGGGCGGTGACAGCGTTGGGGCAGGGGGCTGAGCAGTGTTTTTATTGAGTGGATTTAGTGGTAGGGTAGTTTGGTTTTAAAGAATGAGTGAAAAGTATTTTTTTTTTCTGCAGGAATTAAAAGCATGTTTAGAGAGACTTGTACATTTATAACCTTTTTATTAGAAAACCTCAGTCAGTAATTGCGATAAGGAAAAAAACATGTTCTATGTAATCACAAATCCACAAAAAGCACTAAAACTGGTGTGTTTTTTTTTATTTGACAGCTGTGTGTGTTTATGCGTTTGTGTGTGTGTGTGTGTGTGTGAGCTGTCGGGATCCTTCAACAGAAGGCAGCAGATATTACCTCCATTTTTCATGTCAGGCAGAATGGACGTGCCCCGCCGGTCCCGCTGCCTAATCAGCCCAAAGTTGACTGTGCCAATAATCAGCAGCCACAAATCACTCTCATTTCCTGTTATGGGGGGTGGGGGGGGGGGTGTCTTGTTGTTGTTATTGCATTATTTTTCTCACGAATTCCACCGTGCCTTTCAATCTGCGGCGTGCTGTGTAGGTTGATGGCAGTACACTAATTAAGAGATAGGAGTGGCCGTATCGACAGATTGGATCGCTCTCTTTGCCGCCTGAGAGATTCTGTGTGTGTGTGTTTGTGTGTGTGTTGATATGTGATTTCACCCTCTCAGGTGTGCAAATAAAAAAAAGAATAATTCCAGTATATTTTTAGCTCAGTTTTGTAGATTTTCCAAGAGTATCTCCAACTAGAAAGCCGAAATCAGTAAGGATGCTGATAAAATGGGTAATCCCATTCTTTAATTGTTGTAATCTGTTTATTATTATAGTTATTATAGTCGATCCTTGTGCTTGGAAGACACCAGCTACCTGTAATCTCTCCCAGCACGTTGTTTAAACACTTCAACTGTTTCCTAAAGCACAGCATCGCATGCAGGTTCGCTCCTGGCCATCAGTCGCAGCAAATATAGCCACCCTGTCAGCAGGCAGAGCTGCTTTGGCCTAAATAAATGTTCCCAAAAGCTCTGTTAAAGCAACTTAAAAGTAACTTCAAAAACACATTCGATAACAAGATGCTTTTCAACTTCCTGCTATAAAGTTACAGACAGAGGCTCCTCTCTCTGCCAATAAAACACCATGAATGAAAACCATGAAAATAAATCTGCAATGCAGGCTGTACTCTCTTAATGCAGAGCAGTGGCCGACGCGATAATCCGCAATATTGCAATACCACGCTAATAACAAGCCACAGGGGAAGGCAAACAACTGCAACTGAGAGTTGCAAGTCTTACACTTCAGTGCATGCGTATTGGATGTCAACCCTCAGCCTTATAGAATGGCAAAAGCACTCGCTTGTTACTTTTACAAATATGTCCGTAACGGATCTATGTAGCGATTTTCTTTAAAAAAAAACTGATAAAAGCAACAGCCGTGACTTGTTCTCATAATCCATGCAGGGCTTCGGTAATCCATTAAGCACTGTGTCATTTTCGAATACTTAAACATATAATAAAAGCGAGATAGATAAATCACAAATGTCACTAATTTTTGAAAGAGAAGTGCTGTTTTTCCAATGAATATAACTTTAAACTAATCAGAAATCCACTCGATACATTGCTAATGTGGTAAATGACTATTCTAGTCATTCTGGTTTTTGGTGCAATATCTACATAGGTGTATAGAGGCCCGTTTCCAGCAACTACCACTCCAGTGTTCTAATGCTACAATGCTTCACTGAGGGCTAATGGGTGATTATAAAAGCAAAGTTTGAAGAAAAAAAAACATTTTAAATACAAACCATTATTTTCGTTTTACAGCTCATAGTGGTAAATAAAATTGTGACTTTTCATGGAAAACACAAAATTGTCTGGGTGACCCCAAACTTTTGAAGGGTAGCGTATATAAACGAGGTTTACGAAATGGTGCATTGCTGATTTTACAAACGTGACTGGAGTGATTTCTGCTATGCCCGGAGCATTTTGAAACCTACTGGAATAATATCACATACCACGCTTTTGAGCCACACTTAATTACTGCACGGGGAAGTCCTTCACCGTGAAAAAACCCTAATGCAGAGCGGCGGTCAAACATTTAAATTGGATTTGCTTTTGGCATTTTAGTATAGTTTAAAAATAGTTGTGCATTTTACAGCTGTACTACGTGCAAACAATGAAATGACACTCGGCCGGATACATGCTGATAAACGGTTCAAGATGAAGGGCAAAAGACATCTCGGATTATAAATGTCAACCTGCAGGTTAGGTGTCGCTTCCTGCAGAGTTCAACAGCTAGGGTTGATTTTAGTCCATTATGTAGAACTAGCATTAGCAGCATGTCGTGCTCTTAGTGTCATCACTCACTCGTCTTAGTTCACTGACATGCAAAACGCTCCATTAATTCCACAAGCTCACGCAGCTTTCCCCACAACTCAAGAATAAGTAGATGTGGCAGGTTACAGGAAACTTGGTGTAACAACAAACTAAAACTTTATCGCAAAATAACTCTTGGAACGCTGCGAACATCATAGATTGATGACAGGATTTCTTTTTTTTTTTCCGTAATCTGTGCGTGCGTGTGTGTTTGTGCGCGTGTGTGCGTGATGGATATGCTCAATGCTCCATCGTGTCAGATGTGGCTGCTCGACTGTAATAATGATTCCCTCCCACCGCTCAAGGAGGAGTATAAACACACTCAAACAAACCCTCCTCCTCATCCTCTCCATCTGCTTCTTCATCCATCTCTCTTTTTCAGTTCTACTTTCTGTCATGCCCTGCAGTTTTTTCTCACTACGCTGTACCCTCCTGTGTTTGACCCACCCCTGTGATGCTCGCAAACTTCCTATTTTTCCAGTGAGGTGCTCTTCCCTCATTTTGAGTATTATGAAGTCTGTAAACCCATGCAGCAGTTTCAGTATACCTCCTCAAAACCACAAAAAATGTGTGTGTGTGTGTGTGTGTGTGTATATATATATATATATATATATATATATATATAGTTATATATATATAGTTATATATATATAGTTATATATATATAGTTATATATATATAGTTATATATATATATATATATATAGTTATATATATATATATATATAAGTTAGGGATATTGTAAGAGACTCTGGATTTCATACATTTTGGGGTGATAAATATTAAACCAATGAAAATGGTGTTTCTTGTGATTAATTAGCAATGCAATATCTAAGGTAACTCTAATACCCCCAACATGTGTGTGTGTGTGTGTGTGCGTGTGTGCGTGCGTGCGTGCACGCACAGAGTAATCTGACAAAAACTATGGGATATTTCATTGTATCTACTCATGAGACCTGCTCATCTCTCACCGTGAAACCTGACACTCCGTCAGACTGAAATCTGACGTTTAAGAAGCATCTAAAGCTGTAGAAACCCTCCACCTTGACGCAAAGGAATAAAATTGTTTGACACGGTAGACGGGTAGAAAAATGCACCGTTTCTTTACAGCTCCACCTCTGGTTCTGTCTCTGAAAGCTCAGAGCTTGGCAGCGTGACTGGCACGGCCCCTCGTAAAGCTCCACATCCCCTTAGGCAGCATGCTAATGTAAACGCTGTGCTCTGCTGCCCCTGTTTTAATCACAACCATATGCCTCGCATTCCCCCCACCTCCCGAGACCTGGTCCCCGGTCCTGCCCACAGTTAGCCAGTAATACGACAGCCACTCCGCTAGCGAGCTTGTGCATTTGCTCGGCTGAAACACCTCGTATCAACAGACCTCTTAAATATTAAATTTCAGTCGAGCTTATATCACACCTGAGGAGGCAGAAGCCGAGCAAATGTAAAATGTGGTCAAAGTGTCATAACTAACTTGGAAAGCTGCAGGAAAAAATGAGAATAACGGAGGCTGCTACTTCACATCACAGCCGAGGAGCCCTTGTGCAAGACATAATATCATATCCCTGTCCCCCCACCTGGACCTGGTGATCAGCCGGCCTTTTTTTGCGGTAATATCTTTATTTTCTGACTCAATATTTTATATTAGATAAATATGAATAAAGAAAATCATCCTGTGTGTTTTCAGTGTTGTTCAGGTATAAAAAAGTCAAACATAAATGTAGAATTTTTTTGAAATTACATCAAAGATCTAACTTTATTCAATGCAGAGAAACGGGAATTTTTCTACCACAGTGGTTATGTTCTAAAGCATAGAAAACTCCCATACATCCCTGTGTTAAGTCACTGCTGTATCTGTATGTGCTCACAGCCTGTAGTCTGCTGTCTGTGTGCCAGTCAAACACACAAACCAACAGCACACTGTGGTATTTTTGGCTGGAGGCTACACACACACAAACACTGGCCAAAGGTTGACACACGAAACTGCACGTCCCACCAAAACAATGAGAAAATACAGGTAGAGGGCTGCGTCTCTGTAGGTAATCACACCACCATGCTCTGGGTCATAAGTAATGATTGAGCGTATTTTTCTTCTAGGGAAGTCCTGCATAATATACTTTTTTTTAACATACTGATTTGTATCGGGTATATTTACCATGTTCACCATCTTAGTTTGGCATGTCGGCATGCTACCATTTGCTAAAACTAAACATTTACTTAAAACTAAAAACAATAGCTGGGAATGCGTTTAGTTTTGCTGCTGTTTGATTATAAAACCAAATGTTGGACACATTATAATTTTGAACTGTTTTCAGAGGATCACCAAAGTTATCAGGGGTCATCCACTGGGAACCATGAATGTCTGTACCAAACACTGTGCCAGTAAGTCTTTTAGATGTACACACATTTCATTGTGCAAATGAGGAATTCAAACTATTTATAGTTGTAGAATAAAAGTCAAGAGATCACCATTCATTGTCCCCAGTGGAATAATTCCTACTGGCGACAACAAATGTTCGTACATATTGTCCTGGCAAGGATTGACACAAAAAATTGAAGCTTCAATCAACGTCATGGTAATAGATGATGAAATCTGATCTATTTTTTATTATTTACTTTTTAGAGTCAATTGTCTGGAACAATTTTACCTTGAATTATCTTGAGGGCTGAGTTGCACGTGGCACCAGTATTGTTTGTAGTTGTCATGTTCCTTCTTGGCTTTCATTAAATGGTTGTTGCCGCACTGATCCTGCCACTTTGAACGGTTTTATGTGTTGATCTACTTTACTAGCGTGAGTTGGTTGAAAACGTCGGGCCAGTGCAAGTGTAGCTCCCACTGTGAAAGAAAAGGGGCAGAATCCATTTGTGGCGCTTGGTTTTCGCCAGAGATCGGCCTATCTTTTGGTGAATTGCTTCACTGACGCTCATGCCCCCGCACCCGCCGGCCGTGAAATCTTTGATCAAAATTTTTTTATAATTGATTCTCACAATAATGGTAATCAAGTTAGCCCTATGACAATCTATGTGGTAATTGAACTGTTTCAGTCCAAAGTGGTTCACAAACAACCGACCTTGCCATTGCTAACCATCCAAAAATGGAATCTCTGTCCTCCATTCAGGTACTTGCAATATTTAAAACAGAGCCTTTGATTTTTGCTTTGATTTAGCACATGGCCAGCAAGGCCTTTCCACCACAGAGAATGCCCATGGTTATCATGTATTTAGAGGACAGAAAGCTGATAACAAACCTCTGTCTTCCACTTAAGTGTCACTCATTAATAGTGAGGATGGCGTATTGTGTTGTTTGATGTGGGCCTGATAAATTGCTGCCCCACGAGGCCCTATCTCGCCGCTCAATTAGTGAAGAAGGTTATCTGAGGACACAATGCAACACACCACTGCGGCAGGCAGATGGTAACTTGGTGTGTGTTTGTCTCGTTTGACACTACCTGTGTCTTATGCATAATCACTCTCGCTCTCTTCACTTCACTCTCTTTTTTTATCTACCCCGGTTTCCCGAACGGTCTTTCTTCTGTCCTCCGTTTACTCCTGCTCAATCGCTCATGTCCGTCTGCCGTCACACGCTTTGTCTTCTGAGGGTGTGATGGATGGCTTTTACCGGGCTAATAGCTTTGCATTCATCACCCCTGCTGGCTGATTTGACAAACATGATCCCCCCTCCCCCACCATCAATAAACTTGCTTTTGTTTCTCCTCCGGACAATCATGGAACGTAAATGAGAACCCAAATAAGGGGTAGCGATGGCCCTGTGCGTTTTCTATCTTCAGAAGACGAGCATCACATGCAGAATTGCATTTCATTGTGTGAACCCCTGTTAATGGTACAAGAGCATGTGTCAGAGGAAGGCACACGCTAACTGTATGCTACATATGTGGTTGGACCTGCTCAGTTGGATTGCGGGTGGTCTGATGTCATCATTCAGTCAGTTTCTGCCAACTTGAGTTTCAGTGCACATGCACGTGTTCAATCCCCTATCTGCTTATGCATTGACCTTCCGTCACGTCTACTGTTAAACGAGCGTCTTTCAAGGCCCCCTTTTCTCTTCCACTCCTCAGGACTCTGGGAAAAAAATAGCTGTACAAACAACAGATGTGCGCTCTGATCCCAGGCCACCACTTCCATTTTCAAAGAATGGTATGTTCTCAAACCCCCTTGACATATCTTAACAAAGGAGATATCCTGAAAGAAACATTGATGGTCTTTTGTTCTGTTGTGAAACCTCGGCCCACCTCCATGGGTCAGCATGCTAATGGAAACTTCCCATCCCAAATGGTTCCTTAAGAGTTTGTTTTTAGTCTTTTTAAGGGGGTAGAAGTGATATAATCGTGTCCTTGGCCCTTCCCACTGCTGCGCTGTGAGAAACGAGTGCGTCTGTTTTTGTTTGCGCATGCTTATACCCGCTCCCAGCCACCAGCAAAGTGTCCCATACAGGTTTAGTCAACACCTACACCACACACACACTAAGACACCTTTTCCGACAAGGTTGGGTGAAGTTATGATGGAAAACGCCTCCTCGGCCAAATATCAGAACTCTTTGGAAGCTGCGGTTTGTCATCCCTGAACAATCCCAGTTTTAATAGCTGGCCTCAGGTAGGTTTTTCACTTGCTGCTTATCATACTCTTCTACTGTTGTGCAGGGACAAGCACTACTCTGCTCAGAGCAATCTTTCCATTTGGAGATTATTACACAATCTGAGGTGAGAACATTCCAGAAATAAAGGCCTCACTGTAATATATTCTTTATGAGAGCTTTATTGCTAGTCATATTGCAGGACGTTTATTGTAATTGTTGAGGTGGGCTATGGAAGAGAAATGCGTGCTTCACTCGCCTGTATTTATAAGAAGAATGTTTTTTTTTTTACTAATGTGGATGTTGTAAGCAGTTACTGTACGTCTGCCTGGGACTACACTCACGCATATAACACAGTAAATGGGTCTTTGTCTATTTTTTTCATCCTTTTGTCTAATCTCTGTTTTCTCCTCTTTTTTTATGCTCCTCTTCTGACTTCAAAAACTCCTCAGTCACCATCACTTTTTGCTTAACAAGCAGTTTCTCATCATCCTACTGGGTGTGGCATTCTTCAACATGTTCCAGATTCTTTCCTGCTTTTTGATGGAAATGGAGAGAAAGACCAACAAAAGGAAGATCAGGATTTAAACAAGTTGCAGAAATGATTAGTAGCCTCTATCTCACAGTCACGCTCACAAACCGAGATCACATTCCACAAACCAGTTGCTTTTCCTCACTTAAAAGGATGTCGCTATTTGTTCCTCATCTCTCAGAATGGCACTGCTTACCTGCAGAGAGAAACTAGGTTAGCTTTTCTGGTCCAGCTTGTTTTGTTGAAACAGGAGCACGAGGCGATCTGCTTTTTGTGTCATAAGCAAATCCAGCAAATTCACCCACCGAATCCAAGCTGGAAGCTCAGAATATTAACTGCAATCCAAAGGCTAGTAATGGCTTCTTCTAATCTTCTCGCTAATGGTCTGTCCTTTTTGTGGTCATAAAGCTAATGTTTCTTGAGGTAATTTAACAATTTAATGTTAAATTGCTACTTGTAGAAAGTTGACAGTTGGAACAGACCCCTTGCCGTGCTACTTCTCTGTTCTCTTTTTCTTCTGCGGTGGGCGGCAGTGGCCCGACAGCTGTTTTGTCCCAGTTGAAGCTCGAGGCTGCAATAGGCAGTGTGCCTCAGAAGAGATGTAAGAAAAAATAACGTTCTTGTTAATTCAATGTCTGAACTGCCGTGAGAAGGACCATAAATGCTAAAGTCTCCCCACGCAATTTTTATATCGCCACATATTGAACTCTTCTTCACTTTGCGGTGCTTTCACGCGTTCTCTTTGACGACTGTGCTATTGGCAGCGCATGGCTTATTATTCCAGCTGTGCTTTAGCTGCAGTGCTGGCAGCAGCTCAGTGCGTTCAGTCAGGCTGAGGCTGAGGTCAGGGGTAGGTTACCAGCACTGTGTATAAAGCTCAGAGGTGCCGTGCTCCGTAAGATAAGACTTTAATTGATCCCATCACAACAGAACCTGCTCCTCTTTGCTTCACGGCGACATGAGTTCTCATGACTGGAATGATGTAACGTAAAGAGAGACGTGATCATTACGGAGGTTGATTGCGTCAGCGTGGACTGTCAGACGCAATAAGGCGATGGATGAGTGACTTGACGCCAATCGTTCGCATTTGAAGCTCATTTGCATGGGCGCGAGTGCAGATCTACTGCGCTTATTCCCGAGTAAGAACGAGGATCTTCACTGGAGGGTGTTTACATGTGTATTGATGAGCGATGGTGTGAATGTGTAGCGCTGCAACATGCCCCCATACGGATCATCTACTATTGTGATTGTGCCATAGTGCCGGAGTCCCGCCCCACAGCTGTGTCCCTCCATAATATCTGTTGCTAAGATACACAATTAGAAAGACAGGGTTTCGGCGAGGATGGATGTTACTGGTCTTGGAGGTGTCTCCATGTTTAATTGATCACATGGGGAGCTCGGCAGACAGGGGGCCACTCAATGCTGTCAGCACACACATGTGCACGCGCAGTTAATTTATAGGAAAAGATGTCGCGGCACAAATGAATTCAAATCAATAGCTCGCCCTCCACTTTCTGCAACATATGTTCGTCTCTCGGAGACATGCTGTTGACTCAATGTATAGATGTTTTAAGGCTGCTCGCTTTGTGGTAGCATCGTGTCTGATTACCTTATATATAAAGAGGTGGGAACATCTCCCATGTGTACAGAAATATTGGAAACGCATTCGAGTGTAATGCAATCCATTACGAATGCACCGCAATCTATGGGTGAATCAACACCAACCTTTTAGCTTAAGAAATCTCACCATGGCAACTTTTACACTCGATTACATTATATTGTGCAGGGTCACTTTTCAGGTCAGTGACCTTTTTACGCTTTGTGTTCCTACATGTGATATTTATACTGCTTCTTAATTGGAAAAGCAGCCAATTGTAAATCCCCCCCTTCAAAAAAAAAAAGAAAATTAAAAAAAACAATAATGCAAAAATGTAATTAGGAGTTGAGAACAGAAATGTCATGGCTATTGATCAGAAAGAGCATGGATTAAAAAAAGAAAGCACAGGCTGGTTTTGTTGTTTAACGACTAATTATGGGGCCTATTAGGACACAGGCCGGAGCTGATTGTCTGCAGGACAGAGTCGGTGCAGCCAAAGTCATCTGGTCCATCTGTGGAATGCGAGGGATTCGAGTTGGAGGCCAGGCATGAGGCAGCTGATGCGGAGAGAACTCCTGTGGTCAGCAGGAGATTAACGTACAAACACATAAACGCCCGAGCGCTTACTTTTGGGTTTATGTCTTATTGTTTACAACTTGGTATCGACTTGCACTCACTGGTGAGCTGCAAATCCCCACACAATCATGTAATGGGATACCACTAACCCTGACAGGGAATAGATTTTACTTTTGCATTTATTTAAAGGCAGAATACATGTCAGTCATACATGATATTTTCTCTATCACTGCCACTGTGCGTCATTAGATTCTTGACAAATTGTCAATTTTAGGAATATGTTTGTGTTAGTACCGTGTCCAGCTGATTTGGCCGAGCGTCTTCAGGCACTCTTCTTGTATTTTCAGATTTCCTTGAGAAAGCCAGACAAGGAAGCGGTAAGGGACAGCTCGTGTAGTGGTTTGTTTATAGGATCTGTTCACATAGCTCAGCTGACACACATTACTCTGACTGACTGTGTGAGTATTTGAAGGGTTTGGATATTGTTATTTCACTTTGAGGTTAAAACCCTTACAACTATTCAACTGTTGTTGTCACTTTCTATGTTCTTTGTGATGCAGTTGTGATACGATATTAGGAGCCCTCAGTGTATTCTGGGGGCAGAAGAAAAAAATGGTGTTTCTGACCATGTAATAAAGCTGCTTTCAAATAATATTTCTGTTTGAGAGTTAAAGCTTTACCCAGAGGCCAAAGAGCATTGATGCAGACACATGCTGTATTTTGTTGCCATGGGCTCTTGTGTTGTCATTAAGCCATGCGATGTGATTGGTCAGTTGCCAGCTGCCCTCACCAATGAGTAAGTATATGTTTTTTACACACTCCCTTTCTTTATTTGCCACACATGCATAGCTTCTCAATCTAGGCAAATAGCCTGGAGCTGGAAATATACAAGTCTTCTGTTATCTAGTCATCTGCAAATCGCTGATGTTAGCATGCAGAGGGCTTCACAGAACCAACAACATCAGTACGGTATCTTTTTTAATACAGGGATGTCGGATTTTAATTAAATTGTATTAAACAATCTGTTCTGCTAAGATGTAGAACACATCCAGAGTGAGACATCAGTGACAAATGTTGCTCAAACAGCACCTGAGTTAGCACTCACCCTCTATTGATTTTCCAACTTTTTACTTCACAAATCTATCTCTGGGACTGTTTGCGGTTCAGCCTCCTGGCACGGTGGACAGAAATCAAAGCTAACTTTATTTACTGCTCGACTCTGGAACTTTGACAGCAACATTTTTTTGTCCTCACAGCGATTTCCCTGCTTCAGCTCTCAATCAGTTTTGTGTTTTTATGGTTCCAGAGTGTTCCAGGTGCTTTGAGGTGTTTTTTTTTATGGTAACACCAGGACCTTGAGGCTGGATTTTTTTTTTTTATGGTTTAAACCAGATCAATCTCTATTTCTAAAGAGATGCATCTTATAACAATAATATCTACATTACATTCATTCAAACTACATGGTCATTGAATTATTTAGGTGGATCGATTTAAGAAAAAGAACAGGCAAAAATGTTTGAACAAAAGGGCGTATTTGTGAGGTAAGTGACACCTCCAGCATTAATGGAATGAAGGGCTGAGAAGTAACAGAAAGTGACCCTGAACAAAAATGCATCTCATTCAAGGTTTCCCTGAGTAGTTCGGTTTCCTTTTGAGCCAAATATTTCTCGATGACAAGCAAGACTCATTACTCTTACTCTACACAGGCAGAATGTTGCGTGAGGGCTTGGATGCTCCAGGCTGACTTTGAAGCTAATTTAATATTGTGTTCTCCTTGGCTCCGATGCATAATGAGATTGGAACACAGACATTTGGTCCTTTTTTGAAACAAGTGTCCAGTCAAATGGGGGTTATCAAAAGACGGATTCTTCTGGCACCGACTCTTAATTGAGAGCGCTATCACCGCCTTTATCATTATTGTTTCCTTAATTGCAAATGATGCCGGTGTTCGCCTTGATTAGACCTCTTTGAGCGTCCCAAATAATAGGATGCGATAGCACCGTTAGTGAGGTGAGAATACTAATCGAATAGCCTGAGGGCTCACAGTTTGTCAACAATTTTCAATTTAATAAAATAACTTTATGTTTAATTGAGAATTGTATCCTAAAGAAGCTTTGTTTAATTTAAGTTTTGGGCCAAGAAACACCACAGAACATACCTAAAGATCAAAGGCAGTCCCCCCTGATCTTGAGGTGAACACGTTTTGGGGCTGATATCACATACAGGAAGTGTCTCAAAAACTCCACAGAAATAATGTTTCAGTTCATCCCCTGCATTACTGTGAGCTAGTGGGAGTTCAAAGATGAGGTAAAATATGTTTCTGTTCTAGCCAGGCTGTAACCACAGCAGCTCTGAAGACCAACAGAAGAAAACAAATATGCATGCATTTTTCTGAATCCTGTTCCCTGATATGTGAATGTAAATTTTATAGACAGTAGTAGCATCTCGATCCCAGGCCGACAAGGTTCAAAACCAATGTTGTGGTTTTTCCAGTTTCTCATGACTCACATTCCTCTCTGTAATGAGGGCTCCTGAGGCAGCACTGCCATTAAAAGGTCTGCTGTGCGACTAGCCAAGAGAGCAACAGTTGTGACCGAGATCCCTTAATAGGCCATTTATTCATGTTCAAATGTTCTTTTCTTCTTTTATTTCGTTCTTTGGCTTTCCTCATTTGTCTCTCTGTGTCTCTATCTGTTCCGGATCCCTTGTGATACTCCCATTTAACTGCCTCAAGATGCAATCCATTTGCTCTCTTTTAGAGTTTGCTCCCTTCCAGCTCCTTGTTTATCCATCATCTCTTTTCATGAGTACCTCTCTGTCTACTTCCTCAATGTCAGGCCCTCACAGCATGCCATTCTGAGCTTTCCCCACCCTCATTATACATCTTGATTAGTCATTGATTTCTTTCATTACACATCTGTTTGGTTCTGGCTTAATTTATCTTCTCTGATGACCTTTTTACCTCAATGAAGCCCCATGCAGCTACATTGTTAGCATAGATCTGCTAGCCAAGTATGAGGCTGATGGTCTAATCTGTTCGTTGTTGAGGGATGACTGACATTAAGACCAATGTAGTATCTTATTCTAGAGAGCATTAATGGAGATTGGAGTACACCAGGCTTTATTGTCCCGGTTGTAATTTAAAGGACGACACTGGCGTTTAACTTTGTTACCTATACCTTAATCTCCTAAAACCCGAACTTGCATGGCCTGCATGTAGGGAGCATACATATGTGGGCGCCAGGTGCTAGGAGGTTAAGGTCAGCATAGATGAGTGTGATTGAAAATTATTGAGCTCCAATAAACAAATGCATTAATTTGGTCCTTTTAAAGCTTAATTTCTGCTAATTTACACCTTCTCTGCTTCTTTTTCATTGAGAACTTGACTCTCTGATGTTCTGGACTAATTATTCAGACTATACATGGATAAGGGGTGGCTGTGGCTCAGAGGTAAAGGAGTTGTCCACTAATCAGAGGGTTGGCATTTTGATTTGCAGCTCCTCTGGAGTTCATGTCGATGTGTCCTTGGGCAAGATACTTAACCCCGATTTGCCCACAGCCAAGTGTGAATGATTGGCTTCCTGATGTGCAGACGGCACCTTGTCTGTCAGCCACCATCATCACTGTGGGAATGTGGGTGAATGAACACTTGTAGTGTAAAGCAGTTTGAGTGGTCGAAATGGCTAGAACGGCGCAATACAAATGTCAAAAGTACAAATACAAAAGTCCATAATAGAAACTTTGGGATTTTCTGACTAAAAATGAACTCCATAGGAAAAAGCAGTGATTCGGCATTCACATTATTATAGCCTAATTTGAAATTACATTAAATTAATCTTAAACATTGCATTTTGTTGATGTCATATAGTGGGAGATTTAACGAAAGGGGGAAGGCAGTGAAAGAGAGCCTATAACGTAGCTCTCTTGGTATGCATTATGTGCTTGTACACATCCAAATTATGACCACATGCTTTGACCTTCCGTTGTGTACATTATATGCATTTTCTTTTACCCAGTCTTTTATTAGAACCAGTTGTGTGACGACATTTTACTGTAACTGAAGCATGTGTTTGAAGGATATCTTCCTTCTTTAAGCGCAGGGTATTCTTACAGGTTCATCATGCAATGACACTGTGTTTTACTGAAGCTTACAACACAAGCTACATTGACTTAGCATAACAAGTAAGAACCCTGCCAAAACTTACAGTAAGCTTCTGGCTGCATGCTGACAGTATTCATTTTATTACCAATGTGCAGGCTATTTTACAATAAAATTTCATGTTAAACTATTATGCTACATTACAGCCATTTAGTACTGTAAGTGATCTAGGGTTTTGTGGATGAGGGAGCATTGTACAACACTGCACATTAATAGTGACCACGTCCTCCAAATCTCGGTGTTTCCCTGCATGTGTTCTGAATAAAAATGTCAACCTTTGAGTCTTTGGTAATAAAACCTCCCCCCAAACATGAATATTTTCATTAATATAAAAATGACATCATCTTGGACTTTCAACTGGACTTTGTGACTGGTTCATGTGTCACAGCAGTGAAGCCTAAGTTAAGTAGATTTTATGGTGTAGAGGAGATCATTTCAAACACACACTGCCGCATTCAACTAGATCTAATGTATCTTGGAACTTAAATTTAGAAGCCCTAGTCCAGGAAACAAATAAACATCTTGTACCATTTCAGTAATTCCTGTCCTCATTCCTTGACCCTTGATGACATCCTATTTCAGTGTTTACTGAACTCAAAACATGCCTGCTCCTGTTTGGCGCCCACTCAAGAAATTTTCTAAATCATTTTAATAATCTGTGACCCAGGACCAAGCAGGTATTTCATTGATTTTAAAATTGCGAGCTGAAAATGTTATGAAACTGCAGCCCATTTTCAGACCCCTTTGATGACCTGATCCATTTGTACAATCTCAGTGACATTTTAAAAGTGTCTTTTTGTTCTCTCTCCGATACACAACAAGTGTCTACTTCTATCTGTTCAGTTTTGTAATCCTTTCTGACCTTTGCTCTGTACCCCCAGACTGTCTAACATACCGTCTCTATCCACTAACACACTCATAATTGCACAAAAAACCTCAAATTTATCTTCAGTACTTCCAAGTCATTGGCTTCCGCTGGAATCTGTAGATTTGGGAGGTGGACAGGGGTCATGGAGGCCACTGTGCCGGTGTCTCCCTATTCCTTTGTGATAAATCACACAGCATTTCCCTCCTCCCTCCCACAAACCGTGCTATCTCCGCCGTCACTTGTTGATTCATTTATCAGGCTGTCTTTTCGTTACAGAGCTGCCACCACTATGGTAGGTCATTAAGCACTTCTAACCCAAGTAGCTGCCAGTTAAAGAACTCATTTACCTCATTACAGATAGTGTATAAGGTTAAACTATGTAGCTGAATGATCATTAATTGGCCAAATGGGCTTTTAATGTGACTAAGTTGAACTGCTTTAGAAAGATTGCCATAATAGGGGTGGGTGGGTGTGTGTGTGCGTGGGTTTCATTGCATCATGTCTGCGGGACACAGTCAAACAAATGTCTCTTCTCTTGCCATCATAGTTTCAACAATTTCTTACATGTTGTGCCAGAAGACACCACCCTTGTAGTCCTTGGAAAACTCTCAGTCCCTACAAGCCAGAGAAGTAAGTAACTTACTTGCGTCTCTGGCTTGTAGAAATTCCTCCAACGGGCTGAACAGATTTTTTTGTGATGGGTGGTTTGTGTCCATCAACTCGGTCCAGACTGAAATGTCCGATGGATTCCCAAGAAATTCTGTCCAGGGGACGATGAGTGTGTAGAGTGCTGTTGCCTCACAGCAAGAAGGTTGCCTTTCTGTGTGGAGTTTGCAGATCCTCCTTATGTCTGCGTGGGTTTTCTCCAACTTCTTCCTACAGTCCAAAATATACTAATGTTAATTGGACACTGCCCATAGGTGTGAGTGTGTGAGTGAATGGTGTGTGTTTTCCACGATATATGCTGGTGGTGTCTATCTGAGGTGTATCCCTGCCTCTCACCTGTAATGCGTTGGGATTGGTTCGAGCAGAACACCACGACCCTAATAAGGAATAAGCGGGTATAGAAGATGACTGACTGACTTTAGTATCTAGTGCCGTCATCCGGACGAAATTCCAGCTTGCCCGCTACTTTTTTGCCAAGATGATGTGGATGACCGTCCGACCCGTGTGGATGACCGTCCGACCCGTGTTAGCTGATGTGTGTCGGTAATAGAAGGGTCGTGTCGCACAATCAGCCAGTCAGTTGTTTGGAAAGCTGTTTCTAGTTCTGCAGCCTTGTGTACACACACCATTTCAGGGGGAGTGAGAGTGGTGAAGGGAGGGTGTGTTACGGGAGGTAGGGGTGGGTGCAGTTGACTAATTGTTGTAACGTGGCCTAATGGCGCACGACTCTTACTCCCTCCAACTCCGTCATCCTGCGTCAAACAAGCCTTGGACTGCTTCTCTCCTCAGTCGTCTGGAATGCACACTTAATCATGCACAAATGAGCGTTGCAAAAAGGACTTCGTCCACACACACGTATACCCACACCTCTTGTACCTCCCCAGGGAGTCAAACCCAAATCTTTGAGTTTATCCACTCCTTCTCAGTGTTTGTTTTCCCTACATTTATGTCATCAGGCACGATTTCCCCTCCGAGTTCCCTACAGTCTTCCACCATAAAGCGCTGCTTTTGAGCAGCTCGGGTTAGCGGTAATGGGGGTCGCTTGCTGCGAAGTTATGAGGTCTTCTATGAGTCCGGTATGGCTCACTAAAAAGAAATGATGAGAATCTTTTGTAAGGGGTGGGAGGGTCTCTCAGGCATCCACAGTAAAAAGAAAAATAAAAAAAATGTTTTATGCCATGGGTTTGCAATGTGCTACTCTTGCAGTTTTGTATCACCATGAATATATGGCACTGTATTGAGTTGTAGGAACACTGGTAGAAAGGTTGAGTTAAGTTAAAAGATATCTGCATACATACTTGGATAATTCTGATTTTGATCAACATCCTGCACATACAACACCATTTTACCACTGGAATCCATTGATCACAATTATTAAGATCTAGATATTTTTGTCTGTGGAGGATTTCTACGAACACTACTTGTCAGATTCTGCAGAGTTTTTATGTTTACTGTATATGTCAGCAGATTTCAAAGCTGTTTAGGTTGGGTTTAGGAGGTTCAATCAATTCCTATTATATAAGTCCATTTCAGGGTTGGGCTAAAACCACACTAGATACTTAAATTTGGCAACACACTTAGCTAATTTAGATTTTTTTTTCTCATGGGTTTTATGAGCCATCAATAGAGATGTTTTGGTGCATTGGATCGTCACTAAGTCAGCAATAAAACCTGGTATGCTAGCCTGTGCTAATGTTTAAGTCCTGGGGGATGGGTAGATGGATGGATTAGAGTGCTATTGTGGAGGGTCACTCTCTTCTTGACAAGAAACCATTACAATTTAATCACCTCAAAGCTTCCCCTTTGATCAAAGCCAAGTTTTATTTTAAATTCTTGCTATATATGGCACACACATTCTGTTTACTAGACAACTTTATGAGGATATGGTGTACTTTAGAAAGCCCGGATTCCAGGAGTGTTGTCATAAAAAAGCCAGTAGGAGAAGATTCAGTGTAAAGAGAGACAACTCAAACCGCATAATAGTCAATAGTATATTTAAACGGTCGGGTTCTGTTTCAGAACCTCTCCAGAAGTGAGTGCTTTCAGTCCCGTGTGTCAACAGATTTTCAAACGGTTAATTGTACTTTTATATCTCAGTTTTTTAAAGGCTGACATAACATTGTGAGATTCTTTTTTTAACATTAGTTATTTTTAGTTTGGATTATGTCACGTTCTTGCCCATTACAGTGTGTTTTGAACCAGAGATGCAGATTTACAATTCCTTAGTCTTACGACAAACCGTAATTGTACCTTTCCTTTTGAGGGTCCTGATGAACCAAGTTAGTCAAGATCTTCCCGTCCTGATGACCCCCCCCCCCCCTCCTCCCCCCAGTCTCTGCTTCACCTCCATCACTCAAACAGCCACCTCCTCTTCAGTAAAAAAAAAAAAAAAAACTTCTCTAGTGGATTTAAGGGTTAGCCACACCTCACTGCATTCGCTCCTTTCAATGGGCTGTCACTGATTGGAGTCCATTTGCATATAAATGGACAACTAATTCTCTCCTCCTTAATAGTGCTTGGTTGAGAGAATTCAATACAAAGAAAGTTTTTAGGCTCATCTCCACATTTGACCTCAAACTGAAGTGCTCAGGGAAGATATTGCCGTGTTTCTATCTGCCTCGACATCCGATGGAGAGGATAATGCGATTGCTGTAATGGAAAAGAGTCCGAGCAGGCGACGCTGGTTTGCCATGTTATCATACTTACGTTTAACACGCTGGGTTTGCCTCTCTTGTCTTTCTGGGTGTTTCTGTCTTTTTTTTTTCTTTCTCTCTCCTCCAGAGTGCAAGGCAGAAATATCATTTGGGGACAGATGGATCTCCCCTTTTTACTCTCGAGACAGTTTCCTCTCTGGTCCTCTTATCTCCGATCTGTCCATTAATGGCAGCAGGAGGGGGCGAGGGGGTAAACGGAGGCTGGTGAAGGGGAAGAGCCACCGGACTTTTTGCAAACGGATGAACCTCTCCTCTCCTCCCCCCTTTGCCTGACATCCTCCCTCTCCACCCCTCCTCTCTGACTCATATCCTCTCTGCATTCTTTCTCCTCCTTCCTCCTCTTGTTCCGCATCCAATATCCTCTGTCTCTTGTTCTTTGTGTCATCCAAACCATTTTAGTTTTGGTTCTCCTAAACCCTGTTGGCAGTTATTTCCCTGTGTGTTTTTACTGTTATCTAGAGTTAGCCTGGTCACTTGACTGAATTCCAAGCATTTTTAGCTGTGTTCCT
This sequence comes from Lepturacanthus savala, assembly GCA_030544235.1. Classification (NCBI taxonomy): domain Eukaryota; kingdom Metazoa; phylum Chordata; class Actinopteri; order Scombriformes; family Trichiuridae; genus Lepturacanthus; species Lepturacanthus savala. Next base: position 11,231,181 of record CM060463.1, read on the forward strand.
TGACCTAAATTATTATCACTAGTTCTTATCAGCTATTACTGGGTACAAAAATATTTTCTTATCAATACTTGATAAAGGCTACAGCAGGTTATTGTCTCGGCACATATTTTAGTGAAGAACACGAATCGCATTGTTTGATTGAGGTTTAAATCAACACAGCGAGTAGTTTCTAGTGAAACTTTCGATCAGAAGCATGGTAACGTTAATTCAACAACTTCTGACAAAGCAAGACAGCATTAACTATTTGCTGAACTTATTGTAATCTTCATTTTAGTGAACTTTCTTTGTACCGTATTACAAATGTATGTTTTAGAGTCCATTGTACATGTCGAAGGAGTCATTTTTAAGAACTGGGGCTGGATAATATAGCTGAAAAGCAAGTCACGATGAAATATTTCCATTCAGTCAATACTGATAATTGTGAATAATTAAAGACTAGGAGAAGAAAGTTTAAAATGATCCACTTTATTCATCAAGACACACGTGTAATCGTTTAAATTTGAACACAGCGATGATTTGTCAACAATTCCTCCTCAGCGTCTGCATTCGTTTTCTCATCCATGCTGTTCCCACTGTTGTGTCACACGTCGGTGGCCTGTCTGAATAACAAACTGTTATGACTGGCTGGTTGGGTGGCATTTGTAGCATACGCCGTTATCAAGGGAGGGAAATCTCTGTCATTAGGTCTTTCCATTTTCAATTGGCAATCAAAAAATCCAAAAATGAAAAGGTGACTGGTTATTTCGCTGTTAACACAGCGTCTAACACAAAAAAGAATGACTGTTTTTTCCAAATTTTAATTTTAGGCTCACCTTTTCACCTTTTCAGTTTGAGATTTTTAATTGCCAATTTAAAATGAAAAGAACAAATGATACACGGATTGAGGGAGCTCGTTTGGGAGTCGTTTTTGCATATTCGTTACGTGCGTTCATTTGTAGTGATACTGACGATTATTCTATTGAAAAATTTTTTCTCATTGCTATTGATGAAGTGTCAATGGCGGTATTACTAGTATCACCAGTATCGCACACTGTCATTTTAGCAGGGCTGATCTGCCCTTTACTCCTCCAGGATTGGGCACCACCAGCGATTTTGTAAATCCCAAACTAGTGTGGAATAAACCTTTGTAGGAAACTACATAGCTGTTTAGTTTCTAAACCACTACCTTTGGAAGTATTTGCTGGACATATTTCGAATCTGGTTACACCATTAAAATGTCTTGGCTTGTAAAGTCCAATTTTAAAAACGGCAGCCAACCAGCAGCTTGGTGTTTTAGGGTCTTTTTAAACACAACTAGAATCCTATAACTGACAGAACATAAATGTGTGTGTGTGTGCTGAGATAGAGAGGTGAAGGCGGTGTGGGTCTGTGCTTTATGGAGAGAGAGAGAGCCTGACCTGCGTGTAGATAGAAGTTAAGGTGAGCTGAGGACATCAAACCTCCATTGCACCAACAGTAGTATGACCCTTAAAAAAACAGTCCACATTTACTCACTGGCTGTTGACTAATGTTGGGCTGTTGCAGTAATATAACAAGCTTTTAATGTGGTCTGCTTGGTTTTGTGTGTGTGTGTGGTAAACACTTCACTTCTCTTGATTCAATTGTTACATTTTGATAAGTTTCCAAACAAAGCCGCATAAATCCATTTAATTATATCCCCGTTTCAACGAGGAGAGTTTTAGTGGCGTACAAGACTTTCCCACCCTAATAAGGATTCTACAAAGAACAGTTTCTGGCATATAAATGGCCACATTTAAAGAGACTGGCACACAATCAATAATCAACAGCTTTAGGCTAAAATGCATGTCATTTCATTTTTTAAAGGGGCCATTTCACTCAAATTCCAAAAACAATATATTTACATCTTATTTAGAGTAGCAGTCAAAAATTTGGGCATTCATTCTCAGTCAAAACAATACAAATGATTGAAAAACTAGTTTGGGTTTCATTTGTCTTTTTTTCCTTCTCTTCAATGCAATGGAGGGAATGTAAATTGGTCTGTGGTCAACACAGCGTTATTTAAAAAAAGAAATATTTCTGGGAACAATCTCAATCACACGGGATAATCCACAAACAACAATGTGAGAAAAATAAATATTCCCTAATTTGTCACATACCTAAACACATTCAAGAACATCCTTTTAAATAATTTGACCCAACAGACCCTTCACAACCTTGACAAACCCGATGCCTGTCTGTCGAACCGTCTTATTAGCCGACGGCAGCTCTGGCAAGAAATATGCCAACTGACCCCTCCTCTGAGTTTCTGGTTTGTCTCTCATGTTTTTCCCTTCATCATTCCCTGTGTCTGTATGATGAATCTTCTAGATTATCTTGTCCATGACACCCCCCCCCACTCTCTCCCACCATCTACTCCTCTTTGCCTTTCCTTCCATCTTTTTTCTATCTCATTTCGTCTTTCTCATTACCAGCCGGCATCATTATTTGGGGCTTACCTGCCCACGGTTGCTGGAGTATTTAGTTTTCCCTGGAGCGGGGGAGATTGCTTTTTCCCCTCTGAAAACAGTGATTAATGACGCAATATTTCTGACGAGGCAGAAAATACCAAGCACGCCCCAGTTTTGAAGAATATTATTTTCACCAACAAGCATTTGGTCACAAAAAATACTCATTATCTCCTCTCATCAGAAAGGCCCTTAGCTTTCTTCCTCTTTCTCTTCTGGTTGTTCCTTTTTTTTGTTTAGGTAAAGCAGATTTCTTTAATTTGACGTCTATAAAGTGAAATAAAAAGGAACAAGGCATTATCCTCTTTTGTTTTGTTTTAATTTAAAGCACTTAAAACTTTGTTTTTCTAATTAGTTTTGAACTGTGTGCAGAATTTGACACTCGGAGGCTGTTTTCACATTCGTCTGCTGAAGGAGGAAAGTTTCTCTGTGCTTATTTGAAAGCAGGAGTTTAAGGAATGATGTGGAAACTTAAAGCGATGATGCAGAGTGTGGACTTTTTAGGAGACATCTTGTGCAGTAGTCAAAGTTTTGAAAAGAAAAAATATTTGAATGTTCGTCATTTTCTTTAACGTGGGAGGAGGCGGACACGGAATTTGACACTTGAAGCGAGGCAGTTTAACTTAAACACAATGTGAGAAACATAGTAGACGCATGATTTCCAAGCAGAATATCTTATAGCATGTCTGGAGGGAATCTTTAAAACCATTACTTTTTGCTACAGAATCAGTCCTCTTATGTAAACCTACCAGGAAAAGACAGGGTGGGGAACATATCTGAAAAGTTCCTAACTTGAGCAAAATTAAAAAAAAATATATATACATGTTATTTCCTTCCTAGGCACAGGTGCGTATTTAAAGGTAAAAAGGTTGTGGATAAATGTGTGACAAATACCTGTAGGTTTTCATTACCTTACCACAAATCCATCACATTCAAACCGATTGTAGAGGCAAACATTCATCATGTGAGCATACCTGAAAGGCAAAGTTCAGAATAGCTCAGAATAATTGCGTTTTATTTCTGTCTCAGTTTGACTTTGGATGAAAACACTAGTGGAGCGAAGTGTGAAGCTGTTTTTTTATCGTCTTTTTGTTTAATAAAGAACGTGATAGCCGGCTGCCACACATCGAATCCTATATCGTTGCAATTAGAGAGTTTAACAGGGTTTTTCTCTAGCTTTTGTGAGTCGAGAGTATTGCTGAGTTACACTTCTCCATTCGCCCCGTCGGCCTCCGGCGTCATCACGTTTGTAAGCCGCCGCAGCCTCAGCCCTGTGCAGTGTTAGCTTTGGGTCTGGCTGCTGCACGTTTCCTGAGTTAAGGCTAAGGCTTCTGAATGTGCACAAGACTTAGCTTGAGCGCTAACATCAACACCGTAAGCCCTTACCGCCGAACTAAAACAAAGTCAGTTTCCACCACGACCCACATTTTCATCTGTGACCTTTGAGGCACGTCAGAACCTGCTGCGATGGCATGTTATTGTGGCGTTTAGCGCCGTTAAGCGTTTGTTTTTGGTTACCGAGGCTGGATTCTGTTACACCGAGAAGGACCTTTAAACATCTACCCCCGCCCTAAAAGAACTTAAACGCTGCTGTGTGGAAGCAAAACACACAGGCTTTAGTTGTGCCTGTGTGTGTTGTCTCAGCTCATGGCTCACTGTTGAAACCTTTATTTAATTGAGCAGTTTTGGTGGAGATGGCCTCGCTGAACAAAACCTCTAAGTATTTCAATAGAAAAATCCCATAGGCTTTCGGTTGAGGTACAAAAATAAGTTATCCCTTGAGCACTCTGATGGTTGACAGTTGTGGTTTTAGTTGAAATGTCTCTTTGCTATTGCTATTGACTGTGAGACATCATTACTCCTAAAGGAGAGAGGGAGATGCAAGGTGCAAAGCTGCAGTTTTCCATTGTCAGTTCTAACTCAGTCAAAAGTATCGTCTAAATACACATAATGACACGCTCTCATTTTTAGCTCCAGTTTGACTTACACTTTCCAAGGATCTCATTATCTCCGATAAACGCCCATAAATCTGCATAAAGATCACAAGAAAGACACTTAAGAACTTTCCTCGCTTACTCTTACTTAAACTGAGCTGATATTGACACCAAAGTTTCTAACCATTTATTATGTCTCTCTCCGTCTCTTCTCTTTCATGGTCCTGGTTTTCTTAATGTTGCTTGACGACGATGACTCTTCTTCGATCCCTTCATCAGGTAAGAAAAATAATACCCTTACTGTGTATTTGGCACATATGTCCTGTGATGAATGTGCAACTCTTCCTCCCACATCATAAAGATTTTTTTTTTTTTTCCTGCAAACCTGTCACCCACCTGCTATGACAGGAATAAACATGTAGAATTTCCATCAAATTGTTGACAGAAGTGTAGAGGAAGCGTGAAGGAAGGTCGTCGTGGACGCACTTGTAGCCCAGATGCAGGAATAGTTGGTCTTCAGGGAGTGGAGGCACAGGTTTGCTCCAACATGATGATGATGATGGTCATGTTGAATAGATGGTATCCTAATAAACTATTCTTGCATCAGGGTTTCGAGTGCGCGGCCACCTTCCTTCACGCTTGTTCTCCCATCGCGGTCGGCACGTCTCCACCAGCATAGTAGAGGGAGCAATGAAGATGAAGAATGAGGCAGATCTTTCCGCACCACTGCCTCTTCAGTGGGGGTTAAAATAATATTTAAAAGTTGACTGAGTTGTCTGTCTGTCTGCATACCAGACACATGATGACGGTGGTCGTAGCAGGGCATCACCCAACGCCAGACGGAGTTTTTCCCTTCGCAAAGATGACGACATTTCCACGTCCCCCACCCAGTTTAACATCCCGCAATCCCTTGAGCCCCGAGCACTCACCGCAGCCGACCTGGATGTGTCACCGTTTCTGACGTTCAGTACATTTTCCATTCTATTCCTCTGATCTCCCCTAAAAATCCAGAGCCCCTGGTGAAGATCCAGTCTGCAAATCTCGCCAAAAGGTTGCAGATAAAGTTAACGTGAAATGGCAGCGTGATAAAGCTCACAGAGGGAGGCCCTTTTGGAGGAAAATAGTTTTGCTATACAGTTTTCATCTATTTTACTCTTGGGCAAAATAGATGAAAATTTATAGAACATAGAGTAGATGTTTTTTTCAGCACGGAAGACTCCAGTGAGCCATCTGTCATTTCTACATATATAGAGCTGTGCTACTGTGTTTGCATGCTTAGGAAGGTATATAATGTATATAATGCATGCATATGTTGGTGGCTGGCTCTTGTGAGGGATAAACCTCGGTATTGGCTGTTGCTACATGGGCATTTTGGGGAATTTCCTATTTAACTTGGTAAAAAGGAAAAAATCCATCCTGTGATGGCATCGATCACTGAAGGTACACTGTGGTCAGCAGGGTATTTATTTTTTAAGTGTTGCCACTGCTGCCATTGTGCTAAAAATTTAAGTTATCTTGTTCTTTAAATGGTCCCATGTACCATTTTCCTGGGTTTTATTTGATGTTCTGATATCACAAACAAGATATTTGATTGGTTTTAAGTACTGAGAATCATCTAAATATAGATTTACATCTCTCTTAACGTTCTTTCTGGAGCTCTAGAAACAACAGGTCATTTTGTGTCTTATTATTATTAATGAGCCACTCCTCTGATTGGCTGATATTATTGGATGTGAATCGGGGTGGGAGTGGGGAACTTGACTATATAGATGTGACATGACAACGGCTCAGCACAGTTTCTGAATCTGGCCTTTTTAAAACATGGCAAAGTATTAATACCTCGACACCTCGATTAACACCTCGACCTTCATTATAATAATCCTAGAAAAAAAAATCAAATATGATATATGGAACCTTAAAGTTATAATCACAAGTTTTTTATTCAGAAGTAATGGGTTAAAATCTCATGATTCCTTATTAGTCCACCCAACTATATGCCAAATAAAGCCTGAGAAGCACCGGACACTGTGATTGACATTCAGGGTCTCAACAAAAAGTGCAGTTGCTTGGGTGGTCCTGTCTATGGTGAATACATATATGATTGTCTGTGTGTGTGTGTGTGTGTGTGTGTGTGTGTGTGTGTGTGTGTGTGTGTGGGTGTTCCTGTCCACTCAGCACATTCCCTCCTTGGGTGGTGGGGGCACATCTGTGGCACACTCCCTGCTCTGGCGCCTGGCCCGGCCCCATTGCCTTCCTCCTCCCTCGCTCCCCTCCTTTCCCCTTCCTCTGGTTTTTGCTCATCCCTCCCTAATTTGCGTGGTTGTTTTCACCTGTCTCAGCCTTCTCTTCCATATCCCCCCTTTCTGTCCGTATCCTCCTCAAGCTCTGATGACATCATCCTCTTGTGCAGCTCTGTGTCCCTCCCTCCAAATTGTTGTCTCACTGACTATATGACTATAAATTTGTGGTCTCCAAGCCCAAACAGAGGATACGGATACCATGTAATCAGACACCAGATGAGCCGTGATGAGCAAACTAAACTTTATTTGGAATGGAATGGAATAATGTAATGTAGAACAGTGCACAGTTACAATCAGTTGTAAATCTGATGTCTTTTGTTAAAATTTGGAGTTAAATACATCTCAAGATATCCATCAAAGCTATAAAGTCTTTAATTCATCCACATTTATTTTCATGTATTTATTTTCTCTACAATAGAAAAGACATCTGTGTATCACCTGCATGTATTTTCAGCTGGCCTGGCCTCTCCCTTCCTTTCCTGTCGTCCCCATTGGCCTCCGTCCGCTTCCAACTGCTCTTCCCCCCCCTCATCCAGTAGCCCACAGGCTCCGATTTCGAAACGTTCACTAACAGAGCTGTGAGCCACAAAAAAGAAATTCAGACTCCACACTATTGTGCGCTTCCCATTTTCCAAATATCTAGAATTACCCTTGCCATATGGTCCGGCGTCATCAATTTCCTCACATCTGCTCATGACGCATCAGAGAGCGGAGAGAGTGGTTGGCACTCGAGGATTGTAAACACTTGTAACATCCTTGGCGCGCATCAATTTCCCAAGGATGTTAGCATTTAATCAGTCCTCCCAAACGTGGAGGTCGTGGATGGTTCTCCTGCGGTTTCACAAAAGCTGCTCTGTGCATTGTCTGATATTGCGGTGGGATGCGATTCGGGAACTCAAAGGTTTGTGGAAGGAGGGAGAAATGGAGACATACTCCAGACTTGACCTCCATTATCACTCGTGTCTGGTACACACAGACACAGGCACACACACACACACTCTCTTGCGGACTCACACACAAAAACAAAATGTAATAAACTGTCCGCACAGCACGGTTCAATAGTCTGTCTGCAGGGAGGAGCAGTTCTGTCCTGATGTTGTGAGCAACGTTTGCTCAGTGTACGTGTCCGTCTCTTTGTTCTCCAGCATATTAGTTGTCACAGTGAAAGATGGAGCTCTTAAAAAAGGTTGATTTTTGGGTTTTTTCTTTTTCTTTTGTCCGTGTTTGGGTTTGACAGTAAGCATAAGCCCTGGTGTGTTTGGAGACGTTTGCACGTTCAACGTCTATGTTCAACGCATGGTTGTGTACGAAGTCAGCTGCTGACAGTGATTACTGGCTGCAGGTTTGCAGCCAGCTCATCTTGTCTGTCTGTCTGTCTGAAGCGTAGGCCGGCTCAGTCCCGTCCTCATCCTTGGCAGAAAGCCTCTGATGGCTCTTAGCAGGTGTAGTGAAGCAGACGTATCAGTGTTGCTAACATTACGTATTTCCATAATATCCATAACATTATTCATTTTAGTCCTAAAACAGTTTTCCTTAAAGGCTCACTTATGCTCATTGTTAAATGGTGATATATGGATAGGGCTAAGGTTGTGCAATTAATTGAATTTTAATTACAATTCAACCAAAAATCATATAATAGAGTTGGACGTTATTTGACATTTTCAAGACCATATTCCGCGGGCGTTTTTTTCGTCCATATTCTGTGGGCGTTTTGTCCGTTTTTCATCCGTTTTAATCCGTACAAAGCTTTCTGATACTTGACCAGATGGAGCAGCACCACCGAAAACCCGTGGGGGCAGCGTTGCTGTCGCTACCTGACACATAGCCTAGATCCAGTGTGAGACGGTGCCTCTTACAATGCCTCCGTTTTTTTCTTTTATTTTAGATTTACATCATCAAGATCTCCTACCAGATTGGCCGTGTTTGTTATAAACTTTTGACGCCTGAAAGTATGAGGGCAGTGACGTCCGTTTGAATGGACACATACAATTTTAATACGTACACGTGGCATAAATGAGGCTTAATTCTCCTTAAGGTGTATGTGAGAAGTTAATAACAGATTGGTGATTGAAGGGATGATCAACTGATAGTGATTTTTTTTTTTTTTTTTAACTGATGCTATCGGGAGTCCATTAACAGTATAATTTGGGCTCGGCTGGTTTATGGCCACAACTTTGCCAAATGTTGCACAAACTTCATCTTTACTGCTGTGATGAAGCATAAACAAAACCAGCCAGTGTGGCGGTATGATGATCTGAATATAGACATAATCACTTAACTCTACTTCAGCGCTTTATTCAGATTTTCCATCAAGGGGTAATAAACTTGGTATACCTCACTTTGTAGAAATACACAGAGGTGGAATGTTGAAGCTTCATAATTTCCCAAATAAAACTGAATTATGTCTATTGTATTTTGTTATTTCTTTGTTTGATTTTATTTTGTTGGGGGTTTTTAAATCCTCCGTACGAGAACAGAAAGAGGACATAAAAGTTGATCAAGAGAAAAATAAAACGTGTATGTAATTTTATGATCCCATCTAATTTAACGTTCATTTACAGACATGTTCTGATGATGTACAGCAAATTTAACCAATGACATCCGATCCTCATCAGTCCTGTTAGTAAAGTGTTTAAAAATGAAAGAAATTAGTCCGTGGAAACATTATTTTCATTTTCTCACTCTGTGACTGACTCCATCATCCTTTAATCGAAATCCAATGCGAACCACTTTTATTTCGGAATTACTGTACGTCATCATTTTTATGTTGCTCATCGTTGATCACACAGAGGCTGCGGTGACGTTCATCTCTTCAAAAGTGCTGCTGCTGTGACACGTCCGTCTCCAAGCTGAGAAAGTGTCGAGCGTGTGTGCGTGTGTGTGTGTGTGTGTGTGTGTGTGTACACATCTGGATCTGGCTATTTACAAGACATGAAAGCTCATTTCGAGTGTGAGCAGATTCTGCACATCATCTTGTTTATCAGAGCAAGTGAACAGCTCTGTGTCACAAGTCTCTCTCTAACACACACACACACACACACACACACACACACACACACACACACACACACACACACACACACAGCTCTTCTAGTGGTTCACTGAGCTTCATCTTGCTCATCGTGCTACGCTGCCATGACACGTGTGCTTCTGATCACAGGCGGCTAACACACTCACAGTATGGCAAAATGCACATTTACTTGGATGCAAGTGAAGCAATCGGATACACAGAAGTCAATATAGACAGTGTTCCTAGATTCAGCAAATGTATGTTTATTCTTGTGCTATTCGTAAATGTAACTTTTGAGTAAATGTCTCGTTAATATTAAGTGCACCACTCTTAGACTCATATCAAATGGCAGCTTGGTTCATAAAAGGGTGTAAAATGTCACTCTGTGTTTCCCAGAACTGAAGATTCAACCTACCGTAATATGCTTTTTTTGTCTAGCCCATTAGACCAACCCAAAGATCATCAGTTTACTATTATAGAAGACTAGTAGATTTGAGGAATTGAAACCAGATAATTTAGATCTTCTTATCATAAATGAATTTATTATCAAAATAGTTGTGTTATGTTATGGTTACTGTTATGGTTAACAAATAATCACTCGACTGACTGTTGCAACTCTAATAGTACTATTACTAAAATGTTATTATTGTGTATTCATAGCTGTGAGCACGTTTTTACAGTGTCTGTGTGTGTGTGTGCGTGTGTGTGTGCGCATGTGTGCGTGCCTGCCTCCCTATCTGGCCTGGAGTCAGCTGCTAAGGGATGCAGCAGTGGATGACCGTTGCCTGATGCTGACCCAGAAACGACTGCAGACATAAGCAGCAGTGACTGTTGCCCTATTAGCCTACAACCCTGAAACACACAGCTCTGTGAGGAACACTGAGTGTGTGCATGTGTGTGCGTGTGTGTGTGTGTTTGGAAATGGAATGTTTGTTTTGTTTCTTTTTGGATTTTTCTTTTTCTTTTTGTTTTTACTGCCTCAAGAATCTAAAACATGTTTTGCAGCTTGTAGCTGATTGTGCATAGAAAGTGATGGTTATGTGATATCAGGAACATGGGATAAGGAGTTTTTAACTGTAAATCATAAGTGCATTCTTTGGTTATTTCATACGGTCAGAAAGGAAAAGATGCACCTTTAGTGGTTTCCTCCCTTTATCCCCGTTTGTGCTTGTTCATGTGTGTACGTGTTACCATCCTGCTTCTAAATTTAGCCCAGTGAGCAGATGTGGTGTGTTTGAGTGTCCCCTTTTCGTACGCATGTGTTGCCAAATGTATTCATCTGCATGAGCAAGGCTGTGGAAATGTGTTTGTGCGTTCACACAACATCTTGAGCCTGTCTTGAGTCAGCAGTGTGACAGGGTGACTGGAGGCAGAAAAGTGGGTCAGCTGTGCCCTTTTCTTGGCATGAGATGGGTGGATGGATAGATGGATGGATGAAGATGACTAGAGGTGGGTGTTCGTAGTTGGCCGAGGAAAAGAAATTGGGGATCAGAGGATGGATGGGGAAAGTAAAGAATTGGAAGAAGAGGACAGGTGAAGAGGCAAGTAAAAGGATGAGAGAGGAGAAGAGAGGCTGACACTGCATACCAAACTTTAGGCTGAGATAGGAAATGATTGATTTGATTTAATGTTGATATCCCCTGCGACCCTAATGAGGAATAAGCAGGTATAGAAAATGACTGACTGACTGACTGACTAATGTTGATATCTCTATAACTGCTGTGAACTTGAAAAGATTAGTGAAGTAGGCTTTATTAATATTATTATTATTATTAATTCATCTCCAAAATGTTTGATAATTGAATAATTTTCAGATACCGATTCCTAGTATAGCCTTAAATATGAACATTTGCAGCATTTTTTCCCCAATTTTATGTTATTTTAGATTAAAAATGTTTCTCCTTTTGGCCCGTCTGTCAGACAAAACAAAGCAGTTTCAGTACTCTGGGGAACTGATATGGCATTATTTTTTTTTTCTGACATTTCACTTATTAAATGATAAATTGATTAATAGGCACTGCATTGCACTGCAAATGATTATTTGAACTACCCATACGCTTTTCAAGAAAGTGTATGAAAGAGAGAAAAATTGAATTGATGAATCTGTGAAGGGCATCTGTGGTTCTCAGTTAGGCACACACACGCCTGTGTACACACGCCTGTGTGTGTACACACACACACACACACACAGGCTGTCCCTCACACTTAATGATTCTGAATGACATATGCCCCCTGGTGGCAGAGTTAATGAGCTTGCCCTGGGCCCTGAGGTGAGGCGGACTGTGGCAGATCCTGCTTAATCATAGAGAATAACCGACTCGTCACCCCCGCGGCCAATTAAAAGCCAGGAAACCTGTGATGAACAGACGGAGTCCCAACAGCTGCTTCTACAGTTGTAGACGGGCAGGAGGGAGGCGTCTGGCACCAGGCCTGTCTCCAGTATGAATACATCTCTGTCATTTATATACCCACCTTCACCCCTCACTTTTTTATCCAGTATCTAAACCCCCCCCCCCCTCTCCTGCCCTCCCCGGCTGTGACCAGTGGTCGGTCTGTCAGCGGTGTTCGCCCACTGTGGTGCCTGGGGTGACTTGGCACGCCGCCTCTGATTACACCCCAGCACGCCCATTTATCTTGCCGTGAAATGGAGCAGGGGTGGAGAGAGGCCAGAAGATATTATGATAATACATCTCACCACTGTAAGTACTGTAAAAAGCCTAATAAACTTAAAAAATTCAGCTTAGTCATGCTTTTGTATAGTCTGGCTTTTAACGCTGCTGATGATGGTAGCACTAATTGTAATGTTTTCATTTAAATGCTTTACTTTGCTGTTTTACTTTGGATTGGTTTGATGTTTTTTTTCCCCCTGTAGGTGGCGCTCATCTCTTTTTTTTTTTCCCCCTTTCTTAACTTATTCTTGGTATTGAATGAGTTCAGTAATTACTTCTTTGTTAAATGCATTTGATGCTTTGGTTGGTCAGATTTAACTAGAAGAACTCTGCCTCGATGCTTTTATTCAGGCTAGACAGCTTTTCTTTTTTGCTGACATATGCCTCTTCGGTCGAGTTTGAGTATGAAGAGCACTTTGCTAAATGACACTTGAATTGTGTGAAGACTTAAACTTGCAGTGTCCCAGGATCCCCTCATCAGATATATACATTTTATATCTTTCCTTTACACATTTCACAGCCATACACCACAGTTTTCCCTGACTATAAATATATTATTTTTCACAGATGAATTGAATTATTTCTCCTTAATTTATCTTACACATTCTTGTCATCCTCCACTTTTCTGTCCATCCTTCTTTCATGATATCTTTCCTCACGATCTCTCATTATCCCGTCAGCTGTTTCTCCGTGTAAAAGTGCTGATCCGCTCTCTTCAGCTTGGGGGGGGGAAGACGTGTTTTAAATCTGCAAGCCAATCAGCTGGCCTGTCACAGGAGACTAATACTCCCATTGGTCTTGAAATGCCGCCTGTCAGTGAGGAGAGGCCGTGATGGAGAGGTAATCAGCGCCAAAATACTCGTGTCCCACTGGCTTATGCATCAGTCAGTCAATAATCACATCATTAGCTGGGAAAATCCGGGTGTGAGAGAAAGTTTGTACCATAGAAAGCTCTGATTTAGTGGATCATGTTGATCGTGGTTCGCGCTGCGGGGAATCTGTAGCCGAATCTAAAGGACTGCGAGGTGATTGGTTTACTTTTGTCTTTAACATTTCTGGACTTAAATATCAGTGTCTCCTGCAATACCTGTTCAGTTATTATAAAGCTGGATGAATGATGGATCCTATCTTATACAAGCCTCTTTGGGCACTTTTGCTGAAGATAATTACATGAAACCTAGAACTTTATAGTATTATATTCATCCATTATAATGCATATGCTGTATCACTACATATTAGTGTCCTTAGATGTTTGTAGAATCACATAGGCACTCCTATGGCCTTTATAAAAAACTGCACTCAAAAATAATTAACTTCCACATGAAAAATGAACTCTACAGCACACACAGATGCATACAGTCATATACATGTGCTTTTCTAAATCCACTGTCAGATTGCAGTGAGGAAATTGGCGCCACTCCTGCAGTCCTTTTTGCACTCTGAAATGAATCTTCAGAGGATTTCTATTTCCCCGTGCGGAGGGCTTCGATCAATGAAAGCAATCTGGATCACAGAAAAACTGCCGAGCAGCGCTAGGACATGCAACCATATAGACAGGATTGAAAACATGTCAGGATTCTATCTTGACGGAACGAGGAGCAGATGTCAGAGGATGATTATTATTTTGAGAATGCTATCAGATTTTGGTGCCTTGTATCTCTCCTTAGCCCTCGCCTCTAAAACGAGCCAAGCTCATAGTCGTGTGCCTAATTGGAGACTCACGCTTTGGGCAGATGACAATTTTCTGAAGCTGCAGTATTGAGGAAACAACACAGCTGGTTGCAATTGATTTTCCTCTAAGAAGATAGATGATATTTGCGCATGCTGTGAAAGCTGTATCCAGATATTTTATTTCAGTGTCTGAATGCATTTCCGCTCCAATTTAGAACTTCACCACCTAATAGAAACATTGATTGGAAAGTCCCTGTTTTGAATAAAACACTTTGACTTGCATGCATTCGCAATAACGTGCGTGCATGAGTATATCTTCCTGCCACATGCAACGTTATAGATACATCCTCACATAAACCAGGCTGCTACAGCCTCGAACATAGCTTTTAATCCAAGACAATGCTTTCTCATCAGCTGAGAGGTGGACAGGGAGTTCAGAGCCGATGAAATGATGCAATCAATTCCCACTACAGTGCAATATTGTCAAGATTAGGTAAGATTGTGATGTTTACATTTTAACATTTAACGTTTTTACGTTTAACATTCGGTTATTGTTGAATAGCTCAGTTTGGAGTAGTTTGTGTTCACTAAGATGATAAAAACAGAAAAATATGAACAAAGATGATCTTGCGACACTAAAGAATTGTACAATTATCAGTTGTTGTATTTGTTTTGATTATGGATGAATTGTACTTGCATTTTCATCTATTTAAGTCTTTGCTTATAGTGATGGTCCCATTATTGTGTCTTATTGTGTTCAGCAGTGTTGTACATCATAGTCTCATGTTGCATTGAGGATGGTGTTTGAGTACAATACTATAAACAATTCCTCCAGTGCTCTTTATGTATTCCTGGAAAATCTTTTGTTTTTGTAATGCCCCGTTGGTCCAGTTGGGGGCAGCAGATTACGGCTGGCTGCTAACGTCCTCGCCTTCTCTTTACTCATCTGGCTGTTGTTGCTATGGATACAGAGCCCAGCCATTGCTGTGATGCAAGCCACATCCAATAGAGGAACGTAGGGGGTAGTGTTGAGCTCAGAGACGGGGACGTGCACAAGCACATGTACACACACATACACACACACACACACACACTCAAACACATCTGCTCTGTGAATATGAAAGAATAGTCTCCTCCACGTATCTGCCGGTGACTCATTGTTGTGTCATTCTGACACCTGTCTTACTTGAGAGCTTTAAAGCAAAAGCATTTCAGCCATCTGTTTCTCTAGACACACCGGCATCCGGCTGCAGTGTCATCATCCATCATCTCAACTGGTGTAGTTACCTGTGTTCACCTTGTTCCTTCACTATACAAGTTGGATACAGAATAATCTCTATCTCTATTCACTAGTCAAGAGTCAGACTGAGCTCTGTCTGTCTTTCTGCCCACTCCCTAATAATTAGGACATATGGTTAACCTCTTATCAGATCTGAGTGATTATGAGAAATGTTAAATGTATATAGCTGCTGCTGGTTAAGTCAATTATGGTGATTAGCCCTGATTATCTGATTAACTATAGCCATGGATGGAGTACTCACTTTAGAGTTGATTATTTAAGACTTTATTTAGTTGTTCATAACTAAATTCAACTTGTAGTAGGTCATGTTTGAAAGGGATGGATCCCGCTGACTTAAAAGCCTGTTTCTGTACTATACTCCACTTTGGACAGGAACTAAATTTAACAATAAAAAGCCCACTGAAAGAAGCCTTCAGTTCTAATTGTAGCTTCCGCCTTGCAATGTGTCCCTTGATATTAAAAGAGAAGGGAAAACAAGAAGTTGTTTGTTACTTTGTATGCCAGACTGTGTATTCTCCATCGATACAACTCTCAGTGCTCAGCCAAACATGTTGGTGCTGCCAAATCTGACTTGGCTATGTGTAAAACAGGCTGGCACCCTGGCATATGACTGTTTTCTGCTTTGTCACATAGACTGGCGCTTTGTGTTAAGAGGGTGTCTGTGTCTGCCGATGCCTGGTGTGTTGTGATGCCTCCACGCCAGCGACATCCATGGCCGGAGGCGTCATGTTTTCCAATTGTTTGTCTGTCCGTCTGTCCCATTCTCGTGAACCGCCTTGAGAGATCGTCTTCAAATTTGTCACCAATGTTCACTTGGACACAAAAGTGAACTCATTAGATTTTGGTGGTCAAAGGTCAAGGTTACTGGTCACTTAACCTCTCAAAACATATTTTTGACTATAACTCAAGAATTCATACGCTTATTGTCACACAAATGTCTAATAGGATGAAGTGAAGTGATGACATTTTATATCATAAGGTCAAAGGTCAATTTCATTGACATCATTTTGTTCTGCAAAAAATATTTTCTGGCCATTATTCATCACCCTAACTCAGGAACAGAAGGGTAGATTGTTACCATATATTGTTACCATATATAATATATATAATATAACATTTAGTCAGATACTGAATTGGTGACTAATCTTACCTTAAAATGTTACCTTAAAATGCACACCATTATTCGCAAAAATGATATGCCCAAGTTGTAAGTAGCAGTTCCCACATGTCGTTCGAAAGCCCTGGTTATTATCGGTATTGCACAGTGCTTATAGATGGTATAGGCAGATCTTATTTGCTGCTGGGTTGAAGATGTGCGTGAAGCGTCCATGTTTTAGAATTTGTTGATCCTCTGCATCACCATCCATATGTGAAGGATTTTCTGCTGTCATGGCTACAACTTGGCGGAGGTGTTACAACTGCCATTTGCTCTCTAGTAATTGGTGTGCACAAGAGCATTTCAGGGTGTATATTAGACTCTCTGTTGGCCCGAGTGTTGGCTTGTGACCTGTTGTGAGGATTACAGCAGCGTAACATATCTAGATGGGACGGGGCCAGGAGCAGAGTTTCTTCGTAGGTGGAGCTCACTGTGGTGGAGACTCAACCTTTCCTCTAAGACTGTTCAGCATATCAGCTCATTATGTTTAATCAAAACAGCCAATCTTTCATTTGTTTCTAACAACATGTAGAGCTGCAATGATTAGTCATATTGATTTATTATAACCACAGTGTTTCCCACATTGGCATTTTATGACACTGCGCCACAGAATGAAGTGCCAGCCTAAACCTATAGATGTTTTTTTGCATGTCGATTTGTCAAATATAGTCAAACCCCCAAACTTCACTGAAACCCGATCCTGCTGCACGTAGCTGGAAGGGAATCTCAAACTAGTTTAAATTAACAACTCAGAGCTTGTACAGAAATTGAGAATGACGGTCACATTTTTGTGGTAAAACTAAGCTCCTTTATCCAGTATGAATGTTCCTCTTGAATTATACAGCATGTTCTATAGCAGTGGTTCTTCCAGTAGAAGTAATCAAATTGAAATAAGTTTATATTATGGCCTTGGCCCTGTTCTTGAATTGACAGCCCCAGCTACTTTCCACCAATATGCAAAAGCAAGATTGATTTCAGGGATAGCAGTCTGGTCATACAAAGAAATCTATGTGTAGGTCTTAAATATCAACAAGTGCGAGCCCTCCGCTATGTAATAACACTGCTCATCTGTAGCGTGAAGAGCCCCGTACGAGTCTGCGCCTCCTGCCATTTCCAAATCAGCAGAAATTGGTCAAACCCTTCCTTTCTCACTGTGGCGGCCCCGAGAGGGGAGGATCAAGTTTCAGCGAAGTTTGTTTTTTCCATGCTGTGAATACAGATGTCAACTGCCAGTGGAGGGTCTAGCTGGTGCCATGTCTGGCTCTGTGTGTCTGAGCAGGGCCTTGGCTGGCTGATCAGAGCTGGGGCTGCAGGGGTGGGCTCAATGGGAGACGCCTTGAAAGTACCGGAGCTTCCCGCATTTTCAGCTGGGTCTAAAGTTTTTTTGGTGTTTTGTCTGGCTTGCTCTCATGTTCCTTTTTTTTCCTGTGTGACAGACTCTGGTCTCTCTTTCTCCTTCTCTCTCTCTCTCTCTCTTATGAGTAAACCCCCTCTCCCCCCACTTCAGCTCTGTCAAGGATTGTATGTCTCCCGCCCAAAATCTTGCTTATTTTAGAGGGCTTATGGAAAATCTATAACAGGTGGGCTGTGTTTGAAGGATATGTCTTTTCTTATTATGTGTTTGCAGAGGGATTTGAGTGGGTGGGCCAAATGCCAAATGTTTTCCCAACCCAGTCCTGTTGCCTCCTATATCATCCTTGTCAAATGCAAAATATCATCGATCTTATCAATAATTAAAAAAATATACCACAAACTGGGAGAAAACTGGACTTTCAGTTACTATTCTACATTTTAATCATGTTATACCAAATGAAGAAAGTAAACAAAACCATCTCAAATCACACAAACGAATATGGGATTTATTTGCGCAAACCACATATAGTTATGGGCTCTTAAAGATTGTTAACATAGAAATGAATCCATCTGTGTTAAAACAGCTTCATGATTGGGACAGGGTTTCCATTATATACCGAAGTCTGGTATTTTTTTAACCCCTCCGGTCAAAATGTCTGACGAAAATATTCCCTCTAATCACATTCATTCAATCACCATAACGACGATGCTCTGTGGCTACGGAGGCTTGTATTTCATCGCGGCCTGTGAAGTTCTCATCCGAGATTTCAGCGAAATCCACCCAGTCGACAGTAGTGGACAAGACGGCCTGCATGATCCCTGTCTGCAGTGAGCCAGCAGAATGAGGTTTCCCAAGCAGTGCAGTGGCAGAGAGACTTGACCACATTCAAAATGCATAGAAAGTAAAATGTCTTAAGCCAGAAATTTATGCTTTTTTTTTACTTTGTTTTCTTAAAGTTTTTATTGCATCTATTTAACTTGAAGTTGGAAGCATGCTGTTTATGAAAAATGGTATGACCCAGCACAGAGGTATTTTTCTTTTGCAAATTGTAGTTGCAGTTGTTCGATGTTCATGTTCATCAGTCAATTGACAGCTTTTATTTGATACAGTCTGTTACAGTATAGGTTACTTTTCAATAATAAAACCACTTTGAATTGGCACCGTTTTTATGAAGCCTGCAAATTCAGATAATATTTGACCAGAATTTCAAATATTTGCCTGGTGAATTGAAAACCTGCCAGTCACATTGTCCAGTGCCAATTTTTTTTCTAGCAGAAACCCTGGTACAGTGTCTTTTGTTCAACATCATAGCAAGTAAAGCATGCTTTGATTTTTCAGTATACACACAGGACCAAAACAGACTCTGCAGTAGCAGTTAATGGGCTTATGGTGTTAACATACTTGGCAATGGTTTGAAGGGGCTGACTAGCTGCCTTAAAAGCTTAAGTTGGAGGTGAGTCATGATCTTTTTGACCTCGTTGGATGCACATGACGTAGGTGACAGATTGCTGGTAGAGTGTTCACAGAGTATCGATCTCTAAGATAACACTGGGATGTATTCATACTACAGTTAGACTACTATATAACCAATTCGGAGCCAACCAAAAGACCGAAATCCACACATTGCGGGTGCATTTAAGGAGAGCGGTCGTAAAGTTGTCCACTGTTGTTTTAAGTAGAGAACAGAAAAGAGAAAAGAGAAAGGAAATGTGGTGGAACGGTATTTGACCTCAGACCAGAAAAAACACATTAAGTCGGTGACCACAAGATGAGTTTGAGTTAACTCCTGGGAACTAGTGCATACTTTGGTCATCGCCAACATTTCTGCATAGACCAATCAAAAGCCAGTGGTCAGGGGAATTAAGGTCACTGCTTTTAGGATAATGCACATTCTGTTTTGCATGGATTGGGGAAAACAAGAATAAAAAGTGGGAGCAAATATCAGACCAGATACTGAAAATCAAAACATGAGAGGGTTTGACTTCATAACCCAATCATCCAGACATCCTATTAACCTCAGGCATTTGTGTCCATCATGTCCAGGTCAGTCCTGGACATGATGATCCAAAATCCCAAATTTTCGGATCTTTCCTGGCGTCAACTTCAATATAGCTTGATCTGTTGTGATAACTCGTCACCAAAACCTGTAGATCACCCATTATATGTCATGCCAAAAATTTAGCTTATTAGTTCTTGTTGCCTCTGATTATGATCATTTCAAGAGTCAGGCAGCCGTTTTGAGCTTTTGCACCATTTACTATAATCCTACTGCCCAAACCTAACTGAAAAACCAAAAAAATACAGAACCATCGACATTAACATAACTAGGAAAAATATGAGTAGCATGACCGCAACTGGTTTGAGAGATATTGATGTTTATAATGTAAAGCCCACTTTATACTTGTTCCCTCTGTACCACTTGGATATGATTTGATAATGAAGCTGATTGCTCTCTAGTAATTGTTGTTGTCCACAAGAGCCTGTCAGGGTGTGTATTACACTCTGTTGGCCTGAGCATTGGCTTGTGACCTGTTGTGAGGATTACAACACGGTAACATGTGTAGATGGGACAGGGCCAGGAGCAGGGATTCTTCCCAGGAGGAGCTGATTATGGTAAATCAAAGCAGCAAAACACCATTCCTATGTATCACATGCAGGAACAGTTAGTGAAACAATTAGTCAATTGACAGAAAATTAATGTAAAGCTATTTTAGTAATCAAACCCTGGTTTTAGTCTTGTTTTTAAGCAATAATGCTGAAAATTTGCTCTCTTGGCTCCTTCTATCTTAAGAATTGAGAAAATAATTGGTAGATTAATTGATCATGAACAATATTGTTAGTTGCCACTGTAGCAACTGGGATGGTAACATGCATAAGAAAAGCAAAATAGTATAGGTTTCTAACAATAAATACCTTTTTTTCAATATAAAACATCATTTTATGTTATATAATCTTAAAGAAAATGCATCATTTTTTGAGTTTTGCCCAAAAAAAAAAAAAAAAATGTATTAAGAGTTGAAATACTATTCTTAAGAAATTAACATTTTAACACATATTTGTTAAAGAAACGGTAGTTTAATTTTTTTTTTTTGTTTTGTTTTTGAATGGACAGACCATGTTGTTTATTGACATTTTAATTGCAATGTTATCCAGACAGCTTCTAAACCAGACTTCAATCAAGTAGCAATGTGACCATAATTAAACAATGTAATGCCGGTTGGTGTGAATGACAGACAAAAGCTCGGGTCACAGTAAAATAGAACAGTCATATCATGCCTGTGGGATGTGCACGTTCTGCATCAATTGCATGAACCTATAATCATTCTTCCAACCAGTGCCGAATGCTCTTCTGTACTATGTGAACAATCTCAGTCATTTTATTATGTTAAACACACACACACACATGCACGCACATACACACAGACACACGCACATACACACAGTTTCCATGGAAACAGGATCCAGCGCCTTTTATGCCCAAGACAACCAAAAATGGTCTCAGCAGCAATGCAAAGATGGTAGATAAATAATGGGACACGCATTACATAATATGGCACATGATAAGATGTTTGTTGTTTCCTGAAGCGGTGTTGAATTGAATTTAATCCAAGGTGTACTTGGGCTCATTGGGTAAATGATGTCATTTTTACTTTTGGTGTCAGCCGACAGGAAGTGTGTTACATCTCCACCCTATTACTCATGTTTTTCATACCCTTTGTATTGTCTTTGCACATGCTTAACACTTTCTGTAATGTGGCCACTCACTGTAATGGCCACACACAGTCACATTCAGAGAGACACATAGACACACACGGCCACTTTCCAGCAGCGTGGCCCTTCAGTAGCCTAATATGTGTCTGAAGTCCAGATGGCCACATGGTAGGAGGGCTGATTCGCGGTGCTACAGTATCCGTGGTGCTAGCAGTCTTAGTTTTGGCAGCCCGAGCTGGTCGGGGAGGCAGAGCCTGCAACCATCTTCCCCTTTAAGTTACAATGGCAAGTCTACAATTCAGACTTAGCATCTAGCTTTGTCAAAAAGTATGAGCATATATACGGCTCTCCATAGATTTCTACAAGACATGCGAAATTTACTTTGCAAACATTTACATTTTTGAATGGATTTTGTTTCACAATCCTCTCCAGTTTGTGGTTATCCCTATTGCTTGTGGATGTTGTTGTACCACGTCTTTTCCTTCCCTTCACCTCATTATTAATGTCCTTGGACACAGAGCTCTGAAAAGCGAGCCTCTTTTGCAATGACCTTTTGTGTATTTCCGTCTTTTGCAAGGTGTCAATGGTCATTTTTTTGGGCAACTGTCAGGTCATCAGTCTTCTCCATGAATGTGTAGCCCACAGCACTAGACTGAGAGAACATTTAAAGGCCTTTGCAGATGTTTTGAGTTACTGAAATAAATTGACTTTTTCATGATATTCTAATTATATGACCAGCACCTGTACGCATTGTTGTCCTCACTCACTGTGATGTTCTCGTCTCTACTAGGCTTGTTGTGATGCAGTTACCACATGTTTTCCTGTTTGTGTCCACAATGACAGGAAGCAAGCTGAACAAGGACCTGAAACACTATCTGAGCCAGCGCTTCCAGAAGTCCTCGCCTGACCACGAACTGCAGCAGACCATCCGAGACAACCTCTACCGTCACGCCGTGCCTTGTGAGTCCACGACCATTTTATACCTTTTTTATCCTCTTCCACCATTCTCTGCTGTTTCCTAGAATTTACACAAACCTTTTGGAAAAACTTTATATTAATATTTTTGTAATAAGCGTTAGTTAAATATGAATATGCCTCATAAGATGCTTAACATTATATGCTAATAAGAGTATAGAAGTGTTAATAATAATATTATAAACATAGTTATTGTTTGCTTATAAGACACTTTAAACTTGTTATCAGTTTATAGAGAATAAAAGCCTTTTAATTTTGCCATTCAAGTAAAAATTAAGGGAAAAAAAACAAGTCTTGGAACACTCACAGTGAAAAGGGTTTTTTGAAGTGCCAGAGATCTGTTCAGTTCAGTAATGTTGTAGCTCCAAGCATGAGCAGTTTCAGATCTATGTAGTGATCAGGTGTCGCTACCTCACAGGCACTTTAACTTATTAAGCCTCGTTACTGCCATCTCATCCAAGCATTGTTTCCACTTGCCTTTTTACTAATGCTAGCCATGCAGCCTGACTGGTTACTTCGTACTGTCCTCGTAATGAGGGTTGATCTGTTTTTATCGCACATCACCCCCTTTCCATCCCAAAATGGACTTTTCCACCTGCCTCCCAGCGGAGTACAAGCAGCGAGCTGATACAATGTCGACCACCGCACGCAATCCACCCTCCATCCGTTCAGACACCATGTAATTTGCTTTGGAAATACTGTCTGATCAGTGAGAGGAAAGTCTGGTGTCTCCACAGTGACTAGGCCAGTAATATCTTGTGTCCACAGGATCAAAAGCACCAATAATTATAGCCACTGTGACTACATCCAAGTCCCTCACCCTCTACCACTAACCAATATCTCCTCTGTTGGAGCTGTCTGTGTAATCCAGGAATTGAGCTGTGTGTCTTTAACTGTTGATACAGTAAATACCTAAGGGTACATTTGCCTTTGATGCTGCATATTTTTCGTGTACCTGCAGCTACATAAAAGCGAAGTGTTTTAATCTTTACTGCCGTGAAAAGCATCTCCTGAAGGTTGCCTTAGTGTGAAAGATGTGACATTGTTGGATTAATACCGTAAGACTAGATGTACAAATGTGGTAAATTACAATCCCTCTGTGGTAGCCTATAAAGACAGTTAGATTAATGCTGGATAATGCCAATCTGGGGTTTTCCCTGATTTGTGTATAAGAAAACAATCGCCCGGAACAATCAAAGCCAGACTCACCATCGCCATGATAGCAGGGGTATAGAGTTTCCTACTGGCTTCACTCAGCATGCCTCACTTATAAAGATGGAGACAGAGGGGCAGGAGGGGGAAAGAGTCAACTACAGAAATCACAGGGCTGTATGTGAGTTCTTTGTTTCCTTTTCTTCTCTTCTTTCTTTTTATTATTTTAATATTTACTGTAATTGTTTGCAGCTGGGATGCTTTAACCTCACGGCCTTTACTATCTGCACTTCTCAAAACTTTTTTGTTGAGTGAAATTGTTTTTTCATTTTATTTTCACATTTTTATTGTATGCCGTGTTTTATTAGGCTTTATGTTTGATGTTTTAATTACGTTTCATGATCTTACCTTGACTCTGTTTTATCTTGTTCTTTACAGCAGATCAGGTGGCATGCCCAATGTTTTCATGTTTTATTCCGATTGTGTGTATGATTGTGTCTTGTTCTGTAAAGCACTTTGTTTTGAAAAGTGCTATACAAATAGTTTATTATTACTATTTATTATTATCTATAGATTCCACATTTGCACTTTAGACATATCGCATAATTTCATACTTCGTTCGTCACTTTATGTAATAAAATTGATATTATGCAATTCACCCAACTTAAAAACGTCACTTTAATCACCAAACATTTTCCAAAGTCCTGGAAATTTGGATTGTGTCGTTTGTTTTACCGTTCATTACACACCTCTCATTACCCCAAACCCATGCTTTCCCCTTAATAGCGCTCATCCGCTGGCTTTTCAATTAGTTTATTCATGGCCCTCTCACGCAAATTACTAAATGCATTCTGGAGGACTTTATCTGCATTACCTCCACTGCCATATGTCAGCCAGACACTGGTGGAGGGTGGGGGTTTGGCCATAATAGCCATTTTAATCACTGAGTGGTCTGTGGCACACCAGTAAAAATCCTGGTGTTGTTAGCGGTAAACAAAGCATGAAGGTGTTCCCCAGGCCATATGTTTTATAGGATTGTAAAATGTTTGTGTCATGCACTTGTAGAGGAGCGCTGGAGTATGAGTATTATATTCACAAATCCTTTGCTTGTAGCCTAATTTCTTTCTTTGTGTTAAGTATCACAGTGGACACAATCCATGAATAAATACTCCCTTATGTCCTTCACACTGCCAGAACAATACAAGACCAACAGAGATACTATAGAAAAGCTTTGTCCATTCATGTGATGCCTAAGTGCATAAAGTGAGCTGAGCTCGCTCTGGTTCTGGCTTGTGGTTGTGAGAGGTCAGTGTGTGTCCATGCTGACGTATGTCCAGAGGTTGTGTAAAGCTCTGTCCATGTGTGTGTCTGTGTATGTGGAGGTGTGATTAATGCACAGCAAAGCAGGTGGAGAGACAGATGGAGACGTGTGGCGATGGATGTCGGCCCTTTTCTTGCCTCTAAACCAGGCAACATGACAACAATTGTACATGTTTGTGTTTCTAGTTCATGTTCATCTCTAGTTGCCAGTCAAGCGTTATCATATCGATACCATATGGATGAGCATATCTGAAGAGCTTCTATTAATGATAGTGAGTAAATATTGTATAGATCAAATTGAAAATACAGGTCTGTTTTACTGTTCACTCAAATCATTGTGCTGGCCTTGGCATCTAGGATCCATCTGTAAGGGAGCAGCTTCACTAATATTCCCACCCTCCTCTTTCCATATTGGTGCCCCAAAACAATCAATGGGCACAAGTTCAGCAAGAGGTCATGCCCCCTCTCTGGCTTCCCATACAAAAACAACTCCAAAGGTGTTAACACCAGGAATGCCAAGCAGGATGTGCCTCAGCAGGGATTGAACACTACTTCCTGTGGTTGTGTGTCACTCCTACATGCATGCCACCATTGCAAAGTGCCATTAAATGAAATACTGAGAGGGAAGTTTAGTGATACAAATCTGACCTGGTGTAATTTAACTTCACACTTTAAAGTAATTGCACTTTAAACTCGTCTTATTTTGAAAGCAATACATAGCTTATTAATACTCCTTTGGGATTTTTCTGTCATCAAAATATTTGAGTCGTTATGTTTCATGTAAGAATTTTAAGGGCCCATTCCCATACTCTAAGTTGCATTTCCCACAAAAACACAGAGGAAGAAATGAAAACCTGCAGATTATTCTGTAAGTATTGGGCAGATGTCCACCAGATCAGTTCTCCATGAGATGGACCTTCCAAGCTGAACTCCTGAACTCGGTTTTGAGTCTCCCAAGTCTCCGACCAGTTGTTCCCATTACCCTTTTAAAATATGTGAAGCCCCAGGACCACTCCCACCCTTCCCCATTTGCCAAGGCGTCCGGCAGCTACACTTGTGGTCACCCCATTGTCCGCATTCCGACCGACTCTCCATTTATCCCGACCGACCCTCCACCTCCTCTATCCCGTCCTCGTTCTTGACCCCCACCCCCCCACTCCCTCCACTGCCTGTCGTCCTCTCGCTGCCGCCGCTGCTCCCTCTCTCCTCTCTGTATCGCAGTTGTTGATGACCGGAGCCGTAACAGGGAAAGAAGAGGTTTGTTCTTGGTTTATACCTGATTTTACAGCTCAGGAAAAAAGGGAGCTCCTGGTCTCTCCTGCATCAAGGCAAGTAGCAGCTTTGTCTGCCGCAGTTGTGATGCAGACGGCTCTGTCTTTGCTTCTCACATGAGCGAGGTCTGTCTAAGCTCGTGTTCTTGTCTGAGTGTGTGATGAATCGCGGGGCTATCAGCACAGACGATTGGACGACCCGTATATAGGCTAAGAGGACGGCTCGGAGGGAGGTGGGGGCTGAATCCGCGGGGATGGAGATGGGGGTGGGGTGGAGTTTGGGTGTGTGTGTTGGGGGGGCAAAAAGGGGGGATGGGCAGAGAGGGGATGGAGAGATGCAAAAGCACTCTCTCACACTGTGGCTCCAGCTAGCCAGTGAGGCTAACATAAACATATGTACATATATGACCCGTGGTTGTATGGGACTTCACTGAGCTAGTTTGATGCAGAACGTTCAGGCTTTTGCCTGTTCGTGTCTAGAGTGTGTATGCAAACAGCCTCTCCTAGTGCTGGTTTGGTGAGGTTACAAATTGGAACCACATTGTTTCACCTGAAGAAAAGAGTAGGTTTCACTGCGGGAAGGACTGTGCTGTTCCTCAACAGCAGAATGAGGGGAATCAAGAATGGGGGGAAAGGAAAAAAAATGAGCTCGGTATTTGACAGAAAAGGTGAATGTCAGTCAAATGCACCCTATGTGTCTGCTGTTTGACAATCCACCACATGAGGGATGTTTTATTTGCCAAGGCTAGGTAAATGCATTCAGACTCTCTGTCTATCTTCCAATGACAGATACTTCCTGTTATACCAGTTCTCAATTGAATTACAACACCACAAAGCCAAGTTTGTTTTCCCCCACTTCCACCCAACCAGCTGACGTGGCGGCCACAGATGGAGACAGTGTCTGTAATCAAACTGGTAATCTAGGTTTCGAGAAAGTGACTGGGCTTTTGTAACTTGCAACTTAACTGGTCTTTTTCTAAATGTTGCAAGGTTATCAGCTTGTACTGACGTGGAATTGTCTACCATTAGTTCTGGTTAAGCATAGCATACAATACAAGATTTGCGTTTTGCTTGAAGGCGCTCTGTGAATTTTCCTTAAAAACAAACAAAAATTTACATCAGTGTTTACTTTCTTCTTCCTTTCCTTTTGTTGCTGCATTTCTGCTTCTGTTTTCCTGTAGATCAGTGAAACAACATGAAACCATTGGCAGGAAGGTCTATTACATCACTTGAAACTGCTTAATAGTGGTCACTAGTGGTCAGAAACTCCACACCGTATCTTTAAGTTAGGATTAGGTTAAGTTAGATTTTTTTTCTCTCATCATAAAGGTTTTTTTAATCATGTACCATTAGGGAGAAGTCACGTCATGATACCAGTATCAGTTTGATTATTTCTTGGAATAGTTGCTCCCAGCATTTTTCAGGTAGATCGGAGTATGTGAGAGGAAAACAATAGGAGTTGAAGGGATGCTGTGGAGTCCAAGGAATGCTGTAAGCGAATGATGAGTGGACTCCCCCAGATTCATAACCCTCACAACTGGTACAAACACACACACACACACAAACACTTGCAATCAATAGTGGGTTGCTCAATCACTGACACAGTTGCCTATATGAGGTAGTTTCAAAGACAGAAAAGTATGCCTCTGCACCAGTACAGTCAGGATGTATTTCTAAATGCGGATGCTTAGTTGGGCCTCTGTGTGTCTGAGTTTGTTTTGACATATGGGAACTAGTTCATTTTCATTTGTAGACTTGGCAGCTCTCACACTGTGTAAATCGGCCTGTTTGGGGGTTTGTGGATAATGATGCGTTTCAGTCTGAAAGTGGCACAATTTACTGTGTATGATCTCATTATATTGTATATTGCATCATTTTACCAATCAAGTTAGATTTCCTCCCATAAATCAACAATTTTGTTAATATATGTTGTCAGATTTTTACGTACAAATTGTTAATCTAAACCAATACAATGGTCCTGCAACAAACGCTACCTTCATGAGAACCGTGGTGCAGAGCTTTTGTTGAAACTTGAAGATGTTGATTTCTTTTTATGGTGTTTTTTTTTCATGATAAGGCCCAAACCAAGATGATGTCAAAGAACTGGCAGTGTTGAAGGCTGACTGTTGCATGACCATTCATCACCTGCGTCTGATCAAAACGATAGCACTTGAACACACTGCCAACTCCCAACTAGCATGTTTTGGGTATGCCTTAAAGGAAAATCCCTCCCATCACCATACCAGTAGGAGTGGTATTCTGTACTCATTCAGTAATGTTGCGACAGCACAGATTCTAGGTGCTAGTCAGCTAGTACATAATAACACAACTGGCTTTCCCATAAAACAAGCACTTCTGCTTCCACTTTTCTTCTGGTGCTGACAGACGCTCATCTACATTTGCCCGACAGCTGACCATTGGCTAAGTGTGTGGGGGCCTTTCCTCAGATAGTCTGGCTAACATCAAACCTCATCTCAATGTAGATTGATATTCAGTCTGGAAGCCATCCGTTTATTTGTTCATATTGGAGCCATGGTTTATGAAAGACTAGAGCCGTTTAATGGGTGGTACTAAATTCTATAAAATGTGCCTGTATGTAGCTTATAGCCAGTCATATTAAACATACTCAATGACACTGAAATAGTTTGGCACTAAAAGTTGCTCATTTTTCAAAATAAACTTGTGCTCTAAATTACTTTATAACAATTTCGAAAGCTGCATTGTTGAACACAAACACAACTGCCATGTTGGATCTACATATATCAACAAAGTCGTTTCAGTCTTTCATCATCTTTTTACACCGTCGTCCCTTCTGTGATTGGCTCCTTAAATGAGGGGAAAATTGGGTCCTTGGTGTCCAGTTTAAATTTCATTGCTAAGTAAATTTACTGAGAGGTTGGTCAGTTAGACCTGAGGTTTGGATCCTGACGTGTGGTATTGCAAAAGGGTGTCACTGCCAAGAGTGGAAATAGAGCTGTGTCCTGAATCTGAAACATACACCGATATTATTCAAATCCTCAGAATATAAAGTTTTGGCAGTTAGTAAAGAGTAATGAACCAGCTTAGCTATTTTTGACCATGAGGAAATGAGACAAAGCTGCAGGGCATCAGTGATTTTTGTGATTTTTGGAAAACTAACAAAGGATTGGGGAAAATTTTGTCCAAATATTCAACATGGAGGACACATGCCATCAGTTTTCTTTTTGTCGAGCTTGTCCAACCTAGTAACAGTAACTAGGGGGGGTGACGGAGTTAGGAAGGGTCAAATCTCTACACACCCACAACCCACTGTGTGTAGTAGGGGGTTTGGGACACATTATAGGGGTATCTGACAAAGAATGGCACATCACACGACCTTTGACCCCTCTCCCTTTTACATTGTCCTCCTGCTGTTCCCAACCCCCTCCTCTGGCCATAGAGCACAAATGAACAAATGAATCCTGCACGATGAATTGTAACTTGTTTATGCTGGCCTGTACTTCAGCTCAGATCTTCTTTTGAGGTCCTTTCATTTGCCTAGTATGGTCGCCGCACCTGCGACTATCGGCGATAAGGAAGTGGAAGTCTTTTGTGTGGGACAAATTTATACAGCCCTAGTCCATGCCTCCCTGCACAGCTCTTGTCCCAGCTTTAAGGTTCTTCCCCTGACTCCTGTCCTCTTCAGATGTTGGTCAAGGATGAGTTGCTTAAACAGCCAGAGCATGTTTATGAGTTTGTGTGGGTAAGGACATTGGTGCCCCGGGGAAGAGAAAAGCAACAGAGGTGTGTGTGTGTGTGTGTGTGTGTGTGTTGGTGGTGGGGGGGGGCAAGAAAGAATAGGGGTGAACAACCAAAATAAGGGGAGGGAGTAAGAGAGACCGAGAGAAAGAGCGAGAGGGGGAGGTGGGCGGGTGCATATGGGTGCCTGCGAGACAGGAGACAGTGGGGCTCAGTCAGCGAGAGAGAGAGAGACACAGAAGCCCAGCATTGGTGTGTTTTGGGTATGAGACGGAGCGCATTATAAGCCAATGTGTGGACGCCGCTTAGCTTAGCTCCCATTAGCTTAGCATCACAAAGCCAAAGCTGGACAGAGGACAGACGCACGGGAGGTGGAAGGGGAGGGTGAACAGCAGAAGGAAGTGTGAATCTGTTTTTTTTTTTTTTCCTCTTCCACTCATCCACACCTGATTGGATTTTCCTTTTCCCCCCCTCTTGTCTCCTGTCGACGTGCTGGTGTTCTGTGGACTGTAGGGGAAGGAGAAGGAGAAGAAGCCCCCTCACGGGCAGCCCCGACTGAGGTATTTTTGCTTTGCGTTTAATTCGGAGAAGGGGGCTGCTGTTCTTTAAATGGTTGGGGGTTGGGATGGAGAGATGGAGGGATGGAGAGGCAGGCAGGCGGTGAGGATGGCTGTGCATCAGGCAGAAGGCATCAGGAGCGAGCAAGGGAGACGGAGGCACATTGCTGGCAGTAATGGAGGCTGATGTGTTGTGGTCAAACGGAAGCTGTGCGTGTCTGTGTGTGTCTGCCTCAGGTATGCGTGTTTCTTTGTGTGTTTGTCTGTGCCCCGATTTGATGCCGGTGTGTGTGTGTGTGTGTGTGCAAAGTGTCACCTTCCGTGTGTGTGTATGTACAGTATGTGTGTGTTTCTGGTGGAAACACTCCAGCTTTTGCAACGGCTGTGTCAAAGCTGATCTGTTGACATGCTTGATCATATTGGAAGCCATTACCTTCAGCAGCAAACTGCTGTCTGTCTGTTTGTCTGTCTGGAGCCTCCAGGATGCTAAGGTTAGCTTATACCTCTCCTCCATCCTCCCTCTTTCTTTTTCTCCCTCCTCTCTCTCTCTCTCTCTCTCTCTCTCTCTCTCTCTCCTCGTCTCTTTCTCAATCCATCTCATGTCTGGATGACCTCCCCCCCCCTTCTCCTCTCTATCCTTCCATCCCTGCTCCCTCCCTCTCCGCCCCTCTAAATGGATCGTTTTTAAGCCTTTCTCTTCCATTTCCATGTTGCTGTAGGTAGTAGCCTGCCCATGGTGCTTTTTTTCTGGGTGGAATAAAAAGACAAAGGCCGGCTGTGTGTGTGCACGGGGGGCATTTTCAGGAAGGTTTCTGGCTGATTTAGCTTCACACTGCACTACTGGCCCTTCAGGTTTTTTTTTTTCTTGTAATCTCTGCCTCTTCCCTTCCCCCGGTCCTCAGACCCCCTCCCCATCCCTCTGTATGGGAATCATTTAGAGCTGAAAGCATTGCTTATGAAGGGAAAAATGGAGCACGTCACAGGTCCAGAGAAAGGCCTGTTTTGATCTCATTGTGGTGTGGTTTGTGTGTGTGTGTGTGTGTGTTGTCCGCTCGTTGCGAGCCTCTTTCAGCCAGTCTGAGCAGTGAAAACACCCTCCCCCGACTCAAAACACTCCATCCCAAATGAGAGGCAATGAGAGGCATCTGTATCAATCATTGAAAAAAAAAAAGAAGAAAAACGCCCACTTTATGATTTCAATTCCCCTTCCACCAATATGAGAGGAGGGCTGTTTGGGGGTTTGAAGAATCAGGTGGGGAGGGTCGAGGTAGCTGTGAGGCTGGACACCGGGCTGTAAACCCTCCTCCCTACGAAACCAAAAAAGCAAAACAAAAGCCAAAAAAAAAAAAAAAAACATAACCAGAATGTATCCAGAAATTGGAGGACTGGAAAATGCTGGAATTTGCGGCCTGCGCTTTTCGTTGGATTAACCCTTTACTGGGACAGATGGCTCCATCCCCCTGCCAAGCCTGACAAACCCCAGTCAGCTCATCACCCCTCCTGCAATTTTGTGTGTGTATGTGTCTCACCAAAAAAAAAAAAAGAAAACGAAGCACTGGCAGACTGTCGCTGTGGCCAAGATGGTGGATGGATCTGTTTTGGTTTTTGGAATATTACGGCAGTCTGCTAGCCCCCCTCGTGTTTGTGTGTGTGTGTGTGTGTGTGTGTGTACACGTGCATGCGTGTCTTGAAAATCATCCATGGAGACGTGCCTCAGTATCCTCTCGGAAAATGTGGACTAACTGGCTAGATTGATATCAGAGCATGTTTATTATGGTAATTTAGAGAAATACTTCTGTAATAAGCTTCTGCACAACGTTTGGATCAATGACTGCCATTGCCTATTTAAAGGGGGGCAAGGATCCATGTTACTCTTCTGTGATCCAACATTCTTCATATGGGCATGTTTAAGTTAAACCCAACACATCCTGGCAAACATGGTCAGTTTGGGGGTAAAAAATGGCCGCAAGATTACACCAGAAACATTATATACAGGCTTTAATGTCCAGCTGCTGCGTTTCAGACTCTTTAATGAAAACCATGAATACCTTGTAGACCCAATCTGTTTATGTATGATTTACCGAGGAAATATGGTGCATTATGGTTCCTGCTTAAGTCGAGCACGGTACAATGGTCCGCTGTCTGCCAGAAATATAGTAGACGGCATACTAGCTGGACTCTATGAAAGACATACGGTGGGTTAATTCAATCCACTATGAGGCCTGCATTTATGTAACACAGTCATCACATTTCATTTCCAAGCAGCATGATTCAGTGCACCGGGCAATTTCTGTTTCAGTTAATACAAGCAAGGCTAAGGGGGAAGCATTTGCTTGCTATACGTTGAGGCAGCCACTTTTTTTTTTGGAAGGAAGCAGAGCTGTTAGCGTGCACATCACACTGGCCGACTGCTTCACCCTCCACTCCACAGTCCCACGTGAGACGTGCACAGACTACGGACAGTAAAGAAATGAGGAACCCTGCCCTTGTTGTCTTCCACATCACCAGTATGTCTTCGGTTGATTTGTTGGTTAAATCTAGATCGTCATCTTTGCTGTGGCAGATAAGGTTATGTGGAGTTAATTACTACATATTAAGTGTTAGTCTCGCTAACCGCCCTTTTTTCATCCCCCCTTACATGAAACATTCGACTCTATTTCAATGCAAATTCTTTATCCTTCATATCTCGATTTTGGTGTCAGTGGAAAGCAGTAGTTACTTACTTCTGGATTACATGACATCATCAACATCAGAGCAGCAGGATGGAGTTTGGGCTTTTGGCAAAAGTCAGTCGGCGGCTTGTTGGAAAAAAAAAAGGGGAAAAAAAACACAGTTGTCCTCCAGTCAAACCCCAAAAGCAGGAACAGTTTTGCTCGGCCACACAGGCAGTCGAATGTAGTGGAGACAGAGAAAACACAAATGAGCAGATCAGAGGCTGGGTGGAGGGGTTTGTGGCATTTGCTGTTTTAATATCCATTACATGAAAGGAACAGTATGTATAGTGGCTTGACAACAGAAACGATTGATTACCAGTGAATAAAAAAAAAAAAAAGCCAAAAATTGATGGAAAGAAAGAAGGAGAGTGCGTTGTAGCAAAGAAGCGGCTGGAGGGGAGGGGGCAGCAGAGGGAGTGAGTAAGGCAAGTCTCCTGTGCTATCCACTGGGTCACACTCATGAAAATTTTAATCAAGCTTCACGGATAACAGCTTCCTTAGCACATGTTCATTAAACTCTGCACACAATATTTGTCAAGCTGCATGCATCTTAGCCATTGTAAAAAATACAAAATTCACCAAAACACCACGACACATGCCATTATTACCATGCTATAAACTACTCAAAACGCTTTCAAATAACTCCTGTCCTGAATGACCTGAATGCCAGCGCACAAGCTGAATAAGAATAGCAGGACCTATTAATAGAACAATTATGATAATGAATCATTGCCAAACACATTTATGATGGCCTACTTCTCACTCAATGCAATGATCAATTCACCATGATGAATATTGTTTTGTTTTTTTGTTTTTTTTTTTTGCTCTTGTTTGGGTTTCAGTTCATGAAATGTGTACATTCCTGCATTTTGAATTATCCAAGGAATGCACCCACAAAGCTATGAATTATAGGTGTTTTCCATCTTACTATTCATGCTTTTTCTCTGAACCCTTACTTTTGAAGACAATTTGTATCTAGGTCATACTGGAGTCTGTGTATGTGTTGGTGTAGTTTGGGCATACTCTACACAGGTCCGCTGTAAATGGAAAAAGACGGTCTTGACTATTTGGTGTCAGTCCAAGTCATAATATGTCTTTTTAGCCTCAGTGGGTTTAAATAAATGATAGGATTCCAACCCAGGACTGCACATATGTGCACTGTCATATTTGTCTTCTTACCTGAAGACAAAGGTAAGAAGTAAAAAAAAAAAAAAAAAAAAACAGCTTTGAGGCCTATGTTAAATGTTTGGGAGGTGTGTTTTATTTAGAACCTGACTAACTTGTTTGCTTTTTAGATGGCTCCAAGGATTTTGAGACGACTTTGAACCCGTCATAAAAATTATTATACTGATATGCAACAAAAATATCCTACTTTGGTGTACAGTAAGGGCTGTGGTGTGCAGTGTTGCTAAATATAACCAAACATCCAGCGTATGTGAGCATTAACCCAATTGGTTGTGTTTTTCTAACTGTTGTTAAGCCATCAGCAGCGACATACATGTGTGAGGTCAGCGGGATTGTATGTCACAGAGTGGATCGACATGAACTATTGTCCATTTCAGGAAAGTCCTGTAAAAATGTTTGCGGTAGTTCCAGATTTTTTTGGTTGGTAATTATACTCACCTCAGTAGCTTTGTTCTCAGTTGAGAGCTTTTTATTTCGGTAAAGCCAAAAGTCTTAGAAGCCTAAGGGTCAGAGCCAAGTCCTCCTCCTAGTTTATCGAACAAACAGTGGAACTCTCGTGCGTGGAAGGGAGGACTTGTTTTCATCACTTAGTACTGTGGTATTGTTACCGCATACATTTCATTGTTTAGGAGAAAGAATTCACCAAGATGAAGGCTTGGACTGCTTTATTCAAGAATTCTTTTAATCTGAAGTTCCAAACCAAGTGGATAAATGTGGATGAATGTGGATACTTTGTTGTAGTTTTTTTTTGTTTTTTTTGCCACAGCTCATCGTAATATCACCGTTTGAACGGCGACACTCAAGAATATTTGTACTCATTTTCCTGGATCTGTATTTTGTTTGTTAGGACCAGCGTAGTCATGTTAAGTCTTTTTTCCCTGAAGCTTTGTGGGTGTTTTGGAGGTCGCAAAAAGAAAAAGAAACCTGGCACCGATTTGAAAGAGGTACAAAAGTCTGATTCGCCTGTATCTCTTAAACCAAAGAAATCTGTGAGATTTAAGGAGGACGAAAGACCTAAAGAAGACGCCGTAGCACGCAAAGAGGGAGAAAGACTTCAATCTGGATCAGATGAAGACGTCAAGCCAGACCCGTCCTCAGCTGCCAGCCAGAAACCCGACGTCGTCCAAGGAGTCAAGCCCAACATTGTCCTTGTGGAGGGAATTAAATGTAGGTCACAGCTAAAATGCAAGGCCAGGCCTGGGGGATATGTGGGCCCAGGGTGTTCTATTGCTCTGGGGGAATGCAAGCGTAGGAAATAAACAGATTTTTCACACATGGTTATTTTTAGAAGCTGGGTTGTGGCAGTATGCATGCCTGTACATCCTTCTTTTGGGTTTTCATGTGTTGTTTACAAGGCTTAGCCAGGCCAAAGTGATCTTAATTTCCCTCTTGGTCTTCCCATTGTGTCGTGGAAGATGTTTTCAGTGATGCATGATAGAATAATACAGTCATATCGGTCTATCTCATAATGTCATTGTACTTTCAAGTCTAATCTTAGTGTCATCCCCTGCCTTCACAAATGTCAACAACCTTAGTCTTAGTGTGTCATGCCACGAGAAGGGCAGACGCTCCCTTAAAATAGTCTGCCATCAATTAAACATAGATGAGTTGGATTAGTCTGCCAGTGAGTGTTAGCTGTGCTTGAAGAGATCCATTTTGTTTTCCAGTATTTAAATCATAAGGCCTTTTTTTATCCGGTTGTGCATGTGAGCGGTTGGTTCTGTTCGAGACATCCAAACATTTTTATCTTAGATTTATTCCCACAAAGGCAGAGCAAGAAACTCATTACTCAACGGTAGCTGGAGAGGTGACCCATGAATATCTGCGATACTGCCAAAGAGGAAATGTCTGTGCTTTTTATGTAAAGTCTTAGGTGGAGGCTTTGTAGGAGAACTAGTTATTGATGATATGGATTAGGGATGCAAATCTGCAAAAAAAAAAACGTAACAACCTTAATAATTTATGAACTAGGTTGGACAGTTTAACCACGTGACGTGACTTATGTTTGACATAAAATCAGAGTAGGCTACATTAAGAGTTAAAGGAACAGATAAAATAAACACCAAGTTACTTGAATTATAAACTAAATAACACAAAATAGTTACTTTTTTTAATAATTGCAGAGCACCCAACAAGTTGCAGGACATCAGATGAAAAAAACAGACATTATTTGTCTGTTTAGCTCCACCGTTAAAATGCATTTACTGGGGAAAAGCAAAAGCAGGGGAGTGTCATTTATACAGTTCATCAATTTTTTGTTGGTTTTGTTAGAAGCATGTGTAAATAATGTAGTAGTCCTGCCGTCTGACACTCAGCTCTGGATCTGTGGACCATTTAGCATTAGCATGAGCCTCAGATAGCTAAACCGGACTACAGCTAGGCATTATATAGTGATATGAGACTAGATATCTTCTTATATTTTGGATATCATGTTGCGTTGTCTTTTGCTGGTTTTAAAGGCTACATGACAGTGATGTCATTCTCTGAACTCACCGACTGTTCTCGATCTGCCATAATTTGCCCTGGCCAACAGATCCACATTATTGATTATTATTGATCAAGAATCTGCTTGTATAAATATATTGTGAAAGCAGGAATAGTCATCCCTATTTTTTTTTTCACAATATTGATATTAAGGTGTATTGTGAAAATATTGTGATTTTTGAATTTGCCCGACCTGAACAAATTAGCAAAGAGACAACTCAGACGTTCACAACGTTGTGCTTCAGTGTTCATCCACAAGACACAGTGGATAGATTGTAACACGCTGCAACTTCTTCAGGGAGAAGTGTGTTTGTTTTTCGGGTTGTGACCTAACACACCCGTAACTCAGTCTTATTAAAAAGTAAAAGGCCAGTGCAACTGCATATTACAAAATAATCTACACTTCATTTTATGGCAGGTACACCACATGTCCCTCAATTTCTACATTCTCAGTTTATTAATTACATTTTATTTTACTATTATCAGCCATAAACATTTAATCTCTGACATCCGTATTATTGATTTTTAAAACCTTTTTTCAATATCGATTAGCTATTATTAGTCATTGCGTCACTTCCAAATAACTAGCCGTTTCCTATTATTATTCACTTACTCAATATCATAGTGCAAGTTAAGTTGTTGCCCTTGAAACAAGATATGAACCTTTAAGACCACAGTTCAGTCAATTTAGCTCCAGATGGCTGGAAGATGACAGAAAGGATACACTTTGATATTGATCCTATTGATCCCCTAACCTGAGTGACAGTGCAGACAATATGGAAAGGCCAAGGTCACAGCGAGGGTTGTGACCAGTCGCTGTTGTATATTGATTGTGGTTTGAAAGACATCATGGTGTAACCAGATGCTCTCTATGGTTGATAAGCCCAATCCAGAGACCGTGTGGAGGGGATGACATTTTTGATTGACAAGGTCAGGGCGACAGCAAAGTGGTCACGATTAGCTTTTAGAATTGCAAAAAAAAAAAACCTGTAAACCAGCAAAACTTTGTATTTAAATAAGTATAGCAGTAGACAGTCATGATTTGATTATGTGAAGAAAGCAATCACTTTTGTCTTATGAAAAAAGTTTACACGAGCAATTATGATCTCCATACTATGCAATTTGTGTGTTTTTAAAGTTTCATCAATTAATTTTTGACCACTAGGGTCTAAACTCTAAGGCCAAGATGCAGAAACAGAGTTGCCCTAAAAAAACAAAGAACTTGGCTAACATGCTATTTTACTTTAGTTAATTTTAAGAATTTGTTAATTTTAAGAATTACATTGGTGTCTTAGACCTTCAATTAACTTAAAGCTTTGATTTGAATCACCTACTCCTAAAGAATACAGCCGCCTCTCTGTAGCTTGCAGGATGTCCATTGTATGACTATTTTACTTCAGCTTTTTCCGTTTTGCAATTACTTCACTCACTATCACTGGTT
This sequence comes from Lepturacanthus savala, assembly GCA_030544235.1. Classification (NCBI taxonomy): domain Eukaryota; kingdom Metazoa; phylum Chordata; class Actinopteri; order Scombriformes; family Trichiuridae; genus Lepturacanthus; species Lepturacanthus savala. The sequence goes on from CM060463.1 coordinate 11,269,567, forward strand.
GCGCTTGCATCCAATAGATTTCAAAAGTGTTGTATGTTTTATCTGACAACATCAAGAGGTTACCTGATCAAACACATACATTTTGCATTCATACAAACAGCACACATTTCCTCCTAGCTATCTTAGAAGTGTGTAATATTGAGTTGTGCACGAGCCCAAAAAATGGTTTGGGGTTTGGGCTTTGCTAACCTGAGGGAATTTCCCTCCATTTCTCAGCTTTTAATATCTATTTAATTGTTTGTGTGTTTGTAAAGGCCCATTTGTTATGTAGCCATTGAATATATTTAACCGCTGGCTGAAAACAAATGTTCGTCTGCAGTCATGAATACTAAGACATACACAAGAGTGAAACAGCAAAACCAATTAAATGTGTGATGAAGATTTCTTGCTTTCACCAGCATCTTTGCACCTGTTTTTTTTTTCTTTTTCTCCTTGCATTGGCTTCAGCTTTTCACAAAGGGATTATATGAACAAAACATAGCAAAAAATCTGATGTTTCTTTATTTAAGACTGTTTAATCTCACTGTTTGTTCTCCCTGTCTCTATTTATTCAAGCAAAACCTTTAGTTTTCCAACCCTGGTGATACGGGGTGGAAATGATGAGATCTGCACTACAAAAAAAATTAGCATTCATCAGTGTGCAACCAGGGAACAACTGTGCAAATTAGCTATGTCTGCTTTTTAAAAGACATTTTATGGAAAAAATATTAAAAATTGAGCTTATTATCGTTGCAATTGTATAGGTCTAGGTTATGGTAGAGGAAAAACGATACAGGACAGTTACAATTAACAGCTATCTACAAGGGTAACAACTGTTTATAAAGTGACATTAACACTGCATCATTGCAATGTCTTAGTCTTTTTAGTGTTCCGCCTACAGCAAAGGAGATGGGGAGTAGGAATATGGAGGTACAAAGACAGTGTTAGAACCTGTAAGATGTTTTTCTGAAGATAGGCTTGAATGGGAGGTCATTGGGTTCAGAAGCTTAACAGTCTGAGGATATACGCTGTATTGCTGCCTGGCTGGGGGGCTGTAAACCTCCCAGCAGATGGTACAAGAATAGATAGAAGGTGGGAAGAATGAGAGGGGTCCCTGATAATGAAAAAGGCTTTGTGGATGCAGCTTCTTCTGAAGGGGTGGGGGGCAGAGAGGTGTGACGATTTCTTTTCTATCATCATTCATGTGCCAGTAAAAACGTAGCCAGGATTTCGCTCTGAAGTTTTTGCCCGTTTCAGTTGCTGCAGAAAGTTTCTCTCTTTCTTAGACGGGAAGGATGGTTCATCAGCCCAGATAAAATTTTGAAATGGAAAAAATATCCACTACTATGTTGTTGTGCACAAACGCACATCTTGTCCTACATTTATACTCGAGTCCACACTGGTTCAGCATTTCCGAGCCCCATAAACGGAGACCTTTGAAAAACACTGCTGCCCCCGTTTTCAGTTTGAAAACTCTGGAATGATAAAAAAAAAAAAAAAAATACAATAACCACATGTAGCTGTGACGTGTCAAACAACACTGATGCTGACAGAGGCAGCCAGCTTATTCTAGAACCTGAGTGGTGAGGGAGGACTCCTACATTGGGACCATCCCAGGGCTTCCTCTGCAGATGGATAATGCTCCTGGTAACAGTCTAATATGTCACTATAATTACTGATGAGTGTATTTTCCACTACCTCAGCAATCGGCTTCCTATTTACACTGGCATGTACAGTTGTTCCAATGGGCGATATTGTCATCCATCGTGGAAAGGCACCACCGTGATGGCACGCCCCCTGCACTGACCTTCTGTTATAGGGTGCCGTCGGTGAAGAGAAGGAGAGTTATTTCCATCTGGATCAACCTTTGATTAGTCAAAAAAATGTCAAAAAGCATTATGGGAAACAAATATGGCCATTAACGTCAATTCTAGCTGAAGTATTTGATCGATAATTGATAATTGATTTGATCGATAAATGTGGAGGTCAGTATTCGATCTATAACACTCAATAAACATTCAACATGAGCTACGAGCATTAGAATTGCACAACTGTTAGCTTTCAGGCTAAACAACCTTGAAATAGCTTAAATTTATTGATCAAAAGTTATTGTAAGTTAATTTAACTGTGCACAATTTTCTTATCCATGACAATGACGATTTCAGAGGGTTGTCCATTACAATGATCGCCATCGCCCAACTCTACCGAAATGCTCATGCCTAGTGAGATTAATCCTGAAAAGTCTTGCGTTTATGGAGATTGTATCCTCAGTCCTTAAGAATCCAACCAGGTACATGTTGTTCACTCACTTTTAGTGTAGCTTTACACACCTTTGTAATGAACCATTCTTCACTTTAGCAGTAGACCAATAGGCATATTTATTGAAAAATTTAATTGGGTTTTTTTGTCCTCAAACTGTTTCATATTATATATTTTGACCATTTAGAGAATAAAGTAAACCCAATAATGGCTATTATATAGTTATTGTAATCTAACTGCAACAATGTTGTGTAGGGCTGAATAACTACAGTGCAGAGGTGTCAAACTCTTTGATGCTCTCCTCATTGCAGGGGCCTAATCTGGTCACCACAGGTGGTTCACAGTCCAGACAAGATAGTGTTATGGTAATGAAACCGCATGTGTGTATGGGAGTGTTGCAGTGGAGATGGGTGCATAAAGCTCCATTAAGTGATTACCCTTCACCCACAGCTCCTGTTTAGCCTCTGACCATGCCATTTGGTGGCCATGTAACACCTCCCTATTGTCATGTGCTTGTGTGTGTGTCTGCTGGTTGGCAGGGGGTGGAACGTTGTCTGGTTTTTAACAAGTGCTGTTTCCTTTGCCCTCTTTTTTGCACTATTAGAAGCCAAATCAAGTATGTATGCTTGTTTAACATGTGTGCATATACACACACCATAACTGCGACGGTTGGTATCTGAGTCATCCCACTGCTGGATTGCCCGAGGGAAAAGGTGGCTCAGCATTCTGCCCTGTCACATCTGTGTGAAGAGACAGACAGAGATGAGAGAGAGAGAGGAATAGGGCTCACCAAAGGTTATGTAGAATACCAAAAGCATGGAAGCGCAAAAATCGTACTGCACTCAAAGCAGACATTTAGCATGTCATATATGATTTTTATGCATCCAGCATCAATATATTCAACTTTTCATACTTGGTCAGCCAGTTAAATATAAGGCTGCTGCTTCACCGCTGTTGGAGTGCTCAAATACACCACATTAATGTGCCACATACTGTACATGACATGAATGTTGCCTTCTGTTCAGCAGCAGATTTGAACACTCCGGCTCCCAACTGTCTGACGCCCCACTGTAGAGAATCGGGTAATGCAGCCTAATTGGCTCGCCAGTTAACTTTATTATAAAACTAGAAGAACACTGTTATTATGACAATTGTGGTTACCAATACGTATCCTCAGGAATCAGAGTTAAGTAGTTCACTAGGGTTTACTACCGTTCAAATGTGTAGTTTCCACTACTCGGTGGTCAGACCCATTCTGAAATGGTTCTCGGGTTTCCCAGCAGCTGAACCATTAGTCAGTAAGTCGATGAGTCAATCAAAAGAAATTAACCCGTAATGACTTTCAAAAATTTGAATCTGTTAGGTGTTGTAGACATTTAATGACATCATCTTTGACTGTAAGAAATTGTTTGGTTTTTTTTGCCAAAACAATTGATTTAAAACAAAAAAGTATTAGATAAGTAGAAGTAGGTGGATTACTAGGTGCATCTCTTTCACATATAGTGTGGACAATGACCAAAGAATCAGGTCTAGACATCGTCTTGAGTTTCCCTTTCACACACACAGCACAGTGAGGCGGGTGGCACCAGGGTACAGCAGCAGGAGACGGGGCATGACGTAAAATCACGGAGTCTCTCGCCAAATCTATTTTATGATTTCCTCTTCTCTCCAGTAATTCATGTTGTAAAAAAGTGGCGTGGCTCCTTTAAGAGTAGCTCCGTGTGTAGGGAGTGAGTGGTAGAGGGATGCGAGTGAGCCAGTCTGTCTGCTTACAGATGGAGAAGCTGGGAGCTGAGAGAGCTACGTTAGCATGTAGCTGTGTATGTAGCAGTGCAATGTCTGTACGGTTAGCCTGCTTGTCAGTAAATGGAAAGCTAAACTTCCCTCAAGGCTAAAGCGTTGTTCTCGTGTCTTGCTGCTAACTGATAGAAATGTCATCAACACCACTCAGTGCAAATTCACTGAATATATTCACACAGGCACACATCATTGTTCAGGGTGAAATAATGCAGACTTTGTACTAAGGGGCTGGTTTAAGTCCTTTTGATTCTGTGCTGACTGATTCAGACATTTGTGTTCATACCAACTCCCCAGGTTGATGTCTGGATAATTTCAGGGCTGCAGTACATGTCTAAAAGGGGCTTTAGTAACTGGCTTCGGAACACCAACTAAGAATAATGCCAGTGTGGGGATCATTGTCCGTAAAAGCATAAACGTTGCTGTGTGAGTGGTTTTCCTCTTTTTCACCTCTCTTTTCTCACCATTCTTTCCAGCCCTCTCATTTTTCTTGTGCATGCATCATTTATGCATTCTCCTTTGGATCAGGCCTTTGAGTCATGCCCCAAAATACTTCATATTTAAGGGAGTTGTGAAGCCATAGGAGACCATGTAGAGGACTGTGTCATCACTAGAGGACAATCTTCCCCATGTAGCTTCCCCGAATCTCACTCTATCCTTCCCGTGTTGTCCCTAGCAACAGCAGAAACCGGGTGGCATAAATACACAGAAATTACTTTCATTTCTCTTGCCTTCGTTTGTTGTTAGAACAACAATCGCCGCCGGATCATTTATTGTTGTTTGTTACACAGTGACAGGCTACATGTACAGTATATTGACTGCGTTTGCGAGCATGCGTTGTAAATGCAGCAGTGGTGGCTCCGAGCTCCCTCGTGCTACAGTGTGACTGCCAATATCTCAACACTTGTTTCCTTGATCATCTTCTTGAATTGCTAATGAATTTGTTTACAACACCCACTCGTCTTAGCTGGTGAAAACGTTGGAAGTCGTGAAGCCGCGAGCCAGCCAGCGGTAGGCAGACACCCTCGCAGCAAATCTCCAAGGCCTCATTGTATGACCCAGTAGCTGGATTATGCTAACTCTTAGCTTTGGGAGTCTCACTCCTTCTCTGCCTTCCTCTGAGTTTTAGAGGTCAGCATCCGGAAGAGCTGTAAGTCTGTAGCTCGGCTCATCCAATCCCAGCCCGGCAGGAATCTCCTGTCTGTCCTTCTCACTCTATTTCACAGCTTGGTCAATGGAGCTTTTGTGGGTGGGGTGTATTGAATTAATTAGGCCTATAGCGATGACAGTGTCTTAGCCCCTGGGCTTTAGCCAAGGCTCTGCTTTTCTATCCCTTTTGAAACACTGATCACAATTCCACTTCCTCCTTGGTTTTCTAAGAGCAGCAGTGTCTAAATGGAGTCAAAATCAATGGCCGCTTTTGTGTGGAAAGTGAACTGACAGTCGGCTGAACGCTCGGGCGCGGCTGAGGACTCTCCAAGGTTGACATTCTGTTACAGACTCGGTGCTTTGGAATGAGTGAACTGACAGTTTGATAGACTTCAGAGGGGATTTGTTTGAGTTTAGGGGATTTTTTAAAACCAATTTCCTGAGGTTGCGTGAGTGTCTGCTCACAAATAGCGATGTTTGGAAGTTCGTGGAAACTAAATTATCGATGCTAGTGATCCACAGGAAGATTTTCCCCTCGATTGGAGGGTGGATACACATACTGTAGTCTGTAAAAGGGATATAATGGAAGGAATAGGCTGTGATTTTGACAGCCGGGCGACCCAACTGATGCATGCCAAAAATATTTTGTGTGAGGGATTCAGTATCTTCAAACACGGGCAACATGAATGCCTCTCTGCATGCTTGCTTGAGTTAGGATCCGAACACGTTTGATTTATCACCAGTGTCACTGAACGTGGCTGCAGTGGGAGCCTCTCCCCCTATACCCACACATCTATTTTTACCAGCTTATTGCTTACCAACCCAGTGGAGTCGGAGTGATTGCGATATAAGACTGATAGATCAAGAGATGGAAGACGGGGGGGGGGGGGCAACGAAGAAGGGAAAGTCCTCTGCCGCTGCCAAACAGATATCCGTCAGAACGACCAAGATGAGAAAGATGTTTTGCTGTGAGCACTGTCGAGATGCTTACATCTGTATTACTTCAGCCACTGAAAATTTCTTTTTGTAAAAGGTTTCCGATAAAATTAAATTTGACCAAACTAAGTTCATTTGGTTGGAATGAACCACCAACTGCTGTTGGTGTGAAAGCCTGGTTTATATTGCGTATGTAGTTTTTTTTTTTTTTTTTTTTGCTTGTCGTACAGTCGCCATTGTTTACTGTGAAGAGGAAGCAAGAATTCATCGGAGCAACACATTCCCCCCAACGCAGAACATCGAATGCTCCATGCCTGTGTCATGTCGACAGGGAGCTATATCCACAGAAGTATAAACTAGGCTTAAGACAACTGGCAAAAGCACTTTAGTCAGCAAAAACGAGGAAAGAAAGCAGAATGAAGAATATACAAAATGATAAATAGGTAATTACTTTAGTGTCGGGTATATTTGCAGCGCTGTCATCTCATGATTGTTTCCCCCGTAAAGCTGTTTAGCATTGACACCACACTGGCCAACTGTTAGCAGTCATTAAAGACAAGTGCTAGAATCGCACAGGCTACATGCCAAAACACACACACAGTCACATTTCCCCCCACATATGGCAGGATCCCACGAAGGTGCTACACACACAGTACCCCAGTGTGAAGGAAGCTCATTGCCAACAAAGGATCATCTCTCTTAGAGTCTGCTGTGGGTGTTGAGTGATAAACCTGTTTTTTTTTTTCTTCTTTTTTACTGACATGTTTCTGCCATCACTATCTTCACAGCTTTCATCTCTTCACAGCTTTCATGTAACAGTCACTCATATTATATGGGACTATAAATAGGATTTCACTATATCTCCTAACACTTGACATTTGGAAAGTGTTAGAAGGGATGTAGTTTTCAGACGTGCGTCTTATAGAGCAATCTCTCTAATCGTACTACATAGGCTCAGCTATATTCCTTGTTGTTCATTTTCGTTTGCCAACTCCTGTTCTCTGGATCCCCAGGTACAACCCGCCCCCCACGTGAAGGAGAAGTTTCTGGCGTGGACTACAACTTCCTCTCGGTTGAGGACTTCCTGGAGTTGGAGAAGAGTGGGACACTGTTGGAGATCGGAACATATGAAGGTAAATTATGAGTGTCACGGGTGAATTTTAGGTGTGTTCCACAGATGAGAACATGCTGGGGTTTGGTAAGCAGAGAGAACTGAGCCAGTTACAAATGCCTCATACAGAGACGGCAGTAGGATCCCTCCGAGGTGAAGCAGCTGTGTAGAACTGCCCAGTCTTGGCAGGGTATGAGCTCCCTTAAAGAACCAGTATTTGCTGAAGAAGTGGATCAATAAAATAGTGAAGGGGAAAAAAAATAATCTCAAATCACTTGATGAATTCCAGAGTTCATTTTACAGTCTGTTGATGCACTTTATCATCTTTGAAACTAATATTCACCCCAACATAGATAATGTGTTAAATGACATATTTCCAATGTAGCTTACAAGGGAGTTTGCACTCAGGCCAATGTTAGGTCCTGATTTGCCCTTTCATACATGCAGCACAGTGAGGTGGCACCTTGTTGGAGCCTGTAGGGGGCAGGATGTGATGTAAAATCACTGAGTCTCTTATTGCATCTGTTTTATGACTTCTTCTCTCTAGTTTACTGCGTTGTAAAAGTGCTGCGGCTCCTTTAAGAGTAGCTCCATGTGTAGGAAGTGAGTGGTGAAGTGATGCAGCGATAGACTTCTCTGCGTACATATGGAGAAGTTGGGAGCTAAGAGAGCTAAATTAGCATGTAGCTGCTGAAGCCAAAACTTAAGAGCAACTGTCTCCACAGTAAATCATCTGTTGAGTTTTTGATGGTTATTTATTTGTGCTTTAGAACAAAACTGCTCTTGTTTCTCTCTTTCACTGCTTTGTCTTGCTGCCGCCGCTGCTCCCTCTCTGATCGAAACCCGATAGAGACATCATATCACGCCCCCTCATTCGCAACAAGAGAATTCACAGAATATATTCACACATACACACGTGAAGGTCCAGTGTAAAATTACACAGTCTTTGTACTAAGGGGCTGGCTGATCAAAGTCTGTCCCCTGATTAATGTCCGGATAATTTCAGGGTTCCAGTACATGTCTGAATGCAGCTTAAGTTGGAACTGCAGGAAATAACCAAGTCCTTCTGCACCTCCAGCCAGCACTTAAAGCTCGCCCACTCACAGCACATTGTCAGCAAGAGGGCATGTTCTAACCCTGTCCTGGCCAATCAGCATACTTCTGGACAGCTGTACCTACTGGCACAGCGGGAGGGAAGCATGTCCCCCTCCTTATGACTCCAGGGCTTAAGACATGTCCGCCCCCACCACGGTCAGGTTTTGATGCCATTCCTTTTGAGTCAGAGAGCACATGGTCAACATTTAACAATCAGACTGAACATTCTAACATACGAATGTCTCTATAGTACAACATAATGTATTGCAGCAAGAAGACACTTCTATGGTCGGATTTTTAAACACACACATATACACCTTAGTCGGAATAAAACTGGACCAAGTTGAACTTGTCATAGTCGAATTTACATCTAGACAATGCAATTGGAATTGGATTTACTCCGGCATTTAAACACCTTAGTAGGACTGAAGCTGGACAACGCATGAGCGCATGCTCCACAACAGTAGAGACGGGACAAAGTGGAGAAGAGAAGCTACCAGAAACGGCCAAGTAAAGAGGGGAAAAAAGCGGTGTTAGCGCTGATTCAATGTCTTTTCGCACAGTGTGACCAGCAAGTATGACTAATTAAAAAGAGAGAGACAAAGGGAAACCAATGTTCTATTCTCAGCACCGGTCCAGACCGGCATGTTTGGTCGGAATCTGTAGTTGAGAATTCATTAAGTGCATTAAGTTGTTTATATTCAGTTTGACAGAAGTCAACGGATATACACATGTACAGTTATTTGATTTGCATGTAAACTGAGACAAGGACAGAAGGCCGACGAGACACAAAAATCAAATTTTGAGCATAGCTCGATTTAGCTCTGCATTTAAACGTACTGTTGTAGTTTGTGAGGGTTTTTCTTAAACGGAATCATTCATGTTTATTTACTCTCAGTCTCCTGGAGGCTTTTTTTTCTGTCCACCATAAATGTAGGTCAGACAGCCTAGAGCAACATATTTACCTCCTTTCTCTGGAGGTTGTTGAACGTAGCGCTCAAAGATGGGGGAAATCACTGGTTGAGGTGTACTAGAAGAAGTAGAGCACCATGAAGTTTGTTTGAAAGTTGAAACGGTCGCTGTCAAAATCCTGTCATGAAATGTCTTTCAAGGTACCTTCGTGAAAATGAGGTGTGGTGAATGCTGGGGTTTTTGAGCGACTTGTCAGTAGTCGCAGTGTTTGGTGGATATGTTTTGTATAGGCTTAGTCACGCTGACAGGCATACACACAGGAACACAAACATCCTTCTGATGTCTTGTCCTTTGTATTTACTCATTCGCTCAATCTGTGTATTCTGGTGAGAACGTTCGTCATGTGTGGGCTGCGTATTCTTGGTCAGTTTCAGTCATCGTTTCCCAGTTTACAGTAAGGTCACTGTCCACAGTAGCCACTAAATATTCAGGACAAAATCACATGAATATTTTTTGTCGTATGGGTTTTATTTGAAGTATTGAGATCATTTACATGATATATTTGCAAATTAAAGTAAAAAAAAATAATAACTCAATGTAGTTTTACAGAGCTCTTTAAAGCTGGGACTCGGGAAGGGACAGGTCATTTTTGGTCTATCTAATAAATATTCATGAGCCTCTCTTCTGATTGGCTGATTTTTCACATGGAAATCTGAAAATTAGTGGGTGTGACGGTGGAGGACAGGTGGGTCAGATATCACAAAGACAAGGAGGTACAAAAGAGCCATGAAAAGGCAATGATTCTAAATCCAGGCTGTGTGCATTTCTCCATTTTTCTAAGTGTTTTTTGGGACAGATTTTATATTTTATAAATTTATTGTATAATCTAGAGTTTAAAAAAACATGAAATGAAAGTGTCTATTTGCATGACATTGGAACTTTCTAAATCTAAGAGAGGCAAAAGCAGTAATCATGACACAAAAGATGTGTCACACACCATTTGTGTTTAACTGATAAAGCAGTCAACACCGACACACTGGAAGAATGACAGTGAAGTGGAAGAAAATGTTTAAGTGACTGCTGTGTCCACTTAGCTTGTTCACTGTTCCATAACAATGGATCTTCTTCTGGTGACGTTCCTCTAGCTCAGCCCAGGAGAAGCAAACAAGGCTGATTAACAACATATTTGCTCCCCTCCCCTGATGACAGTATAGAGGACAGCAGAAACATTTTGTTCTCAGCCAGCTAAATTTGAAGATGCTCTGTCATTGGGAGCATTGGGATTACAACCAAAGAGTACTCCTTGATGCAACAGATCAGAAGCACCATATTTTTGTTCACAGACTATCAAAACTAACAAGGAGAGTAACACCAAGGTAACATTTGAATAATTGTATTAAAAACCATGTGATACCTGTTTTGAGGAAAGATAGGGGCCAGCAGTTTGAGGTTGGCGGAGGCCTCTGAGCATTTTCCTTACTCTTGCGGAGTGCTTCATGACAGTGTTCTTGGCCTTTGCTTTCTTTTTATCCTGGTGTCTCATAGGGATTAAAAAAATATATATACTGTATATATATATACACAGAACATAGTTTATGAGTAAAATAGAAAAGGATCATGCGAGAATACGGCGTCTCGTACAATCTCGTAATCGCGAGATGACGTCTCGTTCGTCCAACGGATAAACGGCCATAGGCAGATGGCACATCCAATCATCTGCCAAGTTTTTTGAAAGTGCCTGCCCTTTTTGCAAACAGTTTTCCAGAGAAGACTTCCCAGATGGTTCTGTGTAACAAACCATCTGGCGTGTCAGGTTATCTTACAATAGCTGTGAAACAGAAACAAGTAGCACAAAACAAACTGGTTAGAGTCACTGTTTGGCTTGCGTCATGTGGGAAGGTGTTAGTTCTTACAGCTTCACTGGCCTCCAGTGGAGAACAGGGGACGTCATTTTCAGTTGTTATTGACAGGTGCTTGATTGGACAGGGCCTGGTAGTCCTAACGCTAGGAGTGGAAGTTCTGTGTTTTGGATGAAGACACCAGGAGAGGACCTATGAGAACAGACTGAGACTTCTGAGGGAAATATTAGCTGACAGAGAAGTTTTAATTGATAGTCTGGCGCAGTTTGTAAAAGGATTCATCAAAGGAAGTGTGGAGCTGCTTTTCCTGGTGCGTGCCAATACCAAAATAGAGCCCTGCAAATCACAGACATGCACAGAGGTGCCCACACCTTAATATCTTCATTATTATTTTTTTATTTTAGCTTCTGTGTACTGCCATTATATCCTCTCCTGCAACCAATTTTCTTGGTCGCTGTGAGCTCTGCAACTGTCCAGTTCAAACCATGATTCATCTGTGAACAAGACTATCTATCAATCTTCAAGATCTTCTGAAAAATTGTGGTTTATTTTTCGTCCTTGAACATAATGATTAATTCAACATGTTTAGACTGTTTTTTGGCATTGAACAAATACTTGGAAGCCGCTACTTTCCTATTTAAGTTATTCTTTGCCAATTTGTATTTTGACTGTAGTTTTGCCACTCGGAGCAGAATATTAGTCTCCATTGCCTTTATAACTTGGCTGGCAAATGCAGTTCTGTCTCATTAAGATGATGGATTTATGTCTATCTTCAGATGGCACGGTCCCTTCAGGCCTGCCTGGTCTTACGTTGGATGAAAATGAGTCAGTTTGCGTCTCTGCAGGTTTTGTTCTCTTCCATTTGAAATAGCCAGTTTAGCTGAAATGTGGCACCGGTGGCTGCACTTCCACTAAATGCCTTCATTAGTCTTCAGTCAGCACTTTTTATGTACTACTTGTGTATTGGGGAAAAAAAATATATGGTTAGAGCGTCTGGATCGTAAACTATTAGGGACACAAGGTTAATGTTTGCAGCAACTTTAATACTCGCCCACCACCGGACGTCCTGTGTCCACCAAATAGTATCATAGAAACACTCTCTTTTAAAAGTGAGAATCTTTTATTCAGCGTTTTTAAAACAACCGTTTTAAAAACATCCTGAACTATGAACACTAAAGAAATCCTCGCAAGACCTACTTCGTGATCTCATCAACACCAACTTTTGTTAATGTTTTGGTTGCTAGCAGCAGAACATTAAATTAAATGGTTATTATTTCCGGTTACTGTATGAATTGTATATGACATGAAATGTACAAACTTAGGCTGCATTCAGGCCGCATTTGAGCATGTGAAGCATGTGAGTGGCACATGTATTCACAACAGGTTTGTCAGCTTCTTCTGTACACGGGCATCTTTAAGTCTGCATAGATTTGTTGTTCATTTATATCACTTTAATAAACACACTGTTTCTCTATTAAACTTTTTCTTATTTTTAACTATGATTAGACTAGCAGCACATGGTAAAAAGTGTTCCAAAAAGTAATTGTTGTCAAATTATTCACTCCTGGTACAAAAGATGAAGCAACTGCATATTTCACCTCATCACCCCATCAGCTTTGAATAGGATTTTGGCTAAAAAAGACGCTCATCCCGCTTTCAATCTGCAACACGCATGTGGTATGAATGGTCTAATCTGTCGACATATTCTAAATGAAAACAGACCAAAACCGCAGCTTTAGGTATGAATGTGGCTTTAGACATATTAATGTAAGTAAAATCTAAAAATCATTAGATATCATTTAAAGGTAATCATTTCTTTTTTTGTTTATGCATAACGGCCCTTTTGAACTTTATTTGGACCAACCTGAACTAAGTTGACAAGTAACTAAAACTAAATTAAACTACATTTATACTTTATAAATGTAGTTTAACTTTCTACACACACAGACACTCACATTCTCCCAGATAAAACTCAGCCAGATTCCATATTTGCATACAAAGGCTTTGACCAACCCCCCCTTCCAACACACACACACACACCCTTTGACCCCTCCTACCTTGCCCTCCTCCTTAAGTGCCCTTCTTTTCTCCATCTTATTTTAATCCCCCCACCCTCCCCTGCCTTCTTCTTTGTTGCCTAGGTAACTATTATGGGACGCCCAAGCCACCAGTGCAGCCCCTCGGTGGGAAAGTGATCAGCAGTAGCAGCAGCGGCGGTGATGCCCCACTGCCAGACGGACTCAGCGGTAGCCTGCCGGGCTCGCAGCACTCCACTCCCCGACGCTCCAAGTCCTACAATGACATGCAAAATGCTGGAATAGGGCCTGGAGAGCAGCAGGAGGACGACGAGGACCTCCCTGACATGAACAGTAGCTTTACAGGTGGGTACAAGGGGTAAGATGCCGAGAAGGACAGAGAAGAACATGTTCATTTTTTTGTTTTTTTTAAACAGCTAAGCCAAACTAACAGCTGAAATATGTGGAAGTGGAATAAAGCGGGCATGCAGAAGAAGTCATGATATTAGAAAAACAAGTTAGAAAGCAGAAGATTTATTGTAAGCAGATGTCAGTTGTGCCTCAAAAAAAAACCTAGAATCCTAGAAAGATAAATATCTTAGTGTGTCCCTGGTAAAAAAGACACAAATAGCTTTCCATTTGGAATGTTTAAAAAGACTATTGAGACCATATAAAACACCTGGCAGTAAAATTAATCTTATTATGATTCCTAAAAATGATAAATTAATTAGTTGCAATGGTGCCTCCAGAGATTTTTTTTTCATGGGGGTGGCCAGATGCTGCCCCCCAAAAATCTTTAGGCTGCACCCTGAAACCAAAAGCCATAACAGCATGTTAATAATCATCTGATGTGCATAAGCTAATATTTGATACACTGATACACACTTATTGAAAAACAATCCTGTTTTAATATTATGTATCTGTGTGCGTTAGGTGATTTATTGTCCTTTTCCTTAAAAGGGCAATACAGCTTTTCACCCCCTCCCCCCCTTGACAACTGATTATTGTTTAAATCATTTATTGATACAAAAGCCAAATATTTGAGGACTGCAGTTTTGCATATCAAACAGGCACTCCAACAATTTTCAGTTTAGTTTACTTTTAATAAGGAATCCTATGCAGCCTGTGAATATGGCAGTTTAATATTTTCTGTGGCACTTTGTCAAGTTTGAGAAAATAAGCTGTTTGGACTTCAAGAACTGGTGTTCTCATGTGTGAAAGACAGAGAGGGCATGAAGGGAATTATTGGAAACTACGCAGCTGCACCGTTAATGGTGGAATACCCCTTTAAACTCCACTGGGTTTCTAGATAGTTGCTAAAGACAAAATAAGCTATTCGAAGACATCACTTGGAACTTTTGTGATGACATTGTGATGGATATTGTTGACGTTAACCGAGCGACCGACTGATCTAAAGAAAAATAATAGATAATGAAAACAACCATTAGTTTCAGCCTGGAGCAGCACTGAGTACTCATGTGAACGCGCCACCCCAAAAACATGCAACAGCATCGGAAATTGCTATGTGAACACTAAATTTCTCAAATACAGCAGATTTTCCATCGAGTTTTGAAGACTGTACGTGAGCTGGGAGACCAAACAGCCTGCACAGTCCTCTCCTCTGCAGCATTTCTTTTCTGTTCGAGGTTTCACACAGCAAAACATCCAACAAGTCACAGTTTCCCCCGCCACCCAGCACTTTGTACTCTGCAGCTGACGGACGGCTGTCACAAACACGCCAGTCGTGGCTGTAAGTCTGCTCCTTGTTCTGGACGTGATTCTTTCGCGGGTGTAGACGCCTTTAAAACAAACAGACCTGAAGCCAGCGAGTCCACAGGCAGCTGCTTGCACAGCCGTGCTCGACAGCAGCCTGAGAACATGCCGCGGTCTATTTAGTTTGGAGTATAACACTAGAATGTGATCCTCCTTTGTGCAGCGCTGTTTGGAAGAGGGGGGAAAAAGAAGAATCTGAGTGGTGATGGATAAAGTAGGAGGGGAAGGTAGGTGGCAGGAAACGAAGGAGAGAGGGGGAGTGGTCGGGAAGGCGTAAGAAGGGGCAAGACTGAAAAGGACCAGAGAGAGAGAGAGAGAGAGAGAGAGACAGAGAGGCAAGGGAGGTATGTGAAAGAGGATAAGCTCAGAAAATGAAGAAGTAGGAGAAAGAGCACAAAGGAAGAGGAGACAGAACGGCAGAGAGAGCACTTTGGTGTGGTGAGGGGCTGCAGAATACAAGAGCTCCTTTGATTGGTGAGTAAGGGATCTCTGGGTTTGACTACATCTGCCTGTATCTATGCATCCAAAAATGTAAAATAGTGCCATCTGGCTGTGAGCAGCAGAGGGGGATGACTGAGCAACATCCATATTTGAAATGATTCTTAATGATTTCCTTAGTACTGGGTGGGTCATTTGTGTTTGATAGATTTTATATGCTTAAATTAAAATAATATGAAGTAATGCCGACATTATAGCTGGTTCGACACGAGGAGATCGGTCTGTGTCAGTTTTGAGTTCTATTGCTTTTTTGTACATTTCCTCTTGTGTGTTAGTAGGTCAGTACAGTTGCTCCGGCCCTTGGGCTGTTTCTATCGTGTGTTTTTAGAAGGTGGGACCAAAAGTTGTTTATTTGCCTTCTGTGATTGTGTGAGCCATGAGGGGTGCCAGTCAAGTGTGCGTGTGAAAAGTGAGATAACAGGTGATAGCACTTCATAGGCTGCGGTGCAAGGCGTGAACTGCCCACTCAGCTGGCTTTCTTTAAGTCGATGGCTGTACAGCTTTAGGAAGTGAGTTGGCTAAATAGATGTACTCCACATTGCTGTGTTAAGTTATATAAAAAACGCTTTTTTTGGCAAGACAAATATTTATAAAACCTCAAACTACATTAATCTAGGAAATATAAGAATTGTCAGTATTAGACTCAGAAATCCACTTTTGCTCATTACTCATTATTGCTTTTTTTTCCTGATTTCCTGTAACCTCACAGTCTGTCATGTTAGAAAACTGATTAAAGCCTGTGCTGTTTTTAACTTAAGGAAAGGACAAATGTAACAAAATATTGTTGAAAGTAAAAGTACTCATTATGCAGATTGTCCTGTTTCAGGATCATATTGGACTATAACTATTGATGCATTCATGCAATCTTCACTTTAAAGTTTTTGCAGCTGGTAAAGTTTGAATCACATTTGAATCACTTTATATACTGTTGTTAGCTTAACTCATGCAAAATATATCACAGGTTATTTGTTCTTATTTAAATATGTAAGTAAATAGTAACCAATGCTATAAAATAAATGCAGTGGAGTATAAATATAAAGTACCATGCAATAGAAATGCTAAAGTTAAGTACAAGTACCTCAAAAGTGTAGTTGGGCATCACACCTAATGAAATCGTACTGAATAAAATTGCATTCCACCATTGGTAGAAACATCAACTGTAGTTTATGAGAAAGACGTATTTAGTCGGTCAAGTATTGAGGCTCCTCTTGATGCAGTCAGATTGTTTTTTTTAGTTTTTTTGTTCCTGAAAGAGTTTCCAGCCTCCTGTCAGCAGCAAAGCCCTAACGATGCTCCGTGTTTGCCCTGATTCTTCCAGGAGACTCTAGTGAATTAGACGAGATTCATCACTCGGTGCGACCCTTCGCCCCCCGCCAGAGTGAACCGTCCTACCCTGGGACAACCCCCTCACCACCGTCCATCACGGAGAGCACACAGCAGTCACACCCTCACCTGAGCCATCCTCCCCCTGAGGACCCGCTGGGACCTCTGCCTGACAACTGGGAGATGGCCTACACCGAGAACGGCGAGGTCTACTTTATAGAGTAAGTACCCCAGGCTGTGTACAGTTAATACAGTATGTCAGTGTTCCCTTTTTGGTGAGTTCTGCTTTAGCTGAGATAGGACGTTGTGTAATTTGTATCTAATTATCGCAACGGTCCCAAAGAGTGGATAACATTACATAATTTCTGAGTGTGTACACTACTGTTCAAAAGTTTGGAGTCGCTTAGAAATGTCCTTATTTTTGAAAGAAAAGCACTGTTTTTTTTTCAATAAAGATAACTAACAGAAATACACTCTATACATACTGCTATACATGTGGTAAAATACTATTCTTGCTACAAATGTATGGGTTTTGGTGCGATATCTACATAGGTGTATAGAGGCCCATTTCCAGCAACTATCACTATGGTACAATGTGTTTGCTCATTGCATCAGAAAGCTAATGGATGATTAGAAAACCCTTGTACAATCATGTTAGTACAGCTGAAAACAGTTTAGCTGGTTAGAGAAGCTTTAAAACTGACCTTCCTTTGACGAAATCAAAGTTTGAAGGAAAAAAACTATTATTTCTAATACAAATCATTATTTCTAACCTTGTTAATGTCTTGAATATATATTTATATTCATTTTACATCTCATGGGGTAAATAAAAGTGTGGCTTTTCATGGGAAACACAAAATTGTCTGGGTGACCCCAAACTTCTGAACGGTAGTGTATGTGTATACAACAGTGCATGCAAATTCTTTTATATTGTACATACGTATACATACGCACATATATACGGTATAATGGTTTAAACCATTTTTCAATAAAATATATATAAGATAATCAAAATAAAATAATAATAAAAATAAGATGGAGCTCAATGCAGTGTAATTGTGTGTAATTTTCAGCACTAAATTTCCAAATGTAGAAACTATGTAATATATATAGTGTAATATAGAAACAAACATTTTCTCAAGTCTGCCTCACATAGGACGACCCGTTACTGGAGTTTGTAGTAGAAGATCTATGTCCCATGTCCACACTGATATTTGTTGTTATGGACAGTAATCAGAAGATTTAGGAAGTGCTGAATTTTGAAAGCTGCTATACTTCCAGGATTCCAAGTTTAAATTTAATATGTTCTTATCTTCTAAAATTATTTCTTTCTACATGCTATATATATAGACCCCCCTCACCCCACCACCCACAGTACTTGTTTCACCACCTGTTAATTTTATCTGTATGTGTTCTGTTCAGCCACAATACAAAGACCACCTCTTGGATAGACCCTCGGTGCCTGGACAAGCCTCAGAAACCCCTGGAAGAATGTGAAGACGACGGTGCGTACACGCATGTGCATCATAACCAATATGTGATTACTTAACATTGTGTATGTATTGGATTGTAGTATCACAACAGAGAGGGTTAGGTTAAAAACACTAGTTGCATTGCTTCTCGACTAGTTCTATGGTGAGGCGTTGTGGAAAATCCAACATTTATGGCAGAGTAGTAGTTCCCAGGATTGGCCCTTAGGTGTCAGTGTTGGGTCAGAGAAAATGGTCAGCAGTTGTTTCTTTCAGCTGTTGGATCAGAGCAAGATGCCACAACTCAGCTCTAAGAAACATCTACACTACTACATCGTTTGGATCATTTAGCTCAAATAAGTAATGGACCCACACTGCTCACACAGTGTTTTAAAACCACAAATGCATACAGTGCAAACGAGGTAATGTAATTCATGCTGCCATTTAACTACTGTTAAGGTGCTCAAACGTTCACACATTGAGTGTGATGAACGTTGTTATTACTGGCTGTGATCTTAATCATTTTATAATTATTTTATTGCGGTCGAAAGAAATTCTACCACAAGTCAAACCCTTTGCTGCCTCAAACCGCAGACACAGAGAGACTCAATCAACCAGGAGAATTATGCCTTGTGTGATTATTGCAAACAGAGATTTTTTTTTTTACATGAAGTCTGAGGGTTCTGGTTTTGATTATCTCTTGCCACCCTGTGGCCAGATGTGGTTATTACATTTGACTGACGCACAGATTCACCTTTCTCCCTCTCTGCCCTCTTTCCCTTTTAATAACATTCCTGGTGCTATGCCGTCCATCCCGCTGAGCAGAAGGGGTGCATACAGAGGAGCTGGACAATGACTTGGGTATGTACATTTTCACACAACTCAGTTTCTGTCTATCCCGCATTCTCCATATCATCCCACTACCAATGTCACCTTGGTTCTACACACATTTGATTCATTTCTGAGGTATAAAGAGGTTTATATATATAAAATCAACGCTGCTTTAATCAAAGGATAGAACAGAATGCAATGCCTCTGTTGGAGATGGTGAAAGAGATGGCAAAGTACAGCGAGATCGCATCATCTTGAGATCGCTTAAGGTCTTATTCATAAATTTTCCCAATAGATTACGATGGCTTTCTTTTCTGTGGTCCTTCAAGGTTCTGTGAAGTCAGAAAGTCGCGTGTGATTACATCACTCTGAGTAAACAGACACTTTTAATGCCACTTCCTCTGAACGAGGTGACGCTTTCAGGCGAGCCGAGTCAAGGGTGCAATCGTTAGCCTGCAAAGGCGGAGCTGGCATGGGTGAAGTTATTTCACACAAAACCACAGTGAATTTTAACTGGTGTTTAATGTAAAAAAAAAAAAAAAAGAAAAGAAAATGAAGGACACACACCTTAGGATGGCACAGCTGGAGTCTCTCTTTTCATTATATTACCCACCAGATTTTTCCAGAAACTATTTCTTTTTGTCTTTTTCTGACTATTTGACATTGAAAGAAAAAATCATTATACAAGAAACTTTAACTTACTTTGTTATCAGAGACAAATATTTGCACTCTTACTTTTGAAATCAATATTTTGGTCTATTTTTTTTCTCATAGTGGTTTCAAAAACCTGAATCATTCCTCACTCCCTCCCTCCTTCCCTCCTTCCCTCCCTCCATCACCAAGATTCCTCCCTCTGACATTCACCTGTCCCTTTCCTCCCTGTTTTCTTCTTCTCACTTTCCATCCTCCCCGCCATCCCTCTCTCTCCGACACCCCCCCCCCCCCCTTCATCTCTCCATCACTCCATTCACCCACCCGTCCCTGCCCAAAGGGAGTCCTGCTCCGTTCTTATCTGATGTGTGGAAATGTCAGCACTGTGGCAGCATGTGAAGCTGTTGAGTCACTCTGGCCCTGGAGACTGACTGACAGACACACAATGCAGAGGCAAAAGGTCTCTACTGGCCTCGCCTCTAATGGCTCAATACATGGCCTCCAGCGACTTCACAGCTCTGACTTTTTAATATATTTTTTTCCCCACTCTTTCCGTCTGTCTCACCATCTCTGTTTTTTCCCCCCTCCTTCTGTCTTTTAGAACTTCCGCCAGGATGGGAGAAAATAGACGATCCTGTGTACGGAGTCTACTATGTTGAGTAAGTGATGCACATCTCGGTTTGCAAAGACGACACAACACGAGGACACTCGGTATGCAAATGCACATGCTGACGCTGCACATGGGCACACGGGAAGAAGAAAAACCCGGCGCGTTATTCTTATTGCATACAAATAGAAATGAATCCACACATTTTAATTCCAAACAGAAGCCACTTTTTGACTTTACTGTACAAGGATGCAGTTTGAACCGGTGTACAGTTCCGCAGCGAGATGCCTCTAAATACAGCGCAGCTGGATTTCAGCTTCAGCTATTTTGGTCTTTTGTGTGTTTGAAAATGTAGGTCATTTAGTTTGTGTCCTTATCATTTGGGAAAACAACGCGCAGCGAGCATGTTTGTGCGAGCACATGTGCGCATCTCATCTTGCGCCGAGGCCCCTGGGCCTCGGCATTAATACGAACGTGTTTCATGTGTTTTTGATGTTGTTCAGAGCAGCACCTGGGGACTCGAGGCTGTGGCATTTCTATTTTTTTTCCCCACCTCTGTTGTCCCTGCGATGTTTAATCAAATATACATTATTCACCATTTCCTTAATTTGCTGTATAATGTGGTCTTTTTCAGGTGCTGGTAGGTTAGTAGGAAAAATCCCAGGTTCTCATATGTGTAGTTTCTGTGATTTAAGGAATCATGTATGACTCAATCATTCACGTTTGTTGTGTTACTGTGTATTAATCAAAGCTTGTCACCATGTCTCCCCTCCCTCTCTTGACCCTATCTCTCTCTTCTATTACCTTATCTTCTTCTGTGTCTGTATCCTCCATCCCCCCGCCTCCCCTTTTCTGCTCATTACGTTTACCTGCTGCCCTACATCTTCTTTTCTATTCTCTTTTTTTCCCCAATTTGTTTCCTATAATTCATTCCTCCTCAAAATGCATCCAATCAACCCTCCCAAAGTCATATCAACAGGAAGACCCAGTATGAGAATCCAGTGCTGGAGGCTAAGAGGCGCAGGCAGCTGGAGCAGCAGCCTCAGCAGCCTCAGCCCCAAAGCCAGCAGCCACCTGAAGGTGAGCGCTACATCCGAGGTTCGTTCACAAGCCCCCACCAAGGGCGTCATTTCCTTTCTTTCTATTCATGTGTGCGGCTGAGTTGAATGCAGGTGTGTGTGTGCGTGTGCGTGCGTGCGTGCGTGTGTGTGTGTGTGTGTGTGTGTGTGTGTGTGTGTGAGATTGTCTTTATACCAATTATGGCTGCAAAACTACTTGATGTTGCCTGCTACTGCTTTATGATTTGCTAAGTGCCCTTCCATAAAGGCATAACTATTATTTGCGGCTGTACCATGCAGCCTTTTTTTGAAGTTTATTTCTGTTTTCTGCATTGCCTTTGGATACTTGTTTGAAGCAATAACTTGAAAGCTTTAATTCTCTTTTTCTTTGAGGAACAGGTAAGTTTTGACTGAAAATGATCCAAGTGCTACAAAGAGCTTCTTTCCTGGTTTATGTGACTCTCAATGACATTAATGCAGTGGCGTTCTTCAAGAGGATTTTTCGGTTTTAGCTCATACAGCTCCTACTCCTAATGGGTAACCCGAGGTCGCTCTTGTTTCCCATCTTAAACTTTATGCATCTGCACGATGTCCCACGGAGAGGTTAATTGTAATTGCTGGCCTCCCCTCGCGGGAACTCTCCCATTGCTTCAACCTTCTGCTTACTCAGCAGAAATCATTCGATTCCACTTGATTACCTGCTGATTTCTTCTCCCGAACGCTCAATCTCCGAACGCTCAATCTCTCTTCGACACCTCAATACCACTAAGCTGAGCTTTTACCCACTTTTTTCCCCCACTTCTGCATTGATTGTATCTCACTCTAAAGAATATTAATGAAGGTCGTAATCTGACCTGTGCTTGTGATGCTGTAACGAGGCAATTAATCAAAGATGCTAGCCATTATGAAGAAATGGGTCGCTCCATTTTCACACACTTGCATTTTTATCCATTAAGTAGACGCGAAACGGCGTTAAAAGCTTTGCGAAGTTTGTTCAACTCAGCTGTAAGGAAACCACACAGCAAAGAACATGCAACAACGCGTTACTGCAGTGTTGCTCAGCAGGGCCACGCATGTGCCTTGAATAATCTATCGAAAGGGTTTTAAAACCACTTTCTCTGCGGGAAGTTTTTGGAAATACTCTGCACACGGCATACCAGGAAATGTATGATGTACACTAAGAAACTTGAGCCCCTCATGATATCCTAGCTTCAATTGAAGCAGTCTGGCTTTTTTTTTTTTTTTTATCCTCCCCTATGCGCTCACAGCGCAGATGACAGTGTGTGAGAGCCTGTAGGCCTGGTTCCTTCCACAAGGAGGGCAGCCGTGCACCTGTCTTGACCCCATCTAGAGAACATGTGCCTCTTGCTTGTTGCAGAATGGATCGAGGACTCGACGATGGCAGGAGCCCCGCTGGCCAGCTACACTGCCAACCACCAGGAGACGTACAGGGACCCTCAGACAGCACCCCCGATGCCCAATGCCATGGGACAAAAGCGTAAGTTCAATCACTGCAGATGACAGTTTGAAGCCTGGAGAAAGCATGATTACTCGTTATTTTTTTTTGCCATTTTAAGGCCGAGTTACCCAGAGTGACTAGTTAGGAGTTAAATAGAACTCGGCTCTCTCAGTGTATAGTTTGTTTTCCTGAGCCAGTGCTCCAGGCCACGTTTGAGCTTTCATGATAGAAGACACGAAAAAGCTGCTCTCGGTATGAGTCTGAAAACCTCAAATCCAGCTCATTTGGTATGTACAGTAGGCTTTTTTTTTCAAGAGACTGCATGATGCAGTGTCTGTGTGTTTTTTTTTCTGTGACAAAACACCACAAGACTATTTCATAATGTAACCGTATGCATCGTGGTCACATGTTGATTCTCCTGGAACCTCGGTTATGTTTTCCTGAATCAAATAATAGGCGGATTTTGCTCATCATTTGGCAACACACACACCTACAGAGAGTGTCTAGCCACGCTGTGTGTTCCCTTCTCCTGGTTGCCAGCTTCTTTTATACCAGCCTCCCACTAGGAGCTTGTCCAATTAGCAAAGCCACGGCAGAGAATTAACTGCCTCACCCTGCCTTTCCCTCTTACTCTCCCTTGCTGCTTTGTCGGACGCCTTCTCCTTTTCCCTCATCGATCTGTTAATTTATATGGCTCACAATCACCATCTCGCTGCCTTTTGTCTCGTCTCCAACCACTCCGCGCCGTGGTTCAATTGTCTGGTTCTGTCCATATTTCTGTCTTTCCATCCCTCTTACTTGTGTCTCTCTCCTCTCCTCCCCGCCCCCACACCCCCCACCCCCCCGGTGACCGGCTATTCTATTCTGTCCAAGGCCTTGACATTCCTCCGGAGAAAGGCGTCATTTGAAATCTCTTTATCTAACTCCCAGCTTTCATGTTTCCTCCTGCTTCCTGGTCTGTTCTTACATCTTTGGATTCCCTTGTGGATAAAGCTGCCATCTCAGTTCACAGTGTTTTGTTACATCTCTCCTGTTCTAAAAATTCAAAGGCATTGCACAGAAATACACACACACACACACACACACACTGCAAAACACCACAAACTCAAGGACGCTAACTGATTCCAAGGGTAATGCATTTTTCATTGAATGCCTAAGCTGTAGCACTACCCATACCCTAATGTGGCACTGCAGGTCACTCCCCATCCTTAATGTACTCTCACTCCGCCTCCTTCTCTGTGTTCACTTTCATTTTTTCCTTCTCTACAATCCTCTCCTCATTCATTTGTGCAAAGTACGCAAAGTGTGAAGTAATTTTCTATCAACCTTTGTCTATTATTAGATGATTAGAATTCAACCTGTCCCTGTGTTCAAACCGTTCACTGTTCTCAGTTTCTGACAAAGACGAAGGCAGCGAAATACTTTGTTCCATTTTTTTTTTATTTGGACTGATTCCATACCTCAAACATGTCTTTGTTTCTTTAATACAGCATAGTCATCCATATATATAATGCCAGATAATATAGACGGAAGAATGGAGGACTGAGTAATTGGTCTGATTGCAGTGTTTGAGCAGTTCTCATGAGTTGAGGCCATTGTGTAATTAGTTTCATGGAGATTTCTGAGTTAATTAGAGAAGTGCTGTTGACAAGGTTGTACTTTAAGTAGCCATCATTGGCATATTATTCGGGTGCTTCTCTGTTGTTCATTTAAACATGCTGGTCAGGTCCTCACAGGAAGTATAAGTTACCTGGGTGTTTAGATTAATGGTACGCGTTACTGAGTTTGTGCTGTGAGCATGGGTCAGCTTGGGTGACATTCAAACAGAACCCACACCGCCTAATTTCGTCGCCGCTGTTTCACTGGCAAGCTCAAAATTGAATTCTCCGTGTTTGTGTGTTCAGGAGGGAAGCCGTTCTTTACTCGGAACCGATCTGAGCTGAAAGGAACTTTCATCAACACCAAGCTGAAAAAGAGCCGTCGGGGTTTTGGTTTCACTGTCGTGGGAGGCGACGAGCCGGATGAGTTCCTGCAGATCAAGAGCCTGGTCCTAGATGGGCCCGCCGCCCTAGATGGCAAGATGGAGACGGGTGAGGACTCTGAATTTATCTTCTTTATTACAGTTATAGTGTTAGCACATAAAAGAATAATGTTTTATCTATCTGTATAGGCAAGGAGCATCTGTGTGTCTATGGCTCGTGTATCTCTCTAATTGTTTGTCAGATCAACCTCAGCTTTCAGATATAGCTTGCCCATGGCTCAATGGTGTACATCCTTTTTTGTGGATTTTTTTGATAGATATTCAAAACATCAATATTATCATCAAAAATTAAAATCCATTGTAAGCATTGTAATATCTCTCAAAAACCACATGCTAAGACGTTAGCCAGTTTAGATGCTAATTTATTCCTAACAAAGGCTACTATAGCCGTCTTACTCCAAGATGCGTTTACAGACCCTCAGGAAATCCCAGCACTAGCACCTAACAGAATCTGGAAACTCATTTATTTATAAACACATATAACAGCAACATGCCCAGGTCGTTACACTAAACAGTAAAAAGAAGTATGAAGTTAGAGATTTATTATAAGTCCGCTTTTACTTGGCCTATCAACATAATTTCAACACTGATATGTAGATTGACATCTGTACTTTCAACATTGATTGTAGCCTTTTTCTTACAATTACTATATTTGCATGTCTCTTCTTATCTCAATGTATGTCCATGTCTTACCCAATGTACAAAGACTATGGAACAGTCCAACACACCCTCAAATGACATAAAAAATATACTTTAGCTTCCACTTTTCTATAGGAATCAAGTTAACCTCTGCTCTGTCTCTACCTCTCAGGTGATGTGATAGTGAGTGTCAATGACACGTGTGTGTTGGGCTACACTCACGCTCAAGTTGTGAAGATCTTCCAGTCCATCCCAATCGGCTCCATGGTCAACTTGGAGCTGTGTCGTGGCTACCCGTTGCCCTTTGACCCTGACGACCCCAACACAAGCCTGGTTACCTCAGTGGCCATTCTCGACAACAAGGACCCCATCATCGTCAACGGCCAGGAGGCCTCTCACAGCTACGACTCGCCGTCCAGCCACAGCAGTCAGAACAACAACAACGGCTCGGCCAACGGCGGGGCGCCGCTGAACGGCCTCCCCCGACCTCACAGCCCCTCCGCAGAGGTGGCCTCCGACACCTCTTCCCAACACGGCTACCCCAGCGACGTGGTCACCCTGGCCTCGTCCATCGCAACGCAACCAGAGCTCATCACTGTACATATGGAGAAAGGAGACAAGGGCTTCGGCTTCACCATCGCGGACAGTCTCGGAGGCGGAGGGCAGAGGGTCAAGCAGATCGTGGACTACCCACGCTGCCGCGGCCTCAGGGAGGGCGACATCATCGTGGAGGTGAACAAGAGGAACGTGCAGAGCATGTCTCACAACCAGGTCGTCGACCTCCTCAGCAAGTGTCCCAAAGGCAGCGAGGTCACCATGCTGGTGCAGAGAGGTGAGCGGCAGCTAATCCCTTCTCATTGTGTCAAACATGCCAACGTCGACGGCGTTTGTGCCGTAGATGACGAGAACAGATGGAGATGAGGAATATGGCAGAAAACGGTGTCAAGTTATATGGCGGCTTCTGATTTATGTGCCCATATGTTGCGCAGCAAAACAAACATTTTCCATGAATCTGCTTGATGCTGTTGACGAAAAAATAATAGGCTTCTGCCTTACAGGCTGTTCCGGCTCGCAGCGCTCTTTTTATTGACACACGTATTTATTTATTCATGTAAATAGAAATTGGAGGCAAAAAATAGATTGCAAAGAAGGCAAGATAGAAGGATAATTATGGTAGGGAAGGAGAAAAGGAGCAGAAATAATATTCAACAACGTGGCTCAAAGTGAAGTGAGAAAAGAGAGCGAGGGGAATACTCTGAATGTTGACACTGAATGACAGTCTGAACATTATAGCTGCCTTGAAATGTAATAGAGGCAGAGAGAAGGAAAAATTAAAAGGGGGAGATGAAGGAACCATAAAAAGGGTAAACACAGGAGTGTTGGTTTTTCAGGTCGGAGTCCTTATTCTCACACTTTTACTTTCAGTCTGTCTTGAACTCTGCTTCCTTCTCTTTTTGCTCAGTTTCTTACTCGTTTAAATTTTTTTTTACATTTTTTTTTGCTGGGTGAGAACATGGGTTTTATTTTGTTTTTCATTATTTCATTTATTTTGGTCCTATCTTGTACCTTTTGCTGTTAACGCACGCTTTTACTATTAGTCGGAACAATGTCGGCGCTGATAAAAACAGTGCACGGGCCTGTGAATGCCGCAATTCAGCATGTAACAGCCGGCTTTTGTCACGGTTTCTGATTGAAAACCACTGTCGTGCAGAAGCGCTAAATGGAAACAAAGCAACTGTGAATGGAGGATAAAACTGAAATGATTGAATTTTGGTATTTTCTCTTCAATCCCCGTTAGACTCCCAGACCTCCAGAGCTCAAAACACAGTGTGATACAAGTAATTGGACCATTTTCTCTGTCAGACTGGCCATAGCTTGCTCTGGGGCTTATTAATTTGAGTAACTAAAAGGTTTTTGTCTGTGTGCGTATGTGCGTGCGTGCACACATGGTTTTTCTCCTCTGTAGGGTTAAGTGCCCGGAACCGTCAAGGGAAATTGGTCAGATGAAGGGTGGCCAAGTGTCATTGTAGTCTCGCATTGAGTCTCCTTTCTTTCTACACGTGTAACTCTGTCTCAATTTATATCACCGTCACTTTCGCCGTTCTGTCACACATTCTCTCTCCCTTTTTTTTTTTTTTGACACACTCACACTCCAATCACGCACAGACCCATTCGTTCTACTCCCCCTCACCGGCTTCTGCTAATGAGCAGCATTTCGTCATTGCGCTAGTGTACACAAGCCCATAAAGTGATACAGCCTCATCATGGGCATGGGCAATAAAACAGAAGGCAGTTTAGCCTGGCTTCTATAAACGCTTCTGATAGCCAGAGACAGACAGATATGATTTGGATGAAAAGGAACAATAGATGAGAAAATGCATATGGAGCATTTTAATGGCACCGGTGTTACTTCTGTAGACAAACACACAGGAAACTAATGTGAAAGGCACTAATATACATCAAGCAGGGTACTTTACTAATGAAAGAACAATAGTCTGCTCACCACACTTCTTCCATTTGTACATTTAAATACCAATTAGTGGCTACTAACAATGAACCTTTCTGATTGAGAGCTCCGACATCACAACACAGCCAGTAATTATTGTGAAGTAGCACAGACGGTGCGTTCACCGCTTGTTCCATGTGTCCCGCACTGGGGCTGCTGTGTAGAGGACCTCCATATTGTTTAGGGGCCAAGTGTGTTGTGTCTGTAGCACATTGAAATCTGTGAGGCACCGAAAGCTGAATGGAATGCTTGGTCAGATTTATATTCTGTTTTTATTTCTTTAAGGTCCCAGGTTTTAAAAGGAAGAAATTTGAACTAGAATTTTCTATTTGATTTACACTGCTTCATTTTTGCTGTTGTTTTTCATTTTTCAATTCCCAAAAAATTCTACGTTATGCTTTATAATATAGTAGGTTATACTTATTTCTCAAGTATCAAGGGTAATTTTTTTGTTTTGGCACTGAAACTTCTATTATAGTCAACTTGTCACCTGCACTCGGCTCGGATTGTGAGCAGCCTCTAGTTCAGCGAAACATTTCGAGACTAACTTGTGAGTCTTGTGCAACCCTGGCTCCATCAAAGCTTTATGGGCTGGAGCCTGAATGTGTGTGTGTGTGCGTTCCATCCATTGAATTAACAAACATCCCCCCTCCTTTAGATTTCCCATGGTGAGTTGTAAACCTGTTTACGTTTGCTCACACGTCAATCCCCTGCTCACACTTCCACACTACATCTTTTTACGCTACATGTTGTATGTTTTACTAACTCATGCTGTATGGACAGATCGTAACGCTCATGAGAAAATGAACCAAGGTTTTAGACGCAGTGCCTTAATTACTCTCCAGCTGCCCCCACCAGGACCAGCAGCAACAGCGAGACATACTGGCCTCTAATTGGGGTCCTGATGTCAGCTTTGCTTATCATACAAATACATCCTTTTCTCTCTTGTGTTTTATTTTACTCTCACTCTCCTTCCATCCATCAGGAATCTCTCCTTCCCCGAGCAAACATGTCTTGTGCGTGTACACACATCCACACACTCACACTCAAACGTGAACAGTACAATCCAATTATAGATTCGAGGCAAAAAGACCCTGGTACAGTCTTAATTGGTGGAGATCCACTCCTCATCCACCCCCATTCCCATTTTTTTTCCTCATTTCTATTCCCTGTTGCCTGTATGTAGATTCACAGCCGTTCGCTCATGACGATGGGAGCTAATTCCCTGTGAACCGGCAAATGCAACACCTCCTGCCCCCTCACCCTTTCCTTTCCCCCCTTCTTTCTCAGTGTGCAAGCGTGTGTGCGTGTCAGCTGTCAGAAAAGTGTGTGTGAAAATGTTGAACATGTGTTTTTTACTCCACGCTATCCACCGTGCGCTGAATGTTGCGATTCATGAATCTCAGTGTGATAACCTGGCAGTGTGAATCTTTTTTTAGTACCTCAAATGGTTTTCGCATCTCATCTCTCTTGTCTGAGAAGTCCATTTATTTATTTTAGCCGGTAGAGCCATCATCAGGTCAAAGAGTCAACATTGAGACCAGCAGCGTTTTATACTTTGAGTTGTAATGCATAAAAGCACACGGGTATGATGTATTACTTCAATCAGGTGTGTGTTTAGTAATGCATCGTACTTTCATTTGTCTAATTACATTACCCCTGCCCCCGCTGATGTGCTGACATAATTCATTTTGGCCCCTGGTGTCTTGCCATAGCAAAGACACTAATTTCCTTTTCTCTGTTCCCTTTAACAAGGTGTGAATATTACAGGTCCGGATGCTCTGTGTACACCTGCTCTACACATGGCTGTTGTCAGCAAAAAACGTGACTGGGTGTGGAATTCCTGAAACTCATGTCATTAGTCAGCTGCACAAAAACGAAGTCCAGTTGTTCGAGCTTGGATGTAGAGTCACATTCAGTTTTTTTTCCCCTTTCCTTCACCTGTTTGTAAGGCCAGGCAGGTGCTGCAAGGAATGCAAGGTAATTTGTGCTCGGCTGCAGCTACTGCCCGTGGCCATATGCACGGAATGGAGGGATAGATCGCTGCAGTGGATGAAAGGAGAGCGAGAGAGGGGTGGATGGAAGGATGTCAGAGAATCAGAGAGATGATGAAGGAGCAGTGCAGAAACCCCCATGTTGTTCTCTCTCGTTCGTTCGTCCGTCCCCCCCTTGCTTCGTGCCTCATCAGTCATTCGTGACACATTGGTCCCTGCTGGGCAATCAGGCCTCACACTCCTCTCCGAGAATGAGAGATGGACCTTTTTCCTCTCCTCCCATGAAGCCAGCGGACGGACAAATGGCAGGATAAGGGACCAACACGGACAAGAGGTGTTAAACTATTTTGCAAATGTCAATGTACTTGATGAACCCCTCTGCTGCACGGTTGCTTTTCTTATCTCACTTTGAGTAAATGCTGAGCCAACCACTCAAAGACCAGGCAGAAAGGCAGACCACAGATTCTCTGTATGGCTACTCAGGAAAACTCTAAGGCCCATTCATCAACAGACCATCCACACCCATATAGGACAAGAGGCTGTATCTGCTCTCATTTACATGAGCGGGTTGAAAAATATGTATTGCACCCTTAAAATTGGACAGCTGGACGATTGAAAGGTGTATTTTTGTTTTCATTGGACATGCTGCAGTTTAAAGAGGTTAAAAAGCACCAAGTGGATCATTGCCACACTGGAAAAGGTCTTATTGGCATATTGTAAGTGCACTGGCAGCTTGTAAATGCCTGCTGTCAAAAAGCACTCCATGGATCAGTGTTCTTTGAGAACCCACACTGATGGGGCACAAACACAATTACGTGAACTTGCATAACCCACATAAACAAACTGGACAGTTACCGGCAAGGCCTTCGTAATGTGGCCAGTCTTGCGCACACCCATTAGAAAGAGATAAAGGTTGATGATGGGTCCCTGCACTAAGACCAAAGCAGGAAATCAATTCACTATAAGGGCAGGAAGCATCTTATTTTTGCCCACTTTGCATTAAAAATTCTGCTGACTCCATGTTCCAATAGCACCAAAACGAACAGCATTGCAGTCCTGGAAAAGGCAATGATGGGTTTATATGTGTTGGCGTCCAACTTGGGCGCCCACGATTACCTCTGCACATTTCTAACTGCTGGAGGCTTGCGCCTGTGAATCACTGCTTGTTGCACATGGACAAGGTGAGCCTTTCTCTCTACCGTTGCACCATCTTTTGTTTCCATGACAATGCTCTGCAGATAATGTGCTCCGGGGTCTCCTTTGGGTGGATGGATGTGTGCATTTGTGGGAGGAGGGGATTTCACCCGTTTTTTAAAAGCCATGCCAGGTATAACACAAGGGGGAAAAGCATTAGATTCAGCGTTTTAGACGATGAAGAAGCATGGATTTCCTTCCAAGAAAAATGCAATAAGAACACTCCATATACACACACACAGCTGAGCCTTTCGCTCCTTCACTATACAGCCAAGGCAGCTCACTACAACAACTGTTGCTCGGAAACCGTCTGTCAGTTCCCCATGGACACCAGACACGGTCGCCACCGTGACAGATGGACCTGCCTGTTGGAAGTCATCACTCCTAGCTGAGATCTACTAACACACACACACACACTCTCACACTGTGGACGGACAATATAATCTGCTTAGTAATGGCTTCCGTTTAGTAACTGCCATGCTGCCAGATTGTCTGCAACGCTTCCTATCTGTCGAAGATGCGCAACACGTACTTCTCGTTGACCTGTACCCACAGCTCATTGAATCTAAACCCGTTGCTCCTTTGGCAGCAATTTTTTCTGGCTTCACATTTCTTTAATCTTACATCATAATTCGCCATATTCGTTCTTTCATACCATATGTGTAGTTGCATTTCTTCTTCCTCATCGTATAGCTAGCAAAACAGCCGGCGTTTTGTTCGTGCACCCAAGTGTTAGAATTTAACCAGCTGTTGGGCCATCACACACACAAAAAAAAATAAAAAACAAACAGTCTGCTGTTGGCTGAAGTTCATTGAGTTTCTCCTCAGCTGGTGAAACAAGGAGACTCTCAAATCTAAATAAACAAATCATTCTGTGATCCTCAAATATACTGTGGACGTTATTAGTTGGCTCCACCGGAATTCATAATAATCCACCGATATATCATCAATCATAATAACGACATCTGGAACAAATTACGCGCCCGTAGGTTAAATAGTCCTTCATTATTCACTGTAACGAATACATTACTTTTTTTTTTTTCTGCCTCACATTTTTTGATTTAGTAAGCAGAATAAAATAAGCTGAGGGCCGCTCACAGTGGTCCTTTTTCCATTATGTGAGAGCCGGAGGCGCTGAGGATTTAGTCAAGCTCTTTTGCTCAGGCTGTCAGTTTGCATGGTCAGGCGAGATCGCCCACCTGTCCAAAACTGCTCTTTCCTCCCCCTTGTATGTAATTAGGACTGGAGGTTGGCCCAAACATCCACAATACCTTTTGATCTGGGAGCTTCAAACACACTCTGGCACTTCAATGGCCACACACACACACGCACGCACACACACGTATAACTCCAAGACCTGCATCTGCCTACCGGTGTAATGTTGACCTATGTACGGTCCTGTTTTCCCTGCTGTTTGCATGTTGCATGCTTGGGTTTTACCCGTGTGTATGGGTGTGTCCGATAGAAAACCTTTGGAGAGAGAGAGAGAGAGAGGAGCATGCTGGGAGACAATGATGGACAGCAGCGGCAGCAGATCAGTCGCAGCTGATAGATGTAGGATAATCAAACACCAAGCCTGACACTCCCTTGACTGACGGCATGCTTAGCCCAGAGAGAATACCTTGGGATTGACAGTATGCATCTGTGTACACGTTTGATTAACGGCGTTGCTATGTGCTCCCGAATGAATGATTACTATTGATTGAAAAAGGGTGAAAAGGGGAGAGAGAGAGGTAGAGAGATGAGCGGGAAGGAGGGAGGCAGAGGAGCGGGAGGAGAAGGAGGAGTAGAGGCAGGAGAAGAGGGGGGAGGAGGAAAAAAGCTGCCGACGCAACACAGTTGGAGCTGTCAGTTGTGAATGAACCCAGATGTCTGAGAGATAAAGAAGATAAGAGTTTGTGTGTGCGTGCATGATGCTTATTTGTGTGGAATCTTATCCTCTCAGTTTTTCCCTAAAGGTTTGATGCACAATAGTGTCCCATTTTTTTTTCTTCAGATCAGACACCGCCTAGTCTCAGTCATGCTATACATATGTCACACTCCTGGAAGTGTGTGTGCGGTTCAGGCACACAGTTTATATCCGTCTTTTTCGATATTACAGAGGTGCACACGCACAGCGAGTCTCGCATTTTCTCTTTGTTTCATCCCATCTCCCGTTCTCATTTCCATAACTTCATACTTCAACTGTTTATTTCATGCAGAGCCGAGGGAGGGAGGGAGAGAGGGAGAGGGAGAGGGCAGTGATGTACTTAAGGAGCAAATTTCCAAACTAGATCGAGGCTGTGTTAGCGTTTTAGTCATCAGTCACACTGTGTGTGTGTGTGTGTGTGTGTGTGTGTATGTGTGTGTGTGCACGTGCATGTGCGTGCGTCTGTAATAATGACAGTTCTGTGATGATATTTCTGGTCACCGCTCGTTCACGCAGAAGCCCGTCTGTCACGTCTTAAGCACACTTCGGTGTGTGCACATGTGTGCGTGTATGTGTGTGTGTGTGTGTGTGTGTGGCTGCGGCTGCATGGATGTTTACCAGCATGTGGGGGTGGGAGGGAAAATAGAGGAGGAAGAGGGAGGGAGCGAGGGAGGGCGATGATGCTGAGGGAAGAGAAGGGAGGGAGGACAGTGTGCAGTGAGGTGAGAGAAAAGGGGGGGAAAAAAAGGAAAAAGGCAGCAGGAGAGGGAGAGACGGGGAGGACGCGCCGACTGCCTATAGATGCTGGAGCCTTCGACAGCGGAGCGCTGCGCTCAGCGGACACAGGAAGATGGTCTCAGTAAGAGGGGAACTGACGGTTGCCTATAATTTAATGTTCAGTATCTTGGACTCCTTCTCCATGGGTAATGCTACGGCCAGGAAACTCCAGAGCACAGCTTGCTTCTTTTTTTTTTTCCTCCTGCCCTCTCCCTCTCTCTCTCTCTCTCTCTATCTCTCACCTCTTTATTCTCCGGCTTAGTTGCTCTCCAGGATTCCGTCCTCTCTTCTCAACTCTCACTTTCCTCCCCTCCCACCCCCCTTAAACGCACACAGTCGCACGCGCGCAACCGCCGCCGGGTAGCCAGGGGTCTAAGCGAGCGCCTGGGTTCGCCCTCGGGGCTGGCCCCGCTCTTCCGCTGCACCAGTCAGGCCGAGCGCTGGCCGCGGCAGTGATGCAGATAGATCGCGCTGCCTGCCCCCACCTCCCTCTCCTTCTCCTCCTCCCTCCCTTCTGAAACGCCAGCCGCGGATGGGCGAGCGAAGGAACCGAGCAGGGGGAAGAGAGGAAAGGAGGGAGAAGGGAAACGAGGGCTAGATGAGCACTATTCTGACACTGTTTGGAGTCTGCGTTATCAGTTTTTTTCCCTCCTTTCTTCTTTTTATTTTGCATTGATTTTTTTGTCTTTTTTCAACCTGTACATGGACTATATATTATAACTACATTGGTAACCGTCTCCCTTTTTTTTTCCTTCTTCCCTTCTCTGTCTGGATATACAGGGGTGGCACCTGCAAAAAAGAGCCCAAAACTGGTAAGTAGTTGTTCCCTTCCATTTGTTCCTCTCTTGTTGCCTCCTCTCTAACTATCCTCCGTAAGGTGTAACTTGTCCTGGCAATACAGGCTCTGTTTATAGACGTGGGATGCTGTGCCGTGTGGGGGTGGCTCCCTGTAGCTTCAACATCAACACCAGCATCCCCTCCCCCTTCTCTCCCCCTCCCACCCCTCCTTCTCTCTATCGGGGGCTGGGACGAGGGGCTTTGATGCGCGGCGTGAGCTGGGTTGCTAAGACGCTGATGATCGCATCGCGCTGCGTGAGAGTCGAATGTATGATCACAGCTGAGAAACGACCTCATCCTGTGCAATCCGCAGCATTAATGGAGGGACCCTGTTGACTGTGTCTGACTAGATGTGTTTGTCAATCTTGTTTTTTGCAGGATGGGCTGGCTCCTCCGTACAAAGATTACACTAGGAAGAGGGTATGTGATGTCGTTTAGAGGAGAGTGGGAGCGTTTTCGGGTTGTTGGTTTTTTTTTTTGGTGATTTTGGTGCTGGGTAGATGGTAAGGGTGATGGTGTAGTTATCGTAGTAGAGAATAGAGGGGACTGATGAGTTGGAAATGTTAATGGTGTGTTATTGCATGATGCTTTAATGATTATCGCTGGTATCTGGCTGTATGAAAACTGTTATATATGCAAAGTAAAAATGTTAATGCTTGGATGCATCGAGGCGGTGAACCCAAGTCTGGCCAGGACTGAGCTTGGCCTGAGGAAGCAGAAAGGATTTGTTTTCATCCCCCCCCCCTCCCATCATCCCTGCCTTCATCCCTCCCTTCGTCTGGCTTCTTTATTGAAGCAGGAGAAAGCAGCAACATATTAGACCTGTCCCTGACACAGAGGTTGAAAACCAATGAGTGCAGAAGGTCAAAACTAATAGATCCATCAAGAACAAGGGATTTCTTTTCATTTGGTAGGGGGAATAGGACGTGGTGTTTTTGTGCACATCAAACTGAGACAAGCCATTTTGTTTGATGGAAGGTACAGTAAATGACCACAAACCGGGTTGCAGTCAGGGGAAGCATCAGTCATCACATCTGACTTTAGCACCACACAAGGTCTACTGCATTTCTGACTAATTACATGACTCCATTGATTTGTACATTACCACAGACCCCAATAGGTTTACATAGACTGATCTGGTGAGAGCTCCAGCTGTACCCACAGCTCTGACTTAATATTTGCTAGTGTCTGACTGGTTTTATGTCTAACAAGGATGATGAATATAAACATGAATTGCAGTGTCAGAGACTGATTTCAAGGAGTAAAGAGTCTGAATTTATTGAAGACACGGCTGCACTTTGAAGGCCAAACACTTTGATATTTGAGAACCGATGAGCTGCTTGCCTCCACCCCTTCCTGGTGTATTTCTGTTCGCCACATCCGAAGTTACGGGTGGTCACGTGACATGATGAGAACGAACTGCTATCTTAAGGCGTCTGCCTGTTTTCTCATGCACCAACTGTAACATGCTTATAAATCTGCAGACTAATGATGAAGATGTGACTATACTGAAGGTAACAAAGGTCATAGAAAGGATTTTGACTTGTACTTGCAGCGTACTTGAGCTGTAGGGATTGTATGTGCTTTACTGTGCTCAGGCACTGCTCCCCTCAAATCCTTGAGCAGGTGCTTAAGTGTCCATGTTATTGAGGGGCCAGCTGCAATTTATGAGGACTTTTACATTTGTGGCTTCACCAATAAAAATCCTCCCTTTAATTTAAATCGCAAGTGCTTTATTTACTGTGAATTTCTCCATATGCAGCAAGGGATGTAGTTCCTTGTTAAAACATTCCACTCTGTTAAACAAAAGGAATAGGCAATGTAACCTCGTCAGTTGAGCCACAGTTTTCTTTCTCCCACAGCTGAATGACTTCATCATGAGAAACCACTGAGCTTGTTTTTTCTTCCTTTGTTTGCTAAAAGACTTGTCTGAATAAAACTGCTTGATTATTCTTTGTGTCACATAAGGCAGCAATACAACAACGGCTGATATTAGACGCTCTTATATTCGTCTTCGCCCCCAAGGAACAAACATCTTTAATCTTTTTTAATTCTAATCAAAAATTCCTCCTAATTCCTATCGTGGCCCCATTTCTCCTCTCACAAACCCCTCTTGTCTTCTCAAGATTTTTGTGTCTACTTGTACCTGCCTGTACTGACAAGAGCTGCTTTTTGTATAATCAAATGATATTGATCTGCTTCTCCAACAGCAATTGTCAAGGAAGGACAGTCAGAACAGCTCCCAGCATAGCGTCTCCAGTCACCGAAGCACCCACACAGACTCGCCTGTGCACTCATCCCTGGCGCCCCCACTCAGCGAGAGTGTCGCTCCCCCACCCCCATCTCAGCCCCTGCCAGGCCTGCCTCCCCAGGACTCCCCGGCAGACGGGACCATCCAGAGAAAACCGGACCCTTTTAAGATCTGGGCCCAATCAAGGAGCATGTATGAAAGTAGGCGTAAGTATAATATTTTTTTGGTGGCGGTAGGATGAGGGCTGCATGGGGCTGTTGGCTCGGTGGAGACCCTTGGTATGTTTTGAAATGGTACTGCACGTTTTGGAGGAACATATGGGATGAGAGATGAGTCTTGTGCATGTAAGTAACTGGTTTATATTCTTTAACAAAAGCAACAAATACCCAACCTTTTGTCATGGTCTTGTTTGGTCTCTGGAAAAGAAAATGGTCACCATTTAGTGCCTGGAGTGCCACATATGGACGTATTTTATGTATAGCACTCCAGGCAGTTAATGAAAAATACACATATTTACTTTCCCAGCCAAGAGTTACATGAGAACATCAATGCCACACTAGTATCTGAATATAAAGCTAGAGGCAGCAGGCGATTAGCTTAGTTTAGCAAAAAGACTGGAAGCAAGTGGAAATATTTAGCCTGGCTGTTCAAAGCAGTTAAACAATTAAACAAACTAGATGTTACATGCTGCATGTTACATCCCTGTTGTTCATTTATTTCTTTATATATCAAAATTATCCTTATTTAAAGAAAATACATTTGACACTCATCTTACTAGAGCAATTTCAATGTCTGTATATACTATACTGGAAAGACATCATGATACAGAAGTTATTTACTCTGTTAATGCATCTGAAATGCACTTTAGTTGTTTTAAATAAAATCAAATTTCACTTTAAAACTTGTTGTTTCCTGCTTTGGATGGACATAGACTAGCCGTGTTCCCCTGCTTCCAATGTTTATGCTAAGCTAACTGCTCTCCCAGAGCTGCCACCTAATCGAGATAGAGGCCTTTGCATGTACCAACTATCTCAGGAGCTTTGTTATCTGGGGATTTATGCTCCTGGTAGGGTCATCCATGGCAATCCCCAGTTACCCTCGCCCAGACATGGGTCACTGAGGCCTGTTGGCCGGGCTTGCGCTCATGTGGCCTGGCCTGGCACAACCCAAAAGAGCAATGTTGGCTTTGGGGAAGTGGATTCCTCTGGTGGGAACGGGGTTTGAGCTGGTGCCCAAGGTCGAGAGGTATAGGGCTAGATATAGTGCACAACGTGTGCTCCAGGGGTTGGACTCTCTACCATTTTGGAGTTGCCCCTGGTGAGAGGCGCAGAGCAGGGATTAGAAATGCATGTTGCCCCCACCAAAAGCCGTCAAGCTATGGGACTCCTGAAGCAGCTGATGGGTATCAAAGTGCCATGCAGAGTGCAGCCTCAGCGGTTGTGGAAGCAAAAAATCGGGCATGGGAGGAGTTTGGCAAGGACATGGAGAACAACTTTAAATGGCTTTGAGGAGGTTCTGAACCACCTGCTGACAGGAGGGGGAAGCATTGCGCTGTCAACACTGTGTTCAGTGGTGATGGAACACTGCTAACCTCTACTCAGGACATTGTGTGTCGGTGGGGGGAATACTTCAAAGACCTCCTCAATCCCACTGTAGTACTGGGGGGGTGTTTCGGGAGTATGGGGTATCAGACCAGCTGGTACGGGGCCATTCGATTGCTTGGCCCGCATTGCCGGCAGTAAGTCTGACTTGTTTCCAGTGAGAGTTGAACTCCACCAGGGCTACCCTTTTAATGATTCTGTTCATAACCTTTATGGCCAGAATTTCTAGGTGCAGCCAGGGTGTTGATGGGTTGCGGCTCAGTTGCCTTAAGATTGGTTCGCTTCTTTACGTAGATGATCTGGTCCTGTTGGCTTTATCGGAACGTGACCTTCAGCCCTCGCTGGAGCGGTTCGCAGCTGAAGCAACTAGGATGAGAACCAGCACCTCCAAATCTGAGACCATGGTTCTCAGCCAGAAAATGGTAGAGTGCAGCCTCTGGGTCAGGGATGAGATCCTGGGAGAAGCAAGGCCGAGGAGAGGAAAGTCTGGGTCTCTCTTCTTGGGCTTCTGCCCCCCTGACCTGACCCGGACTAGCAGAAGAAGGTGGATGGATAATGATCTTCTGTTTGTAGTTTCACATTTCGCACAATAGTATCAATCTTGTCATGAATCTCTAATCAGTGGTTCTTCAATCAAAGGTGGATCATGGGATCTGGTTTCACTAGGCTATATGATCCCCAGCTCACTTTGAAAGCTACAAAGTTAGCTTTGATTTTGTTGTCATTTCTGCCTGACATCAGAAGCACAGGCCTCTCATATGTTCTCAGTCCAGTCCTTTAAAAGCTATGAGATACCATTTTGGAC
Source organism: Lepturacanthus savala (assembly GCA_030544235.1). Lineage (NCBI taxonomy): Eukaryota > Metazoa > Chordata > Actinopteri > Scombriformes > Trichiuridae > Lepturacanthus > Lepturacanthus savala. The sequence goes on from CM060463.1 coordinate 11,308,902, forward strand.
AAAATGTCGACAATGGCACCATTGAAACACTTTTACACTAGACTTCCCTTCAGAGACACATGGGCGTATAATTAGCAGCGGTACTGGAGTGGATGTCAGTGCATTGCATATCTCCCTCCTCCTCGTCTAGCCTTGCCAAAGCAAGGGGATAACTCCAATTAAAAAGAATAACCCTCAGATCCACTGTCAAGGAAAAAAAAACAGGAGGAGGAGAAAAAAAACAGGAGTCTGTACGGGTTGAGAAAGCTGAACATCTAATCACTTTCCCAGGCGCCACTTGTCAAGGATTTTCATTATTTAGATGTCTAGGAAGAAATGTATGAAAAGAGGACTGAGCGTGGGCTACTGGTGCAGATGCCTGTTGGCAAGCTGCTGTGAAAGGTTTGGGAGGACAATAGTGTTTGATTTTAAAAAAGGAAATGAAGAATAGTGATAGAAAGTGAAAGAAACCTTGACCAAGGGGGAAATTCTGTCTATATGCTTGTCCGGAAGGTGATGGAGTCTCAACAGGGGTTTTCTAAATTGCCTGAGCTAGTTCCCTCAAAGGAGAGAGCAAAGGATAATGAAAGAGAGGCAGCATGCTGTAGGAATATATAAATTTGAGCAATAAAAAAAAAGAAATGTAACATCAAATCAAATTTATTTACAAAGCATTTTTCAAAAAATGGTAACCTAAAGATAATCACAAAAAAACATACAAGCAATGAAGCAATAAATTTATTTATAAACTAAACTCTAAAAACAGGTCTTAAGATGTGATTTAAAGATGTTAACAGACTCAGATTGTTTTACCTCTGAGGGCAAACTATTCTAAAACCAGGAGCAGGGACAGCAAAAATGCTTCAATAAGAAAAGGGTCAAGCTTTGGCAGACGAAGGGATTGCGCGGCATAGAAAAGAAGAGAAGAAGCACACAGAGAATGACACGGACAGCTGATCTGTACCAGCAGGCGTAAATCCTGCAGCAATGCACCCCATAGGGCTCAGGCCTTGGCGAAGGCAAAAGCATTTCTCTATGCAACATTCCCTGTAATGAAAAGTTCTGCTGAGATCAAGGTCTTAAACACGCCATGCGGTGAACGATTTCCATTCGCAGAAAACCCTCCACCGAAATCTCACACATCATTAACCTGCTCCAAACACCGGGGCCAGAGAGGATAGAAGACGGATAGAAGACGATCGCTCGGCAGCGGACCATCCGTCTCTGTAAAATATTGATCGATTCATGCCCAGTTGCCTCGCTGCGGGGATCACTTATGGATCCATAAATCGTCGGGGAGCAGGGCGTAACCGCACACTTGACCCGCCCCATCGCAGGTGCAGATTGTGACAGTTAGCCTGTGACCCCCGCCAACCCCCCCCTTTCCCTCCTCTCGCAGTCCCTCCGCAGTTACATTGTGATAGATTGGAGGAGATGGCTGCACTCCGCAGGGATTTTAACTGTTGACTGAAGGAGCAGATTGTAAGCAGGCTGCTTATGCCTTCTGCCCGCCTCTTAGTGGCTTTAGTGGCCTTGGCAGCGGCAGCCTGTGCTGGAGCGAAAGGGAAAAATCTCCCCAGGAGTTTGCTCAGATGTGCGTGTTTGTCAGCACGTATAACACAGCTGACCATACAAATTCATATGTGAATAAATATATTTAAAGCAAGGATCATGTGTATACCCGAGAGGAGGCCGCACACACACACACACACACACACACACACACACACACACACACACACTCGCTACTTCTGTCCACTGGCTCCCAGTAGCTCCCCTGAGACCCCCCCCCGCCCTTTCTCTTTCTTTGCTACATGAACCATAGGCTGTCAGTCGCTGCAGTGCAACACTTCTTTTACTGCACAAGACTTTTCTTTTGCCTCGTATGCGTGCACACTGACACACACACACATGCATCCTTCTCTTGTTGATGGGAGTGGACTGTGTACTGGACACGCTCAGGCCCTCTGCTCAATAATACATAGCCTATTCCAGCATGTATTAGCACCACTGTTGGACGGGAACTGCTCTATAATGTAAGGGGTGGAAATGGAATTGCATGTCACATGCCGCTTCATGAAAAAAACAGTGCGGTGTTGTCTGTTAGATTAGTAATGTCCTAAAACTGAAAGAGGAGTAAAAGAAACTATTTTTGACATCAGAGGGGAGTTTCAGCCAGATAAGTTCTAATTAGGGGAGCAATGAACGAGTGCTCAGGTTTTTATTCCACAGTCTGTCTGGCCTCTGATTTTATTGAAGCTCGATACCTATACTCTTCACCCAAAAATATATCTCTCTAGTCTTTTTGATGGATCTTTTGTTTGTTCTTTTCTTAAAGCATTTCAGACAGTTTTTTTGTGTGTGAAGTGTGTTCTTTAGTGACAAAGCTTAGACAGTTGAGAGGGTGTTTTTTTTTTTTGAAAGTTGACAGAAGCAGGGGGATGGCTTAACTCCCTGAGAATAATAGATGTATCCATTAAGGCCACACTGGTGTCTGCAGCCCTCTTCATGATGAAGAGTGTTAGAATTGATATTAATTGGCTAATGGCAGCATGTTAGTGCTGAGTTCTTCTTTTATTGAAAATCCAGTGGACTGAATGTGTGTATTATTTGAAGGTAGAAATACTGACGATGTTCTGTTGATTTTTTTGTTTTGCCAGTTCCAGACTTCCAAGAGCAGGACATTTTCCTGTGGAGGAAGGACACAGGGTTCGGCTTCAGGATCCTAGGAGGGAACGAGCCAGGAGAGCCGGTGAGTCTCACGCTCGCTCCCACTTTCTGTCTCTCATACATTTACTTTAGCTTTTTTTTTCGATTCTCATTATTAACAGGCCTGAACAAACTGAAAAAAACTGCGACCCGATTGATGGAAGAGCATGTTATATTCCCAGTGTGTAGAACAGCATCTCTAGGGTTTTTTCAAAGGTGTCTTTTTTTGTTGTTGTTCTATAGATCCTGTTTTCTATTCATCTTCTTTTTGTGTAGTTCTGAGCTTCTGTGTTAGACTGAAATTCATATCGGCCATTTCTGCAACACAGTCTCTCTTTGATCTGGCCAATGTAACCTCAATCACTTTTTTCTTTCCTTTTTAAAGGAAAAGATGTTTGTTCTTGTTCACTGACCCACACTGCATATTTTGAAAGAGAAAAATGATAATAATGATTTACATTTAAGTTAAAATGAGTAGTGTAGGAAGCTGGAATGAAGCGTAATGATATACTAGTGGTTTAATTTGTAGCATCCCTGCGTAAAATTCTATATGTAGGAGTGTCTAATGTTGTTTTTTTTTATTCAGGAAAATGCCTTATTTGACCTATCACCATGTACGATATCAAATCTACAGAACACAGGAAGTCGCCGCATGGTCCCGATCTAGATCTCTACCACAGTCTCATCTATCCGCTGTTGTTTTCAGATCTACATCGGCCACATAGTGAAATTCGGCGCAGCGGATGAGGACGGGCGCCTGAGGTCTGGCGATGAGCTGATATGCGTGGACGGCACGGCGGTGGTGGGCAAGTCACACCAGCTGGTGGTGCAACTGATGCAGCAGGCAGCCAAGCAGGGTCACGTCAACCTCACAGTGCGACGCAAAACCAGCTACGGCGGTAAGAAGCGACGCGGGTCAGGAGCAGGAGAGAGGGCCGGGTTATATAGAAAACCGCTGACTGAGCCAGAAAAGTTTTGTGTTCAGCAACCAGTCGTATAGCGGGTTAATATATTTCTGTTGTATATTTCAAACACTTATATAATGTGCTGTAATGAATCCATTTTGCGAAGAAAATCGGATTTCTTTATTATGCCATTACAGCCTCTGCTTTAAAGTACAACAGTATTCAGTCACTGAGCAGCGCTCTGTACTTTACACCTCCAAGGTCCCCATTTATTTTCATCACAGTTTCATCAGGAGCCCGGGGGACCTGCTCGCTGTGTGCACGGGTCGCCCCCCTCTCCTTTCCTCTGTAATAGTCTGGGTGTGTAGCGGCAGGAAGAGCTCGAGCCGCCGGAGCGAGCAAAACGCCTTCCCCCCCCGTCACTGCCTCCACTCCTCAGCAGGCGATAAAGAAAAGCCCATAAACATGATGGAGAGGGTGGTCAACCTTCGGCCCGGCGACAGCGGCCAGACATTAGCGCGTTGCCGGCTCGCCGTCTGCCTCAGAGCGTCGGGATTATGAGGCGCCTTCCCCCGGAGCAGCTGTACAGGAAATTAAATGTGGAATGAAACGTCCAGATACACCCAGCTTAGTTCATCTTTTGTACGGAACAGATCGGAGGGGAGATTGTTGGAGAGGCTCTCCTCCCCAAAGCTGTCTCGTCGGCTTCTCTTTTATCATATCGACATAAAGTAGTTGTGTTAGGAAAGAAAAAAAAAAGACCTGTGTTGATTTACAGTCGGATTTAATATGCCTTCGTCCAGTTCTCCTTAATATCTCAGGAACACTGTGATGGAATTGCTTCAGTTTTGGCACAAATGTCCACTTGGACTAAGGGATGAACTGATCAGATTTTTTTGTTGTTGTAATATGATATCATAATGTTTTGCAAAAATACTTTTCCGACCATTATTCAACACCATAACTCAGGAACAGAAAGAAAGATTGTGACCTTATTTCACATTTGGCCAGATACTGAATCGGCAGCTAGTTGGTACCCAATTTAAGACTGTGGTGATGGTATAGATCTTCTGTGCTTAAGATGTGTGTGAAGCATTCATTCATATCTAAAGCTTTGTCTACTCTCATGGCTAGAACTTGGCAGAGGCGTTAACAACCAGCGAGGCGCCGTTTCTCTGTGTCAGTTTGCACAGATGATGCACTTATTCCTGACATAAATAATTTTCCTCGGTATTTCCTCTCTTATCTTCAGATTTCTAACCACAGCTTTTTCTCGCCTTTTCCCCCCAACTGTAGTCAAAGCGGAGGGCGACGTGCCTCCGTCGCCGGCATCCTCCCACCACAGCAGCACCCAGGCGCCCAGCCTGACGGAGGAGATCGGGAAGCGCACCCCACAGGGCAGCCAGAACTCCCTCAACACCGTCAGCTCCGGCAGCGGCTCCACCTCCGGGATCGGCAGCGGCGGGGGAGGGGGCGGAGGGGCCGGGGGCAGTGGCAACACCGTGGTCGCAGCGGTGGCGGCCAGCGCCGCCACCACCTCCTCCCAGCCCCCCAACGCCATCTCCACCGTCTCCGCGTCCGCCTTGCAGCCCTATGACGTGGAGATCCACCGCGGCGAGAACGAGGGCTTCGGCTTCGTCATCGTCTCGTCGGTGTCGCGGCCCGAGGCCGGCACCACCTTCGGTGAGTGTTTTTCGGGGAAAGTCACCAAACATATTTGTCGATTGCACATGCAAATATTACAGAGATCGGTTCCACTCAGCACAAACATGAAACACACCCTTATATCTTCCCCTCATCACCGGGGTCTTTTATCTTGCTGTCGTCTTTATGGGCTGCCTTTTGTATCGTCCATAAAACCAGTGAGCACTAAATAGCCTGACAAACCAGCACAGATTCTGGCTATTTACAGTCTCCCCAGATCGATACCAACACTCTTCAAAGAAGTGGTTCTTCTTTCTCATTTTCAAGTCTGTCAAGCCAAGACACTGAAACCCTTTTCTTCGCCTGCAGCTGCTGCTATACTCACACAGCGCTTTCATAATTGATCAAAAGTGAAGTGGGTCTTACATAAGGCACTTGTTTTATTCAGCTGAACTTAAATGGCTTCTTCCGAGCAGGTTTGGCACTAAAAGCCTAATGACAGCTTAATGATGATGATAAATAGGATAAATGTGTGAATAACATTAATTTATTTTTACAGCGAAGGGTCAGCGAGATGCACTGGTGGAAATCATATCATTATTTTATGTTCTGTTGCATCGCTTCACTTCATCATTTTGGATAAAGTGACTCTTCTTTGCTTTTTTTTTTTTTTTTTTTTTTTTTTACAAACTAGCAGCGTTCTTTCTATGCAACTTGCTTTTCACCACGGCTTCCTGCCTACACCACTATGGCGTTTTCCGACTATCATCGCTGTTCTCTGTACTCTGATCTCTCTTTGCGTGGGTGGGCTGAGCACGCTCAACTTTCCAGGTCGGCTTTCAATGTGGCATAGCTCCTCTTCACAGGCCAAGAGTAGGAAGCGCGGGCCGGTTTCATTTGATTCGACACGACATGTAAAATCTAATGGAAACCCCGTCGGCTACACGAGTTGCTGCCATCAGTGTCAGAAACCAGTCCATCCATACTCTCCGTACTGTATTTGTAGGCCACTTTCCGCTCAGAGCTGCAGCAGCATTCGCTCGCTCATCCATTCGACACTCAATATTTTATAGCCCAGAATCAGTTAAAAAGACAGGAAGGGGTCAGGGGTTAGATAAGTCAAGTTAGTGGAATAAAAGAGGTATGACAGCGGAGAGACAAATGAATAATAATGCAAAGTCGGATGGTGGAAAAAAAGGAGTGATTTAACACTCCTTTTCTCTGCAGTGCAGTGGGGGTGGGGGGCAGAGAGAGACCTCTGGGTATTTGTTGAGATGTCAGCTCTGATGTATATTTGTCATCACCAGCTTACTCCAGGTGCAGATATTAGTGGTATTAGGAATGCCGATGACAAATGCTGCAGAATACCTCTAATGCAAATATAATAATTATACTTGTTTTAGAAATTTGGAGCAGCTTTATGTAAAAAAAGGGCAGGGGGGAGGGGGGCAGACGCATTGGCCATGGAGTTAGTCAAACTCGTTTTTTTTTCCCTATGATTAATTGGGGAAAACCAATTTACAGGGAAAGTACCGAGAACTACAGTGTGACAGACTCACTTATTTCTTTGCAGCGCACATAAAAATTTCCCCTTCTTTGTCAGCGCTTGCATTTTGTTCTGCTGTCTCAGTGACTTTGGCTCGGCTGGCTGTTGGTGAATTAACGCTTGACCTTCTGATCCTCTCTTTTTCTACTCCTCCTCCCCCCCTCCCCCCCTCTCCAAAACCGATCCCCCACCCCGACAATACAAACGCACGCACTGAATCACACGCATCGTTCACAACATGTCAATGGTGACCATAGCTGGCAATGCATGTGTGGCCATGCCCCACAAAATAGGCCGCATCATCGAGGGGAGCCCTGCGGACCGCTGCGGGAAGCTGAAGGTGGGCGATCGCATCCTGGCGGTGAACGGCTGCTCCATCACCAACAAGTCCCACTCTGACATCGTTAACCTCATCAAGGAGGCGGGGAACACAGTTACACTACGCATTATCCCCGGAGACGGTGAGTACCAGTCATTCACCCCAGACTCCGTTTTTCAAGCCAGCTTAGTTGTAATACTTTTTCCAATTTTTTTTTTTTCGGCCCTGCAGTGGTGCAACATCTCACAAAACAGTGTTAATATACAGCTCTGGGAAAAAAAATAATAAAAGACCACTGCAAAATTATGTTTTTCTAATTTTACTACTTGTAGGTTTGTGTTTGGGCAAAAGGACATTTTTGTTTAAGTCTATAAACTACTGACAATATTTCCCAAAATATTTCATATATAATTATTTAGAGCATTTATTTGCATTTATTTATTTAAATAGATGCAATGTTTTCAGACCTCTAACAGTGCAAAGAAAGATCAAATTAATTTTAAAACAACATAATACTAATGTTTACACTTAAGAAGAGTTCATTAATCAATATATATTGTAATAACCTTTATTTTTAATCACAGCTTTCATGCATCTTGGCATGCTCTCCACTAGCCTTTACCATTGTTCTTGGGTGACTTTATTCCACTCCTGGTACCTCTTTAAGCAGAATGAGGTGTGCATGTGTTGGAATTCAACAGACGCTGGAATGGAATGGCTGGAATACATGTAGAGATGCTGATTTCAGAAAAAAAAATGCAAGGGTCTCTTTTCTTTTTTTTTTTTTCCCAGAGCTGTATAACTATTGCACAAGAGCTCATTCATCACGGTTGTCTTGACTGTGAGTGAGATTTTCACTGCGGCTTTGTGACTTTCCTCTATAGCATGCTAATGCGATCCAATCAATACAGTCATCATCTATTATTAGTATTATTACACAGTGAGAGTCATTTCACGGAGCAGTATTGGCTGTGAACTTCCCTGAGCGGTGCTTATGTATGCCTGTAGTGTTACATAAAGCTCACAGTTTCCTCGCCTGCTTTCAAAGTGACTGGAACACCCCCGCAGTGTTGACAGAAACGCCTGCAGCAAGCATGCACTTCTTTTTTTTAAACATGGAAGAGTAATTTAGATGTCTGCTTTAGCGCATGCATGAGGCAGAGATGGGGAAGAAGCATGTTGCATGTCGGGCCGTGCGGCTTTCTGCTGACAGATCACCCCGGCCTGCTTCACAAATGCTGTTTAATTAAGTGCGTGTGTGCGCGTGTGCGGAAGGCGATACTCCAGGTGTCAACCTGCCCGCCGGTAGAAATTGGAGCTATTTGTCCACCGCTCGTTGCTTTCCGCCTCACTTCTTATGGATGAGGAGTTTTCTCTTTTTTTTCCTTCTCTTTTTTTCCCCCACGAGGTTGATGAGAGCTGTGAGCCAAAATTGCTCTGCCAAGAAGACAACAAGAGAGCGGGAGAGAGAAATAACTGGATACGCTTTATCGGGAAACTTCTGGTGTGTGTTTACACGTACGCGTCAAACAAACGGGCCGCTGTCTGACATGCAGACAGAGGGAGAGTGGCGGGGAAAGATTATGGCTCGCGTTTCTAAGGCCTGAGCGACTGTTCTCTCTCGCCTGCGTTTACGCATGGCCGAGCATGCCCGTTTTAGCGCGCTTCAATCCCGTCTAAACATTTCCGACGGGACCGCGTGAGAGGCTGTGGCAAGGTGGTCAAAGTCGGCTTCAGCTGCTTTTTGTTTCCTGCCTGCCTGTGTGGGAGCACAGACCTTCAGACTGATGCTCGGTACATCTGCGATGTCAAGGAACACATGCATGGCTCTGTTTTCGCTGGTCCCCTGTAATGGGCAGCTAATGCCTTCATTAGTCAAGACTTTGAGGCACTAACCAAGCACAACTCATTGCTTTTTGTGGGAGAGAGATGATAGATGTATTTGAGGTGATATGCTGTGCCTTTTTTTTTTTCTTTTCCACTTTTTCTCCCCCCCCCCACATCTCCTCCCGTCTCTGCTCCTCGTTCTCGCTCCTGAATTTCTCATTTTGATTGTTCCCACTCTCCTCCGCGGCACCGGCACCCGTTCGGGGCGGGAGGGCATATTGCCAGGGCCGGAGACAAATTACAGAAACAGCTCAGTGCTTTTTAAGCAAGCCAGGCATCGCAAGGCGGCAGGGTCGCGGGCGGAACGGACGGCGGAGAGAGAGAAAGAGAACGGAGCTCATTTGTTTGATTTTTTTTTTCTTCCCCCCGCACAGAAAAACAGTCGGGGTGGAGAGATAAATGGAGAGAGGCGGCGGAAATGGAAGGAGTCGATACGCGGCTGAACAGATATTTACGAGGACCTCATGCTGAGCTGAAACATTGATCCCATGCTCACGTACGCCCAGAATTACAGGGATCTTCTCTCCACCATCCCGAAATGAGCCGCACCCCGCCCACGCACAGAGCTTGATAAAGCTGAGTTTGCACCTCACGGGCAATGGGCAATCGAAGAGTTAAGCCAACGTGCTCCAAAGGGACAAGTGGAGGTGGGAGAGATGAATAGATGAGAGAGGGGGAACTGACCGTGAGAGGAATAGCGAGTAGGGCGGGGGACTGAGGAGAGAGGAGTGGAGAGTAATAATCAAATAAAAGGGTACCTGTAGATAAGCTGAGGGAGATTGGCTTGTTAAGGAGAAGAAAGGGCTCCTCATGAGGCAAAAGTATCACCACGACGGCCCGTTCTTGTCGTCTGACGACACAGATCGACTGAATCGGTGCAGAAAGATAAAAGGCAGAATAACCAGGAACTTTCATCTCCCTTGAGAGCGCAAGGTTTACAGTTGGATAACTCACAGGCCGACAAGGAGGAGTTTCATTCCGAAGTGAGATATGTACACCTTTTTTGGGAAAAAATCACTTGACAAAATGATTGATGGCACACCCGTGATCGGCTAAGTGGCAGAGGAAACCTGGAGCCTGGAGGCCAGCTGACAACTCCGGAGTCCATGCAACTTTTCCCACTCCAAAAAAACAGGGAAAAAAAGTCCCAACTGTGTAATATAAATGACTTCCAGGACACTACAGGCACTTCTATTTGAGTTTCTAATGTGCTAGGTTGTATTGAATTAGCAGCTGTATGAAAAGAGCCAATGTCAGTAGGATTTACTCTGTGAATAAAAGCACAAAGGTTCTTGAACAGTATGAGAAAGTCATGAAAAGCAATCATTTCCTCAAATGCTGCCCCATTTTCTTTTTTCTGTTTTTTTTTTCTTATGAGGCCACTTTGCTTGCTTCCTATTTTTTTACTGTGTGCAAGTCCAAACATTTGCCTGAAATGACATCACTGCTGACGACCTCTTTCTTCCTTCACCCTCAGAGTCATCAAATGCATCTTTATTGACCAACGCAGAGAAGATCGCTACTATAACCACCACTCACACACCTCAGCAACAGGCTGCACCCGAGGCCAGGTAAGGGGCATGCTGGGAAATTGAGTACCTTGTACCTAGTTTTTTTTTTAAAAGGCTGCGGGATGCCTTTCAAACAGCACGTTCAATTTGCACATTAAATCTATCGATCAGTGCGTTTAATATCTGATTTTACTCTTATGTAATTCACTTTTAATATAAAAATTTTCTATCAGGATCCACAGACTGCTGTCTTTGTGTTACAGGAACAATACCAAACCAAAACAGGAATCGTTTGAATTTAAAGCCCCGCAAGGCCCGCCTCCACAGCCGCCAACACAAGTAGCCCAGGTGAGAAGAGACGCTGCAGCCACTCATCTGCCCGTCCTTCAGTTCATCACGTCCGTCACATTTTGATCAAACATCCCAGCAAACTACACTCCATCCCATCCAACTCCCTGCCATCATCCACATCCGTCTTTTCATGCATCCATCCAGCTGTTGTAACATCCACAGAGCCATTTATCCTCTCGCCCTCTGTGAATCAACCAATCCATCCCACACACCCACACACCCACCGGCCCAAGGACAAACAGGGTTTATACTTCTTTCTTTCTTTTTCTCTCCCTACCTCTACCTGCTGGCATTATCGCAATCTGTGCATTAAGAGGGGCCTGTTTACTTTCAAAGTCCACTGTGTTCGCTGCTGAATTAATCTGGCGCTGTAGGGATGGCGCTCACAGATAGCATTGATCCAACAGCAGAGGAGATTAGGAGGGCATGAAGACAGGAGCTGCTGTGGCTGTCTGCCTGTCCTTGCAGTGCCCCCCCCTCCCACACACACACACACTCTCTCTCTCTCTCTCAGTGCCCTGTCTCTTTTTGTCCACCTAGAGCCCAAGGCATCAATAATTCAGCATCTTTACACCTGAGCATATGCATGTACACACACACACACACACACAGGTGGTCTGACACAATTGGAATTATTGGAGAAGTGTGACTTTCCTGAAGGTGGCATTTGTCCCATGCTCCTGAAATAGGAGCCCACTTCAAAGGACACACACTTCAAATCTACATTACAAAAGTCACCTTGACGCAAATGTGTCTTTTCTCCTTCTCTCGTGTGTGTGTGTGTGGTCTGTCTCTATCAGGATGCTGAGTTCTACTCTGTGGACCTGGAGCGAGACAACAAAGGCTTTGGCTTCAGCCTGCGGGGAGGCAGAGAATACAACATGGACCTGTATGTGCTCCGGCTAGCTGAGGACGGAGCCGCTGTCCGCAACGGAAAGATGAGGGTATGGACCCCGATCCCTGCAGCCACAGTCACAAATCGGCAAACATTTATGCATGGCCTTATCCTAAAAATGCATGTAGAAGATGCAAAAAAACTTGTTTCTTATCATTTTTCTTGCATATCAGAAGAGTTGCTGTGTGTGTATGTGTGTGTGTGTGTGTGTGCGTTCTTTTATTATTTATTTATATATACAGTATATCAGCTTTCTAGTGATATCAGGGTCATCTTGCCTTGGATTTGGAGATTACAAATTTATGATGGAAAGCCTGCTTTAAAACTGGGGCGGTGTGTTTTGAAAGTCTAATGAAAGACGTTTCTGAGTTGCATCATGGGAATTGCCGGATCCACTACTTTTTTAAAGCTTGACCCACGCTTGAGAGGGAAAGTGAAGATGTCTGCAGCGATGGTTTTCCTTTTTTTATGCGTTTCCTTGAAAGTTTGCGGACAGGTGACAACCTTCAGATATTGTGTCGCATTACAAAAAACAGCGTATCCCTTGAAAATGAGATGTCTAATCTCAATTGGAAATCCCTGATTAGAAAACAGGTGGAATATACAACTATTAAAAAATTATTATATTGCATCCCTTTTTTGGCTTATTATGTTACTACTACTACTATATTCCTATTATCATACTAATAATGGGCAGTTCCACAACTGATGTAATTCATTCTACTCTACTCTATTTCTCCATGGTTTTTGTCTCTGATGAGGGAAATGCAGGTCAGCACTCTAACAACCGATTAATACTAAGAAGGCGGTTGCTCTGTTAGAGACATTTGAAGACGGACAGTAAGATCATTTCTGCATTTCGTCCATAAAGCAGAAAACAATTTGTAATATCACAGCAGAAGAAATAGCCAATGCACATGTCTGTTCTCACAGCTCGACAAAAAAAAAAAACTCTATAATTAGATTACAAGCCTGCTAATTGTGGCTTGTGCTGTGTACTCGTGCTGATTTGATAATTCCCTGTTTTCAGGTGCAGTCTTGGCTTCGTTCTTGACTGCACAAGGGTGCCGCTGATGCTGCCTCATAGACTTTTACAGCCATCAGAATAATATTATCTATCAATATAATTGCTTGTGCATAATATACCTCCCAATTACAGCGAACTATGCATGACTGAATATGAACGCGGTCGCCTCCGGGCTTGGTCAAGTTCACTGTTGTGAGCACACGGACATCCACGCACGGAGTGTACCCGCTGACAGAATATGTGCGGTTTAATTAATTAACAGTTCTCCACGAGCTCGTAAAGTCATGTTCATAAATGCTTCAGAAGCTGTCAAGAAACTGTAATATTTGGACTTTTTATTTTTTTTTTTTTGGCTTCATTAATTGCATGAACTAGCAGCACTTTGCCCCGAGCTGCTTGTGAGCTATAAGGGCTTTTCTTCTGATATATGTTAATCTGCTGCAGAGTTCGGATGTGCATGTTTCGTAATGCGCACACACGCAAACACATGCGTTTGTGTTTTTGCCCCCTTATTAGCAGAAATATTAATAGAAGCAGCTCCGTGAGGCAGAGAAGACGTGTCAGCGAGAGATCCATATTCTGCCAGAGAGGGATTCCCTCAGCGCAGACAGCACTGACAGATATCTCGAGGCATGGAGGCGAAGAAACGGGAAGCAAAAAGTGTTTTCTTCTCGCTCCCGTTTCTTCACCCTCTCCCCCCCTTTTTTTTTCATTTTCCTCTCTCGGCGTCACAGTTGCTGCTTTCTGCCACAATTTGCCCCTTTCTGGAAGCCGTTGATTAAAAAAAAAGAAAGGGGGGGGGACGCTGCAGTTGTCTGGTTTAGCGTTTTATGGTTTAATATATAACTTGTCCTGAATTTGTCCTCCCCTTCTCTCCACCTTCCCTTCTTCTGTCATTGGTCTCTTTGAACCTTTTGCGCCTCTTATCTTTCCTCTTGTGTACTTTGTCAACGCTGTCACTTGTTTTCCTCACTTTGTCTGCGCTCTGCTGTCTCTCTTTTTCTTCCCTCTCTGATTTTCCTCTCCTCCCTCACCTGTCACTCTATAATCTTCTGTCTCTTCTTCTTCCCTTCCCTGTCTCCTTCCTGTATCTCCAGGTCGGCGATGAAATCTTGGAGATCAACGGCGAGAGCACCAAGGGCATGAAGCACGCGCGAGCCATCGAGCTCATCAAGAGCGGGGGCCGGCGCGCCCACCTGGTGCTCAAGCGGGGTGACGGCTCGGTGCCAGAATATGGTGGGTCAATCTACGAAAACATTCCCTTCTCCCCCATCTTCACGCCCTGAGCCGAGGGGGACGCCCGGTGGACGGTGGTGGGGTCGAGGGGGAAAGAACTAACTCCCAGGACCCTTCACCCATCCCTGGGACAAAACCCCCCAGGGAGGGAGAGGGTCGGCTGGTCTTGGGTCTCTTTCTGGTGGAGGTCACTTCTTGGGCTTTGGGATTTTTTGGGGCGGGGGGAGGGGAGCAGACCCTCCTGCTGTCACCCACTCTCAGTTTCCATGTCATCCCGCTGTCACTTTTCACCTTCAGGCCACTGAGCAAAAGCACTCTGCTGGGACTTTACAGAAAGGTGGTGGGTCTGATTTCAGTGCTACATGGAATATAAACTGTTTACAAGGTTTGAATGACCAGAGTAGTGGAAAACAAAAAAAAAAAATCAATGTTTCTTGTGGATGAGAAGTAATATTGATGATTTCCAAATCCTCGTCAAACACTAATTTAGCATAAGAGGAAGTGAAAAACTTGATCCATTACATCCCGCAGTAAAGCGGGAGTCTCGCAGCTTCGGTTAGGACGTGACACAAACATATTTATGATATTTATTGAAGGTGAATGTAAGCTACTGAACTTTTAAGGGTTTTAAGTGAGAACTGTATTGAGAGGAGATAAAAAAAAGGCAGCCTAAAGCTTTTTTTTTTTGCCATTTCAAAGAGAAAATCTCACTATACTGTGCTTGACCTTACTCACTTAATCCATGGATTTATTTGCACCCACTGTTAATGTCATTTGAAAAGCTGTGACCATAGGAACTCCACCCATCCCCAGTCGAAAAGAAAAAAAAAAAAAGAGTCGCTCCAGTTATAGAGATGTTTTGTACAGTGATGAAAAGAATAGAGGCATTTTTACAAGTATTTTTGTTCCGTGTACAGAGCCATGAACTGAAGCCACATATTAATGGATAAAAGTCTATTGCTGCATGAACTTGTCAAAAGTGTAAATTGGATTTTTTTTTCCTTCTATTGTCTATTTTCCATAATATTTATGGAACGTTTCTTTTTTTTTTAATCGTATTGACCAGTTTGGATTGATAGTCACGAGTCATCTTAAATGTATTCTTTTTGTTACTTTTATTTAGTTTTTTTTTTTTGTTTTTTTTTGAGTGGAGATGCATTTGCCTGTCTTGAAAAAGTTCATCAATGTAATTTTATTTGCGCTAAGAATGTGCCGTCTTTCAACCTGCACCAATATGACATCATGTGAACTTGTATACTTTGGATCATTGTTTGTACTTTTTAGTTGGCACAACCTTTGACAGTCTTGCCAGTATTTCTTTTTGATTTCTGTCAGCAATGTAAAACTGCTTCATAAGCTGGTGTTTAGGGTGTGTGAGTCTCACTTGTCTTATTTTTTTGGGGGGTGGTTTTCTGCTGCTTCTGTGTCCACCTGTGTAGGTGTGTAAGTGCGTGTGTGAGTGAGTGTGTGTAAGTGTGTGTGTGTGTGTGTGCGCCATTTCCAGGACTTTTCTCTGTAACTGATGGTTTCCACTGAAGGGTTTTGGGCAATTTCCTGGACTGTCTCTTTACTCTGAATGACTCAATGATCAAATAAACACTTTTTTTTTTATTGAAAAATCCACACAGACAATAATTCTCCTTTTTCTTCCTCCAAGTTGGTGGCCGAGTGATCTAAACCCTGTACTCTTCTCTTTCTTTCTGTTTTTGTTTTATCTTCCCATCCTCTCGTATTGCGCTGGTCTTCCTTCAGGGATGGTGGCTCCCCATCTCACTGCATGTATGAGAAATGACAAGATGGGGGAGGCCTCTGTCCTCCAAAATCAGACCACGGTTTGTAACTTTCCTCCCCTGTCGTGACGTCTGGCTCTTCCTCCCATTTCCTCTCTGTCTCTCTCTCTCTCTCTCTCTCTGATCATGCTGATCTCTGTGTGGTGTGACCTCAACTCACCTGTCCCGTGCCTACTCCATGCATACAAATCCATTCACCTAAATATGCATCGCCAGTCCCGCCGCTGCCGTAGTCACTGTTGTCATGCCGAGCATAGTCTCCTCCGGTAGCATTTCACCTCTGGACGTAGCGTCCGGAGGTGAAAGCTTGTTCTTGTTAATCAGTGTAGTTATCCCCCTCGGTACTGTAGACGTTATAAAACCATCGTCTTTGTTAGTTCTCTGCCGTAGATGCAGCTGCATTTTTCATTGATTCAATAAGTCGAGCTGGGCAGAGCAAGTGTAAGGTTAATCTTTCTGATAATAAACAAAGCATCTTCTGTAGAGTAACAAGATAAAACACCCTGCTTATGTCAGGTTACGCACCTGAGGGAGATGTTAAAGTCAAATTGGGTGGAACTTTTTCGTTCTTATCATGGTAAAAAATGCCACTTCAGTCTCAAAGGCTGTTACTGCGATCCGGCAAAACCCATCATTTTGTTTTTGGATCTCATCGTGAGCGTTTGATCTGCTTTTAAAACATTTACAAAGTGTCTAAGGCATCATGACAGCGCATGAAAGAGCATGGCTAATCCGTCCAATCAAGCAGCATCATCAATATGCAGCACGTTGGCACTGAGTGTTAACGGGCCTCCCGGTCCGGGCCGCCAGACCAGCAAAGTCCCATTCTGCTTCAGTGAGGTGACCCAGGTCTACAGTCAGGTGGACCTGGGAACAGGTTTGTCGTGGGTAATGTGTCTCTTCAAGTAATGGCTGCTTCACAAGTGTGTCACTATCTCTTATTCTCATGCGTAAGCTACACTAATTTTGACCATTGGCTGTTGCTGTGCCATCTAACAAACCTCCGAATGGCTTTTTCATTGGAAATGTCCTCAGCTTCATGTCTAAGTGGTTCGGCATGGTGAGTGTGAGACCACATAGACGGTTTTTTAGAGTCTCGACGCATGTTTGATCCCCCTGCCCTCGTCTGTATGTCACGTTGTGTTGCAGGCGGCAGCCCCAACGACAGCAGCGCAGCCAACGCAGCCTCAGGGCTACAAAACGCTGCGGAAGTGAGCAACCCGGAGTCCAGCAACCCACCAGAACCCAACCAACCATCCCAGAGCAAGAAGGAGCCGCCCCGCCACACAACGGGCGCCGGCAAGCACCACCATTCCAACCACCGCCACCGCTCCCCCAACAAGAAAACCAGCACGGGTAAACACAAGGGGAGGAAGTCCAAGGGAAAGGACAAGAAGAAGGATGACAAGGGAAAACAGGGCCACCACCAATCTGGCGGGCACCACCGCAGCCGCCACCGCTCACCCGACCGAGGGCATGGCCGGTCGCGAAGCGCAGACAATGCCCTGGACGGCCGCCACGGGGGCCACGGCCGCTCCCCCGACAGACGCCGGGGCCACCAGTCCCCCTCCCGCCACCGCTCTCCACGCCGCTCCCCCTACCGCTCGCCCCAACGCCGCAGGTCCCCCCATCGCGCCCGTCACCACCATCACTCACCCACCAGACGCCACGCCCACTCCTCAGACCCCTACCGCAGGTACGCCTCCCCGAGGAGGCAGAGGGGCCCCGGCAACGAGAAGCCCAACGGGGCCGAGGCCGTATTGAAGGAGCCGCTAGCGTCTCCTGAACCCAGCCTCGCCCCTAAGGACGCCGTCCGCCCCGAGGCCCCGACCCCAGCGGAGCGGCCCACCAGGGAGAGCACGCTCCTGCCGCTGCGCAGGGAGGAGCGCCCGCTCGAGGAGGACAGCCTGCTGATGAGGTTGAGAGCCTCCTCCATGGAGAGGGCCTACCGCGGGGACAGCCTGCTGAGGGACATGGCGTCCCGCGGCCAGAGAGACGACTACAGGGACGTCACGCTGCCCAGGCCGCGCACCCCGGAATCTGAATCCAACTACAAGAGGTACAGCTCCCTGCTGAGGGGCCGCTCCCCCGAGAGGACGGAGAGGGACTGGGGCCACGTCAGCCGGGGCAGCTCCCCCGAGCCGCGGCGCAGGGCCAACAGCCTCGGCCGCGACATCTCCCCCATCCGGAGCTCCAGGAGAGACGACTCGGAGGACGAGGAGGACGACGACAATTTCGTGGCGGCGAAGGTGAGGGAGTACTACAGCACGCTCAAGTCCGACGCCAGCCGCTCGTCCAGGCCCGCGCTCCCCGAGCCCAGGAAGACCTACAAGGAAAACCCGAAAGACCTGAGCATCTGATTGGACGGCTGTTGGCCATCACAGCGACCACCCACACACCTCAACTACTCTCCCCCCACCATCATCACTCGGTTCTACAGAAACACACCTGTACACACACACACACACAAGACAATACACATCTACACACACACACACACTGGAAAACAGGCTGTTATGATTATGTAACAATGTTGAGTTACTAACAAGACAGTGATTCCAAAATGACTTTGGAAAGCTTTTTTTTTCCCTTGTCTTTTTTTTTTATTTTTAAATGTATGTTTTATTTTCCTTTTTTTGTTTATGGTTTAACATTCAACATTTAAAGTAACTCAAGACTTTTTTCCAGAAAATGTAAAACCATAAAAAACAATGATGTGCCTAACAGTTCCATTAACGAGCAACATTTTGTTTTTTTTTTATTTGATAAGTGGCGGCATTTTGCCACGCTGTCAGATGATGAAATATGTATGTATGTATGTACTTTTCCACGAGGATCCCATGGAAGTACCACGCACCTGGATCACTGTAACCGGTGCTCACAATGATGCTGTGCATGTCTTTACCGGTTTCAATGTCTCTTTCTCCCACCTTCATTCTCCGTCTCTCTATCTTCTCTCTCCTTCTTTCTCTCTCTCTCTCTCTCTCTCTCTCTCTCTCCCCAGTGCCACTGTTTTTTAGACATTTGACCAGACTATAGCACAAGCCTGCATTTGTTTGTATATTTTTGACAGTTTGCAGTATGTGTACATTCAGAGGTGATCAGTTGAATTGAATGAAGGGAAAAATTTAAAAGTTAAACTATGATGATGATGACGATGATGTTAAAAATAAAATAATATATTCAACAAATGAATAAGCGTGTGGTTTTCGTTTTGGTGTCTTTGGTTGTGACAAAAAATACAATCTCAATTTCCAAGTTTACCAACCAAATAATGTTTTAACAGTGTTAAAAGAAGTCAGTAGGAAGCTGATATAATCTTAGGCCTCCCAAAAGTGTGTGTGCGCGCGCGCGTGTGTGTATGTCACTGCTTACTTTGATTTCTTCTGTTGTTTCCATACCCTTTTTCCATCCTTTATACCCTCAACTCAATCCCTTTGCTGCCTTCCTCTGCTCTTCTTCTTCCTGGAAGAGATTTTATTTGATAGAGAACTAAAGCTGCGTCTGTATTTCAGGACAACGGCAGCAGGAGGTAACAGATAAAGCCGAGGAGAGCTGTTGTCTTTTTCTCTCTCGCTCTCATCGTAATTCAATTCAAATGACCTCTTGGCATAAATGTTAAAACAATATCGCCGAAGCATCAGGAATCAATACGTTTTCTATATTAAGACAAAAGAGTAGCACAGTATTTTTCTCTGTATGTGGGTTCTCTCTCTCTCTCTCCCTCTTTCTTTCTCTCCCTCTGGAAACAACAATGCGGAGATGAAAGGAAAAGAGCAGAGAACAGAGTGGTCACTCCTGGTGACTTGTAAATGTCAGCAGGGATTTACTGCTGAAGAATAAAGGGAACGTTTTTGTCTGGCATCGTTCGATGATACAGTAAGATAGAGAGCCGCATGAGACTTTGGCTGCTGAATAAGACACAAGCTGCATGCAACATTTTCATGTTAATCATATTTTTTTGACTAATGACATCCAATCCTGGGTTACCGATACATGATTGTTTGTGTGCGAGTCTATTGATCGCGTGAAAATATCTATTTGGGTCATAGTTCACCTCGTCCTGACAACGAACGTGTCCACTTCCACATGTCGAGAAGCGGGAAGATCTTTTGAGCTTATGTCATGCAAAGTTCTTTTAGCTGCTGCGGCACATGCCAAGGTACTTAATACCATATGTTCAAACGTGTGCATTCAAGATTACCCTGTGGACACAATCTGTGCAGCTCATAAGAGGAAATGGAAAGCAGAGATGAAGCATCACGATCAAACGGGAAAATATCAAGAGCTTTTTGGCCCAGTTTCTCCGCGATTCAACAGGGCCTCAATGCATTCGGCTGCTTTTGATGCAGCGATCTGAAAGTGTTTCTGCATTGCTACATTTATACATTTATAGATCTGGCTTCTTGCACTAGTGCAGTGCAACTTATTGAGGGAAACCGTAAGTTTCCGAGTCGCATTTTTGTAACCTATTTTGCATATAGTCCAATATTTCTATATCTAATTATTTTTTTTGTCAAATTTTCTATGACTTTTGCTGTAATGTATTAATTCTATTATGTGTGTAAGAAGACATACTGCAGAGAAGATGTTTGTATCCCACAAACAGAGTCTTTTTCTCTCTTCTCCCAGCGAAGAGGAAGCAGCTTCTAAATAATGGATGTAATCCACTTTCCAGCCCAGAAAGACTCTCCTCCCTTCTCTTTAAATCTCCCTTCTCCTTTTTTTTTCTCAGGCCACACTCCGCTCCTTCTCATCATCAAATATAGGAATGGAGCCCTGTTTTTTTTTTTTTTTTTTTTTTTTTATTGCTTCTGCGACCCCAGAAATGATTAACAGCCAGAGTCTGGTGGCAATTTATCATGTCAGTGTCAGGCAGGAGGAAGAGACGGTAATGAAATGTCCAATAACGACGTGACCACAGCCCGGCGCTAGCGACGGCCCGCCGGGTCAACCTTCCGTCCTCCCATCAGCTCGCCTGCAGGTGCCCTCGCGCCGACCTTGGGGACCCTCTGCTCCCCTCCGCTGTTGCCATGGAAACACACCGATGCAACGGGCTCGACTCGAGCAGACAACAGTTGTAGACTTGTAAGCAAGGCTTGGGAGGGAGTAAAGTAAATGAAAAAGGAGACAAGAGCCCGGGGTTATTTTTAGGCGTGTGTTAAGGATTTAAAGATGCTTTTACTCAAGCGAGAGGGGAAGGTTTTAAATTTTGATGTCGCTTTTTTTTTTTTTCACAAGAAGGGCAGCATCCTATCATCCTATATAACACACCTGTTGTGGTTCCCGCTGCCGTCATGTAGGGGCTGTTCTTGGAAAATCTGCTTTTACAGGGAGAGGTGTGGTGAAGGTATATACAGCTCTGGAAGAAAGAAATAGGAGACCACAGCATTTTTTTTTTTTCTGAAATCAGCATATCTACATGTATTTTAGCCATTCCATTCCAGCGTCTGTTGAATTCCAACACATGCACACCTCATTCTGTTTAAAGAGCTACCAGGAGTGGAATGAAGTCACCCAAATACAATGTTAAAGACCAGTGAGAGCATGCCAAGATGCATGAAAACTGGGATTAAAAATAAGAATTATTGCACCAAATATCGATTCCTGAACTCTTCTTAAGTGCAAATATTAGTATCATGTTGTTTTAAAATGGAATCGATCTTGCTTTGTTTGAGGTCTGAAAATATTTGTCACACCGTTTGCCATTTCCTGAACATAAATGCTCTAAACGAATAGTTTTGTTTAGAATTTGGGGGAAATGTCAGTAATTTATAGACTCAAACAAAAATGTTCCTTTTGCCCAAAAGACATACCTATAAGTAGTAAAATCAGAATTTTCTTTTCCAGAGCTGTAGCTGCTTAAAGGCCATTTAATTTGTTACGGTTACAATACGATTCAATAGGATATGGTAAAAGGATGGCGTTTTTATAGCACCAAGCACTCACGGTGCTTCACCCCACACATGTGCATTCACCCATCCACCAACTGAAGGCATTGGCTGCCATACAAGGTGTCAGCTGCTCATCAGGAGGATCTAATCATTCTCACACTGAAGCACCGAAGGCGCAGCTAACGGGAGCGATTGTAAATGAAGTCTGCTGCCCAAGGACACGTTGACACTGACTTAAGGCTTTTCAGATGGGTGGTTTTATTAGAGATTTTTTCTTTTTTTTTACCCCAAATGTTTAAACACATTTCCAGAAACTGTGGCTCGACATCTCAAAACACAAAAAACAGGATGTCACATGTTCACGTCTCACAGAGCATCAGTCAAACACTGCTGTAATGCTTTTAAAACACTGCCATCAAACTAGTGTTTGTATATGTTTTAGCTACATTAGGACATGTTCCAGATTTTTTTTCCTTTTTTTAAGATTAAGGCATCTTTCTGTCCAAAAATAGCTATTTGCAATGTATGTCACATACGCTATAAAGACTGTTGCCCTATCCTAATGCAATACCTTGAATAGATAAGTACTGACATAATCATTGTATCAGAATAGGATTCAATGTTCATCTGTCTATTCACTGAGCTCCAACTGGGCTAAACTCACAAAGAGCTTCATACAGAGTCAGACTGTGAACTTACAGCTGATACTGAAGGATTATTGTGTTCTGAGATGTGCAAATATTTCCTATTTTTGCAAAAACTCACAGGAATTTCACTTGTAAGTAAAGTGAGGAACACCACTGGACGACGATGTGTTTTGGGGGGATTTGATGATGAAATCGGAGCACAAATACAAAAAGGTAACAAAGTAAATATTTATTAGGTAATGCAAATCAGTAAAATGTTCAGCTGAATGAGCCGACTGCATTTTCAGTGAAGGTTTCATAGGCGAACAAGGTCTGATAATGATGCAATTTGTGTTTAGAGTTTTGCAGAAGTGTGATTTGGAACGATAATATGACTGAGAGTAATAGAATCACACTTATAGTTTAGCAGTTTGGAGTAATGTTGTTAAGACATAAGCTTCAATTCTTCACAACCTGCATTGTTCCAGTTTTATGTGTGTGTGTGTGTGTCTGTGTGTCTGTGTGTGTGTGTGTGTGTGTGTGTGTGTGTGTGTGTGTGTGTGTGTGTGTGTGTGTGTGTGTGTGTGTGTGTGTGTGTGTGTGTGTGTGTGTGTGTACAATGGAGGAAAAATACAGAAAAAAGTGGAAAAATGGAAACGGGCTCTTGCAGATGTCACACTAATCTACGTTAGAAAGAAATCCACAGCCACTATGTCTCTTAAGCTTAGATGTTTTTAATTAAATCGTGACTTTCTTTGTCAAAGGATGCAGATTTTTCTTTTATCCCACTGCTAATAAATATCTTTTGCCAACCTCTTAAAAATCCTGAAAGAACATCCCCTTCAAAATTTGCTTTAACAGCTCGTTATTTGATTCAATTTCCCTCAGTTAAAAAAAAAATACAAGTGACATCTTGGAGGAAAGTAAAGAGATTTATATAAAATTTCACTAATAAAAAACAAAAACAAAGGAGATGTAATAAAAAGGTAAAGTTGTCGTAGTTACAAACTCATAATAATCACTATAAACACTAGACAGCTCTAGTTTTAATGTATTTCAAATCATTCTTTTTGTAGAGCAGACATCCTCTTTAGTTTCTAATTGTGTTTTCTCCCTTTTTCACATCAGCTAAAAGCAAAGTGGCAGTTCTTACTAAAATAAATAGTAAAGAAAAATATATCCAGAAAAATAAAGTTATGTGTTTGGAATGTGAAGAAAATAGAAGAATAGTACAATCCACCTGGAAAAGGAGCTTCCTAAATGAATCCTAACCTTTCTAATGATAAACATGAAGGAAACACTCATAATGGAATAGACATTAACCTGGCAATGAGCCGGAAAGTACTTTAAATTAGGACAATTAGGAATATTATGAAGAATTTTGAAAAGACCATGGTCAGGCATGATGGAATTAACCTTGAAAAGGGATCAGTGGGAAAACTGCATTGAGGTTAAATAGATAGAGATATGGCTAAGTGACGTCTACAATAGTGTGGAAGCTGCTTAACCAAAAATATGAGGAGCAATAACAACCTATCCATCCTGGAAAAAGGAGGCAAAGAGACAAGAAAGTGTCAGAAAACAACAATAAATAAATTCCAAGGACAGCATTAAAATATAATGAAGACAGATTTACACACATGCAAAAAAAAAAAAAAAAACACTGAAAATGAGATTGAAAATAATGCCTCATGCTCAGGCAAACCTATTGTGCTAACAGTCCAAAAAACACTGAAAACATTTGCAAATGAATTAAAGACACTAAAAAATAAACTGCAATAGCCAGCGTTATAAGCAGGAAAGTAACATCAGGATTTAGGGAGTAAAATCATAAGCACTATACTACAGAAGTACTAGGTGTAGACACAAAGAAAAGAAAATAATACCTGGAATTCTTAGATTTTTCCACAGTGACCCATAAACAAAATAAGAACTTAGTACAGTCAATATTTGAGATGGAAATTCTAAAGGTTTTCCAGAAAGATAAAAACTACAAATGTAGTGATCGATTTATTTGTGAATTTTACAAGGCTTTTTTATATATTATATCACCCATTCTGGGTTTCCAATGGGAAATATATGTATCCGTCTTACAAGCATGTCAATCTTACCTCCAATAGGATGATCTTATATAGAGAAAAACATCCTTTAAGCTCATGTTCCATTCATCTGGTGCAGTTGTTTTCGCTTCCTTCTCCCATGTATCTTTAATTAAATATAAATGTATTTGGTAGGTTTGAACAGCTGTGTGCTGGGGGTTTATGTCTAGAAGTGAGGTTATTTCATGTATCCCAGAAAGTGGTGGAGAATTTCTTTTTTGTCTCAAATATAGCGTCCAACTTGCAAAAATTAAAGTGATTCCTAAAAACATATCTATTTATTATAATTTCAAAAGAAGCCCCTCCTTTAATATACATTTAATAAAAGGCGAAAACATCATCAGTGCTGTTTGGAGTAAAATCAGCGTCCCGAGCCATTTCTCTCAGACAGGTAATTAATTAAGTCCAAAATGACAAATCACAGATTCACCTTAATGGGCTTCGCATTTTGTACAACAGCAACGCAACATCCTCCCATACATCTTAGAAAGAAAAACTCCCTAAATAACCCTTTTAACTGGACAAAAAAAAGAGGAAGAAACCTCAGGAGGTGGAACGGAGGAGGATCCCTCTTCCAGGGCAGACAGGCTGCAACAGGTGAAGTGTGCATGGGATGGAATACAATACATACATTAGTTAGAATAGCATAAATGCATTGATCCGTGGAGGATGAGGTGACAGGATCCATTCCGGGTGTCACCAGGACATAGTCAGACCCGTTATTAACAGAAGGCTCTTTGCAGGATGAGAAAACAGAAAACGGATTTAAAAAAAGGTACATCAGTTGGCCATGAGTGTTACAGATGGGAGCAATAAAGAGAGAGAAGCTCAGAGTATCTAATGAATGAAACGTTAAACAGTGCAACAGGCAAAAATCGTTATGTGTAATGGCAGGCGCATCAGCATCCAACAATATCAGCATTTGTTGATTGCAATCTATGACAGGATTTGCTGCTCCACGGCTAAAAAAACCCCCCAAAACAACCAAAGTTGTAAAATAAATATGCCTTCAATGTAAAAACTGGACATTTGACCTCACACTCTTTCAGAGCCGTGTCATTTTAGCACATGGTGACGGCACTTGTGGCTCGACTTAGTGGTTCCATAAGGGGAACGCTGCAAGGTTATGTCCCCACAATCACCGCGGTAGCACTAACCCTTCGTCTGCCTCACCCCTGCCTTCCCTCCTCTGCTCAAATATGTAAATGTACAGTACAGTCTGTCTAATCTGTAAAGAAGCAAATCCCCCACTCGAGCGTGCGTGCGTGTGCGCGCGCAGATTCGAGTGTTTTTCTTGTTA
Organism: Lepturacanthus savala; assembly: GCA_030544235.1. Taxonomy (NCBI): domain Eukaryota; kingdom Metazoa; phylum Chordata; class Actinopteri; order Scombriformes; family Trichiuridae; genus Lepturacanthus; species Lepturacanthus savala. The sequence goes on from CM060463.1 coordinate 11,334,620, forward strand.
TCGGGTCTCCGTCTCACAGCTAAATCCCTCACCCAGTTTCATGCACACAGTACTCCTTATCAAAGGAATAATGCACACCTCATAGAAGGACTAATGCAGTTTTAACAGAGTCTCATCCTCTCTTAGAAAAGAAATCGCCCGCTGAAAGCTAACTTGGACTGAAACAATGAAATAGTAATAATGGCATAAGAAATGCATTCAGAAACATTGGCTTTGCCTTGTTACACTGTTGAATGATTCATTTCAAACTTTGTTTGAGGCTGGTGGGTCATGGTTATCACAGGAAGAAAACTCTATCTAGACCCAGAGTGTTTTTATTCATATCTTTCCTTGGACTATGATACAGAATTGTGACAAAATGAAAAAAAACGAAATGTCTGTGCCCCACAATAATCAGCACCGTAAACTCTTGCTCGAGTTAAATTTTGTCGAAGGGGTCACCGGGGTGTAACCATCAAAAAAAAGGACTTGTTTATCTGGCTCCGTGGTGCATGAGTCATCACCACATGAGTACTGCATTACCTCAGTTGTAACAGGACCTGGCCAAAGGAAGACGGCAGCGAGCAGGTAGCAGCCATCATCCAGGGAACCAGCACCTCCCCAGCAGGCATGCTTTTCTATAAAATGGAAGTTACTTATGTTGTTTCACACCATCATCCGCCTTCCAGTGGCACCAGGGACCAAAGAGCAATTTCGAGAATCCTTCCACCCTGCAGCTAGTCCGTCCGAGAACAAAGTAGCTGTACATCGCTGTGTTCACGGCTGTGGTGAAGCCTTCAAGGACCTTGGAGAAATTAACAAGAGCCAAGGTCGGCCGGTTGTAGCTGAGCAGCAGTTGTTGCTTTTTGTGCTTAAGCTGTGATAAAAAACAGGAAGTTAAAGAGAAAACCTGCAGGATTTTTTTTTAATATAATTTTATTTTAGTTTAATGTATAGTGGTCATGATGTTGTTAAAGTTGTCTCTCTGTGGTATTGGAAAATGGTCACAAACTACAACAGGACTACAAGACAAAGGCAGAAATAAGACTAAACTTAAAACAACAGTGCATCACACTATGTCATATAAGTGAGTTATTTTCCTGCTAACTCTGTGCAATAAGTTAGAGAAACTTCAGAATTTGTATTTCTTTTGCTTGTTTTCTTTATAATTTTATCATTTTTCATCATTGTGAATTAATGTGTCTTTGCATTTTCTCCACAAAATTCCACTTTTCCAACAGGATCCAGGTGAAGAACATGGTTGTGTGCAGCCTTACATCGGTGAGTCCTTGTTTCTAATGTTTTTTAAACTTCCGAATCAGTCATCATGCTGGCTTGAATTAAGTAAAGTTTTACAGTAACCTGTAAAACAACCGGCTGATGAGGATAGTGATGGATAATTAATTATATCGCTACCATTGTTGGCACCCTATTAGTTCAAACACGATAAGCATTTTTTTACTTAGGGGGCATTTTTCTTTTTAAAAAAAAATCTACAACTTTTTTATCCTATACAATGTGCAAGTAATAAAGTCTCCAAGGGCTTGGATCTCGTTACAATTTTCTGAAGGCGCGTTGAGAATAATATATATATATATATATATATATATATATATATATATATATATATATGTAAAATATTTTCCGTGACAATGTAATGAAAGCAGATGTCCTTACCAGCACACAACCCATATAGAATCATATTTCATGACATTTTATATGAAACATTAAATGCATTGAGATCATGTGTCTGAGCAGATTATATTTTTATTACTTGTCACTTGTAAGCACAATTGAGTAATGGACATGATAAACGACTGACTGGACTGTGAAGGTGAAACATATGTGGCTGATTTAAACATACAGTATTTCAATGTATTTGGATAATACAATAACTTTGAAGAAGGTAGAAAAAGAAATGGAGAAGAAGAGAAAGAAAGTAAGTGAAATACACACCACATATGAGTATATAATCTAATTATTTTAACATGAAGTGGCACTAAACTCGATCTTAATCTCAATCACTATAATGCGTTTCAGCGATGGAGACAGAACCTTTGCTTACCTCACCCCGAGAGGCACGTCACAATATGTCCTGTTGCTAAGCTGTATATAAGGTCTGTTTAAAGGTTTATATACTGGAGAGGAGAGGAATGTTAATATTGCATGAGCATCTTACAGGATGGTGATGGTTGTTCCAAGTATTACCAAGGAAAAACTCTGCATTTTGTTTGAAAAATGTAGTGTAGTAACAGTTTGGGGTAGCAAAATATTGTATTGATCTCATATGAATTTTTATGGACCAGGAACAGCAGCATAACTTCAGCGACTATTTAAATCTCCAGACATATCTCTCTCAACAACAACAACGGAGGAGGAGGAAAAGAGAGAGATCTCTCTCAACAACAACAACGGAGGAGGAGGAAAAGAGAGAGATAAGCAGAAGATGGATTTTTATCTGCTTTTTCTCATTTTCATCTCATAAAAAAATACAACAACATAGTTTTGTAAATAGTTTATTGCTTATACACACACAAAAAAAAATCGCATTTTGCAAAATTCACAAAAAATAAACAACCCTCCACATGGAATCTGCTTTGACCAGGCGTGTTCCCAGCATGATTCAACTCACACTCCTGTTTGGTAAGACAGGAGTGTGTTCCTGTGGCTTGAATGAAATTAGGGCATAGAAACAATCCATCACCTGTGTCAAATAGCCCCTTCTGTTCTGTTGCTGCCCTGTCCAATTAGCTCCTACTTTATGTAATGAAGAGCATAATGAGCGATGCCTGTAATGCATGCGTGTATGATCTGCACTGTGTGTCAGTGTTGTCAAACTCTGAGAGGGAATTAGTTCTGTGTTCAATGCAGGTCTGCAGTAAAACATGCTTTAGAGCTCTGCCTTCCTTTCAGAATCATTTCTTTTTTTAGATTTGACAACGTGAGGTTGGATATCGATGCTCTGAATATGCTTCAAAGGAGTCAGGGAGGGTGGGGTTGATTGTTATATTAGCATCATGCAAAAAAAGTAGTGCGATTGTCATAGAATAGAGGAAACAAGATGTGAGGCATACATGTACTTGATCTTGACTTAACACTTTATGCTGTAAAGTAATACTTTCTAATGCCTACAAATAGAGAGACAAACAAGATTTAGCTGTGTATTGTTTAAATATGTATATGTTCATATGTGATTTGACTTGACGAATTCTTTTACATAAGCTGAATTATTTTATGCACGCACTGATCCTTAACACATTGCATTGCATTAGTAGTCAAACCCAACCACTCAGGTATCAGACACATTTTGGCGAGAATCAATATCACTGTATCTATAAATACATTCAGCCGTAACGTCCTCCATACATAAGTAAATACCTCCTGACACAGGCACTCAAAACCTGCTTCATAAATATGTATCTCGACACAGGCGATGCAAGCAGCGTTATATAATTGACAAGCAGCAATGGTTAGAACTGCAAAGTAGATCTATGAGTAAAACTATTCAGGATAAGAATTCGCAAATTGGACGCCTCGCTACTAATTTAATGTGAGTATCACAGTTCAACGTAGATGACTAACTATGAGAAAAGCTTTGTGAAAGCAGACGGACACCACTTAATGATAATTATGTTGGTATAGAAAATGAATTATCAAATATTACTGAATTGTTTTCTATTCATTGTGGATCCACCTCCATTGGTTTTACTGTGACAGGACAAAGTGACGGGAAGCCACAGGCCACGTACGGGGGCCCTCAGGCCTTTGGGGGCCTATCGCAGACAAAAATTCCACTGCCTTCCCAAACCTCTTAAATTATTGCTAGTTTGCAGCTAGTTACTCCTTGTTTGGTAGCAGCCATTTATACAGTTACAACGTTTAAAACAGAGAACAACTCTAGAATATAACGATACACTCTAGAATAAATACATAGGGCAATGTATTAGGAAAACATCATAACTCATGGTGCTATGGATGCACATGGCAGATCAGCTGATGTTTGCTGGTGCGTTCAAAGACCTCCGCCATGTCGGAATTCACAGAAGCAGCATGCAACATGCAGTACATGATCTTTTGTACAGTTTTTCCGACTGGGTGTATTAGCCATACCCTCCATCGAAAAAAAAATTGTGAACAAGTTTGCTGAGCAGAAGTACATTTTCAGAATGGTTAGTACAAGTTTTCTTTTGCTTATCATGGCAACTGATCGCCTTATCAGGCTGTGGTTATGTGTCTGCTATTTGATGAGGCCTTGTTGTGCTGCAAGGGAAGGTGAAGTGTTCAATGCTTAATGATTATGTGTGCATGTGTTGAGAGATGTAGGAATGCTAGTTGTCACTGTACATAGTTATAATAGGTGTAATAGGTATTGTGTGTCCTTTTTTGTTTGTGAACCTTGGGCTGTAGAGGTAGGCCCTATGAGAAGTGGATTTGTCATACAGGGACGGGTTGAGATGGCGTGGTTTGGAGGGTGGGAGGGGTGTTGGGGGTCCTAGCACCAGAGTTACACCGGGACTTTATGTAACCACGCTACGCACTGCACGAAGTTGTCACTTTAAATTACAGGTCATCCAGTTAATGAGTTCTACATGAGTGGACTGATGCTTCTGTTCCTTCAACGCAAAGAGTGGATCTGATTGGCTAAGGAAGCGAACAGAGTAGAAGCTCTCTCTTTTGACCTGACTAATGCAGAGGATTTGTGAGAAGAGAGCTTAATCCTGAACTCTCCACTCACAACATAGTGGAGGAGGAAAGAGGCAGAAACCAGCTGAAGATCAGCAGAACCAGCGTCATCAGTAAAGTGTAGAATTGTATTGATTCATAATGAGTAACTAATATCTGTCAATGACTATGTAAAGTGCAAGACAAAAATATGCTTTTTTCAGTATGTGTTGTAATAATTATTATAATTATTAGGTACCCTACATGGCTTCAAAATATGAAACTTTATCAGTATTTGTCATAATATAACTTTTTTTTGTCTGTACTACATGGCTGTGCCGAGCGCTATGACAGCAACAAATGGTATATATTGGTGCACTTAATAATATTCAGTCTTACTTTGCAACAGTAATTTGCAACATTGAAACATTATTTTAAACTTTTCAATTAACTGCATGAGGTTAATAACGTAAATTGCCACTCTCTGCAGGATGCATCTATAGTTATTTGTAATTAAATTCTGATTATTTAATTATTAGATTAGGTAGTTGGATGAAAGAGTATTACAGGTAATGCAGCTCTTTGGAGAATCATGATGAAACTGACTATAAATCTAAAGATAGATGTCTGATATTTTGATATTTTACATTGTCAAAGTACCTAAGGTTGTGTGTGTGTGTGTGTGTGTGTGTGTGTGTGTGTGTGTGTGTGTGTGTGTGTGTGTGTGTGTGTGTGTGTGTGCGTGCGTGTCACCACAACAGACAGACAGGTTGTGTCCCACAGTGTCATCTTGTGGCCAGTTTGGGTCATCACACTCTCCCTCCCTGACATTATCTGTCAACGGAGTGGAAACCAGATTGCCTCGGAGCTTTAAATCCAGAGCCGACGGACCACTTCCTGTGTCAGACATGTCGTCCCGAGCTGTCACTCACAGGCTGTGGTGTGAGTGATGCTATGAAATGAGAGCAGTCCTTTATTGTCCTCCTCCATTCTCAGTTACAAAGCGGTGGATTTCTTGCTGCTGCGTCACACATTCAGCATCTGAGGCCAAGGACTCTGCCAGTGAGAGATGGATCAATATGTCACCATAGGAACTTGTGTGTGTGCGCGTCTGTGTATTTTGTCATCGTCAGGGTCAAAATGAGATGGTCGGAAGAGTCTTTGGTCGTGATATTGATTCAGTCTATTAGAGCACATGTTGATGTCACACAGTAACCATATGTATTCAAGATAGAAGAAAAGCTGCTTTCTGCACATGTTCTGTATTAGCAGAGAAAACCTTGAAATATGTAATAAGCAGTAGACTTTTGAATTATATTTCTCATTGTGCTGAAGATAAGTAGATAACTCTTATCATTGGAGTGCAGCACACTTCGTTAGTTTCTTTCGTGCACTCTCACACACACACACACACACTGCTAAAAGGTTTTGTTAGATCCGTGAGATTGACGGATGATTAATGAGATATAAAAAATAAAGTCTTGCAGCAAGGTCACAGGAAAAGATTGGAGGCCCTGCGTGGGCCAATTCTGTGTTTACTACATGAAAAAGAGTGACTCACATTCCTCCGTATACACTGCAGGCCTGTCCGACAAACACACTCATACACAAATAACACATGGGCTGCTTTCAAGTTGAGTTATTGCCTGACCACTGCATTTCATGGCCCTTTATGCATCACTACACCCGAGTACCGATTCTTCTATAGCATGGTGGAGTTAAAAACAGGCTGCAAGGGGCTGGACACAGAGTCATCAACAAGCCAGGCAGGAATATGCTGAGCCAATACAAGTTAAGTGTTTTCTCATGGCCCTTTTCCCTGTTTTTTTACCCCCTCTTTTAATAACAGCTTCTCTGTAATAACCACACTGTAGTGACTGCACAAGCTATAGTTAACAACCAAGATTTTCTGTTGAGCGACAGCCTCTATTAGAGAGCGCCGCTGCAACAACTCAATGAGGTTGTGTTGCGATATACAAGCGCAGAGTCAAGAAAACATAAGGCCTTTGTTGAAATTAGCTGACTTAATTCAGTCCCTAATGTGTGGCTCTGGCATACATAACTGTGCCCTGAGATTATCTAATGTACACAAAAGCGAATTGCTCTTTCAGGGCACACGCATATAGTCTCGCTCCACCACAGGGGGAACAGCGCGGAGATCCACAGCATGCTAACGAGCCTGCAGTCAGCCAAGAAGAACACACGTCAGATATACATCTGTGTTTTGACCTTGCCATTGGTCTGTAGCAGAAAACAAAGTAGAAATAATGAAAGGTACATTCGGAATAAACAGTTCCACCGACAATAGCTTTTTGTGTGGCCCGATTATCGTCAGCATGCTGAGAAATAGAGTCTGTAGGGCGTTTGTTTTCTGTATGGTTCTCCTATAGTGGCACCAAACAGTCCCGAGACTCTCCCCGAGCTCTCCGTTTTAAGGCCTCGTCTTTGTTGCAGTCGCACAAAGGTTGTTTTGGCCACTGAACAAAGAGACAGGGCTCTGAGTCGCTGTGAACTTCCTGCTGGGTGCAGTGACCTGGTGTGGAGCCGCTGACCAGAGGACTTCAGAGTGGCCATACGAAGGTGGGGTTTACAGAAAGCCAGGCTTTTTTGAATATTCCTTTTTTTTGGCTGTTTATTGTATTATGTATTTGTTTGCTTGTACAGTGTTTTGTGTTACTACAAGCTGCTCCAACCAATTTGCCCCCAGGGGGTTCATAAAGTTGTTTGTAATAGAGTTTCTGTCGACTTTGGCAGAAGTTACATCACACTACTCCTCCAAGTCCATGGGCTCCGCTTGGCCAGTGGCCAACGGACAGGTCAGAAGAGGGAGATGTGAAAATTGCCAAGGAGGGTACATGTTGAACATACCTTAAGCACAAACCAGATATGGGCTCTTCTTTTTGTCTGCTGTTAAGTAATATGGAGTTAGTTCAGGAATGTAGTAGTAACATCCACTGATATCAGGTGCTGAGTGTTCTGGCTCCCGCAGATTTAAAGAATCTTGTAATGCTCATTCAATGTTCAGACTGGTCCTTTTAAATTTACGTTTGCTTTTGCAATGTTGAACTTTGACTTGTGATATAACAGAAAACAGGAAGTAGAAAGTCTGTTTGCAGTTTTCTTTTTTTTGTCAGCTCTGTCAGCTAAAGGGGATGGTTACTTACCAAGCCTCCTGTATCTACATCACCCCCCCCCATTCGACCATCTTCTCTTTACCCTTCATGATAAATGTATGTCAGAGAGGCCTGATTAAAAATATCAGCTTTCCATTTTCTTTCTTCTGCTACTTCATAAATGATCAGCTGAAATTCAACAGGTTTGGCATCCGCATAGGGAAGAAAACCATTTTGGAAGGTATGAAAGCTTAGTACAGGACTTGCAAGCTCAGCCCCCTCCTCTGAAGCTCCTGAAACACAAAGCGTTCCTCAAGAAGTGTTACATTGCAGTCCACCCACTCGTCAATCACGGAACTATAATGTAGAAAGTGTAACTGTGAAAAGGGCTACTTGGGACCATACAGAGATTCTAGGCATCATTATATCGGAGATGTGTGCAGCAGCACAATGCACCAAGGGGAAGGAGATAACCTGGGCGTCAGCTGGGTCTACTCCAGTTCATCATCATCATGCCGGTCTAACAATGCCTGGGCCAGCGTGGCAGCAGCCAAAGTGTTTGCTAGAGCAGAGGCAGCCCGTGCCAAGGCAGTATGTTATTGCAGAGTTCAAAGTAAGGCGAACACAAGTGAAAGTTGAAGAAACATATTTGAAGGCCATACTGTTGCTATTCAGAGAAAGAAGCTGAAGCCTCACTTGCTGAAGAGTTTAAAATTGATAGATGGTTAATTGGCACAGCAGAATGGAAGAAAGACAACAAAAAAGAGCATCATGACCACATACAGTGAGGGAGATGACTGTGCTCCTCCAATGCTAACTTTGGCATCTGATTCTAAACAGGCAGTGTACATGTACTTCTCATCAAAACACATAATTACTCTTAAACAGTGTTCATCCCTCCAGTAGGCTTTTTTTTTTTTTATCAAATATTATGGATTATGTGAAAGGTGTCGTGCATAGTGACAAAGAATGAAATCCTGCAGCTGGCAGCTGTTTTCAACAAAAAAAGCTCTGATAAACCCACTGTAATATGCTGCCAAGCTGCAAACAGGAGACAGAAAAAGTTATTTGACTGTATAGCAGGTGAAGACAGAAGCATTTAGGAGCTAAAGAGCCTATTTTATTTCTCAGGCAGTGGTGAAGGCAAAAAAGCAAGATGGAGAGTGAACATAATAGTGAATGTAAATGAGACACAAAAAAAGAAAAACTTAGTTTCTGGTAATTTAAGCCATTAGCACGAACAAACATACCCACCTCTCTGCACAACCCTGCAGGAGGGTGCCACACTGCAAACATTTAAAATTGAAAACATTGAAAATAATAACAATATTAAAATACATTAAGTAACACTTTAGCTTATTTCATTTTTGTTCTTGTTTTAATCAATTTTATTTTTTTTTATTAAAATGTTAGTCTTGTTTTCTTAAAGCAAGACCAAATTGACCCAAATCAGGAAAAAAAAACTCAATATGAGATAAATTATCTGCCAGTGAAACCAAAAACAAGATATTTTTACCTGTTAGGATTTCACATTTTGTAGTGCACAATGCCTGATTCTGTTTGAATCAAGCCTTACAATCATCAGGCCAGAAACACAACACCAAATAAATATTATCTTTGTCCAGTGTCTGTCTGTGTGTAAAAATGCAATATTCTGTTTCTTTAGAAACCCATAATATGTGAAATGTGATTGTGACCTTTAGCTTATGGTCGGGTTCTTCCAAAAGTGATTAAAATATCAATTTTGCAATTCAATTTGCTTTTTTTTTCTTTCTGTAGCATAGTACGTAAATGTGATGTGTAATAACACTTCCTCTTTCCTAGTGTTTATCAACCAAAATAAATCATTTCAGTATCAATTTCAAAGTGAGATGCAGGTTTGAGTCCTCAAGGTGGAATAAATGAGTCAAGAAGGTTTAGAGGTAAAACACTGCAGCGACCTAACAGTCCTCATTAATCTTCCCTTCCCATTCCTGTTGCTTCAGCCGCCGAGAACATCTTCAATCACTGTGATGTGTGATACCGGTGTTTCAAACAACACAATCCATGAGGCCATGTCTCTTTGACATTGAATACACAATGTGCAGCATTTTATTCTAATAACTAAATGGACAGACGATCTTTGGCCAGATGACATCTTGATTTTCCTATTTTTATTTTACTTTTAGGACAGAAGTGTAATTATCATCTATACTAAATAGAGTGTAAGAGGTCCACAGGCCTAACATAAAAATACATGAGGCACCAGCAGGGACACCGCTGAACTCCACTTTTACTGCCAAGTTCATCATTGTTATGAGCCTGTTTTATCACCTGAGACTCCAGCAGAACAGTCTCTTTCTGGCCAGTCTGTTACTAATCTAGCGTGGGAAGTCCCCGTGGTGTTGTTGTAGAGAAGTGGTTCTCAACACTTTTTGGGTGAGCACCCACTCCTCAAACTATTATCCGAGTCCTTTGCCGCCCTCAATTAATATGTAGGTTAATTATCTTCCTGAATGTTAATGCTGATTAGTATTCTGCTTCATATTATTATTCAAAAGACAATTTGAATGACAAATAGCATTTTTGGTTTAACTGGTCATTTGGAATAACATTATCATTAGTTAATAGAAATTATATTTATTGATTGTTGAACAAAAGTAAGGGTTAGAAATGTGAAATATCCAGTGCAACAACTAGACTGAAAGCAGTACCTGCGCCTATAGCTGAAGTCATTTCTTTGTATTTGTGTTGTATATTGTTGCCTTATTGAATGTAGGTGTGTGGCTGTATTTGTAAATGGTTATGTATGAGCATGACTGTATGGATGTATGGGATGTAGGAGCACCTTTGGTTTGAGAAGTGGGGGGAACACACAAAAAAGAATCCTGTTTTCTGCAATTCTACATACCTTTAGGGACTTTGGTAAGCAATGCAAAATCTGGGAACTAATTAAGTTGGTCATTGAGCTAAAGTCTGACAGGATATTTCTAAACATGCAAAAGACAACAGTTTTACTTTCTGTGTGGTTTAACCCTAAATTGTTAATGTTAATAAATATTTCAAAAAACAGGACAGATTGATCTACTTTATAGTATATTATTGTAGTACTATCTTAACCCCTAAACCTCAACCAGGCTGCCCGGATTGATCTAGTTGTTTTGGCTGTGGTGGAATAATAATAAAACACAAATCAGGGAGACAGATGAACAGCAATGTTAATATTTTGAACCCATCTTGGGATGTAATGTAGCCACTGCCACAAAGTAAAGCTTGTTCTTGTCGTGCATGTGAGGAAGATACAAAAGTTCCAGCCTATTTCTGTTCCAAATGTTAATATAGTGTAGCCCCCCCAAGGACTGATGAGTGTTAAAGGGGTGGAACATAACTGGAAAAGACAGGGGGAAAGTTACCATAGACCATAAACCCTGACTGATCTCTCTCAGTTGGGCAGTATTTGAAATAACAAAAAAAAACAAAAATGACAAAGACAGGAAGAACAAACAGTGTTTCCTGCTTCAGTGTACTACTTCACCAAGTGGAGCCAAAAGGTTTGATTCATAGGAAGCTTTCTTGAGCAATAAAACACATGTGATGATGTACACCTGCACCGAGGCAGGAGTATTGGGCGGGAGTCAGTGTGCTTCAAGTGTCGAGCCAGGTCGGTGAGTCCGGTGGTGGGCGTGTATGTATGTGGGTTAGTGACTGTTTTCCTTCCAGGAATTCTTCGCTGACCCATATTGCATCCTCCGAGGTTTGAGTGTGAGTGTGCACGTGTAGGATCTGACGTCTCACAGAGAAAGGATGAATGAGGATTGTGGAAAAGGGGGGTCTCAGGAGGGGAAAGGTGACCCTCCGCCCCACCCCACTCTGTCTGTGTGTGTGTGTGTGGCTGGTGGCAGACTGTCTCATACCTGGAGCAGCCGGATGGGTTGTGTAATACACCTCACAGCTTGGATGTCGCCTTTTCCCATGACGTCCGACTGAGACATGCATCCTGGAAGGAGCCACAGAACCACAAGTACTGGGTTGGGGGCCTTAACAAAGCTGAGTAAGAGGCCATTTATAACCCTTGAATCTAAAAGTTAAAAAAAACAAGATACTGCATACTGAAATTACATTGATTATTATATCCTTAATTCTGTTTTTCAGCAGTATTTTGTATGTTTAACTGAAGTTATCTATTCTTTAAAATGCTGTGAAAGAGCTGAGTGGTCTGAGGGGCAGGGCTGACCAGCAGTCCCAAGGAAGTGACAGCTCTCTGGGCAGCATGACACACTACGCCGTAAGAAAAGGGTCACGCAGCAGGAACAAGGACACCAAACCATGCCAGTTTCTGTGGGAAAAATGCACTGAGCATGCTCCATGACCCCTGCTGACCGGAAACCTCCAGGGAGGGACCCCAGAGGAACGCTCCACTGCGTCGCCTGCTGTGCAGAAAAAAATAGAAAATCACACAGTCTCAGTTTGGCCCTTTTTTCTTGTCTTTTTTCTCATAATGTACACTCCCGTCAGAAACTACAATCCTTTCTGTAAAATGATGCGTTCAGTACACAAGTTAAACAAAGATTTTGTGTGTTTGAGTGCATTATTACACAGATGAATAACTGTTAAATAGTAAAATAGTATGTTTTATTATATTTATTTTACTGACATATTTTACTACTTATGCTTTTACTTTTTGCCATGATAGGCTGGCAACCTGTCTGGGGTGTATCCCCTGCCTCTCGTCTGTAATGCGCATGACCCTAAAAGAGGAATAAGCGGGTATAGAAGATTGATTGACTGACTTTTACTTTTAATATTTGGACTATTTGTCTTAATCTCTGCGTGCACAGAACATACGGCCATTTCTGGACAGTGATGGCTCTAAACTTCTGGTTTCCAGTGATACTCCCCAGCCTCGCAGGGGGAGGCACTCCCCTGTTCTTAAAGTGCACATGCAGGCCTGCGTCTGCCCAGACCTTCCCGCTCATACTTCACCCTGCTGACGTAACGGGCCTGCAAACGCTCTCTGATACTCGAACGCTGTGACGTCCGCGGAATTTAGGAGTTTACAACTGTGCTCTGGTTACCGCTGCTGTTCCAGCGTCCGGGGACAAAACAAGCACGGGAGCAGCATCAGCGTGATGTCACTGCTGGGTCATGTTATTGTTAGAGCTACTGCTTCGCGAGTGGATTATTTTAATAATATTTCTATCTGGGGTTTAACTCCGATCCTGAGTTAGCTTCATAGTAAATCTTGTAATGTTTTATGGATTGAAATACAGACATGGATATTTCCAAATAATCACTATAATGTAAAAGGCACTTCATATAAAAAAAACAAACAAATATTATAAATTGATGAATCCTCCCCTCGACTCTAAAACATACATTAATCTGGGAATTTTGAACATGAAAATGAACACACACCGTGGCACATACATTCATCTCTCACCCCCCACACCGCCACCCTCCATCCCCCCTCCCCTCCGGCTGACCCTCCAGCCGACCTCTGTCTGGCAGTAATGATGTCAGTCACGGAGGTCACCAGGGGTTATCACGGCCTGCTATCGGAGCAGTTTCAGCCTTGAGTGCTTGAACGCTCCCATCAGACTGACAGTAGTCAAATAAGCCGCTCCATGCTGACTCGGCATCCGCCTACAGACACACACGCACACACACACACGCTCAGGATGAAGTCGCCTTTGAGCACTAACAGAGCCCCAGATTCTGTGTCCGTAGGTTTAACCCCAGATGTTTTGTGTGTGTGTGTGTGTGTGTGCGGTGAGTCTGTAGAGAACAGTCTACAGGGCTATTTTAGATGACCTTTGACCCTAATGGTCTGTAACTCCCAGTGAGAAGCCCATTTAGATGTAAACAAGTTCTCTGTGGAGTTAATGATGTTTGCCAGGAGGCTTCAGATGTTACAGTTAACTAGTAGAAAGCTTGTAGGGATGATTGCAGGGTGGTTTGGGGTGGTTTAAGCTTTTCAGTGTCATCGGGTTCGGTTGAGTGGGGTGTTTGAAGTTTAGATTGGCATTATTCACTAAAAAACAGGAGCTTAGGTTCAAATGCACACACAATTTCTCATTTGGCAAGAACAAATTCTCTTTTGCAGCCTGGGAGAGTAGTTGAAGGTTATACAGTACCTCAGGATTTTCTTGTTTTACGGATGCACAGAAGGCACCATTTAATCCGCTGCCCCTGCTTTATCCTTCTTAACATTTAAGAACAACGCATGATTCATTCATTTGGGCATGAAAGTTCACTCATGACCTTGGAAATGGGTGTACAATGGGTGTACAACAACATACTATACAATTAACTAGCTTTGTTTCTGATGCTAATGACATTTTAGGTCCAGCTATCATACAGGACCTGAGTATAAACTTAACCACCATTTCATCACCAAAAATAATCCTCACTACAATCCCAACTGCACTCATGAAAACAAAATGTTAGTTATCACTATCAGTCCAGCAACATAACAACACCATAAAAACTCAAGATATTTTGCTACTTTGAGTGAGTTTTTTTTAGATGTTGTTTTTGTAAATCCATTTTAAATTTTACCAATGCCCAGCAGTGGGTCTCATTTTCAACTTTTGATTGATTGATCTGATGATAAAAGCCACCAACCAACCCCAATAAAAGAAATCGAAAATGCTCTTTTGATAATCATATTTAGTTTGCTGCCTGAAACTTTAGTTACCTCTGCTTAGAATGCTATACTGCAGCAAAAGAAATGAGCTAATTTAGATAGATATGTAGATATTGTCATCAAATCGTCATCATTGTAACCACAGTGGCAAATGTAGACTGAACAGTAATGTAACATCTTCAATAATGGGAGAAAACATCTCTACTTTCCCTCAATTGGCAGATCTTGGTCTGTCTCATGATTTGTAATCCCTGACGTCGCCTGGCCATATTCCACTACCATTGTTCCTGATCCTTTTTCTGTCTTTTTGCCTTTGCATCACCCTAACCTGGCAGGTAAGGTAGGCCAGAGAAAAAACAGAGCCCATCTTTTCCTTCTCCTTTTATCCAGCTGTCCAGTTGTTAATTAGACGAGAGCGTGTTTTGATGAAAGCACATTCCCTGGATGTTCAAGCTATCAGTTTTGTACAATGGGGCCAGGCACACAAGCCGTATGGGGTGAGCGAGACGCTGTGTTAGTGTGTGTGTGCAGGGCGATCTGAAACTTTGTGAGATTGAAGTCAGAGACACAGGAGGACGTGGGAGCAGTAGAAACGTGATCGGAATGAAAACTGCATTGAAGATGCAGCAGTGTTGTTATTTTCCTCTTATATTTTCCCATGCTTCCTCTTTCTTACTGTATGCTTGTTTTTTTCTGACTCCTGAAAAATAACACCTTCGGAAACAAGAACTGCACTGAGAACACTTTCAAGATATGATAGATCTGTCAATAAATCTGCTTGGAAATGAGAATAGGTAGGTGGATTAAAGGCGAGTTATGTGATGGACAATTTCCCGGTAAAGCACACCGACTTTCAGAGAACTGCTACAGCTGCCAGGCATTTAGCAAAGCTCCCCAGTAAAACCATGACATGTCCTTTTTATACCTTGGATGTCGTACAAATTAAACAAACCAGATACAATGTCTTAATTAGTGAGCTTTAGAGGAGCTAGCAGTCAGATTCTGTTCCCTTATTCGGACATAACCGGACTCGTCTTCCCTCCCTTTCCAATCCGTACACTCAGCTATTCTGTCTCCTGGCTACAAATCACAACCTCGAGACTTGCATGCAACATTGTAAACTTCTCAGAGAACACTGAGCACAACAGCAAGCTGTTGCACATACGCTAACTATAAACAGAACAGCATGTGCAGTGGCGTCCACTACTACTCCCCTCTGGAGATTGAGAACGTCATCACTGTTATGGGTCTTTGGAGACGTTTCTGCACGAACCAATGTGCCCCAAAACTCTGCATAGCAAAGGAATCTATTGAGGTCTGCTGCACAGAGGAATACAATACAACTAAGGATATAAATATATAGAAATATAGAAAATGTCCAGGCTAATTGTTTAAGGGTTATGGTGGCAAAAACACTTTACTAATAGGGTCACATCTGTAAAAGCCGCTTATGACCAGTCTCTCTCTGCAGCTCCTTCAGGCCCAAACATATCTAGACATCCCCTTCCTCTAATTCTGCCCCTCTCATCCTCTCTCTCTAGGTGGCCTTGTCTTGTCACTCCAGTCAACCACAGTGAGTAGCACCCAGGCAGACCCAGTAAATCGCCGATTCCCCATACCATTACAGGCCAGGTTTCTGGTTTCTCATCATCCAGTCTGCCCGGCTTCCTTATCAGCCTACGGAGCTTTTCATCTGCCTCTCTGGTCCTCTGCCACACCACCAGGTTCTCGTTTAGCCTCCCACCCTGGGAGCGAAGCTGTTTAGAGGAAGGATGTTTCATCTTTGTGGGTGGACATTTAGATCTGGGTGGAAACAATGTCTGAGAGTGTAGGTTAGAGTTACTAGTACTCAGTAGTTATCACATTAACCGGGATATCTGAGATGACAGATTTGAGCTTTTTGTCTGTTTTACAGTTTGCAACTCTCCTTTTTCCATTAGTCATCTTATAGGATCAGCAGACCTTAAATTTCCTGACAAAACTTTCCACATCTCTGTGGTCGAATCCGGTGTGTTTGTGTTTGTGCAAATGGTTGAGGTTAGCTTAACTGTTTTGCTCCCACTTCATAAGGAAGTTTTCTGTGATGGGATCCAGATTTTAGAAGAGGCTTAGCTAAGGCTTTGGTCCCAGGTTTTGTGAAGAGAATGTGGAAAAACTCACTGCTATTGTACTGGCGTTGCAGCCTAGAGTGTAAAGGCAATGCTTGGTGACTGGGACCTGCTGGTGGAAACAAAAGACCTCGGCCTTGGCCCTCGTCTACCCCTAGCTGAGCAAATCTATGGCCACTAATTCTCCTCCGTCAACCCCTGCTCATTACACCACTTCCTGGGAACTCTCTGGCGTATCGGCGTATACCTCGGCACAAAAATGGGACAATACCTTTGTGGAATGTGAAATAACAATAATGCACTGTGGATATGTTGCACAGGGACTGAGAAAGGGGGAGGCAATCTTTTTCTCTCAGATTTTTTAAGTGGTCTTGGTGCTCCCCGGGCTCAGTGGAGGTACTTTTCAAACTGTGTTTTCTCAAAACGGTTACCACGATGCATTGATTCACAGAAATGTATTGTCTTTCTTTGCATTACATATTCCTGTTCCTGATAAGGCTTCCTGTGCTCACCCCAGCCGGTTGACACCTCGCAGCTCGGTACTGGAACAAAGCTAACACTTTCACCAGCGTTTAAAACCTTGTCGTCACTTCTCTCCTTGTACTACAATCAGCTCTGTCTGCTCTGTAAGCCCCTGAAGAAAAACAGCTCATTTACACCCCAGCTGCCAGGTAACGCCTGTCATTAGGTACTCTCCCAGTTGTAGAAGAGCAGGTAAATTATTGTTTGTGCGCTTGTTACTTAATAACACAAACAATCTCCCGAGTAGCGACTTTCTCCTCACCCCCGCTACCCTCGTTCCTAACCCAGACTGCTCATTTCACAGACACAGCAGAACAGTCCCAGTTCTGTGACCCAAAGCTGTGTCTGCTCGTCTGTTTCTTACATGTTAGTAGTGTGTGTGTGTGTGTGTGTGTGTGTGTCTGCAGCTGCATGTGTGTTCATGAGCTTGCCACAGATGCATGCAGAATGCATTTTGTGTGTATGAGGCAATATTTGTGGCTTTACCTCCCTGCTGCGTCTGCAGGACTTTGAAGCTGAGTCTAGGGAATGAGAAATGATCTCTAGTGTGACTCCTCTCTTTTCCCCTCCATTTCTCCTTCTATTTATTCATGTTCTAAGGCTCCCCACACGATGCAGCTGGTCCGTAAGCTCATCCCTCCTCCAGCGAGGCTGTAAATAAAGCCGTTCTCTCCCCCTCGCACTTCTCAGATCTATCTTGCTCCTTTCCCTGCTCTTATCAGTCCAGCTCCTCCTCAAGGAACATGTCTTTCTCCCTTTGCTGCTGATTTGTCTGACAAGTTGTCAACAGACTGGGAGAATAAAGGTTTGCAGGTTAGAAGTGGATACCATGGAGATGAACTGAAGTTGTTGTGATGCACTCTCATACTTGAAAAGAGCTTTAGAATTTCAGAACTCTTCACCATTATGATTCGTTCATCATTCGTTTCATTTGAAAATATTGTAATGCAGATGAATGAAAGGGCTGCCTTTTTCAATGTGGAACAATGACTAGTCCCAGGAATGAAAGTCTAATGATGGACTTCTATATCACACAGCCAGCTGTGTCATGTTGCACTCAACCTTAAATTTCCCAAAATGCATGGTGTTTTGAAGGCAAACCCTGCTTTCCTAATTCATTGCCATTATACCGGTTGTTACGCTTCTAAGTGCAATGTGCTTAGGTTAGAGACTTGAGTGCCAGCTCTGCTAGTGCCAAACATTTTTTTTGTAATAATAATGGGTGTGTAGACACCACTGTAAGGGTCAAATTATATTATTCCTGCTCCACAGTGGCCTGTTGATGATCCATAGCAAATGTAAGTTCTTTTTCTGTTAAACCGGGCTCAGGCTATGAGAGTTTTTAGCCTAATTTAGCCCCGATTCACCACCTTTCTGAGCTGGACAATAACAACCAGATCACAGGAGCCAAAAGGAGTTGGGCACCGACAGTCCCTTCCCAGAGCAGAAGTTGAGGCTAATGTTAGGTAGCATGCAATTGTTGACAGGTATAAAAAGTGACACTTAAAATCTCACCTACTGTTCTTGCTTAACAACTGGGCCACTTTTTTTCATCAAGACTGTTTTTGTCTTCTGCTTTAGTTTTTTTCTACTGTAAAGCAAGTTCTTGTCAGTTTCTGTTTTATTTACATCTGCTAACCCATGAGATCATGTGAGATCACCTGGTTCATTGCTCCTAATACCCTGTACCCTGTAGTGTGGCATTATTTTCAACTCTTGTAGTGTGGGCATGTTTGAGGTCAGAGAGGAGAACATCTGTGAAGATTCTACTTATGCGTGTGATGTAACCAGATTTCATAATCAGTTAGCATTTTAAAACTCCTGTAGTCGGAGCCTGGCTTTACTCACTCTGGGATTGTGTCACATGTATGCCTCATGCCTCATGGAATAGGTAAAACAGTCAAACATGGAGCATTTTCCTACATTGTTTCATGCATATATTCAACATCACTGTAAACCTCCATTGCTGTCCTTGCATGTGTCACATACCTTCACCTATAGTGAAAGTCACATTCTGCAGAGCAAAAGTGCTGCAAAACAATGCAGCAGCCCCGAGCAACGTGCTAATTCTTCCTTTCCAGGAAGGAAGAATTAGCAACACATCCTCTACACCAAAGCCCCAGCCCAGGTCGTCATATCGTTACACATAACACATCCGTTTATTCAATTAGGCCTGGTTAATTTAGCACTACCAGTCAAGAGGGCTTCATGTGCTTTTCCACACACTCTGGCTCACTGACACACACACAGGCAGGCATGTTTGTTCACACGGCCCAGCAACAATTGGAGAATTGAACCTGGATCCTGAAAGCTACTAGCTGTATGATATTAATGAGCAAAGGGAAAGAAAAGCGGTGCTGTTGTTGATGTTAGGCATGGTCGTTTGACCTCAGTGAAGATGTTCTTGATGAGTGTCACAGACAGATAAAATGCGCTGGTGGTTTGTGGTTGATGGACCACAGCTCTTCTGGCACCGTTTAAATCCTGTGTCTCCTCTGCACTCTCAAAAGAGAGGAACAACTGTGGTCACGCTTCCCCCAACATGAAAGGATAAGCCTAATTAAAACATCTTAATTACAAAACTAGATGCAGCCGTCCTAAAGAGGAGTGCTTCAACACAAACTCTTTCACCCTTCCCAGGAGGAATATTGCTGGCACAAATAACTGTCCTCAAAAATACAAAGGCTTAATTTCTGTGCTTTGTACAACCCTCAAACAAATAAACACAATATTCAGAATTGGCTTTTAATTCCCTCTTGTGGTTTGCAACCATGGATCACACAGTGATGTATTTGCAAAGGAAGCTGGACTTCTGTTTTGAAAATATGGAATTTGCCAATTGGCAGACGGTTTGATAAAGACTAAATAGACGAAACATCAATAATCAACAGAATGGGATTCAAAAATAACAAATCCACCAGTTGAGAGTGAAGTACAGATTACACATAAAGATTCAGTTCTATAAAACACGATTTCAATAAATGCTGCAATAACTTGATTGATTCACTTGTAATGATAAAGGCATTACAATTTAGTAAAGACTACCTTGCATATATAGCTCAACTATTTAGATCAAGCACAAGAAGTCTTTGTTCATCATATTTTAGTTCTTATTCCCCTCTCTCCATCCCTCTTCCTTTCTCGCATTACTGATTACACTCTAATAGAATGAAAATGTTTTAAAGGTATTGTTTGGGAGACTACTTTTCTACTTTTTTACATAACAAAGCATGTTTTCTCTAAGCGCATTTAAAACCAGAAAAACATTCTGAGAGTGCAGTTAGTTGCAAGTTACAGCCTCAGTTTATACCTACGCCAAGCATGGAAAGTCCTCTCTTAGTGTTTCTGGCGTACTGTGCAAAGAAATCAAGCCATGCAGGTGCAACATATCACCACCAGGTGGCCCCAAACGATGGCACCTGTTTGAAGGTCCTTTTACCGCAATGTTACCAAACAACACAAAATTTAAAGCGATCCAGAAACCAGGATTTCTCCCAAATAAAAATTTAATTATCTCTTCATGGTACCATTCCCAACATTCGCTGAAAATTTGATAAAAACCCAGTCAATGGTTTTTGAGTTATTTTGCTAACAAACAGACATTCAAACAGACAGAGACAACAGACTAAAACATGACCTCCTTGGCGGAGGTAAAAATAATAAATTTCAAGCACAGCCATTCTCAATTTCTGCCTCAGTACTTCCACCTTACCTAGTGGGACCCATAATTTGGAATCAAAAGATAAATTGTCTCTCAGCATTGACCACCATGCATAACTTTTGGAAATATGATCCCTTGGGGTGACTGAAAGGTGGAATTACTTAAACTCTATTTTTCAAATAATGGATTTTGTGTTAGAAAAACACTTTTCACAAATTATACACAGTTTTTTTTTTTTTAAGACTAGGTGATAAAATGGTCAGTGAATTAAGAAAAGCAATTACACTGTTGATTGCGCAATTGAGAAATAGCTCATGTCTCTGGAGACATATCAATAAACTTACTCAACAAGAGTCTAATCAGAGAAAGGGAATAATTCAGCTGCATTAATGGAGTGGTCACTTCTGATAGCATGGTAATTGCAACTGCACTTAATGTCTATTTTCAATCAGTGGAAGAACTGGCAGCAAACTTTAAACCAATAGGACTGCCAGACTTCATTTAATGACACAGCAGTTTCCTGACTGATCAAGGTAAAATAAAATAAACAATCTATCAATCAAATCATATCTTTTTTATTTTTTTCCAATCGCTTGATCAATGAGTTGATTGAAAAAAAAAGATTGATCGACTAATCAACCGACCGACCGACCAATCAACTGACCCACCGACCAACCAACCAACCAACCAACCAACTAACCAATCAATCAAGCTGACCAAGATGGCATCTTAAATATTGTTACAATAAGCACAAACAGCAGATAAAATACAATACTCCTATAGCTGGGAGAACACGGAAACATACAATAAACTTGAGGAAATTTAACAAATCCAGTTATACTGTATAGCCAAGTACAATAATCTAAAAAGTTTATATGGTTACATATATATTTGGGTTAGATGCTAATTTGATTTGAAAAAAAAAAAAAGATAAGGCCTACAGCCTAACACTCGATCAACATATTCATCAATAGGGGGGATTTTTTTAAAGATTATTTTTAGGTATTTTTTACTTTATTTATAGTTGAAAATAAAGAGACAGTAACGGGGGAAAATGAGTAGGGGAATGACATGTAAAGGTCCAGCCAGCCAGTATTCAAACTCAAGACTCTCTGCTCAGGGCTGGTTTGCCCATGTGATATGTGCCTTAACTGCTAGGCTATCAGGTCACCCAATCTGAGGCATTATCTCAAATATTTAAATAAGGAATCATAACTTTTACAGACTAGGATTTTAATTATAGTCAGATCTTAATTCTCCCGGCAAACACAAAAGTGAATTTAAAGTTAGTGTCAGGGCAGTTGATTCATTTTCTTAAAAAAAAAAAAAGAAGCAGTTTCTCAATCCAAAACAATATGAATTTCGAACAAGATATTCAACAGAAATTTTACCAAAGAATGTATAAGAAGTCATTAGATAATGGTTAAATAGTTGCCGAAATGCACTTTTGAGTGTGAATTGTGAGATACTTTCAAATAAACATAAAGACATAGATTCTTCCTAAAGGATTTTGTCAAAATTATTGGAATAACATAAAATTGGCATACCACAAGGTTCCATTCTGGGACCACTGCTCTTTTCCAATACATTAATGTGCTACCAGACTGTGTAAAGAGGTTCGGTACTAAATTTTTGCTGATGATACAATCACTCATGTATTGACAAAAACTTTAAAACAGGCTGCACAGTTACTGTACAGGAAAATGGTCTAAAGAAAGTATGAGTTCAAATATTTAGATGTTGTCTTGGATTCCCAATTCAATTTAAAGGACATTAGTAAAGTGTAGTAAAGTGACCATCAATACTGACCACAAGGAGCTATATGTAACCTTTAAAAATTCCTTCTCATTAGGGGATGCGTGATTCAGCTCCATGAAGACTTGAACTGTTCTGGTAAGTCCTTGCTAATATTTTTTAACATACCAAATCAGTCATCATGCTGGCTTGACTTGAGAGTATAAAGGATAAACTCATATTAGGAGTTTCAAGTTTTAGTGTAACTTTGAAACCATCCCCAGGAGCAGGTAGAGGTGTCAGGAAACAGCTAATAAATACCAGGTGTGCCAACTGATTGCTCAGCATCATCTGATGATATCTTAACATCATGTAAACAACTTAATTTCCTTAGATATCCAACATCTTCTTTAAATAATGATGTGTCCGGAAGGAAGAAACCATTTATTTAATGCCTGGCATGTTGGTAAAAATTGTATCCTGATGTTTGTGCTTTAGTTGAAGTGGGCTGTTTTTCAAGTCGAACATTTTAAGATATTCTTAACTCTTTCCCCACCAGAATGGAATTTTTAGAAAAGTTTTCAAAAAAAGTTGCCAGACATTGCCATATTTTTTTTCCGAATTCACTTATCTTACAACACACTTATGATTAGAAGTTCTATATACATTGCATCAGTTATGTTTCATGGAAAATGGAACAATGTATGTATTATCTCTGTCAAAAAATACAAAATAAATAGAAGAACAACCAATAAAGGTTCTAAACAAATAAAGCCTTATGGACAGTCTTGCAAACAAACCATCTTGGGTTTGTAAGAATGAAGCCACAGGGTTTGTTCAATGAATTGTTCAATTGGTGACAGGGAATAACAAACAAGACTGTCATGAATCCCCTGTTCTGTCATTTCACCACAGCTTTCATCTCAATGCCAATGTGATTAGTAGAGTTTCAACCCTGTTATATAATTTATGGATTTTATGTCCTGTGTTTAGGAAAATGTCAGCGTGTATCCGCAAATATAAATCTTGTAATGAATTGTTACCAGAGCTGCAAAATATGTGCAATATTTCCAAAAAACATCCTTTAAGATTGTGTGGGGGGAATTGTGGATTGATTACAAAGGCACAGATTTCATCAAAATTAGGGTTGAACCAAAAACAGGAAATTATCAAAATTATACATCAATCAATCAATAAATAAATGCTAAAACACTATATAAAACAAATGGTAAATACTCTCAAAAATATGTAAAAAAAAATAAATAAATAAAAAAAATAACTGTGAAGACCTTATATATCACACTCTATACGCAAATGGAAATTGGAAGTTTTACAGGTTGGATGGTTTTAAACATGCAACTCTATTAATGGATAGATTTGACTAGACTCAGGTCATACAAAATTCATGTTTTTTGTCGGATTAAATCGTCCCCTCTGACCTGTGCCCAAGGTTGATAAATGAGGGCAGATGCAGAGATGAATAATGGGATGTGCTCTGATCATCCACCTGGCCATGAGGCCGCTGACCAGACATATCAAATGGAAGGGAAACAGGAAAGGGACCAGTGTATATCAAACGGAACTAGACTATTTAGTCTCTTCCATAACTTCCCAAGGACTCACTGATAACAGTAACAACATGAGCTACAAGTTTGTGTTGTAGACAGTCAGTGTCATGTGTTCATGTGCAGTACATGCAGACCTGTTTTCATATCAGAGGGGTGGCCACAGGGGTTGGGGCAAGCTGTGCCCCTCTGAGGGATAAGCCTTGCCCCCTGAGATATTTGCATAAAATCTATATGCAAAGTTTTTTTTAGCTCTAATTTTCAATTCATTGAAAATCATTTCCATCTGCACTAATTTTCAGAGGCTCCCTTTACAATTTTTAGGTTACAGAACGATTGTCAAAACCTTTGTTTGAATAGTGGGTGTGTTAGTCACTGCCTATTTCTTAGTAGCGAGGACAATGTTCTGTACCGCTGCGCCCTTAAAGTACACATTAATGGATCTGTAGATAGCTGCTTGAACCTTAACTCAATAAAACTACCTAATATCTTTGATTCCTGCTCCTATATAGTTAATAGTTATAGTTAATAGCTATAGCTATAGTAATAGTTAATCTTTTTGTTCTTTGCAATAGCCCTCTTGTTGGGCTCATTCATTTCATTTGAGCTCAGCTAGCTACAGCTAGCTAGAGTGCTAGCTAGCTAAAGTAAGTTACTTTGCATCCGCCCCACCTTCCAACAAACTTCTTAAAGCCTAGCTATGCTAACTATGGATTTGAATACTATCATTTAAAATGTTTGGATGCACCATATATCTGTTATTTTTTATGATTATTGATGATCATTATTATTACTATTAGGAATAGAAAGCGGCGGTTTTGACATATTTTGCAAGTACTTCGACCCCCCACCCAAATGAGCTAACTTTTTTTTTAGAAACAATATAGGAAAGTAGTAATTTTCTCATTCCATGAGAGTTTCAAATCTGCCCCCCTTATCGGTAAGAAGAAATAAATTGTCAGTGCTTTTCAAAATGCATTGCTACAGAGATAATTTATGTGAATATTCAGGCAACTAAAAATACTTAGCCGAGGTTAGGAAAAGATCAAAGTGATGGTTAAAAGAACAGCAGTTGACTACTTTACTGCTAAATGTTCCAGTAACCTCAAGCTTTTTTTTTAAATGGCTTGAAAGCCATATTTTCCTGTACTTACAGTACAATTATGGGTTTTAAGCGGTAAAGTAACAACACGTAATTTGACATAAATGTCTTTGTTGACTAGTATGCGAATACTCCACTGGCTGTTATGTGAGTTAACATGTGATCATGTGTGGTATCACGGTGTAGAGGCTTCAAATCTTTATATATCTTTATATTTATATAGAATACCACATATAGCCTATATGTACAGAATGGTCAGTTGTAAACAGAAAATGTCATTTCTCAGAAAAGATTGGGTCTTTCTTTTCATACAATGAACCCTCAATATTTACACTACAGCTGAAATGGGTGAGTGTTGTTTAAGTTCCAGGGAGGCCAGGCCGCCTTTAACTTTTTAAGTTAAACAATACTTGAAGTAGGCCGTTCTTCTAAATATCTAATCACGACGTGTTCACTACCGACATTTTAAAGAAATGTGACTAGGAAATAAAAACATATTCTCCCTGCTCGACTGAAGGTCCGTTGGTGTCTAAAAGATGATTGTTGACACGACAGAAATCTGGAATAGTTTTGTGCATCAAATCTATCCACACAATTTAAGATCCCATTTATTCAAAGTCATTTTTTCACTATAGTTAAATTAAAAGTTACCTTGTTTGCTTTGTTGGTAAATAGTAAATTAAAGAGGCCTTATTTTGCCATTTTCCAAGGCTATTATTTTAAATTTGTTTATAAAGATTAGCATGCTTTTATGGTCCAAGAAGCACCTTCACATACTTTATAATTTATATAGATCTATTATCTATTCAATGCTATAATTTGTTAACTGTGTTCTATTGTGTACACTCTTTTATTGCATGTCAGTTACTCTTACTGAGGTTTCTTTCATTTTTGTCCCTGTTAAGTATTTTTTTCCTTATTCAAACGATGGGACTAAAGTCAGAGGAAGTTGTGCTGCTGCAAAGCCCCCAGAGGCTGACTTGCCTCCCTTCTGTTCTTCTCTTCCATGTCAAATGATCTTATTTATTGTATTTACATATGTAACCCTAACTTGAGGGCACATTAACTATACTGAGATCCAAAACAGTGGGAAACAAGAAGGCAGCTGCATATAAACAGTTTCAGACTAACAAGCGATATTCCATCATCAATCTCCATTCTCAAAATACATCTACAGTAAAAAGCCGCAGTAATTGGAGAGGAAATCCATGTGTTGTATGTCTGTCAGGTCAGGATTGTGGTTTTCTTGCAGATTCTGTTTCCAATAGAACTTCCCCTGCTCGTCAGCAGAGCCAAAGCAGAGAGAATGAGAGGAAAAACTTATTTACTGAGCGATGATGGGTCCTGTTTGTTCTTCTACCTATAAGGCTTTGAAAAAGTAAAGCTACGTGAAGCAATAGGTGAAGACAATTAGGGTGTGACAACAGGTGAGCAGGTGGGTGTGAGATCCAGACAGGAAAGTCTGGAGGCATCTGGTGGACAGGTGGAGAACAGCTGGGCTGTGGACATGCACACTTTTGCTAAATTATGCAAACAAGGAGGCAGGTATTCAACTAACATTAATCTCACTAAGATAAATGAGGGTCTTATTAGTGTAACTCCTAAACCATGAGCACAGTAGCAATGTGTGTCTGAAAAAACTCAGGGTTTATTCTTTAAGCAGAAGAAGACTGAGACCCCTCAGTCCACTTGTCAGTCTAGAGGAAATTGCTTGTTTGGACATATTACTTTACATGTTAATAGAAAAATAAAGATCTTGTTATAGAAGAAATGTCAGATGTGTCATAGTCTTATATTTTAAGCTTTCATCTGTATATTCATTTACAGATTGTTTGTGAAATTAAAAAAAATAGCTTATAAGAGTTGTATTTAAACAGAATGTGTTCTGCCTGTTTCAATCATTCTGGTCCAAATCTATATGGTGACATGATATGTTTTTCCTGTCTAATTCAAATAGGCCATAATTCAGAACTTGGAGAATTAAATGCAGCTGTCTTTTATTGATTTTGAAATGCTTGAAATCTTTCATTTGACTAATTGCTAGATAGTCTATATACCTGCCGATTAAGGATATCTTTAATAATCATAAAAGAAACATATTTCACAACCAGCAATTAATATAAATTACATCCTATAAAAAGACATCAGACAAAAAACTGAAGAATAAATATAATTTTAAAATTCACATTGACTTAAGTCAATTAGATGGCAGAATATATCTACAGCCAGAATGAAGCAACATGAATTCTTTAGACAGGACTCAATTCAACAGTCTTTCCTCAAAGACCTGACTAAAGAAAGAAAATATCCTTAGAAAGAAAAAGGCACGTGTGTGTAGTTATGCATTCACATCTCACACCTCAGTGGAGTATCCAGTTGTATTCACTTGGGTGCTCTCACTGATGCATGGCTGTTTCCATAATATCTTGTTTTAGTGTGACACCATATGGCTCAGCTCTTCTACACTTATGAGCTCATCTTAGTTCTGTTCACAGCTTTCCTAGAAACACTCCCAAGGGAAACTTTCTATTGTGGTGTCTCTGTTGCTCTCTCTCTCTCTCTCTCTCACACACACACACACACACACACACACACACACACACACACACACACACACACACACACACACACGTGCATGCCCCTTTCACCTCAGACACACACAGACACCCTATCTCCCTGAGAATGACACCACAGCGAACCTTATTATTAAATGGAGATTAGCGTTCTAGCTCTTTGACTTCAATTAAACTCTGAACGTATGTGCCATGTAAGGAGATAGATGGTTGGTCTAGTTTGGTGTTTGCTCCACAAAATTACTTTTGTCTTTCTATTAAGCTTCCTGCCAAAGTTCCAAAGAACACAAAACAGACATTTAATTGTATTGTTTGTTTTATTTTGTATTATCCTGTTTTGATCCCATAGCCTTTATTTTTCCCATGTGAGGTTGGATACATTTACATTGTGTGATTTGCTTTTGAAGTGATGGATCCAGGGGGTGATCTTTGATCAGTACTGAAGTAATGGAACATTTATCTGGCCAATGATCCCATCTGTTACCAGTTGAGCTTAAGTTTGCCATGAGTTATGATTTGAGTTTGATTTGATTGGAGCTTATTTTAAAAGGCCATAATATAAGGGTTCTTGATAATCTTTAGTCATTGTTTTGTGTTGGTCATTGATTTCCAATAATAAATTAATATATTTGCATAAATCCAGCATATTTTGTCCACTCCTATATTGCTAAGAGTAATAGGACAATTGTCCCTTTGCAGTAAAACAGATAACAGATAAAAAAATGTGCGATTAATTTGCGGATTAACTATGGACAGTCATGCGATTAATGGCGATTTAATATTTTAATCGATTGACAACCCTAGGTTTTATACATCATAGGTGTTCATAATCATACACACAACGTTGTTGTTTCTGTGAGATTCTGCCAGGAATATCATAATACTCATAAACAAAAGAGGCGGCGTTTACTTGCAGGTTTTTTTTTTTTTTTTTTTTTTTTTGCAGAGCACATCTGGACTTCCCTCAGATTAAACATCCCGAATGTGACCTGAGCTGGAAACGATTTGTTCACCGGCAGTGCCGTCACTCCTGCCAAGAGGCAGGATGGGGGTGGGATGGGGATGGTGGTGGTGGGCTAGGAGGGAAAATGGGTGATGATTCCTATGAAAGGATACGGTGCATATACAGAGTTACTGGCTTTAGGAGTCAGTTGTGTCATAGCATGATACTCGGTTGTGTTTGAAGATGTAATCTCCCATTTGATTTCCATTCAGTGGGCAGGATGGGAGGTTGCCAGTCCCTACTCCCCTGGGCTACCACATCCAACCCATATCAGGGTCATGCAGACTCTCCTATAAACACTGATTAAGACTCTTAAGACTGGAAATTGCCACCCCACATGTTCTCTGTCACTAAGGAGGACATGTCCAAAAAGATAGACTGAACCCCATAATGATTTCAACTGAAGTTGGGAATTTTTGGAGCTTTATTAAATGTGGGATTTGTGTACTTTTCTTCATTTTCCATTTTGTTAAAACTCAGTTTCTGCTATAAACATAATTAAAACCATTATTTGATCCTTCTTTATCTAGACCAGTGCTCCTGTTTATTTAAAGGTCTTTAAAACTGCAGAAGAGAAATACGTGTCAGATACAATTAATATCATCAGAGCATGCAGTGCATGACTCTTCTTATCTCTGCATCTAAAACAGATGCCTCGGGTTCAGAGGGCACTGCTGAGTTCATTTCAGCATGTTTATCACAACCAGATAGACAAAGAAATGCCCCACATGGAGCCTGAATGGAAAATACTTGTGCTTCATTGATCGTATAAATGTGGTTCCATCTGGCATCATTTTTATTTTCCTGTTTATAAATCATAATTGACTTTCACACTTGTAATGTAAGATATCTCCCTAAAAAAAATCACAATTATTTAGCTCAAATGTTGTTTAAAAATGATCACAGGATTAAACAAAAATTAATTGCATTCAGAGAATTCTTTTTGAGATATGGAGCTGTTGTTTCACATTGAAGTCCAACAGAGACAGACTTAAAACATATGACTATTCTGTGAATTTATAGTAACCTACCCCCAGAGGGTGAAATATATGTAATTTAATTCATTTAAAGGAACATTTGAAAACTGTACTCAAACCATTATGTGTGAATATGCTTGCCAAGTTTTTTTTCCCCCCAAAACCGGATTGAATATTCTGACTGAAATAGGAGACAGCAATATTCCTATTCACACGGGGGAAAACATGAAAACATTACAATAAATCTGTCAAAGCAGATTGAATAGACTCTTATTTTGGATGCCTTCGTGTCTGAGGGAAACATGCCAAGATGGGGGAGGGGAGTTTGACTTATAGCTGCCCTTGACCCTGCAGGGCGCAGAGTTGCTCCCTTATCAGATAAAACCTAAAACTGAAGGAATCATCAGGTTAAAAGCTTTAAAGTAATGAGATGGAAATGATGTAATTGGGTTCATCTGTTGTTCATTTGATGGCCTGGTCCTCGTGTAGCCACTTGGGCTCTGTGGGGTGCACCGAGTGGAGTGGAGGTGAAGGGAAATGTTGCAACAAACTGTGCTACATCGCTGGATGTGACCTCAAGTAGTGAACTTGAGTCCACTTTGACACTGATGCAGAGCAGCAACATCTCTCCCTGCAGCAGAAGCTGCTTTCAGACCCCCCTGACTTGGCAAGCGAAACAGGAAGAATAACAAAAATAAGGCTTCTTTTTTATGAAAGTGGCTTTTTGTAAAGCCAACTGTGGAACAAGGGATAACATGTTTATGCTTCTGCCATTTTAATATGATAAAATTCTATGTTGACTTAATGAAATACTCCCCATTGGAGCATCATCCTGTAGTTATACTGCATGCAGTCTTTTTGCATGAGTTTACTTGTTTTGCTGTGGTTTTCAAGTAGATTTAAGCTCCGCAAAATGGCAGGGTTTGTAATTTTGGATTCAAATTCTATAGTGTGTCTTTTTATATGAACAAATAGCAGGGCTGCTGGATTCAAAAAGTAATTGGAACGGTTGTGATTGTTACCTAAGATGTTTTAAAAAAAATTGTAGACTGCAAACATGTTGCAATGCCAGATATCCCTTTCTTTCAGTTTTTATCGTTGGTTGTCAGTTAATAGCTGCATTCTTCTTCATAACTGCCAGACCAGGAATAAATGACAAAAAAATAACTTTGTATTGAATTGTCCAGAGTATTTGTTTAACTGAAAAATGATTATGTACCTATTGCCTTTAAAAGTTTATACACACTTTCTCATTGAAGTGAATAGCAATGTCTGTCCAAACTTTTGACTGTATTTCAGATTTTGATGCAATTGTACTGTAAAATTAGAAGATAATAAATAAAATAGATGTGTCCTTTAGATGGACAGGAAACACGGGGAGAGAAGGGTATGACTTGAAACAATGATCACATCTAAAATCAAACCGGGGACATTCTAGTTACATTGCAGCATGAGAACATTTATACCTCATTCTCTTATCTGTCTGTAAAATATGAAACTATAGCCTGCATACTGTTTCGCTTAGTAGGAAGATTGAAAATAGAAAGAAGCAGCTAGCCTGGAACTGTCTAAAGGTTAAAAAAAACTCACTTATTTCTGTTTGTATGATTCAATAATGATGACAAGTTGTGTTTTCTATCTACTTTTGGCCGGGTGCAGTGCTTTCCTCAATGTCTGGCTGCTTGGCAATCACACAGTCGTCTCTATGCGGCGTAGATGACATGAGTTAAAGGAGACAGGGTACATGGGGAGTTGGTAACACAATTTAGAGAATAGAAGAGATGGTCAAAACACCTGATATTCCCTAAGTGGTTGTACAAATGTGTGTACAAGTGTTTCAGTTCAATCTACTGTCATCATCGGGCTGCTGCTTTATTTTATGGCAGAGGTTCGAGAATTCTCAGCTGCCCCGCAGATGTCGATTCTGTCCAGAGCAATGGCCTAACCTTACTATTAAACATTTTATTTTAAATGAAATGTAATGTTTGCAGGAGTCGTCAAATGCAGTAAAATGAAATCTAATTTAGGCAGTAATCCAGGAAAAAACAGCAGCGACTACAGCCCCAGATGGTCTGGCCTTAGCCCCAGACCAGTCCGCCCTTGAGCCACAGTTTCTCTGTTGGAACACACACTTGATGCGAAAAAAAAAACACATTTTACACCATTCTTTGTCGTGCTGCTATTTAAATCCATATGCTTGAAGATTTAACCTATCCAAATAGGTGGGCACACATTAAAAACAATGTGTTGTAAGAATCATAGTGTCAAATATATATAAATCAGTTGGTAAATATGCTGTTTCCTTTGCTTAAGGAATTCTATTCATAACATACAATTTATAATGATTTCTATTTAATTTGAAACCACCAGAGAAAAAATGGTGTTTGTGATGCCAAATAGGATTTCTACTCTTTTCTTTTCTTTTATTTCGAGCTATGTTCCCTTTTAAATCTTTCTTGTTTTTGCGCTTCTGATTCACAAAGTTAAACTTTACAGCGCACCCTTACAATCTGGAGTGAAGATTAGGAAAACCTTATTTGGGTATTGCCTCACAGCTCATAAGAAACAGGTGATAGTACCGAAAGGCTTCGGGCTTTTCTCTTTAACTTTTATCAACTGAAGCTCCTTCAGTGTTGCACAGTCAGCAACACCACCTCACACCATCTACAAGCACAGCACCATGACGCCTCACCACATAGATACTAAAGCTGACTCATTAGGTTTCAGTAAGTTGACATAAATCATGAAAGCAAGGGGGGGAGGAGGAAAGAAAACGTGAAAATTCAATGTTGACCTCGATCCATCATATGCCTCCGCTTTTAAAGGAAAGGGCTTTTTCAAACATCAAAAAAAAGAAAAAGATGTTAATTGTCATGAGTTGAGACACAAAAAGGCTTTTATGGGTAATTCTGTCCACAGCAGGATGGCAAAATTAATGAACACTTTGTTGAGACCCGTACAGTATATGAATCCACTTTACTTGCGCCTGTCCTCTTTCCTCAGGCCATGTAGAGAGCGGAGCAGTTGCAGATGGCTTGTTTCAGTAAACCACGGGCCCAAAAGGGATCCCTCTCTGCTGTGCATTTAGTATACAAACTACAAAGGCAGGCTGCGGTCAGCACACCCTTGTGAAAGGGGCTAAAATAGTGTCAGCAGGATGTCCAACAGACTGCAAGCAAGCAGAGGAGAGAGAATAACAGAAACTTACATGAGAAGGAGAGGGGAACACAGGCACCATTGAGTCACGCTCTTTAGATGATGAATAGGTACAACAGGAAATAGAATATGTATGGATATTTGTTCTAATTATGAAACATTATCACAGTAACTAAACAAATTCAATTTCTCAGCATGGCTAATGTTCACAAGTCTGAGTAATAGAGATATTAGGTAGAGGATGTGTCTTTTTTTATATTTATTCTTTATATAACCAAAAACACAGGAGCATTGGCGTACTATCCACAGTAATGCATTATTTCCGTGAAAAAGAGCTATCTAACTACATTATTTTGTGGGGTTACCAATTTGTGGGAGCCATTCCTGGACGAAACTATAACAAAGGCTAGGCTAACGTTAGCAACTACATGGTGCTCTTTGTTGGATTTGGTTGGTGCTACAGCAACCCCAGCTAAACTCATTAATCAGAATTTTGTTTGCAACATTATGTTTGTCAGCATTATGTTTGCAATTATGTTTTGTAAAAGGGAAACATGTTATTTAAAAAGTAGCCCATAAATCTAACATCTGTTTTGCTTATTCAAGTATGGCTTTTTTTTTTTTTTCGTTCTGCAATGTAAGTACAATGCTACTCTTTTGTTTCCATGAGTTATGTTTTTAAAACGATGTCAGCTTGGAAACATTAGACCTGCTGGAGATGGATGCAACTACAAAGTAAGTATTAATTATGAAAAATTAGGCATAAAAAAAACGAAAGAAAAAAAAAACAAAAGCGGCCAGTTGTCGGCCAGTTCTCCAGCTTTTGAAATTGACGATTAAAAATGAGCTAACAACTGAAAATAAGAACCTGCTATAGTCTGCTTCTGTTTAGGGTAGACTACCAGACAAGAGTCATAGAGAGACAGTACTGAGACCATGATGGAAATGAATGATAACTCTCATCTCTATTTTGGTATGGCTTCTAAGTTTAGCTACATTGGCAATAATCAATATTTTCTATAAGTGAAAGTTGCTTGTGAACCTGGGGAGAATTATCACCCAACTCTGCAGCTCCTCTCCACTTAAAGGAGATTTATAGCAAGTTTCACCTCAGCATTTGCTCTCGCCGCTCTCATAGTGCAGTTGTTGTTCATAGCAGACAGCTGTTTTCTGCAAAAAAACGATAAAAGCCTGTGCACTGCGCACGACTGCTAATAGACATAGCGGACAGAGTGGAGCATTTAGCAGCTAAAGAGCTTCTCGGGGAGTTCACCGCTCATATATCGCCAACAACCCAGTCCCGTTGTTTCTCTCCCATTCTCTGGACACTGTGAAAGCAGCTGTGCAAAGACCTACTTTGTTATTTCACACTGATTAGTGAGTGGCCTAAGTTTTGCCATTAGCTGATTGTAGTTTGTCTTTCTGGCCTGGTCTAAACAGTGCTCATCATACCGTAGTGACGTATTAAGAGGAGGTTTAAAAACGATTTCTCTTTTGCAGACTAATGTCCAAAACAGAGCTCTTCTCCTCCTACACAGGCAATAACAATGCCGCTTTCTGCTTCTCCTAGTTCGGTAGAATCGCATGCTGCTTCTCTCTTTTAGCATTGTTTTGTGTGTCAGAGTTTGCATTCCTGTAATATTAAAACATTCTTGTACAGCTATTTTCTAGCCCAGTTCTGAAAGGATGTGATTAACAATGAGCTGCCACAAGAGAGAGATGTGATGAATTTTCCTACTAGTTTGGCCTGTTATGTATGAAACTGTCACTCCTCCATGCCTCCAAAGCACCAGGTGTTCATTTTTCAGGCTTTCATTATGTACGTATCTACTTCTATAAACCTCACATTTTTTGTTTGAAGTTAGCTATGAATGTTTTATTTATTTCAAAAGCTCAAAAGCAGATGCCAACTGTTCTTATCCCAGATATTTCATGTGTGATAAACCTGTGATATACTCGTATGGGTAAAAGGGTAAATCACACTATTTCAAAATGTCTGGATTTGATTATGCTCTTAGAAGATCATCGACCCCTCTCACTCCGATCCTACTACAAAAACAAGAGCTGTTTTCTAACAATACTGTGACTCAGGTCAAATTACTATCACAACATTTGACCAGAGGTGTGACAGAGAATTAAAGTCCCACGGGTAAATCAAATGAGGTGAGAAAAAAAAGCCTTCCAAGTTAATGTGTGTTATGTGTGATGTGACCTCAGCTTTGGGACGCCAACGCTTAGACTGGATTGAAATTGAACCTCAGGGTGACCCAAGTGGGAGTAAATGTGAAAAACATGACAGCAGGAGCAGGGTAGAGCAAGTGTGTGAGGAGAGCTGATCTCTTTAGTTTACCTTGTATTTATGAGGGCTTGTGTAATATGCATGAAACTCCAGTGGAATTTACAGAGCCTGGACATTTTCCTACAACTGAGCTACAGTACATAGGTCATCATGGAATATCAAAAACTCTCCAATTGTTCCTGTGAAGGCATTTAAATATACATTATTTCTAATTCTAGTGTAAAAAAGGTTCACAATATTATCATTATATACAATCTGTATGATGTATTTTGGATGATCCATAATGACATATTTTAGATTATTGATAACTTCAGTATCTGGAGCCTGTTTCATGAGTTATAGTGGGGCCCTACCTATATACTCCTCAACCTCCTCACTTGGGTGTACATAATAGGCGCAGTTACATTAAAATAACTGTAATGCCAAACAATCAAGCCATTCAATGAGAAATGCATCTTAGTCTACCTTAAAGGAGAGGAAATGACTTCAGGTCAATTTTAAAGCAAATATATGATCCACAACATTTCTCTACATCTGTTTTCTGAGTCAACATTCAGAACCTGATAAGAAAACAGATCCTTCTCAAAGTCCCGCACTTAAATCCATGCAGCGGTGTTATAAGGACAAACAACGGCAGTGTGTCTTTGGCAAATTATATCAGAAAGAATAGCCAAATCCACAAAATTCCTCATTGAATGAAGTCCCGCGGGAGGTCCGTTTTAATTGAAATGGGTGAAACATGGCTGCCAATGTTTCTTATATTTTACCCTACAAGCCTTTGACTGAGCAATCCTGTCTAACATACCCAATTTCCTTCATAGACTGGTGCCTTCACTTTTGTATCTGACTGAGGAATAACTATGTCCTGGGGATGTAATCTAAAGGATTCCTAGCCATCAGACGTGGCATATTTCCTGTACCTCTGAATTCCTCTCCATTCCTAAACGGGAATGTACACAGACGAAGAGCCGGAGTATGGTTTCAATGGCCATGAACACATAGCTCTTATTACAACAGTATTACAGCACAAATCTCCATCAGTTAAAACAGTGTGAAGTAGATACAAACCAGAGGGAACCTTGGTAGAACATAGAGGTAGATATAAGTAAGTATATTGAGCTACTACTTGTGTGTTTGACTTTCCCACAAGCACATAATGCAGCATACAAAGCTACAGATCCAGGTCAGTAATAATCAAATCAAATCATTATTTGGCAATGGCAATGGGTGCTCTGTCTTCTAACAATATTTGTGCTGATATGCAGGATTCCCTTGGTTGAACCCCAGCTAAGCCAACATTACCTGACAGTGATAAATTAGTCATGTCACTGATCTTCCAATGTAACAGTTTGATAAGATAAGATGTACTTTAATGTCCCCGTAGGAAAATTTGTTCTGGACTCCGTCCTACAATTCTACAGAAGATAAAATCATACTGTATGTACTGCCTCCATGCACATACATGTACACGTCGAACATACTCACAATGGTGACATATTGCACAACCCTTATGGCCAACATCTGCGTTAAGTGTTGAGAAGCTTAATGGACATACTGTAGGCAGGAGTGAATGTTTATAGCGGTTCAGTTTGCTCTTGGGAACCCTGAATCTTCTACCAGAAGGTAGGAGCTATAAGGATTTAGTTTTTACTGACAATATTCCAAAATGGCATGCCTGCTGGCTCTTATGCCGTTGAAAGATGAGTTGCAAAATACAGTTTAAAAAAACATGTAAAAAGCCCAAGTGTGCTTTTCTTATAATATATTATTTCTAATAGAAAAAAAAGTGTAAGCAGCTGAATATCTTGACAC
Source organism: Lepturacanthus savala (assembly GCA_030544235.1). NCBI lineage: Eukaryota > Metazoa > Chordata > Actinopteri > Scombriformes > Trichiuridae > Lepturacanthus > Lepturacanthus savala. Next base: position 11,371,511 of record CM060463.1, read on the forward strand.
CTTTAGTTCCTTTTGCACTACAACCGAAAAATATAGATTTTCATACAGCAGCATAAGTCCTCAGAAACCATACGAGCTGTACATTTGTTAGTGCTATATAAGTTTCATATTATAGTGGAATTGACTCACAGGTGTGAGCTAGTGACCATTTTAAAGGCCCCAAAGTGAAAAGTGCTATGACCACTGTTGATTTTGTTGTTTGTGCAGCTACAAGGCTAATCATGCATGGATATACTAGTTGCACAACGAATATGCTATGCTTTACAGTCTGGAAAGCTGTCAGGAAAGCCTGAAATGATTATACAGGAGGTGACTCATGCGAGCATCTGCTTATGGAGTCAATAAGATGAAGCCAGACGTAACTATCATCAAATAGCTCACAAATGTCTTTTGAAAATTTAAAAGGCTGTTTTGCTGGATTGTTGTATGCATGCCAAATGCTTTCTGCATTTTGTTGGGTTTAAAATTTATAGTATAGCGTACACCATTTTGTATTGTAGAGCATTATAGTAAGGTTTCTGTGGTTCCTCTACATTATGAGAATCAGTCCATCTGTTCTTTTTTTTTTAATGGAAGCAATATAGAATGAAGAATTTTAAATAACCACTTAAAAATAGCGGCTTTTTAGCTGTGTACCTGCTAATTTAAAACTCTGATTAGTAGAAGAAATAACTTTAAAGACCCCATGTCATTGTTAAATTTGAATTAATTTTATATTAATTTGAATTAATATAATGCAACCCCGAAATACTGATTCTCCTGGTTCTACCAATTTTGAAGTGTGTGTGTGTGTGTGTGTGTGCGTGTGTGTGTGTGTGTGTGTGTGTGTGTGTGTGTGTAGACGAGCCCATATTTTGGGCTTTCTAGTCAGTCAAAGCCGTCACAGCCGTTACTTGGTGCCATTCACCCTGCTGTGTTAAAACCATAATAAGATTATTGATTCATAATATCAAACATGGTGAAAAATAATTACTTTGTTAAGTGATAAGATTAGAGATTAAAACACATAATGAACTCTAACCAGTGAAACAGATCCTGTGTTTGGCTTCTCTGATCAGCGATGGAAACAATTTTGGTGGCATACATGGTATGATGTAATTTTAAGTTGTTGGCATGCGAACTGCTTATAGTTTAAGCATGGTAAGCATTAAGTATGCATCTCAATTATATCACAGACTACACAAGATTTCTCTCTGGATTTGAAGATAGTCCTATTAAACTACACTGTACAGGGGGGAAAAACTTTGCCTTTTTTTATTTAAACCATCTTTTTGTTACTGCAAGCCTTCCCTAAAGAGTTCCCCCCTCAAATCCAGCTGGGGTCCTGGTGCACACTGCTGTGCGCCTGTCAGCTATAGTGAGCTTGCTGGCTCCTCTTGTTCCCAGATGACCCATTTACACAGTGGCCCTGCCAGCAGGACCCGGGTCAGCCTATTCTACAAGCCCTGACAGCCACAAAATAGAGTCCTTGACCCAGAACACTAAACTATATCCAATATGACAAAGGGGCAGATGAAGCAGGAGAAACATATCTTACAGTCATGTGTGTGCATTGAAGATGTAAAGACATCAGCTCTGCAGTGCGCACAGCTTAAGTGTTTTTTTTCCCTCACAAAAAGATCACAGGGGGAAGAATGTCATCAATATTGTCACCTTCCTTCACATGTGAGGACTTTATTTGATGTGCAAAGAGACGCACACATGTGCTTTGGATTTGCATGTGGATCCACATATGAGTAAGCCTAGACTGCCATTACTCTTTTTTTTTAAAAACATTTCTGCTTAGTACAGCATGAAACAGATGGGGAACGAGAACCCGAGGATCATGCCTGTCGTATTCAATGAGGAATTTTAAATGTGGAGGAAAACTGATAATCTTACTCCTCCCCAAACAGCCCTCATTCCCCTCTCATGTTCTGCACTCAGTTCGCCACTCCAGCTGTGCTGTGTCCATACCGAGAGTCAGGTGGATAAAGGGTGTCACGATATCTTTAATTTTTTTTCTTCACTCTCTCTGCAGCTGAGAGTGATTAGGTCATCGAGCTGTCCTTTTGTTAGGTGTGGGATAACAAGTGAGCAACAGGACTAAGAAACAATACCACTACAAAACAATAGCATTATCGCTAAGGCAGAGCTGAGCTATACAATGTTACACCACATCTAGCTTTTCCCCCTGCCGGTGCCAGTAACGCCCTATAACCCCACCAGGCTCAGCGCTTCACTCAACATAATCATGTTAATCAGGAATAAATGTCTTTTTACAAGGTTTTAGTGAAGGGAGAATGAGCCTTTCTTCTACTGTAAACAAAGGAGTTTGTCGAAGCTCTGAGGGGCTTTCTGGAACTCGCAGAGCCAGGGAGTTAATGTGCGGCATACATTATGTCACACTGGTATCTAGGTTACGCCACACTACACCTCTGAAGACTCCTTCAGCCTCTCTTCCAATCTGGAGTCTGATTAATTTGGTTTCTGGCATTAAGTCTATTGTTGCCATTCCATAGAGAGCCAGAGGATCTGCGAAGCATTCTGATTTTGGAGGGACCTGCTGACAGCTGCTGTACTACTTGGGCAGAGTCCAGACCCCTATCTTGTGGTCTGTGAAAGCTCCTCTGAAGCCATAATCGCTTTTCTGATGTTGAGCGTTGTTTTCTCTTAGCTCTCGCCCAACGTAAACGTGCCTGGGACCGTCCTACCAGCCTGTCTGCAGAATGACCTCTCTCTAGTAAAGCTCTCGGCACCTGCCGTCTGCTTTGCTAATTAAAAGAGCGAGGGCGTGTGACGTAGCTTGATGTTTGAACACATGTGCCCATCTTTATCTGTTGTGTGTGTGTGTGTGTGTGGTTGTACGTGTATGCCTGCAGGTCTAGGGCAACTATGTGTCTCTGTTTCGCTGGATGTTTACCAAATTACCGCTGGAAGTCCAGTGGGACCTCTGCTGAAAGATGCAGCACTGCCACAGAAATCACACTGTGCCTGCATGAGAAATGTTTGCTTCAGGATTTAGATGTTACAATGACAAGAATCATGCACACACACACACACTCACACATACGTACATGCACACACAGTTGTACATCCATCACTTCAGAGGACTTACATTCATTCCATGGAGACGTATCACTAACCTTAATATAACCATAAATTTAACTCAACTTCACAACACAACTCTTTAATGGGTCAATTTCTTCAACTTTTTTTTTTTGTATGTAAAATACTGCCACCGGGGAGGATATGCCCCATTCTGTTATCTGTCTCTTATCTTTGATCAGAATAAAACCTCTTGTTTCAATTATGAATTTCTTTTATTTTCCACTTCAAAGCATTTCATTCTGCTCTCTTAGTGCCCATTGTTTGTCTTTTCATGTTGTACAACACTACAACACAACTGGTTTGAAGTGGCTAAATAGTCTGTACATTATAAAAAATAAATACTTGTTCACTTTACAACTCAGTGCACATGGAGATTGCCTTGTAATGAAGACAAGGGGCAAGAAAGTGTGTGTGTATGGGTGGGGGGGGGGGGGGTCTACTGAGGAGAGTAAGAGGAGATTTTGAAAGCCCCACAATTAAAGTGCATCTCTTTGAAATCCCAGGCCAGGCTTGGCTACTTCATTCAAGCTTTCCGTTCCCTCTTGGCCTATTATCTGATCTGGAGGGGAAGTGAAGTTTACACTGCTGATAGCTGCTCTGAATGATGCTGCCTGCACACAACTGAGAGTGGATGACTCTGATGACCTCGGCGACCATTGAGAACACACACACACACGTACACGCCCACTGACTGCTCCATTGAGAAAGGTTTTGGAGAAAAGGTCAGCTTGCTTACGTCACGCGGCAGCTTAAGGTGCAAGAGTCGAATTCTCGTTTCCACATGTTGCCACTGACTTGGAGTCAAGCTGCTATTCGCCATTCAGAAACTTGAAATAGTCATTCTCAGTTTGAAGTGAAGGGTATCTGTAACAACCATCCATGACTATGGCAGCACATTAAAAAGTAAATGGTTCACGTAAAATTATAACCACTGCACATCAAAAACATTGCCTTTAGGGCAATTTCTGCCAACTGTTTTTACTTGTGACTGTAAAAACTGTAAAAATGTTTTATGGGGGGGTTCTGGGGAAAAAAAGACTAATTGTGAGAGAAAGGTTATATTTAAAGAGGTCTGTGACCTACAGCTGCCCACGTTGATGTTTTACCCTGAGGACAAATTTCCAAATAACATGAGGCGTGTAGGGAGAAAAACCAACTCCTGTGCAAAGGTAAGCCGATTTGGGAGTTCAGAAAGGAGAAGAACCTCTAGTGTATGTAATTCATTATAAGCAGCAAACTCAAAGGCTGACATTTCAGTGACCCTCAAGATCATACCTAATTAGTTCCATTGCGCTGGAAAATAAGTACTACATGGGGCAAAAGGCTGGGTGGCCTATTGGTGTTTAGAATATGTTTTGTGAAGTTTAGATCATACATATCAGAAATTACAACTATAAAGGTTTTGTGTCCTCTTTAAAAAAATAATCATGACTCATCACCACATAACATCAGCGGCAACAGATCTTTTTAGCCTGTTTCTGCTCAGTAAGTATCCTGCAGATGAACATCATCATCTCTTTATTTTTTCAGATACATTCAGATTTTCTTAGTTTGACGTATACACCTGCAAATCCAAGTTTGCCTCCTCACTGATATGTGCTTATTTCAAATCAAATGAGCTGTAAAAGTCATGTGGCCAGCTGCTAGCATTTATCACCACATAAGGTCTTGAAGGGCGGGAAACATCCAAAAACGCCTGCAGTGATGTGTCTCTAAGTGGCGTGATGACATAGAAGCCGGTTAAGTACAAATCAGGACAGAGTTACTGGTGTTGTTTATGCATTGCAAAAAAAAATCATCTAAGTGATTTTCAATTATTTGAATCCAGGGTATCTTTCAAAGACTTTCACTTGCTAAAACTGATAAAAGTCTAAAATAAGTCTCATCTTTAACAATGAACGTACTTACTGTATAATAGTAATGTATTAAAGCTACAGGGTGTAGTTACTGCTAGTATCTAGTGGTAAGGTTGCAGATTGCCGACACCTACAGTGGCCACAGAAAACCTGAAAAGCTATTTCCACAGCCATTGTTTGGTTTGTCCATTCTGTGCTACTGTAAAAATATGGTGGACTTCATGCAGGGGGACCTGATTCCTCTGTGGAAAAGGGGGCCCATCTAAGGTAATATAAACACAGTAATTCTTATTTTGATAAAATATATTAACATACTTATTACATAGTAATAACACTTATTACATACTTATTTACATACGTATATATAACGTATTCCATTTCTGGCAAATCCATTCTGCCAAACACTGCCAAATGTCAACCTTTAAAATGAATGCTTTTATGTTATTCTCTCGCAGTTATCAATGTTCTTAGTGTAGAATATGATCTGTTTTGGCTAAATGTTATCATTAAGAACACGGCTACCTTTTAGTAAGCAATGTTTTCTTACTGTGGCCAACTTTTCTTACTGTGAGCAATGTTTTTTAGACTGTGTGTTTGGGAACAGGACCAATCTTATCTTCAAGATAATATTGTGTGTTCACCATACCTCTTAATGTGTTGACAGTACATAAATTCATACATATTTCATCACTCACTTATTGAAAGCTACCCCAGCACAGTTGATTAGGTGTTAGAGAAGCAGATTTGAACCCATTACATGTGTGGTTACCATTAACTACTTAGCCTCCTGCTGCCTTGCTCCATTGTGTTAAACAACAGATTGTGTAGGTCCACCTCATTCATTAAGGTAGCACAATATCCATCCAAAATTAATTCCAATAATCTTTGGGTTCTTCAGTAAATTGATTTCAGCATTTGTAATTGGTCTAGTAATTTGGTGATGCATAGTCTACCTTAAATGTAGACTAAATTACAGGACTGTAAAAACCGTAGCTACCGTCATCACAGAATTTTTTTTTCCTGTTTAAAGTGGCTATTTTCAGGAGAAACACAAGAACAGTATGAACCATTTCTAACTGTACAGTTTCCTATCTTGCATCTCTAAGGCTGTTTGTGTAACAGTGTTTTGACTTTATTTATAATTCACTTTTAAAGGTGCACATATGGAAGACGGTATTTTAATTGTTTTTTTATTATATGAAGATTTACTCAAAATTTTATAATCAATGTGTATGACATGAAACCTTTAAAGTTCATGCAGTGAACCCATTCCCACTATTTTTAAATGTATTTTTTATGCTATGGCAGAAATTAACTTGACTAACCTTTCCAGTAATATCAGTGAAAACCTTTTCATCATTGTTAAAACCATGAAGAGCTAAATTAGCATAACAAAGGTATGCCTGTTGCTAGCACATACCCAGACAGGTGTTAGAAAGCTGGGCTTGTTATACAAGCATATCATCATTTTAAACAATATCTTAACTATCACAAGAGTAAAGATTTCAAGGATTAGAAATAACCATTGACAGACAAACCTCCAGTAGTCTGTACTGGACACTTCCGTTCACACTGCTACAGTAAAGTTAAGCATTTCTAGCTAGCTAAAAGCCAAAATCTAGCTCAGTTATAAGATACCAGAGATGTCAAATAAATATTTGTTAAAATTGTGTAAATCATGCAGTAGATTTGATGTTATAAATAAACTGCTTATCTTGAAAGAGTTTATCAAGAAATGTGTGTTTGTAAAAGTTGGGCTAGTGTAATGAGGTTCATGTAAAGGCTGCCAGTGTAAAGGCAGGAAACACACAGGTGTAATTAATGATGATTAATTAACGGCTGCAGTTTATTTAGCTGTTCATTCTCACCCGCTAGCCTGGCTTGTTGAGCACTTGATTGCAACAAAGTCCATCGTTAGCAGTATTAGTTTCACCTGTGACAACTCAAAGTCTTAAAGTATGCTGTGACAAAGGACTGTTGTTTCTAGACGGACGCGGCTAGCCATGTTTCCAGTGGTCATTGGTATGTATGATGGATATTATAATAAGGCTAATATTGGATTATTAAAGCTGTTACTGATAATATTTGAGGGTTTCAAAAAAAAAAGATGTATATCAGCCGCTAGCTGAGCTGTGTGTGTGTGTGTGCATGTGTGTGTGTGTGTGAGGGGGGTGTGTGTGTGGATGGGGCAGGAGGCAGACTGTATAGCCCTCTCTTTGATCCTCCACATAACAAAGGCACCTATAAAGGCGTCCATACAGGCTTGTAGCATTGTTCTGCTGAGAAGACTATAGCTCATAAAACCATTACCATTATCCCGACACAATACCTTTTCCCGCACCTACTTAAGACCACAAAATCACTACTGTATATGACTACGCAGCTTGCCAGTTTGCATTTTGTCGCTCTGTGATCCCATGAACTTCTAAGTATACAGCCATGCCCAGATTATCTCAGTAGCCAGTGGCCCCGGGGCAGGCATTTCCTATATGGGCCCCACCTTGCTGTCATGGTCGCCCGTTCTGCTCTGCACACTCTTACTGCCCACCACCCCTTCTAAAAAAAAAAAAAAAAAAAGATTCACCCTCCCCAAAAACCACAGAAAGTTGGCAAACTATGGTGCTGATTCACAATATAATCACAATCATGTTTCCCATTGTGATTCCCCATCTGTGATCACCTTCGTGGGACCTTTGCGTCGGGCTGGTTCAGCCGTTGACGCAGAAAACGACGCTCCCGAGGGACTCCGTGGACAGCCCACTTGAAGTGAAGTGACCACCCTCGTCACTCCAGTATATAGAACGGGAGTGGCTTCAGTGTAGCACCAGTGTACCTTGGCTGACTGAGCCCGCCCCTAGCTGGGGAGAGAGCTGGTGCACAGGCTTGCAGCGGAGCCCATCGCAGTTAGACGGTCTGAGCAGCCCACCCCTCTCTGCAGTATGCATGTTCGCCAGGGAATCCGCGAAGCGCTCACGTCCCAGCAGTGTACTTTACCGGCCAGAGACCATCTACTGAAGAGTCGAGGATAATAAAATTGGATGTGGCAGGCGGACCGGAGGCGGAAAGCCCGGAGTGACCGGAGGAATACAGTATTACTACAGGAATACAGGCTGCCGCTCTCCTCTGAACGTGGACAATCATGCATGTGCTCTTCTGGGGCTTGGGGTTCCTGCTATTCCCTGATTTCTTGATTGTAGTCGCGTCTACGGGGAGATTGCTTTTGAATTCAAGCACAGGTAAAGAATGTCGCTCTGACATCCCCCCCCCCCCTTCCCTCCCCGCGCTTCTTCTCCTTATGGATTCGTTTTCTAACCACCAGAGAATGAATGAGTTTTGAATTCAGCCAAGCACATGACTTGCGGCGGTTTCTACTTACCTAAAGTTCACCGGTTGTCATTTCCTTGCAATGTTGTTGAAACATTGCTGTTTTTTTTGTTTGTCTGTTTGTTTGTTTTTTGTTTCCAGAAAGTAGACATTTATATCTCAGTGCTAATAGATGAACGCATCTAGGCTCGTTGATTTGATGGTGCTGCTTAATCCTCACTTGCATTGTTGTTCTTCTGCCTTTTATTCCCCAGGAAAAGAGGAGATCGGCGCGTATGAGATTGTAACGCCGGTGCGAGTGAATGAAGCCGGTGACAAGTTCCCAACCAGTGTGCACTTCAAGAGGAAAAGACGGAGTTTGGATGAGAGCGCCGGCAACAGTACGGATCACTGGGCCTCGCCAAATATCCACTACAGGATATCTGCTTTCGGACAGAACTATCACCTCAACCTCACGTTGGAATCGGCATTTATCGCACCTCTCTATACTGTGACAATACTTGGAGTACCCAGAGGAGATAACATAACGGGTTTCGCCAGAGATGGGGTGGCGGAGGAGGGGGAGGAGGAGGAGGAGGACACGGAGTTAAGGCACTGCTTCTATAAAGGACATGTAAATGCACAAGCAGAACACGCCGCAGTCATCAGTTTGTGCTCCGGACTGGTGAGTTTTTACGCACGGAGACTCGCCGTGCATGTGATGACTTTACGACAGGGTGTTTTACTTTTCTACTTTTCTTTCCTTTTTTTTTTCTTTTTTTAGGCCACCATTATTGCTTACGCAAGGCTTCAAAAGCTGCCTCCCCATTGCCCGAGAGAAAAAAAAAATCGATTTTGAACTTTTGCGCACAGGTTTTTGCGCGCTATCAAATTAAGTCGTGCGGTATATAGTGACGATTTTAAACATCTTTGTATTATACGTTAAAAAAACAAAACAGCCACGAGCCATTGTTTGGCTGTTTGAAATCAAATAAGCGAAATTGGATACAATTTGAATAACTTGCATTTTTTTTGTGAAATAAGAATAAGGGTTGAGAATGCATGGCTTTGGTAAAACTTATATTTGTTTCTGTTGATTGTGTTTTTATCTGCTTACAGAGACGAACTCATTCTCCCATGTACAAAAGATCGTCCTGATTTGTGGTGCTCGTTGACTAACAGCCAAGTTTAATGAAATCTCTGCTCTACATTTTACTTCCATGCCTCTTTCTGGTCTCCCGGTAGTCGATGACGTGTTTACGCACGCTAGTACAGCGGGAGCACCGTTAGTACTGACGTCATCATGAAATGGTACCACTCCCGGGCTTGCTGAAGCATGACTTTTAGAGTGCGGCAGAAGCCACAGTGAAGTGACAGCTATAAATAAGGGGTCACTTTTCTTCCCAAATGACAAATCAAATAAAAAAAAAATGCTTTGAATGCTCTGCTCCCCAAAGAGCTTCAGGGAGTCCGGCTGACATTTATGGAGCATATTTTATTTATTCAAGACCACTGAGGGGATACTGATTTAGAACAGGCAACGATTCTGCTGGTCACAACTGCCTTGCTTTCTGTGCACTTCTAGAACAATGTGACACTTGTGGTCTTGCAGGGACATTTTCTTTGTTTTACCATGTCCCCCGGTCAATCCAAGTGCAAGTAGGTCCAAACACTGTGATTGGAACAGCATCTCAAGCTGACTGAAGAACAGTCCGCCCTGTTCAGGGTGCAGGAAATGTAATGTTTTCTAATGATCATTTTATAATCATTAATCAGGGATTATAAATACAAATTGCGCCAAATGTATTTCAGCTAGGCCGACCTACCATGACAGTTCTCCAGCCAATGAGCAACAAGTGAACTGTGCATGCGTTGGCACGTATCTTATCCAGTACATCATGGACCTCCAAGTTATCGAGTTGCACTAAATGTGCCACATTAAATACATGTAACAGTGTTTTCAGGCATGCTTTCCAATAAAGCAACAGCAAGCAGTCTGACTGTTGCCCTTCTAGACGTTGTATGTCTCAGTCTTCTTTTCCTGCTCTTTAGGGACCACTGTTACATGCATATTCATTTTTTTCAGCTTTTTTCATGAAAGTCCTCAGGCTTCTGCGATGTTTTTTTTCCCCACTAATGGATGGTAAATGAGCCACATTCCACTGTTGTTTTCCATAAATATTTTATAAGTAAACATATATTGCATTAGCCTGGCCTAGCAGGTCACATGCAAGCAGATCATTGAACTTTATTTCCTTGGTCCTGTCAGTTTTACATTTGATGAGTTGTCTCCATGTTTGAAAACATTGTTGATTCCTGAAAAAGTAGAACACATTAATGGAAAAAGGATGTATGGTGACTAACTGCTATGCGTTGTTTTTTTCTGCTTCCAGCTTGGGACTTTCAGGTCTCCAGAGGGGGAGTATTTTGTGGAGCCCCTTCACAGCTATCAAGGAGAACACTATGAAGAGGAACACACAAAACCTCATATTGTATACAGAAAGAATGCACCCAAGAAAGAGACATCTGAGGAGAATGTACCCTGTGACACTTCAGGTACGGCGTATTACATAATGGTTTTCAATCAGCAGACCTGAATATCTGCTCCATTAAACTCTCACCCAGCTGGTCAGCACACTGCTGCTTCATGTAATAGCTTGTGTCTATCCATAAAGTACATGTGCTTGTGAGTGAACCAATTAGCCCCTTTTTGCTTATGCATGCGTTATCAGACTTTTAAATTGGTTCCCACAGACGTAAGCAGATGTAATTATTGCGTCACTCCCAAAGTCCCCCACCATAAGTCGTAACAGGAACTGATTATCTAATGGTAACTGAGCTTATTGAGACATTACAGTGACTGTAGTGTGGTATGTTACTTATCTGGATCAAACAAGTAAAGCTGTTAGGTGTGGCTGGATATTATGTAGATTTTGAAAGGGGGAAAAAAACTAAAAGGAAGAAAATGGCTTTGCAGAGCTGGATTCCTAACCGTAACATCAGAAGAAATTATTTTGTTTTATTGTAGAAAAAGCTGGAAAAAGCCTCTGTTTGTCCATCTGTATATCTTTCAATTGTCCTTCACCGTCCATCCATTCGACTTCACACTTGGTGTTTGCTGAGGACCCAAGGTAGTAAAGATAGTGTGAAGTTGTTTGAATGCACAGTTCTCGAGAAAGCTGCAAGCAGCAATACCAGAGACCAAGCAAAAGGCACATTTTGAATAGGCAGCGCATTAGAATTGTTAAACATTCAGTTGCTCTTTATTTATTGTGACATTGTCATGAAATGCCACTATGTCATTTGTATATTTTCCCCATGAATAGGCTACAAATAGAAGCGTAGTGACTGAATTAAATTGAATGTTTGCTGTGATTGTGAAATGATCTCAGCTCACACATCATGTCAAAGCTTGCACAGTGCAGCGCCTACAACTGTCAAACAGTAGTGAGGAAGCTTTCCAACTCTCACACAGGAAAAAATCATTTGGAAGTTCACCCTTGTATCATCTCATCTCAGTTTACTTGCTGAACTTCCTGTTGACTCTTGTACTTCCTCTGCCTCGTTGATAAGAAAGATTGGTAGACCCACTGCCGTGAACGTGAAAGTGTATAAAAGAAAAGTAATGGTAACTTGAAACTGTCAAATAATCAAAACTAACAAAATAAATTGTGAAACATGTACTTTTTGTCTGCTGGATAAGTTTCTGCAGATGTTTATATAAATGTTTGTGTGTGTGCATACTTTCTGTATTATTTCTGTGTATCTTTTTTTCTTTTGACCTGTTCTGTAATACAGTATTTGTGTGTGTTGGTGTGTGTGTATGTGTGTGTGTGTGTGTGTGTGTGTGTTAGTGTGTGTGTGTGTGTGTTGTGTCTAAGATATATATTTCACTGAGCGCTGGTTTGGAGAGTGATCCATCCCTGTACAAAGTTCCATTGTTGTAGGTTTTGAAGAAGAGACATTGTTCTTTTTAACTCATAGACACCATTATGTTTTATAGTCCAGCTTCCTGGTGTATAGGTATTGATTCATTGCTGGTGGTCTGGGGGGTGATCTGCATGTGCTGAGAAGACAAAAAACCACCAACATTCAGCAGTTTTGTTGCCACTTTATGATAAAATCTGACTTAATTTCCCTCAGTCTTGAAGTTCTGCCCAGCAGTTGGACTGTCTTATTTTGGTCTGTGCACTACAGTTTGTGCTCCATTTTTTTATGGCTGGGTGCCAGGTTTACCTAGCCTGAACTCTTTGCCCTCCTCTCTCCCCTTCTGAGAGAGAAAAAAATGGCACTCCAGGCAGTGTTCACTTGTCAACCCGTTCTGAGCAACAATAAACAAAAGGGGAAAAGAGGCAGCAGCATATTTTAACAATACCAATGTCCAGACAGCCAGCTCACCTCATGCATCTCCACCTTTATAGGGATCCGCCTCAACTACAGCTGAGTTGTTACTGCGTTGGTTATTTCATCATCTGTCATCCCTGCATCTTTGTGTATTTACATTTACTTTCCTTGTGGCTTCTCTCTCCAGGACACAAACACAGACATAAGAGGAACAAGCTGAAGAGAAGGTCGGTTGCAGGGGTGACAGCTGTGTCTAATACAGCCCCTGTGGTCAGTGCTGGTATATTCAACGACATGGAGTCACTGAGTGCCAGTCTGACCAGTGATGCCTTGCTCAGATCAGAGAGCAGCAGAGTGAGTGCTAGACCATCAAATGATAGCAGTGGTGACTCAGGACCTCACAGGAGATCAAAGCGATTCCTCTCCTACCCGCGCTTCGTTGAAGTCATGCTGGTGGCCGACAGCAAAATGGTGGAGCATCATGGCAGCAACCTACAGCACTACATACTCACATTGATGTCCATAGTAAGTTCGGATCTGTCAAATAAGAGAAAACAGTGTTTGTTTGCAGGAAGTGGTCAGCTGTGTGCTTACGTGTCTGCATATATGCAAAGGAAGTAGATGTATATACACATCTGCATTTGTATGGTGAATGTATGTGCCCTCACCACTTTTCTGTTTGCTTGTTGTGCTGCAAACCCGTCAGCCAGCATTCGGAGGAGGGCTGTGGGAGGGAAAGGGGCAGCCCAGGGCAGGGGTAAACACCACTTTCAAACGGCCAGGGGGAAGAGAGGGCAGCTTGAGGCAGAGCCTGTCTGACAGCTTTGATGAATGTTAAAAAATAAGCTCAGGTATGTCACATAGACCGCATACTCTCGGCCACTTCAAATACCAGCTTCCGCAGGCGTCTGGGGCCGGCAGTCCTCAGGGGGAGGCTGACATGACCTATATTCTGGTCTTGGCAAAGGCTGCCTTCTCCACAGGGGCTCAGGCCATTATCAACTTGATCCTCCAATCAACCAAATTCCCTGGTACTTGCTTGAAACTGCAGGATGACAGTCCATGATCAAGTTACTAGTAAATATACTGTGTTAAGCTGGTGAATGGAAACAATGTAATGTATTGAGCCTCGCAGTAAATGGAGTCGTCTTCATGTTAATGTTTTTTTTTTATTCAGGTATCTTCCATCTACAAGGATCCGAGCATTGGCAATCTGATTAACATTGTGATCGTGAAGTTAGTCATAATAAATAATGAGCTGGTAAGATTACTAATTCTGCTTTAATCTCTATACTTATATTCACAAGTATGTTAAATCCACATTTACAAATTAAATTTCACATTTGACACATCATTTTTTTATTCTCTCACTTAATCTGTTTTTTAGGATGGCCCTGTCATTTCATTCAATGCACAGACCACTTTAAAGAACTTCTGCATTTGGCAGCAGAGTCAAAATATCCTGGATGATAATCACCACTCCCATCATGATACTGCCATCCTCATCACAAGGTATACTATTTTTGTTGTTTTATAGAGTGTACTTTACATTTATGATGGGTTTCAGTTCTTCTAAACAAAGAGATATCCTTACTAACTGAAACAGAGCAACACTGTAGAACTATATGAACTCTGAGAATCAGTTGCATCAAAGGCTTGTATCAAATGGAGTCCAGATCCTGGATGAATGGAAGGATCTTTAAATATTAACCTCACAAAGGAGAATCCCCTGAAGGTTGGGCAAGTGTTTCCTTTGTATTGTGCCACTGACTATCCTCCATTATCTATGTCTTTACCACAGGCAAGACATCTGCAGAGCAAGGGATAAATGTGATACCTTGGGTAAATGTGTCTCTTTCTTATAACTGTCAACTAGTATATACTTTACATGACGAAATAAAAAAAAAATAAACATAAAGGTATTATTCAGGATGAATGAAGTAAGCTTCTTGTCATTCAGGACTTGCAGAGTTGGGGACCGTGTGTGATCCATACAGGAGCTGCAGCATCAGCGAGGACAATGGACTGAGCACTGCATTCACCATTGCCCATGAACTTGGTCATGTGTAAGTACAATTTCCAGTTGTTGTTTTTTTAATCTCTTGTATTGTCTTGATTAGTGAAACGTTTGGCTACATGGTGACATTGGTAGAGCTTCAAGTCTTTCTAGGAATCCACAAATGGCTTACCAGCAGATGGGGATCAAGGAATCTTGAATATGTAGACCACACAACAGCCGTACATTCCTTTTTGTTTTCCCAGTATTCTCTTTTGCCCGTATGTGTTTCTAATCAGATATCCAAATATTTTTTCTGCCTTTAATTTTGAGAGGAATAACAGAAAAAGCATATGTAGACTTGTCTCTCAGAATTGAAAAGTAAAAAAACACCAGTTTTTGTCCGTTGCCCCTCAGCAAACTCTGTATTGTCCAAAGTCCTGAGTCAGCCAGAGCTGGGGAGGAGGAGGGGGTGTTGGGGGGGGGGTTAGCCTACTACACTGGAGACTGTTACAGACCTCAACTGCCCTCATCTCTAACAAATGCTCTTTCTGACTATTAAACAAATGGTGGGATTGTCGAATTCCATTTTTATCCGCATCAAGCTGTGACAACATGCTCCATGGCTGCTTAGCTGCAGAGCTCAGTGTTGTATGGTACCTGGTAGGTGGGTGCCAGTAGTTCAGGCTGTGGTGTGGTGCTGTACCTGTGCAGCACCAACCAGGATCATATGCACCGTGCAGGAGTCCTACCAATCATTCTTCAATCTTTATGCTATATCTATTGCCATATGTTCATATCAATTAGTTTTGTGCTGGTTTCTTTAAACAGGCAATACAAATGCTCTGCTTTATTTCCAACAGCAGCCTTAAATGGATTAAGCCATTCGTGACAGCGGAAATACAGCATTAGTCTTGTCTATGTTGGTTCAAAAAACACTTAAATATTAAAACATTAAAGTCCCAGCCAGAAACAGAACAGAGGCATTTATCACTGCATTAATAGCTTTGTTACAGTTATATCAGCCAGGCAGTGGTCTTACAGAGCTGTGCTTCTGTGCCACATACTTTTAAGTAGTAATATTACTAGAAAAGGGAAAGAAACCTTTCAAACTTCTCAGTATTGTTGAGTTTAAAACCTGTTTATCTGTTCTCGCTCTGTTAGGTTTAACATGCCTCATGACGACAGTAACAAGTGCAAGGAGGACGGAGTTAAGATTCAGCAGCATGTGATGGCTCCCACGCTTAACTACAACACAAACCCTTGGATGTGGTCCAAGTGTAGCAGGAAGTACATCACAGAGTTCCTCGAGTATGTCGTACTCTTTTCTTCACCATTGTTCCAAACATGTATTGGGGATTAGATTGATAGATGTAGTTTATGCTTTCATAATGTTCTGGAGAAATCACTGTACAACTCAACCTGAAATGAAATAGAGTAACTGCGTAGTAAGGCCATGTAAAAACAACTTTGTTGGAGTTTTTAATTTGTTATTTAAGCTCTCTGAAAGATGAATTATGTATACAACTACCAGAGAATTCACAAATAGTTTCCATAAACATAATAGCACACAGAGTGTGCAGCCTTTGCTAGCAAGTTATGAACACTGATACTCACAAAACTCTCTCAGGGCTGTTGCAGCCTCTCTTTATTTCTTCCCCTAGTCTCTTTATAACTGAATGAAAAAGGAGGCACAGTATCTCTGGCATCTGTCAATATTAAGTACTAGCTGTCTGTACAGTAGGGGTTCTATAAATGTACAGAAAATTAACCTCTCCGGCTGTACTGAGTGTGTTTTCTGTCTGTTTGTGTCTTTTGTTTTTCCCTCTTTTCTTTAAGTCATTTTATTTTTATTTCTTAATAGCACAGGATATGGTGAGTGCTTGCTCGACGAACCCATTTCTAGGCCGTACACTCTATCGCAGCAGCTGCCTGGATGGATATACAATGTCAATAAACAGTGTGAATTGATATTTGGGCCGGGAACACAGGTGTGCCCTTATATGGTAAGTGGAGTTGGTGTGCAAACCTAAACTCTCATGTTGTAAATATGGGTCTCTGATAGAAGCTTTTTGTGTACTAATGTGCTGCTGTGGTTTATATTTAATTTGAAGCCTTTAACATTACTCGCTATATTTAATAACAAAATACTGATTATTCATCTATTCTTTCTGAGAAAAAGCAAAAAAAAACATGCATTTAATACATGTTTAAAACATTGTATTTCATTACCATTAAATTCTGCTAATAAGTCCTTCAAAACATGAATTGGAAGACAAGTGGAATCAGGCTCAAATTTCCACAGCAAACCATCCAGAAAGTGGATGTATATTTTGATTATTTTAATGAATAGTGCAGAAATGTCTCCAATAATAAGGCATGTCTATGGAATAGTTTTATTGGCTCATATTGTTCACCTAGACAGAAAGGTCATGCAAAATATTGGCTGAGAAACACCCTGTGTTGTGAATGTAATGGCTGATCCAGCGAATTTACGTAGACTTAGAATCACCTCTTGGCATTATTTTTGATGTTTGATCATGTCTCATAAAAACTGGCTTTCTGCCAATTGGATTGTGAACAGAGTTGTTGACTTTAAGGTTATTAAACATGACATTTAGGTGTCCTATCTTGTTCTGTTCTCTAAATAGTTTTCCAGGAATCTGAGAAACACCCTTAACACTGTACCTGTGTGTGTTTGTGTGTTTATTAGACCCAGTGTCGGAGGCTGTGGTGCACCAGTCCAGAGGGTGCCCAGCGGGGCTGCAGGACCCAGCACATGCCATGGGCAGATGGCACTGACTGCTCTCCTGGAAAGGTAAATGCCCTGTGGAAGTGGAGACAGATGGTCAGAGAGAACACTGTGTGTGGGAGCATCTTGAAATGAAAGAAGAAAGAAAAGTTTTTGATTTAAAAAAAAAAAAAAGTCTCAGCAGCAAGAAATGTGGAGTTGAACTAATTTTTATGAGAGAAAGACTTTGGTATGGACATGTAAAGGATGAAACACATTTTAAAGCTCCATGTGAATACCACATTTTTATCCATTACATTACGGTTTAATACTCATATGGTTTCATGTTATGATCTGACAATCATCACCACATTGTCTGCTTTCGATCCTGAAACTTTGTCAGTAATACATCATGGCCATGAAATTGTTCACAGGTGATTAAATTGACAAATGTCACCAGTTTCCAAACATGAGTTTCACAAATAGAAACTTGTCAATGACACAAGTGTTTACTTTACAACATTAGTAACTGAACATGACTTGCATGTCCAGTAAGGATATTGTGTGACCTTGTGAACGATGGCAATTTTCTCATGACAACTGTCTTATTATAGCTTTTAATTAGGACTTTCTCACTTCCTGCCACTGAGCCTGACAGGACATGAAAGAGTCATGAGCCTGCCAGTTCAAACTCGGATACGCACACTTGTTGAATCCTTTTCATGTTTATACCAACCTCCCATCCAGTGTCATGCCAGAGTCCACCACACTAAACAGTTCAACTGGAATCTGTTTGTTGAATAGTGTAAGATTATCCTTCTGTTATAAACTGAGATATATTTATTGAGTATGTGCGTGATGCTTTCATGTCTTCTGTCCAGACAGACACAGCCGTGAAATGTCTTTTTTGGTTCCTCTTTTTTTCCATTTGCTTCAAAGTATAATTTCTCCCAGATTAGAATCAAAGCACAGGCAGGCAGATAGATCTGTTGCCAGTTCCATGGATAAGATTTCATTTGCTCACTCAGTCTGTTCCTCTCCATTTTTTCTTTTTTTTTTTTTTACATTTCTCTCTTTTCATTTTTCTCTTGCACTTGCTTGCCTCAATCTCCCCCTCTGTTCCTATTCTGTTTTTTCACTTTTCTCATTCTATCCCATTGCAGCACTGCAAACATGGCCTGTGCATAGCCAAAGAACATGATGCCACACCCGTGGAGGGAGCATGGGGAGTTTGGAGTCCCTTTGGTACCTGTTCCCGGACCTGCGGCGGGGGCATCAAGATTGCTGTGCGCGAATGCAACCGACCCGTGTGAGTAGTCCCTCTCTTTGTAGTCATGCATGCCTGGTGGACCTTGTCTCCATCTTAGCTTCCAAAGTCAATCTTCCATAGATCAATCCACCTTAAGGGAATTCTTTCCATAGCTAGTGTTCACTAAGACAGGCGCCCTGATGACAGATCTTAAAGGGTTGTTTCCTTGTACAGTAAATAGAGAATTCACTGAGTCCTTTTGAATGTTGCCTTTCATCCTTGTTAATGGACCGAAGTAGCAGAAGCAGGTATGTGATGCCGGGCAGTTGCAACGAAAAAAAATATGCAAAAAGGTGAATCGTTAAACTCATGTATGACCTTTTACTAAGTTTGACGAGTTTTTACTAAACTAGACAAATGATTGGTCCGCTTCTTCAATCCCCCCCCACCAGGCCCAGGAATGGAGGAATGTATTGTGTGGGTCGCCGAATGAAGTTTCGTTCCTGTAACTCTGAGCCCTGCTCTAAGCAGAAGAAGGACTTCAGGGAGGAGCAGTGCGCTTCTTTTGACGGCAGGCACTTCAACATCAACGGTCTACCTCCTAATGTTCGCTGGGTGCCCAAATACAGTGGAAGTAAGTCACTGGCGTCATGCTTGCTCCTTTTGTTAGCTCTTTTCTGCTGATATATAATAAACATGCAGTTGGCTTGGCTTTAATATCGGTGAGTTTTAATTTCTTGTGTTTTTCTGGCATCCTCTGTCAGTCCTGATGAAGGACAGGTGTAAGTTGTTCTGCAGGGTGGCAGGCAGCACAGCCTACTATCAGCTCAGGGACAGGGTCATCGACGGCACGCCATGTGGACCCGACACCAACGACATCTGTGTCCAGGGCCTGTGCAGGGTGAGTTCTTACACAGTGGATATAATTCATTTATATATCATACAGAAACTATTTCCAACCTTTGCCAAACAGACTGTGTACATATGCCGCGCTCGTGTGACAAATTGATTTTTAGTTTGAAAGCTTGATTACCGACATACACGCATCAGTATACTTCTTGAAAGAAGCAGTGGGTCGCTCTGTTTACACTCCGAACCACACAGTGTTTTGGTTAGATTGCGGTTTCGTAAGTTGCCTTTCTGGCCGTAGCAAATGAATTTTGCTCTTCATGTGTTTAAAAAAAAATACAATTTTTCTACAACCAATTACACACAGAGCAGCTCATATGTCATTTCTAGTGTGGTTTTATGAAGGAAATGTATTTCAGATGTGTTTCAGTGATGTGGTCATAATTCAATAATATTTTTTGTAAAAATGTTAAGGGCCTATAAGTTCTTTCATAATCACCAAATCTATAAGAAATAAGGATGTAATGGCAATGGCATATGCAGCTAAAAACAAAAACATGCTTTTATATTGTTTAAAAAAATGACTTTTCTCTTTTGTTAATCTACCAGTGCGTTGTCATCTCATGCAGTGAATCCCAATCCTTTTTAGACCACAAGACCCCTTCAAAGGATTTCTTTTGTCATGGCACCCACAGCCGACGCAATATAACTTGCATATATTGTACACAGAAGCTGATCAATTTTACACTTATATTATGCAATATTAGGCTCTGTTAAATCAATATGAAATGAAATAATATGATAGAATCCATCAGGTGCTGTGTAGATGTTAAATACAGTAATATGTTAAATGCATATTTTCATTCACTTCAATTATAATTATCTTAAAGATGTACAAAGAAAAGCAAATCCGAAAAAATGGATTCAGGCATTTTAATTTACATATGAGCTGTTGTTGATGAGACATGTAAATGCATACAGACAATGATGGATCACCCACCTGAGTCAGAAAGTGTGGGCAGTGAGTTGTCATATCAGCACAACCTCCTGCTCATTAACCAGTGTTTTTAATGTAGTGATTTTGATATTATTGCGTGTTTGTTCTGTTAAAAATGCACAACAAATGAGCAATCATTTGATTAATCTCGCGGCACTACCCGCCTGTCCTCATAGCACCCCCAGGGTGCCACCCATTTCTGATCTAATGTCATCTGCCTGTATTCTGTATCTTTATCCCATACAATTTTATGACCTTTTTTGAAGTTCTCTTCCACTTAACTTATTTTGTCCTTTTCCAAACGCATTTCATATATTTCCTCGTATTTTCCCCTTTCTCCCTTTTTACTGAGCAGCAAGCAGGCTGTGACCATGTATTGAACTCGAAAGCCAGGAGGGACAAGTGTGGTGTGTGTGGAGGTGACAACTCTTCCTGCAAAACTGTAGCAGGCACCTTCAACATTGTACACTATGGTGAGAGAGACTTTTTTTTTTAAAATCATCTCATCATTTTCCATTTATCAGGTATAAATAACAGCAGCTCTTTAGCTCCTCACATGAATACATTTCTACCTGTAACTAAAACTGAATTGCATTGAATGCAATATTCCTGACATTTACAGGCTATAATGAAGTAGTGCGAATACCCAGTGGTGCTACAAACATAGATGTGCGTCAACACAGCTACTCAGGGAAACCAGAGGATGACAACTACCTCGGTAAGACACAACATATAACACACTTTATACTTCTCAATAGAGAAACTACTGTCAATATTTTTATTGTGTTTCTGTATTTGCATTCCAGCTGTGATGCAATGTGCTTGTGAAAATGTGTCTTCTTTGACCTGCCTGGCTGCTTGTGAATGACAGACTTTGTCTTTTAGTTTAAAGTCATGAACTCCAACCCTAACCTATATATTATGCATATTTACACATTAATGAGCCAGAACTAGGCCTGTGTGTACCATTCCTACAAGGTCAGGTAGTTGAGTCTTTTGTGTTTTGTGTATGCGCAGTTGTTTGTTTTTTAAGTCTTATTCTGTACAATATTCCTATCATTACAGATGTGGGAACTTTGGCAGCTATTTGTGCCCTTGTCTTGTTGGTACAGGCATGCTAATACTTGAGCTCAAATTATCCCACTGTGTATCATTCTATTAAGGTGTTTGTTTGAACGCTTGAATATTTTGCCACCATATTTGTAGGCTTATGTACATTGTTTTGAAATCATCACCCTTTGTGCACAGCTTTTTTTGCCCAAAGTGGGGAAGATTGCCAGATTGAGGGCCGCTGTCCACAGTCATATTAATGTAATGTGTGAAATGGCGAGGAAAGTAAAGGCAGGAAATTAGCTCCATAATCGCATTAGGGTGAATGAGTGCAGCAGACTGGCTGTTGAGCAGAACAGGATGCCCCTGGATGGGACTTCTCCAGGAATAGGGGATTATTTTACCTCAATAAGGTTTTATGCTGCCTGCTTGATGTGCCTTACTGTAAATGAAAAGGGTCGTCACTGTTACTAATTTTCTCTGTTATTGTATTCTTTAAGTTAGTGTAATTTTCACAAAACTTTCACAAAAAATAGGCCAATTAAGGAAAGATCATTTGATTTTACATGAAAAATACTCATTCTGAGCTTTTAAAGAAAGATGCAAGTGCCAAATGTGATTGTTGTTTTCTGTCTTCCTGCAGCCATATCAAACAGCCGTGGAGAGTTTTTGCTTAATGGAGAGTTTGTGGTCAGCATGTTTAAAAGGGAAATCAAAGTAGGAAATGCTGTTATTGAGTACAGTGGATCTGACCATGTCATCGAGAGGATCAACTGTACTGATCGCATCGAGGAAGAGATCATCGTTCAGGTATACTGTCCTCCTTAATGTACCAGTTTTGATTGATGAGGTGCAAAGCTTGTCTGGTTAAGAAGAAGTGGCGTGAATGAGACTTTTGGTTTCAGGAATGCAAAGGCTTCTACAGGCTTGATCTCTACATGTTCTTGCTGGAGGATGATATTTAATTTTAAATCCTGACATTCAGACTTTATTATTATGTGTTTTTCTCCAGGTGCTGTCTGTCGGGAACCTTTACAACCCAGATGTCAGGTACTCCTTCAACATCCCCATAGAGGATAAACCTCAGCAATTCTTGTGGGATGCCTATGGCCCCTGGCAGGAGTGCAGCCGCCTTTGCCAAGGTGAGGGGGAGGCACAAGGGGTTGGCAGAGCAAGGCGATGGGTGTAGTGAATGATAAATGGTGTGGTGTGAGTAGAGATGACATGGAACAGCGAGGGGAGATGTGAAAACCGTTGAGCCAGAGGCATAAGAGGAGCGAGGATTGTCGGGCTAAACTTTGCAGGCCCATGCTAGACATTTGAAAACAAACGATTAAAATTCAACTTCAAAGTATGCTGTGGTAGATAATCTTCTTTGGCTTGACTGTGCATATATCGGAGTATGTGGGCGTGCAGAGGCGGATTGCAGGTAAATATGAAAACCTACTATGTGTTATGACTCAAACATTTTGCCTGAGAATCTTTTCATCCACTTTTTGCCATTGCCCCACTTGAACAACCAAGAGCAAATTCCAAAGAGAAACCAATGAGTTCACACAGCAGGATAAATGACTAATATGTAATGGTCTCAGCACCATTTGATTCTCTAATTTATGCAGCTTTTTTGGTATTCTGGGGGCAAAGTAAGCTATCATAGCACTGGGTTGCGAAACCTGGTAACATGAGGTATGATAGAGGGTCTATTTCCTGGAGACACGTGAGGTTGAAATCTCTCTCCTCTACCATACAGTAGGTGCACTGTGATTCAGTATAGAGATATCAGCACAGCAGCCAAGGTGACACACACACTGCTGCAGGTATTCATTGAGATTCCTATGATGACTTATATTGTACTTGAGCAAGCTGTTCCATCCACTCAGACATCGACTTGCAGGATCTTACAGAAGCAAAGGTCGGCAATGGAAGGTAATGTGAAGGTTTATCTGAGTTGGATGTTATTAAACTATAGATTACAATTCTTCATGCAGAATAACAGACAAAGAATGCAAAATCAGTTTGTGTCCTTTAAATTCACACATAACATGTTTTCTTTAATATCCTTGTATAAGAAATGTGGAGGTAACAAAAAATACTGGAGGCAATTTTTCTACTTTTATTTGTTATAGGCTGCTCAAAAGTAAGTGAGATTTTTTCATTTACCTAGTATCCAAACCTGTTTTATTTTGTCTTCATAGGAGAGCGCAAGCGGAAGATTCTCTGCAGCAGAGAGTCAGACCGGGTGGTGGTGTCAGACCAGAGGTGCCATGGTACAGCCAGACCTACCACCATTACTGAGCCCTGCAACACTGAATGTGAACTCAGGTTTGTACTACCAATTTCGCCAACCTTTAATGCCTATATTAACTAATCAACAAGTCGTTTTTCATTTGGCCCTGCTCAAAATACTGACACCTATTGTCCTTGATGTAGGTGGCATATTGCCCGTAAGAGTGAGTGCACAGCCCAGTGTGGCCTGGGATATCGGACCCTGGAAATATTCTGTGCCAAAATCAGTCGTACAGATGGCAAGACCCAGAAGGTTGATGACCGCTACTGTAGCGGTCAGCGCAAACCTGATGACAAGGAGGGTTGCCATGGAGATTGTAACCCAGGAGGCTGGGAATACTCTCCCTGGTCAGAGGTGAGACTGTTGTAGGAAACATGTGGTTTGTGTCCAAATTTTTGTGTCTGTGTGTCAGTTTATCACAGGTTGATACCACTTGTTAACTCATCGCTCAAACGTTTGTACTTCAGTGTTCCAAGAGCTGTGGTGGGGGCACCCGCCGACGAGGGGCAGTGTGTCGAAAGGCAGCAGAGACTGGCGGTGATGAGAGCAAGTGCAGTCAAAGGGACAAACTGACTGTCCAACCCTGCAATGAATTCCTCTGTCCACAATGGAAAACTGGTGATTGGTCCGAGGTGAGTTCAGTTGATTTTGTCTTTACAGGAAGACTGGTCACATACAGAGGTCATAATGAAGGAAGTACATGGGTGGAATAGATAAGGGCACATACTGTATATCACATTATTGCTATATATATGTTCTCAGTGTGTTTTCTCAGCGTAAAGAGAAACAGTCTATAGTGAAATGAGACATAAATGGAAAAACTCAGTGTTGATTGTGTATGTGTCAACTTTGGGAGAGTTCCTCCCCTCCTTCCACTACAGTGAGTGTTGGGAAATCTGTGATTGCTGGGTAAGATTGTACTTAACTGCATTTCAATTTACACATTGTTGACCAAGGAACTTGCATAGCTTTGCGCTGCATTCCAGAAATATTTTAATTCTCACATGTGGTGCTGCTAAATGCAAACAGCCACACTGTACTGTATACATATTCACTGAACTTGCACATAAACACTTATTAACACAGATTTTGGGCCATTTTGAAATCTGCATATCTTGCTTTATGCTACACCAAGTGATCATCTGTTGCCAGCACAGCCTGTTGCTGAAGTAGCAGCAGACAATCACTTGGTGTTGAATAAATGACCATGCTCATGTGTTATAGTGTATACATATTCAGCTCTAAAACCTGAAATTACTTTTCAGTGCCTTGTGACATGTGGGAAAGGCTACAAGCATCGCCAGACGTGGTGTCAGTTTGGTGAAGACCGACTAGACGACCGCTTCTGTGGCTCATCTAAACCTGAG
Organism: Lepturacanthus savala; assembly: GCA_030544235.1. Taxonomy (NCBI): domain Eukaryota; kingdom Metazoa; phylum Chordata; class Actinopteri; order Scombriformes; family Trichiuridae; genus Lepturacanthus; species Lepturacanthus savala. The sequence goes on from CM060463.1 coordinate 11,396,630, forward strand.
TCAGTGCAGACATGCCAGCAGCAGGAATGTGCGTCCTGGCAGGTTGGACCCTGGGGACAGGTGAGTAACCCCTGTGTTAACAGTAATGTATTTACTGTAGCGTACACTATACTCTATCCTTTGCTTCAGGTTGTTTAGGATTGTTGCAACAGGGTCATATGTGGGGAACGAGGATAGGTACTGATGGAATGGTACAGCTGAAAGATGGGTGACAAATGCAGGGGTAAAGCTAGCTTTTGTGTGGTGTTGAATAATGAATTAATATTCAACAGCAGAAAATTGTTTAGCTTATTGATGGGAAATTGCTTTGGTGATATCAGGTATTCTTCTCTAATATTTCCCAGGTAAATATATGAGATAAAGTTTGACTCATGGCAGGTATTTATGTATATTACAAAACCTAGACTGTAATGACTGCATACATTTTGACTGTATTGTACATAATACATAATACAAAACATAAATGTTTTTGGGAAGTCATCTAGGAGGCTTTTCTTCTGTGGATTTCTTGATCCACAACCACTGGCCTCATATTTATCATATAAGTCTAACTCAATTGATGGGAAGCAGCCTGGAGGCTGACGTATACAAATGCTGTTGCTAGTCTGATAAGTTCGTCCCAGATATAAGCCAGGGGGAGGACACAGATAAGCTAAGGTCATCATTTGGCTCTTTCTCCTATTCTCTTTCCTATTTAGACGTATGACCCATCCTGCCAAAATGCATCTAAAAAAAACTATGGGTGATCTGGGTTTGGATGTCCTACAAAAGCTTTATAGCAGGTTATGCATACAGTACATAATGTCTATGTGTGCAAGCTCAGTAAGATTTGTGTGTGTACACAGAGAACTGAACACCCAAAAATGTGAGATATTTTAGTGCCCCCTTCCCATAACATCAGAGGATGTGCACATGTTAAGGTATATTTGAAGCTGTTTAATGAAGCGTGGTCAAATGGTAGCTGAAGTTGCCGCCACACAGGTTTGACCTTGTTTCTTTTGAGGCAGCGAGGCAGAAGAGAGTATGGGGTAGTATCCTCTGACTTGGTTACAGAGGAAAGAACAACAAGTGCAATGTATATAAGTTAATGCTCCTCATGTTTCTTATCTGTTTTTAACTGAGCTGATGGTGTTTGTCAGGGAGTGGTGGGGTAAAAGAAGCCTTTTTCTCTGCCAAGGCTGACTTACTGTTTTTTATTTGTTTGTGTGTGGGGGTTGAATTGTTGGCTAAGATGTACAGTCTGCTTTCTACTTGCCTTCCTTGCCTTTTTCCTGTTGGCTCACTGTTACTAATGTTCCGCCCCGTTCCCTCCCTTTTTTCCCCCTTTTTGAACCCAGTGCACTACTTCGTGTGGGCCAGGCTACCAGATGCGGGCGGTGAAGTGTGTGGTTGGGTCTTATGGTGTTGTCATGGAAGACACTGAATGTAATGCTGCCACCCGACCCACAGACACACAGGTAAGGGGGGCACTCAGAACAGACAGAGAAACACACACATTTCCTTTCCACCTGGTATAAATGATGCAATGTTGTCTGATCTAGTTTAGATATAGAGGCACACATCTTTAATCGGAATCCCTCAGAGCTCAAAACCTCCAGGATGACTTTTGTACTACAAGTCTGGCAGAGGTCTTTATGTATTTATAAGTATTTACTCTTAGTTTCATAAATCTTTTAGTTGTGGTGTCTTTTCTTGGACTATTTACTAGAGACCTTAATAAATAATAATGTTGTTTAAATGACTAATTACTAATATTTAAAACTGACTAGTTGAAATGTGATGCAACAGAGATACCTACCACTGTCTCCTCCACACTCTAGTACTGAAGACTGAGAGCGATGTTGGAGAGTTTCACTCTTCATGTTGTCCGCACCCATGTGTACATCTGTCTTTAAAGTGTTCCATACACATCAAGACAGAAAGACCAGTGAAACCTATTTTGAGCTGATTGAGAGTTTTGTCTGGTCAGCGTGGGGCGTAAACCTATTTCAGAGGGCTGAGCATGCAGACCCGGGATGAGGCCCCCCTCTAGTCGCAGCAGCTCTTAATTCCGGTGCCTGGGCCGGCAAAACCAGTGACCCTGAAGCAGTCGCCCCACCTCGTTGTGATTCTAACCAGCCAGCCATGAAGTGGGACACAAGGCTACCAGTCCCACCACCACTGGCCACCAAGCAGGGCTTAGAAAAAGAGGGACAGATAAATGGATGGAGGTCTGAATGCATGGAGAATCAAGGTGGAGGCAAGAGATGTGTTCCATAATTACCTCACACTGATAGTTAGAACCATTCAGGTCTATTATGTAATGTGCACATATAGATACAAGCTGACATAGTCATCCCAAAATCTGAATATATATTTGATCAGTTTGACATGAAGTGTGTAGACATCTATTTTAAGTGCTGCCATGATGCCTATTTGTTTCCGTTAGGAGGTAGAGTGTGGAGTGTGGAATGTGGAGCCTGCTCTGAGTCTGTGCGACCTGATTAAGGCCCTCATTCCTAGAGACAGGAGGTCAGAGGGCACCAGAGGGCATGGGTGGGGTGGGGGGGGAAGGTGAGGGACAAGGGGGTGGATGAGGGGTGGAGTTTTGAACCACGCCAGCATGGGCATTGGAGCCCTGAATACCACTCCACTATGACCTGTTATGACAGGGATCAGGGCTTTATGCTGAGTGGCTTACTGCCACAATCCATAGTTTGAACTGACAGGGCAGACCCTGTTCATGTTGTTTTGGTAAGGTGGGGGGGAAGGGTTGATGGGAAACACAACTACTCTCAAATGTAGAGCTGTAGGAATATATTTTAAGTTAATGAGAACCACATGTCAGAGGATCTTTGTTATTCACAGTAATGTGTGGTCATTGACAGATTTTGTTAGTATATTAATAATTATAATTCAACTTTTACAGCGCATTTCTAGATATCAAAAGATGTTTAGTTTTGTTAATCACTGCATGAATGTGTATATATGTTTGTTCCCTTCCATAGGACTGTGAACTGGCCCAGTGTCCCAGCAGCCACCCTGTTCCCCCAGGGACCAAAATCCCATCACACCAGAGTCACAAAACCCAGTGGCGGTTTGGTTCCTGGACCCAGGTTGGTTGTTGTACCCTAAATTCAGTTTGTTTGGCTTTCTTCACATAGTCCACAGCTTCTTAACATTTTTCCTCTGCATAACAGTGCAGCGCCAGCTGTGGCAAAGGAACTCGGATGCGCTACGTGAGTTGCCGTGACAACCAGGGTGGCGTGGCAGAGGAGTCGGCATGCGCCCACCTACCAAAACCCCCCGCCAGAGAAGTGTGCTCAGTGGTGGCCTGTGGACAGTGGAAAGTGCTGGAGTGGACAGTGGTAAAACAATGCACCCCTTTCATCAGTTATTCAGTTGTAGCTGACCTAGTTGTCCAACATGATCTCAAAACTATAATGTTATGCTTCTGCACCTGACTTTCCATTAGCTCACCCACAGTTTCAAATAAGTGGAAATTTGGTAAAAATGTTTCCTGTTGAATCAATAAGCATTTTCCTGTCAGATCTGCATCCCATTACATTACTACTTTGTGTATCATCAATATTTTCATCCAGATGTTTTTTCTTCCTGAAAGATTTATTTATTTCAGTATACTCAACATTATTTTTCACTTACACTAACAATTAGTGTCCACACGCTATGTAGATATTTTTGTGAGCAAGGCTGTGGAAACAGTGTGGCAGCTGGGAGGCAAGTGTGTTTCGAGGCCTGGAGGAGAGCTGGAATGAGGCTAGAAAGGGAGCTTGTGTGTGTGTGTGTGTGTGTGAGTGTGAGTGTGTGGATCGAGAGTGAGGCACAAGTTCCTGGAGCTAGGAGATGCAAGCGGCTGCAGTGAGGGGCTCCAGCCTTGTTTACAGATGGTTCTCATCAGCGTGCTGGTGATACAGCCAGACTGCAGGTCTGGTCACCATGCTCACACACACATGTGCAAATGTATGCACACTCACACATGTAACCATCAAGCCAAAGACACTCATTGAACCCTGAAAAAGGAACAGTTCATCCTAAGGACAAAAAAGATTCAGTAGCTATCAAAAGCAAAATGGGCATTTTTATCTTGTGACATGTTGACGTGTTATATATTATATTCATTGTCTGTCACATCATATACATTAATTCAATGTATGTAAAACCTTTTTTACAGTATCTCTAATCATGTAAATCCACAACGTTGTGACAGAACAGTGTAAACCTCTGGACTTCGTAAATTCACACAAGGTTATAGAGAAGACAGCTGTTGCATAAGTATAATAGATCACCTTATGCAAGACATAAGTGGACTCTGCTAGGGAGGAGCTGAGTGAGACACCAGTGAAACTTAGCAGAAGTTCTGCTGTGTGTTATTTCTTAGAAAGAGAGCTGTGTACTTTTAAGCAGATGCAGCATCGTGAGCGAATCATGGGGCACTGGCATTTGCTTCATGCCATTCAATAATAATATAATCATAGGGAGAGCTATGTCTGCATCTTTTCCATTTAAGTGGTGTCAAACCTGTGCAAAACTCAAAACATGAGTATGGTTGACTCTGATGACTCTTGGTACTCACTTTAATCCTTGCCTGACACTATATGTCATTGTCTACTTTTATTTATAGTGCTTGTGTGTTTTGTTTGTATGCTGATGTATTTTATATAATGTGTATGCTTGTGTGTTTTCAGTGCTCGGTGACCTGTGGTCAGGGGAAGACCACACGGCAGGTACAGTGTGTCAACTTCAGCGACCAAGAAGTGAATGCTAGTGAGTGTGACCCAGACGATCGTCCAACCACAGAGCAGGATTGTGCCATGTCTCAATGTCCGCCCCGCTCCAGTGGGCCCCAATCCCCGTCCTCATCAAACAGTGGCACCAGGAACAACATTCCCCGTAGCCAATCTCACCAATGGCGGACTGGACCCTGGGGCGCGGTGAGGCATCTTACAGCAATGTCACATCACCATGGTCAACAAACCGTTCCTCTGAGGCTAGGCTTTTGAAACCCTTATCTCAACAATAAAAGTCCAGAGAAACATTTAGCAAGTGGGATAATTGGACAGCCGCTGAGCTGAGGCAACTACCATAACGCACCACTTCACACTAGGAACTATTCAAGGCAATTTCTACACAACAAACAAAACGCACCAGATCAATGTGTTTCCCTGACTGCAGTAATATAACATTCAATAATATGTCTGTTTTGAGACAACTATTGTGTTAAATTGGTTGAAACTTCTGGCAATTGTAACAAAAGCCACCTTTGAAATGCAGTCCATTTCTCCAAGCACTGCACTATTTTTAAGACGAGACCAGAGCCATTGTGATGTAACACCACAGGATAGTGTGACCCAGGAACCACAGACTGTCCCCCCCATGGATCTATTTCTCTGTATTGTTCAGATTTAGTTTTTCTAAACTGGGTTAGTGATAATCACTGTCCCAAAATAACCTGACCTTTAAATAATTCTGGGAAATAATTTAAGCTATTTCTGGTGTCTCTTCCTTCTTTTGTCCTGAGGATATGTATTTTAATATAGCAGCAGACGTGGTCAGTCATTTGACATGAGACGTATCTTATTATTGTTTATGTACATTATGTCTAAGTAATTTTCCATTTACACACACAAAAAACATTATTACTTTGCAGGAGTTTGTGTGGTTGATCGTCATCATGTCTAAATCTATAATAATAATGTACAGTATATCCCTCTGGGCATCATTTACCCAGTCTGTTTGTGAGAACCACAACCATCTACTTGACTTGCACTCTCTCTCTCTCTCTCTCTCTCTCTCTCTCTCTCTCTCTCTCTCTCTCTGATAACAGTGCTCCAGCACATGTGCAGGAGGCTTTCAGCGCCGTGTTGTAGTGTGCCAGGATGAGAACGGCTACCCTGCCAACAGCTGTGAGGATCGCAGCCGGCCCAGTGAGCAACGATCCTGTGAGTCAGGGCCATGTCCACAGTGGATCTATGGCAACTGGGGAGAGGTAAGACAGACACAACTTTACTGCTGCTCAGAGGGTTAGCTTGGACCGAAATATGTAAACTCTGGGATGCTCATTTATGTTTGAATAATTAGTTTGACCGATCCAGAATTTACTCAATGTGAAGGTTGGAAAATGTGTCAGAAATCAGCTGAAGCTCGAGCTCACATTCTTTGAGCTTAACACAAGAGCAACCTTTTTGCAGATGAAAGAACAGCCCTAGTTTGTTTTTCCTTATATATAAATGTTTTACTTTAACCAACTGTAAAACACAACCTCTCCTCCTGCTGTCTTCAGTGCACCAAGCCATGTGGAGGTGGGATAAAGACAAGGCTGGTGGTATGTCAGCGTCCAAATGGTGAGCGTTTCAATGATCTGAGCTGCGAGATCCATGACAAGCCACCAGATCGTGAGCAGTGCAATACTCAGCCGTGCCCGTCTAGCCCCCACTGGAGTACAGACCCATGGAGCTCGGTACGCTCATAAAAAATACTCTATACCTTGTTTTTCAACCTCACATTTTTCCAAATACCTGTAGTCTCACTCTTTCACAAACAGCCTTAAAGGGGCAGGATGTCTATGGTGCTTTTTGCACTGGAGAAAAACTGTGTCCCTGCTTTTCCACTTTTACTCTAACCCCCTCCACTTCCTGTTCCCTCTGGTGCCTGCGATCAACGTTTCCTCAAGACATTTGGAAAGTTAATATTTGTTGCACTTAAATGGCAAAGATATGCTCTCTTGCAATCTGCCAAACAAGTACAACAACACACAATGCTTCAGTGACAGCTGTGACCATAAGAACTTTTTATGTCAGTCCTAGTTACCATAAAACTGTTGTTGAGCCTTGTATTAGTATTGAAAAATTCAGGATCACTTTGTATCACAATCAAAGTTAGTTTTGTAAAATATTGTTTTTAAAGATAATTTATTAAGATATTGTTTCCTTTTTATCTTTTGTATATAGCATTAACTTTAAAAAGTGATTTATTTTGTGTCTTAGCTCTTTGTATTCGCACATTTAGCCAATCGTTGTTCATATGCAAATACTGATGAATGTTTTGTATATCAGGAATATACAGTACGATGCCTTGTTCATTTATTATCCAAAGAATGGCCCATAATCTTCAAATATGGGGTGCTATATATACATACAGTTTGATATTCTGATATGAACATTTAAAGCACCAACCTACATGGGACGTTATTTGGGCTATGTACTATATATACATCTTTGTACTATATACATCTTTGAAATGGCTATTGTATCAAGAATTCAATTTGTCTTAAGGCACATGTGGTTTGTTAGAGAAGTTATTAATCTTATTTAGACACTTTATTTTACAGTTTATGTACTATCTTTACCCTCTGCTATGAAACCAACAGTGGTGCGATCCCAAAATAACATTGACATTGGAGCATTCATATGTTGACTCAAAAAGTTCCTGAAACGTCCAGTATCATAGTTCCATAGGAAACAGCAGCTGTACCAGCACTGTAAAATAAAGTGTCTCACTGAGTTTGTGGTAATTAGAACTAATAGCCATTGTATTCCAGTTTGGCAGAGGGTTTTGACCCAGATTTACTTAGTGTGGCCAAAACAATAGGTTTAAAGCTCTCTGCTCCAAAGGTGCTTGATATGAGTGTATTTATATTGTATTAGTTAATATTTGCTTTGTACAGTAAGTACTTGGAGTTGCTAAATATGCTATGCTCAACAATACCTCACTTGGAACAAAACACAACTCAACTAGCCATTAAACTATGATAACCTACACTACAGTAGTGCTTTGGCCAAACAAGGGAGATATAAGATATAAATATCAAAACAGAACCATCACATTTTTGGAGCGGGTAGGTGTGTGTTTCAGCACATTGTGTTTTGATGCTGCCTCTCCCGTATATTTTCTTTCATTCCATGAGCACTTTGCAGATTAATCATAAATAACCAAATGCAAAGTGTGTCAAATTTGAGTTACATAACGCTGATGTGTCTTTGAATGTCCATCAATCAACTTTCTTTACCTTTAAGACAATGGCCTATTAAAATGTTGCATTTTCAACACGTGATACCTGTGACCACAGGGGAAGTTAATAGTGTTTTGTATCCAGAGCTCTTACTCTGAGCCAACCTAATGTGTCTACCTCAGTCTCTGTTATGATTGCCCCCCTGCCGTATCTTTCTCTCCCTTGCAATGGAGGGATTTTGGCTGGCTAAGATTAAGCATGAGTTGTTGAGGCTATCCAGTGCAGTTGATGGCCCTAAACACAGATCCAGGGTGTGTGTCATCTCCCACTTTATAATGCTTAACATCCTATTGTGGACAGTGAAAACAGATCCAGAATCTGTGGTTAGGGGCACCCTTTGCCTGCAGCCCACCCAGTTGACTCCTCCTGGTCATAAATGTCTGTATTGACATCACACCTTATTTTAAGGGCCTGTTAACGCAGCAGTGAGTACATTTTTTTTTGTTTACCACACATCATTTACTAATGAGAACTACTGCATGTAATGATTCCCACATGCATGGTTGTAAGGCAGCATAAAATCAAATCTAAGTTGAATCAGTGGAAGTAGAATGTGATATTAGCACACCACAATGAATTTTCCTAGTATTACTGCTTCATTTCATTTTTCAATCTTGGCAGTTTGACTTCTTGTGCTCAGCTTTCTGGTGCAAACAGCAGTAAAACACTAACACCATATCAACAGGCTCTTGAAATAAGTATATTGTATGTCTCTTATTCACAAATGGCAGTATTAGTCTGTGTTTCAAGATTTCTGTATATTTATGTAATTACTTGTATTTATTGTTACTTCATTATAATGTTATGTCAATATTTAATTTTTTTTATGGATTTGTTGGATTTCTGTTCACTTCCAGAAAAGGTTACGATTAAAGTGAAGTAGAGGTACTATTAAAGGCTTTTTTTCATTATTTGAACAAAACATTTTTGTCACGCACAGTGACCTGGCCACCACTCATTTATTAAAAAAAAAAAAAAAGAACTTGCTGCCAAGTTACACACAGTAGTTAAATCAGAAATAGATAACTGATAACTACCAACCACTAACAACCACTAATAACACCATTCAAGCTAGCTTTTGCATAGTTGTTCTGCTTAGAGATTTTACCTTGAGCTACACAATTTAATTAAAGTCTATTTGTGGATAAGGAATTGTGCTATATTATTTAGTGATTTACTTCTAGCTTTGGCTAAAAGGTTTCAAATCAGCCTGCCAAACGGCTTATAAGGCAGTCCCCCGCGCCAGTCTATTCAACAGGGTGTTTTTCCTGAATGAAAATGCACAAATCACTGAGCAATATCCTTGTTATTTTATGTGGTCAGGGCCTCTGCTGACCTCTTTGAGTGATCATGCTTTTACCCTCTGTGGCAGGAGTTCAAAGCTCTTTTCACCAAGGTAAATCTTTGTCCTGTGTGACAATGCCTCAGTATACCTCCCATCTCATTTACTATGTTCATTCACTTTTCATACCTACTCCGGCCTATCTGGGACGCCTGGTGATGCATGCTCTGCTCTGAAGTTGCCAGCAGCCTTTGCCCTTTTCTGTCAGGCCCCACTACAGTGGCCTAATGCGGGTTGATGACAGTGTACCAATGTGGGGCCAGTGACATTGACTCGAATCAGGAGGGCCGTCAGCAAGACAATGCAGTGGTGTATTGGTGGTGTCAAGGGTCACGTTTGATCTGGGGAGGGGCCCCTTCCCGGTTCATCCCATCAGCACAGACAGACTTCTGGGAAATTGCTGTGATCCCGGGGAGGGAGGGGGGGGGATTTACAATAGAATTCCCAAACACTATGCTGACATTGGAGGGCAGTGTATTTAGAGGTGTTTTCATCCGATGTGGTGTTGGCAGAATCTCTGCCTCTGGATTTTTGTGAATAAAGTTATATGATTTGAATTGAGCATTTTGTCTGAAATTCCACGGATTGTAATCATCCTCTGAACTGCAAACACAAGTCAGTCCAATCTAATTACATTGGTGAATTATAGCATTGTGTAATGTGAATAAAATTATGGATATATTATATATATATAACATGTTCAAGAAGGATATGTTGATATGCATTGGTGCGCTGTTCTGAATAATTACAAAACCCCAGAGAACCTGTGGGCAAAGTTAATGAACCCTGCAGGGGGGAGGCCTTCTTTTACTTATACAACAACATATTTTAATTTTACCAATTCATACTGATTCCCAAGGTACTTGAAGGGGCATGTCAGCAGTGTAACAACAAGAACCTTCTTGTTAAAAGCATATAAAAGTTGAAAAGCACTCAAATACCTTAAATGATCTAGTGGAATTCCCACTTTCCCCTCTAATGACCCGTCTCAGCAATGTGCATCTAAAACAAATGTGTTATATTGTCTTCACATCGGCCAGCAAGATTAAATATATTACCCCTGTTGTCGATGATCAGTTGTATTATTTGGTTATTTTGACACTTAGAGAACTGTGTTTGACTTATTACATCAACGGTGGACTCAATTTATTTCTCACATCTGCTACATTTCATAAAGACACATGCATCAAATAAGCAGCATAAGTGTTTTATTACACTTTCAACACAGCAACATTCCCAAAAGGACCACACCATTGTAATATGGCTTGGTCAATTTATTTCTTGCCACGAAACAAAACCCAATCATCTTTTATTTATTATCATTTTTTATTTAATGAGCGAATAAACTGACAATCCACTAGCATCAACATAAATTATCTACTATATTTAACATAGCATGTGAAGGGTGCCCCGGCTGAAATGGGGAATAAGCATTTTATTAGCCCCTCCTTTCATGAGCCCTCCCTAAATTAAGGTGAGAGGTCACAGCAAGTTCCTGTCCAGTACAGCGTCTCGCTGGTCAGGACAGCACTGCACGCTGGGCCACGTACTCGTTCAACTCTGAGCCTGTCGCTTCCCATCCATCCCCGAACGCAACGCCCCCTTTGATTGTCCGAGCACAATCCAGCCCTTCTCCACTCCCTCCTGTAACACTGCCGCTGCCGCTGCTGTGTGTGTGTGTGTGAGAGTCTGCCTGTCACACTGAGTTAGACTTTCAATAACTCGGTGAACCTGGAGGTGAAAGGAACTGCTGCCGGGGTGAGCTGGCACGTATTGCCATTGGATGAGCTACTCACGTGGAACCGGGCCTCGGCACCTCCCATGTTATCCTCACAATGATCCACATTTACCTGTTTTTTTTATCCGTGCTTTCTTGGTTTAAACTTTAAAAAGCCAGACATTCAACAACAAATGATGTGCATTATGAATCCCACTCATGCCCTGAAAAGAAATCAGAATTTTTACAGTTACAATCAACACACAACATGCCTTTTGATTTCTATTTAACTCCTACTTTCCTCTGACGTCTTGCAGTGCTCGGCTTCCTGTGGAAGAGGCTTCAAGTCACGTAAGGTGAGCTGCGTGACCAGCTCGGGCCGCCCCGTCCCCGAGGAAAGCTGCCAGCACTTGTCCCCCAAGCCCGGCAAGCAGAGGCGCTGCAGAGGCGGCCGCTGTCCCAAGTGGAAGACTGGCAACTGGGGAGAGGTAGGACTCTCTGACCCTGCTATAAAACACTCCCCGGCCGCTCTTGTTCTCACGCTGCCAGACATGCAGACTCCCTAATGCTTCCCAGCTTCCTGGCAAGTGTGCGTGTATGTGTGAAAACATCTGCAGCAAAAAACCTGACTGTATTTAAACATGCCAAGCCACTAACTAAGGCATGGTACTTCAACACATCACATGGTGGTTTGCCCGATTGCAGTAGAGGCCTGGGGGAAGGTGCAAACAGGGGGGTTCGAGGCGGTGCATGCCGGGGCTGCAGCACCACACTACAGCAAGTAGGACAGCAGGAGGGGATTTGCACCCCTCTCTTTGATCTGAGGTTAAGTCCAGCCAGTGTAAATCTACCTCTCTCATCTCTATAGTTTTCACTTCCTCTGGCCCTCACTTTTCTCTCCTCTCTGGCCCTTTTATCCTCCCTCTGACTGTTGCTCTTTCCCCCACAGATCACTTTTTCTTTCAAGCACTGGCCCTCTTTCTCCCTTTCAGCTCCTCACTTTTTTTTTTACTCTATCTTCTGCCTTGCAAATGGGAACCACATGTTTTCTTTGAATGCTCTACTAAAGAGGCTACCCACCTACGTCACCATGCCAGAAGTACGCTCATATTGTGCACCTGGGCTGCTGGAGAGCCTGGCGCTCCCTCCTTCTTTCCCTACCTTTTACCCTCCATGTGTGCCTTTCTGTCTCTCTCTTCTCTCGTTTTCTCTGAATTCACCCCAAGCGCAGACACACACATCTGTGGTCCACACGTCAGAGAGGATATGTGTCTGTTCTAAACAGCTGTGGGGCTGGAGACAAGCCAGGAGAAATTGATAATCCGCAAAAGGCTCTTAATCAAGTACAGAGTGATTTCCCATGGTGCACCAGGCAGCCTAGTGGTTCAACTGTAGGGAAACTGCATGGTGAAACACATTTATATATAAGTTGTGTCACAATTGAATGGATACGGTGGTGGTGTTTTTGTATAGATATCCACGTAGAAAACTGTGAATTGCCTCCCATGTAATTATCTGAACTCACCTCAGCGTGATCATCTGTAAATATTCACCTCTTTCCTACGCCCTTAACCTGGAAAAATATGAACCGTCATTATCTCAGGTACACGGAAACAAACACTTTATCAGTCTTAATCCTCGATGTTAAATCCAGCCTTAATATCAGAGCAATGCTGGTGGTTTTGAAAGATCTGTATCTGTTTAAAAGAGCGGAAAGACAAAAAAAAAATGTTACTATGAAATATGCACTGCCGAAAGCAGTAATTTCATTTAGAGGTAAAAAAGAAAGAAAAAAAAATGGAATAACAAAAATGGATGCATTATATCGCGTGATTGTTGGGGTCATCTGGTTGAACATCTGAGGAGAGTTGAGAGAAAACAAACAGACTCAGACTTTCATTCTTTTGTGATCTGTGTGAAAATACGCTCTCTATTGTACCTGAAGACTCACTTTTATTAAGGAGATTTTACAGTTACATACAGCACAGACATAAGCAAAAAAAAAAACACCCACTTTCCAGGATCTGATATTAAGTCTTTTGCATTTATGCAAATACAAACATCAATGTCTGTCTGAATGTAAAACCTATAACTTAAATAAGAACAGAGAAGCTTGGTCACAGTTATTTAAACATTACATTACATCAAATATTACATATTTTACTAACAAAACTGATAAGCCAATCAAACACACCTCATAAGTCAAAGTTGAGATTATATTTAGATATTAAAATAAAAGCAAATGTGAATGTAGGACCCAAATAAATGCAAAATAAATAGAAAAAACTGATATAAAATGTAATGGTATTAGTCAAGTACATTGACGATATGACTGACAAATGATATTGTCAATATTCATGTTTTATAAAAATGCCATATAAATACCCTTTTTTAAATAGACTATTTGATAAAAACAATAAAATTAGGCTTAATAGAATACTTTTTTTTTCACGTCTTACCTGTCCTGCTTTAGTGCTCAGCATCATGCGGGGATGGCGTCCAGCGCCGGGAGGTGTTCTGCCAGGTCGGAGACCAACGCAGCCCGCTGGAGTCCAGCTGTCCCCAGCGCTCCAGACCACCGTCCAGCCAGAGCTGCCGGGTCGCAGACTGCCCCTCCCGGTACCGGTGGAGAGAAGGAGACTGGCAGACGGTAGGGCTCGAGAAAGTTCTGGACGGTTTCATACGCCTCTCTCGTCTTGACTGGGGAGAGGATGAGCTCTGTCATATGTGGTGAGGGTATGAGTCGCTGCTGCAGTCGCTGCTGTCAGGAGGCCAGAGGGAGAGCAGAGGGGAGGAGAGGAGGCGAGCTGCTGCATGCCCCTGATGAAAATCAGATGATCTGGCTTTTTTTTTCTTTTCTTTTTTTTTTTTTTTTTTAACAAAGCTGAAGCCTCTTTCCCATCGTTTTGAAATGGATAATTGGCAAAGTCGCTTTGAACAGCTGAGCAGTTTGTACATGCATACCTGTGAGGCATGATGTTATGACTGATTAAACTAATATGCGCCTATTAGATGTTTCTCCTTAAAAACTCGATTAAGGGGCATTTGTGCACCTGGTGCTTTGTTAAAAGAAAATAGTTTCTTTTCTTTTCTTTTTTTTTGCCCGGTCTCAGCTTTAAATAGGTGACTTACTGTACTTCTTCTTCTACACGACTTTATACAATCCCCGCAGAGCTTTTCTTATTGGAAACTCAACATCAGGGGGTGAGGAGATTTTAATAGAAAGTTACAGGTACATTTATCACGATCATCAATCTGTTATCTGCTGTGATTCTGAGAAGTGCCGGGTCTTCTAAGGCTGCAGTCAATCCTCAGCCGTGTTTAACGGGTACATTCCTGCTGAGTAACATTCAGCAACTTTCTTTAGGCTAGAGGCTGCAGATCCTCGTGGATAGCTGGGATTATTAGAACAGGCAGCTGCAGCAGGAGTTTCGTCTTCACTGTGTTCAAGTGATTTTGAATCTGGGTCACTGAGCAGCATGAAATGTCTTTTCTCTGAAAGGAGAGTGTAATTAGTCTGGAGAAGTGTTTGGAGCTCCCTGCCTGGGCGTCCCAATTAACAACTGGAAGCAATTACAACAGTTCACCTGGCAGGGGTTAACATGCCTATGTGTTTTATGCCTTTTACGCTGACTCCGCACATCACATATCTTTCTTCTTGGGTTTTAACATTTTCACACAGACTTTATATTTTTGCTCTTTGCTTCTTTACAGGCCTTAACACGCTTGTTAAATTGAAACATTCTTGCTTATACCCTATAGGTCTTTTGCCAATATTCCCTCAAATATCCTGATAGTGCAGGACTGGTTAATTTCTGCACAGTACAGCAACACAGCACAACTCAAAGTAACAGTTCCAGGTATTTGCAGTTATTTGTCAGTGTTGATCGTACTAAAAGTGATGAAGACCACTTGGATTTCAGCCACATTCGGACAAGAAGGAGTGTTTCTGGCGTAAGTGGAAGCTTCTCTGAGCCTGTCCTAAAATGTCTGGGGCTTGAGTTATGACTCTTGCCGATTTCAGCGTCGTAAGTTGAGTTACTATGGCCGTGGGTGTAGTAAGAAGTTGTTATGGTGGTTCTATGGCTGTGAACTTCCAGTCAAGTAAACACTTTGTCTGAGGACACCACTTTCATGGCAACTTTTTAAAAAGTCTGTGACTTAAGGGCCATATGGGCCACCCTGAAGCTTTGTTTTAAATGTACAGTGTGTACAATTCCATGGTATTAGCAGAATCTAGGGGAACACATTTGGCAGAAAAAGAATTAGAATATAAAATTTAATGTTAAAAATACAAATTGTTGTGCTTTTACTAACTTATATTGAGACATTTTGACCTTCATGCTTCTTGCCGAAAGTTAGATGAGAAGATTGACTCATGTTTGTGATTTTCGTTTACTCCTGGCTCCATCTTCATAAGCAGGCAAACACAAGAGTGGTTTTGATCTTCTCACTGAACTCTTGGCAAGAACATAAATGAGCATGTTTTCTAAGATGTTGAACTACACCTTTAAATCTTTCCTTTCAACCTCCTCTGGTTGGATCACTCTGGAGCTTTTCTTGTTACTTGTGTATAAAAATGTGCACAGACAAGATTAACTGATATGAGATAATCAGGCATTTCTGTTTCATCATGGTGGAGTAACAGAGCGGTTAAACTCAGGTCTGACATGATCCAGCATTCAAATGAATGCAAAGTGATAAAAAGTTAGATTATGATAACAATATAGTAGATTTTGGTAGCTTCTTGTAGCCTCATCAGCCATATACTCACATATTCTCCACTTTATAACCATCAATCTGAAGAGCTTTAACCTTTAAACACCATTTATGTTGCATCTAAGAAAAGCACTGCAGCTCACACTGTGCAGGATTTGGCATCTTTGTGAAAGGCTGGTCTTTGTCCTGTCTCTGCTACAGTGCAGTAAGTCATGTGGATCAGGCCACCGGAGACGGGTGTTGCAGTGTGTGGATCACAGCCAGAAGGAGGTCCATGAGATGTACTGCGTGAACCAGATCAGACCTCCAACTGTAGAAAGCTGCAACACCCTCGCCTGTGAATTCATCTGGATCACAGGGGAATGGACTGAGGTGAGAGTTGACAGCACAGGAAAAACCTGTGTGCCATCTAGATGATGTGGTCCCACCAAAGGCTTTGAGGTCTTAATTGTAAAAAAAAAAGAGGCAGTTTGCTTTGACTAGGCAATATTTTCCTCTTTAAAACGGACCAGTCTTTTTAAATCACTGTCTTCAAATGTCGGTGATGCGGAAATGACAGGAATCGCCCTTGTCTCCTGTGTGGAATACTGTTGTTATTTCATGCCAGTGATTTATTCTCTCCTCCAGTGCTCAGCCAGCTGTGGCCAGGGCTACCGCCAGCGTCTCATCTCCTGCAGCGAGGTGCATGTGGAGAATGACAACTATGAGTACGGCCATCAGTCTTTGTCCAACTGTCCCGGGACTCCCCCTGAGAGCTACATGCCTTGTAATCTGGACCCGTGTCCACCGCCACAGGAGTGGAGGGTTGGAATCTGGGGACCGGTGAGTGGTCCGATCATTTATTAGTATTTTGGCATCATAGGACTGTCATTTTTGTAGTCTTGTAAAACCAAAAGTAAAACTACGAGATATATTTGTGGAAAAAAAAGAAGTATTTTATTAATATTCAAATTTTCATTTGTATAACATGGTAAATTAGTGAAAATTATTGCTGAATCACAGCCTTATAAAGTACAGTTTTGGACATATGTACAGTAACTGTTTTATACATGAGGTTTCAATGTTTTCCTTTCCATAAACGTGGCCACCATTAAAATCATGACACTTTCAGTTTCAGCCTAATCAAATGATAAATAATCAGTAATGAAATGGAAAACAAAAAATGTACAACAACCCACCAGTTGCATTTTCACACTCTCATGCTTCTGTACCTTTCCCGCCAGTGTTCAGTGAGCTGCGGAGACGGCGTGATGGAGAGGACGGTGCAGTGTGTGTCGGCAGATGGTCAGGAGCGCAGTAGATGCTCTCTGGAAAACATGCCAGAAGCCAGGACGGTCTGCAGAAATCCAAGCTGTGAGTACACGAGAAAACGGCTGCTGCTGAACAACAGGTCAAGGCTGTTAGACATGCATGACGTAACGATGAATGTGTCTCGAATTCCGCTATTAGGTACGGCTCAACTCGACCCAGCCGTCTCCGTTTGACGCATACATCATAGATTTACCGTCCGGCATGTTTTCTTCCCTTTCGGTGGCGTGGAGCGTCAAATAGCGAGTGGCTTTTCGTATTCTTTGATTCGACGCGGCCATTTGTCACACTTGACCCAACCCGATATGCGTGCGTGCATGCGTGCACATGCCTTAATGCCTGTCCCGTGTTAAGGCCTTGCATACACGCTATACATAATGATTTTACTATACTTATTTATTTTCCTCCCTTTCGTGTCTCCAAGGCCATTTGCCCTCTAGCTGCCAAGACGTCCAGAGGCTGAACGGCCCCATACCAGACAGCGAACACTTTCTCAACATTCAAGGAAAAGCGCTCAAGGTAAGATTATATGATCTTGTTGTTTCCTAAATGCACAAAGAAGATGCTCTAATCACCTCGACGCATAAGAAAAGCAGGCCTTATTCCCTCCTCACATTTCAGTTGACCTTTATGCTACTGCACGTCTTGCTGCAGTGTTTACTGCATACTACTGTGTGTATGTGCATTTCCTAAAATCGTCTCTTCGTGTACAATACTGTATATAGTTCAGCTGCACATTTCATAACACAGTCAGAGGAAATTGCACCGAATGCCTCTCTTCAAAATTTGAGGACTGGCCAGCTGAGTTCATTTTTAGAAAATATATGAAATATACGCATTGCGCTACACAAGCTTCTGTTTTTTTCAGCGCTTGTAATCACTTTTGATTTTTGTTGTGGTTCTCTCCTTCACCCTAACCCCCCTCCTCCTCCTCCTCCTCCTCCTCCTCTCCCCTCTGGATACCACATCCTTCCCCTTTTTACTCCTCCTCTGCCTTTTTCCTCCTCAGGTCTACTGTGCAGGAATGCAGACAGAGACTCCGCAGGAGTACATCACCTTGACGACGGGAGAAGGGGAGAATTTTTCAGAGGTCTTTGGCTTCAGGTAAACAGCTAACAGGATAACAATAAGAACAGCCTCTTTCATAATAAAGAATAAAAAAAACTGACTCCTGGTGGCGTTCGTTTCTGTAAATGAAGAAATCCCATGTATAAAGCTGATATGTGTGTGTATGTTTGTGTTTCCCAGGCTTAATGACCCCACCCAGTGTCCGGCCAACGGCTCCAGAAGAGAGGACTGTGACTGCCGGAGAGACTACTCTGCCGCCGGGGTCACCACCTTCTCCAAAGTTCGCCTGGACCTCGGCGAGATGAACATCATCAGTGAGTCGCTGCTTTGGACACGCATGCAGGCGCCATTACAACACACACACACACGCAATAGCATCCTGAGCTAATTACGAAAACGTATACCATCACTCTCACTATATGCCATCAACATTTTAAAGCCTCCTGCCTTTCTGCAGTTACTCTCAAATAAGAACTTCCTTTGCCATTTAATTATGCTCATCATGCAGGGTTAATGGGCTCAAGATGTCTTCAAGGTTCATTTAAGCAACACACAATTACAAGGCTCGAGCGGATTAGATGAAACTGCTCTAACTAGATGGAGTTACACTGATGTTGCCATTAGACTAACCCTAAAACAGGCCAGATTTAGGTTAAAAAACAGCCTGGGTCATTATGGCAGATGCAAGCTATCATTATGGAAGTTCGTCTGAGGTTAATTTTATGTCACATATTTCCAAAAATCGCTCGTGACATCATACTTGATTATGTTGTTTATTGATCTTGTTAATTAGCTACAGATTGGCAGTTTGCGTCCACCCGTGAAGGCAAGAGAGTCCCGTTTGCCACATCTGGAGACTGCTACAGCACCGTCCGCTGTCCACAGGTGAGAACCACACCAGCTGTTAGGGTTAGGGTATGATTACACTGCAGCTGTGTCATAGCAGGAAAAGCACAGGTGTAATCAATGAAACCAATGACAGTTAGTGTCAGTTAGTGTCATAGTATTATTATTTAATATAGTAAATTGCGCCTGCTGCGACGTGTGTCCAAATGTCTGTAGTGAGGACGCTGTGTCAGCAATTATGCTTGGAGAACTAATTCATGTTTGTAGTTTTTTTGAATATGTCACAAATTAATATTCCCGCTACGCTTTGTTCATCCCATAATTGTCATTATTTGATTGAAAAAATGATAGATAGACAGATAAATGCAAATATAAAAATTATAATAATATTAAAAAAATAGCAATAAACATGCAAACCTACTTTCTATTGATTTCTCTTCTGCTTTTAATTGTATTGGTTTGTCTATGACAATCAACCATAAAGTTGATATATATATTATTACATAATTATATTTTAATTTTATTAGGAAAACCTATGCAATCTAATGCCATCCAATAAACAGCACTTGCATAAATTCTGCTTTTACAATGCTTGTACATTTTCAGGTTGTGTTGACATTGTCAGAAAGTTTACTTTACATTTACTATTGAGGTTATAGTGGGTGCTGTTGCTGTACTGGACTGTATCGTATTGATTCTTCTTAATATTTTGTCCACCCCATTAAAATACATGAGTAGAGGGAGGTAAGGAGGCTAATTCATTTTCTGAATTCCTGTAACTCAGTTTGCAGTCTCTGTGCTTTGAAATGCCTGAGCTGAGCCCGTTCCCTTCTCTCATGCCTTTGATGGTTCACGCCAACGTTCTCTCTGCTGCTCACAGTAAATCAGACTCTCGGTGTCTCTTTATCAAAGCACACGGCGAGAATTGTACATCTCTGATGCATCTTTAAACACGCGTCTATCTATAGCTAATATCTTATTTATATTCCCTCTCACGCTTCTTTCAGGGCCGGTTCAGAATCAACCTCTCAGGAACAGGTTTTAAGGTGGCTGAGGACACCTCGTGGGTCTCCCAGGGCAACTATGCAGTGGCTGAAGTGCAAAAATCACAGGTATGGCCAACATGTCACGTACATTATATCCATCATATAGAGATATGAATCTACAGAAGAAGCACTTCATCACTGTCTCTTTTCCAGGATGACATGTCATGTATTAGGCATCCAGATCGTTAAATTATTCAAAGTGATATTTAAATGTTAACATCCTTATATTGCACCCTTCCATTACACCTGTCTGAAAATCTATTCCTGCCGCGGCCTCATCTTCTCTATTCCATCTCGTTACTGTACCTTTTACCCTCCATCCATCTCACCCCACTCCCTCCTCCCTCATGTCCTCAATGGCTTCAAAGCCCCTAAGTAGGCATAGTAGCATGTAGGTTCTACATTACCAGTTCCACTTCTCCACTTCTCAACTTCTCTAAAACCCTTATTGGGCAGCTGCTCTCTCAAGTGCGCCCCACCCCCCACCCAACCCCACCCTCTGCTTTTGAAATGGAGATCAAGCTGGAGTGGAGAGTGCTTTTTGGCAAGCTCAAAACAGGAGGCAGCGGAGATGCCAAGAAGTGTTCACAGTTTATATCCATGGCCAGCTCACTCTGACAGAGAGAGCCCTCCAGAGGAGATCAGACGGACCACTCACTGCACACTGCGGCTGTCAAGTCGTGGGATAGTGCTTTTGGCGTACTCAACCGATGCTAATACCTTTGTGGTTCTACATGTTCCTATAAAACGACCCATTGTCTTGCATGCAAATGATACAAGTTAAGTTCCAGTGATGAATTAGCTCTCATTTCTCTGCTTTTTCTGTTGCTGCTGATCCCATTCGTACCCGCTCAACCTTTGTGCGCACTTTGTAAAGGAAAAAAAAAAAAGCTTGTTTCAGGTCGACCAAAACAACCCTGCTGCCAATAACTTTGTAAGTGGTGAAATTCTCAGACTACTTGGAAGTAAAAGAACCACTTCTCTACATTGTCATGTTTTTTTTCTCTTTACACTTTTTTTTCTCTTTAAACTGACATTTGTTGAAGGCTGATAATTCACAATACTGAACTTAACTGAACAAGCAACGGATACAATCACACATAACTCATGTTATTCCACGTGTGTCCACAGGATGGAAGCAGAGTGTCAGGATTGTGTGGAGGCTACTGCGGTAAATGTACTCCGTCCTCCGGCTCCAGTCTGCCTGTGTCAGTGGAATAGATCCAACACTATCCAGCAGGTACAAGATGCTTTATAATTATGACAACAATATTTCAATTTCAGTTATTAAAGGCACAATCAGTGTGTTAGATAAAACATGCTTATCTCCACCACCAAAGCTCTAAATACGTGACTGGAACCTGTGCTAATGCTTTCACTACAGGTAAAAAAAAAACACAATCGCTAAGTTAGTATAAGTGAAATAATTCTTTTAATTCACATTAAGGACGATTTTGTCATTTATCTTTGGTTAATGTATTTTTTCATTTTCAGTTTTGAACAAATATAGATACAATTATATGAGAATACTATGTTTTATCCAGTGAAAAACTACTTATTTCATAAGCTCTAACTATCTGAATTCCTTTAACTGATTACTCGCCTTGGTTCGGGGCTCATTCCACTGTAGCTGAGCAAATGTTAATGATGTGTACATGTCTTTTTTTTTAGCTTCTGCTTCCTCTGATCTCTTCAGTCGTCTCCGGTTGCTCATCAGGTGTCAAGACCTCCTTTTTGGTGCCATCGCCATCGTAGAGCCCAAACCCGTCCTTCATGTGACCTCTTTTTACTCTCGTGTGTATAGTGTAAATGAATCAGGTGTAATTACTGTACATAGCAGGATAAAAAAAAAAGAATCTCTTATTTATTGTGCTCACCATTTATTTTTGTATTGTGAAATAATTTAAGGGTTTCATGTCAATAGCAAACAACGCACAGTGTGTCTTGTTTTTGCCAGAATGTGCCTTCCACTTTGGTTTTGTTTGCAATTTGGATTTTTTAGGACTGTCATCATTTTGCCACGCTGCTTGTTACAGCTGTACACGATGTTCTTTTTGGATCAATTCAGTAAATTGTGCTCAGTCCAAAACGGTTAATGGCATGATGCTGAACATTCCTGTTGTTCATGCGCAGTGAGGTGTCTCCAAACAATGCATCTTTAAGAAAAAAAAAAAGTTAATGAATTTAGGCAAGGTTTGTTGATACAGTGCAGTAGATAAACTCATGCTGCTGTACTGAGCTTTGCTTGAAAACTGTTTCATTGTTCAGGGAAAGGCTCAATTTCTTACTTTGAATGTATTTCTCAGTCAGATGTTGCCGTAAATATATCCAGCCTGTGAGTTTGGCTTCTTACTGCCTCTTCTCCTCTGGTTTAACTTCTGAGCAGTGGTGGAAGAAGTAGTCAGAACTATTATCGTAGCATAAGTAGCCATATCACATATATGTAAAAAGTCAAGTAAAAGCCTGGCCTTCAAAATCTTAATTAAGTTGTAAAGCAAAGTATAAAATATATAAAAATGTACTTAAAATATAAAAAGCAAAACAACTTATGAAGCCAATTCTGCTAAATGGACCAATTTAGAATGTTATACATACATGTATTATTGTCACTATTATAACTAATTATTTTACATACATGAGCAACGTTTTAATGTTATTAAAGGTAGATTGAATTATAACACTACACATTATACCAGTATACTAGTCTATTCTATAACAATGAACATTTTATCAACTGATCATATATTTTATGTATGAAATATTGATCTGAAAGTAATTGGAACTATAGCTCTGAAATAAATGTAGTGAAGTCAAAAGTACAATATTTCCCCTTGAAATATAGGGGAGTCGTAGAATAAAGTGGCACAAGATGGAAATAGTCAAGTAAAGTACTGTTATCTCAAAATTCTATCAAGTACAGTACTTGATTAAATGTTTGTTTGTAGTTACATTCCACCACTGTTTCTGAGGTGCTGTATAAGCCAGAAGAAAAACATGTACACTGCTCTCAGCTGTTCACTGCAGCTGTAGGTCTTCTTTCAGCTTACATTCTCATGAATTGGCAAGTACCGGCGTCAGGTGCAACGATAACACATGCTACAGCTGTAGGAGAGTGCCAGGTGTTGCTGCAGCCTAGAAAATGTATGTAGATGCATGTAGATACTGTAATTTGAAATAGTTTTACTACATTTTGAAGCGGTACTCTGGGGATGAAGTCTGTAAAACATAGAAGGGGAAACTGTTTCCTGTCAGTGAATGGTGCTCTGAACTCGGTAAAAAAATATCTATATATCTAAATATGTTTAGATTCCAAAGAAGAGCTCAACCTCTGTGCAGCAGGAGACAGAGGTCGTGGGAGTGCAGCTGTGAGGTTGCAGCTGTGAGGCATTTGAAGGGTATAATAATGATAATAATGTATATTTAAAGCTACCTTAGAATGAAGTGTGCGTATAAGGAGAAGGGGTTGGTGTGGGGGTGGGATGTTCAGGCCAGAATTATAGGGAGGAAGTGAGATGTTTACCCATGAACACACTGCGGTTTAGTACAGTCCAGCGCACACGCTCACGCACACACACACATGCGCATACATACTGGATCATAAGAAGAAGTTTGCAGCTTACAAGAACTGTAGAGATTATGCTGCCAGACATCAGAGGGAAGCAAATTCCTCTGTGTTCCTGCATATCTCTCAGGTAGCGTGCAGAGCCATTAGCCTTTAGCTTTGAGACAGCAGACAGGTTATCTTATCTGGAGCAACTTGAAAGAATTCAGAACGAAAGGCTTCACCTCAGGCCAATAAAATTCCAGTAGATACTCCAGAGATTTAATGTGCCGGTCCGGCCCAGGAGACACCTCGCAAACTGCAGAGCTCACAGGCCCCCGCAGCATGGTATGTGTCCAGATGCTGCCTGGAAACCGTTGCCTTCTGTACCTCACGTTCTCCTCTCTTTGTTTCCAAGAGTCTGTCCAAACAATGCATATAGGTCTGCTCCTGTTTCGAGCATTCTGATGTGTTGTTCTTTTTGACAATATCAGGGTACTTTTTTTATATTGTGTATATTTTTTGTATCTCTTTAACTAGTGTTTTTGTTTTTTTTATATATATATTTTTGCAGAAACATTTACACATGAAAAATTCACTAATTCTGTAAGAGAATACACAATGATTCTTAAATTCTTTAAAGGTCCTATATCATGGAGTTTGCCATTGCTTTTGTGACTATAGAGAAGGTCTAGGCATTAAATAAATTAATGAAAAAATACTGTCCCACGCATTGATCCGCAGAGACATGCACTCAGCCTGGTTTCACAAACTTTGCCTTAAAATGGCTTATTTGTACTTCCATGATTTTATGATGTCACTGCCCATCCTGCATTCTTGTGCTTTCTGGAGCTCCAGAGAGAGGCTTGAGGGAGGAGATGTAAAACTATTATGAGATGATTTTTTTTTTGATATTTTAAACTACAAATATATTTTGTTAGGATCAAAACTTCAAAAAATAAAACCTAGGAAAGTGTGTGATATGGGACCTTTAAGGCTTAATTGTGTGTGTGTTTGTAGGGTACAAACACACAGCTGATTAAGAAGCCATATTTGATTTTATAAATATATTTTATATTGTATATGGTGCTATTTCAGTGCCCTATGTGAAAATGCACTGCAGCAAAAGGGAATTTCATGGTCACAACCAGTGACTATACAAGTATGCAATGATTTCTAAAGCCATGGGGACGGAAATATGATGCCACAACTGATCATTGCACTTCTCATTGTGAATGTCAGAATTTAGTTCAGTCAACAGAGTTTTCAGCTGTGTCTTCAGTCTTCAGAAAGTGAAGGGATTATTATGATATTTAAGTGTATTTATCTTATTTTACACAATGTTTTTCAGGTAACTGAAAATGTATTATTGCAGTTCAACAATGTAAAATGTCATTATATATGTAGTTTTTTTTATATGCAAATATTTATTTTACCTTTTCTTGTGAATGTACATAGGCTTTGACCATAAGTGACTATGAATTACCATGCAGTATAGCCAAAGAAGGAACCATCTGACAACATTTCCCTGTATTGTGAATACATTTATTTAAATCTTAAATTGTATAAGCAAAGTTTGGTGCTGCCATTTGAAAAGCATGATTTTCTGTATGGTAATAGGGTAAGGCAATAATCAGAGAGAAATAAAATGCCTGATACATGCCATGCTTGCCCTTCTGCTTTTCACACCAATATATCATTTTTCTCCAGTTTGTCCTTGAATTATAATGATGCCAGTAAAAATCATGAACATACAGGGGTCGGACTAATGCTTGGGCTGGAAACTCCCAACAATTACACACCTTCCACCATCAGGACAGTTTGTCTTGTGCTGTGACAAATGTTCTTTTTTTGGAGCTAATCTTAACTTGTTATGGTTGCAGGGTCTGTGTTGAATGGTGAATTTCCAGGCCATCTACCAAGTGTCAGTAGCAGTTATCTTAAGCAAATGTAAGTCTTTCCTGAGCAGATATAAAAATGTATAGTATGAACCCTAGCAAATCCTAAAATTAAGGATCTGAGCTGAGGTTGAACTATTGCAACAGCCAGTGACTTGACATATTTTGGATTCTAATTGTTCTTTAAGTGCACCTGTAGAGTGATCTAATGGGCTCATGCAGTGCACTGTTATTATGTTGTACACAACTCATTTTAAAGGGAGGAGGTCATAAAATACAAGCATTAAGACTTTGGTGTAAAAGAATACACATTTAAGTGGCTCAACAAGCTTGCAACAGTTATATTTCCTGTTGGTTCTGTAATCTCAGGTGAGTCGTAGCAATAGGAGACAACATGTTTTTGGGCCTGACTCCTCAGATATCTGTCAACAGTTAAGTGAGCTGTTATAAGAGTGGCTGTCATGCTGGGGATAAGCACAGGCGTGAAAATGCAAGAGCTTTTAATGCCTCCAGAAAGCTTGTCTAAACTTCCAAACGTGATTCAGAAGTTGAATTGCAAACATTCCCAGGGGTCAGTTTGTATAAAAAAACTCCCTGCATTTGCCTTTGAATGTCATGCACACACATGAAAACGGCACCGCTATCCAGTAGATAGATGACAGTAGCGTATCAGCAGGTCTGTATTGCATCACATATTCCTGAAACAAAAGAAACGACAGACTTATATCTTACAGGGAGATCTTTGCAAAACAAAAAAGCCATCGGAACAGCTCTGCCTCGCTGCTCATAAATAGTTACATCACTGATGAAAGTTATGATGAATTCTTCCAAGCGTGCTGGGCGTGGGATTAATGTTACAAAGACAAGTCGTTTCTAGCAGCGAGACAGTATCTTCTCTACACTCCTGCTTTTCAGAAGCATATCTGATGAGGAACAAAATGTGGCACCTGAACCTGACTGTGTGACGGAGAAGTCTACCCAACCGTAGTTTGGAGGACGCGTTCCAGTAATTTTATGTTTTCCATCACCAGAGTTAATGTGGGGAAGATTAATCTGACAGGCCTGATTCATTGTGCAGATTGACGCTGAGAATAAATTTGTGCTTTATGTTATGACTTGAATAATAAACCCTTTATACTCAGTCATGCAGCGAGACGGTTTATTTTGACAAATAGTGAATGGCATTAGGAGGACCATTGCATCTTTAATGTGTGTTTGACATCCATATTATTATGGGTATATTTACGGGTGTTGGTGTGGATCCTTGAGCTTCGTTTCCATGGAGCTCTCACCACGGCGGGTTCTGTTTTGCCATCTGACATCCACACCACATCCCTTCTCATAATACTCTAAAGGTAAGTGTCCCAAGATTTTTGAGATGACTAATCAACCAAAAGTATGTATTATTTATCTTGACTGATCCATCATGAGCTTTACCCTCACCCACCCTTAATATACCACAGATAGAAAGCATAGCGTTACCTCTCTGACAGAAATGCTGCAAGCAGCATTTATTAGGTATTTACTAGGTATTTATTATATGCAGCAGCTTTGCCTTTTGGCAGATAGCTAGGCTACCCAATCAGGTGGATTGATTTTGGTTTGGCTGGTCCTATTGGTTGGAGGTTTTGATTAGTTAGAGGTACACTTGTTCCTGTATCCCTGGATTTTGGTGATTTCTTTTTTTAAACATCATAATTCATGGTTTACCAGCAAAATATAATGATTATTATATATTGCTGTATAATTATGTATACTAATAATATATAGTTATTATTATATTTTGCTGATATTATAACAAGAGATACATAGAAATGTCACAGCCTACCCCTCCTTTAACTCTCTGCATTTGATTTTTCACGAAATTTTATTGTAAAAGTGTAAAACAATATTAAAATAGAGGATTTTTTCCTCGAGTCTCCTGGGTTCTTTTCAGTGAACTGCAATGCGCCTCCGCCTCTCAGTGGGATCTAAAAACACACAGTTACTTTACTTGTTTTCCTATAGTAGAAACCAGTCATAAGTATGAATAACATGTAAAGGGCAAAGAAAAGGCCAATGAAGCTTGATGTGCTGGCTGATTTAAAGGTGTCTCTAAATGCTGTTTGTGTGTGTGTGTGTGTGTGTGTGTGTGTGTGTGTGTGTGTGTGTGTGTGTGTGTGTGTGTGTGTGTGTGTGTGTGTGTGTGTGTGTGTGTGTGTGTGTGTGTGTGTGTGTGTGTGTGTGTGTGTGTGTGTGTGTGTGCAAGTGCGTAGAAGAGACTGGGTGTGGATGGGAAACAATATCTGACACCAGTGTCCCAAACAATAGCTCATCAAACTGTAGCAGTGGGTATCAGGTTATTCCTCTGTGAATATTTGTGACGAAGACCATAAATTGCAGCTTTTTTTGTGCCTACAGCGCTGCTGTTCCTGAGATCTTCCCACAGGGATTAGACCAGTGACCTGCAGTAAGTAGGCTTCAGGCGCTACTAGACATTCCCAACACTTCTGAATGTCGTGCCCAGCACCTTGCAAGCACCTACTCACTGAACTCAAATCAGACTTGTGCAGGTCTAAAGTTCACTGGCACGACTTTGGAGGGAACACATGGCAAAATGCATCCTCTTTAATGAGCAAGTGACTCTTTGACAGCGCCACACCAACGCTCACTGCTCCCTCTCCACCTCACAACCAAAAAAGGAGCTTTTGGAGTGTTTTTGCATTTCTCCGGAAATAGCACGGAAGCTGTTTTCCATTCTGCCAACAGTATTTAGACTCTTAACTTAAGGCTTAATGAGGGGAGTTTTAAAGTCCTGAGTCCCAGGGGTCAGATCCTCCTACCATCGTTATCATCATCATTCCTCAAGGTAATCTGGGATGACTTTGAACTGAGGCTCAGTAGTGAGTACAGTAAGCCTCAGGCCTGCATGCACACACACATACACACACACACACACACAAATTATTTGTGTATGTGTTGATCTGAGTGAGGAAAGAGGATGGGGAAAGGTAATCTGTCTCATCCTGTCACCAGCTAGTGTGTAGTTAGTTTCATGTTATTAGTGCAGCAATTTTTTTTCTTGTTTTCCAGCCTGTCCTTGAAACAAAGCAAAGGTGTGATTCTTGCTTGATTCATTTCAGCAGAATTATTTTGTTTGGAATTCGCATTTCCGCACCGCTGCTCCTCTGTCTTTCTCACTCCAGTGATGGGAAATGAAAGTGCAGAGCAACATGTTGTGGCAGCAACAACTATTCAAAGTAAGGCAAAAAAATAAAAGTGCAGAAATCAGTATGTAGACTATTAGTAGTACAGAAACAACTATGAATATAATGTTAGTATTTAGATGTATAACAATATCAATCAAGGCCAAAAAGCAAGATAATGTCGGATGTAAGAAAATAATTATATGTGTGTGTGTGCGTGTGTGCGGGTGTGTGTTTATGCACAGCTGCTGCGTGTGATCTCTATGGTGACACTGAACAGCTGCTATCCAATTATTATGTGTTGCTCCCATATATTGGGGGAATCAACAAGGTTTATCACCCTTAAAAATGTAGTTTACTAAGATTTAAAGTCAATTCTTGATTTCGGATGTTTGATTGACGCCACAAAGTCGATATAGCAGGTGTTCTGAAGCTTTCAATCTTAGCACATGATCTTACTAGTTGTTTATCTCATGGTTTAGAAAGTTGACATTGTGTGATATTCTCATAGACAACAGAGCAGCTACTTTTGGTCAGTGTCCTTTGTGAACCCGTTAAAATCCAAACTCCCCTGATACGGGGTTAGCATTGAGTTTTATTTATATATCACATCAGAAAACCTCAGCTACAACACTAAATATATTATTTTTATCTGTAGTAAAACACTGTTACGGTATCTGTATATCATCAATATCAACATCATCAATACAATTTGATATTCAATTTAGATTTTGGCATTTTGTGAATATTTAATTGGGTTCTTTATAATCTACTTTTTAAACTTATTATATATTCTGTAATGATCCTAGTGTAGTGATTTATATGGCTTCATGGACAAATAATACTCTTATTCATTGAACTTTGCATTGCAGATAATTTGGGTCAGTTTTGTCTTGTTCTAAGTTTAATTAGTATATATTATATAGTAAGCATTTATATATGTACCATTATCTAACACAATGTTAGGTTTTTTTGTAGTATTCTAACCCTTTGCTCTGTCGCAGTAACATAAATTGATGCTGACACTTCTGTAGTCACCTCACATGTTGTAGATGCCTTTTCATACCAGGTTTAAGTACATAACCTTTGTGCTTGTAGAGATATTCCATATTTATTATCATATAAGTGGTTAACTAATGTCATAAAAAACATTCACATGCACACTAATACCTGACCTGCTGCAAGTGCGCTGCAGTCTTCACAGTCACTATCCTAACATGAATTTTGAACATATTTTTTGATTTCAACCTTCAATCGATGCACATTCCTCACTTAAAAAACAGTAAATATTTTAGCTATGTCTATGCGGAATGGGCGGAAGGAGGAATCCCATAACATCCCACACTATTTGTTCATCTGAGAGGCTGACAGGGTGCATAATGGATTCAGAATAGCGCCTTCAGCAAAATGTGTGTCTAGAAATAATAATAGAGTATAAGCACATGTTGGTGAACAGTGCCTCTTGAGTCACTGAGTCTGTGCTGGAGACGCTCAAAAGCCTTTTCTGTCTCCGGTGATGAATGGGCGCTTGGTGGAGAGGGTCAACATTGTCACAGCACAGGAACGAGAAGTGATTCACCGTGAGATAAATAGATGTCGTGAATTAATCTTGTCTGTACTAATGTGATTTAGGAGATGTGCGAAGGGAACAGAGGCCAATGTTGGAATGAACTGTTACATTTGTACATGTGAAGCACTTTGATCAATTGCAAGTTGCTTTAAAATGTGTTCTATAAATAAATTTGAATGATTGATTCGAATGTGTCTGAACTGTGAGTAGGAACAGAAGAAAAAGGCTGTGGTCAAGGTTGTATTAGAACGTGTTATGCAATGCGTTTGCCGGTTTATATTGGGTAATAGGAATCATTATATATAAGGACAGGGTTTATGAAAGATAATGCAGAAAATGTTTATTCTCTCAATGATTACAGGCTCTGTTAATTTGCCTTGAGACTTTCTCAGACTGGACTTGTCCAAACTGTTATTAGACACTGCATCACCGGTCTGATTATAGTTTGTCCTTTTCCTTTTAGAAATAGTTCTCACTAGTCTTTGGATTGGCTGTGAGGAAGCAGGGTGGAGCTGTTACCCGGAACATCGCAGCTCCATTCATTGACGAAGGAGCTTAATGGGACTCGTGCTCGCAGCCGGGAAACTCGTTTGGAAACGTCTTGAAGGATTTTGCGCACTGATCCACAGGTGCCCCCACCCATCCAACCCCCCCGCGTCGTGCGTCATTTGTCTCGGTAGGAACAGAGCGAACATTTCCTGAGACCAACTTGTCATGTTCAGTCGCAGCTCCAGGAGGAGAGATTCCAGCAGATCGGTAGGTGGCACGATAAAGATTTGATGGTTTCCATGGTAGCGTATATCCGGCGTGCGTCTGCGCTTTAATTAACGAAACAAAAACGCATGTGACTTTTTTTTCTCTTCAGGTGAACTTTTTTTTTTTTTTGTTGATGTTGTAGTTTCTTCCCTGTCGCGTTGCTAAGGGCATCAAGTTCCATCTGCTCAGTAAAGTCTCTTTAAACCTGCCATGTATATTGTAGATATATTATTATATTACCTGTCTGTAAAC
The DNA here is from genome assembly GCA_030544235.1 of Lepturacanthus savala. Classification (NCBI taxonomy): domain Eukaryota; kingdom Metazoa; phylum Chordata; class Actinopteri; order Scombriformes; family Trichiuridae; genus Lepturacanthus; species Lepturacanthus savala. The sequence continues at coordinate 11,427,886 of CM060463.1, forward strand.
ACACATCAGTGTTATCTCATCAAGAGCTAAATAGTTTTTTTTCCCCCAGATCTGTTTATTTATAACATAATGTAAAATAAAATCTTATGTTGTTCTGTGGTTATGATTAAACTCTTTTGACTCAATACCATTTTGAAGGAAAAGTTTGAAATTTCTCAAGTCTGTTGTGAAAAGTGACACAGGACCTGCTTGCTTCAATGTTCCCTTTTCTTCATACTGACCATAGATCCCCCATGAAGCGATGGGCCGCAAAATCCACGATTCTTATTTGTAAAGTTAATCTGAATGGTAATATGAAGCTTCAGCTGTCCGAGTTAATCGAATAAAGTGGTTTCCCTCTTTGTGTCTCGGTGGACAGTGTTTTTCCTGTTCAGCTGCAGTCCCAGGATCGTAAACATAATAAGGGACTTTACCACTTTGAAATATAACAAATTGATTTGACTAATCTGGACGGCTGAAGGCTCGTTTTATCTATAAATTAACGTTTAAATGCATTTTTGCATGGATGGAGGGCTGTGGATTTCTATCCCACGTCATTTCAACTGAAAGTGCATTAAAAGTGAACTGACTGCTATAGTATATTCTTGACAGCAAGAATAACGTGTCCGTGTTGATATGGACACTTAACTAATGTTTTAAGACATATCTACCCTTTAAGAGCTGCAGAAGTAACTTGGATCACACCCTCTGAAAAAATCCAGCAGTCAGCTAATTAGGATCTACCATATAATTCCCTGAGGGGCGTCTAGAGGTCTCTAAAAGGGCCAGACTACCACTGCACTAGCTCAAGCAGTGACCCGTCCTCTCCTGTTCCTGTCTGTCCCCAAGCTGAACCCGATGAGGGAGCCACAGAGAGGACAGCCGTGTCTCGCCTGTGGGGAGCAGTGTCCTGGCTTTTCCCTGCACGAATGGAGGTAACCGGCACCGCTTCACTCCATGAGCTCAGAATCGCATCATTGCCCACGCAGGGCGCCTCCTCTCTGAGATGCGGATGTTTCCACATTGCGGATAAAAGTTCGGCCAATCACTAATGCATGCTTGCATGACGCAGGAGGCATCCATCACAGAATACATTCAAGATGAGCGTTAAAATCATGAATTATTTGCCGTTTCTCCTTCAGTGACCATCTGAAGCTGCTGAAGGACTCACGGTTTTGGGAAAGCACACATACTGCATTGGGGCACACATAGTACAAAAAACAAAAAAAAAAACAACTCTAGGGTTTCTCATTCTATTAGAAAAGCATTCAGGTGAACTCTTTACAGGCGCCTGGTACTCTGAATAGAAGCAGCCATGCATATTACTGTGAGGAAACCATTGTTCTGGCCCCTGTGTGCCCTAAGATAATAGTTTTTACTGTGGAGACCATTCATGCAGCAGGGAGGATATTCATTCACTCACTCACGCCGTGTGTAGTATGTGCTGTAAAAAATTGTTATGAAGCGCAGGTGGTTTGGGTTAGTGTGTGAAAGAGTGTGACTAATGTGTGTGACTCTGTTTTAGGAAAACACAGAGCACCACATTGTGGTGTTGACTGCTCTCAGCTGACTCCTATAATCACCGATCACACTGGGTTAAAGGAGATGCTGGCTGCTTTATTACTGTCTCTCTTGACTGTTTAATGGCTGCTGAAAAACAACAACAAAAAAAGAATTCCCTAAGGGTCATTATGCACTGATTACAAATTCCTACACGGTGATCATGCAAAGCAGTGAGCCGCTTGACGTGACCCAGCGTGGATTAGTTGGGAAGCAGTGTTCCAAAAATTTAATCTCGTCAAAACCGTGCAATCTGAAGAGAATGTACTGTACCATTTTTTTTGTATGAAGTTTTGATTTCTTTACACCACGCACCACTGAGTAAATCACATCCCGGTGGAGCCACCGTAGTCCTCATCGGAATGGATTTGTCAGGAATTTTCTCCTCTAATAGGAATCCACAATAGAAAGGCCGGTCCAGTCCATAAAGGCCATCCAGCCTCCTTTGCTGTAAAATAAACTATTACATGGGCAACAGCAGGCTCAGGAATGCCGACTTTAATTGCCTGCCCTTGCAGACGCGCAGTAAAAAGTCAACTTTTTGCCCTCCAGCAAACTGGAATAATCGTTGTCACTGGACACAGACTTCAGGAGCCCGACTTTGTGTTCAGAGCAGGCAAAAAAAGGTTGTTTTACAGCTCCAACAAGTCTTTGTTCCTGAGAGGAGAACTTGCCAGTTTCACAAAGAATTTCCTTCCTGATATGTTTTCATGCTAATTTGGCAAGATATGGTAGTAATGATGGAACACGCTGGACTTTAAGTGACCCTTGAAGGTTAGGAAGTGGGGAGATGGAGGGTGAGGGTGTGTGCAAAGTGTCTTTGTTTGTCTTTTTCCGTGAAATACATAGCTGCTATTGGTCTGTTGCTTAGTTCATATGAGTAAAATAGTGGTGCTAGGCTACGATACACCGCCCCCCCCCACCATACTCACTAAAATATTGATAATGCTCTAAATATTCAATAAAAGAAAATACAGTGTAGGCACTGTTTTTGCACTTCATTCCTTTCTATACGACACTTTGGTTCTACTGTGCCGAGCTCCTGGGGGGGTGTCTCAGACTGGTCTTTCATAGGAAGTTGACTGAGTGTGTTGAGGCATTTCCCATTCAGGGTCAAGAGAAGAGCCAGTCTAGTGTTGCATATTTAAAATCACCCAGGCCTACCGAAACATTACCCTCAAGAATTCGCTGTGTGCGTTTTTTATTTGACTCAGATGTTAAACCCAACAGCCCGTGTCTGCAAACTTTAACATCCAAAACTTTATTGCACAAATCTTTCCTGGTTACTCCAAAGAATGTGAACGCAGGAACAGGCGGCTGAAATAAAAAGGATTTGGCAGCGTGTCCAGCCTCGTTCTGTGTGGAAGACGTTTTCTATAGAACCGCTGCTTCTTTATATAGACAGAGGCCGCTTCATGCATCTCTGGATAGATGCCTATTTTGGAAGTGCACCTAGCATGGACTGGCTTCCTGACAGGATTGTTTGACAGGTCTCAGCATCTCTTAAGATCTCAGGATAAGTTGCTGGAAGTTGTTAAGCACTAGTACTTTTACTGATTTATAAAGCACTGAATTGTTTGGAGCTGAAGCATATTTCTGACCCGCTTATCCCTTGTGAAGCATCCAGACGTCTCAGGTCATCTGGGACAGGTCTGGTCTCTGTTCCCAGAGTCGGAACTAAACCTGCAGAAGCTGCGTTCCATCATTTCATTTCTTTTTTTTTCCGATTTACACCACACATTTGGAACAAACTCCCGGAAAACTTCAGTTCTGCTGAAGACTTTTCTGTTTGTTGCCAACTCTTGTTGAGTCAAATAATTACTGATCTTGCGCTGTAAATATGATTTTATTTTTAACTGGCTTGCGCTATTTCTCTACTGCAACTCTTAATGACTGTTTTTATGCCTAATTCCTCAATGATTGTTTCTAATTGTGTTTGTGTCTGTCTGTGTGAAGTACGTTGAATTGTCAGGTGTTGAAATGGGCTATATAAATTGAATTTCTTTGCCTTGCCTGGCAAAAATTATGCAGCCCTGATGCACGCAAAAATAAAAGGAGCGACTTGAGAAGAGTTTCTGTTACCTGGCTGGCTGCTTGTGTAACGGTAAGCTGAGTCGGCTGCGCCGGGCAGGTCAGGCTGCAGGAGTAGATTCTCCTCGACAACATGGCTCCTTCTGAATTATTAATGCATGCCTTTGGCTTGACTGATTTTCCTTGTGCTAATGAGTCTCATTACCAGACTTATTAACATGAGCCCTGAGTGTGAATGCGCTATCCGATCCGCCTGATCACATGACTCCCTTCTGCACGGAGCTGGTGTCTTTTAGTGCTGTGCTTAACTCGCGCTTAAAAGGTTACACTTGACCTGTTGCTAAGGGTTAGGCCAGCCCAGACGTCCGTCAGATTACAAAGCCATTTGTAAATTTAAGCCATGAGATCTTGCCATTTGCAATTCCATCATTTCCTCCAGCCAGCAGCACAACATAAAAACTTCAGGTGGTACGTTTGCCAGCGCTGACTGGAAGTGGACAAAGATTGTCCTTGTATGCGGCAAGGCCTTAGCTGAAAAGTTAGCTGGAGGAGGAGGAGGAGGAGGAGGAGAAGAGGAGAGAATAGCAGAGCAGGACACTGGAGGATGGCTGCAGAAGAACAAGAGAGATTGAAGTTGAGTTTTAACCCGACCCTGAATGGCTTGCTGACGTCTGTCCCCTCGGTAACCCAGTGTGATCTGCATAACACAGGCCGGCCCCACTATTCACTGTGTTAACAAGGCGGCCTGGCAAATAAAACTGTCAGGGCGGCCAGGCATATAAATGGGCCCGGGCTATTTAGGAGCAGAAAAAGAAGAAGACTCAGTTTGAGAGAAAGAAGAAGCCATTGGTGGTCGGCGGCGCACAATAGAAACCTAGCAGATTTATCACTTAAGCTGCATGTTTGTACTGGCATGGAGATGGTAAGGCTCCTCTCTTGATAGCTTCCATCAGTGCAGGGAGGACAAAACGCCGGCCGGCCTGCTGTCCGTCTCTCTCAGGGCTTGTTTTGTTGAACTGTAGCAGAAAGCAGCGGCATCTGTGGTGCGTGGTAACACTCAATGTGGGTCGGGAGGCAAATGACTTGTTAAGTGGGGCTTTTTCATCGTGTAAAAGGTGTGTTTGGTCTTTGTCGTTTAGATCAGATTTATGTTGAAGGGGTTATATTTTGACAGGGCTGCGGGGTCTTTTGGTGATGTGATGCATGACTGACGTTCACAGCAAATGCAAAAAAACCAAGGAGCTGTGAAGCCCTGATATAAATCATAGTTTGACCTTTGGGTTCTCAGACAGTGTCGGGCTGAACTCGTCAAGCGCTTTGTTTTGCTGGCTAATTTCTTCCTGTCTGCCACGTCTCCTCGTTTCCCCGCACGTCTCATCCGATCTATCATAGCGCATTATGAAAGACAGACGCTCGATTTGACCGTAATGATCCAGGACTCCGCGTAGATTTCGCATGGCGGTCACGGAAACGAGGACGGTCTGCGATCGCCGCAGCAGGGCTGTGATCCCGCGGGAGTCGGTCAGCTGCTGAATTCCGATGAAACCCCTGGCATCAAAATTCAAGGGGAAGGCTGATGTGACACAGACCCGCCCGCAGAGGTCACAGCTAGAGGAAAAAAGGACCACAGCTGAATCCCAGTACTTGTTTACCACTGGCTGCAGTTTCAATAATGAATGGGTATTGGAAAATTCCATTAGAAACAGGCAAGAGAGTACTCTCTGATTCCTAGATATGATTTCATAAGATATTTGGAATTCAGATTTCAAGACCGATCTTTGATATCAATCCGATTTAACATCTAACTGTCTGTATTACACCTCCTCTCCCTCTGATTTGGTAAGACAGACTGACACTGTGAATGTTTTATTGGATGGAAATTATCCCTCTCATCTGCTTGTCATGGAGTTTATGCTCGTATGTCACCTCTGCAGCAGAGACAAACAAAGAGTGCAGGCTGTGTTCAGAAGGGCACATGTGGGTGCATTCCGCAACAGTGGTGCCAGCGTTAAAAAGGGATCAGGGCGTGTGAGCAGTGAGCTATAATGCACAGCAGCAGGTAGTGTCACGTCATCCACCAGGTGGGTTCTGGATGTAACCGGAAACCCTGCGAGGTGTCGGGTTGCTCTGTGGTGGTTCTGTGCTTGTAATTGCTTTTGTAACTTTCTGCAGCTCCTGTATCATTAGTATTGCACCACAAGTTTGACAGCCTAAGCACTCCAGACAGCACAGTAATGAAGGTTTATTGACTGAAGTGTATGCCCAAGTAGATAATCAGAGAGACGGTAATAAAAGGCTGCAATGCTGCCGTTCAGTCACAATATAGCTGCTGCTTTTGCTTCTTTTTTTTCGACAGCTCAGTGGAAACCGGCCAAAGTGAGACAGACCCCCCTCACCACTGTTTTTTACTACCATACAAGCTGAGCTATTCAAAGACCAATGTGTCCACTGAGTGCTGCAATTATACTTGTCATTTGGATCATAGCAGTTGTGCTTATCAGTTTTTTTTTTTCTTGTATTTTTTTTCTTATTGTGTACTTGGATTTATTGGTAGATCACAGGTGAAATTTCCAGTCAAGCATCATAAAGGGAAGAGCTTTTTTTTTTCTTTTTTTTCATTAAATTTAAAATATCCTTATGCTGTTAGCAGTAATCCTTATTATAACAAGCCTTTCTCTTCCTGACTGATACCCCATTGTTCCATACTCCTCTCCTGGCTTCTTGTAAACGAAAAACCTCTGATTAAATACTGCTACGTCAGTATGAAGCTCTCACAAGCTGTTTCCAGGGGGCTCTGTTGTTTAGTGCTCCTCTGTTTCACTGGCTGGTTGTGAAGCGCACCAGACTGACCAGCAGGAGCCAAACATGTCCAGCTTAGAACACAGGAGTTCAGTAGTCACTTTTTAAACAAGGGTAGTTGGTTCTTCCCAGGGCCATGGCCAACTCTGTGACAGGTGTGGCGTCGGAGATAATGAAAGCTAAACAATCACCATTGGGAGAACAAAACAGAAAGAGAAATTTGAGTAAAAGTAAGTACTGAGTAAATCAATCATTGCAGCCGTACATGTCCACCATCTCTTTCAGTTCTGAGATGACAACAAAGCCATTGGCACATTTCCCATAAGATATTTAAGGTGGTTTGTATATATTCATGGATAAACCATAATTCTGAGTCTGTACATCGTAAAGCACGTGTTAAAAAACATGCACAATCTAACTAATATGCACAATGTGCATCTCTGTACTTCAACGGTATTTAATAATTCACTGTTATTTAATCAAACCCAACACATTCTCATTTTCGTAGTCTTTATAGTCCTTTATAATATTGGACAGCTGCTTAAGTCTGTGCAATTTTTTCAGGCAGTCCTTGCATTAAAGCCAGTAGCTTTACTCTGATCCACATATCCAGTATGTTCCCTGCCTCTCTTATCAAGGTCATCTCTAACAGGTGCTCATGCATTTGGATTGAGAGCGATAGGCATCAGAAAAAACCCTTTTAGTCTCGGTATGTGTTTGCATTTAATATGCTATATAGACTCACACATAGAGATCAACGTGGGGGGTATTTAATTGCTATATTTGACTTCTTCTTATGAAATCAGCCTGCTATATGTCACTTCTTCAAACTATTTTTTCAAATTCTTTTATTTTTGTGGTGTGACTGACTGTGAGTTGTAATTAGCACCGTTGTTGTAACCGTGTACAACTTGTAGCTCCAGGAAACCTCTGTAATTCCCTCTTACTTGTGCACTACCGACGCTAATTCACCCCCGATTTTTGCCCCGGTGCTGATCCATGCCTTAATGAAGGCTTAGCATGCTAAGCTGCCTTTGAACTGTCACCGGGAATAAAAGGATGCAGGCTCACTGATGTCGTTAGTGCAGCTAGTTAGCATTTACTGTGCACAGGCCTACAATTCTAATACGCCCACCTCAGTAAGAGAGTTAATTCATGTCATCCCCACCGGTGCTGCTTTTAATTGCTTCATGCAAGTTGGCTGGTGGAATCGGGAGATTTTTTGACCTGCAAATGAATGTTCTCCTTTGTTTCTGCTTTGAAGAGAGTCATCTCGCTGATTAATTGTATAGTTGAGATGTTCCTTTATGTTACTTAACGTATATATCTTGCGAGCAATGATAATATTACTCTGCTGCCTCTCTTTCTATTGCTGTTACACTCACATGTATTATTACTCCTCGATGGCAGTTTTCACTTTGTTTGACACACACACACACACGCAATCTCTGTCTCACATACACACACACCTGCTCACACAATTCTCATTCAGATCCTGTTGCGTAAGCCCCATGATCTCCCAGTAGCTAATGCAACCTTTCAGCTCTATGAACAACATACCTGCTGATCTAAATCCCAGGATAGCTGATGAAGACGCACTTGAGTTGAAAAATTGAATCAGATTTTCATTTCATCATTAAAGCTTCTCCCACATCAAAGTTTGACTTTCTTAAAGGTTATATTACTGAGTGAATTTTGCCTGACTCCACCAAACTAAACTAAATTTGACTAAACCAAATTTTTAAAGCAAATTCTTACAAATGAGAAACTTGAAAGAACGGCAATGAATTTTTAAACAATTCATCACTTATCAAAGAAGTTGATGATTCTCAATGATCCTCAATTTGCTAATTGATTACTTATATACACATTCGGTGGATGGGTACAGGTAAGCGGAGTCTGTTGAAGAAATTATCCTGATGTTTTTACTTTCCTCATAATGTGACTGCTATATTATTTCCTCCTATCCTTTGCCCTCTCATAAATCTGTGCTCATTCACTCTTGCGTTGCCGTAACCTGCGCTTGCTTCCTCCCTGCATCCACCCATCCATCTCCCCATCCATCCCGTTAGAAGGCTGCCAGCCTGGTGCAGTGAGGTTTAAGCAGTGCACCACTTCAAAGACCTCTTTGATTCTCTCCTCCTCTTGTTTTATCCGCCTCGCTCTCTCTGTCAAGCCACCTGTTCCCATCCTGGGATTGTGTCTGTTTCTGTGTGTGTGTGTGTGTGTGTGTAGGAGAAAATACTTCATCACAGCCAATAGCAGGGTTTGAACACTCCTAGGTTGATTTTGTGTGTGTGGAAGATGTTCTCAGCAGTGGGGATTTTGTAAAAAGGCTTCTTTATGTCTAAGATCAGTATCGACCAATAGAGGTCAGCATTGTGTTTTATCAAAATTGCATCCTCGCACCATGACCTATTAACATAAACTGGAATATTCGATCATCAGAGTGAGCTGGTCCTGCTCGGACCTACAGTGCAACACTGCAACATCACTTTGTTTATTAATAGGGTAACCTCATAAGTTAGGGAGATGCTGACGGTTTCTCTTCGGCTCCCCCATTAAATTAACGACGTGCCCTATTTTCATTACAGACCCAAATCCCAAGTGGAAGCAAAGCCTCATTTGGCCGAACCGCGAACGAGGAGCCTGATGACTCTACGGTGTTAAAATGTTTGATTAGTTTATTGATTCAGCTCGCCCACTGATTATTGGTCAGCTTTAAGTAGCATATTGACCAGAGAGAATTGACTGTCGGCGTCTAATATTGAAGAAAGGTCCCGGACAGCCACTCCATCAAAGGGCACTGAGGAGAAAACATGAGGCTTATTTTCTGTATTGGTGGACCATTTTGACGTCTCCGCAGACGCAATTTGTCAATCATGTGCATTTTGTTTGTGTGAAAATGCATGTTTGTCCAATTTAATCCAGCTTACGTACGGTTCCTCTTATTCACTGTCTCTGTTTCCTTCCTGAGCTTCTTCTCTGCGTCTGTCTCCACCTGTGATTCGTTATCTGAGGAGTGGGCAAGGTGTCGTCTGCGGATGACTCAACGCCTAACGTAATATGCTGTCTGGGCTGTGATGCTGTTCTGCTTCTTGCCAACTGGTTCACTGACACTTTTGTCTCTGTTGTGTATTTTGCTTTTTCTTCGGCTTGTGTGTCTGTGTGTGAGTATTAATAGGTTATTAAGAGAAGCCTGTGTTTCATGGATGAGAGAGTAAGCCGTCTCTCAGTGCCAAGCTGTACAGGTGTGTGTGTGTGTGTGCATGTGTGCGTGTGTGTGTGTTGGGGGTGGGGGGGACAGGAAGCAGGAGATGAAGAAAGGCTCTGAGGCATGGCCGGCTTCCTCTTACAGAGGCCTGAGGTAACATACTGCTTCACTGAGATGTTGGGTCAGCACATACACACACACCTGGGAGAAGACAAGGAGACTACTATACACCACGCTGTGGTGTTCTCCTGGATAAATATGCTACATTTCTGCTTCCTTATGCCTTCTGCTGTAAGGCCCCCTATTCTTGAGTCTACAATATCAGTATTTGAGAGTTTTATTCTTCGAAAGTAACTTTTTGTGTCTTACCTGCCCACATACTCTGTAAATCTCTACAATACCCCTCGTTCACAGACGTGCGAATCATCAACCAATCAGAAGCGAGCCTTATTAATATTAATGAGGCAGACACAAAAGTACGCAAACTTGAGAGAGGAGATGTGAAATTATATTAAGATGATTTTTTGGTGCTTAAAACTACAAAAATATCTTGTTAGGGATATTACAACTTCAAATAAAACCAAGGAATAGTGTATGGGGCTTTGTAAAAAATAGTATTCCATGCAATACAGTTCAGACTGAAGAGACAAATGAACTGGGGGGAGACTGATGGATGGATTGATGCATTTTAACACACAATAGTTCCATGGTGCAAGCTCAAGCTGGTTCAAACAAGAGGACACATCTAAGACCTGTGGCATAGAGGCAGCATGGGCACTACACAGTAGACATTTGGATTAAGATGGATGAAATAGCAGCCAGTGTGGCGGACAACTCACAAAGTGAGCCTCAGCGATCAGCTTGAAGCCATCATCACTCTCATTGTGCAAAATAGTGTCTGTTGCTGCAGCTCAACTACTTAAGAGCTCTGCATATTTGGATGAAGCACTCATATTCTCTGCCGTTCTCACTCATGTCCTTCTTTATCGCTCATCTGGCCAAGTTTATTTGTGCAGATTGAGTGGTTGCCAAGGCAATGAGTGTGCTGTAAAGTTTGCTGCTGCCTTGACAACAGGCCAGACAAGTTCTGCATTATCACTATGACAATAGGCGCGACCAGAACAAATAAGGATAGACAGCCTCTAAATGCATTGGAGAGAAAGTGTTGCTTACTTGATGTCACACTTTGCTGAGGGTTTGTCATTCTGCTTGTGGTCGATAACACAGAGAAGCTAAGGGCTGTACTGCATAGGCATAGAACCCGCCGAGAATATACATTTACAAAATACAATTTACACTGTTAGTGGTGGTTGAATGGATAGCTCTGAATGCTGTTTCAAAACTTTTTGAACCCTGCAAAGACAAAGTACAACTTTGTGGAAAACATTACACTTTGTTCTTTTTTTTCTTCATTCCAAAAAAAAAAAAAAAAAAAATCCACAGCATTGAAAATGAAACCCAGTCTATAATCTGGATTTCATACAGTTATCTAAGGCAGTGTTTCTCAAAAGGTTTGACATCAAGAACCCTAAACTGACACAAATTAGATCACATTCCACATTTGATAAGATTTTCCACTTTCTGCAGTTTTGCTCTTAGTTTTTTTTTTGTTAAATAATGTTTATAAAACCTATGACCAAAATAGTGTCATAAATGGATGAAATCACAGTGAAAATACATTATTCTCATATTTGCTGGCGGACCTCCTGGAAGCCCTCAAGGGCCCCTGGGGATCTCCAAAACTGGCTTTGAGAACCACTTTTTTGTATTGAATATAATGTTATATATATGCTTTTAAATTTGTTTACGTCATTATATTTTTGTTTGTATTTTAATGTATGCTTTTCTTTCTTTAGTTTGTTAAATGCGGACCCAAGGAAGACCAGCTGTGCTTTAGGGCGCAGTTAATGTGGATCGTAACAATTACACAAATAAACACCGATCTAAGTTCCAAACATAGCGCTCGTTTGTTTCCTCTTACAGATTAATTTATTCTCCTCTTCACCCAAATAGATGTTCTAATCAGCAGGAGAATCTGGTGCTTTGCAAGATACCGAATCGTTTTCATTTTTGGCAGTGGCATTTAATTAGCTTCCCCCAGTGAAACATAAAACAGACACACGCATCAAAAGAATCAAAACCAGACTTTTGTGTAGTGCAATACTTAGATATACTGGTGTGTGCATATACATGCATATATGTACAGACATTTTTCTGATTCATTCTTCACTAAGTGGCCTGGTCCCGAGGGTGCTAGAGTTGTGGAGGTATGCTTTGCCTTGCATTTGCAGACTTTGAAAATCTCATGAAACTAGAGAGCAGAGTAACTCACCAGCAAGGTAGCTTTTCATTGTAAACCCCCTCTGTGATTTATTTCTCAACCTGATACTCTTGTAGTTATGGCCAGCAGACAGACTGCTCCAATTTGTGAACTTAATGTTGAGAGAGCTCAAATTAGCTTTGACTATGCTTATGATACCCAACACTGGAAACATGGAAGATTGTCAAGTGAGCACCTGGAAATAAAATCAAAATGACAGCCTGCAGTCTCACCTTTGACTCGCACCAGTTCTATCAGAAGCTGATTCACATGAACAGCGTGACTGTATCACTTGTTGGTCTCGGGGGCTGATGCAACGCCAGTAATGTTCAATCACACTTTCTGCGTTCTCTGCAGCGTCCCAGGCAGACAACAGTCCCATCAGTCTAATGTCACGTTACACATCCGCACGCAAGCCCGTTTTATCCTGTTCAGCCATGACAGTGAATGTGAATTCAGTTAAGTAACGGCGTGACAGCAAAGTCTAGGGGTAGAAAACCGAATGAGCTGATCTGTTGAATCAAAAGGCTGTTGTATGCATGTCAGAGGTCAGCTTTTAACCAGCAAATCCCCTTTTCTCCCGTCTAATCCTCTGCTCTGGGGTTTTCCCACACCACAGTCACAGTTGCCAAGTCTGCTTATTATAAGTGACTTTGAGCTTGTTTTTCTGTAGTCACTCACAAATATTGATGGTCACGTGTTGCAAATTTTTTTGGGGGGCTGGTTTTTCAAGTAAAGTGTTGTGTTACTACTTGCTCACTGTACTGTACATCTAACGTTAGTTAAAGTTTGACTGAGCTCCATCTAAGTTGTTAAAAAAGTTAGTCTGAGTCCTTTGGATAAACAAAGAGGAACAGACACAACAGAAAAGAGAGAGAATTTTTTTTTCAAACATTGAGATGTCTCCCAGTTTGTCTCCAGCCAATACAATGCAGGGGTTATGCTGAAATGTAGATCTATTATCTGCGCTTTAGAACATAACTGCTGTGACATAATTAAAAAAACAAACACATAATTTTATTTCTTTCTATTTCTATTTTATTTTTATTTCACCTGGTCACTCTCTTTTTAATTAGTTTTTTCACTTTCTTGTCAGAAACTCGCAAATCCTGCATATTCAGCCTTTTAACTCTAAATTCGAGATGGAAAAAGAATATTTAAAATTGACATTTCACAGACTGCAGCCACAATAAAAGTTATAAGCAAATGTATAAAAGCCTACAGGTCGTCATGTGTTACTCAAAAAAGGATTCCAAATCTTATGACTTTTTCTAGCTCAAATATGTTTTAAAAACTAAACTCATAAATGTCAATGACGGAACAGATCGGATGGAGCTAGGTTTATTTTCAAAGGATTTTAGAGGGACGCTGCCAATTTTCAACTTTACCTCTATCTATCTCAGTTAGGGAAACAACGTGAAAAACAACAACACTTGTTTTCAATATTCTCTGTGTCTCTGGGGTGCTGATTCAAAATCTGTTGATCTTCCCGAAAATCAGTGACATCACAGGTTCTCGGAAGAACCACAGCTGTGTACAAGCAGTAAAATGTGGGTCACCCCACCTACCTTGTAACACCAGTGATAGGAAAAAGATGACGGTAAAATATTGTTTTGTTAAATTACATCAAACCCTAACAACCAGCATTACAATAAGCTGTCATTACAATAAGAGGTGTGCCACCATTATTACATATTAAGACGTCAAACATCACTCATCACACTTTGAAAAACTTTACTTTAAGGCAAGTTTATGGCAAGTTTATTTGTATAGCACATTTCAACAACGAGGTAATTCAAAGTGCTTTACATAAAACACATAAAAACTTTACTTGACCATTGAAGGCAGTACACCAGTATAGCTGGAGGAAATCTCTGGTGCACATGCTGCTCGTAGGGCATGTGAGATGGTTATAGATTCACTAAAAAAACAAATAAATCTACCCCCATCATCTATTCAGCTACTGACATTTCTTTTTAAATAACTATCATATTAAAAGTGGGGGAATTTTGTCTCAAAGTAAGTAACTATATCATCCACTGTGCAGTCATTTCTAGCTGCAAAGAGTCATCAACCACCATCCTGTTTGAGCGGTTTTGTAGCGTCCTATAAAAACATGTTATTTAGTTCCATATTTCCTGTGACTGACTAATTTCCTGTACAAATGTTGTGCTTGGTTTGAAGGTGTGCATTTATGCCAACTTATTATTTATGCTGCTACATTGTTCAAGTCTCTAGTTTTCAGGCACAAACTGTACTGGGACTATGTCCAGAATGCTTTAGTTTGTCCTATGTGGTTTCATTTGTTAACAATATCGAATATGTAGCACATAGCTGATTTATGCCATGTAAATCGTGTGACCACGTGGCTGACAGTGAGGTTAACCATGCTGGAATAATGCATGCTCACAAGTCTGAATAATGTGATGTTTTCCAGTTCTGTCCATTCTGCAAAGATTGCATAAATGCAGCGTAATTAAATGTAGACAAGAGCAAGGATGCTGTGTAGTTGTCCCATCAGCTAGAAATTGCTTTTGTCTGGTTTCTAGTCTGGGTTTACCTGATCGAGAAAGTGAGCGACTGCTTGTCAAAAAGTTCCACATATTTTGCATTTATTTAAAACTAGTGCAGTGCCTATAGGAAGTATGTATTAGAAAAGTGGAAGCTTAAGTAGATTTTTTGTTTGGCCAAACGAGTCTGTGTTGGACTGTTACATAGTCTTATAAACAAATTGTACATTGGGTAAGACATGAAAATACAATGAGAGGAGAAATATACAAATACAGTAATTGTAAGAAAAGGGCTACAATTTATGTTGAAAGATCGGACGTCAATCTACATATCAGTTTTGGACTTCTGTTGATAGGCCAAGTAAAACTGGACTTATAATAAATGTTTTTTGTAGTTTTTTTCCTGTATAGTGTACCAGCCTGGGCATTCTATGTTATGTGTTTCTAAATAAATGAGTTTAGGCACAGATTTGGTTCTGTTAGGTGATAGTGCTGGCAATTCCAGAGGGCCTGTTAACGCGTCATGGAGTAAGACGGCCACGGCCCACAGTAGCCTGTGTTAGCGTGAATAAATTAGCAGATAAACCAATGAATGTCTTGGCGTGTGTTTTTTAAGAGAGACAATACAATACTTTCGTCATGGTGGTTGCATGATTGGTCCAGAAAGAAACGGGACAACAGAGTTACTGGGGAGTACTGGGAAGTAACATGAGGAGGAGCGCTGTGATACGTAGCTTTACACTGTAACTAAATTGTTGCTGCAGGATAACGCTGTGATACTTAAGTCTATGGAATTTTAACTTTTTTTCTTTTTTTTTTTTATGACTTGTTTGTGGCATAAATGCCTTCATTATACAGTAGCCAGACAGGAAGTAATGGGAGATAGAGAGGGGGAGATATGCAGCAAAGGGCCCGTTCTGGTAGGGACTCAAACCAAGGTCTGCTGCTTAGGAAAAAACACTCTATATAGTAAGCGCTCTACCCATACATTACCATAGCGCACCAGGGATTTTAACTTTTAATGATAATAATGATGTTTTGAATATTCATCCAAAAAAAATCCACAAAATAGGATGCACATCATAGTGCACAAGCTATATCTGAAAGCTAGACAGATGTACATGGAAATTTGTAAGTGTTGTATAACTTTGTCACCTTTCAGGCTTATCTATCAGGAGCCCTCTTCAAATTGTTATTGTTTTAGATTATGCTCACATGCCTAAATGAAGATCAGTCAGATGGCCTCAAGCTAACTGACTATCGGGTTGTTTTTGTTTTTGGGCACGTAACAAAGCTGCCGGCTGGACTCTAACTTGCGGGAGGCTGCGACACACACACAGGGCTGCAGTCGTGTGAGGCGGGGTCTCAATAGCGGCTCAGCAACAAATGCGTGCCTTAGGCCGCCCCAACAGGTTAATAAGGCTGCAGTGTTCTTTCCACTGGTGCATCGTCAGTCCACACTTGCTCTAATAGAGTCAGCACTTTGGGCGAGCGAGGCTGACTGGACTTGCTTAGTCAGTGAGTCTAGTGAGCTGCAGTGTGAATCACAGCATTCTTTAACAGTGAGCTTCGCTTTGCCCCCTCTGTGCAGTACCGTGGCCCGGGGGCACAGACAGACACACATACACACACACTATTTCCCCCCAGACCGAATCACTCATTTGGTGTGGGGATCAAAGACGCTGCTATTTCTAAGTGGTCTTGGGGTGTAATTTGTTTCTCGTTTGATTCTGGCTCCCCGTCTGCCCTTTTATTTATCTACGTGTTTATTTATTTATCTGTTTAAGCCAAACCTCTTCTTCCTCATTACGGCCCCCTTTAATGTCCCCGCTGTGCAGAGAGTAATTGACATGTAATGAACGCTGTGCGAGCACATTCAGAGCGAAATGTAAATTGTTTGCCTGCAGCTCTGGTGATGAAACAGGAGGAAGACAGATTGGATAACCCGCAGTGTATGGAAAGTCGCTGCGTCTCCTGTCATGTGGGAACATGGAGCTCACACGGCCGGAGTTCAGGGCTTTTTTTTTTGGGGGGGGGGGGCGCATTTTAAATTCCATCTGGTTGGCTTATGAGACGCTTGGCTTTGTTTGTTTGTTTTAAATCTTTTAAATGTGTTTTAAGGCCCCCCCCCCTTTTTTTTTTTTTGCTGGCGTTTGATCAGCATCTGTCATTGTGTAATGATACACCAGTTGTTTCCTGATCCAAGTGCGTCATTTCACACCTGGATGTGGCCCAGAACATATTCGCATACACACTGACTGCTAAAAGAAAAGAATGCGACCATATGTGGCCCAGACTTACTTTCTGAAAGTGTCTGATCACAAGTGGACAGCTTGAGGTACAGTTACCACCCAAGATGCATGCTAATGTCAGGTGTGAACAGGGCCTCAGGTTGAGCCTCCTGTCTGTGATTGACACATGAGAGTAAATGACTCTGTAACATTGAGGGCAATTGTTGGCATAATGCATGTGTGTGTGTTTGCTCTGCTTCCTTAATTGTTTTACCTTCTTCAGGTGGGAAATGGAGCGTGTGTATGTGACATGTGGGAGGTGACAGGTATAAGCCCATACGTATGTGTGTGTGTGTGTGACGGCAGGTGCTAAATGCAGCGTACTCATTGTTTAACTCTCTGGATGTCCTGAGGCAGGTGGAGCCTAAGCGATGTGTGTGCGTGTGTGTGTCTTTGCGCATGTGTTTGCGTGTGTGTCTGTGTCCACTGGTGCACGTGGCAGATGATGAACGGCCTCGGCAGAGTTTAACCCTGCAATATTTAATAGCTTGTCACCTGAGCCAGAAAGCGTGCCTCAGTTTGTGTCTCATTGTCAGGGGGCGTTCGGCCCAAACATCCAATCTCATGTTCCAATCGGACTACAATGAACAACGTGATGGATGGCAGCGGGGGGCCCGACACCTGCGTTGTACAAATGGTGTATTGTTTATCCCGACATGACACTGACCTTGTTGTTCTCCGCATCGTAACCTTTGATTATCGAGTCCCCCCCACCCAAAAAAAAAAAAAAACTAATTTGGATGTTTGTGTGGTAACTGCAATCATTCAGGAAGACGCACGCACACATGCACTTGAGAGGTCTTCATTGCCAAGACTCAACTGAGCTATATATTATTGTTTTGCCACTCTGTTTCTTTCTCTCTCTATGTAAGCTGGTCACGTTTGGGTGTGTGTGAGAGTAGTGTAGGCAGCTTCTCATCCAGTCCCAGCTCCACCTCTGGCCTGCATGAATTGCTGATGTTCCAACGCACAAGCTGTCTGTGAGTCCCTGAATAATGAATCGCGAGCAGAAGGAGAATAGTTGATGGGAGATGTGTTGTTATCTGTTGTTTGTCTTGTGTGTGTGTGTGCGCGCGCGTGTGTGTGTGTGTGTGTGCCAGCAATGATTATCATGCTGTTTACTGTTGCTGTGGCTGCTGTTGGGGCAGCCAGCTCACTGCTGGTGTTTCTGTCAAACTCTGACAGGGCTGAGATTTGATATTTAATGTGAGCTGCAGTAATCTGCTCTCTAGTCATTCTCTACAAATGAAACAATAAAAGAAAGAATAGAAAATGTGTATATTTGTATATGATGTATATTGAAAAGACTGGACTGTGACCAGCTCCTTTGTGCCATTGGGTTGGACGTTTTGCGAAATACATGCATTGACTTTCTTGCTGAGTGTTGAGATGAGAAGATCGATACCACTCCCAGATGCGATAGTGGTATCGATCTTCTCATCTAACTCTCTGCAAAAATACAGCAAATAGGCATATTTCCCAAAATGTTGGGTTACCTCTTTCATACAGTAACACTGGAGCTCTATGGCACAGGGTAATAAGATATGGTCTATAAGCTATAAATGTAGAGATTGACTGCATAGATAATATTTGTGATATTTTGGTCTACTAAATATAAATACCATATATACCATACATACCATATATAAACACTTCATTGAGCCACATAATTATACTGCGGGACATCATTTCCATGATCATTGGCACTGTAGTTTGCTGTAAATATACCGAATGCATACTCCCCGGCTGAAAATAGTCCCCATAAAATACAGTGTTTTGGCAGATGGCTGCCCGCCTCGCGCTTCTACTCTTTAAAGAGGAAAAGAGGAGTTTTTTTTCTTGCTGCTGTCACCAAGTGCTCGCTCACGCTGGAATGTTGGGTCTCTCTTTGTAAATATTATAAAGAGTATGGTCTAAACCTGCTCTGTTTGAAAAGTGTCACGAGATAACTTCTGTTATGACTTGACTATTTAATATTGTTTTAGTAATGTTCGCATATAGCTGCACTGTTATGAGTTTGCTTTTAAATGAATCAAAATGAAAATATTTGTGAACCTTTTTTAAATATTTATATCTTCAATAGGAATGAGTGGGCTTGGGCCTGAGCACCCTAGATGAACTGGGGTCAGTGAACAATGAAGTAGGAAATGTAGCATTAATGTGCAGATAATTATGTGTGGATTTTTCTAACACCAACAGTTGTGCATCTGAAAGAATATATTTTCACTTTTTGTCTAATCACCATCTTTTTCTATATGCATTAAAGTGCAGGATGTCGCCTGTGAGCTGTTTGGTTGGGCACATTATTAGTGACTATCTTCTGTCTGCTCTGATTAATGATGCGGGATAACAGAAGGGAGCGGAGGGGTTCGTTTCCCAAACACAATGGACACACACACACACACACACACACACACATACACAGAAGTCATTTGTTCTCGCCCCACTGCCCGCCTGATGCAATTGGATTTTGGTTAGTCGACACCTGTGAGCTCCAGCAGGTTATAACAGAGAGAAGTGATACAAAAAAAATAAAGTGTGTGTGTGTGTGTGTGTGTGTGAATCTGTGCTCCCTGCACCAACTGCCTGAGAGACCTGGAGACAGCCTTACTCATGCATATGGATGCATTTGTAGACATCTAATACTGAGAGGTTTGTGTGTACTGAACCAGAAATGCCTCTCCAAAGGGACAGAATCATAATGTTAGATGACAACAAGCTTCACGATTTTTGTTTCATGTTTTATCAAGCTTTCCGGTGGAGTGGAGACGTGTAATGGTGTGAAGCAGCAATACCATGATGCTGTGCAAACAGCAAGCAGAAGCAGATTTATCACAGTGATTTGCACATCTTTCTCCCAAAGTTTTCCATCTCAGCAGGAGGTTATAAGGGTCAACTGTTAGTCAGTCATACAAATATAAACACTTATTTTGCATATACACACAATGGTCTAATGGAATCTTGTGTGGAATCTTTTTTCCAATTGAACCTTTAAAATAAATCAATGCCTACTAATGGCCCCTTGTTCCAGATTGCATGTGTCTCTGATATTCAGTTTAAAGCAAACAGTGAGGTTCTTTTTTTTTAGGACTGTTTAACATGAGAGGCCTCAAACATCATTTATAAGACAGAAATATTGTTTTCCACCAACTTGTACGTGAACTATGACATCATGGATGAAAACTAAACAATATTACAAAGTAAAATGAATGTTGATTTCCATATCGCAGCTGTATCTTATCAGTTTTATGTGTATGTCTGTTTAACCAGAAGTTGGCTGTGACTTTGCTTGTGTTTTGTTGTTTTTTAGATGCACTAATCCTCCGACTGCCATCTGTTATTCAATCTCCTTCTTATCAACACCTCTGCAGGTTCTGTTTGTGTGTGTGTTCCCATGCCCAATAATGTGCTGTGTTTGTTTGTGTGTGCAAGCCAGGGCTGTAAAGTCAGCCACTGTGGACCAGACGAGGGGAGGGGGGGTAAGAGTGACCGGGAGGGTTGGGGGGGTCATTAGCAAAGCCCGGCATAGACCTTGTTTAGGGTTAATAGGGTCGTGCTCCTGCCAAAGGTGCACATGTGGGACTTATTTCATTCCAGAGGTTAGCCTGGCAGAGAGGGCAAGTAGTTATGAGTTCACTTGCTAAGTGGCCATCCGTCATGATCATATTTCAGAATGCATTTATTCACTGATGAAGGGCTACTATCTAAGCCATTACAATTCAGGAAGCTGGTTGAAATTCAGCACATGAATCTGAGAAACAATGAATAACTCCTTATGGATTCATCTTGAGTTTCATTGAAAGAATCAAGGCTACTTGATTAAGATTTGTTAGCTATTAGGTTATATGCAGTTTGGTTTGATATTCTTTTGGGGACCATTGATTTTATGTTCAAACCTGGGAGTGGGAAAGAAAAAATCCACTTTTTCAAACTCTGAACTTAAAAAAGGCGACATGTAGGAGCAGTGGGTAGAGCTGTTGCCTCACAGCAAGAAGGTCGCAGGTTCAAGACCTTGGACTGGGTCCTTTTTGTGTGGCGTTTGCATGTTCTCCCCGTGTCTGTGTGGGTTCTCTCCAGGTTCTCCGGCTTCCTCCCACAGTCCAAAGATATGCTGAGGTTAATTGGAGACTCTAAATTGCCCATAGGTGTGGGTGAATGGAGTGTATGTCCCAATATAGGCTGGCGACCGTCTGGGTGTATCCCTGCCTCTCGCCCGCAGTACGCTGGGATTGGCTCCTTAATGAGGAATAAACTGGTATAGAAAATGACTGACTGAACTTAAACAGGTGCATTTGTGGAATCTAAACAAACTCGGACATGAGCATCTTTGTAATTGTATTATATATTGTATTTCATCTGATTATAACATACAAACTAAAAGAGACGCTGCAAGCTTTTATGCAGCGCATTCTATACATGTCTTGTTATAACAATATTCTTTCGTTATTCATTCATTTCAGTGTTGACTTGCTGTTTAGCCTCATTCTTCTAACATGACTTCATGACTATATTACATATAGATGGTGAATGTTCTTTTCAATAATCGGTCAAGTGTTACTATGTTAATGGTTTTCGGAGCCGCGATGCCCTTTACTGAAGTGAGGTGGTTGAACAATCCATAGCAGGGGTCTTCTGTAAGGCCTTCAGCTTAACAGACAAAGCAAATTTCATCCTGGAGGTTTTCTACAAATCCAGCAAACCAACAATGCTTTTTAACTTATCTATAAAACAACAATTGAATTTACTAACCATTAATACATCCAATCCCTTCAGAGCTGCAGGCAACCCTTCTATATATATATATATATATATATATATATATATATATATATATATATATATATATATATATATATATATATATATATATATATATATATATATATATATATATATATATATATATATGATATAGATAGATAGATATATATTATTCTTCGGTTCAATCATTCTGTTATGGAATCTGTCCAAAAAAGCATCTGGCCTGTGTGATGTGGTTACTTTAAATAAGTCACCCATCTGTGTCTTCATAAAACATGAATTTGTTCATTTATATATAACGTGACCCCACCTCTAAACTACTTATAAACCTATAAAGAGAACCCATTGCCTCAGAGTGCAGTATTTTTTAATGTAAGGCTATAGTTTGGAGTTTCTATATAAATTATTTCAATGGAAAATCTCTGGTGCATTATGATCCAATATTGGGCAATAAATCACATAAACGCCCCTTGGCACATGATTAGAACATCTAAAAACACTTGTTTCTGTGTTCTAGGTCTGAACGTGGTCTTGACTCTGCCCAGTTACAGCATCGAGTGATTAACCACAGCGAGCGTCAGGCTGTGAGTGGGCAAACTAACCCGATTATTAAAAAAACATTTCTTTCTAACTATCATCTGCTTATTAGGAGCAATCAGAACCTCAGTCCATTCAGTGACTAATCAGAATCATTCTTTTAAAAAGCCTTCACAAAGTTCAGACTTTTTTTTAATATATATATATATAGACTGGGGTCAAAACTCTCAATGAGCCATGTTTGTTCTCTCCTGTCGTCATGCTAACTAAAATATAATTTCTTCACTTCAAGGCAAGCCAGTGTTTTTACACCCACTCTGCTGCCGTTGTTCTCTCTTTCCACTCTCTGCGTCACAGCAGCTTGTTCTGCAACTATTCTCAGTGATATTTCTGACAGTCTTTGTGGCATGAGTCATCCCATTTCACAGCAATTTTCTGTCTTGAAATAGGTTTCAATTGCGACAGCATCAATTTATCCCTTTTTCGGGAGGCAGGCTTTTACCTCCTTAATGGAAAAAAAGGTTAAAACAGAGTTGTGGAAGTGTGGAGGCAGAAATAATATGAGGTCTTGTCCCGAGCCTCTGTGTAGGATGCCATGCAGTTGACAGCCTCTCTTTTCCTTTATGTCCTCTGAAGAAATAATAACAACAACTTTGTTGACAAGAGGATGCGTCTGGCTTAAAACCTTCATCCCTTGTTGTGAATGTTTTTCACATAAGTTAAAGACAAGAAGCGAAAGAAAATCCGTATACCTTCCCACCTCAGAAACACTATACAGAACATCCTGCCTTTGACACAATAGCACTACAGTCTCTGGCAGGTATGGACAGTATTCAAATCCCACAGCTGGAGAAGCGTCCAAGGTCGGTCCTGTTCAACACACCAGACTTCTCAGTGATTTGTGTGGTGTCTAATTTGTTCTCCATATGGTGCATAGACACACATGCACAGGCACATACATATTCACTAATGCTCTCTCTCTCTCATACACACACACACAAGCACACACACACACACAGCCAAAGCTGCCTGACCTTTATTCCGTCTCTCTTCTTCCAACCCGCTAATACGCTCTACATCTGCCTGTTGTTATTCTGCAGTTTCTAAGGGAAGATGCAGGTTGGCTGTCCCCATCAACTTGCATTAATCTGCTAGATTGGATTTAATGAGCCGCGGGGGATTCATCTGCCATTCAGGCGTGCTTTGAGTGGAGTTTCCCGGTAAATGCAGGGTGGAATTGAGAGCTGTAGGTGGGAAACCAGGCCTGCTCCCTGCCAAACCTGTACAGTGTGTTGGCTTCAATAAAACAACCGCCTCGGATTATACCTCACAGGAGCGCTGGTTTGTTGGACCAGAACAGCTCATGGGGGTGGAGCCTTGATGTGTGGGAAATGAGGCTTGACATGGGAGATACCGGGGGGAGGAGAGGTCACATCAGCACTGGATGAGTTTGAGGAGATGCAGGCTCAGAGGTAGGCTTTTTCAGACTCCTGAGAGTCACTAATTTCTAGAGGAGAGCAGGGGGAATAAAACAGTAAGGGGAAAGTGTGAGGATGTCCGCTGGGTTTCCAGTTGCTCTTTGTACACAAAGATGATGACCTGTTGCAACACCGGAAGGAATTACTATTATTTTCTATGCAGCAACACTTTGAAGTTCGTCTTTTCTGTCTTAATTCCGCTCTTTCCCCCTTGATCTCGCGTTTTCTCTTTCATATTGATTTACATCTTCATGTTTCCAACCTTTGTAGTGCAAAAGGCAACCTGACTTTAAAATCAGCTAATGAATGCTGAATTTTAGAAAAGGGATATTTTTTGGGGGGATGAGGCAATCTTTTTCAGGTAAAAATTTGCAATGCAAGTATGGTGGATAGTATCATTTGGAAAATAGGGCAGCAAGGCAGATTGTGAAGATTATTTTTGGTTTGAAGAAGCACTTTCTGCTACAAAAACAGAACATTGAAGGAGGAGAAAGGAGCAGAAATGCAAGACCAATTAGAGTTAGAGTTCAGTTTTCATGGTCTGACTCTATAGTGAATAGATCAGAGGGATTTTGTGTCAGCATTTGATAAAAGTAGACTGTAAAAGATAAAGAACTTTAGATTTATTGTGTCTAAACTACTGAAAAAGCTGTTCTTCAAGATTAAATTAAAGAGACTAGAGTAAAGAGAGGATTAGTAAGAGTAAATAAATAAATACAAATAATAATTTTTTAAGTTATTTACTAAATTATATAAAATTGCATTAAATTTGAATAGTATATTTCATTTCATGAATCATGTTATTACTTAAAAAATGTAATATAATTTATTGATTTAAGTTAAACTAACTGAGTTCAACTTAAGTAATTCAAGTGAATAAAATGAAATAAGGGAGTCAATTAAATAAACCGTGGTGAATGTGTCAGTGAGGATTTTTTTGGATGTACTGTTTACTGCTTTTGCATGAGGTTCTGGGAGCTGGTCTGGGTGCAGCATGTGATTTTGGTTCCCTGGTTGACCACTCTGGAGAGTGTGGCATTGCTTCTCACAGACAAGTGACCAAACCAGAACATAATGTCGAAGGTTAGTGCACTTTCAGAGATCAGTAGATGCTGCACAGAATCCAACTTATTGTAACAACAATGACACGCTCAGGTTTTGCAGTTGCATGTAGGGTATCACATGGTGATGGAAGAAGTGAATATGGACTCAATGGTCTTGGTGTTAAAGTGCACCAGCATTGACTTTGGAAGGATGAGCGTTTTCAGGGGCTACATCCTCTGTTGAGCTTTCTTGGTGAGGGAGCTACTGCCACTTTGGGTCCTGGCTGATGATGGTTCACAGGAACTGGAAGAACTCCACTGAACTGTGGAGTCATGCAGGGCGATGAATTCCGCAACCATCTCCACTGTCTTGTTTTGTCCATACAAAGTTACCAGATGGTTGATCTCCCACCTGTAGG
This sequence comes from Lepturacanthus savala, assembly GCA_030544235.1. Classification (NCBI taxonomy): domain Eukaryota; kingdom Metazoa; phylum Chordata; class Actinopteri; order Scombriformes; family Trichiuridae; genus Lepturacanthus; species Lepturacanthus savala. Next base: position 11,452,828 of record CM060463.1, read on the forward strand.
CGGGCTCATCCCCACCAGAGATGGACCTAATAATGGCGGTGGTATGCATGAAGTTCAGGAGTTTGATGAACTGGTGACAGGAGACCCAACGGCTGGTATAATATGCATCTCCTCATGAGATCTAATAAGGTATTGAATTTCACGACTCAAATCAAGCAATTAATTTGCACAAGCTTCACTGCTTTCCACAGAAAACAATTCTGTCCTCTTTGCTTTAAGTAAGAAAAATTTTTATTTTTTGATCTATGGAAGTTTTGGAGTAAAAACCAGTGTTCATTTCAGGCTTTCTTTCATCTGAGGCGTATCTCATTAGATTTTCCTGACATTTTTTCTTTTTTTTTTTACATATTAACAGAAAACATCGACAGCAGTTATTTCCAGATTTTCATATGTTCTGCTGCTTTGAGGGTTTCTAGTCTTTGTTCTTTAAAAAACTGAACCATCCAATACACAGCTGACACAAAGCAGCAGCATAGCAGCATTCCAAATCACTGGTGTGTCTTTTTGGCCATTTGTATTTTGTCTGTGTCCGAGCTCAGTTGGGGCCAGGCCTGTGGTTGACAGCAGATGATCCCTTTTTTAATGAGATTTTTTCCCCTCCCCTCTCTCTGTCTTGCTTCATGGCGCCATGAGGGAATCATCATAGGCAGATATAGAAGCCGTGAACCATGAACACTAAAGCCCGGACAAGGAATGAACACCAGCACAGCGAAAGGGAGGGAGAAAGGGAAGAAGGAACGGATAAAAAGGGTGGATGGAAAGAAACAGAGGGGCAGCGAATGTGAGGGAGGGGGAAAAAAAACAGGAGGAATAATTATCATTGTTATACTTTGACGGACGCTGATACTCGCCTCCTCTCTGGGTCTAACTATCTGCCAGTCAAAGTCAGACAGATCAGACTATGCTCCATTTAACTGTTTATGAATGTAGATTTATTGTACGTCACATTCAGCAACACAAACATTTCTCATGCTATTACAACATATAGACACTTACAGTACACAATACTGACATGTGACTGCAAAGCTTTCTGCACTTCTTAATTATCATATTACAGTATGTCATGTAAGGTATATTTCAGTCCAGTGGGTTGTCAAGGTGATGTACAGAATTAATCAGAGTTAATTTACTTAAGATCTTAACATGTCACACTCCATCCAACCATTATTCATCTATCATATCCAGATTGATAAAAATAATAGTCTGTATATCTATGGTAGTTGTCAGTTGGGGCAAAAAAACAAACTTTATTTGTATAGCATCTTTCATCAAATCATAGGCAAAAAGTGCTTTATGACAGCAAATAATAAAAGGCGGGATCCAATAAAATATTACAGTATTAAAACATTAAAATCTTGAACAGAACAATAATAAAACAGCCAATCAATAAAAACTGATCAATAAAATATTGGTGAACAGAGGTGTGAGGCAGGAGGGATGGTAGAAAGGTGGATGGAGAAAGAGGACCTCCTCACACTCAAGTGATTTGCCAGGCAGCTAAACGTGTTCCCAATCACCAACCCAAAAATGATGTGAATTATTAATAGAAAGGGTGAAACTAGTTGGAGAAAATACTGCAAGTTGGATATTCGAGCTTCAATGTGCAGAATGATAAATGTGCAGAGTTTGATGCGAAAAGGCTGTTTTCATATTCATCAGATGTGAAAGCGGAAAGTTTCTGCTCTGATGGAAAAATCTGACACTAATGGTAGTAGCTATCTTATATGAAGCTCATTTTGGTTAAAGACATTGGAGTGGCTGGAATATTCATGTGCAGATTATATCGCAAATAATATCCATACACTTTCTTCCTTTTTAGATTTTTATGTTTTAAAGCAATGTGTAGACCTCGCATGCAAGAAAGAAATCATGGAAACCCTCTATATTTTAAAAGATCTTTAATGAATATGGGCTCAGCTCATGATGGTTAACAGCCCAGCCAACGCCCCCTAATGCACACTGGCCCAAAAAGCGTTTTTTTTTTCCTCTAACATAATCGTTGCAAACTGAAAACTGTTTATACATTTTTCAGGGTGAACAAAAAAAAGTGGAATGATTCATTTCTCTATCATAATTCATTTGGTCCAATCACATTCTAAGTCTAAAAAAGCCTCCTGGACCAGCGGTATCAGATGTGCTGAGAAGGACTCTAGTATGCATGCCATGGCCATGCATACTACAATTTAAAATTTTCAACAGTACTATAATCTCAATTACTTTTATGTTTTATACTATGTTTTTATCCCTGTATATGCATGTTTAACCATTTAAAATATATGCATATTTGTCTAGTATACCCATGTTTTAACTCTTTACACTAACCACAATCTACTCCCGCCAACCTTCTCCCTTCATTGTGACTAATGACTTTTGCGCAGCACCAACTAATCATAATGAGTCCATCTGACAACCTTTATGGTGCCTCTTAGGCTGAAAGAAAGTAGTGGTCTCTCAGTGGAAAAGTGGGTAAATTCACTGCAAGAAAGTCTATAGACAGTGTGAGGAATGGAGGAGAGGAAAAGTGGAGTGTATGAAGAAGATGATAGATAGCAGAGCGGTTGTATAATGGTGTGGAAACCACATCCTCACTATGTTACAACCCTACTGTTTGTATATTGCTTATACTGTTGAACAGAAGAGGCCCCAGAATAGAGCCTAGGGGAACTCCACATGTGTAATTACCTATAGACACAAAGTAGTCTCTGTCCTTTAAGTGGGATCCAAACCAGTTCAGTACTGTGCCAGAAAGTTCCACTTAGTTTTCCAGTCTCTAGTAATTTGTTGTGGTTGACTTTGTCTAATGCAGAACTAAAATCCAGTAATACTAAGACTGGAATTATGCCACTGTCTGTATTTAAGTGGTGTGATGTGCCACTGATGACCTTAGCAAGAGCAGCCTCAGTGCTGTGGTGTGGTCAAACTCCTGACTTGAAGACATCAAAACACTTTGTTTCTGCCAAAATGCTGTTCAGCTGTTAAAAACAGCTTTTTCAAAATGGGCGGCAGCATGTGGAGTCTGACTTTGGCCTCCCTGATCATTCCTTTGTTCTTCCCCTCTCCCTCACTCCCTTTCTCACTATTAGCGTGGCTTCCTCCGAGAGAGCTTGATATACGACATCTGTTTGACTGGACTTGTGGAGTTGTAGTGTGGACATCCCTAGTGGCACATGGTAACGTATCTCTGGTATTTTCTACATGCGTTGTGCATCTGGATTGAAAAATGGAGCTGTAGAGTGGGAGGAAGAAGGATTTTTGGATTCAAAGAGAAATAACTAGAAATCACTCAGAAAAGCAGATTCGCGGATGCTTCACCATCAGCAATGCCAGACCAGCAAGAGAGACACAGAAAGAGAGAACAAAAAGCAATAGAATTGGAAGGAGGAAGCCATATAAATATGGAAACAGAGAGTGCGAGAGACTTGAGTAATGTTGGGAAAGTGAGGCTATAAAGAAAGAGGAAGGCCAACATCAAGCCTCATTAAACTGCCAGCCTACTGCCAGAAAGCTTATTGCCTTGTTTCCATCTGAGTGATAGACCATCTTAAACTCTTGTCTTCCTTTAGTATCCACTTTGACTCGGCTTCCTGACTGGCATGTAGCCTACATCTAACTGATAATGTAAAGGAATTAGACACTATAGCGACTATATGTCAAAGCCAATAAAAAGAAAGGATTTCCTCCTTTCTCTATGTAGAGTTTGACCCCTTTTTACACTCACAGTCTTCTGTTGAATGTTGAGTCAGTATAAAGAGGATGTTCAGACCATATGCCTTGAAAGCTTCGCTAATGGGACAAGTGACTTGGCTTCCTCACTGAGAGGCTGATATACGACATCTGGTTAACTGGAACTGGATTTCGCACATAAGGGGAATTCAAGGAAGAAGAGCTTTATTCACTTCTAGGGAAACTTTATATTTTCTCTATTTGGTAATGTGCTTCACCTCTCTCTACCGAACGATATTTTATTACCTCTTGAGTCTTATTTTTGTAGTTTTAGCCATCATTGCTGTCAGGTATGATAACATTATATGCACTAAACTTACAGTTGAGCTCTAGCAGTGACAGAATGAAGTCTAGTGAGAAAGAAACACATGCAGAGCTGCAGAGTAAAAAAGTCAACAGTTGAGTTAAACCAAAAAATAATCAGCAATGATATACTATGTGTGCACAGAGTGTCAAACTGTGTTCTCTGATAGTTTGTCCCCCAAATTTATAGCAGCGTTGCAAATCTTTCAGATCCCTACAATTAACTCTAGGAGTATAATATATAAAATTGATAGAAATGGTCAAAATAAAGACCAAAGCTGTAATAACCAGAATTAATAATTTAACAGTTAGAAAGAGCTACAGGCATGTTAAATACTCTTTATTTGGGCCCCAGCTACAATAGTCTAGATTTTCGACAAATCTCAGACTACACAGATGCGTCAACATGAATATGATCTGCCCAAAAGCCTGCAGTACCATACTAGGCCAGTAGTGGCCAATAAGCAAACTTTGTATATACCAGCAAGAAAGAATTTTGAATGTTGCATTGACAATGCTAGCATCTTGATGTAGCAGACATTATTTAGCATGGTCGCCACCTTAGTTTAGACTTGAGGAAAAGTCAAAATTAATGTCCTTCATGTCTGTCCAAAAATAATCTATCCAACAGTAGTTTCGAAATTTCAATCTGGACAAAAATGGTTGACCAACCAACTGTCATTGCCATTCCTACAACTGCGCTGCAGGTGCAAGTTTTTTATCAAATTAAAAATGCTACAACTACTACCTTCTACACAAAAGCTGAAGATTTTGATGTTGAACAGCAATCATTTTCTACTGTGTAGGCACACATGATTGTCCAGTTTAACGCATCTTGTAATCTCTATTTGAAGTCTCCATTGGATTAAAATATAAAAAGCTGTTCAGCTCTGCCGACCATCTACTTTTCCTTCTCATCAATGGCTGGTCAGGTGTTTATGTGCAGACACAATGCGTTCAAATTATGGCGTGATGGGCCGTTAGCTGATGCCATCTCATTTTCCATTTCATTTCCCCAACTTAAATTGCCCTGCCCCCAACGCTCATCCTTAAACAGTGTCTGCATTATGCATGGACTTGAAAGTGTATCATAGTAGATATGAAATATGCATGAGGCCTTGTGCTGTGAATCCCCTCCCCATCCCTTCATTTTTACCCCCCGAAGGAAGGAATCATTTTGTGTTGTCTGATTGAGTTAGGGGCTAAGATCAATGACTTGTTCTTGTGGGATTTTTTTTTTTTGGAGCGTGCGCCCCCCTCTGTGTGGTTGTGTGTGGCGTTTTCTTCAAATGGCAGCGGAAATGAAAAAAGAAAGAAGGCTTTGCAGAGCGAATGGCGGTGACAGTGAGAATTACAGGATGAAAGAGTGAAACAAAAATGGATGTGGACTCAAAGGTTGGAAAAAGATTGAACAAGGGATGACGGAGCCAAAGAACAAAGTAAGAAGAAAGAGAGGAGGACAAAAAACGAGGAGAGACAGAGATCATCAAACAGAAGGAGACTCTTCTGGAGACTGTCAATAGAAGCAATATCCACTGATTGATTGTGTCACTGTGCCACACAGATATAGTCCCTGGAGAGAGTGTATATGTGGTGTGTGTGCATTGGTGTATGTGCATCGGTGTGTGTGTGTGTCGGGAGGGATGAGGGGTCTCAGGTCCTCAGCTGTTGTCAGAACAGCAGGCCACGCGCCTGTTTTGGCAACACTCCAGCGATCCCATATTGTAAAGCCACCATTTCCACAAAGGGAGGGCTTCCATTTTGTGGGATTTTTTTCACGCTACTCCACCCCGCTTTCAATTTATGATCGTGTTTGTTTGGGCACACGAGGGAGGGAGAAGATGGCTTTTTAATGAGAGTGGAGTGTAAAGCATGTGTTGTGTGCATTGAGAGAGGTTTAGCTTCAGAGTGTTACACTTGGAACCCGTTACAGAGGGTTTCCACACAATTTTTCCTCCTCCGAGGCCTGAAGAGGGAGGCTTCTCGTTGTTAGGGTTTTGCGCGACATGAGGCTTTCCAGCCACAAGTTCGTCAACGTGGTGGCGGCGATAAACAAAGGCAGCATCTCGCCCACGCCGAACTACAGCTGTACACACAAACACACACACATAGATAAACACACTGTACGCAGATAACACAAGGCAACTTTTATGGTGATTTTTTTTTTTTTTTAAATCTGTTGGGAAATTTTCTAATTTCCTAGGTGTGATTGTGATTATGAATGTTGTGATAGGCTGGTGACCTGTCTGGGGTGTAAGCTGCCTCTTGCCCAACGTATGCTTGGAGTGGCTCCAGCAGACCCTCGTGACCCTAATGAAGAATAAGTGGGTATAGAAAATGACTGATCATGAATTATAGTTTGATTGAGAGATGCTTATATCACTCGGTTATTATTCAAAAAGCAGTGTGTGTGTGTGTGCATCACCATGACTGACACACACAAACATGACCCTACACATAAATAATCTAAACAGGTTCACTCAGGTCGTGGCCTAATCAGACATGTGTTTGATTACTGTGTGTGTGTATCCAGTTGTGTGCATGTTTGTTTGAATACATACCGTCTTTGTCTCCTTCTGACGGTGATGAGATGGTGTCTGTAACGCCCAACATGAAAACCGACTGCAGATAGACTGTCTGCTATCATAGCCAGTGGTTGATTACTCAGCTAAACAGCTGTGTGTGTGTGTGTGTATGTGTGTCTGACTCCCACTGAGATGTTTTAGATGGTTGATGATGATGTGATGATCCTGACTGGAATCTGATTCATCGGGCAGTTGTTCTAGAGCAGACATTCTTCTTATTTGTACATTTCAACCACAAGGTAACTAAGAGTCCTTTACATGCTTTGATTTAGGACAAACTGTTTACTATATATATATATATATATATATATATATATATATATATATATATATATATATATATATATATATATATATATATATATATATATATATATATATATATATATATATATATATATATATATATATATATATAATAGAATAGAGACAGATTCAAAACCCTTTTTGATTTATTAAAAGGATGAGCTGCAAACAGAAAAGTCTTCAGCCATGAACTGAGAGTTGCAGCAGATGTGCAGTGTTCTGGCAGTTTGTTCCAGATATCTGGTGCATAAGGTTTCACTTGTCAGTTAGTCCACCACCGTGGTCCGGACAGAAATATGTCAACATCTACTTGATGGATTGCCATTCAAATTTGTACAGACATGCATGGTTCCCAAACATTGACTTCCAATGATTTATTTGATCCCCCGACTTTTCCTCTAGAGCCACCACGAGGCCGAAATTTGTGTTTTCGAGTGAAACGTCTCAACATCTATTGAACAGAGGTTGCCGTTAAATTCATGTGCAGGATATAATTGTAGTGATGCACATTCTCTTCATCTAGCATGTAATCAGGTTAAACTTGTAATTTGTCTAACAATTGGTGACCTTCCCATCAGCTCTACTTGATATTTATCACTGAACATGGAAAATGTTATACCTGCTAAACATGGGCATGTTAGGAACATCTTCTTGCAATAAACACTTGTCTTGAAGCGTACCGATGCCTTTATTCCTGTCCACTGCAGAATTAAAGGTTATTACTGCAGTTACTCCTGCAGTACAAAATTTGTTGGATGCGTGTTTATGTCAGTAGAGAGTAGCCATACACGTATGTATTTATTTGCCATAAATGGATTTGTGTTTTTGGTCTTGAATCCCCTCACACTTCCTGAAAAGTGTGTTTTTAAATATGTTAACCTTTGTTAACCTAACTTCTTTAAATTCATCTCTTGCTCCCCCAATATCTGATATGAATACCTTATATATGCATATATGCTGCATATCTTTTTCATCAGCTGGTGTTTGCTTTATTTTAATGTTCTGTTCGGTTTGACTGACAGATCTGACAGCCACTCTGCACATGTTATTAACTTGTGTGTACTCTGCAGGGGGAGGATCGGACAGTTCATAATGACACAGTGACTAACTGGGGAGACTATGAAAATACAAGTCTGTGCATGTGTGTGTCCAATACTCCTCGGAGATCTTAAATCCATCAAGAGAATGACATAGAAATAGATTGAAAGATGAGATGAAAGGAGGAAGATGGGATTAAAACATGGAGAGGAAACAAGACCTCTCATGAACTTAATGGCTTGAGCACCCACTAGGGTCTTGAGCGCATTCCCCTGTACGTGTGTGTCCATTTCCGTGAGTGTTTGTCCACAGCGATGCCTCCTTACTGTAAAAAGGGATTCTCAAGGGCTTTACTTGTGCAAGTTAAACAGCTGGACGTTGTGAAATCCAAGCCCTCTCTAAGTAGTAGAATTGGCCCTCAGGATCTCACTGAGGATGTTGTTAACTCCTGAGGGACTCCTTTGTGCATGTGTGGCGTCAAATGGTGATTGGCTGTTGAGTTGTTATCAAAGTGACGGACAGCGTCTCTTCTCTTTCATCCCTCCTGGCGCTTTCTCTCCCTCCTTGCTTAAAGTTTCCCCACTTTTCCATCCCTCTGCCCTTTTCACGGTCCACGTGAAGCACAAACAGATCGGAAACAGCTGTGAAAATTATTCTGTCTAATAAGGGCTGAACTTGGCTCCCCGGTTAGCTGCGGTGTAATGATTCAGACGTTGTTTTTCATGAAAAAAAAAAAAAAAAAAGAATCACCCTGCCTTAAAAATCCCCTCAGAGTTTGCAGCATTGCTTTAGCTCTGCTCCCTTTTTGTGTGTCTACAGGGTTATCCATATGCAACGGATACCACGGGTCCTGCCAAAAAGGCCCGCTTCCAAGCCAGAGGGAAGAGAAGAACGGGTGCACACTCCTTCTTCTCATCCCTCTCTATTTCAGTCTCTTGATTTCTCTCCCAGCCACACAGTCCATTTATTTTCCCCTCTCCCTCCTCACACTGCTCAGTTTTTTTTTGTTCTCCTTCAAACAAAAGCGTGCATATTTCAATCTGTCGCTGTATCTTTTTTTTTTTAATCTCGACCCCCCCCCCCCCTCCTCCCAGGTCTTTCTTTCTTTCTTCTATCCCTACATCGCCCTTGGCCGGAGCTCAGCTCGTGTTCTCCAGGCCTCGCCTTAAGCTCGCGTCACCCATCCCGCTGTCTGAGGGGGAAAACGCAGCCAAGCTAATAAGCCGAAGGGAGCTGACAGCCAGAAAAACCATGAGATGATGAGTTCACTGGTGAGCTGTATGGACATCCCGGGTCACAAGACAAATTCCAGGACTTTTTGTGGCTGCATGTGATAAGCATGGCCTTGGAGAGTGTCTAGACAAAACACACGAAGACTTCACTGATTTCGCGAAGCACACGTTTCAGATGCCGTGGTTTAAATGTTTTCCTTCTTGTAAGGTTGTTTTCATTTCCTAATCTAAGATAATTCATTCTTATGAGGAATTTAGCGAAGGGGGTGTTTCTCTTACCGACAGCCCATCATTTTCTTCCCCTCATCTTTTCTGTAATTAGCCATAGCCAATTTTCTTCAGTACACAATGACTTAACAACTACCTGAAATTGCCGCAGCTCTCTTTCTATGACGTCTACTTTCTGCATAGTTGCCTTGTTCTTTTTCTCTGAATAAGACCACCAAGACAGTCTGAGTCACACAGGTAGGCATGGCAACTGATCATTTTTCTACCACTTTAACCTCTATTTCTCTACATAGATGTCAGCAAATTAAAGTTCTGAACAGCATTCCGCAGAATAGAGTGATTGCAATGATTCATGTTGCTGGGCTTTTCGTCTCTTCATGGTATAAAAAACCTTATTCCATCATAGTGGTGTAACATTGTAGACATATCCGCATGCACACAATAACTCACAAACAAGACATGAAGCAGATTTTAGATCTCATTATCAGTAAGTTACTGCTAATGAGATCTTTTCATAGAAATGAAAAGAAAATACTATTTTTCTCAACTACTTTGAACCCGCATTAATTGATCATGCTCCCGTATGATCATTATAGTCTGTAACCCTGTCTGTTAGGTGTGGGTAGGTTGCATACAGTGAGTTTATTGGGATTTTTTTCACAGAAAATAGCTGCCTGCTTGTGCCTGGAATCTTTCAGAGCAGTAAAGTTACAGGTTGTGAAAAACAAAACAATGAGTGGAAAGATGCAGAACTGCAAAGTTGAATCCTGACTTTCCATGGGTGTGTCATCATTCAGTTGAAGCACACACTGGTCTGTTCCTCCCTGCGTGTGTGTGTGTGTGTGTGTGTGTGTGTGTGTGTGTGTGTGTGTGTGTGTGTGTCTGTCTGTGTGTGTGTTCTCCAAGTTTTTGACATGTTTTTTTTTTTGCTATGACTCTGTTGGAATCCACGGTAATGTAATAAAGTTGTAAAAAATCACAGTGAATTGATGGACAACTGATAAGACTTAGTATTAGAGTATACAGAATAAGCTGTGTAATAACTGTGCCGGAGGCCTCTTTCCTAAAACAATCAGCTTGTATTCTGGCAGCGTTTTTTGGCTGTCTCAGCTTTGCTCTCTGTATGCCTCTGGCCCTCTCATCCCTCTCTCCGTGGGACCACGAGATTGATTGATAACTTCATTTGTTGCTGAAAGGAAAAAGGGGGATGAGTACATGACTTGCCCCGTCTGCATGAGGAGGGACAAGAGGATGTTATTCCCCCCCCCCCCCCCCCCCCCCCCCCCCCCCCCCCCTCCTGGACACACCTCAGTCCTTCTTCACACACGTCTGGTTTGTAACAGTGACAAATGGTCTCAATTTTTTAGAAAGTGTTAGGCCGGTCATTAGGAAAATTGAGGTGTAAGAGCTTTTGTGTCACTAGGGAGCTCTTGCATTTGGGGACTGTTCCCTTGGTCATATCTGCTCTTTTCTTCTATAAATTAAGACCAATTGGCCCCAGGAACACCAGGGCAGGGTGATTTTCATCATAATTTGGACATGATGGAAGGCTTTTGTACCAGATTTGGCCGATGTGAGCTGCAGAAGTTCTGTTTCCATAGTAGCAATAAAATGAAACATGAGATGTTGTGGCTTGTTGCCTGTAGCTAATTGAATCTAAATGTTGTGAGACATTGTATGTTATTAAGGCTGGCAACTCATTGCGTGGATGTGTCTTTGTCTTGTTTTTCTGCATGTTTGTGCTTGCAGATATTATTTAAATGCAGGAACAACGCACATCTTTGTTGTCAAGTGTGTACAGGAACCTCCTCTCTTGGCCAAAGTCCTGCATGTTCACCACATATCCCTCAGGATTTACAGCTGTGAGTCTGGCTATCCCACACGACTTAGAGCAGTAGGTGTACAGCGAGAGTGCTACAGAACCAATGATGACATTCTGACCACATCATAGATGCAGATGGTGCCAGGAACCTCAACTTCAGACTGAAGACAGAGCTCTCTTTCCTGTGTTCACTATCTCCCTCACTATCTCCCTTTCCTGTATTTATTTGACATATGACCGGCAAGAAGGGATGTGGAGGAAACCTCCCTTCAGAGTCAGCCATTTTGGCCTATGGTTAGTTTAAGATTTTGCATCAGGAGACCCATCACAAGGTCGCAGTCGACTTAAGCTGATTTAAGTTATCCGCTGCTAGCTAACTGAAAGTACATTTGTCCAACTTTTACAGAGGAGGGCTTTCAGAATTGTTTTAGCAGATGTTTCCATCGACTTCTGCCCCTGTGGATTTGTAGACTTTGCTACTGATTGACTGCAGTAGAGGGAGTTCTACACTAATAGGCCTGCTGAAGTTGATTTTCAATCAGTGTACAGTGTAGACACTTAATTTGCAATGGAATTCAATGAGAGTATTGTAACATTTTGCAGTAATATTATAACTTTTTCCACTAACAGGTATTGTATTGTATTGGATTACAGTAACTTCAGTAACTTGCTGTGTCCGTGGTCTTACCGGGATAAATTGAGTATTGAGGGTCTCTGCTTTCAGCTGGCGCATTTTGGGGGAGAAGAAATCAATTTGTGCTAATAAATAAATAGTAGCATAGATTTACTGCCTTGTTAGCATTAGCCTCAGGGATGACTACATTTGGGAGTCAAATAAATTGGGGGATGTATGAATGGTGCAGCTCATGTCAAATAGGACTATGTGCAGTCACTGAGGCTACGCTAATGTTAGCTTTTGGGTGGTCAGCAACTGTTTCCTTCCTGCTTGTTAAATCACGAACATCTCATTTTCTGTTTCTACGCGAGAGGCAGATGCTGCTCAGCATAGGTGGTGGAATAGTGGGAACAACAAGAGTTTTTGTCCCCCCCCTCCTTTTTAGATGTTATGGTGATAATGGTAGCTTGGTCATCACGATAATGTCTCTAACAACATGTTGGACCTTAACCTGTTTTCATAATCAACCATTGTGTGATTCAAATGCAATCTAAGTGATCTAACCGCAGAGGGGCCCGAGGGGCCGTAATTTTAACTGTGCAAGTGCAACAGCAAGCACAACGTGGTAGGTCTTAGGCGCAAGAACTCTGTGGGTGTCTCCTGCTATTTCGGTTCACGTATGTGCAGCAGCACAACGTGCAAAAGGCTAAAGGTGAATATAAATCAGCAGGTGTGGTGATTATTAAATATTCTTTCTGCCAGTCACATCATTGCACTCATGACTCTGAAACAGTTGGGCTGGTTAAATGGCAGCACAACAAAGAGACAGCTATTCTTTAGGAGATGTCTGGATGGTTCAAAGTGTCATGACATAAATACACATCACTGCAAATCTGCAGAGGCAGACGGAAGAGTTTCTTCTTCTTTTTCCATTGGTAAAGCTGTATGATCAGATCAGACTGGTGCTATTTCAACAATTATTGCTCCGATGAGCCCCTCAAACCCAACGTCTCCTTCATAAAAAAGTATATCAAAGTTATAACCAATCTGTGTACAGATGTTTGTGGTTGTACTGTAGCAGCCTAGTGTCATTTTTCAGTGATTTAATGCAGGTGAACGTGCATAACGGCACTGCGCTCTGGTGCAGCACTTCTCTGCAGCTGCTTTTTTTCTCAATGTATCAGTCCTGCTACCTTCAGGTGCTGTAGGGATTTAATGAACTAAAAGAGAAGCTTTTCATACAGCGTAAAGCAACCATGGACAACAGATAATCAAGGAATCACCCACATTTGTTTAGAGATCAATGCAGACTGATGCAAACTTCTCTGCTTCAACCACTAATTGTTATTTTCTGTATTTTTTTTTTGATTGGAGTATTTTATTTAAACGCATCTCTCCTCCCATCTGAGTACCATGTGCTCTGCACTGGTCATCAAAATACCACACAGACTCGCAAAACGAGTTACAAGATCAGAAAAATACCAAACAAGCCGCTCCCTACAGGCCTAAACCTCGCTCTGCTGCAGCACCGTCTAAGTTAGTAAGTGCATTGGATATAAAGACCAAAGCTGGATATCCACCCGCTTAAAAAGTCTTACCGACGCCACTGCTACTTAATAAGCGATTAGTGAGTAATTACAATTTTCAGGTAACTTGCCCAAAAGTGAATCAATACACAGCATCACTGTAATACCCATGCTTTCAGGCTCAAATACTGAGCTGATGTGTGCCGTTTTTGCACAATCAAACCGCTGCCAAAGTCTGCTGGTCTGATGCATTCATGTGGTGCCTTATACATATAAAAAGCAAGGACGTTAGCCAGAGTAATTTCTTGCTAAATTCCTCAGCAAAAGCAAACACATTTGCTCATTATTTGCCCTTCTGGATTATTTTTCCCACAACTTACTTTATGAATCCAGTGGTGTTTGTCGCCCAGTAGAAAGTAGGTGATTATGGTCTAAATTGCAATGTAGAACATTTTACAGACATAAAAAAATTATGTAAGTGGAGAAGTTGTATCAATAAACCCATCTAATGGGAATGTTTGAGATTCTATCTTACAAATTAAATCAATCAATTTCATCATATTAAGTTAAAATCCTGCTATGCTCATTCATTTGCAACATGGCTCACAGACAACCATAAATATTATAGGACTAGTTTTCATTTTGGAAATGTTCTTTATTCACTTTCTGGTCTAGAGTTAGAAGTTCATACAGTACCACTTTCATGTCTTTCTGTTATAATATCAAGGATGTAAAGATGGCAACATCAGACTCTCAACAAACTCATGTCTCAGAGGTTTGTCCTTTCAACTGTTACAACTCTTCTCTCGCATATCTTGTGATCTCACAAAGAAAATGTCATATTTAATAATATCTTAACTGTCTTCATGCTCTACCCAGCACATTTACACTGGAATCTTGGTCGAAAGGTCCCATATCATGTACTTTTCTGGGTTTTATTTGACGTTTCGCTAACCCTAACATGATATATTTCCAATTTAAAGTGCAAGAATTCCGCCATGCTCTCTCTAGCACCCCACTAGAGCTCCAGAAAGCACAGGTTGTTGAAAAACGTGTGTGTAATGGTGGGCAGGTGGGCCATGCTGGAAATCTCTACAGGTGGAATGAGCTACTGAGTGACATCATGAAGTCGAGGAAGTAAAAAACGAGCCGTGAAATGGGGAAGTGTCTAAATCCAGGTTGTGCACATTTCTCTGTTTTTCTGAGAACTTGATGCATGGGACAGTTTTTATATAACCTAAACCTTATCTAGAATTAAAAACAACATGAAAGTGTCTACTTGCATGATATCAGACCTTTAAGACTGTGCCGCTCACTCCTTTTTCTGAAAATTGGCGCAAAACATGCCTTGCATGGAAAGTCGACTCTGCTTCCTGTTTCCACGTTATGTCAGCACAGAAAGTTACCGGAAAATTTAGTGGCTGAAGTGCAAGAGAGGAAGAGGCTTAGGAAAAAGAAAATGCTGACTGATGTTGGCAGGCGGTGGAAGGGGTTGTTTGCCCTCTCAGCAACCGGCTTGGTGGTCATCCCTGATTGCATTCTTCTGCTAAAAAAGCTCTGTCGGTTCCCTCACTTCCTCCCGGTCGTTTTGCTCACACTCACCGCTGGCACGCCGCTGACCATCTGCGAGGGGGGGATCGCTCTTCTCCTCCTCATCACCTCAGCTCGCGGCAATCATTGCTTTTCCCTCTCCTCTGCAGTCATGATGTGAGAGAGATGAAAACAGACTTTTTCAATTAAGGAAAGCCATTGAAATTGTTTGCTCCAGGCTGCTGCACTGCCCCCCCCCCCCTCCCTCAACCCCAACCCCAACCCCAAGACCCTCTTGTCGTTTAGTGTGTCTCTTCCCCCCTGCGCCTCATTCCCAGCACAGCCAGGAGGGGGGGAAGCGGGAAGCGGTGAGTAACTTTTAAACATTTTCATCCCTTTTTATTCAGCTGCTGATTTGTTCATGCTGGCTTCTGAGGCAACGATTGGTGGAGAAGAGTTGCTTTTGGCAGGGCGTCAAGATGTTTCCCCCGGGCGGCGTAAATTCAGCATTTCGACACTTTCGCTCTGCATATATCGCCTCGGTCATTGCTTTTCTTAAGGACACTGTTGACTTATCTTGATGATTTAGCCATAATGGAATGTTTTTAATTTTCGGAGGGTATGCATATTATGACAATTCAGGCAATATATTGCGCGCATGTGTTTTATGTCTGCCTGTATCTGTGTGTTCTCACAAGCGCAGGCACAGTTTCAAGTGACCATGCCTGCGAGTTAGTGTGCAAATGCTTCTCTGTGATTTTTTAAAGTGAATTATTACTGAGTAAAACCGTCACTCGAGTCTTGTCTTTCCATTCCCTCAGGTGCTGTTTTGTTGGGCCGCCAACTTGGTTGTCAAGAGTGGGTGGTGTTATCTTTGGAGGGGTGGGGGGTGGAAGTGAGAAAATGTGTGTCAAGGGAGAAAGGGAGAGGAGGAGGATTGACCAAAGGTGGACGGCGTGATGGATTGATTCGGAAGGATATGAATAAAAAAGCAAGTGAAAGACAGAACGGAGAAGAGGAAAGAGTAGAGGTAGCACCTTGTCATCTCAGCTGTTGTGATCTAAGTGGGCTGACAGCACACAAATCTCCCTGCATCTCACAGCTGTGCAACATGCCTGTCCCTTTTTTTATTTTTAACCTGGACACCTATATTAGGCTGCCGGAATCGGGGGCAATGTCCAGACTATTGTCTTCGAAACTCTCTGTGTGTTTGGGTCTGGGTTTGCCAGGGGGATGTACTTTGGTCCGTGTGTTTGCCTGTCCGTGTCAGCGCATGCCTATATATGTCAGTGCTCCGGATTTCATCATATACACATCTACCAAACAGTATCGGAGGGGTTCGTTCTCTGGTGTATGTCCTGCCTCATATCATGTCAGATGTGACAAGTTTAAGAACAGTTTACATGTGCGAGATCCAGCGCTGGCTCAGCGGCCTTTATTGTCCGCGTGAGTGTGTCCGTAAATTGCCAGAGTGCATTCCACACGGATATGCTGCCAGCTCTGTTGATGGCACCCTTGTGTGAGAGGCTGGTAAAAGACTAATAAGGGGAAAGGGGGGGAAGAGGCTTGGATTTAGGGTCAGTCCTGCAGCTCCATGCTCTTCCTGCGCCACACGCCGCTCTAAAGCCTCTCCGTACCTGGGCTGTAAGCACCCACACACAGCGCCGACACCTACAAAACACCAGCCCCTGCGTTGACTGATTTAGAATGCCTGAATGTGTTGCTAGGAAGCATTGTGTATTTTTTTTGGTGCGCGACGGAACGTCGTATATCATCGGTGGAGTTGCGAGATGAAACGGATTTGTTGACAGCTGTGGAACGACCTGTCCTCTCAACCAATTACCACTTCCTTCCAGACCTCGAGACAAACATCCCTCAATTCAAAGTTTCCCCAGAGTAAAGACAGAGTAGAATCTGCTGAGCTCGCTGGAGCAGAAAGAAGGTGAACGTTGGGGAGAGGGAGAGGAAGGGAGGGCGCAAAACAGAGGGAGGAATAAATTAGACTCTGCAAGTGGATCTTTAGTTGTTCCTCGGGCGGCGAGTGTGGCAATTGATTTGGAAAGGGAGCAATCTCCTCCTCTCATCCCCCCCCCCCATTCTTCTGTCAGCTGCCAGTACGGTTTGTGTTTGTGCGCCGCAAAGCGATCGATGTCAAGGACCCGGCTCACAGTTGTGTGTTAGTTTAGAGCCGCATTGATAAGTCCCATTGATCTTAACCCTCATTATGTTTCGGTATCTGAATCTCATTTCTATTAGTCTCGTTGCTTTAGCCCCAGAAACCTTTTCTTTTTTCCATTTTCTTTTTCCTACCTTCCTCTGTCTTTGATCGGTATCAGATACGTTAAATGACACCACTCAGGATCTGCTGTGTGTGAAGATTCAACTTTTAAAATGCTTCACGTGTTTAGCTGTGATTTTTTTCACCTCCCACAATATTCCTCACATACTCTGAAAGACACGTCATCGCCTGGCAATGTAGTCGTCCAGGTCCTTCCAGCCTGGTTGCGAGGAGGCTTTTTAAAGAGAAAGTAGGTTTCATTTAACAAGCTTTTGCTCCTCCAAAAAAACCTGAGCTATAATTTGACAATGGAAACGATTGTGTTTATTATATGAATGTAGGGCAATCTGCCTGATGGCTTTGGAGGGAAGAGACGGAAAAGAACTCTCCTTCTGAAATTTGTCTTTTTTTGCAGCAGCCTTCCTTACTGATTCTACCTGGATCACGGGACATTAACGGATCTGTACTTTATCTCCATATGATGCCAGACAACACCAATCTCGGGATATGACGTTTAGCTAGGAGTGAAATCTCTCACTGACTGTGTATATAATGAAACTTGAATGAAATAGCGGAGAAACTGGGTAATTGGGTTGTGTCACAGTTGTGATAGACTCCATGGGGGAACTTAACTTACACAAAAGCTCTTTCAGACTTTCAGAAGCCACTGAATGACAGTTGAAGGTCGTATCTGTTAGAAAAATCTGTATCGGTCTAATATTGGAATTGGACAACAAATCACAAATATGGTTCTTAGAAATTCTATTAGACTGCTCTAATCTCAGACATACAGACACACACACACACACACACACATGGGCATACATGTATGTAGATAGAGGCAAAAAGTGCAGCCAGAAAAAGCGGGCTGCCACTCAACTCTGCCAAGCGTGGCCAGTGATAAGGATGGCCATGGGGATGTGTTTGCACTCAGGAACTGTCCATCAAACATAAGTGGCTGCAACCCCCCACACCCCCCTTCTTTCTTCACAAGAAAGTGATGGGAGTGATTAGGGGGGGGAGGAGTGTGAGAGAGGAAGATGAAGAGGCAGGGACAGATATAGAGTGGCTTGGGAATAAGAGGATTGAACTAAATGAATATAGAGAAAGTGGAATAGGGTCAGAGAAAGGAGGGAAAAAAAAAAAGTGGACCAGAATGAAATCCATGAAACCATAAAAGATTGAAGGAGGAAATCAAAATAAAATAAGACTGAAACTGTAGAAGGAGTGAGGGGGCGTCTCTAGAAGGAAGGTGACCCCCCTTGACATGTGTCAGCCAAACCACGCATATCAACAACAGGCCTCACTGTAGCAGAGTCTCCCTCTCAGAATGCTGTCGGCTAAGCTAGCCAGAATAGTGTTCTCCGTTTCCTACGATTCCAGCCACAACCTCGCCCACCGTTCTCGTTTTCTTGCTGTTTACTGCCTCGAACCTTGATTAGGTTACAAAAGATTAAGTCTATTACCATTGTCATGCTGAGACTTGGATGCAACAATAGTGCTTTGTTCAAGGTTCACAAACATTCTTTTTTTTGTTTTGTTTAGTTTTTTGTAAACACAGTGGAAAAAATTTGAAAAATGCCTTGCAGAAGCAGTTTTTTTTAAGGCATCGTCGCAAAGGTGACCGGGTGAAAATCAACAACCCTCTGTATCCTTTCGTTGAACTTTTTTTCTGTTTGTACCTTTCTGCTGACGAGGGAAGAAACCGGTTTCTGCCCGCGCTGTATTTTCAACAGCGGATGGTTTCGTCATTCTTGAGTCTTTTCTGCGCTTGATAACAGGCATGCACAAAGAGAGAAATATGTTCGGGCTCGGTGCGTCGTTTTCTTTTTTTTCCTCATTCCCTTCCCTCTCCCACGTAGAGCCATCAGTGATCAAAGAGGCTCCAGATGTTGTTCCTCACCTATCTCCTTTCACCATCTCTTGACATTGCTGTGAAAGTGGCCCGTGTCGTGTTCATTATGGCTGAAGGGCTGCCTCCGGTCCTGTAGTGCTTGTTACACACGAAGAGATGGATTGGAGTCTCATTGGACGCGGAGCGACCGTAGATCTCCTGCGAGGGTTAATAAGGAAACAAGATGCACAGCTGAGCCGCGGCGTAGAGCTAATTTGGTTTTGTTCCACGCCTCCCGTGTTTTCCATCGTGTTCGGTCAAGAACAGAAAGAGTTCCGACACACCACCTATGTCTGTGGGAAAGTTTCGGGGTGGAAAACTTGGCAGTGGAAATTCTTTGTTTCCGATCCATCTGCCGCACAAAACGGAGCTATTTCTGGCTTCGGTGGAAGCAGAGGAAGTGCCAGCTCTCACACTGTTCATTAAAGGAGGATAATTATGAACTGAATTACAGCAAGAGCAATGCTTTTTTTTTTTTTTTTTTTTTTTTTTTTTAATGCCACTAGCCGCGAGAGTCGACGGCAGTGCCTCCGTGTTTGCCAATTCACTGAGCTCTCACTCTTCATTTATGGCTCTCACCCGGTCCGTCTAGTAAAGGATGTTCATCATTCAGTCTGTTGAAAGGTGGCGTCGCCTCGCTGACCTCAGCCAGCCAGCTCAGGGGTCATGTGGTAATGTTTCAGTGTCATACGTCTACTGCTCCTGTCACCCTGAGCTAGTCCCAGAGGTATGAGTGCTATGTGGGATAAGCATCAAGAGTGGAAAAGGCTAGAGAGGAGTGCTTCGTGCACTATATAACTGTCAGCTTGATCTGTGTCATTGATGGCAAGCACAAGATAGGTGGAGGCACATCAGTCAGTCTCCTAAAAGAGCATTGTTTTGGCTCTAGTTGATCATTTTAATGATTTTCTTGTCATATGAATATGGATTTCCATCTATCTCTTCTCTGCACTGATCATGTAGACTAAGACATTAGCCGGTTTAGCTGCTACTTTATTCCTCACACCAACACAGGACTAACTCCAAGGGGCATTCACAGAGCCTCAGGAAATCCCACTACTATCACCTAAAAGGAACTCAGCTTGTTACACTATACAGGAAAAAGTACAAAGTAGGAGATTCATCATGAGTCTGTTTTTTCTTGGCCTATTAACAGAATTTCAAACGACATCCAAACTTTTAACATAAATTATAGCCTTTTTCTTACAGTAACTATATTTGCATGTCTCTTCTTATCTCAATGTATGTCCATGTCTTGCCCAATGTACAATTTCTCTATTAAGACTATGTAACAGGTCAACACACCCTTATTTGTCCAAAAAAGCTTCCACTTTTCTATAGGAATATATACATCATACGGGCACTGCACTAGTCTTATGAAATAGACTAAAAGATGGTTAAATGTGAAATCAAACCACTTTAGAGTGGCGGTATTTACCATCATAACATGGGCATGTAAGCTGGCATCACTGGTTAGCTGCTGTGTTGCCTGGGAACTTTCCTCTGTCTCTATGACGACGTGCAGAGAAATCAGGCTCGTCTCTGCTCTCCTTTTATCCTTGTTTATAATGCCAAGTTGCCATAAATACAGGACTTCGGGGAGCACTTATGGTAATACACACAGTTTGTGGGGCAACAAAAGCTTTAATTAGGCTAAATGCCAACCATATGGGACAGCAGGTAGGGCTTCCCACTCATGTGGTCCACACACACACACACACACACACACAAACACACACACTCACAGAGTGCAGATCCAGGGGGTTAGGAGAAGCACTGAAAAGGGCAAAGAAAGCAGCAGATTCTGTGCTGTAGGTTTGCTCTTTATTTTTAATGCCTGGAAAAAGATTGAAGCCCTCCCAGGTGATAATGATATAATCCTAAGGCATGCAAGTACCTCTTAAAGGGATAGTTTGACATTCTGGGAGATTTTTTCTCTTTCTTTCTTTCGTAGAGTTTGGAGAGAAGATTGATACAACTCTAATGTTCATGCTTTAAGTATGGAGATGGAGCCAGAAAGAAAAAAAAAATGGCTTAGCTTAGCATAAAGTCTGAAAGCAGCCAGCCTGCCTCTCTACAAAGTTCAAAAAGACTAGTGAAACCCACTAATTAACACCATAGATCTCCTTTGTTTAATTTGTACAGGCAAAAAAATATATAAGAATGTCCATTTAACATTTTATGGGGAGCTACATGTACTTATTTGGTCTGACTGTGACAAAACCAAGAAAAAGTGAGGGGGATAAAACTGAATCCATACAGGCCACAGTTTTACAATTATATGGTGAGTAGCAGGAATGACAAATGAATGAGTTTATTGGAGATGAGGGAGAGAAGGGAGTTAATGAAAGCTGGGGAGGATGGGTCAAGGCAGCGGGACACAGAGGATTAGAGAGAGTTAATTAGAAAAGAGGAAAAGGGGAGAGAGTGAAGGTTAGACAAAGGTAAGTAAAGTGAGGGGGGGAGGATACTGAAGTGCAGCAAGTGAGCGGAGCGAGAGAGGAAGTATCGGACCAGAGGAACGAAGTGAGGGAGGGAGAGAGAGATGTAAATGTGCGCCGCAGGAGGGAGATGAGGCTAAAGCTGTAGAGGAGATGCTGAGTGAGGGACCTGTGCAGCTGTAAGTGGAGAGGGACGAGGGATGAGGTTAGAGCCGGGTGGGGGGGGGGAGGAGGAGGTATGGAGAGCGGTGCCAAGCTGTCCCAGGGGTGATGAATGAGCCCATAATGAAGTATCTGTGCTCCTCGGCTTCTGCCTCTGGCTGGAGAATAACCGCAGCCTTGGCACGGCCATAAGACCCGCTCAATCATGCCAAGGAGAACACACGCAAGCGCACACACACACAAAGAAGTTTGGATGATCCACTCACACACATACTCGCGCACACACACACACACACAAGGAGGGATGTTTGGATTATCTACACACATGTGACAAGTTCCTGCATCGCAAAGCACACAGATTTGCTTACAGAAACTAACGACAGATGATATCTGCCTCTTGCTACCATCCTCATCATGAACGCACATGCACACACACTAACACACACATTTCTACCAACATTCTGTTTCTATCTGTCCCCTCAAACTGAGGGTGGCAAGGAGTGCGGAGTATGGGTTTTGTAAAACAACCTATTGTTCAGTATGACAGGCTGGTAATATGCTGCGATTGTCTGCACACACGCATACACACATACGCGTTCACACCGCATGATGGAAGTCAAGACAAATGGTAAATTCCTCCTGTGTAAATAAGTCCCGCTGTCCTGCGGTTTTCACCGCTGTCACCGGCACAGCCAAATGTCCGCCTGCCAGTCTGCCACCGGCACACAAACAATGCATCTTCAGTTCGCAGCGAAGACAATGGCTAACAGTGACTCCGCTTCCCCTCCCCCGTGCATATGTCTGTACATGTGTCTACACGCTCGGTGCTCAACACTAAACAGAACAGCAGACACTTACCATGAATGCATCTGTTTCTAAACGTTTTCTGACATAGACACGGAACTTCGGCAAAAGGGAAGCTACTTCTGCGGATAGGCAGATCCAAACTATGGTATACAAGTATAAATGTGTGTGTTTTTATACAACCGTATGTAATATACATACACACAAATCACACATACACGGTTGTAAATGGAGTGTGACAGCCAAGCAAGCAGGCTACAAAGTAAATCTTGACTCATCTGAAGTGCAGACATCTGGCTGGCTGAGATGTTGTCGAGCTGGCAGACATCTTGCTGGCCAAGATGTCAACCAGCAGTGCAGAGGCCAAACCACAGCTACACAGCTCTCCTACAAAAACACCAGTCAGTAAGGGCCCAAGAGCAAGGAATGCCAATATAAGTCTGGGGGTTGATTAATATGTTCTGAATCAAGAAATAAAAAAAATAATAATATTTAAATAATTAAGACGTCCCTGCATAATACCCAGATATTTGCACCTGAAACATCTACAGGGGTAGCTGAAATCTCTTATCCACCTCTCTAATATCTCTTTAAGGGCATGGACCTTTCTATAGAACACTAACTGCTGCTGCATGAATTAAAAAAAACGATTCACCACATAAATTACCAGTTTGGTAACCTTTGTTGTTAAGGGATTCCAGCCCTGTAAGTTCTGTAAATCATTGTCTGCAGTGTAAAATGTAATTTCTGCTCCTTCATTTATTTTCATTGCAGAAGGGAAGCTTTGAATTAGCAAGAAACAGGGAGTGCAGTACAGCTGACAGGCTGTTTTTCACTGATTCCATGAAAAGAGTGGATCTAAGAGAGAGAGAGAGAGGTAGAGAGTAGTAGAATGTAGGAATATGATAGGCCTGAACAATCTATCATTTCAGATCAAAAACCACGATTTCAGGCACGATTTTTGCTGTTTTCCTAAGGTTTTTTCAGGTTTTGTTTTCAACAGCTATTATATATCTATTTTATATGTGTATGTCGCCTCTCTGCCACGCTGCCAAACTCACAAATTCTGGAGTCCAATCAGTGTAAGCTTCTCATCAATTTCTAAATGGCTTTCATAGAACTAGAAACAGAGTCAGGGGTTTTGAACCCAAAGAAAATTGTGAATGAAATTGAAATTGTGCCATTTATCTGCCAGAAAAGTCACAATTCAGTTTTTTCGAAAAAAATTGTTCAGCCCTCGGTCACAACCAGCCGCCAACCTGCTGCATGAGAAGATTCTTTTTAACGCCACAAATATTTTGGATGGCATTAACACATGGATCTGTTGTGATGCCTGTTTGCCTCACCTGTAATTTAAGCTTCAAAGCCCTGTCAGGTGGGTCTGCCACAAGAACCGAGTTGGCACTGGAATACCTGTAGTCTTAAAGACCTTTTGTTAATAAGGCGGCTAATGTTAATGCAAGACACCCCATTAACCCCAAACCGTCCTGCTGCAAACCACATTTAATACTGTAAGAGTGGAGGCTGTTAGCTAAATGCTCGGCTACAGCTTGCAGTCCTGCAATGACAACACAATGCGAGGATTGTATTAAAATACACAAAATGACAAGATTGAGAATTGAGGAGTCAACAAGTTGTGTAATAATATTACAGAATGACCTGTAATTCATATACATAATGTACACTACCATTCAAAAGTTTGGGGTCACACTTTTATTAACCACCATACCACACTAACCACCATTGGAAAATGAATAGAAAATATAGTCAAGACATTGACAAGGTTAAAAATAATAATTTGTATTTGAAATAATATTTTTTTTCCCTTCAAACTTTTAGTTTCATAACTTCTCTAACCAGCTAAACTGTTCTCAGCTGTGCTAACATGATTGCACATGGTTTTTTAAATCAGCCATTAACCTTCTGATGCAATGAGCAAAAACATTGTACCATTAAAACACTGGAGTGATAGTTGCTGGAAATGGGCCTATGGCCTTCACCTATGTAGATATAGCACCAATAATAGTATAGGGTGTATTTCTGATTAGTTTAAAGTTATCTTCATTGAAAATAACACTGCTTTTCTTTCAATAAATAAGGTTGTATCAGTTTTTGGTTCAATATTTATTCAATATTTTATTTCAGTAGTGTAAGATTTCCACAGTAGCAGCAACAGGT
This sequence comes from Lepturacanthus savala, assembly GCA_030544235.1. Classification (NCBI taxonomy): domain Eukaryota; kingdom Metazoa; phylum Chordata; class Actinopteri; order Scombriformes; family Trichiuridae; genus Lepturacanthus; species Lepturacanthus savala. The sequence goes on from CM060463.1 coordinate 11,477,494, forward strand.
ATTCAAGTTGTTTTTGTTACCAAGGTAATGCAGAGAGGAAGTAATGTTCACATTGGCGACATTGCAGGGTGTTCCAAATGAAGGAATGTTGTCAACCGACATTCCCTGCCTAGGAAGTAGGGACTACTGTTTATGTACACTGTGGCACGGAACAGAGCTGTTACAGTGTGTTACAGAGCAGTATGTAATTCATCACCTGGACGCTAATTCTGTCCCCAGACATCTCCATGCCTGAAATTTAAGGCTTCAGCTGTGTGTGTCCTAGATGTGGCTCATGAATGGTGTTACTACGTCACTGAGAAATCTGTAGACATAGACTCTAGTTTACATTGTCCTTCTTTGGTGATAACAGCAGCTAACGTTACATCTCTCTGTAGATTCAAACATGACGTCATGCTGAAAGTGCATTGAGCTCTTGTCATCTGATCACTGATCAGTGCAGCTACAGACTGGTATGTTTAGGTCGGTGTTCATTTCATCAGACGAGACTAGACAAAGTATATTCATCAATGATGTCCTTTTCATGACGAAAACGAGACGAAATCAATGCCCTTATGCACTGACTGTGATGAAACGCACATTTTGTTGACAAAAAGATGAGACAAAATCTGTTTTATGAAATAAAAACTCAAATAAAAAATAAAAATGTCTCCTTTTTCTGAGTGAGAAGCATCCACCGGTGCTGTTGGCACTAAATGCGGCGACGCTGCGAGTGCTTCTCTGGTAAAACGTGCAATAAAAGTCAGCAATAGTCATTTCATGTGTTATAACCTGTGTTTCAGTAAACATATTCCTGCCTGAAACACAAAAATGGTTCAAAAAAATAAATAGATAGGTAAAATAATAGTAATAATAATCTGTAGTTTATTAGAGCGGCAACTCTTTGCAGCTGCTCCTCGACAACCTGTACAAAATCAACAATAAATCTTGGATCAAATTCAATTCTTGAAATCTTAAAGACTGAATTGAATCTATTGGTTTCACTGGAATCATTTGGATTAACATTACTAGCAACCTGCTGTCAAAGCCTAACAAAAGACTATTAAGTAAAATTCACGAAAATGCCAGGAATTTCTAGAAACAAACAGAAAAGAAAACACATTGACTTATTATGACTAAAACTATTATGGCCATTTGACCCAAGACTAAGATTAAACTATCCCATAAGCTAACATTAGCTTGCTATCTAAACATCTAGCTTGCAAATTACTCTTCTTCTCGTGTGTTTTGCTTCAGGTGCATCATCACCAACCCAACTGGGGCTGACCTTGATTTGTTGCTTGGTAAAAGTATTGTTCATCTAAAGGAGCTTTTCTCCTGCATAATTTAACATACAACGTGAAAAGAATGTACTAAAGCATACACGGGCACAAATGCGCACACTTTTGATTTGTGTACTTCCTTTCTCACACTCTGTTTCTCGGATACACACACAAATAAACACACAAACACACATTCAGAAGTAGAGCGTGGCCTGGCTTATCATTCTTATCATGTGTGTGTGATGTACTGATGGCTCAACTTCATACAGTCAGACATCCTGTAGATTGGTCTTGTTCCAAACAAGTCATCTCTCAGAACCCCAACCTACATACTGATCCCTGGAACTTGTTCCTCCTCCTCCACTGCTGCTTTTTCCTGCCTCGTGTTCCTTCTTTCCTTCCATCTTCCTTTTCTTGCCGCTCTTTCTTTCTGTCTTCTGCAATTTTCCCACTAATGGTTTAGGGATTAACTCCTGGCACTCTGTGATCGTTGTCTCCTCCTGTCGTGTTTTGCCAAATCTATACAGAAAGGAATGCCACAGAACAAACACATGCACATAAATGTACCCCGTGCTGCTGTCGTGGTGGACTGTTGAGGTTTTTATCGTGTGTCTTTTACAAGGAATTTGCATGTTGTGTTTGCTTTGTTTGGAGCGAAGGGAGGGAGAGATAAACATCAGCGGTGATCAAACGCAAAGGAATGTCCAGCAGAAGAATGAGATGCAGAGAGAAAATCACGCTTAGAGGGAAGGGTGATGGAAAGAGGGACGGAGAAAGATGCCTGTGGGTGCAGCTGTGGAATGGTGAACGCGTGTGTATGAATCCGAGCCTGCTGAAAGCAATTAATACATTTGGCTGAATTTTGACTCTAGTGGTAGAAATTCATTGCTTCCTTTACTTATTTCCTTTTCCAGTTTCTCTCAATCATTAAGAATTCCCAGTCAGGCTCCCGAATGGCAGAATCTTAGGAATCAGTCTGGAAGTCTGCTTAATTATGAGTGAATAGTGCTGCCACTGTTGTTTGGAGGACAGAGTTTTCGTGTGTGTGTGTGTGTGTGTGTGTGTAACCCCAGCGGAGCGTGTAACATTAATGAGAGGGCCGGAGACAGGCCTTATCACCAGCTTTCCAGTCCTGGCCAGACCTTAATTAGCTCATAAATGCTTGGTGCAGACCTTGCTGTGATACCGCAAGACCCAGCAAATACTGTATACACACACACACACATACACACACACATGCACACACATGTGCACGTACTGTGAACACACGCATATAAATACAATTCATGCAATGAACATGTGAATGCTTCCACAGAAACAAACATCCATAGTGCAAACACAGAGTTTTCGTGTGTGTGTGTGTTTGCTTGTGGAGGGTCCATTGTGTTTGCCATGTGGTGCTATTTGGTCTGTACATATTGGTTGTGTGTTTGTGTGTTGACATATATGAATGAATGACTGCACTAATTAGTTAATATATTCGAGGTATGCATCTTGCTTTATGGACATTTTTGGGCATGTGTGTGAGCGCACGTGTGTGTGTTTTTAAAGGCACTGCTGTATATGAATTAGTAACCTAGTGTCATAACCTATTAATGACCTGTAGCCCTCAGTGTTGGGTTTTGAGCCCCATTATTAGATCTCAGACGGCAATTTCGACTCTCCAGTAAAAACACAGATTTTCAGACCACCCCTGACTGTTCCCACAGTCTCTAACAAAGCCCACACTGCAGATTAGATAGCCCCAATCCCTTGCTTTGCTAGGCTCTTATCTCCATACGCCTACACTGCTGTGCAACGAAACAGTCCGACTATTTTTTTTTTTATTTTTTGTTTCAAATAAAGCCTCAAAATGTTGCGTCTCCATCCCTTCCCCTGTATTTTCTCACGGTTGCAAGGCTCTTTTTATAGTTGCACCTCAAACACAAACACACACTCTCGCGAACGCCGGTGACATCGAGGTGTAAAAGGGGTTACTGCCTTTCACCCCCAGCCCCCCTGCTCAGAAGTCAAATAGGGCTCCACTGTTTGCTCCGGGTCAATGTTAGTTAGGGAGGAAAGTTTGGTTTTCCCTCCCTCCTCTTTCTGCCCATCCCCCTTCTTTCCCTCCCTCCATCCATTCATCCCTCCATCCAGGACGGTGCCTGCGGCTCATGAAACACACATATGCAACACCAGAAACTCTGCGGTTCCTGTCTGCCTCTGCATCATAAAACAGCACGTAAAGGTGGGGGAGGAGGGGGATGATGGCTCCTTTGAAGCTGGACAATGACCTCCAACTTGTTGCTTTTGATACCCCCCCCCCAACCCGCACTATCTTCATACACACACACACCCTGCATCCCACTCCTACGAAGAAGGACACACTTCCTGTGTGTGTGTGTGTCTGTCTGTGCGTATGTGATTGGAGTAAAATATGAAACCTGTTAATGTGGAAAATAAAAAGTAATTGTGTGTTTTCTTCTTCTTTATATTTCGTAGTCTGTTTATCTGGTAGTAGTCTGCAGGCAATAGGGCATCATGGGGGATTTTGTTTTTTGGTCGTTAAAAAGAATCCCATGTGGCCCTGGCTCTGATGTAATCGGAGCAAACCGCACCGCATACAGAGATAATAGAAAACAGTCACTCAGGCTATTAATTAATCGCTTACAATACAGTTAGATGTTCTGGTATGTGGTTCAACAAGTTCCTTCCCTCCTACAGACACACATATACCCTCATGTGTACTCGAAAGTTCCCCTGTTCCTCGCTACCCAGAGTCACTGGAGGAACACCATGGTGGGCCTCACCTCCAGCAGAGAAAGCTGATGTTGTAAAGAGTAAACGGGGCCACGCTGGATGAGACTCCTGCAGAACACGGCTCTCGCATTTGGCGAGAGTTTGATTTTTTTTTTAAGTACTTGTCGCTTGTCTTGTTGGAGCCACTGCAGTGTTTTGTATCTTCCTCCATTTGTGAGCGATGACATCCTCCCTCCCTCTGCCTCCGTATGTGTTTTTCCGTGTTTGTGTGTCTACATGTGTGCTGTCGTGTCGCAGGCAGGTGGTCTTGTGTAATGAGACACGTTGAAGACGGTGCCATGGGGACGTGAAGCCCCACTTCTCGGTTGTGTCCTTTATTCGTCTCAATTGTGCCTTCTATCTCTCGCGCCCCATGCAGTTCTCGCAAATCCACACACAATTACACCACGGCCATTTCTCTCACGTGTACCTGCAGGCACAAAGATGTAAATGCTCTCCGCTGGCATACGGTTCTCCCCCAAGCATTTTTTTTCTTTTTAACCCAAATCTGTCGCTCTCCACGCTAAAACAATGATGTAACCACCTGGAGCTTTTTTTTCCCCCCCTTTTACATCAGACAAGCCTCCAGCTTCAAAGTCGAAAAGCAAAAACCTGAATCGACATTATTGCCATTCAATGCCCTGCTGTGTCGAACACGTCCCTAACTGCTGCTGAGCTTACAGTTTGGTCTAATTCAGCCGGAAAATACACAAAACTGCACGTTCCATACTTTGCTTATGTATTCTCCGACGCCAGATTTTATGTCGGCCTAGATATGACACATTAGTGACCACCTGCTTCCCGGCTTAATTGTTCACAATCTGTGCAGTGACAGAGTCCAATTCTGGTCGCTGTCATACTAAAAATATCCTTTTATATCACACAGTGATCCTGGCCTATAGCCTATAGTTCAGTGCAGTTTGTTTCCTTGTCATCCTTTCCAGCCCACTAGGTAGGTGAATGTAGAAACATGGCAGTGCAGATCACCTGCACTGATAAGTATCCAAATGTACTGCAGCATGGAGTACTGCTGATTGCTTATATAACCATATTCAGATCTGCATTGGTGGTATATTTTTTTGGAAAATTGATATCTGATAGTTTATTCTAGATTTTCGATAGATTTTTTTAAATAACTATGACCAAGATATGTACAATGTAGGATATTTTAAATTGAAAAAATGAATACTACCTGATGATCTTTGGTGGGTAAACCACGCAAAGTGCAAATAGACCTTTTTAATGGCAGCCATATTGAAATACATGAAATAAATACAGGTAAATATTAGTAGTACCAACGACACTACTTAAGATTCCATTCAGGGACAAAGTCAGGGTTTACCAATCTGCCTTAGAACTTTAATTTGTATCATCGCTGAGACCTGGGTTTACTCTACTATTTCATGTCAATATGGCTGCCGTGGAAAAAAGTCCATTATGCCCATATTTGACTATGAGGGTCTGAGACAGTCCATATAGACCATCCTCATGCAGCCCAAAATTCACGATGCTGTGGACTGTACATGACAACAAATATGTTCCCACTAGGCAAGTCATAGTCAGAACAGGAATGTTTTGGGAAAAAAACCTTTAGTTTATGCAATATTAAACTGTCATTCCAAAATTGCTCTATTATTGATGCTTGTTTGGTCTAGTTTTACTTGGTTATGGTTACGTGTGGAATATACATGAGGAAGTAAAGTCACATTTATATGCCACGTGTGTATTAAAGGGCGTCAATCATTGCTATTCAGACAAACTGTCAAACTGGCACATTCTGTCTTCGTCACCATCTTGATGTAATGGTCAAGCTGTTACTGTAACTATAACTAATGTTAATGTCGACAGAGCCAGATAAAGGATGAATCGCTTGAACAGAGACACGGTCAGTGCCGGCATGAATTTAAGCTGCAGGTTTAATTACAGATAATGAATGACAGGCTCTTTATTATAATTTTCACACCTGGGTGTTTGGAATGAAGCTGTTGCTTGCTGGCGTCTTTCATTACATCAGCTTTATGGTATCAGGTGGTGGCGTTTGCATCACGATGAAGCTCAAGGACAGAACTAATAATATCCCGCCTTGATGAGTACTTTCTTTTATTTAGCTCCGGTTCTACATTTTGCCTTTCGGGCTGCTTTTATTTCAACTTTTTGCCTCAACCCAGCCCATGTAAAATCAAGCCTTTCTAAAAAAGAAGAAGAAGGGAAAAAAAAGAAATCACAATCTTTAATCTGGCATTTAGCCTAAATTAATAGTTTACACTGAGGACAACTGCTTTAAATTTCCATCCAATTCCTATTTCTGTAAGATATGGGAGGGTGACGGGGCCTACACACACACACACACACATGCACTGAAATACACACCCGGGTGCTGGTTGTGTCCCTGACCTCTGAGGTTTGGCTGAACAGTAGACCATGGTAGAGCTCTAAGTGGGTGCAGGCAGACCAGATGTGGCTGTGTAACCCCACAGACCTAACAAGTGGCTGCTTGGCCAGTAGCCTCACCACCGCCTGGCTGGTTAGCGTTCTGCCTAGAAAGCCATTGGACACAGTAGTGAGCCGCGATAGGGTGCCGACTCTAAACAGAGGATGACTGAGGTTTACGCTGAGGTTTAGACGGGGGCTGGGCGGGCCCAGATTCATGTTAACTAGGTTTATTGAAGCCATGTTTTTTGTTCTTTGTTGGTTTGTGTGCTGCATATTAGGGTTTATAATGGCTTTGGGTCAGTTGTAGATCCAAGCAGTTGCGGATTCACGCTGTTTTTGCTCCCTATAAACAATAATGAATGGCAATGTACTCAGAAATGTTTCGTGATAAACATAGAACCTTTTTTTTATTCCAGCACAGAAGTGTGATGCACTTTCAGCAACAAAATGTCTGGAAAAAGTCACATCCTACTTCTTTCAAAGGTCCTGACTGTGTTCTCACTTATCTAGCATAGATGGAAAGTATGGCACCAAAAAAAAAGAAATCTCATGGAAATTATTTCCTCTATTTGGAATTTATTCAGCAAGAACTTCAAAAACATTGAAATTTAATTTTGTATGGTCTCTGTGATTATTCATGCAGCAGATCATGCAGAGGAAAGTTATTCCAAGGTTCAAATTTGAAATGTGGGTACTTAAAAGAAAAAAGTTTGACATCATCGCAAATGCACTTATTTGCTTTCGTTAAATGACAATATTGATAACACTGTCATATCTGTACAATATGAAACTGGAGCCAGTAGTTTAGCTTAGCATAAAGACTTGAAGCAGAAGGAAACAGCCACCCTTTCCTCGTCCAATCATCTGACACATACAGTAACCCCGGAAAAACTGCAAGTTGGTGTTTTTACTCTTCAGTTGTTGTACAGATTAAACAAACGAGATATAATGTGTGGTAGCCATAACATGCAATGGTATAATTTTCCTCATTTAACTCTCAGCGACAAAGCAAATAAGCTTCTTCTCCAAAATGTCAAACTATTCCTTTATAGGCCCAGCGCTGCTTATCTTTCAGCACGTAAAACTCTCGCTGTCGTCTTCCCGTTGAAGGTCGTGCGAGGCTTCATCTTGCAGCCGCATCACTGCCAAGTTAGCCAGGACTCTTCAAGTTGATGATCAGAGTTTAGCAGGCTGACACAGGATCTCTAAAGTTTACCCAGCCTGCCGACCAGGAGGGTGACGAATTTCACCCCTCCGCTTTAAAACAGTCATTTACAGCTCAGAATTCTGGTGAGTGTGAAAAGCCCGGGGCGGTGGAGGAGCTGCACTGATGTTGGAATGTTTGTTGCTTATTTGCAAACTTTTTGGCCAAATTCTTCTTCTTCTTTTTTTAGCCATATTTTCTCAATTCAGCATCTCCTGCAGTCATTCTTTGTCAGCTCCCCTCAGAGAAACTTTGCTTACCGCGTTGAAGTCACAACAAACCGAACCATGAACAACGGGAATAAACAAGAGATTACAGACTCGAGCGTGACTTGGTTTCCAGAAATATGTAATACATTGCACATGGGTGCTAAACGTGTCCCAGATGCTTGGGGTTCATGTGTTGTTCAGGCCGCACCGTCCCCCGAGATCTGTCCTATCAAAAATCGTCCTGTCTCATATCCGCTTCCCAACATGAGACATTTTCTGCAACCTATGGGTTATGTCTCTATACATCTATTCATTTTCAAATGAAGATCTGGGAAAAGCCAGTGACCATTCTCACTAAACCCTGCTGAGTCATTATTGATTGGATATTGTTTAAGAAAATGAAAATCCGTCTCAGAAGGATCAGTTGAAATACTATTGATTTTTATGTGTAATCAATAGAGTTCACGATGGCAAAGCAACGCACTGAACCTGCTGGTCAGATATCTGGCCTTTGAAGGATCAGATGGACAAGCAGAGGTCAGTCACAGCTGCTAAATGTAAAGTAGCTCATGATCAATAAATACCAATGCCAGGATTTGGCTAAGATCTCTGTGCAAAGGGGACGGCTTGGGGCTGAAGGCCACTATTGGCCGTATTGACCGAAAGCTCAGGGTGATTAAGGCCTGGTCACACTAGAAAGTGGCAGATTTGTAGTGCTAGAAGCTTGGTGTTGCAGAAAATACTCAGGCCACTGTAGCCGCTACATGCTAACCAGCTGGAAACATTCTACACTGATCAGACATGGATAGGACTGCAACTAACTATATTGTTTTCTCATTGGTTAATATGTTGATTATTTCCTTGATTATCATAACAAATAAGGATTAAGTCAGAAATGCTCATTGTTAGGGAAAACCCAAGATACAACTTAAAATGCCTTGTGTTGTCTCAATCAACAGTCCACAACCCAAAGATATTTTAGTTATTATAGTAGAAACCATAAAATATTTCTTTTAAGCTGGAAGCATGCCTTTTCTTCTTCTTCTTCAAAAAGAAACCTTTTACATTATAAATAAGTTAATATATGTTAAGTGTTGACAATTTTATTAAAATCTCTAATGATCAAGTGATTTATGAATGCTTCATTCACAACACAGCTTTGCCAGTATTTTGCCTGTAACGATACCACTGCTGGAACATTTCTGGGAAAGGCTGCATGTGTGAATGAGGTTTAAAAATAACCGGGCTCCTCGGGTGTTCGGTGACCTGGTGGGACCTCTTGGGGCTTTCAGCTCAGTAACACGAGGTGCGTCTACTGGGAATTGTAAGATGCCCTTTTGTAAATCCTTTCAAAGAGGGATCAGTCATGTAGTCAGGAGCATTCTGTTTTTTTTCCTAAAACTTTTATGATATGATTGTTTTTTTTGTGCTGCTTTGTATAAAGGCTACTTGTTGAGTTTCATACTGTATTGTATTATGTGTATTTTGATGCATGTATCTTGCAGTTTCACTCATGTATTTTTGAAAGCCCATCTAGGGATGAACGTTGCATGCTAACTTATGCTTTAAATGCAGTGGTTTGTGGCACACATTCATGCTACTGGTTGCTATAGAAATAAAATAAAATGATAACATGACAGCATTGAATTCAGACTCGATATTGTGTTGAACATGACTCGGAGGGTTTTGACTTTGTGAGATCGCTGTTGTGACTTTTACATAAAAGTCAGAAACTCATTCAGACGTCTTAAATTGCCATCAGATCATTGTAAAGGACTCTCGAAAGTGCCTGATCCTATCGCATCAGCGTTGTTCGAGAGCGTGTGACGGTTCAGACCAGCAGAGTGTCTGTCGAAAACAACGTCCTCATCATATGCCATCAGAAGGATTGCAAACAATGGAGCATGAACCGGCAATTGGACAAATCCATAGGTCAAATATAAAGAACGCTTGAATGTATTGGCATGGAGCTTGCCTTGCAGATGGATGAGCTTGGATGAGCTTGGGTGAGCACATGATACCATGTGCTCACCCTCCTTGTCGCGCATCTTTTTTTTTTTTTCCTCCCTCATTGTGTTTCCCTCTCGAGCTTTGTCTCATGAGCCCTCCTGTTTTTCACACTCCCTTCTGTGTTTCCCTCTCTTGCTCCGTCTATCGCCCATTGATGTTCCGTTTTATGATCTGTTTTTATGATCTCTCTCTCTCTTTTCTCTCCCTGCTTATTGCGCTGTAGGGAAGGAACAGCAGACTGTACGTGATTCATTCTGACGCCAGCGTCGGTCTTGTGGCTGGGCACGGTCCTGGCATGCATGTACGCACACATACTGACGCTCTCGAGCCTGCCTTTCCTATCCAGACTTTACGCCGCTCGCTGCCCCAGATACCAGAGAGGAGCCCAAACAGGCGGCAAACACACTTGAGCTGCAGTGCTGTGATGTGATTAGACACGGCGGATATGGACAGTGCTATTTCACAGATTAGTATGTCACTCTCCGTCATGCCGAGCGTTTGTGTTGGGCATAATTCTTGTAAATGATGTGATGGGCGAACATCTTGTAAAGTGTCGTTTTTGTGGTTGTGACCAGGCATGTGCGTTTTGGCACACGCCTGCCCTATAAGTGGTCATGTGTTGGCTCTATCTCTGTATGTTTCTGTCTGGGCCCTAAAGTTTGTTTATGAGCAGCCGCTGCCAGCAACACATGTGGAGTCCAGCAACAGAGGCGAGAAGAACGATACACATAGATTAGCCGCTCTATGCTTCAGGGAGCAACTGCAGCCTTTCCGTGAAATAACCGAAAGTCAGTGATTTAAAGGGCCTTCAGCTCATTTTAAAGCCGGTCTGTATATTCTTAGGGGAATTGCCACTCATCCTTTTAACTCAGACTTTACCTACTACTTTTCTTCTCTTCTCGTGTGGTCTTTTAAGTGTCTGTTCCTCATAAAAAAGGAAAACCTATGTTAGATCATATTTATTGTCAGTTTGATGGTGCGATCATAAGAATGAATGGCGTGTTTATGGCCAGTGACGCCTGTGGTGCTAATCTAAAACCACCCACATACAAACGGAAAGAGCAACAGCTAGCTCTTTAAGAAAAAAAAAAAAAAAAAGTTACAAATAAGTAAACGCAGAGTCTGTCAGTACGTTCACCTGGCAATTAGATAAGCCCAGCTTTCTGTGCATGTGTGTATGTTTGTGTTCTTATTTTGTGTGTGTGTGTGTGCACGTATGTGTGCGTCTCCTCAGTGTGTGTCCTTGTTCTCGTGTCTGAATACTTGGCAGCTTTTCATATTCCTTTTCGTTCTTCCAGTCCGTCTGCACTTTTTGGAACAGTGGCTTCATTGATGCTCAGGTCTTCTTATCCTCTACTCCTGCCTCGGACAGTTTTAACTGATCCCACACTAACTTTACTGTTCCTTAAAGGTGTGCGTGTGTGCGTGTGTGCGTGTGTGCGTGCGTGTGTGTGTGTGTGTGTGCATTCATGCCTGTGCGTGTGTGTGTGCATCACTAGTACCTGTGCATAACCTTAGAGCAGGGGGTGGCCAACCCTGGTCCTGGAGAACCACTGTGGGTGCAGGTTTTTGTTCCAAACAAGCAGTAACACACCTGATTCTACCAATGAAGCTCCAGAGCAAGGGCCCTAATGGTTGATGAGTAGAATCAGGTGTGTTCCTGCTTGGTTGGATCAAAAACCTGCACCCACAGTAGCTCTCCAAGACCAGGGTTACCCACCCCTTGCTGCGATTGGTTGTTAATGTCCATCAATACAGAACCAAGCATTCAGTGCATGCATTCTTGCATGCACTGTATATGCTGTCCTCTGTCCGTGTGTCTGTGTGTGTGTGTACCAGGCTGTGATGTCATATGTGGGTCAGGAGAAGGACATTATTGTGTCTGGAGCACCATGGGGGGTGTAAGACGTCTGTTTCCAGCCTCCCGTACGCCTGAGCGCTGCAGCCCCGACTGGGCTACACAGAGGCCCGTCTGTGGCCTGGAGAACCCGAGGAGCGCCAGGAGCCCGCGGGGCGAATGAATACGCTGTGAAAAGCGTGTTAAGAGAGGTGTGAAAGAAATCAGAGGGCGAGACACTGGGTTTTGTGTAGAACTCCCCCCCTCCTCCTCCTCCCCCATCCCTCCTTGGTTCTGCAGTACACATGCTCCCTCTTTCTTTTTCTCGCACACACACACACACTTTTCCTTTCACACACCTCGCATGGAGGTTCACAGTTCAAATAAACAGCGGCTCAACCAGCAGGCCGGGTCTGGTGTAAACAGCAGTGGGCCGGGGTGATTTAGTTTCTCTCGGGGCACTGCTCTCTTTCACTGCTTCCTAATGGGCCATGCTTTAAAAAGGGAGCGTAGGGGAGCAGCAGTAAGAGGGGATTAAAGTGGGGGAAGAAAAAGCTAGCGATGGATATAGAGACTTCGATGTCAATACCTCGTGAATAGGTTTGCTTTGGCCCGGTATTCAAAACACGCCGAGAGTATTTTTTTTTTTTTTATTATTATTTTTTTAAAAGACGGGAGAAGTGATGGATTGAATTCGTGCTCTGGGATGTGTTCACGCTGAGAGTTTGACCTTGGTTTGATAAGTTGTTTAATGGGTTTTTGTGTAGGTGTGATCGCGGTGTGCGCAGATCGCTCGTTGTGACTCATTCCTTCTCGTTTTGCCTTCTCTTCATTCTGGTGTGTCCTTGTTTGTGTTCGCTGCCTACAGCCTCGGCAGTCAATAAAGCCCCGGGTTCACCGTCTTTATCGGCCCACACCGCAAGTCTGTCACGTTCCTGGAAATGGCCGTTTCTGCTCCAATCCATAACCTCCGCAGACCCCTAGGACCCTGCAGAGAGAAAGAGAGGACAGCAGTGGCCTTATTGACATGGACGTGTGTGTGTGTGTGTGTGTGTGTGTGTGTGTGTGTGTGTGTGTGTGTGTGTGTGTGTGTGTGTGTGTGATCTACTTATCCCCCATCCCCCTTTGTTGGGGTAAACATTCTAACAAGATGAAATAAGGGGTGAATTAAATAGCTTAAACCTGACAGGGAGCAATCGTTTCAAGATGAACCACTGTCATCGGATGGTAATCAGACGTTTAAAGAATCTTAGTAGTTTTTCGGGATGTGTTCTCTGTGGTTTTATGGCTCTATTAGTTTAAATTAACTTGCTTACTCTGAAATCAGATTGAGTTTAATCTCCTTATTTATTCTTTCAGATTCATCTGTTCATTATTTAGATTTCCACATGACCTCATCCAGAGATTATCTCTTTGTTTTTTTTTGTCGCACAATTCATTTACTTCCTTTCCCCACTACCCAGCTGTCCATAAATACAATGAGATGATAACGCTCTTATAGCTGGATTATTGGGGCCATGAGGAACAGTTTGAACTGGAGGGAAAGCAGCGACGTGGTCGTGGATATGTTTGAGTTTTTCGTGTCCCGGATTGGCTGGAATGCAAACTTTGAGCTCATAAAAGCCCCAAGAAAATTTGACATTTTAATAAAATAACGAAAACATAAAGGCTCTGACACATGAACACAAGCAGATTGTTTTTCTGAGTGATGGCCTCCTAGAATGACACACAATGTACTTTTCATTGCTTTGAAGTGGGCAGGGCTCGGTTGTGAAAATGTCACAGAACTCGACGCATTTAGCAACCTTTGAGTAAAAACCATGATGAAGTTTTATTTATCGCTTACCGTTTGTTGCCAGACCACCGGTGTCAATCAAACGGCAAACTCCCAGTCCCGATGGCGTTTTCCGAGCGTTAATCTCTCACTAAATATTTTGAGAATGTCAACTTTAACTTTTGGTTTAGCCATGAATACTTAAGCCTGTAGTGAAAGTTTAATTTCATCCATCAAAAGGTGTTTGGTGGATTATTTTTTTTTGTTCTTTTCCAATGCCTCTAGAGGGTGTGGTTCATGGAGGCCCTGTGTCTACACACCCTGCTATGGATTCACTTACCAGCCTCTGTGTTTCTGGTATGTCTGTGGTCACAGATCGGTCTGTTTGTGTTCGAGTGTCATCGGTGTGAAGCAAAATCATCCTTCAAGTTCAGTTGCTAATTAGATGTTCTTTGCAGAAAGACTAAAGTGCTTTGAACAATGCCAGCTCTGCCCCTCCCACCACAAACATGCCGCTGCCTGTAGTTAGCCTGTAGGTACGATATAAATAGATCCGATTAAACCCGGCTCTGTATTTCCACTTGACTATCACAACTCGTGTTCGAGTATTTTTGTTGTCATTAATTACTTTACCCAAAGCCGCACGCATAAACACTGCCTGGTTTCATGATGGGAAAACTCAGCCGTCCAGTTAGCGTGCTGAAAGGATCTCTTTCTTCCAAACCAAACTCACGGTGTAGTTTTACACGAACGCGAGCGCCTCGATCGTGTGTGCCTTTTTTTTTTTTCTGGTGTTTCTCCGTAGCGGATCGGACGCCCTCAGGCCAAACCCCGTTTGACGGACTGGTCCCGTCTGTCGCTGTTCTGCCCACAAGTCCCCTAAAGTTAAATATTTAAACCTGGCGTAGCTGAGCGTTGGAGTTTATTTAGCTAAAAAGTTTGAACTTAAACCATTACAGGAGAGCTCTGGAGAAAGTGGAGCGCAAGACCACCACAGGCAGAGAATATTTTGTTGCAAATACTGACTTTTTCTTTTAGATTGAAGAGACGTCCCTTATTCCTCGCCTTCTACGCTCGACTTCTTCGCTGTTAAGTCTCTTTCTGCACCTGAAATACCTTCTACCTTCATAGTTTAAAAAAGCCAGGAAGCATCGGACCTGCTCCAGAGGCTCTTATCAGCTGAACACACAACATGTGCCCAACTGGACATACTGGACTTACCTGGCATCTTTCTAAAGAACATCGCATACAAAGCTTTAAACTTCAAATAAAGGCTTTTGTGTTGGCATGGCTTTTTGCAGCCTTCTGTAAATATAATTGTAGATGCTACCCCACAATTAACCCCACCTAATGAACATACTAATATTCATTATTAATGTAGAACATCTCGTCAGGAGGCATGAGAACCTGGTCGCAGGCTACAAGGTGATTTGATATGAGGAGGACCCCAGGACTAAAAGTCAAAAGAGGTTCAGCTGACCGAGACATGTAGGTGAAGTGAATGAAACAAAACCTACGGGGGGGGGGACTGAGAGGGATAGTCAGCAAATTGGCATTGACGCCCACTCATCTGGGTCATGATGACAAGGTGAGGAAGAGGAACATCAGTGGAGGCTGAATTAGAGAGCTGAGTCAGAGTAACGGCTGCGGGGCACCGAGTGTGGGAGGGCTAGCAGGTCGGCGGTTCCTTCATGGAGCCACAAGATCGTTATGTGTCAGAGCTGCTGTGGCTTTATATCTTGCTTGGAGATAAAAAAAAAAAAAAAGAGATTTCCCTAGAACATTTTTTTTTGTACTTTTCAGCAGAGATGTGGAAGGTCGACCGATCAGATATTCTGACCTCCTCTTGCAAATGTCTGAATTTCTCAAGCGCACACACAGAGAAATGTTAACAATGTCAAAACTCATTTTTCATTGTCTCTTTCCCCATTCTTCATATCCCACTGTGTCTGTCCACTATGCTATTCCTTTACTTCCTACAACTCTTTTTTTAAAAAAGTGCAGCATGACCTAGTTATGTTTTGAATCAGAATCCACATGTACAGTACAGGCAGAGAAAAGCTCAATTGACAAACCGCCGTTGTTGGGCACAGCGAGCTGGAAATTGAGCAGCGCCGCTCTGGGGAGCGCTGTCAAACAGTGGAGATGGATGGTCTGATGGATAGACGGAGGTGGAGGGCTATGGAGTGTGTTTTTCCTCTGTGCTGAAGAGCCCTTATGTAAGTGGGCCAGGAGGGGCAGAAATAGCTCCAGTCCCCTTGAGGAGTCACTCCACAAGGTCACCTTCTTGCCCTGGGCCCTTCTTCTTTTTTTTTTTTGTTGCATGAAACTAATGTCCATACTCTTTCTCTCTCTTTTTCTTCCTCACTGTCTCTTTCTATTTTCCCCTCTGTGGCTTAATGGCTTACCCAGGCCTCTGCATCGGCAAGGACTCTGCAGCAAGAGTCGAGTTTGTGTGCTAACGAACCCTCAAGCTAATTAGAATTTCAGCCAAGCTGGATACTCTCCTCATTTCCTTGCCATTTCCCTCCCTTCGGACAAAATACAATTTCACCCCTCAACCCATGCAGAATTAATCCAGTTAATGTTCAACACAGGATGAATAATGGCCACTTATCTGCTGGGAACATGGGTACAGAGGGGACCATAGTGAAGCCCCTGCTTTTTTTTTTGCCACTAAATCTGCTTTCTGGGCTAAGTAGTTCAGCCAAACAACTGACATGTCATGGTAATTGTGTGTTTTCAAAATGACACTGCGATCCCAAAAGGCCTCACTGAATGTCAGGCCTCTCCTGAGAAAACCAGTCACCCTTTATGCTAACTGGCTGGCCAGTCCTCTTCTTTGAACCTGGATGTGAGCATTTGACATGAATCACTGAACCTTGAAACGTAGGAAAATCTGATGTCAGACTTGTCTGTGTGGAAGGAGTTTCAGACACCTTTCTCTGTTTGGACAAGCACTGTGTTTTAAGCTCGCTGACTCTTTATAATGCTTGGTGTCTTTTTAATGTTAATTTTCCAACTTGTTGCCAATTTTCTTTGTGGTTCAGGCGAACTAACCTTTGCCAATCGATACGCACTTTACTTTCAAGCGGTCTTAATTGAGTAACAGATAGTATAGAAGCTGACAGAAAAAAGACAGAGGAGGATAAACCTCCCCCAAACTGATGAAATTAGACTGGGAACTTTGAAGCCCCTTTACCATTGGAATACAAGGAGGTCTTAGTTTTGGTCATTTCTATTCCACTCGTACTCTTTCTGCTCACTAACCGTCTGAAATGCCCAGCACAGATCTGGTTGCTGAGGAATGTTATAAGGTTTAAATGGTGTGACAACAAAACCCTGCCCCCAACATCATGGCTGCCACCATCCAAGTGAGGGTTTAAGGGTCTGGAACACGGGCGAGCAGCCAGTTGGGGAACCAGATTTCGGGCTGTCTCAGTACTTTGAGTAATCTGAAATTCACTGGAGAAGCCTTTTCCAGCAGTGGCAAGAAAATACATATGGAAGAGGAAGTCTCCCTCCCTCCGAACGTGTCTTGGCTATCAGCTGTTGGGGTTAGTCCCAGCTGCCTTGTGTGTTGACTCTAGAGTGATAGCCATCAACATTTGCCACATGAAAGGAGAGGAGACTGGTGTTCCTAAAAAAGCAGATGAGAAATAAAGATGGGGAGGCCATGTTGAGATGTTGGCTACATCTCAAATCGAGATGAAGGCATCGATTTATCAGGAGTATTTTCCTGACCATATCAAACAGTATATAAATCAGTTCCGCCCCTGGTAAAATGTGAATAATGTTCTTGGAGGATAAGATCCTGTGAGGCGGTATGACTTTTTTTTTTTTTTTTTTGCATACTTCAGATAGACTCTCAGCCCCTGGGGGAACGTGTATTTACAATATCGCTCATCCTGTGCTTTGATAGTGACAAAAGCCTAAATATGCTTATGCATGCTTAGGAAGGGAGTAAACCTGTTTAGCTGACTGTCTAAAATTACCAAGCAGAGACTCTCTGTGCATGCCAGGAGCCCATGCAGGCAATACTATCTGTGGTATGTCCCCCGAGCTGGCCTCTATACTTCTATTCAGTCCTCTCATGGCATTTAAAACAGCTCAGTGCAGGTCAGGGAACAGTTTATTGGGGAAAAGGGAATTACCTATTAGAGGAAATGACTGACCCTGAACCAGTTGACCCATTCTATTGGTCGCTGCAGGCAGAGAGGACCGTTACTTAGGGCTCCTTGTAAAATCCTGTGGATATCCCGCAAGTAGAGCCTGAGCTGTAATTGATATTCTTGTGTTTGTAAAGAGGCCGCGATTATATGTTCTTATGCATGGGATTTAGCAAGAGTTGCCCCGCCACGTGTGAGAGGCGAATCCAGGGCAGAAAGGCGGCTTTCACTAAAAAGAAAAGCAGAGCTTTAGTCAGACTCCAGGGAAGCAAGCGGAACAGTTCCTGAAAGGAGGCAAGAGACTGCAGCACTGTCCTCAAAAACTTAGTCGGTCGTTGGGAGCTGCTGGCTGTTTTCAGCAGCAGCAACAGCAAAAAAAAGAAAATCTTCCTCATGCAGCCGTGCAGACTTTATTTCAAAGCAAGCTTTTTTTTTTTTTTTTAATTTTCCTTTCCGCATCTCTCTCTTTTTTTTTTGTTTGGCCAACAGGCAGCAGCGTGGGCACTTTGGGGAAAAATATACACAAATCTTGATTTAATTGCTCCCAAACCCACTTCCATGCTATCCGTCCTCCAAGTTGCCTTTTGAAATCCGCCACAAATCTGTTAAGCTTTGATTGTCAGGGAACTTTTTTTTTTTTTTCCAGCTTCGGATATTTTCCCTTTTTCTTGACACATTATGCTTTACACATATTAACCAGATGAAAAGCGTCAGCGGGACGGCTGTTCGTTGGGAACAGGAGAGGAGAGATGGCGTTACCGAGCTTATTTCCATGCAAATGCATTGAGAGAATAGCTGAGATGGTAGTAATCAGTTAGGGAGTGCTGCTGATTCATGTGCTGTTTATGATGTTGCTAATAGCTGAGCTAACGGACTCCAAGTCCTCTGATTTTAATTTACGCTTTCCTCATATCTGACCGTTTGCTCGGCTGTGTGTGAAGTATTTTGCACTTGTAATCACTTAATAATAAAAGTACATTTAAAAGATTTGAATCCACCGAATATTAGCTAGGCGCTCTATTCAACTAACAATTCTGCCCATAAATAGTCACTGACTAGTTTGAACTAAATTGGCTTTACATTTGTTTTTCATTCAGTGGATTGTCATTGCTCTGTAAGCCTTTTGTCCTTTCTGCAGCTAATGTCCATTTCTTATGTTAAACAGCATGTTTTGTTTAGGCTACAGGGGCTCACCTCCCCATTTCCCCATGCAGGTCAGCGCCCTGCAGCTCCCCCTCCGACTCCCCCTCCGACTCCCTCCTTTCCCTCAGCCAGTTGATTCAGGGAAGTGTTTTAATTCACATGCAAATCCTGCCAGAGCACCAGTCATTCACGCTGCTAATTATGCCTGTGTTGGGACGCTGACTTGCTGACATCACACCATGATATTAGTAGGCTGGGAGGAGAGAAGAGAGGGGAGGGGTGACTCTCTCTCTCCTCTTGTGTGTGCGTGCGTGTGTCAAACCAAGGACCTAGACAGGAAGTAAGCAACTGCGCCTTCAAAGAAAAGCTTTGTACCATCAAAATATTTATAGGTTGAACAGTAATTTATAAATCATAGTGATATGATTATGTAGCCTGTGGGATTTGATTTCTAAATTACTGTTGGATCTATAAATCTTTTAAGGCTTTAACGTTTTTAGCTAGGATATTCAATAAAAGGAACAATATATATTTTTTTATTTCAAATCCTAGCTGCAGATTTATTTATTTATAGTTGGTTAACAGGAAGCTAATTGTTGACTTTGAAATATATATATATGTATGTGTGTAGGTATGTGTGTGTGTGTGTATATATATATATATATATATATATATATATATATATATATATATATATATATATATATATATATATATATATATATATATATATATATATATATATATTGTCACAGGACTATCTATGCAACAAATTATTTAAATATTATAACTATTTCTTTTTGTTGATTTTTGTATTAATTTAAGTATCATTCCCACATAATTGTGTAACTGTGTGAACATATATCTATTTTGAATCATTACGGTGGTAACTGTGTACAAAATAAGACCCGATATAATCCATAAATATTAAGCTTCTGACGTTGCAGTCTTAATTTTGAAGGTTCAAACCGGAAGTGATGGCAATACTCCTCCAAGCTTGACGCCGGTGGAGGCTTAAAGCGCTGCTATTCAGTGGGTCGGCCGGCAGCGCGCAGAGAAGCTGCACCGCTCCGTCTGTGCTTTTACGCACCGAAAGTCCGCACGGATCCTCACCCAGACTCCGCAGCAGGCGGTGAAACTCACCACCAAAAGGGGATTTCTATTTGATTCGTTGGGATTGAAAACATTTCGGCGGAATCTGACCCCACCTTTTTTTTGGGATGTTTCTCTTTCTGCAAAAAAGGGATTTGTTTGTTTTTTTACGTACTTAAAGTTGGCTCTCCGTTTACGCTTTCTCCTCGTTTGCAGAACTCCCGGAGAGGAGCAAAGGAGGAGGAAAAGGGGGGGGGGGTTGACAAAAGGCTTTTAAAACGCAGGGGATAGATGTAGTGGAACGGTGCGCGCACACCACGCAGCGGGTGAGAGCGGGGTGTTTTCGTGGCAAAGCCGTGGCGTTGGAGTGGTGTGTGACAAATTCTGCGATGAGGAGGACCTGTTTTAAAACCTCCAGCACCGCAACCAGCACCGAGGTCAGGGCTATGGCTTTCCTCCGCCGCGCTCTGTGAGAAGGTAAGCGGCGGATCGTGTTTTTTTCTGTTGTGTTTCTGCTGTTTTTGGTGGCGAGACCCAACGATCTTGTTTCGGGGATTTTAACTGCGTAATGGATAAATTTGTCCCAAATCTGCTGGCTGGGGTGGGGGGGGAAACGCGTAACAACCAATTCAAACTCACCGAACTGAATTTTAAAGCTTATTTAAATGGTTAGAGAGAGAGTGTGTGGGTTTAAAACAAGTTGTAGCCCTCTGTAAGTGTCTTTAACTTTACCCACTGATGACTTAAAGCGGGGCGTTCTTTGGATAAAGAGATAACACCCAGATGCAGAGTTGCCGGATTTGCGCCGCAGCTCTCCCTGTATGGACGTGTTCTTGCTGGTTTATACCCCCCCCCCCCACCTCCTCTCCTCCACCCCACCCCACCCCCCTGGAGCGCAACGGCCAGGCTACTGTGCGCTTTTTGGCCAGAAAGTCTTTGTTGCGCACTCTCTGGGCCATATGGATCGCAGATTGCTTAGTAAATAAACGTACAAACTGAGAAAAATATATATGTATATATCCCAAGTCAGTTTGTTTTTCATTGTGTTGTTAATTGAGTCCCTGCAGATAAAAAAAAAAATGTCTGGTTTATTTGTAGGAGTTGGCAGACAAGTTTCATACTTGCATCTTCGTGGCAGGAGTTTCAGAGAAAACATTACAGGACTCAACACAACCTGGCCTAATTGACCCGTTTACAATGGCTACTTTTTAGCAGTGTGAAGGGTCAGTGGATTAGCACATGAATGGATTGACGGGGGTATAATGAAAACTGTGGCTGCAGCAGCAGCAGCTGGCTGCAGTAGCACTGGCTTCCGCAGGTCTGAGAGCAGCAGCAGCAGCAGCAACATTAACTGAACTCACAGACCACCATTATTTCTGACATGCACAACTGCCTCTGGAAAAATGTCAGTGCTGTATTGGTTACTGCCTTTTCCCACTGACACTGTCCAAAATAAATTCCAACGTAATATTCCAACACAAGTCCTAGAGGAGCCAGGCTGGAGTTGCTGTGCTGTTTTTTTTCTTCTCCTTTTTCCTAAAATGTTTCATAAGCAATAAATGTTGCTCTTTGATATATAAGCTATCCATCGGTGTGCCAGTTACCAGCATCGGAGCCTGGTCTGCAGTGTGAACCGGTCTTGGGAGCCTGTCCCACGATAGGGAGCCATGACTCCCTCTGTTCCTGTCCAACGCGGTGTCGATACTTCATGGAACAAGTCAACGCAAGTAATGGGATCCAGTCTCAAATAGAGCGCATCTCTGTTTGAAAAGTGCCCCAGTTTGATCGTGCGTGAAGTTTTCTCTTCTTCCCACTTGCTCGGAAAAAAAAAGTCCTATGATACTTCAACTTTTTTCTATAACCTTAGTGGAGCTGAGAGGGGTCCAGCATCTTGAAGATCTATGAATTCTTCATTGTTACAAATGCTGTTACCAGTAACCCTGGATTCTTTTTGTCCAAACACACATCCGTGTGTTTTACCTACCTGCAATTACCAGTTATCCAATGGGTTTTGGCTCTGGCATTGAACCGCAAGTGTAGATGACTCATAAAAGACAAGTTAGTTAAAAGCAAAAAACCTCAATCTTGCAGCAGTTTGTCCTTTTTATATAGGTCAAACTCCAAAGACTGTAGATCCTACATTTCCCATAAAGCCACTTAATATCCCTGCATCCTCCACCTCTTAAACTCTACACCCCAACTTTCTTTTCAAAAAGTCACAAATCCAATCTGAGATAACCCAGATTACACCATCATGGAAATTATACAATATCCAACTGTTTTCATGGGTCTAGTACAGTCGTATTCTTAATGGCCTTGAAAATAGTTTGAAGTCAACTTCAAAGATCTATATGTTTTAGTAGAATATCCATTATCTGGTAGAGGCTAGACTCAAATGAGGACAGGACTTGGGCTCTCTATAATTTGTTATGACAGGTGGATGAAGGCCTAATCTTTGTCCTCAGGAACACGTTGCATCTGGTTCTTACTAATTGGCCGTTAATGGAAAACGTCTTCGTCGAAGCCTGATTCTTGTCGGGAACACCTCCAGTCATGTTTAACCGTGATTAAATCCTAATGGTTCTGAAGTCGACATGCAGCCCAGGGACTTTTCATTCTCGGGTACTCTGGTGATTTGTGAAAACAGGGCCGTTCATTAAAGCCCCACGAAAATATGCGACAACAGCTTCAAAACACTGAACGGAAACGCTGTGTCCAACACCCCCCAAAAAAAGGACATTAAAGGGAAGATCTCCCCCCCCCCCATACACACACACACACACTTCCAAGGAAAACAAAAGCAGAGGCAAGAAGGGAAAAAAACTCTTGGCCGCAGTGAGCATCCAGCTGTTCTGTGCTCTGTGCTCTCCACTCTTGTCGTCCGTCCTCCGCTTTTGTGCAGAGCGTGCCATTTAAAGATGGGATTTTAATCTGACCATCTCGGGTGATGCCATGGAAAAGCTGCAGCGGTTTCGGGAGTTGCTCAGGAATGGATGTGGAATTAGACCCCTGCTTCGATCCCTGTGAGGCTGTTCTTCTACTACTGGCTGTGGAATAAATCAAATGTTTTTCTAAAGCTTGGGTCGAATACTCTTTTAACCCAACCCTTCCCCTACAGAGGGAAAGACCATTATTATTATTAAAGGCTTTTGGATAGCCTCCTGGCCGTCTTTGATCGATAAAATGTATTGTTTTATTAATACATTTGCTTTGAAGCACACCAACAAAGATGTGATCCACGTTTTAAGACAACGAGGCGCTAGTTATGTATTAAAACACCCGGTTACCAGGGTTACAGGGCTAATCTAGACAAACAGGACGATGATAATTAACCTGAAACGGTGACTGATTGTCCACTGACGTGGTCACAGGGATTACTATCCAACAACATACCCCCCAGGTCTTGAACAAACCTCACACTCCAACTGGCCAATGATACGTTGGCATTCACATCTCCCAGGGGATGAAAAAGTTCAGTCGCAAAGAGGAAAACAAGCCTCTTCACTTCCTTCCCTTTACCTCGCAGTCATTTATGAGGCGTCCGGTATGTACTTGACTTGTGTTACCAGAGTTCTCGAATCTCTCGTAATTGAAATCATGTAGATTACTAGGGGAAGCTCTGGGATTTGGTTTCAGTGGAGGGGAAATCCCAGGCATGTGCAAGAAGCGTGTTGTAAATCATGAGGATAGAAAGGGAGGGAAGGAGCAGCAGGCCCCTGTAGACTTACAGTGTCTCTGCCAGCGTTGATGTGAGGAGATCAGATGTTTTAGTTTTTTTCTTCGAGGTGAATCACTTGGGGGGGGGGGGGTCATCACACATCTGGATTCGGAGCGTGGGCCACAGAGGCGCGTTTCTTTAAAGGTTGCAAGCTCTTCTGCCCGCTACAGTCTCTTCTGATTTAAACTTGGAGCCAGAGTGTGAGGTTGTGAGGTGTCCTCTCAGAGGAATGCGGTGTGAAATGCTTTCCTCCAGGTCCGGTCCACTCCTTTGGGCTATTTGTATACTCTTATCTCCAAGAGTCCCTCCTCACCCCAAGGTGAGAAATTACTGGCAGCAGCATGTCAGGAGACCATAAGGGGTGCCATCATTTTTGCACTCTTACTTGTTATTCTCATGTTTGTGTGTGTGGGGGTATTAATAAGTGTTGAATAAGTAATGATGGTGAAGCTGCTGGGCTGTCATGAGCTGAGCTGTGTTGCCCCTGGCTATAAGGTTATACCCCTGGGACAGGGATTCTTTTCTAAACACCCTCCTCGCACTCAGGCCGCTTGACAGCTACTTGACGACTTAGTCTGCCCGAGACGCATCACGGCCCCCATTTGTCATACCCGTCCACATTTAAGGAAGTCATATCTGTCTGGCCACTTCATGTGGCTTGCTAATGTGTGCGGAGTCAGTTCGGTGGCTTGCCCTTCCGCGGCGGCAGCAGATGTTGCAGAGGTCTGTGTTTCTGCTCAGGGCGACGATGAAAGATGGAGCTGACAGTAATGGGCTGCTGGGGTTCTGGTGGATGGTAAGGAATCTCAAGCGGTGATGGAGATTTCAACTTTAGACCTAGATATTTGTATGTTTTCTTTTCGCGTCGAGGCATGTCAGTGGGATGTTTTTGAAGAGTGCTACAAGAGGTTTCCGAGTATTTCCAGTGTCCGCTCGATCATCAAAACCCATCAGTGCTAAGCCAAACACACTGAAGTGCTTTGTTAACTAAGACCCAACCTTGGCCAAGAGGGGCTCTTTTGAACAAGAGACGAGGTGAAGCTTGGCCAGCACGCCGCATGGTGCTGTCTGCACTCCAAGCACTTTACACTTACAGATCCTCCGCCAACCAAGCTGTCAGTCTGTCAAATGGTGTCCCGAGTGTCCTTAAGCTCCTCCATACGCCTGTCTGTCAGACAGGCAGGCGTCCGTCTGGGAAGGTAATGGGATTGTCTCCCTGGTTTGGCCGCCTGAGGGGCAGCAAGGGTTAGTGGGATGCAACCTTCTGGCCACCCAGAGTTTCCTCCTCATCCAGGGGCTTAAATCTGTCAAGGACACAGA
The DNA here is from genome assembly GCA_030544235.1 of Lepturacanthus savala. Classification (NCBI taxonomy): domain Eukaryota; kingdom Metazoa; phylum Chordata; class Actinopteri; order Scombriformes; family Trichiuridae; genus Lepturacanthus; species Lepturacanthus savala. The sequence continues at coordinate 11,502,443 of CM060463.1, forward strand.
ATCTGTATGTATGCACCATTTCCACCCTTTGCACAAGGAGGCCAGTGAAGGTGGCCTATATATTTTATTTTAATCTATGCACTGAAGAGTTTAACCCACATACATACTTTTGTGAGATGCAACTTCTGTGCCATTCATAGCTGTTAATCTCATTATTTCTTTAAAAATATATATACTGAAATAGAACATCTTTGGATGCACCCAGAGATGAAAAAACAAGGAGGAGGACTACCAACGATCCTTTCTAAGAAAAGTCACACATTGATACTTTCCATTTCACAGTTGGATGGCTCCTCCGGACTAATGAGTGGAGCACTGTCCAGGCTTAGCATCTGCTAATGTTTGATGCTAACCTTGTACATAGAGAGGTGTGCATGTGTGTGTGTGTTGGCTTTTATTTTTACAGTACTGCTTTCCATCACTGTCACTGGCTGGATTCTACTAATTTCTATAGGCTGTTTGTGATTATAGCCTCGTTCTTGGTACCTCAGAGGGTTGTTGAGCGGTGTATTAGTGGCACCCACATTTCACTGTGAGAAGTGCAGTGGGAAGCCTTGACCTTCTGAACTATTTGGAGCTCACATCCCTTATGAATAGAGGCCCCATCTGGTTTTGAGCAGAAGTCAAGGGTTTTAAAGAAATTTCAGCAGGGCTTTACTATGCCAGCAACTAAGTAGGTTGGACGATATTTTATGTTTTTTAACAAGTAGTTTCCTTTGAAAAGAGTAATACGGGTTATTTTATATTTTCCGTGATTAATAGCCCAAACGGCAACTGCAGCATGATGTTCTGTTTCTGTTGAAACCCTATCACCCTAAATGTAGTTCTATTTACACAGTGATTTATTAGACTATGGGTTTTGTTTTCACTCTAATGGTGCGCATTCTGAAATATTGTCAGTCTAAGTCTACGTGTCAAACCTAAGGAATAATTCAGTCTTTATTTGTGATCAGGCAACCTTATGTATTCTCATAAATCTTCCATTAATACGGGCAACGTTGTAGTCCAAATATAACGTTTCCACTGCAGACGTTACCGATGTCATCCATCATCCTAATGGCTGTTATTCGTCTGTCTTGTTTCACCTATGGCAGGAAGATCTGTGTGCACTGTAAGTGTCGCCGTGAGGAGCATGCAGTGACAGCCATGCCTGTAGAAATGGAGAAGACGGTCACCAAGCTGATGTACGACTTCCAGAGGAACTCGACCTCCGACGACGACTCCGGCTGTGCCCTGGAGGAGTACGCCTGGGTGCCACCAGGACTCAAACCCGAGCAGGTACCGTGCATCGCACTCGCATCGGAAAGTTGAACCCCGCACTAGCGGTCTCCAAAAGTTCATTAAACGGCCAAACCATAGAAGAAAAACGATTAACCTCTTTCACTGGGCTTCAGATGAAGGCTTTTCAACTTCCAGCTTTATGCAATTTCTGCCAGGTGTTTGTAGTTTACAGATGAAGTGTGAAGAACAGAGTGCATTCAAGTTTCTCAGACGCAGTTCATATTGCAGTCACACTGTGTGAAATCCCACTTTTCTGTGCTTTTTGAGTCCCGGCCAAAAAGTTTCTCATAACGGTATCAAAAACCGCCAAGTCCTGAAAGCTGGCATTGAACGTTTGTTCCGACTCCTAATCCCTTTTACTTGTTTCGTGATCAGTCGTTTTCTCAGATAAATGATTTTTTTTTTTTTAGGAATTCAATTTTGTCGGTCCATCAGACCCGCATCTCGCCACACGCTAGCTCACCGGTTCCGCTGACTGCGGCATTCTGCGGGCTAATGGATAACATGGATTATGTTGCCCCTGCAGTCGAAATAATCTCCAGTTCGTTCTGGCTGCAAACATGTTTACAGTAGGTTTCATCGCCCTCACAGCGGTTCAGCTAAGCCCGCGTAATACACAAACACACTAAACGGCTCCATGCACATCCAAGAAAATCCTCTTTTTACAGTACTCGATTGAGCCGTGGGCGTGCAGATGTGAGAGGGTTTCCAGTTTTATAGGACAATAGAAGTGTTTATGGAAGCCAGTTTCATTTTGTTGATGAGCTTAGAGCAATAGTATTGTCAATACAACGTTTGGCACAACCCCCTGTTTTCACCTCCGAGGACTGAGCGCAGCTATTTTTCAACACCCCCCCCCCCCCCCCCCCCCCCTTCAGGGTCTCGACTAACCCTGAAGTCAATTAGGTTCTCGTCTGGTGGCAAAATGACCTTAGGCGCAGTCAGGCCATTAAGGAAAATGTGCTGTGCTGCATCACAACAGCACAACGCTAAACCACCTTGAAATCTTGACTTTTGTTTTTCGGATTTGTTCAATTAAACTGGTTTGTGCCAATTTAGTTTATTCCTAAGTAATATTTCTAACAAATCATAGGATAAGTGAGTCTATAATGGTTCCTTAGCTCTAGCGATTTCTATTCCTCCCAAGTCATTCGGGCTGTAGAAACCTGTTGTGTGACCTTTCATAGAGTAGCGGAAGTACGCCTGATGGATGTGGGACTGTGAAGTGAGGGAGATGGTAAACACAGAGCTAATCTCCAGGATCTAACCAGTGGGTTTGGGTTTCCCTCGTAGGGAGGCAATGACTTCTGTTATAGGACTTTTACTTCAGTAGAAACCCTCTGTCACAAGTGATCTCAGACCAGCATTGCAGCATTCAGTTGGATATGAGGGATTATTTTTTTATTATTTAATTAGAAAAAAGCACTTATTTGGGACTCGTGTGTGTGTCTTTTTACATATTTACAGAAAGAAAGCATTTCGCTGACGTACAGAAGAGACATCTTTCATTATTGAGTGTTTTGGAGATGTTATTGAGTAGTCTGCCAATATTCTCCCTCTCCCACTGTCTCCCTGTGTTCTCAGCTCTCCATCTCTCTCGAATAAAATTCTTGGACGTTGCCAAGTCGCAGCTTGTTAATGCCAAGAATGTTACTCAGCAGTGGCCTGTATGTTTTTTTTCCTTGTTTGTTTTTTCAACCATCCCCTAGCTGCAGTAAAACGTTCAGACTGCTCAGCGTCTAACCGGGATCTGATTTTAATTTGCCGTTGAACATGAAGTAAGCTTTTTTTAAAAAAAGGAAAAAAAACGCTCACATATGGGATATTTGAAGAAAGATTCAGTCCAGAGTTAATCATGCAAAGCGAGAGGTATTTCCAGCGTCTTGCAGCTCGGTTTGTGAATACATTAACTTTTAAACAACAAAGACCCAGTCTGAAAGATACCTGAGGCCCGTTTGACCCGGGTGTAAGAACTGTAAAAACTGCCAACTACTGACTGGACCCGCTTACAGCCAGCTGCTGTGAAAGAACACTTTTCTTCTATTTTTATCCATGCTAGCATCGTGGTTGAAGGAATGGAAACGTCGGCCAGCCAGTCCACCACTTAGGTCTAGAAAGAACCGTTTCAAATACTATTTGATGGATTAACACTACATTTTGTAGACTATCCGTTGGTCCCCAGAGTCGGATCCTAATTGTTGCCTTCACACTACCAGCAGGTTGTCGTTTGTGGTTGCGTCTCAATAGCATATTATTACTACTATGACTACATTGCATGCTAGAATGGTGGTGTTAGTCAGTGGTGGAAGAAGTAGTCTGATCTTTTATTTAAGCAGTAATGGCCCCGTTTAGTGTATACGTGATGTAATTTTAATACTTCATTGGAATTTTAATGTTGACAAGGTAAATATAATGTTGGGTACGCAAATGAAAGGAAAGAACATATATTTTATGTACTGGTCATGTTGTTTTATGTATTAAAACTAATGCTGTCAAATAAATGTAGTGAAGTAGGATGTATATTATCGCCCTCGTAGTGGAGTGGAAGTGCAAATTATCGAAAAATGGAAATACTCAAGTAAATTGTAAGTACCTCAGAATTGTAGTTAAGTACAGTACTTGAGTAAATGTACGTTGTTACTTTCCATAACTAGTCAGCTCAAAGCACCGTAGTGCCTAAGTACAGCATGGCTGTCATCTCTTCTTGAAGTGGCACCTGCATTTGAAAAGAAGCTTCCATTTCGTGGTAAATTAACCCTTTTGTGCATCTCGGCAAAGACGAACGAGGGAGCAAAAACACCGCCATTATATCGACTCCTTCGCTGTGAAAACACCACGGTCTCCCTCCGTGTTTGACTCTGACTACGGGTGTTTTCTCAACAATATAATATGTGTCCACTAACCACTGTAAAGTGGCTTGTTGAGAGAATGTCAAGACTGGTGCCTGGTGGTGTCTTTTCCTCCGGCTGTCTGGCCATTAACAGCAATAGAAACCAGCTGTGTGAAGCGATCACTCTTGTCACTCAGTTTTTCAAAGTCCTGCCATTTTGCTTCAGCTTTTCAAAACACTCCTTTCAGTACAGTTCCAAATTCTGCCCTGTCTTTAGTTTCGCCTGCTTTCGATTACAGTTATTATCGCATACTGCTCCTCCTGCCTCTAGCTGCAATTGTATGTCCATTATGTTTGCTGTATGTGTGTGTGTGTGTGTGTGTGTGGGGAGGGGGGGGGTGTATGCGTGTATCAACTTTATTTTTCTCCAGGGGTGTGTGTGTATAGATATATATACACACACACACACACACACACACATATGTGTACACTGTGTGATTTATCACTGCTTGACCACCCTTTCACGGACAATCCGGAGATCCCCTCTGGGCGTCCTGAGCCATGCTGCTGGACACAGATCCCGGGTCCCTCACCGACACCGGTGGAAGCCTCCAAACGCAGAGCAGAAGGAATTTAGGTTACATTGCAACAACAGGCTCCTGCTATAAATTCACCTCAACAATAAACATGCAGCTGCAGGACAATCCGGCTCTGAGAATTGTTGTAGAGATATGATTTCGATGCTGTAAAAATAATAAAAACATTGTTTGTGCAGGTGTTGATTTTTAAGTCGATGCATACTGCATTATTGTAGCTGATCTGTGTGACTGACTGTGTGTTATTGCCAAGGACAAAGCTGACGGCCAGTGGATCCATTCAGCAGACAGATAGGTTATTAAGATTGCCGTGACCCAGTCAGCGGGTATCGATCATGTTTTCTCCCTTCGCATTCCAAGTCTCTGCCTTATCTCCCGCTCTGCTTTATCTTTTTACTACTACATGCTCTCTCTCTCTTTGTCCATCTTACGTTTTCATTCTGTATTTATTTTCCTTTTTCACACTTCCCCTTCACTTTATTTGACCCTTAGCTTCAGATCTCCCTTTAAAATCATGTGGCTTTCATGCCCCTCCCCCCTCCCCCCCACTCGCTCCCCAGTCTCATATACGACTGGCTGACCTCTGTTATACCCCGGCCCCCTGTTACAGTGCAATAGAAAGACTGCAATAAATAACACAGAGATAGCATTCATTGTCTGCCTCTGTAATGTAAAGAATGCCCAAGTAATTTGGAATGGCCAGATTAGCATTAATCCAGCTGTCGCATGCATCCACATGCGCACACACTGCCTCGTGTGTTAATCACTTGTTTGCGCTTGTGCGCGCGCATGTGAGAGAGAGAGAGTGTGCCCAATTGACGGGTCAGTAATACATTCCCATGTTGATGTGCAGAGATGGAGAGGTGGGGTTCCATTAAGTCGCCGCCGGTGGGCCATAAATCAAAGTGATTTCAAGAGTGTGTGTGTGTGTGTGTGTGTGTGTGTATGTCGGCCACTCACACTTTTAGATCTTGTTAATTTTTGTCTCGCCGCAGTTGAACCGTGTAATGCTGAGGTGATTAATCAGACATTTTAATAATCAGTTAAATGGAACATTTATCAAATAAGAACGACATCGTCTTCAATATCAGGATTTTCTGTTTGTCTCATCTCATTATGAATTAAACCCATTTTGGTTATTTCATTGTTAAACTGGGGAAAAAATACTGAATTGAGAGCAGATACCTTGGGTTTATTAATATCTCCAAGTAAGGACTTTAACTTTAAAAGACTTGTGAATTGATTGAACAAAATCATAATTCTAATTTTTCTAATTTTCTATTCATAAATTTGTAACAATACAATGCATCACGGGTGGGTATAAAATGTATTAACAAAACACTATAAATATACAAGACAAGTATGGTCGTGTGTGTGTGTGTGGGGGGGGGGTCAATCATAATGGGCGATATTGAGTTTATTGTGAGTTATTGTGTTTGGAAAGATCTGAGTTGTGTGATGTGAGAAGAATCAGCTCTGAATATACTGCAGGAAAGGTGACCGGATATAATAAAAAAAATAATAATCATTGGCAGAAAACCTGTCCTTTTTAAGTTATCCATCTACTTTGCATATTGCAGCTTTTCTTCAAGCTCCTAACACATCCCCTCTTCCCTTTGTCAGGTTCACCAGTACTACAGCTCCCTGCCCGAGGACAAGGTGCCCTATGTGAACAGCCCAGGAGAGAAATACCGCATCAAACAGCTGCTCCATCAGCTACCGCCCCACGACAATGAGGTGAGTATCCAAGCCGACCCCCTCCCCCATCACCGCCATCCATCCATCCACCCATCTATCACCTCTCCCTTCCTCCCCTGCTCCAGGGCAATGCAGAGATAAGAGGGGAACAGGGGCGAGACAGACGCAGAAAAAATGGAGCCTGTCTTCTTAATAGCTTTGGAATCAGATTGTGGATTGTTTGTGTGTACGCAGCTGTCTGTTAAATTTTTTTGCACCAATAAAGCATTTCCAGTGTTAAGATATTCCTATGATTGCCATCAACAGGTGGTACTGTAACTGAGAAGCAACCTTTAGCAGCTCTTATTTGCATGTTATTTAGTTGTTTTTTTTTATCTAGCAGGTATTTCAGTAGATAAACCTCCTCCTTTTATAAACATGAAGGTTATATTTAATCAATACATTGTGACTGAAAAAAGTCCCCAACAACATACATATGTATATATATTTTATTTTAACTTCAGAATGAACAAATTGGCTTGGGGCCGATTAGTGAAGTATTCATAGCTGGACTAATGCATTGTTGATTTGAGTGATTTCATGGAATTTCACATGGGAGCAAAAAAGAAATATGGAATACTGCCAACCTTATCCTTTAATGTTTGGAAGAGATAACACTTAACAGAACTAATTTGACAATTATGTATTGCAAAAGTATACCTCACAGTAACACGTGTGTGTGTGTGTGTGTTTTCAGGTACGCTACTGTAACAGCCTGGATGACGAGGAGAAGCGAGAACTGAAGCTCTTCAGTAACCAGCGGAAACGGGAGAACCTGGGCCGCGGCAACGTCCGACCGTTCCCTGTGACGATGACGGGGGCGATCTGCGAGCAGGTAGCTAAGGGAATCTTTTTTTTTGTAGCATCTTTTTTGGTTTCCAGAGCAGGAAGGAGATATAACCAGATCAAAGACTATCTGAGAGCAGCCCATCGTTTGTCCACTCCAAATGTCATTTCTGCGTCGCGTCCCGTGACAGGAGTGAATTATGTGTGACACGATGAAAGGTTGTGTCATGTGGCCAGCGGAATGAAAGCAATAAATCGTGTGACGGACATACTGAACAGCCCGCTGACATTTCACGTTCGTGTTACGATGTATGAGCGGCGCTTCATGTCGAAATATAAAAGCACACGGAGAAGTCGGTGCTTTTATAACATGGTAGCGACCTTGTCAATCTTGCTTCATGCCTCTTTACAGGGTCTTGAGTTGTTGTTTTTTTCCCATTGTGTATTTGTGTCTTCATGTGTGTCATGTCATTTAAACTAATCCTAGTATTTGCTTCTTAATACATGGCACAGAGATCTGAGTAACAGTTTAAAAACTGCCATAAATCCTCAAGCACATGCCCAGCGTCCCATCAAATATTTAATGCTTTGTCTTACATATATTCTTGTAGTGGCCTTATGGGACTACAGAATGCTACAGTGTGTTTTTTAAATAACAAACTAGTGCACTCCACCATCCATCAGCCATTTGTTACTGTATACATCAGGCAAAGTGAAGCTGCTCTCTTGTGTTGGTGTCCTGGGTGTATAGCTGCTTTACTGCTTGTGCTTCACATTCACTCAGGAGACACGCAGGCATACACACACACACACACATACGAGAAGGTTTCAGATTGTTGGGAGTGTGTATTGATTGGCCTCCTTGCATCAGCAGGCTGTGTGCCAGTTAGATAATCTTATTGTAACTCTCCTTCTTCCCACCTATTCTAAATCTACTTTGCTTAGCTGACTTTCCCCCCTTGTCTCCTTAGCACTCCCTGCCGTTTATCTTTCCGCCTCTTTTTACTCCTCTTTACGCATCCATGCCAATGTTGTTCTCCTTTATATATTTATATCATCCTATATATCTCTCCATTTTCTTTTTTTTTATTCCTTCCCTTGGCCCCAGCAGGCACTCAGCCCTTCTATCGGAGCACACAAACACACCATTGTGCTCTCGATTTAGTGCTCATGCAAAACTGTTACAGATAGCGATGCATCAATCTGACAAGCTGGACCGTTATCAGCACCAATATTAACCTCATTAAAGATCTCAGGAAATGTGCATTTGAACTTCCTGGAGACTACTAACTAAAAATCAATAACGAATATATTCTCTCCTTCTTTTCTTCCAATCACCAACCTGCATAGCTGATAGGCCAATTGGCTCCAATTCCAGACCGACTCCTCACTGTCTAATGCTCTGCACCAACTTCTTAATTTGTCTGGAATCCCATCGTGTTAAGTGATGATAGTATTTTGTGACACCAAGGGCATTAAGAAAACCAGATACCATGTTATACCATATTCCCTGATGGTGCTCTATTGATCCAGTCTGAGCCAGTGGGCATCAAATGACTTGAAAAAATTGGGTTTCTTCATGTTAATATATTAGAGCGTTGGTATCGAACTGGATGTGGGTATCGCCCGCTATCCTGAGTTTTCTGTAATAATAGGGCGGGTTTAAAAGTGGTTTCTAGATGGTGGCAAGTTTCTCAAAAATCCCTTTCTCCCATCTCCTTTTAGTGTGGAGGCCAGATAAACGGTGGCGACATCGCCGTGTTTGCGTCCCGGGCCGGTCACGGCGTGTGTTGGCACCCCGCCTGCTTCGTGTGCAGCATTTGCAACGAGTTGCTGGTGGATCTCATCTACTTTTACCAGGACGGGAAAATCTACTGCGGCCGACACCACGCCGAGAGACTGAAGCCACGCTGCACTGCCTGTGATGAGGTAGACGTCCGTCACATGTGCACACACGCATGCCTGCACACGGATGATCATGTGTTTACAGACACACACATCGCCTGCTTTTACATACTATGTGCGTCATGTGGTACGGAGTCTGTATAGCTATTTATAAAGTATTTACATGCACACGTTCGCCACATATGCATGCCTACATACCCGCCAAACTGCTGTCATATGATGCTCACAGGCTTTGCTGCTCTACACACACTGTCACAGATTAACACATGCAAGTTTTTTTCCAGTTTAATGGGGTCACCCCTCAATATCTTGATTTAGCCATTTATATTGACTTTCTTTCTCTCTCTAAAAAGAGGGCATGGATGTTATGAGTATTTAAGAAGCACCCATGCTTTTTTTTAACACCAGTGTAATTAAAAGTAAAAGCACCGTCTAGATTTCACCAACTCCCCACACACATTAGCCTCCGACACAATTCAGTGACAAAAGAGATGATCTAAGACTAAACTGCAGAGGAGAACGTGGGTTCTGAGGTGTGGAGTGGGAGGGAGGGTTGACCAGAGCCTTTGTCCTGTCATTCAGCGCACATTAATAACCCAACTGGGGTTATACCTCCAAGGACCAGTGATAAACGATACTCTTTTTTTATCTCTCCCTTCTTAGATTATCTTGGCGGATGAGTGCACCGAAGCAGAGGGGCGTCACTGGCACATGAAGCACTTCTGCTGTTTTGAGTGTGAGACAGTGCTGGGGGGCCAGCGCTACATCATGAAGGAAGGACGGCCCTACTGCTGCTCCTGTTTCGAGTCTCTCTACGCTGAGTACTGCGACTCCTGTGGGGAACATATTGGTATGCTGCACTGCTACCTGGCATCTCTCGTTCTTAATACAAACTGCATTAATCACCAGCAGTAGAGCACACAAAGAAACCTTACAAAAAATATGATATAATGCTGGTTCTATACATGCTAGCTAGATACATGGGTAAGAGAAACGGTGGAATGCTGTTTTAGAACTAATAACACAAAAGATAAAGAGTCAGAGTAGAAAGTATGTGGCCTGTTTTTTAGCAGTTTATCACTGAATGATGTCATCCATGGTCATGCATGTAAGATAAAGGGAAATGGCACAGGGCCAAGGAGTACAGTAATATTCACAGCTTAGATCATGCAGCGTAAAACCAACCTTGGTCAAAGATATGATGAGTCATCTCCAGGGTCTGTTTTTATGTGTTCTCACTGAGAGGAGAAACTGGGATATTTTTCAGTGGGAAAGCTTCATATTAATGCCTGTTGGCCCTATGCCACCTCCTGTTAAGAAATGTGTGGTGAACATGTGTCCCAACAGGATGCCCAGGTGTGATTTTGGTGCACATCTCAACAAATTTGCTCTGTAATTATTTGTTAGACAGGATACAGAAAAGTATTTGGCTAAAAAACACAAATGATTATAAATTGAAACCATCAGAAAACAAGCTCAACCAGATGGCAGCCATTACCAAATAGCTTTTTTTTTTCCCCCTGCGACAATTGCAAACATGCAATATGTGTATTCAATTCTGGGCAAGCCCCATAAAGAATTTGCCTCCGAGCTCAGTTACAGCCTCTAACTGTTTTCACACTGAACAATCAGCTTCTAATATGCTTTTTTCGCTTAAAAAAATGCATTTTTAATGACCGCATTAGGATTTTTCGTTTCAAGCGATTTGATAAATACATGGTGTTTTGATATTAATTCTATATTTGTACAATCTGTTATTTTATGTAAACCCTGTGGAATAATGTGCTGTTTATCTTTCCTGCAGGCATTGACCAAGGCCAGATGACATATGATGGCCAGCACTGGCATGCAACAGAGGGCTGCTTCTGCTGCGCCCGCTGCAAACGTTCCCTGCTGGGTCGCCCCTTCCTGCCCAAACAGGGTCAAATATTCTGCTCCCGCTCCTGCAGTCTGGGGGAGGAGCCCAATGGCTCAGACTCCTCAGACTCTGCCTTTCAAAGTGCTCGCTCCACCAGAGAGTCCAGACGCAGTTCTAAGGCAGGGAAGAGCGGTGGAGTGCAGGCTGAGAGATTTTCCGGGGAGGTGGACCCACTATCCATACAAATGGATCTTCTTAGTCTCTCCAGCCAAACCCCCAGTTTGACTCGCGAGCCACCTGCCTGGCAGAACCAGAAGCAAGTAGGTGATGGTTACAATTATGAGTCCCAAACAGACCCACTAGCCAACCCCACCCCTCTCCAGCTCCTCAGTCAGTGCAACGTCAGGACTTCCTATAACCCTGCTTGCGCTGGACAGAACAATCAACAGCAGGAACACAGGATCAAGGACAATGGAGGTTTAAAGAGACCACCCGTCTCAGCTATGAAGGGCCTCTCTCTGAATGAGACGTGGTTTGGGCAGCCAGGTCCGGAGGAGTACTATCCACCAAAGTTGAGGACCCAAAAGAGCTTCACTGAGGTGTCTCATTGCTCTCAGCACAATGGCTTCTCCTCAGACAAGCGCTCAATCAGTTTGCATGGCTTCCAGAGAGACCGGGAGAGAGACGCAGGGCCTCAGGCACCAACCCAAGTGGCAAGAAGCAGGAACCCCATCAATGCACTTAACTTCACTGAGCAACTGACCCCTCTAGAGCAGACCCCAAGAGGGTCTATGGAGTCCCTAGCCCTGTCCAATACAACAGGTGTGTATGGTAGAAGTCGTCAGACCTTTGCTTTTTGAAGGGGTTTTCTCTAACTGCTTTGAGATTCAATCAATAAAAGGTGACCTTAATTCAACTCTATTTCTTTACAGGAAACTCAGCGGATGGAGGGAAGCGGCAGGAGCACCTTTCTCGCTTCTCCATGCCAGACCTGAGCAAAGACTCTGGAATGAATGTGTCAGAGAAAAGCAACATGGGCCCCGTCAACTCCTCAGTCCAGTTTCGTAGCTCTGAATCTCTTCATAGCCTCACAGCCAATCAGCCCTACATGGAAATGGATCCCCCCAGGTCCTCCCAGTACCAGGTGCAGTACTGTGATCCCTCTGGCATGGGTGTGGGTATGACTCATTTACCGCCTGGCTTCACCTTCCAGGAGGAGGACAGGGTTAGTTTGGTGAGCAGCGCCAATGCCGCCCGTCTGCCACCCATCAGTGAGCGCAGGGTGGGAGGTGGTGTAGGAGGAGGAGGAGGTGGAAGGGGTGCTAGTATCCGGGTTGATTCACCAGAGGAGACTCCCCAGAGGCGCCGGCACCACCACCACCGCTCCCGCAGGTCCCGCCGTTCTCGTTCAGAAAACGCTCTCAACTTAGTGGCAGAGCGGAGAGCAAGACCTCAGGAAAGACCACAGCTACGTGTCTGTGAGGATTATGACCGTTTCCCACCACCAAGGAGCGGCAGGGATCATTTTGGAAGAGGAGGAGGGGGAAGATACCAGCCCCAACTCTTCAGGCAATGCCCCAGGACCACTTCCGACCTGACACTTCAGAACCCTGGGGCCAGCCGGCGCACAGGCTTGAACCAATACTCCTGGGATGATTATGATGATGACGACTGGTGCTCAACCTGCTCGTCATCCTCGGAATCGGAGGATGAAGGTTACTTCCTGGGCGAACCAATCCCCAGACCCATCCAGCTGCGCTACCTCAGCAACCAGGAGCTTGTTCATAAGTACAACAACACAGGGATGGGGGGATCCAACCGTAGCGGACAGTTACATACTCGCAAACGCAGAAAAAGCAAGAACTGCATTATATCCTAACATCCGATAAAAGAAAGGACTCATCTGTTTATTTCGTATACACTAAAATCCTCCATCTGGAACAAAAAAACACCCAGTCCATGTATTCAGTGTTGTTGAGTGTTGAATATCATGTAATTGAATGTCAGTGATGAATTACAATTGGTGAACAGTGAAAAAGCACCAGTGTTTGCATGTTTGTTCATTTTAATGTTTCGGAATATCTCCTTGAGTATTAAGGCTAACAATTACAAGCGCAGTCAAGTCACAACATTTATCAAAAGCTGATGTGCAATTTCTTATCACTTCCATGCAGCAAGCAAGTGTACAAGGTAGTCCGTTTGGTACAGTAGCTTTTTCATGCAATGTGATTTAGATATAGGATATACTGTACTATTGTATTCAGTTCATAGTTTGTACATAGATAAATGAATTAATAATTTCACTTAAGTTAAGGAAGTGTAAATATGATTGTAAATGAGGCCTCACATATTTTTATATTTTGTATGGATAGAATCATTTATGTATTAAATATCTATAATGTAGAGATAGAAATTGACAAAAACAACGTATGCATGTTTTATTTGGCTGACCTGGTCCTGCATTTGGAATAAAGGAGTATTTCAGTGAGTGACTTGACTGACAGCTGGTGTTTGTCCCTAGACAATGAAAACACATGTCTTGTATAGACAAGTGTGCATAACAGTCACCTTCTCCATCTGTTTAATCCATAAATGAATGATAATGTGGAGGTTGATTAAAGAGGGAACCCTTGGCCAGATTATTAATATTGGATGGCAATGAGTGTCACCTCCAAACCTATACAGCTCAATTATCCTGCAGATATACAATATTCCACTCCTGTTAATCAGGTCCCTGACTATTTAATCTCCAGCAGTTTGTACACATGGTCGGTAAATTCCCGTTTAGCCAATTATAACTTAAGTGGAGATTTACTTCACTAAATTACAATGAGTTGCCCTACAAATCAGTTCTTACCTAGTGATTAACTGCTACTTAAGCAATATACTTCCTGGTGTAACTGTTATGTAACTAACTGAATCAACTGACAAAGCTAATGGCTTCTCCTTTATAGTAAAGGATAAAGATATAGTTACTAATGCCTTAAAATGTTGTGCAATAAACTATTAAACCAATATTTATGACTTACAGTTCACAAAAACTCATTAAATTATGAACAATTATGCTTATAACATGATTTAAGATAGATTAACATGATATATGTTCTATTTTCTAAACTGTATGAACACTATCAAATCTGTTGCATTTTTCTTCATTTTATATAAATAAAACAAAGTTATTACTACAAATAATTGGCAATTTATATCATTTGACTATCAAAAGCTGGTACATACCATCACAATTTAACAGCTTGTCATAATATAGTGACTTCCTGTAACATTACAGTTGATTTTGATTACATTTAGTTTCCTAGCAATGAATTTACAAGTCCCTTAAGATTTGATGGTGCAACCCAATTTTATAATTCACTAGTTTGTAAATAGCTGGTAGTCATTAAGATTGCCGTATATTTATTATAAGAGGGTGTATCTGTACATGTCAAGTAGGGTCATATTGTAAATTGGATTGACTGATGTCCATGTGGTCAAGGGATTATCTGCCACTAGCCCCTCTAATCCACACACACACACATATGTTTGGAGCAAGGTGTGTGAATGCCAATCACTTGATTAGAGGCGTTGAAGTGTTAATTCTGTTGGCATGATTGGCACATTAGTGCATTTATTCACTTTAATAACCTTAACTTCCAAGGCGTGTGCTTTAGTTTTCGTGTTTACTCTGAGACACTTGGATAACTCCCAGATGGAGAGGAAAGGGGTCCTCATTTTAGTCGGCCATGATGTGGTAAAACCAGCTGCATAAACATGTGAGATACATTATGCCCCTGCTGTTAGCCAGTCTTCAAGCACCAACACTGCTCAGTAGAAAGCTAGGATAAGTCTCACTGCAATCATCTCCCAGTGTAATGAGACGTACAATAAAACATACACCAGCATCATTGTCTTCAATAATGTGCCTATTAATGCTCTTGATAGATGAGCTCTCTTACATCATCATTATAGCCTGAACCAGTTTGTTTCTTTATTAGTCCCTTGCCAAGTCTCTCCCCAGTATGTGTGGCTTCTCCATGTGTTTAATTAAAAGCAAATGGAGGCCATACAGTGAGGGGTGCCCCAGATTGCAGCCATATGCTTCATTGGCCATGCCATATTCAAGGTAACGGATGGTGAGGGGGTACTCCTTGAGTTTGTGTGGATGCTTCCAGTTGTGACAGCCATATTGTCAGCCATGCTCTGGAAGTAAATGAGACCCACGAGTGTTCAGGTACCACCAGAATTAACTCAGAGCACCCAGGACCCTGCTTTTCTGGGGTGAGCAGGGTTTTGTTTAGAGTGAGTGTGTGAGAAGGCAGACTGCATTGCTGCCGCAGATCTAAATAGGTGCTTTTGCACCACAAACTCATATCATTTGTAGTCTATTTTTTATGAATAGACTACAAAAATGTAAATAGCAAAATAGGGCCCCTTTAATAAATCCCTCTTTTCTACTTGTGCTTTATTTTCTGCCACTAAAAAAATATGTGCCTTGTTTATTTTGTAATAAAAAGTTGATATACAACTGTAAAGTATAAAAGCTGTCTAAAATGTACACTTGTAATATTAGCATA
Organism: Lepturacanthus savala; assembly: GCA_030544235.1. Lineage (NCBI taxonomy): Eukaryota > Metazoa > Chordata > Actinopteri > Scombriformes > Trichiuridae > Lepturacanthus > Lepturacanthus savala. The sequence continues at coordinate 11,518,004 of CM060463.1, forward strand.
CATTTAACACTACAGTGTGTAGTATTTTAATGGCATTTAGTGGAACACACTTTAATTAGTATATATTCAATCAAAATAAGAGTTATTACCGTTTTTTATCTGGTAAGTAGGTTTCCCTCTTTGGAGGTGCCTGCCATATTGCACTGCCATGTTTTTGCAGCCACTGTAGGTTCTTCTGCACATTTGGAAGGAGGGAGGGGTAGTTAGTTACAATTTGCTACCTCACAACTAAATGTCACTAAATCATACACACTGTCCCTTTAAGATAGCTGCGGAGATTTCTAATGGAGCTCTGCACAATACTATTTTGTGGAAACGCTTTTCACTGTAATTCCCTATAGGTTGATTTAAAGTATATTATCAGATTCTTCTTCTGGGAAAGCAGCTTTCTGTTTAAACTTGACAAAGCAATTTGGAGGTTGATTCGAGAGCTTGAAGTTTTTTTTATAAGTAATATCATAACATAGGCCAAATGTGTTTCTGTGGGAAGACTGCAGGATAATATATTACATAAACAAATGTTGAGGAATCCTAATTAATTCGCTACTATTTTTTCTTCTCACAGTAATCCTCCAGTGAATTACATTTTCTGCGCGCTGTTTTATTAAGGCCTGACAGAGTAGCGTGTCTGTAGTGTCAGGCTTTCATTAACTCTGAGTTATGTGTCGGCGCGGGATAAACAACAATTCAACTGGCAATGTGAAAAATACAGAGGTTCTTCTTGTCCTGCTTTGAATGATACTTTCTCTTTCAACTAAAAATCCTGAATCCGAATTTGTAAATATGCAAATATTCCTTTTTTTTTTGAGTGTGAGTGTAAATGTGTGTAACTATAAATTAAATACTGGACTACAATTTGCTCCAAATTATGCTCAGATATTAAGGTGAGCAGAAGAAACTTTCCACCTTTGAATGTGTTTTATTTTGTCAAACACGCCATCATTGCAAGTCAAATCAAATCTATTGTACAGCTCAAAATCACAACTAACTAACATGTAAGATACATACATACCCTGTCCTGATAGCCTCTAATTGATTAAGACAAAAACTCCTTAAATGAGGAAAAAAAGACCTGTGTATTAAAATGCACTTAAGTTTAAGAATGCATTAATTAGCAACCACATTTGTGTGTGTGTGTGTGTGTCTTCTGTGTGTGGATGTGTGCATGTGCATGTGTGTGAGGGCCCAGATGCACAGCTGTCATGAGTTGAAGCTGTTTGAGTTGTTTTGGGAGACTCTAAAAGCCATAATTACCGGTCCTTAAGAGCAGAACGGCTGCAAATTACAGCTGCGCTCTGAGCAAACTAAAATAGCCGGATTCAATTATTTACAAATGAAAAATGCCAATGGTGTGTTATCGCACACATACACACACACGGACACACATACACACACATACATGCACTTACACAGGCATGCAAGTAGAAAATCTCCTTCCACACACAAACACATATGCGCGCGCACACACACACACACACACACATATATCCACACAGACAGAGCTGGTGAATAAGAGACGCATGACAGGACTGACTGAGGCCTGCGGTCTCCCCTCCTTCAGCCTCATCATGTGTGTTCAATTACCACAGCAAGAATGCACCAGAACACGGCTATCACAGTTTTACCCGACCTGTACTGCAATCTGACATTTAGATGAATGAGAAACCCTTTTTTAAGGAGACACCAAAAGGTTAAAAACAGCCATTTTTCAAATTTAGAAGGGAGGGTGTAATCGTTATAAATGCATTCCAATTTTTTTTCACCTTCCCGAAGGTGTGATTCCATATTTTGACACTGTATCCGGATGGTTAATGTCCGGGACATTCACTCTCTATGACTTGCACGTACGGGTCATGAGGACAGCAGGGGATTTTCCTTCCTGATCACCCACTCGGCGAAACCCCCCCTTCTGTTTTAGCAGTTTACTGTGAGAGGCTCAATCCTCTCTTGAAATGGATGCGTTAATATTGTGACAGTTAACATCCCGCTGCACACCCAAATGTAATTATCTCCAACAAGTTCCCCGCCATTCGCATTCAGACAACTCCCAAATGACTGCAATAAAAATAGAAGTGAATTAAGTAGTCAAACACAGTATTAGATTTGTAGACCCCCGCTAAACCCTCTAATCTCAAAATGCATTCTCACCCACTTAAGCGTGACCTTTGACCTTCCGTCGGCCTCTGCTGCGACAGGACAACACTTTGAATAGTGAAGCTGTGACTCAGCTTCACTCTTCAAACTGATCCCTGCACCAAATTAATTTTTTTTCAAAGTTTAAAAATAATCAAATAAATAGGAATAATAACAGACTCTGCACAATTAATTAGAGCTTATAATAACTCTTTATGGGGGGTCCTTGTTAGGTTGAGAGATTGTTGATTGTGAGAGAAAATAATAATAGTTCATTTTCATTGTTTTCTCTGTCTACCACGTGGCACCATAAAAAGCTGCCAGGTTTGGGTTAATCCGCAGACCCAACAGCTCTCAGGGGCATCTTGCCATAAGGCAGGGTGGCATGATGGATAGCTCGGTGCTGCGCTGTCAGAGGGCTCCGTCTGGTTCATGATGTCAGCCTGCTCGGCCCCTCCTCGCTGTGACTCATTAACAAGCTCAGGTCCCAGGAGGGGGGCCCATCTGTGAGCCACCTGTATGAAATCGCCACAGCTAGTGACATTAAATGCAGGACACGATTCATCGGATTTATTTTAATGTTTCCTATCCAATCATTTAGCTGTCTGCTGTGTGTATTCCCTTATTTCCTGCTTTTGTTTTTCTCCTCCTTTTGTTTCACTGCCCCCACCCACCTCTCTCTCTCTCTGTCTGTCAGGAATGATGGATGGACCATTTATTCCTCCAGCTGTACATGAGAGAGTCTGTGATGTTGACTTTACAGCTCTGTATTTTTCCAACACTTTCCTACAAATTACAGTTATGCTGTGATTTTTATAGGGACAAATGGGACATTTTTTAAATGTAATTTATCTTAGACATAAAATGTACAGTCATAGTTATAGTAAATTACAAGTACATATAGGAAGGAAGGAATACACACACGTACACAGATATACAGTAGATAGATAGATAGATAGATAGATAGATAGATAGATAGATAGATAGATAGATAGATAGATAGATAGATAGATAGATAGATAGATAGATAGATAGAAAAAAGTAATAGACCACTGCAGTTTTCCTGATTTTACTACTTATAGGTATGTGTTTGGGCAAAAGGAACATTTTTGCTTGAGCCTATAAACTACTGACAATATTTCCTACAAATTCCAAATAAAATATCGTTTAAAGCATTTTATTTATTTGCAGTCTGTTTTCAGACCTCAAACAATGTAAAGAAACAAGATCACAATTATATAAAACATGATACTTAATGTTTACGCTTAAGAAGAGTTCAGAAATCAATATTTGGTGCAGTGACCCTTATTTTTTAATCACAGCTTTCATGCATCTTGGCATGTTTTCCACAAGTCTTTACCATTGTTCTTGGTTCAGGTGTTCAGCTAATCAGTACCTCTTTAAGCAGAATGGGGTATGCATGTGTTGGAATTCAACAGATGCTGGAATACATGTAGAGATGCTGATTTCAGGACAAAAAATGCAGTGGTCTCTTATTATTTTTCAGAGCTGTATATATATATCCCCCCCTTAAAAGGGGTCTATTATTTCATAAAAAATTCTTAATATTCTCCTTCTCCCCTATTGAAAATGAGAAAAGGAATCCAGGCATTCCAAAAATACACCACAGTGAAGGTCAAACACTCCATTGTAGACAAGAAAGAAGAAAAACACATTTTTGAGTCCTCCATAGACCTCAAATATTTAAATATATTCAGTCATTTAGGGTGAGCAGATCTTCAATAGTACACATATTCTACCAAAATGAGTCAAAATTGTACCTTTTGTCAGATTATGACAAATGAGTTGTAAAGCTAAACAAAAGTGTATTTTACAAACCAAAACAGAACATATAACCTACAATGAACTTAATAATATGGAGCAGCAAGCAAAACACAAATGGCAAGCAACCAGTGGAAGTGAAAAGCTGTAAACATGTAATCTGCAACTCTGCTTATTTACACTGACAGGCATTCAGAGAGGTGAGTCCAACTCGACCTGATGACCTTAGGCTCCTGCAGGATGAGACCACAGAGGGGGGTTGTATCCACATACAGTGGATTTACCATAATGTATTACACTTGTTAATCATCCTCAGAAAGGTCAGCCTAGTGGCAGATGTCTGAAACACTGTCCACATCTCGTCGGTTTAGCACAATCGTCATGGTCACCATGTAGCTTTGTATATAGAAACAAATACATAAACAGCTCAATTTGATTTGTTACATACAAGAACGGTTTTGTTGAACAAGCCTTCGATGAAGCCTCTGTGTCAGTGTGACCCGTTAATTCCCCTGGCATCTGCTACTCATTCCCTGCCACTTAGACAAAGTAGATAATCTTCAGACACAATGGACACTTTAATAAGGTGGAATTTCTGCTGCAGTTGTTGCTCTAACTGGCATCATTTTATTCACCCGTCATATTCGTGTGGCAAATACAGAGCGGCCGGTGCAGGCCCGGTCGCTGGAGGAATCGGAATAGTCATTGCATGTCCAGAAAACAATCAAGTAGATCAAAGTACAACCTGAAACTCCAAAAAAACAGTGACTCATTTAATCTGCAACACACCCAACTGTGTTCACTCCTCTTTGATTTGCAGCGCTGCTCATGAGCTCAGTGTTGCCAGGCAGAAGCAGAGGAATAATGGCCCTCGTTTCACCTTCTTTCTGCTCCGCATGGGTTCACCACTGGAGGAGGATTTCACTTTTTGCCTGAGTCTTAGTGAAAGATATAAAAGGACTAAAAACACCGTTAGGCGATGCAAAATGCTGCTTTCAAGGTATGACCCAGGGCAGGGTCTTTTGATGTTATACACAGTTTTTTTTCCCCTATTAGATGTAAAATATCAAATAACATTGTTAAGAGGCTGGCTAAGGTGGTAGACTATTTCAATATAATTCTCAGGTACTGGTGCTTGGTGTGAAAATGCTTAAAGTAGCGTTTTTACAATGATATAAGTCAGGAAAACTCGGCTCGATCACATGTGGCAAAGATATCATTTTCTCTGTCCTATGACTGTACAGATTCTGAAAGAACGCATGTGACATGCAGTGAAATATATATAACGCAGAAGGCCAAAGTTCATATTAGACATGGACAGACATATGGATAGAAAATAAAATATCACATTAGTCTATAAAACCTGTAACCTATAAAATCTGAAAGACTGTTCTGCTCTATTCTGTCATGGCTGTAGGTCTTTAGGCACTTAGATATAAAGATCCTCTCATGAATGCTGTTATAGTTAGAAGGAGCTTCAAAAGTTCTGTGTCCTTGGGTACATTCTCCTGTGTATCATCGTCTGTCAAAACAGTAAGCAGCTGCACAGGCATCATTCCTTGGACTGTTTGTTAACAGTATAATCCTTCCAAATTAGACTTTAATCTAATCAGATGAAACAATTCTGCATATCTGGACATGCTTCTTACAGTCAGCCAAGCCAAGTAAATCAAGCTCCTCCAGAGGGTCAAACCCGGCTTATACAGTGTTTTTGATATTGTCAAGAAAGCTGTATAAGATCATTTTCCCTTAAGCTCTGACAGATGTGTAGTATTTGACAGTTTTAGTTCATTACTTACACACAGAGCATAGGCCAATGTCAGGACGAGACAGCCCATCTGTCAAGTTAAAAATGCCTTCGTAGGCCATCAGGAAAAAAACAGGTCTTTCGAGAACAAGGTGAAATCCTGGGGCCGTAGTGAGGACCTCACCATCCCAGTCATGTTAGTCCTCCATCATCTTTCGGAAAACTTATCAGAGATCCAGTAGGTGTTGGAGGATAGATTGTACCAGCCTAGAATTGGAGTTCCATCTATAATCTAGGCATGTGGAAGTTCACATCTTCAACCAGTGAATGTGTGCGTTTGGTAGACTGAAAATGATGCGGCCAAATGTAACATTTTGCTTATTGTCGAAAGCACTAAGTTCAATTTCTGCGCATAGAAATGCATAAATATAGCTTCAGGCCTTTTCTCTTTGATTTTTCCCATTATTGTGTCATCACTAACTCTGTCATGTTTGTGCAATTCGTTCTTAACACAATGACATTTTTCTAATACATCCGAGACATACTGATAATCCCTGTGCTCTCATTATTCATGCTATCAAATCCCCAAAATGCTTATTTTACAGCACATGGACTGTTCTCAACATCACTGTTATTTGAGCCTTATTTGCGAAATCAGTTATTTTAACCACTTCCACTGCAACAGGATGCTGCTTGTGCGTTATTCTTTTATATGAGCCCTGATAACCTTGGCAATACCTTTCAATTCGATCATGCTGAATCTGATTTGATATGTGGGTAAACAAATTTGAGGAGTTTAAATTCATGGCTAACTTGTCATCTTTTTCTGCCAACATATGAAACAGTTTAACAGAATTTCCTGGATTTGCAGAGCTACTAATATCCTGCTTTCCCCCAAAAGGCTAGCACTTTATTGGCCAGATCACGTCAATGACGCTTTTTTTTTTTTTTTTTTTTTTTTAGGATTTCCCACTTTCCTTTAACTTCACATTGTGCATGCTGATATGGAGCTCTGCTAATCCTGCCACGTCACTGCAACTCTTCACAAAGCAATCCGAGAGTGGACGTTTCATGCTTCGGCAGAGCTCTTGGTAAATTGGTCAGGTCACAGGATTTGACCTTTAACCAACACCCTGTTGCTGCTACAGGAGTAGAGACCACTGGCCTTAAACTTCCTGCATTCAGGATAGTTTTTAGGAGCAATCTGAGGCATACGGAGCATTTATATATTTAAAACATAAACTAGTTGGAGGTTTTTTATTCCTTAATTTTGGTGAGGCACTCCCTACCTTAACCCATCACTGTGGAAAAGTGATGGGTTAAAATGAAAGTGAAACTTTAAAATAGAAATTATAGCAGCAACATTAAGTGTAATATGTTTAATTAGTTTCAGCCGCTCCTTATCAATATAAATCAAGGTGAAAGCACCTATGAGCTTCTACAGTTCTACAGTTATTGTTTTGTGTGTGCATGGTACAGTTTGAGGGGTATCAGTCTTGGATGTCTTGGTGCATCGCTGCAAAAGATGAACATCGCCATCTGTTGATGCAACTCAGCCACTACAGCTGTGTCAGTAATCTGAGGCCACTGACACCCAGATACATGCATAATATATCTAATATAATATAAAGTGGGTTAAAAAAATATTCAGACACATTCACTTTTTTTTTGCTGTTTTGTTATGTTGCAGCCTCATGCTAAAGTCTTTCAAAGTCAGTTTCGCCTCATCAGTTTACACTAAATACATGCAATGACAAAGCAAAACCAGGATTTTAGGAAGTGTTGCAAATTTGTTAAAAAGGAAAAACTGAAATCTCATATTGACATATGTATTGAAGTCCATTATTTAGTATTTAGTCTTTCTGGAAGTTTCTTTTTAAATTCAAAATTTATTTTTGCTTTGTCATTGTAGGGGGTTGAGTATACATTGATGAGCGGGAAAAATTAATTAAAATTATTTTAGCATAAGCCGTTTCTGGTTGTGATGGTCTTGGACCAAAATCGGTGTATTTCATTTTTACTTCTTTTTATCATCTGTGCCACTATTTTTTTTTTTTTGTATTTTGGCACTTATAAAAAAAACAAAAAACAAAGAAAGGCTACAGAGACTAGCCAGGTCCGCAGGAGTAAACCATTCATTCCAATTAATCCTCCAGCTAATCCTCCTCCAGTGATAACAAGGCACAGCAGGACATTCGTACAGGAAGATCAGCCAGCCAAGATCATGTCAATCACAGCTCACATCCCCAGAGTGCTGAACTGTGAGCGGAGTGTGTTTAGCTGCTAATCAAGACCCTCTGGTTGCTGGCAGCTGCTGACTAGTGATAAGGCAGGAGAGAACTTCAAATATACTGTATATCATTAAAGCCAGTGAGCTGCTGAAAAAGCCACAGCAAGGTCTAACAGAACTCACACTAATGATGCCGGTAATGCAAGAGACCACGAGGTAATGAGGGGAAGGCACAGGTTACAAACCAGTAGGCAATTCTAAACTCATAAATGTACAATAAATGTGCTGACAAAATGCAAAGCATCAATTTACAAGGAACACAAGTATCAATCAAACAGTTATTCATTGGTTGTTTTAAAGAACAAAAAAAATCAAAATTCTGCTCAATCACATTCACGGTTGTGAATTGTTGGTCAGGACAGAACAAGGCATCTGATGGTATCAGTTTAGGTTTTGGAAAATGTTTTTTTTTTCAATGTCTGACATTTTACAGGTCAAATAAGTGATTAATTAATCAATGATTAAAATATATGTTAGTTGATGTGCTACACTCTAAAAATCTCTGCAGAATAGAAATTGACACCTGAGATAAATGAACAAAGAGACAAAGAGACAAGACAGGTGGTAGCATGGTGCTGGTGTGGGACATATCCTGCAGTGGTCAAAGAGCAGACAGCACAGCCTCAAGGGAGCCAAGAGAGCGGTGGATGATTTACTGCTGGAAGGCTGAATAAGGGAAAAGTGCTAACCTTAGAGACAAACACATCAAGATGAATTGCAGAAATATGAATAATATTGAGTAAAATTATGTTTAAAGCATTTTTTACTTTTGATGAGGTGCAAAATAAAGTCAAACTGACCATTTGTTTCACCCTCTGAAAAAGGACTCTGAAGTCAGGCACTATATGAAAAGTTAACATTATTGCACATTCAAAAGTCCAGATTTAGTGGCATTTGGCGACATCTAGTGGAAAGGACATGGAAATGGAATATAATATCCATAACTGTGTTTTATTAGTATATAATTTAATCAAAAAATAATTATTGTGTTTTTATGACCTTGAGACATTTTTATCTACATGTTTAAATGTTGACCCATTTTAATATGTCGATAAAAATGGCTCACACATTAATCTGAACAGACAAACAGACAGCCATTAATGTATTTGATTCATTAACCAATTGTTTGCATCCAATAAAAACTATGCACTGTACCTTTAAGTGTTATTATTCAAACAAAATATGATACTTTCACACAACATTTTTAAAAAAGTACATCTTTGTCATTCCAGTAACATGTATTACTTGTTATTCAATGAATATTGTTATTCGATATTACAGGAAAAGCTTCCTGTCCTTTCATTGCAGAATTGCATACAAAAGACAAAACAGGTCAATAGAGTCTATTGTCTGCTAGTCATGAGAATATGTTTTTACCATCCCTTTCTGTTTTGGTCTAACTTGTTATTGTTTTAACTATTCTTAAAATTTGCCTTGTGACCATTCTGTGGATGGAAAAGCATGCAGTAATTGTTGTTTGCTGTTCCAGGTGTTAGAGTATGATTTAAAATACACATATATAGGATACAGTATTTATTGGCTGGTGTATTTGCAATGAATTACAATACTTCACAAAGCATAAATATGGTCTCTTTGGTCACGTAGAGTAATCCATTATTACTCTGTTAGTCTAAAACAGTTTGTATGCGGACTGACTCATAACTTGGTTTCTACTCTCTTTTCCTCTGAGAAGGATTTCCCACAGACAGTGATGCTTTTAAACTCCTCTGAAATCTCTAGCAGGGTCTTTCCTTTAGTCTCGGGCAGGACAAAAAAGCTATAAAGACATCCCAGCAGGCACATACAGGCGAAGATCACAAAGCAGTATGAGTCCAGTGCATTCTGAGAGAGAGAGGAAATGGACACTTAGTTATTGGTATATTGAATTACCTCCTACAGTACAATCATTTTATCATAAATCTTAATCATAATGAGTAGCGGTGTTACATGTCACTGTACAAAAAACAAGAGTCCTTACTGGTAATGAGGATTTACAGTTTATTTTACAGCATAAACTTCATTTTGTTGCTTATTTTCAGATTGGCTTGTACTCACGATAAGGAACGGGAAGACGAGGCCCAGCACAGCAAATAACAATGAGCGCTGGAACCCCATGAGGACGGATGATGCCACTCGGTCGGTCTGGATGAAGATCTCACTGTTGAGAGCAGCCGCTGCTGCACCTGGATGAGCCGCAGAGACGACACAGATGAATCAAATGAATTATCTGTATATACACTTTGCATTAAACAGCATCCAATGCATTGAATTTCCATTCATGTGTATGATGTGAAGCATGTACCAGGGCCTCCACAGAAGAAGATGATGAAGATGATGATCAAACAGAAACTAACGTATGGAATCCAATAGCTGGAATCCTGCAGGAAGACAACGGTCCATGTTACTTCACAGGCATTATATGTCCATTTACCAAAATAAATAGATATCCTAATTTGTATAAAAGACCTTCATTTTGAAGGAAGAAATCTTGTGATCCCCACCAGTACAGTGTTAGCAGCATAACCGACGGCCAAAAGAACAGATCTTTTTCCTTTCTCGCCTTTTTTTTCTTTTTTTTTTGTTTTTTAGCATTTTTTTCCATGGTCATTTAAGTTTGGAGTGAAGGTCAAGGTTCAAGACCTTGGTCTGGGACCTTTCTGTGTGGGTTCTCTGGCTTGCTCCTACAGTCCAAAAGCATGCTGAGGTTAATGGGAGACTCTAAATTGCCCATAGGTGTGAGTGTGTGAGTGAATGTGCCCCATGATTGGCTGGCGACCATCTGGGGTGTATCCCTGCCTCTCATCTGTAATGCACTGGAATTGGCTCCAGCAGACCCCTGTGACCCTAATGAGGAATAAATAAAGAAAATGACTGACTGACTGTTTCTGTGTGGAGGAAGAAACCTCAGGGTTGGATATTTCAACACCTGTGAAAATTAAAACTGTTCCCACTGGGACACTGACCTTGGACCACAACCAGTTTTAAATAACTGCCTGCCTCACACATGCCCATGCTTATGTCGACATTCAGAGGCAGCAGGTTTACCTTCAGGTTGAGTGTGACAGTGACCAAGAACCAGCAGGCAGACATGACACCATAACCCCCCCAGAACAACGGCCTCCTCCCTATGTCCTCAATCAGCAGACCCTGAGAGAGAGAAAGACAAGTAGAAACACAGGCAGACCACCAGTCTCTTCGGGGGGATCTATCTGCAGAGCACAAGGCCCCACTCAAACCCAAGCATCCCTATAGGCCATAAGACAAAGACTTTAATAATGAATGTTTCATAATCAATATTGTGCAATAAATATCATTTTCAATTCAACTGTCTCTTCTGATTGAAGTATAATTGTAACTGAAAACAGTATTGCCCACACTGAAGTTCAAACTAACTCATTCACCCCCCTCCATGGAAACAGTTACCTATTTTACTGCAAAAAGCAGGTCATCATGCTGCGCTGGCTTCCTACCTGCCAACAGTCCTGGTTGTGCTTGTTAGAAAATATAACTGAATAAGGTAACTTACTGTAATTAATAGACAGCTACAGGTTCACACTGAGGGAGTTACTCACGCAGCAGATTGATGTGAGGATTTCAGTAACTCCAAGACCGAGAGTGACATAGCGGATCTTGTCTCTTGGTATACCTGCCTTGCGAAAGATGTCAAAAGAAAAAACACTGATCTGGGAATAAAACAGAGTTGCATTTGCGTTGCGTTAGTTTGTATTAGCATTTTTTGGAGCTTTGGGGCATTCATCGCGTTTAGAGCCATCCTCACCATGGACATGCCCGATAACTGGTTGCAGCAGTAGAGCGTGGACATGGTGATGAGCTGCCATCGGACAGCCCTGTCCCTCAGGAGCTGCAGAGGGCTTTTTGGTGGGGCTGCGTCAATGGCCGCCTGCTCAGCCAGCATCTCGTCCATCTCCTGTTTGAAGTCACCTTGGCCCCACAGACTCTGGAGAGCTGAAATGATAAAGATGAATAAGAAGGGGAAACAAAAACAGCACAGTGACACACACACTTTGATACTTACCTATTACATCAGATTTGAATACTGCAACACTCTATGAATGAGGAAATTCATTCATTTTCTATACCTGCAGGGATACACCCCAGACACGTCTCCTGCTTGTCGTGGGACACACACACCATTCACTCACACACTTATACCTACAGGCAATTGGGAGGAATCCATAGACCCCTGAGCAAACCCCACACCTGTGACTTTCTTGCTGCATGGCAACAGCACTACCCACTGCACAACCGTGTCACCCAATGAGAAAATGTACCAACCTTTTTGGCAAGTCTTAATATCACCCTTCTCTATAAAAAGGTATCTGGGAGCCTCAGGAAGAAACGGCAACACCAGAACCTGAAGTACAGAGAAACATGCCGGGACACAGAGGACGACATTCCACAGCTCCTCCCGACCAAGGATCTCACTGATAAATTAAAAATAAAGAGAAATGGTACTAAGTTGGTCAATATATTTTGGGACTTTTGCAGCATCCACTCACAGTATGTCTCAAATCTTTACAATTCCGTTGCTTACTAATCTGCTTCTCTTTGTCTTAATCTCTTTTAATACAATACATGTCTCATTAATATCTTGTAAACTCAGTGTAGGCTGAGCTTTAATAGCTTTAACTGTTACAATAAGTGCACACCTTGGTCCAAAAACTGTTCAGACAGTTGTGGAGGACAGAGGACCCTCTTAAGAAGAAGTTACAGGTCTGATAGAGACAGAAATCTTGCTTATTTGTAGGTGATCAAATACTTATTGTACAACAGAATTTACCAATTAATTCAGTAAAAATCCTTCCCCCCTTTCTGTCTCTCATAGTAGAAGTATATCTATGATGAAAAATACAGGTCTCTCTAATATTGTTAAGTGGAAGACATACAATTGGTGCATGATTAGTAGCTGACTCAATACTTTTTTTCTCCACTGTATTTTGTACATTCAGTGTAGGCTGAGCTTTAATATCCTCAACTATGTTTGACGTTAAGTGCATACCTCAGTCCAAAAAACTGTCCAGATAGTTTTCCAAGTGACGTAAAGGTTGCTGATGTCAGAGAAATTACGCCTCTAATCTTTCTGGGTGAAATCTCACTAAGGTAGATCAAATGGATGCTGGACCCCAAACCTGCAGGTCATAAGAAGAGTCATGTATTTAAATGTCATGTATTTATGTAGGGGGTGTTGTGCCTGTCACAGAAAATGCACTTACCTGCTGAGTAGCCTTGCAGAATTCTTGCCACAATGATCATTTCATAAGATTTGGCACCTTTACTTGACAGCATGATCCCTGCTGCAGCAATGGCAATAAAACTGTTGCCAATAACCACCTTTTTTCTGTTGAAGGAACACATATATCTGAGCCTTATAAGGATAATCAACGTTTTACGTTGCATTTATTGTCTCTTACTCACCTTCCAAGCATTCCTGAGATAAATTTGACACTGACAACGCCAACAAGTCCCCCAACAGCGTACAATGAGACAATAAGAGACCAGATGGCTGTGACCTCCTCCTGAGTTGGAGGTTCTTCATATCTGTCATACCAGCTGCTGTTGATGAAGCGCTGTATGTACTGCAGTGAACATTTTTAAAGGAGAACATTCTGTAGCCTGAACTTGATTCACTTAGTGAGGAAAGCTTGAAAATATCAACTCTCTCTCTTTGTTTTTGGGTTTTTTTTTGTGAAATAGAAAGGTGATTTTTTTTTTCCTCAAAAAGAGGATTGCTCACCGGTGAGGGAGAACTCAGGCCTGTGATATGATATCCAGTTTGAAAGCTTCCTCCAATCCCCAAAATAATGATGAGGAACAGAGCGTTCCCACGGGTCTAAAAGACAGAATGAAGAGCAGAAACAGGACTATGATGAGACCCAATATCTTGCATGTGAATTATGAAATGTTCACTGGAATAAGACAAATCACTGGATTTATTACATAATCCTTCATTTTTTATAATTTGATTGAACACCCTCAATAACTTTAATACTTCTCGATTTTGTTTTTATATGTGCAAGCTCACATTACATGTTGATGTTGGATTTAATAATGTTGACAAGAAATATTAACGGTTCCAACCTAAACTACATACTATAGACTACAGGAAATCTGAAAGCTTTTCTTTTCTGATTTGTAAAACTGAATTAACTAAATCAAAATTCACGTGCAGCAAAACTTAATTTATAATTTTTAATGAGACACAAATATTTGTGAAATAATGCACTAAATTGATAAATAGTAGAATAATCCAGGATATCTCGGTATGATGCTTACCCTGGTAATGAATATAGCCAACATTATAACTAAAATATACTGTTTTGACATAAGCAAATACAATCCTAACAGCATAAAAGCCTCCTCTAATCAGGACCACACAATGACCAATATAGGCATAAAAAAAACTTGGATCCTTTTTAACAATGTGAAAATAACATATCTTATATCTTAATTAAGATATTAGTAAAAACTGCTTGGTAAATATATCATAATTGGAACATGTTCATAACCTATATTAATTTACAGTAAAGTCATAATGACCCTCTTATTACAAATAAACAGATACATAATATTAAATAATACTCATTGCCTATTAATCAGGATAAATCATATTCATAAGATTAACCATCTCTATATATGCTTTAAGAAACTGACAAAGTGGAATGACTCAGCTAAAACTGTGGTTTGGATGAGTCACTGAGTTCAAAAACAACCTGTTCGGTGCTCTGGAAAAAAATCTTGTGAAACAGAAATACATTATTGTTATTAGGCTCTTATGATGCAAGCTGTCAATTGAGCACATGTATATACTATATGAACTTGTTATAAACAAATTCAGTAAAATTTAATAAAATCCTACCAGCTGCTGCAGCACGGTTTCCATTCTGGTATACTGGCCTGGACCTCACAGTGCACCATACACCCAGACTGCATGGACTTTGTTACATATTTCTGATTGGTTATTAACTTTTTAGCATGTCCCCATCAGCCTGCAATCACACAGCCACCCTGACAATCATTGAGTCAATCATGTCCTCTAAGTTGGACTTATGTGTGTGAAGGAAATCAAGGAAATCCAAATGAAATTCAACTAAGGTTTAAACGTATTGTGAGTCAGTGGTCAGGTTTCTCTTGGTGAGTTTATTGGTGATCTGCACTATGGGTGCAATATTTCATTGCCTGACATGTTCAATGAATGTCTTAGAATCTGCCTTTGATAAGAGATTCTATCGCCCAGTACAGTTAACATCACACAGAGATATGATAGAATCCTGCGTTCAGGGTTAGATACATTGATGCCATGTGCTCAGAGAATATAGAAGCTAATGTAAGCAAAGTTATTTGTTTATTGTTTTGTAAGGGGGCTGTGTGTGTGTAGTGATATGAAATTTAAAAAAAATTAGTTGGGCATAAGAGAATTTACTGTAGCTTAACAACGCCACCTAGGGAAATTTCACCCCCAGGAAATTAGTTAAAGGTATAGGTTCGAAAAATGCATTCAAGACAAGATGTGATTTAAATATAAAAAAAATCGATCATCATTATTTGAAATTTTATTTTTTTATTTGAATCATTGCATTGCAAAAACCGACTGAGAATAGTATAATTTGAAATAGAATTTGGAACTGGAACCTAATTAAATTTGAAATTTCAACACCTCACGCTCAGTTCTCGCAATTCAAATTTAGTTCTCGAAATTAAATTTAAATTTACTGTGACAAACATCCGGGTAGTTCGAGGATGACACAAGAGAAATCAAAGACATGTCCTGTGTAGTTGAGCTCGATTGCTCTTCCTTCAAAAATACCAAACAAGTAGTAACAAAAGTAAATCTTAATAATACACTCAAAAAAATGGACATGCAAACTCAATCAAAACAATCAGAAGGAAATTAATCAGAACCCTCAGCTACACAGATGGCACAGATGTTGAATCGCTTGTCTGAGTGTGCCGTAAAAGGCAGCCAATGATAGCGAGTCACTGAACATAATCGTAAACCAAACAAGGAAGGGAAATAACAACCATGAGCAATTGCACAGCCACAACCAGATGACAGCAACCTGCACTTCATACAGAAAAGACAGCACTGAAGTTGGCTGAATGAAGACGGATCAAAGGATTGTTATCTGTGTATTCCACGCACCTTTGCCCCAAGAACAATTTGTCCATCATGGCTAATTATAAAGCAAGGAATACCAATTTCAACATACGACAGTTTGTATGCGGACTGACTCATAACTTGGTTTCTACTCTCTTTTCCTCTAAGAAGGATTTCCCACAGACAGTGAGGCTTTTAAACTCCTCTGAAATCTCTAGCAGGGTCTTTCCTTTAGTCTCAGGTAGGACAAAAAAGCTATAAAGACATCCCAGCAGGCACATACAGGCGAAGATCACAAAGCAGTACGAGTCCAGTGCATTCTGAGAGAGAGGAAATGGACACTTAGTTATTAGTATATTGAATTACCTCCTACATACTAAAACACACTCATTTTGTCATAAATCTTGATCATAATCAGTGAAAAGTAATGGTGTTACAACTATGTTACTGTAGTTAAACCAAGAATTACTGCTAATGAGTATCCTCTTTATTTACAAAAGCAAGATTTACAGTTTATTTTACAGCATAAACTTCATTTTGTTGCTTATTTTCAGATTGGCTTGTACTTACAATAAGGAACGGGAAGACGAGGCCCAGCACAGCAAATATCAACCAGCGCTGGAACCCCATGAGGACGGATGATGCCACTCGGTCGGTCTGGATGAAGATCTCACTGTTGAGAGCAGCCGCTGCTGCAGCTGGATGAGTCGCAGAGACGACACAGATGAATCAAATGAATTATCTGTATATACACTTTGCATTAAACAGCATCCAATGCATTGAATTTCCATTCATGTGTACGATGTGAAGCGTGTACCAGGGCCTCCACAGAAGAAGATGATGAAGATGATGATCAAACAGAAACTAACGTATGGAATCCAATAGCTGGAATCCTGCAGGAAGACAACGGTCCATGTTACTGTATAGGCATTATAAGGTCAGTCGGTCAGTTTCTGATAGTTTCCCCAGATAGTCGCCAGCCAATCGTGGGGCACACACACCATTCACACCTACAGGCAATTGTTTAACATGAGATTAAATGTAGACCTTGCACATTTCTATTTCTATTATGGGACTTGAATCCTTCAACTCTTCAGTAGAAGGCAACATATACAGAATAAAACAATGGTAGTGATGATTAACAGGATTGGGTCTTTGGATTTCAAAACATCATTGTCTCTGTTGGTGGGCTCCAGGCACCCAATGATGGCAGGTAATCCTCCAGTCAAGGTCTCCTGCCCCTGTAGAAGTATTTATTGGTCATGTCGAGATAAGGTTTGACCTACAGGGGAGTCATCCCTGATGAACAAGAATATCCATTGTTTGTTATTTGCTCTGAGTGACTGAAGTCGTTTGGTGTTACAAAAACACTTTGTGAAATACTCTTAGACCAAACAGAGTCCTAAAGTTGGACTTCAGTTCAGTTACTCCTGAATCAGTAGGGGCTACTTTTAGTCTTAAGATGTTGTGAATACAGGCCCTGGATATTGTAAGAATTTTGTTTTATTATTTTTGGGTTCAATGCACATAATTAGTGCCAATGTGCAATATTTAAATTTGTGGTGTTCATCAAGACTACTACTTTATTAGATTAGTTATATTAGTTTTGTTAACTTATTGAAGATGTCTTGTCCTTCCATTGTTTCTGATTGGAGGCAGAAATCTCAGAGTTGGATATTTCCAAACCTGTGAATATTAAACTAAAACTGTTACCTCTGCGGCGCTGACCGTGAACCATAACCAGTTTTAAATAACTGCCTGCCTCACACATGCCCATGCTTGTGTCGACATTCAGAGGCAGCAGGTTTACCTTCAGGTGGAGTGTGACAGTGACCAAGAACCAGCAGGCAGACATGACACCATAACCACCCCAGAACAACGGCCTCCTCCCTATGTCCTCAATCAGCAGACCCTGAGAGAGAGAAAGACAAGTAGAAACACAGGCAGACCACCAGTCTCTTCAGGGGGATCTATCTTTCAATATTGTGCAATAGATATAATTTTTAATTCAACTTTCTCTTCCAAATGAAATATAATTGTAACTGATACCACAGTGAAGTTCAAACTACCTCATTCACCCCTCTCCATGCAAACAGTCCTGGTTGTCCTTGTGGGATTATATAACTAACAGAACTGAATAAGGCAAGATAAGGTAAAAACAGCCTGTACTGTAATTAATAGACAGCTACAGGTTCACACTGAGGGAGTTACTCACGCAGCAGATTGATGTGAGGATTTCAGTAACTCCAAGACCGAGAGTGACATAGCGGATCTTGTCTCTTGGTATACCTGCCTTCCGAAAGATGTCAAAAGAAAAAACACTGATCTGGGAATAAAGCAGAGTTGCATTTGTTTGTCTTTTTAGTTTGTATTAGCATTTTTTGGAGCTTTGGGGCATTTATCGCGTTTAGAGCCATCCTCACCACGGACTTGCCCGATAACTGGTTGCAGCAGTAGAGCGTGGACATGGTGATGAGCTGCCATCGGACAGCCCTGTCCCTCAGGAGCTGCAGAGGGCTTTTTGGTGGGGCTGCGTCAATGGCCGCCTGCTCAGCCAGCATCTCGTCCATCTCCTGTTTGAAGTCACCTTGGCCCCACAGACTCTGGAGAGCTGAAATGATAAAGATGAATTAGAAGGGGAAACAAAAACAGCACAGCGATACCTACAAATGTGACAAACGTATGATGAAACATTACACGTCATATACATTTTGACATATGTGCCAAATATACCAACCTTTCTGGCAAGTCTTAATATCACCCTTCTCTATAAAAAGGTATCTGGGAGCCTCAGGAAGAAACGGCAACACCAGAACCTGAAGTACAGAGAAACATGCCGGGACACAGAGGACGACATTCCACAGCTCCTCCCGACCAAGGATCTCACTGATCAAAGAGAAATGGTACTACTTTAGTTAATATGTTTTAGGGTTTTTTTGCTGTAGAAGATTTTAACTTTCGGATATTGAGTTGGTGGTCCTTAAACCGATTTTTTTTCCTTTTTTGCCCCACTGTATTTTGTACATTCAGTGTAGGCTGAGGTTTAATATCCTCAACTATGTTAGACGTTAAGTGCATACCTTAGTCCAAACAACTGTCCAGATAGTTTTCCAAGTGACCCAAAGGTTGTTGAGGTCAGAGAAATTACGCCTCTAATCTTTCTGGGTGAAATCTCACTAAGGTAGATCAAATGGATGCTGAACCCCAAACCTGCAGGTCATAAGAGGAGTCACGTGAAAAATGTCATGTATTTATGTAGGGGGTGTTGTGCCTGTCACAGAAAATGCACTTACCTGCTGAGTAGCCTTGCAGAATTCTTGCCACAATGATCATTTCATAAGATTTGGCTCCTTTACTTGTCAGCATGATCCCTGCTGCAGCAATGGCAATAAAACTGTTGCCAATAACCACCTTTTTTCTGATGAAGGAACATATATAACTGTTCGAGCCTTATAAGGATAATCAACGTTTTACGTTACATTTATTGTCTCTTACTCACCTTCCAAGCATTCCTGAGATAAATTTGACACTGACAACGCCAACGAGTCCCCCAACAGCGTACAATGAGACAATAAGAGACCAGATGGCTGTGACCTCCTCCTGAGTTGGAGGTTCTTCATATCTGTCATACCAGCTGCTGTTGATGAAGCGCTGTATGTACTGCAGTGAACATTTTTAAAGGAGAACATTCTGTAGCCTGAACTTGATTCACTTAGTGAGGAAAGCTTGAAAATATCAACTCTCTCTTTGTATTTGTGTAATAGAAAGGTGATTCTTTTTTTGTTTCTGAAAAAAAGAGGTCACTCACCGGTGAGGGAGAACTCAGGCCTGTCTTATGATATCCATCTTGAAAGCTTCCTCCAATCCCCAAAATAATGATGAGGAACAGAGCGTTCCCATGGGTCTAAAAGACGGGTGAAGAGCAGAAACAGGACTATGATGAGACCCAATATCTTGTGAATCTTGTGTATCTCATAAAATGTTCACTGGATGCGAAAGCACTGCTTTTATTTCATAATTCTTCATTTGTATAATTTGGTTGTCCTTTTTTTTGTTTAAGGTCTGCAACTGATCACAAAAAACATTAACAGTTTGACCTCTAGATTCTGTGTTTATACAGAATCAAGTTCAATTTACGTGTTAATCCTGATTTTAATAATTAGCATTTTGGGATTATCCATTAACTGTTCCAACCTAGGGCGACATGGTGGTGCAGGGGTTAGCGCTGTTGCCTCACAGAAAGAAGGTCACAGGTTCAAGACCTCCTTGGTCCTGGGTCTGGGACCTTTCTGTGTGGAGTTTGCATGTTCTCCCCGTGTCTGTGTGGGTTTTCACCGGGTACTCCGGCTGAGGTTAATTGGTGACTCTAAATTGCCCGTAGGTGTGAGTGAATGGTGTGTGTGCCCCACGATAGGCTGACAACCATCTGGGGTGTATCCCTGCCTCTTGCTGGGATACACGGGGGACGTGCTGGGATTGGCTCCAGCAGACCCCTGTGACCCTAATAAGGAATAAGCAGGTATAGAAAATGACTGACTGACTGTTCCAACCTAAACTCATCTCAGATTAGATTTTTTAAAATGTTGCTGTACATGTTACGTTCAATAAAAATAAAGGACTATTTGAGAAAACCTGGTTAAGTGAAGTATTGGACAGGCTACAGTTTGGTCAGTATTTGCAATGAGACAGACAAATGTGTTAAATAATTCTTGATTGATAAATAGAATAATAATCCAGGATATCTTGGTATGATGTTTACCCTGGAAATTAAGATAGCCAACATCATAACTAAAATATATTTTATTATACAGATTTTTACAAGAAATACAATTTTGAAAGCATAAAAAATCCTCTAATTTCAAGTCAACATGACCCTCCTATTATACACAAAACTGAAACACAAATAATTACAATACAATATTTTGTATATAATACAAATATAATACAAAATTCAGTAAAATCCTACCAGCTGCTGCAGCACCGTTTCCATTATCTCTTTACTGGCCTGGACCTTCCTCACTAGAATTTCTCACTGGTTATCATTAACTTTTAAGACTTTCTAAAACAATTAACAGTCACACCCACCCTGACCCTCATGTGTCCTCTAACTTGGGCTGATGTTGGTGTGTGTGAAGGAAATGTTTCATTTAAAGGTATTGTGACTCAGTGGTCAAGTTTCTGCACTATTGGTATCAATTTTTTCATTTCCTAAAATGTTCATCTCTCAGTCTGCTATGGGTGAAACACAGGGTTAGTTGGAGGCAACCCCTGAAGGGAAAAGCCGAAAGGAGAAGAAGAAGAAGAAGAAGAAGAAGAAGAAGAAGAAGAAGAAGAAGAAGAAGAAGAAGAAGATTGAAACCTGTATAAACTGTATTTTAAATATAGTGTCATTGTGATTCATTGTGTTTCAGATATTCATCATCAGTGGTAACGAAATAACTACATTCACTCAAATACTATAATTAAGCATATTTTTGAGGTACTTTCAGTGGTGGATGAAGTAGTCAGATCCTTTACTTTAGTAAAAGCAGAAATATGATCATCATACAAAATATTCAATAACAAGTCTTCAGATTTCAAATGTTACTCATGTAGAACTACATAAGTATTATGTGAATATAGATATTAAAATATAGTACTTCAAAATTGGAGTACTTAACTAGTACTTACTTACTAGTAAACTAGTTAGATTCCACCAGTAATAACATTACACACCAACTGAGGTGAAATTGTGCGTTGGTATGAAATAACCAATCGGAGGAGAGCCATTCTAGCCAATCAGAGGCGAGGAAGGCGGTACCTTCCCCTAGCCACGCCCACTTCCCCCCAAAGATCCTCAGAGACGCTGAGCGTCTGATGGGTGGAACAAAACCCGGCATTTATCCAATAAGCTGAAAAACTAACCTTATAAAACAATAAATAAGCAAAGAAAGGTAACAGGGAAATGATGACGCGATCATATAAAAGATATACACAATTTACCTCCTCTCTGGAATAAACAACACGCAGAAATGAAAAAAAAACTATTTTTGACAGATTGTTTCACAAAGCAAAGCAATATGTAAAGAAAATATATATATATAAAATCGTAAACTGTGTATAAGTAGTATATAAAGTTGCAATCTGTTTGAAATGATGATGTTAATAAATAATACAATAATATAATAACTTTCAAGAATCTTAAGGTGCACCAGGAAAAAAAGCAAAGGATACAGGAAACAAATAATAAGTGAATCAAAATAAAAATTAATGCAGCATACACACTTCTATTTATTTTCCCTTTTTAAATTAAAATAAACTCACCGGCTTAGTTTGTCCGTCCCCTCCAGCAGGAGGCAGTAACCGGCAGCTCGCTCAGTTGAGTGCCCGGCTGTCTCCGCTCTTTTTTCCGCCTTCCCTGACTGACGCTCCGGCGGAAGCTAGCGACACAGTTCAGTGTTTTCCGTAGTCATCGTTGTCGTAGCTGGTTCCTCTACACACAAAGAAAAGTTTCAGGTCGCGTCTTTGCTTGAACGCTTTGAGATCAAAATGCCACTGGAGAATCTGGAGGAAGAGGGCCTGCCCAAGAACCCCGACCTGCGGATAGCGCAGCTGAAGTTCCTGCTCAGCATGGACGGCCACCGGCAGGACGCCAAAGTCAAGACGGAGCTCATGGATGCTATCAAAGCTAACAGTGAGTTAGCATTTCATTTCGTGCCGTCCCCCTCTCATTCTGCGCACTAACTTACATTAACTGCAGCACAGATGCAGCATCCTGGCTACGCCTGTGAAATTAAAAGCTTGTCAGATCCATTAATTCGATTATTAGTCACTCTACAAGCGCTGCAGGTACATTAGCCTGCTAGCTAACTGTATTAGCTTCAGCTAGCTGATGACAAGTGGACTCAGTGATGGTTGTTTGTGTTTACGTCGCCGCTATCGGGATTTACACTGGACAAGAATACGTGTTTTAGTAGAAATTTGACTCTTGGTTATAATTGATTTAAATATGTAAAGTGTCATTTTTTTTAACTGAATAAATCCATCCAGACATGGCGCCGTACTACGAGGGTCTGTGTAAAGACCTGAAGTGGCAGCTGGACGGAGACCTGCTGAGTAAGATGAAGAAGGCCAACGAGGAGGAGCTGAAGCGCCTGGACGACGTGCTGGAGGACGCAGAGAAGAACCTGGGAGAGAGTGAGATACGGGACGCTATGATGGCCAGAGCCGAGTATCTGATCCGGATCGGAGACAAGGTGAGTGAATCCTCCCTGTCAGCGCAGCAACCACAGGGAGGCTTTGTCAAAGGAGGCAGGTAACATTCATTACAGAAGCCACACTAAGAGAGTGAAGCCGAATAATTTTGTTTTAAACTACGAAAATGGAGGCATAATATTACAAAAGCAGAGTTGTAGTTTTATGAGAATAATTGCTTATTACAAGAAAGAGTAGCATCATTTTATATACTAAGGAATATAGTGACAATGGCTTACATGAGCTTTTTGAAGACACACAATAGGTGAGCTGCAGCTTTTATCTCCATTCATTTTCTTTTAATTAACATGTTTCCTCAAATACTTAAGTCAAATTTTTAAGGGAACTTGTACTCTGCTAGATTATTTACATTTAATGCTAATTTATACTTACACTCTACTACATCTTAGGGGAAAATAATTGATTTATTGTATATAATGTTACTTTTCAGACAGATTTGGCATAAAATAATCTATTTTAATATTCTAACTAATATTTAACTTCCCTGCTTTTTCCTTAAACACATGTTATCTACTTTGTGTAAATAGTGCAGTATAAAAACTACACTTATATAATAGGATGCAGTACTGTTTCTATTAATCTATTAATAAAATCGATTAATCTCACAATGATGCAGTAAAACTATAAAATGTTCTCACGCTTAAGTACTTCTGCTTTGCTGCTTTTGTTTCTAGATTTTACTTGAGAAACATTTTGAAATCAGAACTGTTTGCTGTGTTGGAGTACTTCTAGGTAGTAGTACTTCTATTTTTACTTAAATAACGAAGCAGAGTTAAAGGAGTTAAAATGGAGGTTAAAGCAACAGACATGTTTCTCTCTTCATTAGGACAGAATTCAAAGCATAATGACAAACCAATTAAAGTGTCTCACATAATGAATTCATATGCTTTTTCGGTGCATCATAAACAATCATGTTGATGTTGCAGTAAAGCTGCAACTGACAATGATTTTCATCATCTATTAATCTGCTGTTTTCTCAGTTATTCGTTTGGTCTGTATTCTGTTTCTTTTCCTATCTTCGGCCTGATAAATGTGGTTACAGGTGTTTGCACAAATTCACATAGTAGCAGAATTGACTGATTGTCCTTCCACAGGAAGCCGCTCTGACCGCCTTCAGGAAGACATATGACAAGACGGTGGCTCTGGGTCACAGACTAGACATCGTCTTCTACCTGCTAAGGATCGGCCTCTTCTACATGGACAGCGACCTAATCACACGCAACTCCGAGAAAGCCAAGACGTAAAGACTCTGCTGCTGTGCACGCTTCCACCAACAGTCTCTGCAAAATTTGAGGTACTTAAAATTCTCTTGTCTCCACAGCCTTATTGAAGAGGGGGGAGACTGGGACAGGAGGAACCGTCTGAAGGTCTACCAGGGTCTGTACTGTGTGGCCATCAGGGACTTCAAACAAGCTGCTGAGCTTTTCCTTGACACAGTATCCACCTTTACTTCCTACGAGCTGATGGACTACAAGACCTTTGTTACCTACACTGTCTACGTCTGCATGATCGCCCTCAAACGGCCTGACCTCCGTGAAAAGGTAGACGAGGAGTTTATTTACTCACATGAAGCTATTGAGGAACATTGCTCTTGGTTTAGTTGCTTCATCGCTGTAACGCATACTTTGTGTAAAGGTTATTGTACCTATTTTGATGCACAGTTGGCTGATTGCTGTTAAATGATTTTAAATGTGTTTGTCTTTAGGTCATAAAGGGGGCAGAGATCTTGGAAGTGCTGCACAGTCTGCCTAGTGTTCGCCAGTACCTCTTCTCCCTCTACGAGTGCCGCTACTCTGTCTTTTTCCAGTCTCTGGGTGAGCACGCCTTTTCTTCCACTGATCTAAATAAAGCTATTGTACAACATTCAATCAAAAGTACGGTATCCAGTCTTCTTTTAGCCGTTTGTCATAGTTTTCAATGTATTATTGGAATATCTATTTTAGTTTTTGCTGTTTTTGTCCAGGTGGGATTTCTTGTCCTGCTCTCATGTCTTTTAATAAACACTAAAAACATGTTTTCTTGTTTCGTTATAGCCACGGTGGAGCAGGAAATGAAGAAGGACTGGCTCTTTGCGCCCCACTACCGCTACTATGTGAGGGAGATGAGGATACAAGCCTACAGCCAGCTGCTAGAGTCCTACCGCTCCCTCACTCTGGGCTACATGGCTGAGGCCTTTGGTGTCAGCACAGAATTCATTGACCAGTGAGTGTCCAGACGCTGCGGCCTGAAAATGAATCATTTATTCTAGTTGAGCCTCAAAATCTCTCTAGCGCCATGATTGGGTATAGATGTAGATCCTCAGATAACCTCAAGTGATAAATTTGTTAGATGTGCGATGGTTCAGCATTTTTAGAAATACTGTAGTTTTGTAATGAGGCAGAATGACCAAACTTTTAGCTAGCTTGTGTAGTCAACACAGGGCTTCAAGTGGTTGAAAAAGACTAGAAAGACACTATACAAATGTAGCTCATTCACTACATCTCTCTTCTTCCACAGGGAACTGTCCCGATTCATAGCTGCCGGCCGTCTCCACTGCAAAATTGATAAAGTGAATGAGATTGTGGAAACCAATAGGTAACATTCCTATTCTTCAAACTTCAATACTTCTAGGTTATAACCGAATAATTACAAGCAGAATTGTAAATATATTTCCTGTGCTTTTTCCGCAGACCTGATAGCAAAAATTGGCAGTACCAGGAAACCATTAAAAAGGGCGACTTGCTGCTCAACAGAGTCCAGAAGCTGTCGAGAGTTATCAACATGTAACCACGGTGGTCTTATTTTCTCATTAAAGCGAGGCTCCACCTCGCATTCTTCTTCTTGGTATACCCACACCTGTATTGTCGGACAAAGTCACTCTTATATTGTGTATATAATAAAAAAAGTTTGCTTGTTTAACTGTTGCATTACTCCATTTATTTTAGGAAAGAGGCAGAGACATAATTTCATATAAATAGCAGTATAAATTATTTTATTTACAGAAACTTGTTACAAAACAAATATACTATACAATCTTTTTTCTTTAAATATTAATTCTAACCTATTTTTTGTTCATGAATTACATAGCAGCCAATACATAAGTCCAGCTGAAAATGATTTTGATAATGTATACAAAAAAAAAAAAATCTATACACGCTTTTACATAGTATGAATGGTGGATTTATTTTTTTCCCCCCAGACACGAGCTGTATTCTCTCTCACTTTCACATTCCAAGTCTATGGTGCTAGTTAAAAAAAAAAAAAAAACCTCGCAACGTTCCCATCGCCTGGAAACGATGACGAGATGTCAGTGGAGTTCGAGGGTAAACAAAAACACTTGATTGAATGTTTTAATGTACAACTCCCAGTAAACCAGAGGGGGCTTAAGCCACACACTGATGAGAACATAAAAATCTTAATGTCTTGTCTGGAAAACTTGGATAACCCCCCCCCCCCCCCCCCCCCTCCCCATAAAACACACAACACTAAGTGTTTCATTCTGGGCAACTGACGAGCTCAGGTTTTTACCACATTTAGGGTTCATAGGCAGATTTAAAAGCAAACTCCCTAAACACTTCGAACATTCAAGTAAGGTAAAACAACCCAAAGAATACTGTCCTCAAACAGTCAGGGTGAAACAAATTCAGGCACTTTCTTAATTTGATATTTTCTTTTAAAAGCTGCAAACTACTTTAAAAGCTGTGTTTCAAATTACTTGTTTGGCAACGATGATGCAAGCAGGTGAACTGTTTGAAGTGTTCCTCTTCCTTGCAGTGATTGCTTAAGTCCCTTTAGCCTTATAAAAGAACATAAGTGTTTCAATCATGAAATGTGTTTGAAGGTACACCATCTATGAAGTGTACGGCTGAGGAGTCCATGGAAATTGGTCAGACAATGGGCACAGCTTGAAGCCTGCGGGACATTTCTTTTTTTTTTTCTCAAAAATCACAGGCTAATTGGGTCACGTAGTAACATCTCCTTTTGTTGTGTTGATTCGTAGGCAACGTAAAATGTATTGTAAAAGCACATGTGATCGAGACCTTGAAAAGGGAATAAAGGTATCCTCTGTCATACAGACACATGCTACAGTGCCAACACTTCACCTTTGTTCCTTAAAGGATCTCAGTACACGATTCATGAGATGCTTCAGCTTCTACATGTAGGCGTATTGCATTATATCGGCTTGGCAGTGAACCACTTCAAATAATCAAGTTCTCTGACTTTTCATTTTGTTTTTTCTAAATAAATAATGACTTTTTTTTTTTTGTTTTTAAATTGTACCAAAAAATTCAGCGTGTACGAAAAAATGCCTGTGCAAAAATACATATTTTCACTATGTACAATTTGTTAACAAAATATGTATTCTCAAATAGGGATACTTCAATACTTGTTTTGATACATAGGCTACAAGAAAAATAAAAAGCTAAATTAAAGTTAAAACAAAAACAAAATCGTCTCCTTTCCACACTAACTGACATCAGTGGAGGTTCCATAAATCAACAGGTGTTGCCAAAAGTTTCAATATAAGTCCTGTGAAGCCATCTCTATGAATCTCGCACCATAAAACCCACTCGATACCACTCAGAAATAAGCAAACATCCCAACGAGGTGGGAGAGTATTGCCTGAATTAAGACTCCATTTTGACAAAGGAATAGAGTATAATGCCTGGCTATCCATTCTACTGTGACAAATCGCTCTCAACCCCCCCTCCAGGAGGTGTCGAAACTTTTTAAAACATCCAGAGCTTGGGTAGTGGTTACACACAGGAGGGACAATCATACCCACAGAAGACAGCTGACGTGCATAAAGTTAAGACGTACCATACCTGATTCCCTATGTAGGAAAAAGAAAAAAAAAAAAAAACGTTACAGTTCACTTCTGCCCACAAGCAGCCGTGGATTTCACGCGGCTGTATGGGTACAAAGTAATTCTCTCGAGAGTGTTAGAGTAAAAGGTTGTGGCGTTAATATGATTTGCACAGATTTTTCTTGATATCACAGGCAACGCACCATCACTGCTTCATGGGCATGGCTGCCCACCTTTTAGTTAAAAAATAAAGTAGTTGGCAAAGCTGGTAGCAGCTTTTGGCTAGCTTTGTGGAGAGCTAAGCAGTGCCTGTGGAGAAAAGAAGTTATTTAGTGCTGTTCACAGTAGGTCTACTGTGGCTATCGTGTTGCACAATGAAAAGATTCAGATAAACAGGTGTCCTCACGACCAAACTATCGCTCTTGACAAAAAGATTCAATCGAATGGGCACATCAGGCGTCCTTTTCACATTTGAAAGCACTACTGTCTTTACCACATCTACAAAGACTCTTTGTAGTTCAGTGTAAAAAGCTCATAAGAAATCATAAAAAGGTAACACTTGCATAATTATTCTGGGTAATAAAAGAATTGACCAGATCGTCCCTACAGGCTCACGTAACCCCAGGGTTACTCAACGTGTCACCGGAGAGTCAGACTAACGGGGGGAAAAAAAAAGGGGGGGGAAAAACAACAAGGTGATTGTGTGTCGTTTAAGGTGTTGCAAGTAACAGTTTGCTGCTCCTCCTGTTCTCCTTCCAAAGGCTTCTGAGATCAGGTGCTGGGTGTGTAATTTAAGTTGGAAACTCCAGTAGTCCAGCAGAATCTGACATGAGAAAAATACTTGGTACACGCACGCACATTCACACACTCATTCTTCGGCAAACACGGAAGAGATCTGCTCGTCGTCTCCCCAGTTGCTCAGCGTCATGGTGGCTTGTTGCGGGCAGAGCTGGCGCCCGGCCCTTAACCTGAACCCGGTGAGCTCAGAGAGACCCATGGCTGTCGCTGTCGTTTCTCCTTCTTCCCACCGGACAGGAAGACCTCTCGGAATACTGGGGACACTGACACGCGGGGAGGTTCCATGGCTCGCTCAGTACACGCCTGGTGCTCCTCGTCCCCGTACGCCGCCACCGTCCCCTCCCCCCACACACATGGCTTTGGGAGAAGTAGTAAGGACCACATTGACTTCACTGGGCAGTCCAGATCATCTCCACCCTGAGGATTGTGGGAAGCTGAGAGTAATGTGGGTTTGATTTTAGAAGGCCCCGTGCAGTCCGGAGCAAAGGACTGCTCCGGACTGTTTTCCCGTCCACCTGCCAGTTCCTTACACGGACGCCAGACGCCGCTGTCAGGGACGAGCCTTTGGCTGGGCAAGAAAGAGAGGGGGGAAAAAAAAAGGTTAAGACATCGGTCTGTGATCAACCAAGTCAAAGTAAAAAAATCCTACTAAACTCTAAGCAAGCATAAGGAGGCTAGAGCCATTCGCAAGGCGATAGATTATTTCCTTCCTTTAATACGTCCTCTTCATTCATGAGCTGAATATTTTGAACATGAACAAGACAAGATATCAGATAAGGTACCAGATTCATTTTGACTAAATTGAACAATTTCCTGTCACAAACACGGCTACAATAGTGTTCTGGATACATGTCCTTAGCACTCGCTAACAACATACCACACAGTAAGATGTGCTAGTTGGTTATATTCAACTTGTGGTTATTGTTTCTATTAGAATGGCATCCAATACCTGTTCCCCCTGACTTTTCCTCCATTTTCTCTTTTCTTACTTAAAAGACTTTTGGCCCTTTTTAGGGAAATTTCTCATGGCTGTTGTGTTGCTTTAAAAATCCTTATTACCTGCACTGGGCACCACTGTACAATTATTCTAACATTTGATTGTTCAGTGTTGAATATCTTTCAGTGAGGTGTTCATATTCTCACATTTTTAGAGATGCAACAATTATATCATATTATTAAGTCATTTTTATCTGTATAGCCCAAAATTACAGATTCACTTCAAAGGGCTTTGCGGTTTATACAACAGCAACACAACATTCCCTCACAATCATATTGATTGCTTCATAAATTTTGCCTACAAAACTTTTAACATTGAGCGAAAAACACATCGAAAATGCAGTCGATTCCGTCAATTTGTTTGTTTTGTCTGGGCAGGAGTCCAAAACATTTTCAGATTTTACAACGAAGCTGGAGTGAATCTAACTGAAACGGATATTCACAGATGAATCATTCCAGCGTTGTGCGTTGAGTTCTTCAATCATTGAAGTGTATCCAGACAGGTGGTAAAAACTCACCTGATGTAAATGGGAGTTGTTTGGCAGCCCTGGCGTCCCTGGAATGCTCCGCCCATGCTTCCCGTGGATGTTGTTGATGGCGGGAGACTTGGCCACCTTGGGTCTACCAGGTCCAGGTCCTCCTCCTCCTCCGAGCCCTCCTCCCCCGCCGCCGCCGCTGTTAATTCCGCTGGAGGCCGGGGAGCTTTTCCGCTTTTTGCCCTCGAGGCGGCCGTCTGAGGAGTGGTGGCTGAAGCTGGTGTGGTGGTCAGACGAGGACTGGTGGTGGACAAAAGGCCCCAGGGAAAGGGTGGAGTCGCTGCTGTTCATCACCACGCTCATGCGCTTGATGGACTCGGCGGGGCTGCCCGAGGGAGGGCCTCGTGCCGACGGCCCCGAGGAGCCGCCCGCCGAGCCCCCGGCAGGGTCCGCCTTGAGACTGAGCGAGTTGGTCCGCACGGTGGGGCCGCAGTTCAGCCCCACGCTGTGGACTCCGCTGTGGGAGGAGGACAACGACGACGACGGACCTAATGAGCCGTGGTGGTAGGTGCTCCCTGAGCTGCCGACGTTTGCACAGTTCTTCTTGAAAGAGGCGGAGGAGGAGGAAGAGTAGTTGGCGTTTGAAGAGGATGATTCGGAGGAGCTATGGGACGAAGGGAGGATGGAGCTGATCTTCCTCTTCTTCCCCGAGCTGAAGCTAGTGCTGCTACTGTTACTGTTGGCTCCGCCCCCGCCCCCACCGCCGGTTGAGTTGGGGATGACGTTGGGTGCGGAGGAGCCAGCGGAGATCTCCTTGGGTCTGAAGGACGACGACGACTTCGTAGTGCTGCTGCTGCTGCTGCTGGAGGAGCGGGACTTAAGCGCCCGACCTGAGGCAAGGGAAGGAGCTGAGGAGGAGGACGAGGACAAGTGGGCTGAAGGCATCTGCGGCGACGAAGACACTTGTCGGGCCTGCGTGGTGCCGTAGGCCGGGTGCTCAGCCCCGCCCTGTGGGGAGCTGCGGGCATTTAAGGTGGTCCCATAGGAGAGTACTGACTTGCCCTCGTAGGATTGGCTGTAGGGGGTCTGGGGCAAGGTGGCAGGGGGGCCCAGGAAGCCTGAAGAGGGAGTGCTACCGTGGGAATTTGTGCTTGTCCTATGGGTAGGTGCAACGGAGGAGGTGTTCTCCAAGGCCAAGGGGATTTTCCTGCAACAAAGAAGAACAATGGTCATTAGCTATGTTCGCCAACGAGTCATAAATGCTAACTGCGACAGAAAACACCACCTCAGTGTGGCAACACAAAGGCAACACAAAAGTCTGAGCAGGACAGACTTACTTCCACATCTGAGAGTTGACGTGCTTTTCCATCATTGTGGTTAGAGCACATCGCACTCTGTCCCATCGCCGGTCAAAGGAGTAACAGCCTCTCCCAAACAGTCGGCTTCCAAAGGTACAGTACTGGGAACAGAAAAAGGTCGTCAATTGTTTTTTGTTTTATGTAAAAAAAACCAACAACACTGTGGCGCTGTACGAACTGTGCATAAAAAGGTTTTGAGGATATGCACGGATTCTGGCTTAGAGCAGCAGGTGCACTTACAGCTGCCGGTCGAGGGTGATAACCTGAATAGTGACAGTCCAGTTTGTCAGCGCTCTCCTCCCGCTCCTCGTTCTCTCCCTCGTCGCTGGAGGGTCGGGAAAAGCCGTCGGGGGCAGTTTGGGGATGGTGTGGTGACTCGTGGACTACTGCAGTGTCTGCGGGGGTACTACCGCTGTGGCTGCTGTTTAGTCTGATGGACAACAAACAGTCGAGTCATTTTCACTGTCTTATAGGGTAATCATGGTGAGTGTGAGGTTTTTTTTTGTTTAATATTGTAATTGGTGCTGTCATGCCTCATTTTTTAAAAGAAAAACACTGCTTTTTCAATGAAAATAACTTCAAACTAATCAGAAATGCACTTTATGCATTGCTAATGTGGTAAATGACTATTCTAGCTGCAATGTCTGGTGTTCGGTGCAATATCTGTGATCATATCGGTGTGTAGAGGCCCATTTCCAGCAACTTCACTCCAGTCTAATGGTGCAATGTGTTTTGCATCAGAAGGCTAATGTAATCAAATTCTCTATTCATTTTACAACTCATGGTGGTAAATAAAAGTGTGACTTTTCATGGAAAAACTAAATTGTCTGAGTGACCCCAAACTACAAGAGAACCCCAAGAGTGTTGTGTGTTATCATATTTGCAGGACTATTATTACCTTGCTGAATTTCAAAGTGGCACATTTATTGTTATTCTTTATCATTTAGTGTATATATATATTTTCCTTCTAAGCTGTTTTGAAACTCAGCTGCACTTTAAAGTCTTTTTTTCTATTAGTGCAAATCAGAAATCTGCTTTCAAGCTGGCAGTCTTGATGGTTTTATTGGAAATCTGTAGTTCACAGGAGAGTAGTTCAATGGAGAGAAGGTTTAAAAAAGATGCAATTATATTTAAAATATCCTACATGGCGAGTATATTTGGTGTCGCTGCATGTAAAATGGTACAATAAAGATGAGAAGCGCTCACCGTGGAAGACCAGGGCTGTGAAATTTGGGCTTGCCGGTTGACGAAGGCTTAGTGGCGTCTGGGGCGGGGCCGTTTCCATGAGCCACCTGGTGGGCATCATGGGCCGCGGCGAGGTGCGAGGAGGGGTGTGGTTCCCTGAGAGGGGGGTTTTGCTGGGAATGGGGTTGGTGGAGGTCTCTCTCCTTGTCCTTCTCCCGCTCCCTTGCTCTGTTCTTGTGCTCCGCCAGCAATGTGTCAAAGCGCTTCCTCCGCCCTGGCACCGCCCTCCGCTGGCTTAAGGAATGTGTCTGGTGGGGGGGGGGGAGACATAGAAAAGGTCAAAGGTCAGAATTACAGTTTGAGGACCTGTTTGACCTCAATTTTTTTCCCCCAATTTCAACATGACAGAACCTCATGGGACTACAGCATAAAGTAGTGACTTTCCTGTCAATAGACATAAGAGTTCTAAAAAAAAAATAAAATAGAAGAATCATCAACAAAGCACATGAAAAGACCAAAACACAGAATGAACCGGTCCTACTAAGAAGCAAGTACCAAAAGCTGGATATATCTTATTCTTATTCAATGTAGATCACGTAGATCAACACATAAATGAGCTACAATTACACAGGAGCTACCTGGTGCAGGCTGCGGCTGTGATGAGACGAGACCGAATGAAGTCTAGTAAAGGTAACAGTCACTTTATTCTATGTATCATTTACTACTGCACACAGTGAAAACTGCCCTTTCACACTGAGAGAACAGTGTATGTTTGTGATTAACTGTATTGAATATATCACACAGTGAACAGTAGTCCTGAGTGATCATTAAAAAACAGGGTTTATCTCTTAAATATACCGCGAGGATCGTTCAGAAATATTAAGCTTCATAAACAGGGTTTGGCTTTCGTTGTCAAAGCAACAGCAGCAGCACCTCCAGAAGGCAGAAGCTGGGCGAGATCATGAACTGGATCATCAACCATATAGCTGTGTTTCAGTTCAGTAAGTCAGATGAAACAGTAGAAGCTCCGTCAAGCACGGACTGTTTCAGTAAACTGATCTTTTGAACGAACGGACTCTCGATATTCAGTACACTGAAGAAAAACTATCTGCTTCCCGGCTATGGTGTGCGTCTTAGTTTCTGCAGGTGACTGCAGACTGACAGACTACAAGGTTTCCCATCGCGCTGTATAGTTAAGGGAGCTATCTCTACAACAAAGCTGTTAGCTGGTTTAGCTGCCCTCTTTTCTTCTTTCAGAAGAGATCCACACCCTACATGCTAGCTGCAGTGTCTTACTCCAAGATGTGTTCAAAGACCCTCAGGAAATCCTACCATCATCTATCAGAATCTGCAGCCTGAACTAAATTTATTTATAGAGTCTTTAACAACAGTGTTCTTTAACTTTAATAGCTAAGCTGGACTACTAAGGTATCTATAGAACCCAACTGTTTAAATTGTTCAGCATTTTTAGAACCTAGATATATCTGTGACCTGCCTTTAAAGAATTACATACACAGTGGGTAAGAACGGCTGATGGCTGAGAGCCATTTCCTGGGAAGCAAGGTTGGAAACGCAGGATGAGGTGGACGTTTAATAGGATACGTAACAACTAAAATAGAATATCACCAGCCTTATCCATTAAATGATAAATTAGACAAATACATTTACAATTAGACTTACATTTTAAGTTGTAAGTACACAGAGAATGATACCTTGCATGTAAGAGATCTTGTGCATGGTTTCTGCGCTGTCACATCCATAACGCCACAGTGGGTGTCTGGATTGAACTCACGTTCTGAAAGCAAAGGAGAGGAGAAGAAAGTTGTTACTTACATGTACTTACTTACTTACAGGCACTAGGTGATATCGTATGTTGGTGGCCCTCTATGATGTGAAAGTAATAGATAGCGAATGTCGAAATTAAGAACCATGTTCTTTAACTAATCAAAATTTTAATCAAATAAAGTGTGTGTCCCGTGTGCGTGTGTCTGTGAAACTGACCTGCCACTTTCTTGTTAAGGTGGCGCTTGCTACTGGCGCTGCTGCTGCCGTCCTGCTTCTTGTCCGAGAGAACTGAGAGGTGGCCCTTGCCGTTGGGGATCTGACCCGGGGCCAGTAAGGGAGGCTTTGGTATGGAGGGACAGTTAAGGCCTGGTTTAAGGGCTGATGAGGAGGAGGTGGTGATGGTGGTAGTGTTGGAGTTCACAGTGGTGCTAGAGGAGGATGTGGAGGAGGATGAGGTGGTGGCGGGGGCAGAGAGGGCCTGCACCAATTTGGCTGACGAGTCCACATTCAGATGCATCTTCTCCACCTTGACAGCCGGGGTGAGGCTGGAAGAGAAGGTTACAGAAATGAAGAGGGCAGCAAGGAGGAAGGCGAGAGTTAGAAACAATGAGCCAGTGAGAAACGCATGGTGAGACACAAATGTGCACATGTGGACGGGGCTGGGAGGACAAAAGATAACTCTAATGATCCATCATTCTTCAGAAACACAAGTTGGAAAGAAAACAAACCAGCATGATGTGTTTTTCTGATCCTGAAAACACTTCCTGTGATGTGATTTCAAGAGTTTTAGGAGTTGTGAGATTTATATTGTGCTCAACAACATTGAAATGAATATACTACACAAACATTCAAGAATTACTTAGTGTAGTAATAGAGTTAAGGGTAAATATCAGGGTTGATCATTGTGGTTTAGCACAAATAGGGGTGTGCAATTAAATAAAATCCATCACTGCAGTTGCAACATTTATATTAGGATATCTACATATATTTCTGGAAAATGCAATTGAGAAACAGCTAACAAACCAGACAAACGGATGTGAGTCTCATCAGTGCGAATCAGTGAACAGTCTTGCTTATTAACCTGCAAAAATGTGCCCACGGCAGCCTTATACACCCAGAGCTGTAAAAGGGTTAGCTACCTCAGTATAAAAGGTGGCAAAATCTCTACCAATGGCATTAATCTATAATTCTGCATTCTCCGTAATACTAAACACATTGTTCAAAACAGGATTATAAACATAAGATGATTTTAAATGGTATACTTGATAATAATCAATTATATTATAATTAGCGCTAATGCATTAACTTCTGCAATTCATTTGAAATCATTCACACGTTTAAAACGTACGTGATTGATGCATTAATGTTTTTCAGGAAGTGGGATAAATAACGCTCTGAAGTCTGACTACATGGTGAAGAGTGTTGTGCATCTTCATGTGTAAATTGGAAGCATTTTTGTTTGTTTTTTCATATTTGCAAGAATATTGTTACCTTTCTGTAACTCAACTGCCACATTTACTGTTTTTAACATTTAGTGCATATAAGAAATAATTTCCTTCTAAGCGGTTTTGAAACTTGGCTGCACTTTAAAAGCTTTGTTGATATTCCTGTTAGTGCAGATCAGAAGTCTGCCTCTAAGCTTGATGGTTTTATTGAAAATTTGTGGTTCACATGAGAGACTCTGTGTTTAAAGTAAAAAAAAAAAGATGCTATTAAATTGTATTTTAATTTAAATATCATTGATTTTACATTTAAATATTCATTATAACAATATTATTTTTAAAAAAGGCAAAGTATAAAGAATTTCTCTAAAATAAATAATATATAAAATCTGCCCTCTGCCTAGATTTCTATTCTTTTGGTGTGTTTCAGTACTTTGAGGGGCAATAATTGTTGGGCAGTGTTTGTGTTTGCCAATAACAGTGCAGGGTCTGGTGCCTCCATATTGTGCCGCCGTAGCGCCACACAATGTTGCAAATATTACACTGTTCAAACTTACATTTTTTCTGGCTGGAGCATCCTGAAAGGGGGGAAGGGAGGTCTTCGCTGAATGCCTGACAGCTTATCTTTGGCTTGTTTGAGGGGTTTGGGATTGGAGGAGGATGTCGAAGAGGAGGATAAGCTGGATCCAGCGGTGGTGGGTCGGCTGAGGATCCCTCCACTCGCCACTCCAGCTACGGACCCCGAGCCCAGTCCAGGCCCAAGCCCACTGCCACTACTCCGGTTCCTGCCCGACACAGGGAAGGGCGAAGTGGAGGCCGGCTTGCTGGCCGAACTGTGTCTTCTCTCTGTATCAACAATGCAAATCAGGCTGCCGTTAGTCACAATCAAACCACTTATGTATTATCAGAATAAAGCGTTGCAAACGTGTGATCTATGAATGTAACAGACTATACTATATCGTTTAATTCAACAATAATTAGGCCATGAGAAAAAGCGAGACCCACTGGAACATAGAAATCTTCCTCTGAGAAGTTACCTCAGCAACAAATCGGAAGCATTTGTCATCCATGCTAGCTCAGCCTGAAATAGAACCAGCCAATGGGTCAAGAGCTTCATTTTCTGCCTGAGCTTCTCAGAATCGCTACTGCGTAAAATTGATAAAAGGCAGCATGACATCAGAAAAGGTTAGGATAATATAGAGTGCTGGATGGCAAGTCAAAAATACTATTTTCCTTTTAGTAAAGTTAAAACATGGGTACCTCTGAGTGTTCTACACCCACAATAATCATATCGACATTGGGTTTCGTGCCTCGCCATTTCTCACCACAGTGCATGACAATAAATTTGTGCACACACAGTTTTTCCATTGATATTTCCACTACTGTTCCACAAGAATTTTAGAGTTCATTAGCTGCCATGGCAGAAACAACAAAAAGAAAGAAAAAAACGAAAACAGCAACCTCATGAGGGCATTTTTGTTAATTCAGAGGCTACAGCAACTTAAATCCTGGTCTGAACGGAGGCTCTCTAACAGATATACTTGGCCTGTGGGGTTCACAGAGGGGTCACATGGACAGACCAGTACTAATGCTGCTCTGACCATAAGTGGAGAGAGAGAGCGACATACATACAGAGACACACGCAGAGGTGTCCGCTGAGGAGAAATGGGCGACTGAAAGTTGATTTGACCCTCTTGCTGTCAACGCTTTACATAAAACAGAGGGAACAAGAGGAGGATACAGAATACCAGTGAGCATAAAGTGAATGTAATAGGATACAGCTTCAGGTTTTGAGAGAAAGCGTCTGTGTTGGCAGCGAGCCACTGTGACGAGATGTGGGTCTGGCGAGCTAACCTTATACCGGGCTAGCCACATGTGTAGCTGGGAACTGAGCTGTAGGACAAAGCTCAGTCACAGCAGGTGAGCTGCGGGAAAAAATAAAAGAAGCTTGCTGCTGCAGAAAAAGTGGAGGGAATACGAACACACATGTGCACGCACGGTGCTGCCACTCCCAATTTCCCTCAGCCCCCCCCCGCGCAACACATATTCAAACTGCTTCCAACTTCCCTTTCAAGTGTGAGAAGAGGGGAAAGAAAGCTTTTAAGAGTGGCCTCTTTTCACCTCAGGCCCTCCCTTTTACACACCCATTCACAATACACTCCAGATATCTTCCCTCCTTCTTCTAAGCAGCCGAACAACCCGAATGCCTTTTTATTTCCCTTTCTCTGCCTCATGCTGTCTTGTCCTGTCCCTGTCACAGTCAACGGCGCAACCCCGCGCACAAACTCACACCAGGAAACCCCAGCGTGACACTCAGTCACTCGGTCCACAAAGTGCTAAACACTGAGAAAAAGAGAGGCAGCACCAGCAGCACTGTGGGGGGAAATAAAGAGAGTGTGGGGGAAAAAAACAAAATAATAGACAAGAGGGATAGGAGGAGCCATAAGATCCTCTTTCATCCTCGGTGCTAAGGGGAATCCCTGGCTGTGGGAGTTGGAGGGAAAACATCAACGTGCAAGCGTGATGGCTTTACAACTGTCTCCAGAGAGGCCACGGTCCAGTCCTAGCACGAGGTGGTGTCTGTAAAATATGTGTGCAACAATCATAACTATTAGTGGTTGGTTTTCTCGGAAGCTAAGCTCGAGGTGCACCATCCGCAGATGCGTGTCTACACATGTGCCGCAGCGACGCGTGTGAACAAATGAACAGTGCTGCGAGGGAAACATGTCTTTGTATGACGAGTTCATAAATGAACGCGTTAAAAAAAAAAAAAAAAAAAACGGCAGCCGAGCTCGCACATTCCCATTCTGCGTCGAGTGTCACCCCTGCTGGGATCCGCCTCAGCCGAGAAGCACAAACACCTTAACGGGAGACAGATGGGCTCAAAGAAGCACGTTGCAATCATATCGAGACCTTCTCGACGGTGCTGAGATCAGTGCCTTTGCCTGGTGTTAGCGCAACATGGGGTCTTTCCTGTTAAGGCATCAGAGGGAGGAGGAGAAAGAGGGAAAAAAAAACGCAGTGAGAGCACTCCTACTCCGTTTAGCCACGTATAGACACATAGCCACACAATTCAGCTTATTGTTTACTTAGTAATTTAATTCAACCCTTCTAGTCCTTTCAACTCCCACTTGAATGGAAGTCAATGGAGACGCTATTGGTTGTTCAATCAGCAATTTTCCTTAGTAAATCTATATAATATTTAAGTAGGATACATGTGAGAAAATAGGTGTAACATATTGTTAAAGAGTAAGTCCGGTGCGATTTTTATTTTTATTATTGTAACCAAACCTCATAAAAACACCAACCAACAATAAATAGCTCTGACTGAAGCCACCACAACCTGATAGAACTTACTCCTCAATGGACACTGGGAACTGTAGTTTCATACACTTTTCTTTAAAAAGGTCCAATAGCATACACTTTGCCTAGGTTCTATCTGTAGTTTTGATATCCTAACAATATATATTTGTGGTTTCTGTCCGTTTCAAGGGCTTGTTTTAGGGTACAGTTTCTGAATACAGGCTGTGTGGAATGAACATTTTGAAACATTTTTTTCTCTGCACAGTCCGCATCAAGAACGCCACCCTGTTCCAGATGAACTATTGCTTCACTGTAAAAGTAATGCACTCCTATTGTTTGCCTGCTTCTCATTCAAAAGCACCAGGCAGGTATGAACCTTTGACTTGATGCTGCAGTACATAAGCAACAGTTTGGTCTGGGCTATCAGCCTTTAACACTGTTTAGCAGAGTGGGAGGAGTCCTTCCATTGGGTGATGTTGACACAGTAGCAAGGACAGTTCCTCTACAGCCATGTGCTCTCATATCCCCCTCTTGTGGCTGACCTTGACAACTGAAATTCCTGTCACACTTCTAGGAGAATGCAGAACACTAAAAACTGAAATTTCAGATTCTGATACTGAATCCCAAAACCAGATCCTAACAAAAGTTGAAGCCATAACAAGGTAACATTACCTGCCTTTATTTATATCCCCTAAAAATAACATTGTCCCCAATAAATTCATACTTCAACCAAGCAAGCCTTCGTAACAGGACATGGCAGGTGTCCCTCTCGCCATGATTTCACCATTTCATGGAAACGACTGAACAGCTCATTTCTTTCAGCGACTGTAACCGTTTGTCATCTTAAGTGAATTAACACCACCGGGTTTTAGCAAGATCCACAGTGATGCAATCACTATTCACAGATCTAAAATTCACACTTTTACTAATCTAGTCAAAGATCCCCTTTAACTATCCAGTGAAACACACACATCTTTACAGTATTAAACCCAGAAAGCGGATATGCACTTGAATGTGGTTAAAAAAACTGGGAAGACAGAGAATTGCATAGACTATTTAAAGGGAAATCGTAAACAGGCATACACAAGAGGTCAATAAATAATAAAAAAAAAATATCAGTTAAGTTCCCCCAAGTGGGGCAACATAAAGGCAGAGGGGGTTAATGTTTTAAATATCACCACCAGGCTTACAGTAGTTAAGCAGTAAGTTCCTACTTATGCTGAAAACTTATAAATACTCACATACCATATTGGGTCATTAATAAAATTATAAAACTATCAGGTCTGCATGGTGTTTGCATGAAGGATGGGACTCACCGTAGTGTGCTTGGAAGGCTTGGGGCTTGACTACTTGACCGCAGTGGCTGCACATCACCAGGTAGAAGTCGTCCTGTGCGGGACACTGTCCAAATATGGACATGTCTGTGCATAGGGGAAGAAACAACCAGACAGGGCACAAGTCAATGAGAGACAAATAACAAAAAAAAAACATATACACCTGTGTTCTCCAGCTGCCCCAGTTAGCAACAGACTTTGATTTCACACAAAAAATATCATTATCACCAGTCATTTGTTGTCATAACAATGTAAAAACTCAAGTTAGGGTATTTCTGGCATAATCATATTTGGGTGACACAACAAACCACAAAAAGGAAAAAGACTTGGTTATGTCTTGAGCATAATTCAAACATCATGGAAAGCACATACATGTTAACATATATTTCATGTTAAAACGTTAACGTAAACTTAACAAGCAAAATCTGCTGGTTAAGCTCAGATCAGTCCCAAATACCTGCTGTTACTGCTGTACACTGCAATAACAAAAACTTGATTTGTGATATGAAATGAATAAATGAATATACAGATAGATAAATATATAATAGACTTGAATTAAAAATATTTTATTCCCCACTTATATCCCATGTGTTGCTCTTCTGGTAGTTTCTCCCAGACTTTCACAAAATCTGTGATTTTGGGTCAAGCCTTCTTTCGATTACAATTTTTAATCATAACATCATCATGTCTGCAACCCCTTTTACACAAAGTTCCCGCTACAATGGCTCAAAGAAGACTCCTCATTATACCGCCTTCATGCTTTTTTTTTTTACACTGAATTCAAACAAAGCTGGCATAAATCTGCCCCCGTGTGTGATTTCAGACCGCACGCCAGCATTCTGGGAATCAAGAGATGTGACCTGTGGTGCAACAGCATCTGTGTCCAGTGTGACATATCTCATGCATGTCGGGCAGCGCTATTTCTAAACAATAATGGTGGGTGGTTAGAGTTTTTAGGTGCTTTTAGCATGCGATTGTGCCATCACGATATACATAGGAGGAGAATTTGAAGAGAAGCAGGAAGTGATCGCGACGTCAGCTCTGTCCCAGGCGGTTGCAGCATGTCTGCTGTCCCTTTTACAAAGATGTAGATACGAGAGTACCTGAACTGCTGATCGCTGAACTACTCTACACCCCCTCCACCTCCCTCTTTGTACCTTTCACACAGAACGGTAAGGCAGAGTAACAGCACAACGATCCTTCTTTGAACACCCTGTGTAAAAGGGACTTAAATAACTTACAGTCCTGCATACTGCAAACTGACTGCTTGGTGGATGCTGACCTTCAAATATCTTATTTTTTTTTTTATTCACACAGACCTCGTTTTATTGAATATTCAGGTTTTATAAATACATTTTAATTCCATATTTAATATCTAAACTGCTATTATACGCGGTACCATTAGATACTACAACAGATCAAAAACAGATGTCAAGTAACTGTCAAGTTACGGAAGTTACAGGGAGGATGGACTGAAATGTTTAAAATCCAACACTCCAATGCTTATCCAGTGACGCTTGACACATTATCATGCATCGGGGCTTAAGACAAGATGACATTAATGAGTAAGAATTCAAATGTGAACACGCACACGTTCATGTCAACATTTGATAACGCATACCGCAGCACGGTGCTTCCCTCCATGACACACTGATATGAGCAGGAACTAGGAAAAAAAAAAAAACAAACGTCTGTGTTTCTTTTATCTTCCTGGGGGACACAGAGATTTGAATTTTCGTATTTGAGAAGTGCTGCGGTACATGAACAGAATGCCTACAGCTCCAGCAGGTCTACCAAACCAATAATTTGAACCAAGTCTGCACTCTGTAACACATTCTTGGGCAAATCTGAGGCAAGTGCCGCCGCTCACCAGAATGTGATCAAAATTTACCCCGGCGCAGAGAACCAGAAACCACCTAATTAGGAAGGCTAATTAAGAGATTGCCTGGGGTGTTATGATGAGATGAGGAGAGTAGAGGATACAAGAGGAGAGAAGTGGAGTCCCTCTCGAGTAGGTACTCCGCTGGGGCCGTCAAGGGTTCTCCAAACATCACTGGCCAAGTCAGGAAGGGATGAGGGCCATTAGGCCATAAGGGTCTACCTGCCGCCTCCCCTCTCTGGGAGGTCAGTAGCAGTATTGTGTGGATGAATCGACAACAATGATGCTACTTAATGTGTCAGTTGTCTGAATCTACTCTGCTAAGAATCTCCTTCAAAAGCAGGGGAGCAAAAAAAAAAAAAAAAAGACTTTTTTTGCTACAATGACTGTGGTCTGCCACAGAGACAAGGCAAATGTCTTCACTTAAGGGACAAAGGCATGTAGGCTGCTGTGTACAATCAAGGGACCGGCAGCGCCGCAGAAAAGAATGAGAGGAGAACCGTGACGTGGAGGAATAGAATTCACTGGTCGCCTGTCACAGAAGTGCAATCCATTAGAGCAACGGTCGGAGGCTGGACTAAAAGGTCTACCCAACCTTTTGAGTG
This sequence comes from Lepturacanthus savala, assembly GCA_030544235.1. Lineage (NCBI taxonomy): Eukaryota > Metazoa > Chordata > Actinopteri > Scombriformes > Trichiuridae > Lepturacanthus > Lepturacanthus savala. Next base: position 11,561,273 of record CM060463.1, read on the forward strand.
TACTAGCCTGATTTCACCTTATTGTCTCCATTCCCCTGTAGCAGTAGCCAATTGAAGTTAAAAGGAGAGAGTATGTATGCCACGGCCGACGTCAACGTGCTTTTCAGATTGGCCCGGCAGGTGTGCATCAAAACCACATTGCACATCTAGCTCGGCTCGAGTTCCATCACCTGTCCTAAATTCTGCCAGATGTCAAACTTGCTTGTTATGAACTGCAAGAAGCACAACTGACTAATCACCTTGATACAATTAACAAGCTAAAATCTCACCAATGGCAAATTTACTTGGAGAATACAATAATTATGAAGAATTGGATGCGAGATGGAGAAAAAAAAATAAAACAAGCAGAAAAAGCGTTGTCTTTCTTAAATGATTCTTTTTAGCATAAAGTAGCATTAAAAAAACTTATTTTAATACTCTGAAACGAGTGACACTAATGAAGCCATAATTCCACTTACCTCACCCCAAAGTTTCAGACTAGATATTGTCCCATTCTCCTTTACAACTCTACTACCTTTTGTCAACTGCTTCACGGAAACAATCCAACAACCGCGGAGTCTAACAATCCTACGACGTTTCCTCACCGGATCAAAAGAAACTCATTCCCAAAACTGCTAGTGTGGTTCACTTGTGAGAGTCCTCCACAAGGTTTGCTCGACTATAAAAGAAACCCACCCAGACCTGCTTGCCACTCTGCATTCAGCGCACTGTCACCGGCTGAACTGTACCCATAAAAAGGCCTGAGTGAAATGTGGTCGTGTGTGTGCCCCGGTCTCGATCTACCATTTACTTCATGTGCGAGGAGGAGATAAAGAGCAGAGAGAGAACGGGAGTCAATACAGAGGAGCAAGACACAGGACAACAGACCGAAGCAAAGAAATGAACATGGAGGAGAAAAAAAAAAAAAAGACAGAAAAACGGAGCAGAGAAGCAGGCCGAGGCCTCGCTGAGACAAAGAGAGCGAGCGGAGGACCTGCGCATGATGAGGAGAAAGCGAGTCTGTGAGACAGAGGACGAGAACGAGACTCTAGTTCATTTCAGCATCCTCATCCATGGCAGTGACGAATGATCTAGATGGAACAGTAGCTGCTCCGGTTGCCTCGGAGCAGCACGAGTACACGCTTACCGAGTCTGACCTGTGGCTGACACCTGCTGTGGCACTACATTTCCCAGCTACCCTGACTGTGGCGGCTCTGCCTTGAATTCATAGAAAAATCAAGACGGATGAGGAGTTAATTCATCGGTTATTAATCACTGTACATTTGCCTTATGTGTATTAATCGCCTGTGTGTTTAGGATGGCAGTGACAGCACAGGAGGAATCTGGTGGGTGAGTCATTGTGGAGAGGTGTAGTCATCCACTTGTTATACCCCCACTACTCACACACAAACACTGCATGGATATCGTTACACACACACACACACACACACACACACACGCACGCACTTCTGCCATGAGCAGCATGTGTTAATCAGCCCCATGAAACAAACAACAGTCACTGACAGACGCGTTTCAAGCTGGTCACACATCAAGTGATCCAAGAGCCTTGAATTTAAAATGACCACTCTGCCTCTGCCTTCCTCAGAAAATGCTTTTGTTGACCCGGATATACGACGAGATCAAAGACATTCAGACAGCATTGCTTCACTATAAAACAACAACAATAACATCTCTATAGCTCAGCCACCAGCATGTGTATGCACTCTGACATTATATCATGTTTTGTTTTTTAAATATTCTGTGTCCTGAGTCACATATAAAAAAAATGAAAGCTCTATTTTTCTATTTGTCACTGGGAGCCTCTGGGATGTTTGCGACTGAAATTGTGCAATGGTCTTAGGGTATGCACACAGGCCACATTGTTGACCAATGCAAATGCAACGTTAGATAAGTTCCCTGACAAGTAGCCTGCAATTAACCCCTTCCTTTACAGCAAAACGTGAAGAGGAGACAAAAAAAGAAAGAAACTAAAAGCCTGACTCACAATTATGACATCACAAGAGTGGGCCAAAATCACATGGCCCGACTGACTGGTCCCCTGAATCGATTCAGGTGATTCTTTATGAGGATGTAACTTAACAGCAAACATAAAGTTAATAACCAGAAACTCATTCCAACACATACATGTGCCTCCCAAATGTTGGACAAATATCTTGTCCAAAAGTGTTCTACATTACAAGTTGCCCAAATCCGGAACCTGTCAAATTCATTCACCACAGTGATCGCTGTCTTCCCAAATGAAGAATTAATGATGTCTTTTTTTTTTTTTGCTTAATTAGTACCATCTTGCTCTGCCAAATTGCACACAGAATTAGAATTTTAGAACAGACAACAGAATGAAATCATTTTCACTCTAACCGTCCCGTAACAGCAAGGTCACATTTTAAATGCCCTGCGACACAAATCCACACTGCTAAATGATTTACAAAGTAGCTGGGGACCAAATGCACAGGATCTTTATGGGTAATTTGAATTTTAAGGTTGTTCTGCAAACTCCATTAGAAAGTAGATGACATGAGCTCAGTTACACACAAAATACATTCATCTTCATCATAAACAAAACCCATTTACATCCATACTACATTCATTCTTTAAATATCTGACACCAACAGATTAGTCAACATCTCGTCCACTGGCTCATTCTGATGTCATTAGAGCTTAGTGAGGCTGTAATATGGTGCATGTTTGTTGATTTATAATTAAGTTTTATAGTTTTAACAATATACTCTTGTTGTAAATCTCATTCTAAACGCAGAACAAATCGCTTAATGTAACTCAAGGTGTAGCCAAAAATAAAATTGCAGTACAAACTACTCCGACATCATGGATTTGATCATTTCTTAAATGATGTCCTTTCTCTTCATTCTGTCACGACTGCACCTTGTTCCCGCTTACTATAGAATGAAAAAAATCTTTACTGTTCAAAAACACTTAACAGCTCAAACCTACCTTATTTCAGGCCTGAGCTTTAGAGAAACATCCTGGAATAATCCATAAACCTAACCTAACATTACATAATAGTTAAAAGCAGGAGAATTATCATGCTGCCCCACTGTGAAAGTAGTTTTTTTTATTAATTCATTTATTTTTTTATTATTTTTGTGATGGTAAATAGTCAGGGTTTATATTTGTCAGGCCTGATGGAATTAGATCATTTAAAGCCATGGTGGCTTATGTGAAAGTAGCTTAAAAGACATATAAATCGTCTTTTAAAATTTTGCTTTAAATCATTTTTTGTAAGATGTGGGTAAACTTACTTATCGCTGTTTCGGCAATAATATTCCATTAGGAAGTTCTCTATTTTTTGATCAATTGTCTTTTTCTCATTAACTGCTACATTAGTAGCTACCTTTGCTTTCGCCTTATAACATATGGTGGAAGAAGATTCTTATGTCAAATGGCAGAAATGTGGATGGTGTTACAGACTGAAGTCCAGTCACCCACCATTAAATGCATGCTCCAAACAGAACATGACAATGTTATTACTATGTCTGGGAACTCCACAGCCAGTCTAAGTTATTATCCCTTAAGTTATTTTAAGGACAGATGTAAATGTCAACTCCCACACAAATAACACACACGTTTCACTAATTATATCCGGTTATACGTTCAATTCTAGACGCAACTGATGTACAGTAGGTTCGAATTTTGGACGTGCAACGCGTTGTAAAGTGTCTGAATCCATGTGTGTATGCGTGTGTGTCTGTGTGTGCAAACCCCCAGAACCAAAATACACCTTTGGCCCTAGACAGAAAAAAAAAAACACTCACCTTCTCTGCACAAACGCATGGCTTCTCGATTTTTCCCGAAGTCTTTGAAACTTTCCTCCGATTCAGCACCTGAAAATAAGGCGATCCGACACAGAGACATATAAATAGTTGCACTTGCTTGCCTGTGCCCGTGCTGTTGCTACCAGTAGCGTTTCTTCATATTCCACCAAAAAAAAACTGCATGCAATCGGCCAAAAAAAAAAAAAAAAAAAAAAAAAAAAACACACACACACACACACACACATATACACACACACAGGACTGGCAACTGTCGCGCTCTACCTCGCTTCCAGGCGCACATTCGGGACGCTGGGGGACTCACCGTCGTTACCGTGGAGTTTGGCGGCGTCGACCCACTTGCTCCAAGGCTGTCCCAGCATTATTTCTGGACTAGGCAAGGATCTCCGCTCCGCAACAGTCGCCATTGCTGTGGAGCCTTCTCCCCGCTGGATCTGCTGCTGCTTCAGCTGCTGCCTGGCCGCTCGGCGCTGCTCCCCCCTGACGTCATCCTCGGCCCTTTCCGACATTCTTTCCGCTACAATGTAACAACACAAGAGTCAGCGTTGGTCGCGCTCGGGATAGGAGGACTTTTTCACTGATTGACAGACACGGCAGACCCGTGTGTTGTTTCACCACACCCGCCCCTACAAAACAAAAAGAACTACGTGCGTGTGTGCACGCGCGCGAGCTCTCTCACTCGCGCGCGCGCGCGTGTGTGTGTTTGTGGCCACTTGACACGCAACAAGTACAAAGCTTGCACAACATTTGACATATACCGAATTAATTGGTTGACTGGCAGCTAAACTGAAGGTCTCTGCTCGACTCCCTGGCGAGTTAGCTTTAGCTTTCATCTTTTCTTTTTTTTACATGGAAAGCTTAAGTGCTCGGTATAACATTTCTTATTACACATTATTCACATTTTTAATACATGCGTGCTTAATAAAGAACGTATTTATTTGTTTTAATATAGATTGAATTGTTGTGAGACACCCAACACCTCAATTTTCTGTTGTTCTGTTGGATTATTCTAATGATTAGGGCTGCTGCAACATTAGACCTGGGGTGCTCATGTATTGGGAATAACATAGGTGATGCAACAGGAAATACTTTTTTGGAAGTCCAGTCAGATTGTGTTTTTAATATATTTGTTCAACAAAATATAATATATATGGTTTCATATTATCTATTTCAGTCAATTTTAGATCATGTAGCTTTTACCGACGTGGGAAAGTCCACCTGAAACATCATTTCTGGAGTATCAAATGCAAATGTCTGTATTGTGGCATTGGTAATGTAATGGTAAATACAAGCGGGACAAAAAGTTGGGAATTATTTAATTGGACCATTGAAATGTGGACATATCCTAGCATGTACAGGAGGAATTGTCAAACCTTCAAATAAAGTTTTATAGTTGAAATTACTCTACTGTGTTGCACTTCCTTGTAGTTGCAGTCCTGCAAGATGAAATAATTAAATACAAGATATAAGTTGTGGTTCATTTAATGATTACCCAGCAACATGTATTATTGTATAGTAATAAATTATACATATGGCATAGTGTAGGAAAAGTTTGTAAAATAACCTTCATGGCTGCCTACTGTACAATCACACAACTGTCTAAAAGTCCCCTTCCACTTTTCTTCTTCCTTCATTTAGATGTTTGAGCTTCACTTTGCAGAATGATGTATGTGCAGGCTTCTCACATTCATCTGCTCAAAGTGGGAAAGTTTCTCCGTGCTCATTGATAATCGGATTTTTTAAAACAGAATGATGTACGATTTAATTAAATTACTTGAACACATTCCCCATAAGATTTCTAAAGCACACAGTCAATCATTTCTGTACTTTCACTTTCAAACTGAATTCCCCAAGGACGTACGTAGTCAACCGACAATAACAAGCAAGACAAGAAATGAAAGTATTACACATTGTCCTATCACAAAAAAATGGTGTGTAGTGAAAGCTGATTTTTGTAATCAAGTAATTACCCTGTCTAACGTAAGGATTTCTAGTCTTTACCTGTTACTTTATTCTATGGACCCATTTTTTTTCCATCTCAAATCATCTGAAATTCTTAAGATAAACTCATCTGTCAGTTTGACAGAACAACAAGGCCGGTTTAAGCAGCCCTCGATGTTGTTTTTTTGATATCAAACATAATGCAGAAAAGCTGAATGTATTCCCGGTCGGCATGCACCCCTAGAACCTTGAGCAAAAAGTTTCAAGTTCAAAAGCTTGGCTTTGTCTTTTGACGAACACTAAATTCACAAATAAGAAATTAAAAAGGTTGTCCTGAAGGTGATTGACAGTGTCTCACAGGGAAAAGCTACATTTTTATTTATCCTGCTATATATTTATTATATATACATCCACCCAATGTGTTATCAAAAACTATATGGTATCATTTTTGAAAGCATATTCACTTCTCATTAAATACATACAACCTTTGCACAGTATTGTATATTCATATTCGTGGTACTGTTTGGTCAATGACATTTTACTACTCGGCGGCTAGATACATACATCAAGGTAAGCACTAACAACAAGTGATAACATGTGAAAGGATTTCAGCTTTAAGCACTTTGTTATTTCCTGCAGAGTATATATTGCAGATATATATTAAATATATGTTCTATTGTGTCATTTATACCACTGCTTTAAAAAAGCTCTTATTTCAAAGATGTCATTGTGGGAAAGAACACAAAACACGAGCAGTTGTTTTGTAAGCAGCATGCATAGTAAGTCTATGTTCCTGCAAAGTTCCCTGTAAAATTCACAAATTAGAATAGGCTGAAGGTGATATTTTGTAGTATTGCTTGTCTGAGGGCTAGCCAAGGCCTTTTATTAATTTTACAGCGCAGCCTACATTAGCAAAAAAAACATTTCATTTATGATATACTGTTGCTTTATTCCTCCATCTGCATTGAGTAGCAAAGACTTTCGCTCTGGGATGGGATCAGAAATGTAGTAGTTCTTTAGAAAAAATCACATATTCTTAATCTTTAACAGATAGAAATCACTGGGTTTCCTCAATTTCCTATAAACATAATGCAATTGAATACATAAATTGTATACTTTGTGGATTTGTAATGCTAAGTTGGTGTATTTAACTACATCTAAAGAATGGTGTTTTTAACATTTACACATAATCAAGTCAACACCTACCCTTTAATATCCTGTCCAATAAAGTATCATTACAAAAGTGGAGAAATGGAGTCCCAACAAAAAGATTTATATAGATTATATATATTTCACCCAGTTTATTACTGGATGGCAGCAATGTGATTGCATTGCAAAGAAGCTACACATACAGCGTAGTGTACATGAATAACTAGTAGTGCATTTTCCCCCCCATAGTTTCTGGTATTCATAAACAGGTAAACAATATCTGTTGTGTTTAAAATAACTTGAAAGGAATTAAGGTAACAAGGCAGTGCAACAATTGCTATGTGTCTCAAAGTAAGTGAACACTTATTGAGAAGCTGTGAGAGCTTACCTTGGCAAATAAGAAAAAAAAGAACTTATTATTAACTCAATCAGCCGATCCTCATCAGTTTGGGTGATCACTGGCTGCCACACACACTGGAGAGGAAGTCTGGAGACACACACACATGCACATTGAGGGAAGATGAGTCAGTATTAGGTTTTTAGCTTTGTTGCTTGTTAAGTTGTGTCTTAATCAGTGTATAGGTATTTATAGAACTATATATCTAACCCATTAAGCACCACCCCCAAACCAACCTGCACAGCCCCACAATAATCCATTTTAAAGATGAGTTTATACACTTGTAATAATTATTTTTGGATTACAATACTTTTTGTTGTTTTAACAGACAAAAGACACAATAATATATACATAAAATGGTAGCCATGGACTTCAGTAAAGTCCTGCTCGACTCAGAAATGCGCTTTGCTTGTTGCCACTTGGACGTTTGAGCTTCACTGTGTACAATGATGTATAATACGTGCAGTTGTTTATTTCACGTTCATCTGCTAAAGGCGGAACATTTGTCTGTGCTCTCAGAGATTAATACATGCAGTTATAGCACAACATGTTTGGAGCCAATCTTAGGTCAGTAAATGTGAAATAGGATCTTGAAGCCTCCAGAGCATGTACACCAAGAATTCACCTTAAACTGTAGTAGGAGACATCTTGTGTGTAGCAGTTATCTCCATTTTTTTAGAAATGTATATGTATATTCATAGATTCTGGAATTTTTAATGAGGGAGAAGGAGGAGGCATTTAAATTAGATTTTTTGTGAAACAAAATAAGAGAGACATTATTATTCAAATTAAACTATTTTAAATGCACTTGGATAAAAGACTTATCTGGAGGGGGTCCTTAAGAAAAACAACAATGAAGAACAATGTACTTTACTTTTGTTTAAATTTGTATATTACTTAAAATGTTGTTCATAAGAAGCTTTGGCTGTAGCATATTAAAATAGCCCAGGTCCTATATTAAATCAAAATCAACTACGTGTTCATTAGTTATGAAATTAAGTTATGAAACCTTTTTGAATATAATTTTCCATAATCAGTGGATTTGTTATGCTATCAGGAATCTCACCTGAGTTCAAAATACATTACCAACATATTTGCCTTGTTTTATGCTGCAACAGAAGAGCAGAGCTACAACAATAGATTGGTCAATTAATCAATCAACAGGAAAATAATCTGAAACTTCATTGATAATCAGCTAATTTTTAAAAGACAAATGACCTACACTCCTGATTTCCAGCATTCATTTGTGAGGATTTGCTGCTTTTCTTACAGGATAGTAAATTCAGGATTTAGGGATTTTGGACTCTTAGTCAGAAAAAATATCAGGTATTTTGAGGACATCACTCTTGGTTTTTAAAAACAGTGACACATTGGTTTGAACTGTTTTCTGGTATTACCGGAATATAACCCAAATATATATTGATTCATTAGGAAGGTAATTGTCATATTTAACAATGATTGAATTAGGGGTTTTGGACTTGGAGGTGTGTTTCTTGTCTGTGAATAATGAAAGAATAATGAATATGAAAGCTCATAATAACCATAAGAATAATGAGGACTGAAATAAGTTTGATTCTCAGGTCTGGATGACACGCTTACCTTTATTATACTACAGTTTAAGGCAAGAATAAGCACATCTCCAACTCCAAGACTCCACTTCAAGTCAATGCATTTAAACCTAAACATGTGAATTGTACCCATCTCTGGAAAGAGAAAAAAGGACAAGTCAACTTGTATATTCTGTAATTTATGTTTGGAACAACTGGCTGTAGCTGTTATAATCATGTGGGAGTACAAAATTATGTAATAATAATAATAATAATAAATAATGAAAATTGAACTCTCAGTCCCACAGTTTGCCAAAAGTACCCAACAATCCTTCTCACAGCACATATTTTGATATGCCAAACACAGATGTAATTCATATCATTGATAACACCTAAATTCTACTTGCAAACATTCAATGCAGTAACTACTGTAGTCGTTCACACAATATTACAGTGAACATTATCAACCACAAACCTTAATTTATGGCACATTGTTTTTTGTTTTGTAGGCAACAACAACAATATGTTACCATCCAACTACTTGCAAATGTAATCGACAGAGTGCTTTTAGAATTGTGGTTGAATGGCATCTGTGATCTAGTCACACAGAGGTAGAAAATTAACTAAGTACAGCGTATCACAATATGGTGTACACAAACAAAAGAAAAATTAATTAATAAGAATTTGTTTGATAAAATCTATAACTATAACATCCTCCTTGAGTATACTTGTATATACTATAACACTGTTCCGCCAAACTCTCTCTCCCCTCCCTCCTTCCCTCCTTCCTTCCTTCTCCCATCGTCACTATGAACATGCCAGTATTCGTGGCTTAACCTGAATTAAATAAGTTCCCTCTACAAATAAAAAAAAGAAGAAAAAAAACGTGTCCCAGACAAAATGGTATATTCTCTTCAGAAACTATATACTTGTCATTGAACACTAGGAGCACAAGTTGACAAGTGATTTAGCTGACTGACATTAGCTAGCAGGGACCAACATTTGCTTTCAAAAAAAGAGAAACAATTACTAAAAAAATAAACGAATTCAACCTAAACACGACGCGTGAAAGTGTAGATAATGTCAAACAGGAGACGTGTCACGAAGACAGGCCAGTGTGGGTCTGTGACTGGTACAGCCGTTCCTGCTTTAGCCTGCTAGCTGAAACCTGTAGCCAGCCATGACTAGCGTTAGCGAGGAAGCAGGCACAAGTCATAGGCAGGCCGCCCGGATCCGCAACAAGTTCACTCTTACCGAGCCTCTGGGTGCTGTGGGTGTAGACGTAACACCTGGCAGATGTGAATCAGCTGGATGCACTGGGAGAAGGAGACAGAAGACGGTGGGGAAGGAGCGAGTGCAGTGCTCAGCCGCTGTGGAGGTCTTCACCTGGTGCGTCCATGTCTGTTTACCAGACTGCATTATGGGAAGGAAACGTCACTGCGCTAATACGCACGACACACACGCACACTAACGAGGCCCCTCACCATCGAATATAGGTGGGGATAATGTCAAAAATGTCGTGTGGTGTAACCCTAAAAACTTGATACCACATAGTTTAACTCTATTAAAAATGTTTTTCAAAAATAAAAAAAAACATATTATTAACGAATTTTATATTCTAGGTGCATATATTAAAAAACATATTTTATCTTGTCTTTTTCAATTACGCCTTTTGACAATTCATGTTAAAAAAAACACATTCCATGTGATAAATGCTACAAATGACATGAAACCAGCATGGACACAAATGTACATTTAGAGCGATGTAATGAATGCTTTTAAATCTCATTCATCATTCAATCATTTTGTCAACCATTATTTGTCACTGATCAATATATGTATATACAAATATATAGTTGCACCATCATCAAAAACAGAACGTTTTTTCTATCATAGTATTTGGTCTAAAATCTTTAATTAAATGCTTTGAGCAGTTGTAATTACCACTGCATTGCAGTTCAACAACGTGTAAGATTCTACATTTAATGTATCCAGTAAAAATGCATTTAAAAGGCATTTGATATAAATTATAGGTTTGATTGCTAGTTAATCTCCAATTTATTATTTCAGTCTATTTATATTTGAGAAACACATACTCATAAAAGAGTATAAATTGTCCATTTCACTTCTGAAAGTATTATATTCCAAAATGGACAGAATGGAAACCATTGGCAATGTAAAATGTGAATTGACAAGGTTTGACAATTGTCTTTGGCTGTACATTCATATATTCATTTTTGTATTTCATTTTCAGAGCTGGAGAAAAGGCTAATTGTGGATCATGGTGAAACAGTCCCAGGGACCCTGAGAACAAAAAAAATTACATTCTTGGGAATACAAAACCAAAAAGGGTTTTGTTGCTTGACTTTAAATGTCAGTCAGTCAGTCATCTTCTATACCCGCTTATTCCTCATTAGAGTTGCAGGGGTCTGCTGGAGCCAATCCCAGCACATTACAGTATGAGGCAGGGATACACCCCAGCCTATCGTGGGGCACACACAATATTCACACCTACAGGCAATTCAGAGTTTCCAATTAACCTCAGCATATTTTTGGACTGTGGGAGGAAGCCGGAGAACCCAGAGAAAACCCACGCAGACACGGGGAGAACATGCAAACTCCACACAGAAAGGCCCCAGACCCAGGACCAAGGAGGTCTTGAACCTGCGACCTTCTTGCATTGTTTCATCACAAATAAAAGTCTCATGTTTAGTTAGTTTGATAATATTACTGTGTAAATAACATGCCACTTAACAATATAGAATGACACTAAACCAAATTTAACTGGCTTAATTAATTACTTTAATTATATGTTGAGCAGGAAATCTATATAATGCTTTATTTAAGCCTATTTCTCTATTCATTTTCTCTATTAATTTTATTTTCTGTTGTAGGTCCCCCTACATTCAACACACACTTTCATTGTGCAATCGGATTGGATTTGATTTTGACAATAATTTTCCTATTTATCTGTTGAAAGTGGAAAGTTTCTCTGAGCTCATGGAAAACCGGATATTAAAGGTGACCCTAAACCCTATGAGTATTATTTGTGACATCACAACTAGACAATTCTGGTCCAAGATGCAACTTACATATGTGGACAACTCAAAGTCTCCAATGTACAAACTGAACTTTATAGTGAAGCAGGAGACATCTTATTTCCAGCAGTTGAACTTTATAAATGAAAGATGTTTTTCAAAGACCAAGTCATAGACTCTTAATTTGTAACGAGGAAGTCGGAAGTGACGTTATTTTAAGGATTTTAAAATAGTAATTATACTTTTTTTAGTCGAAAACGATAGACATACATTGTGTTCCAGATGTAGGCTATTACAGGAATTGCATGGCGATAGTTTTATAAATAAAGTTTTTTTTAAATATTCACACGTGGTCGCGTCTCTACCCAATCGCCGCTGTCTGCGTCTGTCATCAGAGGCGGAGCCAACGGCCTGTTGTGTTGACTTCCTGCTGTTTAAATAAAGTTTATTCAGCTATCACATCCATGGTTCGGACATGGGGGCTGTTACAGATGGTAAGTGACGGTTTGATTCATTCATTTTAACTCTCGACTCAAATTATTGCGTGGAAACGAGTCCCGGAGCTCTTAAAGTATCGATAAATCCTCAGCTACCGAACCGATTCTACACAGACAAGCAGCTTGTTTTGAAAACAGCTAAAGCTAGCTACCGGCTAGCTCCGCGGCTCTTAAATGTCTGACTGCCTCTGAATCGCTTGTTTGATTCCCGCTTTCGGTTCTCTTCCAGATGAAGTTATTCGGAAGCGTCTCCTTATCGACGGGGACGGAGCCGGAGACGACCGCAAAATCAACGTGCTGCTGAAGACTTTCACCAAATGGAGCCACTCGCCTGGGACCCCCGAGGAAGCGTGAGTGAGATCCGCAGGTCACGGCCTTGCACTTCGTCTTCCAAGTGTTTCCATAAAGGTTTGAGGACTTTAAACTCGTGAACTTGTCTTTTGTTCTCAGATTCACGACGTTCCAGAGGATGCTGGGCACACTGGCTCAGTGTGAATTCTCCATGGGGAAGACGTTGATGGTTTACGACATGAATCTTCGGGAAATGGAAAATTATGAGAAAATCTACAATAATATAGGTAAGGGAAAAAAATCTTAAAGACCTTCGATGGTTTCAATTCTGTATTTTCATAATTAAAACATATCCAGTACCAGTCCAAAAGTCTGCAGACACTTCTCTTCTCATTCTTCTCATTTCCATGTTCTTGCGTTTTGCACGTTCTTAGAAATATAATAACCTTATTCACCATCTTGTTGCAGAACAAAATATCACATCGGCGCATGATAAAATAGCTGAATGCAAGAAAGAAATTCAAAGAGCAAAGAGAGTACGAAAGAACCGCCAGGGTAAGGATGCTTTAAATGTTTTCTTGTTTCCGAGATGGTACTTAAACATCACACTTGTGTAAAAGGACAGATATCTTATCAGAAAATGACTTTAGTAGAGATTAAAGTTACCTATTGGTCTGAAAAAAGTCTTGAATAATCAGATATTTATTGTAATATCAAAATCATTTTTTGATATTAAATGTACTTAAATATTGAAACTAGTAGTAAATGCTGTTCGTATAAAAGGCAAACAGCAGGTTTGTTTTCAGTGTTTGTGCATCACTGGAGGTTTCAGGTTTCCACATCACACTTGTGTGAACTGAGTATTGAACCAGAATTGGTTTCCAGATTTATTATATCAGGTCATTTGCAGTATATATACAAGTTTATCACAATTATTCTTCTATATTTTGCTATTACTGATGTAGAGTAAATAAAAGTTTTACACCTTGTCCTTACAGAATATGAGCATCGGCTACAAAATCTGTTCAATTGCTCTGTTTTTATTGGAATGTCCTAATCGGTCACAAGAGACCGCACGCTGTTTTGAGCCGAACTTTTGTCGGACGCCCAGTTTTCTTCTAACTCTGCCGTATGATATGCTGTCAAGGACGAGGAGCAGTTGAAATGGTGTCGATGTAGGGAGATCACCAGGGTTGTTGTATTTAATCGCAATATATATATAACAATGTATGTATAAAAATGTAAAAAATATAAGTGGTTAGTTTGATTTTCTGCAATTCTCTCTTTTTTTTTTTTTTCCCCTACAGAGTATGACGCTCTGGCTAAAGTTATCCAGCAACACCCAGATCGTCACGAAACACTAAAGTAAATCAGCCTCTGTCGTTTGTTTCATCCAAATATTATTGTATGATTTCGCTCTGCATGCCCGATTCTGGATGTTGTGGTAATCGGTTTCTGTCTCACAGACAACTGGAGGCACTTGACAAAGAACTCCAGCAGCTGTCTCACATCAAGGAGAACGTGGATGCAAAGGTAACGTCGAATATACCCGACTTCATCGCTCTTCTAAACAAACCTGTGATGTCCCATTTAAACTCGTACGTGAATATATCTCTATCTCCGTTTCGGCCCGTTCAGTTGGAGTTGAGGAAGAAACAGTTCCATGTGCTGCTCAGTACCATACAGGAACTACAGCAGACACTTGAGAGTAAGTAAATAATGATATTTTCAGTCAGGGTTTAGTCATCAGCTGTGTTATATTCTCAGCAGAACCAGAAAGTGTTTATCAGTTTAATTTGTACCGATGCATATTTCCTGCTAATCGATTTGTTGTCTTTCCTAGATGATGAGAAATCAGAAAACGATGACAACAATCAGGAGAGCCCTACGGAGAATGGCGAATGAACACATACTAGTCTGGAGTGGGAATAAAATGAAGTGAACCACTTTTACCTGATTTTGTCCGAGGTTACTTTTTGTATGTATTTTTGAATAAAGTTGATAAATAGTCTGGTTGTCTGGTTAATTATTTTACAAAAAATGTGAGATTTTTAGATGTCTCTTTAATTCGTGAAATGTTAATGTTTAGAATAATTAACAGAGGTTTCCATGCTAATGGGGTTTTTGATGAAAATCCACTGCATGCAATAGGAATACGGTCAAGAAGAGCAATCATTGGTTGTCATCAAGAGCCTATATCCTGATAAGGGGTGTCAAACTTCGGGCCCGGGGGCCAGCACAGGCCCTCTAAAAGGTCCGATCCGGCCCATGTACCTCCTGCTTAAAAAACTAAATATTGTCCAGTGAATGAATAGTTTTTAATTGAAATGCTTGACTATGCAATAACTTTTGTCTTCTCTCCTGTTCTGTACATTAAAGGTTAAATAATCATTTAACTATAATGTATTTCTCTAGATCTTCATGAGATTAAATGGTGCTGAATCTGGCCTATGAACTCAACTCATCTATAAAGTTTCTATGATTTTTTTGGGACAGTTACTAGAGTGGACCTCAAAAATGTTGTAGTTACATCATTGAAGCAGACCTTTCATATCACATTTGCCTGGTGATGACACACCAAAGAGGCGGAGAAATATGATCAGATATTTATTCTCTGTCGAATCTGACATTATCATTACTATTTCCTCTGTAAAACCACAGAGGGGAGCTAGAGTACTGTTTAATGTACCGGCTGAGCTGGATATCAGTTTATTCATTCAGTAATTGTTCTTGTAGGAAATCAGTTTAAAGAAAACAGCAACTATCTTTGTCTTAAGAGGATGTTTGTGAAGCAAATCAGTTAATGTTACCCATAAAAACAAGTAATGTCATTTATTTTAAAACAATTGCATTTATTTAAAATGCATTATTTTCTCATTTTTTGTAAGCAATTATTCATTCAGTTCATTGGTTGCAGACATAAAGCCTGAGGAGCTATATAGACAATTTAAATGTATTATTATTTTGCATTTATTGTTTTATGTACTGAACGTTTATAATAACCAATAACCCATTTTAATTGTAGGCTATATGAAATGTGTGCATTATATGACATATAACCTAAACCGATACTTTCTATTTTTGTTTTTGTTGGATGTGAAATGTACAATTCCTGGAAAATGAATCTATTTCCATTCCTTAACAGCAAAAGACATGAAATGAAACTTACAGTAGGTTAAGTTTCTATTTCCCTACCTGGTTCTCTCTCTTTATCACTGAAGCAGCTGCCTCTGGCTCACAGTTTGGATTTTGACTTCGACTTGTCATCCACGGAAATCATCAGTGATCACGACTTTCATAGCATTTTTTTATTCATTTCTTTAGACAGTGAATACGACTTTCCCTTTTACCTTTTTAAAACAGCGATCAGCAGTCGTCTTACCTTTTTTAAACCATTTATTCACAGGAAACCAATCATCATCACTATGAATTCCCTGAACCAGCAGTATGAGGAGAAAGTGCGTCCCTGCATTGACCTCATCGACTCTCTCCGCTCTCTGGGTGTAGAGAAGGACTTGGCGCTGCCTGCTATCGCCGTGATCGGAGACCAGAGCTCGGGGAAGAGCTCCGTGTTGGAGGCGCTGTCAGGGGTCGCTCTGCCCAGAGGAAGCGGTAAGTCAGCGCCTGTAGGCGGCACATCTGTCTAATTTACCTGCCTGTGATTAAGAAGATAAACGTACGAATATGTTCATCATTAAGTGGCGCAATAGTCTAATGACGATTAAACATTTGAGCTACAACCTTAAAGAAAAGTTGTAAGTTGATTTAGGTGATTGATGTAAACATGTGAACATATTATTATGTAACAACCTAGTGAATTGTATAGGTAGGCATTTATTTTGTCCGATCCATAGATCCGTGATCGATGCCCCATCAAAACGCCCCATCGGAAGTCACGTGACCTCCCCGTCGACAGTTTTTTTTTAAAGTGTATTACAGATGTTATTACAGATTTTTTTCTCCATCTCTTCACCGGAAGTTGTTTTTTTCTTTTTGTGTTTTTTTTCATAGGATGAGTTGAAATGGTAATTTCATCAATACCCAAGTACACAAAAATACTTTACATATCCAATACAATGTCGCCATGTTTATCATTTAGAGGTGCATTCTGTGCATTACATGAAAATACAGGACAAAAACAGCAACACTTTGTTTAAATTACTATTCAACTTTATTTGTAGGACTAGTACTAACGCTCATTTGATATCACTGCGAATGGGAATTTTCCTCTGCATATGATTAATCGAAGTGGGTTTTATTTTGTTTTCTTATTTTAATTTATTAGGTATTTTATAAAACTGGCGATGTATTTGTAAAATAAGCGATGAAGACCAACTGGGAGTTCACGTCACTTCTAATGGGGAGATCCAGTGGGGAAATGACGTGTGGCACTATTTTGCTGCACTCGGGTTCCTCTCATATTTTAGGCCTAAAATGATGGCTAAGTCATACTTAGCATGAGCCCTACAATAACTATATAACCACTAATGCTGCACATATACCCCACTGATTTAATTTTACTGTTACCTTCCACACAACTCTCTACTATTCACCCTCCATGGCCTGCTCAGTTCTGTTGGCTTTGCTCAGTTTTGCTTATTTGACTTTATTCTATTTGATTCTATTTGAAATCACCATAGCTCTGGTCCCATGATGCCTCCATCTTATCTCTATAGTTGACTGTAACTGGCCCCGGTGTTAAGCTTTTAAAACCAAATATTCAAAACTTCAAAACCGGCACAACTGGTTTTACAGCAGATGTCTGTTGGCCAAGTCACAGGATTAAAACATGTTTCCAGGATGCAGAAATGCTGGCAAACAATAAATAGATTGTACTGTAAGAAGGTTGCAGGGCCTTTCTGTGTGGAGTTTGCATTTTCTCCCCGTGTCTGCATGGGTTTTCTCCAGGGTTCTTCCCACAGTCCAAAGACATGCTGAGATTATATGGAGACTCTAAACTGCCCACATGTGTGAGTGAATAGTGTGTGTGCCCCATGATAGGCCAGGGTGTATCCCTGCTTCTCACCTGTAATGTGCTGGGATTGGCTCCAGCAGACCCCCATGACCCTAGTGTTAATAAGCGAGTTATAAAATGACTGACTATATACCGTACATCGTTTCTGTGTTATCTGAGATATGCTGCAGCTTTTCTTACTTCCACTTGCACTTGATTTCACTTTAATTTTTCTCTTTCACTCCGTCATTCACTCCTCAACTCAGGCATTGTGACGAGATGTCCTCTCGAGCTGAAGATGAAGAGAAAGAAAGAGGGAGAGGAGTGGTTTGGAAAGATAAGTTACCAGGACACTGAGGAAGAGATAGATGACCCCGCAGAGGTGGAGAAAAAGATTCGTGAAGGTACAGCATGCCACATTATTAAATATCACAAACAAAAATATCAATGGAGCATATTTCATTCAAGTTCAGCACAACCGTCTTTTGTGACCATGATTCATCATATCCCCTCACCAGCTCAGGATGAAATGGCCGGGGTCGGGGTGGGGATCAGTGATGACCTCATCAGTCTGGAGATCGCTTCTCCTAACGTTCCCGACCTGACACTCATCGACCTGCCCGGTATCACCAGAGTGGCTGTAAAAGGACAACCAGAGAACATCGGAGATCAGGTGCGCTTGTTTTTATTGTCCCTTTTACTCTAGACAACCCCCGAAACAGGGCGACACGGTGGAGCAGGGGTTAGCGCTGTTGCCTCACAGCAACAAGGTCACAGGTTCAAGACCTCCTTGGTCCTGGGTCTGGGACCTTTCTGTGTGGAGTTTGCATGTTCTCCCCGTGTCTGCGTGGGTTTTCACCGGGTACTCCGGCTTCCTCCCACAGTCCAAAAACATGCTGAGGTTAATTGGAGACTCTAAATTGCCCGTAGGTGTGAGTGTGTGAGTGAATGGTGTGTGTGCCCCACGATTGGCTGGCGACCATCTGGGGTGTGTCCCTGCCTCTCGCCGTAACGCGCTGGGATTGGCTCCAGCAGACCCCTGCGACCCTAATGAGGAATAAGCAGGTATAGAAAATGACTGACTGAGATTTGCAGCTTATAACTTGGGACAACATGAATTGATACTTTCAGATAAAGAGACTGATCCAGAAGTTCATCACAAAACAAGAGACCATCAGCTTGGTGGTTGTCCCGTGCAACGTGGATATAGCGACCACAGAGGCTCTGAACATGGCCCAGCAGGTGGATCCTGATGGAGAGAGGACTTTGGGTACCTAGAACTGATGTTGGATACTCAGCTCTTAGATAAATTCCTTAGACTTTTAGGGAATTTACTTTTTTGTCTCTCAGGTATCTTGACCAAACCTGATCTGGTGGACAAAGGCACAGAAGAGAATATGGTCGACATCGTCCATAACGAGGTCATCCACCTGAAGAAGGGCTACATGATCGTCAGGTGCAGAGGTCAGCAGGAGATCACAGAGAAGGTGTCTCTGACTGAAGCCATAGAAAGAGAGAAAGCTTTCTTTAGAGACCATGCCTATTTCAAGTAAGTTCATGCTCTTTTGTTTTTTTACAAATATGTGTTTGTGAGTTTGTGGAGCATGTACTCACTTTTCATTTTTGCTGTAGTGTTCTTTACAAAGACGGTCTGGCCACTGTTCCTAAACTGGCTGAGAAACTCACCCTTGAGCTGGTGCATCATATTGAGGTGAATTATTATTGATCTTAAAAATGTCCTGTGTTTATAACGGCTGCTGATATTAAAGTATTGACCCCTGTATGATTTTCAGAGATCTTTGCCTCGACTGGAAGAGCAGATAGAGGAGAAAATAGCACAGACTCAGGCAGAGCTGGAGAGATATGGCACTGGACCTCCATCTGATGCAGCCCAAAGACTTGTCTTCCTCATTGATGTGAGTTCCATCAACCTAACATTTACTCGGCTAAAAAGAAAAAAAAGGTCGACACAACATTTTGAGTAGCTGAATGAATGAATGGGGAACTAATTGTGAGTAAACTGTTAGTTAAAGAGTAACTCTAATGATTGTATAAGGATTATTTCATTAAGAAATGAATGAGGAACAAATCAGGAATGAATTCTGAATTTAATTATAGTAAATGTTTCTAAAGGAGAATTTCATAGGAGATGAGATAAGTTGCTAGAGATCCTATAGTAATGAATCATAAGGTAATAAACAGTTGATGATCATGATGACCACTTTCGTCATGCATCGTTCCTGATCAATTCTGAACAGCACAAAACTAGTAACAATAACTAGTGACTCATTCATTACTAATTACTGTGCTTTTGTTACTTTTATTGTGGTCCCTCAAGTAAAAAGATGCATAATACTGAGTAAATTGATGCATATATAGTCAGATGAGTAAAGGTAGGTAGGACTCAAACCAGACAACAACCAACACTGCTAACCACTTGGTTAAATAATCCACTACTGGAGAATCAATTAATCATCATGATTTAGTGGACTTGCTCCCTCATGCTTTCTGTTCTTCAGCCTTTCTTCTCAATCATGTTTGATCCTGTGCCTCCAATGGTTTCATGGCCTGACCATCATCAGGACGATTGATTCACAAATATTCACAGATATTAATGAACTAGTCTGTTCTCTCATAACTCATTATCTTCTATTGTCCTCCTTCAGGAGTTATTAGGGAAGTACTTACATCGATAGATACATAGTCATTCCTGATTTGTGCCTCACTTGTTTCCTAATGAACTATTAATCAAAGAATCATTAGCTAGTCTATACAATTTGATTAGGATTATATAGTAATTCATTCGCTCCTTGATAAATACTCAAAATGTTGAGTCCCTTATTGTAAAGTGTGACCATATATTTAAATTAACAACACAAAAACGGGAATAAAAGAACTGTTCCTGTCATCTCGTGGGTTCCAGAAAGTGTCGACATTCAATCAGGATGCCATCAGCCTGACCACAGGTGAGGAACTCAGTAGCGGAGAAAGACTCAATATCTTTTCTACACTCAGAAGAGAGTTTGAGAATTGGAACTCCCACCTGGACCACTCGGGAATCAACTGTGAGTACTCCACTTTGCCTGGTCTACAACAGTCCACCGACACTGAGCTATTCTCACAGCGGTGTGACTCTGCATTAATTTACATCTGTGCGTTGCAGTCAACAAAAAAATTGAGAGAGAGGTGTGGGAATATGAAGAGCGGTACCGTGGAAGAGAACTGCCGGGCTTCATCAACTACAAGACCTTTGAGCACATGGTCAAAGATCAGATTAAACAGCTGGAAGAACCAGCTGTCAAGAAACTCAAAGAAATAGGAGGTATATGATTGAACAAACAAGTTGTGTTATTTTTTATAAGAACATGAAAAAAAAAAAACTGATATATTTGGTTTCAATTTCCTCCAGATGCTGTTAGGAAAGTCTTCATACAGCTGGCTCAAAGCAGCTTCATTGGATTTCCCAACCTTGTGAAAACAGCCAAGGTAGCTAACAGCAATAAGTTTGATATTCTTTTATACAATTCTTGATAAACTTCATTGTTAATGTTTGATAATGTTGAAATTGACAAGAGTTTCATATTCTATTGTAGGCAAACATCGAATCCATCAAGCAAGAAAAGGAGTCCATTGCAGAGTCCATGCTGAGAACTCAGTTCAAGATGGAGCTGATCGTTTACTCTCAGGACAGGACCTACAGCAGCAGTTTGAGTGAAAAGAAGCGAGAGGAGGTGGAGGAGGAGGAGAAAGTGAAAGAGAACAATAGACAGAAAATCCAGAAACCTTTCTTTGAAGCGCCGGTGATAATCACAGATAAACACGCAACACTCCAGGAGCTGCTGTTACACCTTAAATCGTATTACAAAGTATGTTTTAAGTTGGAGGGATGATTCATGAACAAAAACAATAACTGAAAAAAAAACATGTTTTCTTTTCACAATAATTGTAATTGTCTTCGATATACCTCTGTTAAACTTTTATTTTCCATTTCCGCCCTCAGATTGCCAGTCAGCGCCTGGCTGACCAGATCCCAATGGTGATCCGCTACCAGATGTTGCAGGAGTCCGCCGTCCAGCTGCAGCGAGAGATGCTGCAGGTGCTTCAGGACAAGGAGAACATGGAGTTGCTGCTGAAGGAGGATTGTGACATTGGCAGCAAAAGGGCTGCTTTGCAGAGTCGCCTCGCCCGTCTCCTGAAGGCCCGTGCATACCTGTTGGAATTCTAGCTAGCTTCGTTAACTTTGTCCTCCTTCTGGAACATTTGCATTAAATTGTAGATGTTTTTTTTGTCTTTTTTTTACAATAAGCAGCAACAAAAAGTTTGGCTGGAATAACCTACCTAAGGAGGCCATCTGGCAAAAACGAGTCACCAGTAAGACTAAAAAAGTAGTTCATATCACTCCAGTTCTAAGGGCCTTGTACTGGCTTTTCTGTTTGCTGCTGCCTATTGCTGATGTCATTTCTTAATTGTTTTCCACTGCACTGTAAGTTTTGTCTTTGATTATTCAACTGTTATTTTGTTTTTAATTTCAATTTCTTGGTTTTGATTATTTCCTTTAATTAATTTTAAATTTCCCCCTTTAATAGACTTTTAATCAGCTGCTTTTAAATTGTATCTTGATGCTTTTAATGTTTTATATAAAGCACTTTGAATTACCCTTTTGTTGAAATGTGCTATACAAATAATTATGCCTTGGGAACCTACAGATGTTACAGGGGTGTTTAGCACCTAAAAGCAGCGCAACAGACCAACAGAATGTACAGAAATGATCTTTAATGAAGCTGGTAGTAGAGAAATGCAGGAGCAGAGTAAACAGTTTAGTGCTCCATTAATGTTTATGGGGTGACTGTGGGTCCAGAACCTGAGGGATCGGTAAACCAGCAGGTAAACTGTTCACACAACTGCTGCGATAAAACAGAAACCTGCTCGACAGGAACAGGCAGGAAGGCAAAAGCAAAACTCTTGGTTGGGGGACACAAGGCTGACACAGTTTCCAGGGTGAGGACAGGGAAGGCTGATCCAAAGCAGGCAGAATCAGTGACATGTAAAAGTGCTGAAGAGTCAAGAACTAAGAAGAAGTAGAGGAGTCTTTATACTGAGCCAGTCAGTGATTGAAGGCAGGTGAATGCAATAGGTATGATGAAGTGGGTGTGGCCGCCAATCAGAATGGAGCAGAGGTGGGATGAATAGAAAATTATTGCAGGAGAACAGAGGCGCACACCTGTGGCAGCTGATTAGGTTTTTGTACCTTCATTAAGCATAAATCCATTCAGGACAATGACCCATACAAGATTAGGTGATAATGCTGCTGCTGAACTCATTTTCAATTCATTAAATTACCAAAAAATAATTGGAACCTGGACTATTTGGGCCTCTGGCCTTTGACCGGTCGGTAATCCTTCCCTGGCTTAAGCCATTTGCAGTAAAAAAATATAGCTGTTATTGTATACATGATATGCACTGAGTCTAAATAATCGCTGCATATATTATAAGTCCTAATACAGGACAGTATTAACGAGTAAACTAAAAAAGTGCTTAGACAATGCAAACCTTCACCAAGATCAATGGTCAGTTTTTTATCTTTGCTACTGAAGTTATGGTATGGATACATTCTCCATCAGAGTGAAACATATATTTTAAATTGACCACAAAGTAAACAACACAATCATTAAACAATTATCTAATATTACATCTGTAATAAATTTAATATTACATGTTTTTCTCCTGTTGGCATGATAGCTCACTAGGAAATGCCCATTATTACTAAAGAATATTTTCCTTGAGTGAATACTGGTATCTACTATAGATAAAAAAGCAGGGGTTCCAGTCCATTTGTTTAAAAGGAAAGGTTAGAATATTTTATTTGATTTAAAACAAGCAAAAGGACAACAAAAACATTGCATAATTTAAAAATTTCAATAAAATGATTATCCAACAAAAGTAACTTCAACCACTTGCATTCTAAACATAGCAATAAAGTAACTCAATCAGTGGAGCAAATAAAATACTAAAGCTGCTGTCAAAGCATTTTCAACCAGACAAAGTAAATGTTCATGTGACTCCACCCATCCAGGAAGCAGTTAGAGGAAGGTTACGCTACAAGGTCATGCTGGAGCAGGAATTCCAAGTTGGACACTTTGGCAACATCAATCTAGCCCTCTAAAGTTCGGCATAAGTCTAGATCTGCTCTATAGGAAAAATGACATGAGATATTTAGTTGATTTGGCTCAATATTGATTAAACTGACTTTGGTAGTTGATACAGGTCTTCAGCAGATGCTTGTGAAGTTCAGAAACTTGCTACGCAAACATCAATTTGCTGTAGTAGTAGTAGACGCACTGGGACACATTGAGATTGGAAGTCAGGAATACTGACTGAGAACCTTTGACCTCTAAAATAATATCTGGATACAGCATTGGAGGCTTGCTCAGTGGGGCATGGAGGTAAAAATGCACAAAAATAAGTGAGTAGCTATGCCCAGGAATATGCATGAAATGGAACCTTCTTCTTCTTTAAATAAAAAGTGCTTCAAGGTCACTGGAGGTTTTAACCGGAGCTGTGTTGAAGTTGTATATGTTCATACTAAACTCAGTCAGCAAACCGCGAGCCTTCGTCAGGCGCTTGATGCGGCCCTGGTGGTTGGCTCGCTTGGTTTTTATGCCAAAATCCTCTTGAAGCAGGGACTCCGTTTTCTCCTTGTCCTGAAGCATCTGCAGCATCTCCCTCTGCAGCTGGGCAGCAGACTCCTGCAACAACTGGTAGCGGATCACCATTGGGATCTGATCGGCCAGACGCTGCCCGGCAATCTGTGGTTGGTAGGAGGAGGAAGATAGTTCTCTAACTTATAAAACAAAGAGTTATTTCTTTCTCTTAGTACAGTCAACTTCCACTATTTTAAATCATTTACATATTAAATTAATTCATTCGGAAGACACTTGTCCAAAATGATGTATAAATGAGTTTGACAGTTTTCACTGATTAGGGTCGCAGGGGTCTGCTGGAGCCTATCCCAGCGCGTTACAGCGAGAGGCAGGGATACACCCCAGATGGTCGCCAGCCAATCATGGGGCAC
This sequence comes from Lepturacanthus savala, assembly GCA_030544235.1. Lineage (NCBI taxonomy): Eukaryota > Metazoa > Chordata > Actinopteri > Scombriformes > Trichiuridae > Lepturacanthus > Lepturacanthus savala. The sequence continues at coordinate 11,585,947 of CM060463.1, forward strand.
ACACACCATTCACTCACACACTCACACCTACAGGCAATTTAGAGTCACCAATTAACCCCAGCATGTTTTTGGACTGTGGGAGGAAGCGGGAGTACCCGGTGAAAACCCACGCAGACACGGGGAGAACATGCAAACTCCACACAGAAAGGTCCCAGACCCAGGACCAAGGAGGTCTTGAACCTGCGACCTTCTTGCTGTGAGGCAACAGCTCTAACCCCTGCTCCACCGTATCGCCCCAGTAGAAACGTATTATTTATTATCATTAATATTAATAATGCCCTATCTATGTATACTAATCTATACATTCTTAGGATCTCAGGTTGTTCTTTTGAAATGTTGCCTTTGAAGAGTTCCTCCTGTGAGCTGTCCTAAATAATTTCAGCAAATCAAGAGAATTACTGCATTTCTACTTTATCTAAAATGTGTATGATTTCTGAAATGAAGCACAACACGTAGAATTACACTCACCTGGTAGTAGGATTTAAGGTGCTTCATCATTTCTTTCAATGTGGCTCCATTGACATTATAGTTGACAGGGATGATAATACCGTTTTTTTTCTCCAGTTCAGCTTCTTCCCTCTTCCGCTTTCCTAACTTCTTGCTGTACGTGCTGTCCTGTGTGTAAACGATCATCTCCATCTTAAACTGAGTCCTCAGCATGGACTCGGCTGTGATCTCCCTCTTGTTTATGATGGCTTCGATCTTCACCTAAAGGTGAAGCATATAGAAACGTGTCAGGAAACATTCGACAATATTTTATCAAATTGTTTGGAGCCAGGGAGAAAACAACAATGTTCATGATTTAATGTTTTGATTTCGATTGAATAGAATTTACCATCATGAAATTCCTTCCCTCTGTGTACACTCTCATTAGAGATCACTTTGATTTATTAAGGTCTTATTTTTTTTGTGGATTTACTTCGGGATACTTCATCAAATAGAAATAAATTTGTCTTCTGCATCTAACTAAAAAATCCTTGTGTATATATTATTAAACCAAGAGCACAAATTTGTTGTGTTTTTTCTCCATGGTTAAATGTTTTGCTGTTACTTTGTATATGACAGAAACTGACAATGACAATGACACCTTAGCTACTGTGACGAGGTTAGGAAACCCAACAAAGCTGAACTCCGTCATCTTGAACAGCTCCTTCTTCACGATTTCTAAAAAAAAAAAAAAATCAGTGAAGGGGTTTAAAAGTTTTCTTCAAAAGAAGTTTCAGTGCACAACAACATCTACAAGCATCACATAAACTTACATCATACCATTAAAACAATAAAAATAAATGCCATAACCCTAATACATGAATTAAAACTAAAGCCAAGAACTGATTTCAAATGCAGTCCTATTTGTTAACACCAAATATGCTCTTCATAGGCTACATTGAGTGCTTGAGCAATGGCGGCTATTACAACTGAAGAACTAGAAGAGCCATCCATGTCTTAACTTAAAGCAGAGCAAAAAAAAAGGCTCTTAATTGTTGATTAAAAGGGGAAATCACGGTTTTCGATCTAAAACGATAGATCGTTCAAGTCCAGTAAGACATGGTCAAATGAAACCTGCATTCGGATGGCGTCCCGTCATTGTAACATCACAATAAGACATACCTGCCACTCCCTTGAGTTTCAGGACAGCGGGCTCTTCAAGACCTTTGATGTGCTCCTGGACCATGCCCTCAAAGGTCTTGTAGTTGATGAACCCTGGCAATTCTCTTCCACGGAACTTTCGTTCATAATGAGCGACCTCTCTGTCAATATTCCAGTTGACTGCGGTACGAATGAATTGGTGAAAGAAAAAAAAAAAAAACAGATGTCAGTAGAAATAAGGATCAAATCTTAAACTAAATTAGCTCTAAATGGTATCACTTCATATTTAGAAACTTACATGTCATTCCAGAGTTGTTCACAGTATCGTTCCATGCTGAAAACTCTTTTCTGAGTATGGAGAAGATATTGACTCCGTATTTAATTTCCTCCCCTGTGGTGAGGCTGATGACCTCATGTGTAAAGGCTGTCACTTTCTAAATAACACATACAAGACATGACAATGAAAGTGACTGCATAACTTATCGTATGAGGAGTAATTTGGGTTAGGAGATAGAAAGACAAAAAAAAAAAAGGCTGCTGGACTCACATCAATGAGGAAAGTGAGTCTCTCAGCTGTGTCAGACGGGGGTCCTTTTCCATATCTCTCCAGCTCTGCATGAGTCTGTTTTAGTTTCCCCTTTATTTGCTCTCCCAGTCGAGGCAGAGTTTTCTATAAATCACGCAAGGCTCAAAATATTAACAAAGTTAAATTTGGCCAAGTAATTTGTAGTGAACTGTTCAGGTGAAGCTCAAAAGCTATAGGGACAAATAAAGACTAGTGGAAACCTACAAAGTCTGGACAAACCGCATATAAATATGTCTTTCACTTACTGACATAGACTTTTGTAGTCTTTGACTGATCAGTTTCACGCCCAAAACTATTACTAAACTACTATGTATTCACCTGGATATGATGCACCAGTTCCAGGGTGAGTTTCTCAGCCAGATTAGGAACACTGGCGTAGCCTTCGTCATAGAGGATTCTACAGGATGAAATTAGACACCATACAATGTTATTCTGAAAAACAAACATTATATGCATAATCACCTAACAGAAATAACTCACTTGAAATGCCCATGTTCATTGAAGAAGGCGTTCTCTCTTGCTATGGCTTTACTCAGACACACCTTCTGCTTGATCTCCTTCTGACCCCTGCACCTGACGATCATGTAGCCCTTTTTCAGGGGGATGACCTCGTTGTGAACGATGCGGACCACCGTCTCTTCCATGCCATCGGCCACCAGATCAGGTTTGGTCAAGATACCTGCGAGACAAAGAGAAGTTCGCTTAGAAATACAAAAGGACAGTGAGGTTTTGGAGCCGCCCGATCGCCTGGCGAATTTAGAGAAAACCGAAAACCTTACCCAAAGTCCTCTCTCCGTCAGGATCCACCTGCCGGGCCATGTTCAGAGCCTCTGTGGTTGCTATGTCCACGTTGCACGGGACAACCACCAAGCAGATGGTCTCTTGTTTTGTGATGAACCCTTCGATCATTAACTTTATCTGAAAGTAATAATTCATATAATATCGAGTGTAAGGTTATACACTACACATCTATCAAATTGACAATGTTTTTATAATAATAATGGTGACTCCTCAATTTTTAATTATGTCGTTAACAAGTGTTCTCTAAAGTCCTCTCCCCGAACAGCAATTGTTCGATTACACCTTAGCAACCGTAACTAGGCATGGCTCATTAAGCCTTCACCACATGCTGAAGCCATGGCAGACGGAATGTGAATGGCGCTGTATTAAAAAGAGTGATACCGCATAGCCAAGTTTGCAGGTTGGTATTTTTAAGCCTTCCCAAAATTAAGAATGTGTTTATATGCCCTTACAAGCCCTGACCCAGTACTGAGGCCTGAATACCTGATCTCCAATGTCCTCTGGTTGATCCTGTACAGCCACTCTGGTGATGCCGGGCAGGTCGATGAGTGTCAGGTCTGGAACATCAGGAGAGGCAATCTCCAGACTGATGAGGTTGTTACTGATCCCAGCACCAACCCCGGCAATTTGATTTTGAGCTGTAGAAAGAGCATGTATGTATGACGGAGCATGAGCACTGGAAAGCAAATGAAATCCTTCAGTACTTGGCTGAATTGTAGGGAATTTGAATTTAAGAATGCTGCTTACTGTACCTTCTCTAATATTTTTCTCCACATCTGCAGGGTCTTTTATGACTTCCTTATAGTCCTTGTAGCTTATCTTTCCAAACCACCCCCCTCCCTCTTTCTTTCTCTTCATCTTCAGTTCTAGAGGACATCTCGTCACAATGCCTGAATTACGGGACAGCGAATGATGAGACTGGGAGAAAAACACTGACAACAAACTCCATAGAAACAATGATTGGTTATGGGTCACTGGTTAATAGCTAAATTACACGTTTTCGTGCAAAAATGCAAAAGTGCAAACATTTTTAATTTTAAATACAGTTTTAAACTCTGGCTCTTAATACAAGATACAATGTTTTCAGGCCTCAAACAATGCAAAGAAATTATTTAACAAAAAATAATACTAATGTTTACACTTAAGAAGAGTTCAAAAATCAATATTTGGTGCAATAACCATTATTTTTCATCACAGCTTTCATGCGTCGTGACATGCTCATTGTTCTTGAGTGACTTTATTCCACTCCTGGTACCTCTTTAAGCCGAATGAGGTGTTGTGTTGGAAAACAGTCAGTCATTTTCTATACCTGCTTATTCCTCATTAGGGTCGCAGGGGTCTGCTGGAGCCAATCCCAGCGCTTTACGGCAAGAGGCAGGGATACACCCCAGATGGTCACCAGCCAATCATGGGGCACACACACCATTCACTTATTACTGGCAATTTAGAGTCTCCAATAACCTCAGCATGTTTTTGGACTGTGGGAGGAAGCTGGAGTACCTGGTGAAACCTGGAGAACATGCAAACTCCACACAGAAAGGTCCCAGACCCAGGACCAAGGAGGTCTTGAACCTGTGACCTTCTTGCTGTGAGGCAACAGTGCTAACCCCTGCACCACAGTGTCACCCCTCAAAGCAAAGTCAGTATATTACATTCTCATTAGGGTCACATGGTCTGCTGGAGCCTATCCCAGCACATTACAGGTGAGAGGCAGAGATACACCCTAGATGGTTGCCAGTCTATCATGGGGCACACCCAAACTCACACCTATGGGCAATTTAGAGTCTCCAATTAACCTCATATTTGGACTGAGGGAGGAAGCCAGGGAGCACCTGGAGAAAACCCACTCAGACACGGGGAGAATATGCAAACTCCAGGTCTGGGACAGAAAGTTCCCAGACCTGGTCTCGAACCTGCGACCTTCTTGCCGTGAAGCAACAGCGCAACACACTGATAAACCAACGTATCATCTTTAATTTCCCATCTATCGCGTCAAAAGCAAAGAAAAAGCTTTTTTTTCTCTCACCATCTCCTCTGGGCAGAGCGACCCCTGACAGCGCCTCCAACACGGAGCTCTTCCCCGAGCTCTGGTCTCCGATCACGGCGATAGCAGGCAGCGCCAAGTCCTTCTCTACACCCAGAGAGCGGAGAGAGTCGATGAGGTCAATGCAGGGACGCACTTTCTCCTCATACTGCTGGTTCAGGGAGCTCATGGCGATGACTTGAATCCCGCATCAACAGGACAGGAACTAACGGCGAACGAGACCTGCAGGCTGCTGCAGGGAAATCAAAACCCAACTTAGGTTTCGTTTCCTTGTGTTTCATTTCCCTTGCTTCGTTTAATGAGGCGCGATCAGTTTGAGAAACATTGCATAAAAAACAGATTAGAGGAAGGGCTCGAAGCGCATGAACTAGTTCTGTGTGATAAATACGTTGGATCATTAGATATAATCATCTAAATTCAACTAGACACATTAGGGTGACTAAAACTTCTTCTTTCTCGCTGCATTGCACTGCACCGATCACTGCTTTTTAATCTGAAATCAGCATCTCTACATGTATTCCAGCCATTCCATTGCAGCGTCTGTTGAATCCCAACAAATGCACACCTCATTCTGCTTAAAGAGGAACCAGGAGTGGAATAAAGTCACCCAAATACAATGGTAAAGACTTGTGGAGAGCATGCAAAGACGCAGGAAAAGGAAAAGCTGATTAAAAATAAGGGTTAGTGCACCAAATATTGATTCCTGAACTCGTCTTAAGTGTAAACATTAGTATTATGTTGTTTTAAAATGATTTTGATCTTGTTTCTTTATTAAAATATATATATATATAATAATTTATAATAATTATTATAAATGAATCGATGCAGCTTTGCTTCTGGATCACATAAAAAAACGTAAAAATTGAAAAAAAAAAAAACTATATATACTGTATATATATATATATATATATATATATATATATATATATATATATATATATCAGTTCTTCACACATTTCTTCACAGAAATGTAAAGTTTTGTTTTAGAGCTTTGCTCTAGGGATGAAATATTTACACTTTTTTGACTTTTGATTGGTTTTTTGGTTTGTAAGACAGGCGATACCTTCACCTGCTTCTTAAAAAAAACTAAATATTCAGTGAGTGAATGTTTTGGGTAGAATTACATCATATTGTTGAAATTCCATTTTTTCCTCAACTCAGGTAATGTTAAAAAATATATATATTTGTTTTGATGTTGTTTGAGGTTGATAAATTACTTAGAGTTGCTCACTATTTGGTAGATGGCTTTTCACTGTTAGGGTCACGTATTTTGTTAATGTCGCGATTTCATTCGCTTCAATACTGGTCGATTTACCCTATTGAAGGGGTTCACCATTCTCTTAATGAAATATTTGTCCTGCTTAAAAATTAAACTACAAAATACTGCTTATTAGTTCCTTCTAGGTGCTCTGTGTGACAGGGATAAGTAATCCAATGCTGTCTTGCCTCTTCCGATTGATTAAAACCAGCACTGGTGTTATAGATGCGCTGCAGCCACAAGATGGCCTCATCATTGCAGCAATCTGTTTCTGTATGGAGTATGTTGGTCATATAAAATTCACCAGTGAAGAGAGCTTTGACTTTTTTACCTGGTTAGTTGCTGCATTTGCTTGTTACACTGAAGAGGCCAGATCAACAACTCACTTCTTTCCAACAGCTAATGAGTGATTCACCATTCTGTAATTACATTTTCTAGTGAGAGAATCCTTCTGGAATCTCAAGGCAGCACATTTGACTTGTGTTGACTTGTGCATCTTTCACTCCATTGCTTCTGGAAAATAACAAGCACCAACAACGCCTCTCAACCACATGCAAGATAGATGTGGATGTGTTGACAGCCTTTAGTGATGGGAATTTCAGCTCTTTGCCACATGATCTCGGATCATGTGGCTCAACTCACTAAGAAGAGCTGACTCTTTTGGCTTCTAAACGGTTTTCCATTTTACCACTTATACCTTTTGTAATTGAGCGCCAGTTTGACTTTTGATTTGTGTTAAAACACTAAATCCTCTGGTTAGAAATTAAACCACTGAAACCACAGATTCAAAATAAAAACAATAAAACCAATGATTCAAAATAAAAATTAAAACACTGCACTGCATGGAAAATTGTACTTTGGGCTTCACACTGTCCTTGTTTGTCAGTCACAAAATTTTCAAGGCAAAGCAAGGGCAGCGCTATTTCACTGTAGATTTTATAATAATCAGACCGATATGAACAGATAGCCTAAACAAGACCACTTATGGACACATCTGTGCATCTTTATTAATGCCTGTAAAACATAATTACTCTCATTAACTAATTGCAGTAGGAATGTATGGACCTGTGCACATTATAGTGGACGTCAGACTATACATACAGGTATGTTCAATCTGTTTTATTACACACATGCTTAGGAGGTCAAGAAACAGGGTTGCACAAGTCATATTCATGTAAACAAACAGCAACATTATCTTTTGATATTTACAATACATGACCTGCACAGATTTGTTTAAAACTGTCCAAACCTGATTTTCAGAGTAAACAAAAGTTCAGTAATATTTATGTACAGATATGGGTCCACAATTGACTATTCTTCTAGTACCACTGGGGCGCAGGTGTGCTTTTTTGCTGGGCTTTAGCAATGTAAATAGATACTCTGGACATGCTTTAGAGAGGTATAGCTTGCTTTTTTTGTTGTTTTTTTTATTTGCCAGTATACAATTCTCACAGTTATTTGTAGCAGGAACGGCCACTTGTAAACAAGAAGGGAGACAATCTTCCTCTTCACATTATTCAAATAAAAAATTAAATTAAATAAATGATAGCTTGAGTATGGATGCATTGAGGAAATGAAAGCCATGGAAACCAAATCAACAAACTGCAATGGTTTTTGCACAAACCCTGTGTAATGTATTTATCAGTATTAAGTTATTGCTTTAGGCTTTTTAATCATTCTGACATTATCAAACCAGTGTCAGAGATGAATTGGAATGTACCATATTTGTAGTGACAAAAATAACATGCCACTAAATGATTTTCTTAATCTACATCTGAATTAGAAACACCCATTATCAAAATATACTCCCTGTTAGCTTAAAAAATAAAATAAATAATACTCATTTAAATAAAGTAATGTGTCCAGGCAGTTAGAATTGTGTAAACCTTCTGAGGTAAATTGCATTGCTTTTTTTCACTAATTTCACAATGAGCATATAAACACACATCATGCACTTTTCAACACCATTTTAAAAACTTGAAGAGTTATACAAACATATAGCACTTTCCTTCCACAGTAGATTGCAAACCAGTCTGAAAAAGACATCAAATCGAAACATGTGAATGTTCAATTACCAAGCACAGAGAGAAAAACCGTCACTAGGAGGAGTACAACATTCAACAACACCTTTAAAAGAGAAAGAAAAAACACCATGTGTAATAAGTTTGTATAAGACGAAACGAAGCTTGAATGCAAAATGGATGTATTTTGTATCAATTGACAACCTACTTTCTTTGACACCTTCTTTTTATGACCATCTTTTTGTGTTTATGACAGATTGATACACTGAATAAAGGTACAACAACCCCCCCCATTCACCCCCGATTGCCCGGTTTAAAACCACACAGGAAGGTGCCACACAGGAAATGAAAAGGCATGACTACATTTGATTGGAGTAGGAGGTGGGACCTCCAACCTGGCTGTACTCAGATTGCTGGCCAAGGTTCCCCTGGTTGTTGTAGCTCCCTGATTGGTCAAAGCTCCCCTGGTTGTAGGGCTGCTGGTTAAAAGTGCCAGCTTGTTTCTCAGATGCCCCGCCTGTGAGCTTTGAGGAACCCTTGTGCCAACCAGTCTCCTTAAAGACAAACCAGATGTTGCCAGCCCATAGAACAAAGTTGAGGAACCCAAAGACCTGGGGTGAAAAAAACAGAGAGAAATCATTTCTAAACTAGAAATTACTACTTGATCTCAGTAGGGTTTTTAATTCTGTTGATCCTCACGTTTTGGTTCATTTTCAGACCTCATTGTGTCTTTTATAATAACATTTCTATCACAGTTACATCTGGTGTACCTCAAGGCTCCATCCTAGGTCCACTTTTTTCTTGTATGTTACCTTCAGGTCATATTATTCACAATAATGGGGTTCATATTCATTGTTATGCTGATGATACACAGTTGTATAATGCATCAACATTGCCATGCTGTCTGTCTAACACTGGATGCAGTCTAATTTTTCTATGTTAAACCAAGAAGCCAAAATGTTTCTTGACTGGACAAAAACAAACCTTTACTTATAAATGTCTCTAGATTGTTATGTAATTTCCAACACAGTTAAAAACAATTATGTCTGATGTCTTAAATCCCAAATCAGGTCTATATGTAGCTTTTCACAAGTCTTGTAATGTAGCCAAAACCCATTTGTCTCATTATATAATGCTGTGATTTTGATTCATGAATTCATGTCCCCCAGGCATGATTACTGTGATTTTAGTCTGTCTGTCTAGTATCTACCCCATTCATCTATCAAAACCTGTCTATCAACACCATTGCATGAATCCTAATCAGAACCAGAAAGTTTGATCACACTACTGTGATCTCAATCCACTGGCTACACATAGATCTTAAAATAATCACCCTGATTCATTTCACAATAGACCCATATAGAACAAACTACATTTTATCCTTTCTCAGAATTCAATTAATTTGCAATGTTTTGTCTGTATCTATATTAATGTGTAACCTACCACTGAGGTGTTAAGTCCGGACCAGCGTGGGTCCTGCACAGAGCCGCACTTGTTGGTCTGGACCTTGCAGGCAGAGATGAGAAGCTGAACCTCATCTGGATCAGTGGCTATTTTGACATCAGACAGAGCCTTTGCCCAAGCAGAAGAACTGACCAGCCACATGAAGGAGAACACCACGGTCACGATAAAATCCTGATGTCATGTAAGAGAAAATAGACAAAAATAAACATGGATACTTCAGGCAACATGAAGAAATAATAATAATATAAAAGTGTGATGGAAACATTATTTTGTCTGTACTTTCCAAAAGAATATATTTGTTTGCATGAAAGCTGTTTTTATACAGATATATCTAACATATTTGGCATTAGAGAATATAAATAATTCAGAATTTAAGCTTAGCATTATATATCTTCTTTAATGTTGTACTTTTGTCCGGGGTCAGAGGGCACTGAACTCACAATGAAGGGTCCTCGATTGTTTTCGTGGTACTTGTTCTGAAAGAAGATGTAGACAGTAGTGGCCACGAGGGAATACAGGAAGGCGAAAACTGCGATGGTGACAAAGAACTCTGCTGAGGATGAATAGTCTCCAATGAGGAACAGGCGCTCCCTCGTCATGGCCTCGCACACAGGCGCTTCGAAGGATACCTGGTACAACCTAACACACACACACACACACACACACACACACACACACACACACACACACATACACACACACACACACACACACACACACACACAAACTAATCTATTTTGAGAATTCAAAATTTTTCTTATACAGAGTAGAGGGGAACTATCACATCTCAGAGGTGAGATTTTAATTATTTTAGCTATGAGCACATTAAAAACTAACTTTTTGGGATGTGTAATGTGTGGTGTGTGGTACTGTTCATATTTCCACCTGTTGACTCCATGAACAGTGATGTTTATGAGGTATTTTTTATATATTTCTTGAGAACCGCTCATCCAGACAACTCCACACATGGACAGAAGTTATGTTTCTCTTTTTAGACCTTGTATTCCTTGCAATCAGTATATTATGAGCTGTATTAGTATCAGCGTTAACAGACTTTCGGACTCCATCAAACGATGACACAACAAACTATCAACAGACTGCAGCTATGATGCAGACGGATTGTGCCCCCTCACCTGAAAGGATAAGCAAAGTCGATGGCGATGCTGAGGTTGCTGCTGGCCTTCTCCATGCAGTCCACGCTAACCCGCAGCTGCCCAGAGTAGCCCCCACAAGTTGCAAATGCAAAAATGGCAAAGAGCTGCAATGAAAAACAATAAAAAAGCCAGAAAAGGTAAAAAAAAATAATGAAGTGAAATAAAAACCTGATCCCTACTATGGCAATAGCACTGAAACTGATTTTAAACTGAGGCAATAAACCACACTGTATCGGAGTCAACATGTTATTAATATGTTATTAATGAAGTCACTGTAAGAACAGAAATCTAACAGTGTAATGCAACACCCAAACTGCATCTTTTAATTACGTTGTGAAGTTAATTCTGTGTATCATCTTATTTCTTTGTAGATACGCTGCCTTTGGCATTTTTTTTTTTACATTGTGATAAAATGTGGTCTCATATTATGTACTAGAATTCAGTGTTGTAATATTAGACAGAATGATACATATAAAACAGAAAACCTTTTTCCCTTGCTGGGGAAAACAATAACATGCAAAAAAAGAGTTAAAGAACAAATCCACTCTTCTGATCTTGTGTCACCTCTTTTTGCATGGTGTTTTGTGACCGTGCATTCAGTGAAAGGTAACTAAAATGACATTCAGACTGCAGAAAAGATGGCAGTGTTGTTGAAGGTCCTATGGAAGCCTGCTGTGTGGTATTTCATTTTTTCCCCTAATTTTTCATGTCTGGTCTTCCTATTTTATTTTGTAGCACTCACCTGTGTCTCTGTTCCAGGTTCCTGTCTACCCTGCTCCTCTTCGTCTGTGTGCACCTGATCCCTGATTGTGTCTCCTGCACCTATGTCTAATTACTCCCAATCAGCCCTCTATATATATATTCTATATGTATTCCTCTATGTGTCTTGTCTCTTGCCAGTTTGTTGTCGTTCATAGTTCAAGGCCCAGCAGTCTTGTCCCAACCACAGTCATAGCCTTCTTGTTTTTTGCTTCACGTTTTTGGATACCTCTGCCTGGATTGACGGCCTTAACATGTACTGACCTTTGCCTGGAATAAACCTTGTTTTCTTATTCAACCGAGTTGAGCTGTACACTTGAGTCCCTATCACCCTGTGCTTGGTTCTTGACAGTATCAGCCACCGCAAAACTTATGTTAAACAATGTTTATGCAATGAAAACATGCAAAATTCTCTTCAATATCTTTCAAAGGTGGATTACCGGCGGATGTCTCAACCATCCTAGATGGTTTGTTTTGCAGATTTCCATCATGCAGATTATTATATTAAACCAATACAAAATAAGTTATGGTACATACAGTTTGAAACCTCAAAACCGAAGAGACTTAGACAAATAAAAAATATAACTGGGATGAATTTCTAGTATGAAGCCCTGCAAGTGGATTGTAAGATTCTGCAGACACATCGCTTAAACAGTTTGCTGACATCTCAACTACTTCTCTGCCATGAAGCCAATCTGCAGCTGATAGCATTTTGGCCTCATGAACACATACAACAATACAACTACAATAGCTGCAGTGAGTATGTGGGCGGAGTCGAATGAGGGTCTGGACGAAGATCCCATCCACTGGCGTCTAAATGATGACTTTATCCAAATGCATATTTAAATAAAAAACAAAAAATGTGCATTCCTCCTTTAGCATATGCTCCATTTAAAATACAAGCACTGACTCTCTGGGGACTGCACGCAAAGACATAGACATAGGATAATCTGAACACTTTGTATGTGTGGAGAATAAAGTATGTGCACAGATAAAATACAACATCAAATGCAATTTAGACAAATTACACAAACTGCAGTAGTGATTTATTAAAAAAAAGATAGAGGTGTAAGTATTCAATCCTAAACTTAATGAATATAGACATAACAGCTTAGCTTTTAATACAGGCGTCATAACTTGTAAGTAAAGCACATCACACTGTTATAATATCAGTTCAGTGAAACAAGTCTAGAAAAAGTAAGCAATTGAACACATATCCAGAGTGTGTGCAACAAAAAGCTATATCCACTGGGAAAAGCTTGAATTTACCTGTGCGATTATGGCAGTACACATGACAGGGAGATAAAATCCAGTTAAGTATGTTGTAGGGCTCCCAGAAGCATCTGATAACGTAACAGAAAATGGAAGAGGCTGCCCGAGGAGAGCACAGCAGTGTGTGCTCACGTGTGTGTGTCTGAATGTCTACTTCCCCTGAAAATCCAGGACATAGGCTGGACTCTACAGACATGACTATGGTTTGCTAAGCAATATGCTTGCAGTGTGAGCCACTTTCACAGAGTTTACAAGCGTTATGTGCTACCCAAAACAAAGAGAGAGAGATTTAGAAAATTGCAAAAGAAGAGTGAAACCTCGAATAAGGCAGATATATTGTGTCTCAGTGGCTTTTCTTATGATCATCAGCACAGGAGAAGAACATTCATTATAAAGCTACCCTGTTACATGTCCTATGATCATAAATATAGGAAAGCATATTAGCAGAAAATAGCATGAAAATATATTTAGCTTCAAAGGTAAACATTTCAGAATGTTATATTATATACTGAAATATAATTGTTGATGCATTGATGTGAGCGCAGTGAGGCTGAAAGTTGTGGTAGTTTGATTAATCAGTACTAATTGGTTATATTTCTACTACACCACAATATACCCTGAAATAATTAAAAACTGAACTCAATACTTGGATTATTACCCAATGTTCCAGCCACACCATAAGTTCAAATCTCATTTACTACATTACCACAATTACAAATGACTTATGCACACCTGCTGTATACACTACATACACAATGCACAGGATGGGAGAAATGTGGTGATCAGGGGCCCACAGCTCATTTTCTGTAAGTATAATGGTGCATAGGAAACACTTACATGAAGTTCAACTACCTCCAAAATGTACACAAGTACACTAGTTAAGTGAATGTATTATATTTCTCTTTCTGACAAACTTACAAAAGGCAGCAGGGGAGAGCGAGTCAAGGTGCAGGTACCTCCTCAAGGTGGTACCTGCACCTTGACTCGCTCTCCCTGCCTCAGCCGCACACCGGATCTGAACTAAACAGATGAGTGCAGCAAAAAGGAATGATTACATTTAGGTGTAGCTGGACAATGCACACATACTACAATGCAGGTTAATGTTATTTTACTTCTTACTAGCAAAAATTAATAATAATGTAAATAATAATAAATGTATTTGTATAGCATATTTCATGCATGAAATGCAGCTTAAAGTGCTTCAACAGACACAATTAAAATCTTGATCAGACTGATAAACATGCCTCTTGTTATAATCAACAAACATGAACATGAAAAAAAAACACACATCCAGCTCTCTAACACACACATACCCTCCACCCATATGCTCTCCCTCAGCACAGTTTTCCATCGACCGCTCCTATAGCCTTAAGACCTTTTGCAGCTACGATCACCATAATCAGATATGACGCCTAGTTAGCATGAGCCTCCGTTCCCTCATATTGCAGGCATCTTGACGTGCAGCTTGCCAGCAGCTGGGGAGGAGAAGTCTCATTAGTTACCCCTGGAGGGCGCTATTCAACACATTTCAGCATTATCACATCCAGTGGTGGATTTAGTATTCAGATCCTTTACTGGGGTCAAAGTATAGATATTGTTGTTTAAAAACACTCAATTACAAGTAAAGGTATATTTACTTAAATGCTGCACTTTTACAGTACAATTCTCATCACTTGTGTAAAAGGTGCTTCAGAAACAGATGGTTGATTAATACATATTTTAGCTGGTGGGGCAGTTTTGGCACAGGACAGCAGGACAACAGGAGCTGACTGCAACTCACTTAAAGGCCACTGCCAAGTGTGTAAATAATGAGAAAGCATTTCTTAGAGTACACACTGCCCCTTTAATTAACAGCTTCTCTGTTGTATAGATCTCAAATTATTCCTCATTAGTGTCGCAGGGGTCTGCTGGAGCCAATCCCAGCGCGTTACGGCGAGAGGCAGGGATACACCCCAGATGGTCGCCACTCAATCGTGAGGCACACACACCATTCACTCACACACTCACACCTACGGGAAATTTAGAGTCGCCAATTAACCTCAGCATGTTTTTGGACTGTGGGAGGAAGCCGGAGTACCCGGTGAAAACCCACGCAGACACGGGGAGAACATGCATGCATGCTTGATAGTCACATCACAGCACTGTCACATATTCAGACCCACATGTGCAAAGACAAAGACTTTTCTACTGATATAAAATGGGGCGTGTAGTTGCACAACAAATGGTAACGCCTTGCAAACGATAATCATGGTCGCAAAAGGCCAAGCGCAGTTTGGCTGCTTTACATTATCCTAAATCAAAGCAAAAATGCTGTATGATAAACTGAAGTCTTCAGTTTCCACTAACATTACCTGAGGTGTCTTTTATTAGCTTAGCCGCTTTTGTTTTGTGCACCCATGTCTGCACACTCCAATTCGCCAATCATTGTAAATTATACGCAACCAAAAGATCCCATAAATATTGTAAATGCAAACTGTGCCACGTGCTTATCCGCACAAACAATTGGAAGAGGAGAAGTGACCAGAAGAGCGGGAGAATAAATACTCCCTCTTAATTATCACTCCCCTAGATAAGCATCTCCCTCGCTCGCTCTCTCTCTCCCTCTCTCTCTGTATGTCTATAGGCTCGCTCTCTCCTGCAGCTGCCTTCTCTCCCTGTGATTTTCGACTCGGGTTTAGCCCCTCTCATTTCTGGCTGGGTCCTTTGAACAGGAGAGCGTGGCATTGTGGAAGGAGGGTGGGTGCTAAGTCCCTCGCCCCCATGTGTTTATCTGCCTCTCCCAGCTGGGCTCCTCGGGGAACAAGAGATAGATAGGAAAAGAGCGAGAGAGAGGGAGAGAGAAGGGGGGGGGGGCAGCAACATAAAGAGAAAGAGAGAGAAGCCTGCATGGGCACAGGAATGAAAACTATCTACAACATAAACAAAGCTCTGAAACATCTCCCTGCGTGCCCTCCTCTCTCCTGACCTACATGTCATTGAAGAGCGCAGCGCTAATAGGAAGAGCTTGCTTTGATTTTAAACCACTTTGTATTTGCACTTGAATCAAGCATTTTTAGGGGGGGATGTAATTTGAGACATCATCCGCAGACGTAGGTGTGTGTGTGTGAATATGAGTTCATGAATTCTGTCTGAGGAGAGCTGGATGTCGCGGGATGAGCGGCGTGGAAGAGCGGAGGCAGGCTGGGGATTATGAAACTGATCCAACTGGCTTCAGGCTAGACCATCAGCAGTCAGACCTACTGTACTATCCAGCACACACAGTTACAATAGGGAAGAACCGGGGAAAAAAAAAACAACAATGACGATAACGACAAGAAACGATAAAGACAAGCGGAGAAGAAGACGTGCGGAGGATTTTGATGGAACGGTGGCTTGGGAAAATGAATAACGTTTTGACTATAAGAGGAAGCGACGGTTCGGGAGGTGAGGATCACTCTGAGTGGCAGACGAGCTAAAAGGTGCATTCACTGATGAGCTGCACTTGACATTTTTCACAACCCACCCCCAACTCACACATATATACACACACACACATAAATATATTATTATTACTAACTATTATTATAACTGCACTGTAAAAAGCTGCACTAATATTTTATATATGGCTATTAGTATACTATTAATATATTATATTATATTATATTACCATCAGTATGATTACCATCATCACTGCCACTGCACCTTATCTACCCACTTATCTTGTGTATATATATTTTTTTATTTCTATTCTATTTCTATTCAATTTTTATCTCCTTTAGTATTTATACCATTGTGATTTAATTGCATTTAAATCTATCTATCTATCTATCTATCTATCTATCTATCTATCTATCTATCTATCCATCCATCCATCCATCCATCCATCCATCTATCTATCTATCTATCTATCTATCTATCTATCTATCTATCTATCTATCTATCTATCTATCTATCTATCTATCTATCTATCTATCTATCTATCTATCTACACACATGCACACACATCATCCACCTGTTCTATACAAGTCGATAGGAATTGGGGTGATGTCAAGTGGCTGCCTCAGGAGAAGAAGGATGCCTCAGATGTTCCAATCCTCTCCTTGCCTGACTGAGAGGGAAAATAAATCTAGGACATTCTTTAGGACATTCTTTATAAGGACAGAAATAAAGAGAAAGATGAAACAGAGGGAGAAATATACCCCCCCCCCCCCCCCCCCCCCCCCCAACTATAATATACTGAATTATGTAATGAAGGAAGGCAACAGTGAACTATCTCAGTGGCTCTCAACATGGGGTCAGGGGACCACCAGGGGCCCTTGAGGGCATTCCAGTGGGTCCCCCAGGTTAATTGTGAAATTGTTAAACTTCTTTATTTTGCCATTACAGAATGCCTGTTTTGATCATAGTTTGTCCATTATCTCTACTTACAGTCCAAGTAGAAAGTTTTCATATCCTCATTTATTGTGACCATTCAGCCTCTTGTGGTTAACTGCATAGGGAACTTCACAGTTAATTAAAGTAGCGTCTTACTCATCTATTGAGGACTGCCTTCCATTTATTAAATGTTGCCAAACATTTTTTTGTCACTGTCTTCCAAAGAAATTCAAGAAAACTAAGTGCTCATCTAGTGGACTGTTCACACTTTGATAGTGATGACCATATTTATTAAAATCATCATCATACGCATGTGATGAGGTTGCAGGACTAGTGGCGTTCCTGCAGTCATTGCTCTATTTAGCTGACTGGGGAGGAAAGCAAAAGTGACAACAACCCACACAAGGCAATCAAAGTATTTCATGACATTACATCCATCTTTTTTTAAGTAGATTTTTTTTGGCTTTGCCTTTATTTGATAGTAGAGTAGAGATGACAGGGAAGTGGGAGGCAGAGAGAAGGGGAATGAAATGCTCCCATTGCAGGATCAAGCCAGGGCTATCGAGGACCGTAGCCTTTCAACATGGGACATTGTACTATTTAAATGAAATCACAATAAATGTAGCATGTTGCCCTGAAATTATCCCTGAGTACTAAGGTAAAGCTGATCCAAAAGGGGCTTAATTATAATACAACACAGAGCCAAATGTGTGCAATGATTTATTCAACAGTTTATGTACAGTTCATTTGGATAAATTCAGGATACTATATTATGTCCTTTTTACCTGACCGAGTTTCACAAATTTCTATGAATGAAATAAAACGATGAAACAGAATTACTGGAAGGTTGGTAATTACTGGAAATTACTGGAAGAAATATGCTGAAGGTCTGAATAATCAGAGAATCAGAGAAAAATCAAGGACAACACTGGACAACAGAGGAATAAATGCCTTTGACCAGGGACTTAGGGAGATTGAGAGAGAATTAGTTGGAATTACAGAGACATTTCTGGATCTAATTGCTGAAGAGCCAATAAAGAACTTTACAAATTATGTCATTGTGGAATTTGGGTGCATTGCTAAACAGCTAAAGTCTCCAAATTCCAAAACAAGAAAAGAATAAAAGAAACTGTTGAGTCCATGCCAAGTGTGTTGCTGATGCTTTTCCAATCCCGATGTCCAGAAACACTCTGGGGAAAATTAAAAGTGAGATAATAAATTGCTCCTGTACATTAAGAAAACTGTGTGATGATGAAATAGTGTTCATGCTCTGTGTATTCATACCACACTTCCATTCATTTATATGCCTGTGTTTGTGCATGGCTGCACGTGTGCCTCAGAATGTGTATAACCTCGCCGTGCATGTGTTTGTCTATGCAGACCTAGATGTGAGCAGGCAATGTACTGTATATGTATGTGAACGAGGAGTAAAAATATCTCACTCTCTGCATTCAGGCAGAAGCATTAACCACACACACACACACACACACACACACATACACACACACAGCGTCTCACTTGCTCTCACTGCTGTGGTGCACCAGCCTGAAAACATGAGCAATTTTACAGCAGCTAGTTAAGTACAAAACCACACAACAAATGCACATCAGAAACGGCAGAAAAAACCAAAGGGGGGGGTGGGGCAGATCTGTCCTGAACTTTGACACGACAGGTGATGAAAAATATCACCTTGAATGACATACTGATTGAAATACGAATATATGATGGTATGACGTGATATCATTTTAATCAACTTCCTTCCTCTCATTGAACGGACGTGATGATTCTTCAGTGATTGCGGCTCATAGCTGCGAGTCAGAAAAAAACCCACAACTTCACAGACAGATACACAAAGAAGCGACATCCGTGCAAAAGCCGTCTGATCTTCGCTTCAGCGGCAACGCCACAGAACAAAATCAGTAGCTCATTTGGCGGCGGCTAATCCCTCCATGCACAGGGAGAGCTCTGCATGCGGTGCAGCCCAGATTCATCTTTCCCCCTATCTCTCTCCTCTCTCTCCTCTCTCGCGCTCTCCCTATAAGCTTGAGTGACCACAAGCAGAAAATATATGTCCATTTATTTTTGTAACGCTGCCCCCTCCTTGGCGCTCTTCTTCTCCCCATGGGGTTTCCATGGCTACTTAGTCAGGTGACCCAACTGGAACCCAGCCCCTGTGCCCTGTGGTGACAATCACTGCACTTATTAAGCCGTGGGGGGGCACAGAAATGTTATACATCACCACAGTGTGTACGTGCATGTGTGTGTGTATGCTTCTAAGATGAGGGACTAGGTTAAGGACGAGGGTTCGGGTTGAGAGATAAATGGGTTTAGTATTAACGTGAATGTGGAGCATGTGGGTTTGGAGCTCAAAGGTGTTGTCAGAGAATCGGTGCCCGTCATGGTGGCAAGCCAAGAGTCATAAAGAAAGCTGAAGGAGGCCCAGTAAGGCTCCTCTACCCCAACAATCTGCCGACCTGCTTTTTTTTTTTTTTTTTTTTGCAGCATCCCTTTAAACTTCCTCTTGTGTTTGGGTCAGCACTTATAGATTTCCAATGCATAAAAAAAACACTTAAATTTCTTTTTATTTGGATTAAGGTTTTTTGACCTTGTCAGGTACCCTTAGTTCAACAAAATAGACCAAAAACACCAGATGTTTTCCACTAAATTATAAAATGCTTTGTAGGATCAAAACTGACCCTAACAACAAAAGGTCATAATTTCAAAATAGGAATACAAAGCAATAATTAGAACCAAAATTGAAATCATAAGAGGCCTGACAATCAACTGACTTGTTTTGATCTTCGTTTAGTGTTTGCATCAAAGTTCTGTTGTTAAAAAAAATATTTTATAGCGTTTTTATTAAAATAATTAAATATGGGTTGAAATTGACCCGTAACACCATAGATGTTATTATATATAATAATGTTAAAATTAAAAAATGAGATGTGTTCTAACACCCCTCAGATATAGTCAGATAAAACAACAACCTTTTATTTATATATAAGATTCTCTTGTGGCTCATTTTACTATTTTTTTTTATTTAAATCAAGGGGTATACTGACAAAAAAGAGGCATGGAGACACACCCCAAAAATATTAAAACCATTATTTTCATGGTTAAGGAAGCCTAATAAGGTAATCAAGAGATGGTTACCTGGATTTATGTGTATTTTACAGCTGATTTAATACATGGGTCAAAACCGAGCCATTAACATAAGGGATGGTAACAGCAAACTAACACAAGAGGAAGGTTAAAGGTTTCCAGTGCTCAAATACTGTCTTCAAACCATGTATTAAACAAAATATTTTAATATGTTCAGTCGGGGCTGAACGTGCCCCTGCTGGTACATTCCAGTTATTTGATGCTGGGAAGGTAAAAGGCCCTCTCTGGAGAACAAAAAGGAAAAAACAGTTTCAGATGTGGGATTTTTCAAGCATCAATACAATACTACTGCCACTACAGTGTAAGAGATGGGCAATAAAATCCACAAAATACATTCAAAGTTGTGCTGAAGCTGATATAATGCTTCGGTAGGCTGGAGTATCACATCTTCCAAATGTATAGTCTATTTAGTACTAAACTCTTTTTGTTTCTGAGGGATGAAGTACAATCTTGGTAGTCATGTTCTAGTTGTGATTGTTAATAATACCCAGCTTTTACTGCTCCAGACTCACTCATAAACTTGTGTTTTTTTTTCCTTTGCCGTATTTTGCGGTCTATATTTTGGTAAAAACCTCTTAAGAGTGTTTTTTGACAGCATATGCATTTGATGGAATAGCTTCCGCTGTTAATAGCATCCAAGACCATTCTTCACATAGGTTTTCCACATCAGTGCAGTAATGTATGTGTAAAACATAAGATACACCTGAACCTATCCTTCAAGCAGGTTTAGTTTTGCTTAATTTGAAATGAACTTTTATTAATTATAGTTACACAAATTTAAGTACATTTTCCGTGAAGGTATTTAAGGTAAAGAGGATAGTTAAAGATACTATATGTATGTTTATTGTGTTTGCAACATATTTGCATAATGAATAGTTAAATTAGCAATTTATTAAGACTTGCCAGGTTTGGTAATTTGTGTTGTATATAGTTTTTATATTATTTCTTAATTTACAATAACATGCATAAATAAAACTCACCTTTTATATATAATTTTATTTGAATATGTGGAAAATAGAGTTTAATACGATGTGACATGCATGCACTGTTTCAGTATCTGAGTTGTTTTCCATTCGTCTACAATCTGTGTGTCTACATCCTGTCTCCACACCCATGTTCTTCCATGTACTACATGTGTTTGGGGATGTTTCGTTTGAAGCAGACATGTCATCCAACAGGAGAAGACAGGCTAACCTTTCCCTGTCTGAGTCAGCGATGGCCGACCGTCGTCCCGGGGTCGAGAGAGACAGAGGTGCAGCTCTAACCTGATGGGTCAGAAAAGGCCATGTCAGATCCAAGAGCTCACCTCACACCACGACCCCAAAAAGCTTCTTGTGAAACTGCATCGGTGGAAACGCCAGTGTTACACAGGACTGACCGCTTCACCAACTTCTGCATTGAGTGAATGAGATTTGGTCCATTTAAAGTAAAAGCTACTATAACCCTCAAAGTCTGAAGTAGTAATAATCTGATACTATTACAGAAAGGCCAGTATGGTTTTGCTGCTCTAATTCACCTGCTTAACCAACACAGACACTGAGATGTGTATAATTAAACTTATACTTAACCCCAATCTCTGGTGTGATTTGCCCTCTATCCTCACTGACCCTTGTCATAAGAAATTAAGTGATTAAGAGATTTTTTGTTATGAAAAACAGATCTTGGTGAGCCTCTTGTGTTGTGAGTCAGCAGCTGTCACCAATCTTGCTACATCATCTCTTTCACTTGTTTTCCTTTGCTGTGAGTGCACGGATGCGTTCCTGGTTATTATGAATATTGTGCAGAAATCTGTCAAAACTTGCCCTTTTACATATTATTGAGGTGATGGGTCAAAGGAGAAATAGCAAAATAAACACAAAATGACAATGACTAATAGACAGGGAGATCCAACAGATTCACAGCAGCCTAATCACAGGGAGAGAGCCTTTCAGGCAGGGAACATGTGTGCCTATGTGTGTATGTGTGTGTGTGTGTGAGAGAGAGAGATCGAGAGAGCTCTGTCTTTTACTCGTGAGGCTTTGCTGTATTTGCATAACGACAGACTAATTTTGGCCCCATTTCAAATAAATAATGTTCATGTCAGTGTTCGGAGATTAGGAATCAGAGAGATTAGAGCAGGATTGTAATTGTATACATAGTTAAGATGAACAGTAGCCATATGTACAGTTATATTATCTTGCATACCAGTTTAACTGTCCTTCACTTTCTGGTTACATTTTACAAAAAAATATAAACTTCTAATATTGTTTGTGAGCAAGAAGCCATAGAGTTCTGTAAAGATGGGCAGATGACTTTGTAGGATGGAAGTAATGAAGATTTCTTATTAGAACAATAAATAGAGATACATTTACTTTATGTGTATGCATATGGTAGTAAATATGAATGAATTTCAATAATTAGACCAAATTTTCCAGATTTTTAATTAACCCTTATATCCATATTCAGTTATTCTTCTGTGCTAACTGGAACTTAAAAAAAACATTTGTATTTCTTGCTGGACTATGCTACTATTGCTACTATTAGTTTATATTAGTAATCTCATGGGATTTGCTGCAGAAAACAGAAACAGTATTTGTAAAAGCGCACTGTGTGTGATAATACAACAGCCTTGATGGCGCTTAGGCACATTAAAAAATGCATTTATATCATTTGCATCATGTGCTCAATCAACTGTACAATTTTGCTCTTTCCCTTCCATCCCTCTCGCCCACACACACACACACACACACACACACATACACACACACACACACAGTGAAGAGTTTGGGCACATCTCAAAGGACAGCTTCTGCATGAGTTGCTTCATGTTGGAGAGGAGGGGACCTTACAGCTGTTTGGAGCAGAATATGCCAACAACTGACAGTGTATCAAACAGGCACACGCACACAAATACCACACACACACATACACACACACACACACAGCTGTAAAGCCATCCTCTTGAATCTCCTGCAGACATGGCTGGCTGATTATAAATTTGTCTCCTCCTTGTGTTGACCCGGTGCTGGCTGAAGATGTAGGAAACCCGCATGTCTCTCGTCTCGCAACTATCTCGACTAACTTAAGCTTTAAACAACCCTCAAACAACCTTCTGTTTGTCCAGATTCGGTCCCACAGTCAAAAGAGTTCATTAATATTAGCAAAGTATATGTCAATTGCTGCCTGGGGGCCCGTAAACAGACCACACTGTGTTTCCACTGGTGTCACAATGTACAAGTAAATTCACTCTAGGCCGTTTCGATAACAAAACATGAATATCATGAGCTGTCATTATGAGCATAAGTGTGTTACATAGCTGAATGCAACACATCAAATCGCATGTGTCCTTGCTATACCCAACATCCTACAACAAGACACTTCCTCAAGATTTTTCCTAGCTAGAAAAATAAATTAATAAATGATTAACTGTACATATACATGCATGAATATATAGCTACATGAATACATACATATACTTCTCTCCTCATTACGATTGCTGGGCTGCGTGTTCAGCATTTTGTCTACAAGGAAGTACTTTGGAATTGGAGATTCAAGAAGTGCGGTGCCTCTTGTTAAAGTTGCTCTCAGCGGTTTTGCCCAAAGACAGAAGAGACCGAGCGACATGCAATTTAGGAGGAGTCCGTCTGATCTAATAACATCAGATGCAACATCTGTACCTATCACAGTCTCCTGGGGCTGAAGCACAACAAACTGGGGCTCACGGAGATCCCTTTCCATCCTGGTACCAGAGAGAAATGGCCGTAACCACAGCTACACCACTGCTGCAGAATAAATCAGAATGCACGGGTCATGATTTGAATCGCTTGTATTTTCATGAGCCCACTGGCCAGCGGAGAAGTCTCCGTCTCTTGAGGAGCACGTGAGGGAGGAAAAAGGAAAAGGTCACTTTTATAATAATGCTGGATGGTGTACACGTGTATGTGTGTGTGTAGCTTGCGTAAGATTGTGCGATCACAACTGAGTGAACACTACCAGGTGATCAGTGGATCACAGGACAGTGTGCACTCATGCTCACACGATCACACATGCTGCCCTCTGCCAAACACACACACGGCAACAAGAAGAGGCGCCATGATAGAGTGTTATCTCCATCATACAGATGGTGCTTTGGATCATCTGCTTGGCTTTTGGCTCTGGCCCGCAAATATCACAGCGAATCTGGTCACCACAAACAGCCGAGAGGTACACAGGAACGCACCTCGCTGATAGACATCTGCCTTGTCTCGGCAGAAAATGTCACGTGTCCGATGAGAGTAGATTTTGAATAAGGTGTTCTCATGTCAGAACAGAATCAGGTTTTATTTGGACTGGATTTATTTTCTTTTTTTTTCTATGGCGCGTGGACATGTTATGCTGCTTTAGGATTCTCTGCATGTTTGATGGCATTTATAAAAGTGAGAAAGACAAGCAAGCACACACACACACACTCAAAACACATCCTATCTGCGCGCACGCCCTCATGGATACAGTAATTTCTCTAAACTCACATCAAAGGAAATCACTTCTCTTTTAGCCTTTAGGGTAAAAGGGAAGTGCATTGTACAATAAACAAGGGTTAGGGTTAGGGTTAGGGTTAACCCTAGGGTTAGGGTTAACCCTAACCCTAGGGTTAGGGTTAACCCTAGGGTTAGGGTTAACCCTAACCCTAGGGTTAACCCTAACCCTAACCCTCGACATCCAGACATAAAGAGATGGTAAAGCTTTGATTCAGTCAAAGCTAGGACACCCAGTTCTGATTGTGGAGTCCTCGTTGGACTGGCGCAAAGCGCACGGGATTGGCACAACGCATCCAAAAATACGCACGATTGAAAAAGCTACACGGCGTTTTTTTTTCTCCTCCCCCTCCCCTCCACTGGCACTGAGCTATTAATCCTTACATAAACTTGAGCCATTTAGTCACGGTGAACGGATCGACATTGCCGTAGCTGATTGCGGATAAGACTTTAACACTGAAACCAACAGATGTGATGAAGTTGAACTTGCAGAAATGTCAAAACCAGATGTTCGCTCAGGTTCACAAATGTGCGTTAAATACAAACGCAGTATGGACATGACTGGTGAATTTATACACTGCATGACGAAGTTATTGCGGGGAAAAAAAAAAACATAAATCAAATAAATCAAAGTTGCAACTTACCCATTCCAAAACACGGATAAATCCCAGAGGTAATTTAAGCACTTGAAATGTCCCCGCAGATGCAAGCTACGGAGGGAGGATAAAGACGTTCTCGTTTATCAATTAACGGCACATTGGCTAATTTAGCAGACAATTACACATTACAGCTCTGAGTCCGAATGTTTCTGTCTTTACTGCCGATTTACTGACCTGGTTAGCGGTGTCCATTTCTGCTGCGGGCACTTGTATTTCTCTTTTTTTTCTTTTTTTTTTTCTTTACTTTGAATGGATGTAAACAATACGAAACCACAAGCCAAGACACGATTGATGCGTCGCGCGTAACAGTCAGAGGCTTTCGGCTCCGATTCCGAACGAGCCGAGTCCTCTTCGGTTATTTTGTTGAGGAATGTAGTTTGCCATGGAGACGGCCAGAGATTGGCCAGAAAGAGGAGTGACGCCTTCATTTATATTTTTGCTATTGGGGGAAACTAATTTATTATTTAATCAGTTTCACATTTGAAATGTTGACCGTAAATAACTATATATATATATATATATATATATATATATATATATATATATATATATATATATATATATATATATATATATATATATACTTACAGCATCTCTTAAAGGTCATGTCTCCCCTGAATTTTTGCTAAAATGTTAACATTCTTTGTATATTCTTTGTGTAATAAAACTTAAGTTAATATGTGATATGTTAATATATGAATGTACAAAATCTGTGTTAGCCTGGTTAACAACCATCCGTTCACTTGTTTGTATTGGAGGCATGTTTAATGAAAGCTCAGAGCTGTTTATAGGGCGCTATGGGTGCTTTTAGCCAAACGTATCACACATACCCAATGACGCACCTGATACCCAACACTAGCTAATGCTAAAAGTAGCTTTATTTTGCAAAATAAACTTTTTTTCTGCGATGAAATTTTTCAAGAAGTTTGACAAACGGTGGAAAAGGAACATGCTAAGACCGCTCAGGGTGTTCGCAGGTAATGCTGCATGCTAGCTTTCGAGGGAAATAGCAGCTGGTGTCGCAGTGGGATAGTACAAAATAGACTAATTGTCGTTTTTACACTTTTGTGTGCATATGTTAGCTACTCAACAGTTTGAAAATGAGTCCTACAGTGACCAGGTAAGACTCTGCAGGCAGGTCTGAATGGCTATTTATATATCAGCATCTAGATATCTAGATGCTAATTATGCTCCTCAGATGTAATTACTATATTGTAATTATATTACATTCCAGTCCACTCATCCACAGATGAGCTTCTCTCACAGTTGTTTTTATAAGTATCTTCCATTTGTCTGTTGTCAAGGGGCAGCCTTTATGGGGAAGAACACCAAGCAACACACCATCCATTATTAAATCTAAATCTCTGGCAGCTGAGCGGAAAGGATGATCTCCACTCCCACAACTCATGTAGGAAGAAAAACATGCGGCAAATAACAAATGTTAAGAAAGCCGAGCCCGACGCATGGTGTGGAGGTTGATCCTTGATCCTCTGCCTCACATTTCATAAACAAACCAGATATAACGGGTTCGGGTGGGTGTATTGTTTTGAAGTTTTGCTATGTTAAACAAATCCTGCGTCTAGTAGCTCCATACACGACAGACGCAGAGAAGTTCATTTGTTAAGGTGGACAACATTATACAATCTGTGGCAGCCAGGAATAAGCCAGGGCTCTATGCGTGTGCACACACACACAAATACACAGACAGGTAAGTTTGTGTTGTGTCTGACTGCTGTTGTTGTCCAGATGCACTGAATTAGCTGGAGCAGTTTGTCATCGAGTTTGCTTGAGAGAGAGAGAGAGAGAGAGAATATCACTGCAGGCAAGATGATAGAGAGTGAGGGGGGGCTGCTTCCCAGAGTCTGCTGTATGCACTGATGACAATTCCTATATAGCCAAGTGCAAACTGCAATGACAGCGTAGCTAATTTTATAACATCCCTCCTATCGTTCCTACTCTTTCATTTTCTTCCTCCACCGTCTCTCGGTCTCTCTCAGTCTCTCTCTCTCTCTCACACAGACACACACACACACACACATGGTCCCTGCCTGAAGGGCTCTGTCCCTGCGATTAGGGTATCGTTGGATCTGATTGGCTAATACTTTCACCACAGGAAATCGAAAAGGATCCGAGCGAGAAGAACGGAGCTTCTCATGTATTTCATCCTTTTAGTTAGGATCTGTTTCAGAGCTACTGGCTTTCATAGAAGCCTGTCTGTAGTCGCTATAGTAAAAATATACAGAATCACAGTCCTCTGACCGACAAGAGCTCCAGTGTGTCCGTATTTTGCCAAAATGTGAACGTTTTTCTGATATGAGTGCATCTGTGCAACATCTAAAGTAATGACCTCTTAATTTCTTAAAGGTCAGATATTCTCTTTCCAAAAATAAAAAAAAATATTTACACATCGACTGAAGTTCAAGTCATGTTTAACCCCTTGACCTCCAGCGCTTTTTTAGGTTTAGGACATACCCATAGTCAGTAGGGTATGTCTGGAATAAACACAGAGATGTTGGTCGACACAAAACGACCATTTATTGATCTCAAATAAAAATTTTCGTCCCAAAACAGCAACAAAAAAACATATTTTTTGTTAGTCTCTTCAAACAAGCGACTTTTTACTTTAGTGTTTTTTGGCTGCTAGTTTACTGAGTTTTTGTCATAAAGCTAGACTGATGGTATCGTTGGACTCGTCACAGTCTCAGCTTTCATATGAGATGTCATTTGTTTGTGTAACATGAAGTATCGGAGCTTTAGCCATCAAAATGTGGCGAGTGGGTTGGCTTTATGATCGTATACCGATTTTCATATTTAAGTTAATTAATTTGCTTGATGTTGGAGTTCTGTTTGGTGTGTGTGAATATGACTTGTGCTTGTAGTGGAGTTTCTCCTGTTTAATTTGATGTATAGCTTGACTATATTTGTATATGATTAGTGGAGCAATCTCCAAAATCACCATTTAACCCGTTAAATGGTGCAAAGCTGCTGCGGAATCACCAAGCTGGTTCAGAAATAGAAATCTACAAACAGGCATGAAGCCCAGCCAATTGTCTCTCAAGTTTTCCTGAAGTGTGTTAACTGTAATACTTTTGAAAATACAACTGGTAGCCACAAATATGAGGAAACGGGTTACCCGTTCCTCTCTGTTCTGAGCCATTCAACTGGAGTTGAATGTGCTGAAACAACCGGATCTTGCTTGTCTAAACCCACAGACTGTAAGTATAAATGTAACAATGCACAAGGTGAGAGACTAAAAGCACCTGGGTACAGCAGTAGAGGATCAATGTATGAGTCTAGATAATAACCAGGGGGGAAGATACAGGTCGGTGTGTTAAAACAACTCAGTACAAGTGAGCTTGGGCACAACTTGAAATTAACTCTGTACCAATGTATCCATGACATTATAACACAGTGTCCAGCTGTGTTCTGCATGAACGTTACCCTTACAGGCAACGTGAACAGCTGGAGCTACACAGGTACTGTCTGAGGCAGGAGGAAGGAGCCGAGTGAGACGGCACAGCGGAGCAACAGTAGGAACAATCACCATTCTTTTCCTCGGCTTAAGCCTCTTTCATATTGCGACACGCAGAGGAATTATAGCTGAGAGACTAGGTCAGCGACTTATCCATCTCATCCAACAAAGCAACACGCCGCAACTCCACAGCAATTACTGCTCTACTGGAACCGCTGCCAGGGTATGTCCACGTCTTCTGGTGCTGAAGCGGTTTTTCGGTGCAGTAATAAGAATCATGCATAACTGGTCGAAGGGATGTTTGAACAAAAACGTCACGAGCGGAATCTTAAAAGATGTTCGGATAAACGCATGCACAGATGCGCATTTAAAAAGCAGCAAAATGTGAGATATCAGACGTAAGCTCAGCCAAACATAATTGTGCTCAGCTCACCCTGCAGGGAAATATCGCAGTCGACCAAATTTGAGTGGATTCATATATTTCACACTGGCTTGTTAATTAAACCTATCCTCATATGCCTGTGACAACACAAAGCAATGAAACGTGATTAGATACCGAAACAAAAGACGAGCTTTTGCAAATGTTTCTGGGTAAAATGGCATTAGCCCTGGTCTCATTCTGCACCAGTTAGACACCGTTCATAATCAGGATTAACTATAGCATGATGGAGAGAGTACGAGATAGAGGGGGAGAGAGAGAGAGAGAGAAAAGAGAGCATCATGGGAAGATAGAATTTCCCCTCAAAGTCACTCATTGGGTGACAGATAGCATAACGGGTGCAGCGATTTCCCACAAGTGGGTTTTAATTTCATCATCAAGGCATGCATTATTTCTTTTTCGTCTAGATAGGTGTCTTTGAGCATGGAGGCAAAAAGAAATATCCAAGTGCAATGTATGACAAAGATTTCATGTGATAGGATTCCAAACTCTTTTCTATTTCAATCAGCTGCAGACATATTGTTTTCCCACATTCATGCGAGCATGATGACAGCTTAAGCTTGGGGACTACAAACATTTAAATTCAACCTTGTGTGACAAACTGGAGGCGTGTGGAATTTGACAGATGTCTACGTTCACCACCAGACAGGGAGGTTTAAAGACGCTACCGGCTTGCACTTTGGAAAAAGTGTAAGATTCATTGTCTCTGGTTTTTGACACACAATGACTAAAAGTAAAGGCGTCTCTGCTGCAATGATTGTGAACATTCTTTAAGGCTGCATTCACATTGGATCAGGCAGCGTGGTGCAAACAGCGGGAGGTGTTGGGTGGTGTAGGGAGAGGTGTGAGGAGGCTAATCATGCTAACAGTTTGTATCAATGGATGTTAACAGACCTAGACTGGTCCAGATCTTTGGTTCAGATTGGAGCACTGCAACAATTCTACCTGTTTGGTAGAATTTGGTTCTACCTGATCCGATGACAACTACTGAAGGCTCCTTAGAATTATAGCAATTAATATGTCAAACATGGTAAACGTTACAGCAAACCCCCTTAAAGGTACAGTGTGTAAAATTAAGTGGCATTAAGCTGCATCTAGCAGAACAGAGTTGTTAACTTATAATAATCAAGTATATTATTGGTGATGATTCTAATAGGATATTATTCAATAAAAATAAGACTGACTGAAGTGTTTTGTATCTACATGGAGATCAAAGTCCACCATCTTGCAGCGCCATGTTTCTACAGCAGCCCAGAACAATGGATTTAGGGATGGCCTTTTGAAATGCAGGTTCAACTACATGCTTGTGGTACTTAATCATGACTCATTCTGCAGCCTCAGCATTTTGATGTTAACATTTAGGTTTAAGCACCACTGTCCTGTCAGCATCACAGCACCGTAGACTCTTCGTTTTCTCATGTCCTGCGACACATTTCTAAATTCATGGACTAGCCCGTTAAACGGTCAATAGAAGCCGTACAGAGAAGCCTCCGAGGGTTTTGTCTTCTGAGGATCCTTGTCACAAGACCACTTCCTGCGTGGGCAATTTCTCTCACGTCAACTGTCACAGTGGATATGTGTGAGGTAGCTTGTGCCAGTTTGTAATTGGGAGATTTTCCATGATGCAGAATAGGAAGTAGGGTTCTCATCAGCGTGATGTACTTTCTGCCTCCATGTTGTGAAGGACAGAAGGGTTTTCTTCACACGTTAGCATCTATCGTAAAGCGAGAACATGTTCAACCTCACCAGCAGTCTGGATAATTTCCTTGTATAGTGTATAGTACAGGAAAGAATATAAAGGAAGCAGCAGTCGGCAGCAACATCGGGACATTCCCAGTGGGACATTTCTACACACACGCAGTTGACTTCACACTCTTCTCATGATGCGAAACATCAGGGTCAGCCAGGCGCACCACCATGCACAATCTTTGTTTCCTCTCCATCACTGGTTAGAGAACTGATGTGAAGGGCAATGGAGGAGAATGAACTCCATAACAGACTTATCCCATGTGTTGCTAGGTAACCAGTTCAACAGGTATTGAGTAACACGATCAATATATTGTGACAATGACAGCCAATTATCAGCTGCCCATCTTGTGCATGTTGTCGTGCGATGTCACTGGTGCACACTGTTTACTGGGTGTGTGCGGTGGTGAAAATAAATCACACTTGTGACAGCTGTCATCTACATACTGTCAATAGTCTTGATCAATACCACAAGCAATGTTAATACCTTTAGGGACACCAAGAGTGTTGACTGGTATAACATGCTTATGTTGGTGCTAAATCTGCCCTCCTTAGCTTTTGCGTGAATTACTGTGTTCTGACTGATTAAAGATCCAAACTGTTAACAGTTTACATAAAATCTTAAAGGCTGCTGCCCAAATGTTCTTCATTCATTCCACCATGAACTATACTATCTGCTTTCTAGCTCCCTCTGTAGTGCGTTTAACAGCACGACACTTCCTCAAAACAAACCAGAGGATCCATCTTCTTCATTCTGTTGACTCGCAACGTTCTCATTCACATAAGCTGAAGCACTGTTGAAAGGCTCCTGGTTAAGAAAATCCACAAGACTCCTGCCATGCGAAAAGAATATTTCTGAAAATAATACGAAGTTTCTGCATCCAAATTAGCATTCATATCAAAACAAATGAAATGAAATGGGAACCTATCCATTAACCTAAGTAAATAATCAGATGTAAAAGAACGAACAGATATATTTTTTATTTCACGAGACAAAAGCATAATGGAGAATAATACATCATAGTCAAAAATAGGTACTTTTTCTATATTTTAAAGTGCAGTACGGTATAAACAAACGATGATGAATGAAAGTAACTGACATGTATCTTAGCTGTTATTAGCTGCGATTCATCCTGGGGTCATGGATCATGTTTAGGATGACACTTTAAAGGGTAAATCCACAGCAGGCTGCTGTTGCACTGATGTCGTATGGGTTCAAACATTCGACCATGCTGCACTTTAGGCCACATGCTCATCAATCTCTCAATCTATCATCTGTCGAAGGCTGTGGTGTCACTGACTGGGCTGCGGCCAGGAAAGCATCACCTGCTCTTTAGAAGCATGTTTCTCAGCATGTTTCTTTGAAAACTTTATTTCTGAAGAAAAACTAGAAAACGCTTTAATTTTAACATGTAAATGAAAACTTTCACTTTTTAATACTATAATAATAATATAAATTATTTATGTTATTACTATTTCAAGCTAGCTTATTTTTTTGTGTTTCCACCTATACTTAATAAGCACCTTTAAAATGTACACATCCTCAGATCTGGGTATGATGTGCTTATTCGAAGAAGATAATGCAGATGATGCGGAATTTTATTGCTCCATATCATTATCATTCTGCAGCGTTTTCATTGCCAGGCCCCATAGCGTTACACTGGAGATGAACTGGCCTTCGTTGGACCTATAGGAGCCGCTTCCTGGCCTGCTGCTGGACCCTGTAAGGGAACTGCAGTGATTGTCTGTATGCAGGTAAGGCCTCCCCACCAGACCTCTGCCCATCTCCCCCCCCATGGTTCCGTTCTCCGCATAGGGACCGTACGCGCCCTCCTGACACAGGTGGGGTTTGGTCAGTTTCATGTGGTCTGAGGCGGGCAGGGCCGCGCTTCTCTCCTGGGCCGTGGAAGAGAGGAGGTGATGGGGCACTAGGGAACGCAGCTCCGGAAGGGAGTTGGAGGTAGATGCTGGGTTGAGGTGCATGCCGGGAGGCGGAGTGTCTATATGCGATGCCGGCTGCGGCGGCGAGGGAGGAGGCGGCGAGGGCTTTTCTAGGCCCGTGTGAGGCATAATCGTGGAAAAAGGCTGCTCGCCGGTGGCGGCAGGGGGCTTACTGTGGCCGGCGGGTTTGGGGAAGGAGGCGGCTCCATCTGAGCCGCGCGTCTGGTCGGCGTCGTCCGACGGCCCCGGCGCCCCTTTGCAGTGCATGTTGCTGTGTCTCCTCAACATGGCGGAGCGGGTGAAGCTCTTGCCGCAGGCGTTACAGAGGTAGGGTTTCTCGCCGGTGTGGGAGCGTATGTGACGCTGCAGGTCGCCTGAGCCGATGAAGCATTTCCCTGCACGGATATAACGCACATTGAAAGTTAAATACTGTAAAAACATAAAGAATCATACATAATGAATTAAAAAAAACAACTTCTTATTTCTTCAAACAGGCGATTAATTCATTAAGAGTAAAAACATCAGTGATCCTAAAGGAAGAAATAACCACACTACTGTTCAAAGTTTTGGGGTCACCCAGACAATTTAGTGTTTTCCATGAAAAGTCACACTTTTATTTACCACCTGACATGATTGCACAAGGGATTTCTCATCATCCATTAGCCTTCTGATGCAATGAGCAAACGCATTGTGTCATTAGAGCATTGGAGTGATAGTTTCTGTTAATGGGCCTCTATACACCTATGTAGATATTGCGCCAAACAACAGCTAGAATAGTCATTTACCACATTAGCAATGTATAGTGTATTAATGATTAGTTTAAAGTTATCTTCATTGAAAAAGTGCTTTTCTTTCAAAAATAAGGACATTTCTAAGTGACCCCAAACTTTTGCACGGTAGTGTCAACTAAAGGCAAACAGCAGCAGCATGCATCTAACATTAAAGGGACTAAAGGTGGAATGTCCTGATTACGTTTAGTTTTTACAAAAATGTTACGTTCTTTTTAACCCGTCCCTTATAACATCGTTACATGCATGTTAATACGCAGCCGGAAAGTGAGTGATTCCTCCTCACCACAGGTTGCGCAGATGTGCGGTTTTTCCCCTGCATGGCGCGCCTTGTGCTTCAGGAGTTTCCTGTGTGTGTTGAAGGACTTTCCACACTGGTCACAGGTGAAGGTCTTGTCTGTGGCGTGCGTCCTCTTGTGCTCCTTGAGATTGCTCAAGTTGTTAAACCCTGAGCAACGTGACAAGTGCAGTGAATAAAACACCTGTCGGTTAACGACTCAGCTACATTGCTAAGTGAGGTTTGCTCCTATGAGTGTTCCTATTCAACAAACTGCTTGTGTCAGCCCGAAGAATGCCACCTGTTCACGAGTAGGTATTGATTTGTGAGGTGTGATCAGTAGAATAATCTGTTAATTCTGCTCCAGTTTTGGGTGAGTTTCATTCACAAATTCACAAAAAAAGCTCCCAAGTTTCAAGTCCTGCTTTCAGAAATCAATGTCATCTTAAAAATTAGAATCCAAAGAAAATGTGAATCTAGTTGCAAACAATTCATGTCATGTAGGGCAGGTTTTGTTCACTTAAGTATAAGAAAATTGACGAACGCCTCAAATGTTCTAAAATCACTTGTATGCGCATATTTGTGCAAAGTTTCCGATTAATCTTGAAAATAACAATGTGGACTATATGCAAGCGTCTGTGTTTAGAGCTGTCACATACCCCGGCCACATATATCACACAGATGTGGCTTTTCTCCTGTGTGGACGACTTTGTGACGATGGACATCCCCTGACGCTGTAAAGCTGGAAAACACAGATGAATATTATAAATATAAATCTACAAAGGTGTGAGTTAAATTTGTGTCACTTATGATGTCTTAACTTGAGTAAAACTGCTTCACATGGGGCTTTCACTGGAATATAGTAACTAATGCAAGAACTCTAAAATAGCCAAACAACAAATTTACCTTTTACCACATAACTCACAGATGTATGGTTTCTCTCCAGAATGCCGCCGTAAATGTGTTTGTAAATTCCCAGCCTGTAAAAAAAAATAAATAAGACAGCTCGATATAAGCGAGCCATCTAAAAACAGTCGCTGCAAATTAGAATTTAGGCCACAGATCGTACCTGTGAGAAGTTTCTACCACAAATATTACACTGAAAAGGCTTCTCACCTGAAACGACAAAACAAAGTCTATTCATGTTTCGTATATTTTTTAAAACAAATAATAGAAAACCACAGATGAAACTGAAAGTGTTATTGTACAGCGGGTACAGAAAATATTTAGCCCTTCGGTTTTTCACTTTTTGAGATGGTTCCACGCCTTCATTGGAGTCCAGTTGTGTTTGATTACGCTGATTGGACTAGATAAGGAAAGCCACACACCTGTCTATATAAGACCTTACTGCGCCCAGTGCAGGGCAGAGCAAATGAGACTCATTAGGTCAAAGGAACTGTGGAATTGTGGCACAGCACAGATCTGGCTAAGGTTACAAGAAGTTTTCTGCTGCACTTAAGGTTCCTAAGAGTACAGTGGCCTCCATAATCCTTAAATGGAAAATGTTTGGGACAACCAGAAGCCCTAGAACCTCCTAGAGCTGGCCATCTGGCCAAACTGAGCAATCAGGGGAGATGAGCCTTGGTGAGAGAGTTAAAGAAGAACCCAAAGATTACTGTGGCTGAGCTCTAGAGATGCAGTCAGGAGATGAGAAAAAGTTCCAGAAAGTCAACCATCATTGCAGCCCCATGACCTCAAGGACTCAAAGATGGTGAGAAATAAGATTCTCTGGTTTAATGAGACCTGAGTCTGAACACTTTCCGTACCCACTGCGTATCAGAGGCGATTAGAACAGGAATTACCAGTATGCGAGCGCTTGTGCAGCTCCAGGTTGCTCGGGTGTTTGAAGATCTTTCCGCACACCTCGCAGCAATACTGCTTGTGTCCTGTCTGCTGCGGCGGCTCCGGCGCCGTCTTCACGACTCGCTCCTCTCGGTTCACAGGCGGGGGACTGGGAGGCTGCGCGTCGGTGACTGTCTCGTGAACTTCCTCCGTGTGCGTTGAAAGGCGCTCGACTGGAGCCTCCGGAGCCCCGGGCTGGATCACGGGCTCTTCCTGGTCACTCTGCTTGGGACAGCTGAGGATGGGCTCGCCGACCGATTCGGCACACATCTCCTCCAAGGCCTTCTGGGACCGGAGGTAGTTGTATTTCTTCAGGTACACGGCCTTCTTCGGGCGCACCGGCTTGTTGAGCGCGGGGTCTGCCGTGTCGGAGCCGGGGGCGTTTAAATTGTCGGAGGGTGTCAGAGAGGAGACGGGGTTCTTTTCGACAGACAAAGACGCGCAGGCAGGGTTGGTCTGAACCGGGTTCCCCGAGCATACAGGCGCGTTGTTGCCTGCCTGACAGTGCGGCTCCTCCACCACCACCAGAGGGCCCGGGCCATGGTTGGAGGCAGCGTTATTAGTCTCCTCGATCGCACTCTGCTTGAAGTACTGCTTGCTGTAGAAGTTCCGGAGCTTGTAGCCGTGGACCAGCTGTTTTTCTACAGGTGCCTGAGCGCTGCCGCCCGCGTCGCAGTTGGATCCGCTGTTAGGCACAGAGACGGGCATCCTTTTGCCGTGGTCCGCTTCTGAGGGACAGTGGAGGTCGACATCGTGAGGCAGGCCGCTCCCCAGCAGGCAGTCGTGCTCCGAATTCAACATGCCCGGCAGAGGAAACGACGGGATTTCCACCGGCGGAGGACAGGGCTTGAGGAAAGCGTTGCACATGTTCAGAACGTTCGGGACCTGCAGACACTGAGCGATGTCCAGGAACGCTTGCACGTTGTCCTGGTTGATGTCCAGGTGCGAGGTGTACATGTAGTCCAAGATCTGGCCGATACCGCTGACATCCTGGATGACCAGGTTGAACACGTCGTTCTTTTGACTGGGGGAGTTTTGGAACAGGGACCTGGAAAGATCAAAGTAGGGGAAGGTGTCAACGTGACGTGCGGCCAGCGATGTGTTAGTCACTATAAATTGCATGTAACATACCTGAAATAGGAGCTAAAAGCAGCCAGGACATTTTTGTGGGCTTTGAAGCAGACCCCTTTGACCATCAGCATGCAGTCACAGAGCAGTCCCTGGATCCTCTGCTCCTGGAGCTGCTGCAGGAGGTAGGAGCTGTGGCTGGACAGGCTGTCCATGGTCCCTCAGCAGAGACTTCGCCATCGAAAGGCAAACACATGTCACACAGTCACGGACAGGCATAGGATTTATTACTCCCTTGTGATAAAGTCAGTTCTTTAACTGAGCCACGTTGAGAGAAATATCTGCCCGAACAGCATTTGTTTTGAGGTAATATTCATACATGGGGGCGACAACCGCGCAGAATCCAGCCTCTGTGCTGCGAGACCACCCATGCAAAAAATTGGACAAAAACTCGCTAACAGGCTAAGTGCAAAGCAACGCGAAATAAATACTAAACAACACGGAACGGTGTTGCACAAAATCTCGCACATGAGTCATTTTCAACGGTGTATAAATGTCTGAGTATATATTAAGTAAAGATATATAAAAACCTGCATCTGAGGATCTCACCTTTTATTTGGATGATGGGTCACTTTTCCACCGAGTCAACGTCACTTGGCTACTTCCGGGTGCAGTTTGTTTTATCGCGTAGCCGAAACAAGAAAACGCGAACACTTATTTGGGGGGTCTTTAGAGGCAATGGTAGTGTACTGACGTGGTAAAAGAATATATCCATATGCTTATTTTCGATGCAAAACAACAACATTAAAAATGTTGAATAAGAATCTTCTCCGCTCGGGTCGGAACTTCTGTGCGGTTGCATTTTCCACACGGAAGACAAATGACGCAGCGACACCGAGCGCTGGTGTGGTCACGTGTGTTTTGAAAAGTTGAGCACCGCGGATGGGTGCAATTTATCTATGGTTGCAGGAGGTCTGTTGTGTTTTGAAACAAAATTAGTTTAACGCCGCATAATCCTCCAGTTAAACGTCTGGATAAAACGACTGGCGTTAACGTCCGGACAACGGTTTATTGTGACACCTGCCTCGCGTTGGCTAATGTTAGCTCGTCCCCGCGCCGTGCCGCTCTCTTACAACGTTAATTATTAATCTCACGTTATTTCGGGTCGTTCTAGTTTCAGTTCTAACGTATTAAATTAAGGCTGAGACGCGTCGTCCGACATGGTGTTCTTCACCTGCAATGCCTGCGGTGAATCCCTGAAGAAAGCGCAGGTTGATAAACACGTGAACATGTGCAGGGGTTGCCAGGTCCTGTCCTGCATCGACTGTGGAAAAGACTTCTGGTATGGTTTACTTATTACTTAAAAAAATAGTAAAATAATTTACTTTCATTATTGCAAAGAGATTGTTAAAGGGACAGGACCTAATTTGGATACATTACCCTATATTGCTGTATACAAAAATGTGCTCTAGTGTAAATCCGTAATGTTGCAAGGATTTCAGCCACAATTTAACTATATCCTCGAAAACACATTTGGGAGATGGTTACAAGAATCTATTCTTGTGGATCATTGGAGAGACATGGAATTACATTAAAACAGAATCCTTTATTTTTGCTTTGCAAGATCCCAACAGCTGTTATATTGTCTTTAGAAACAAGAAATAGAAACTGGAAATAATGTTTTTATTTATCATTATATTTTGTCTTATTGATTCATTAAATAAATGTATATTTCTAGCATACATTTTATTTAAGAGTATGTTATTTTAGTTAAAGTTGATAGAAACATCAATACATGTACTCCAAAAAAAAAAATCTTAAGTATTGTAACGAAGTATTAATTCAATGTCACATCACACCTTTGTTTCTTTTTATGTGTTGGGCAGGGGGGAGGACTACAAAAATCACGTTAAATGCATCAGTGAAAATCAGAAGTATGGAGGCAAAGCCTATGAGGCTAAAGCCAACAAAGGGGATGTGAAACAGCAACAGTGGATCCAGGTAAACTAAGCAATGCACATCACTGTAACCGTTCAGTATGTCTAAAGTAAACATGTATTTTCTTGTATTCCTAACATGTTGATTCTTCTCCTGAAGAGAATCCATGATGCCATGAATAAACCTGGAGTCAGTGCAAAGCTGAAGACTGTGCTCCAACAAGTCAGTGCGTACGATAACGTCCCAAGAAAGAAGGCCAAGTTTCAGGTTGGTTTTCCTTGGAAACGATATCAATAACTTGTGCTTTATTAAATATGACCGATCAGTTGTTTACTCCTAGTGGGAGGAGACGCAAAGTCATGCATGTGTATTAATCCTCTTCCACACACAGTTGACATTAAATTAAATTACTGGGAACACCTTCCAGGCACTACTAGTGTTTTAAACTTTTCACACATGCACTTCTTTACCAGAAGTTCCTTCCTGTTCACCCATGACACGGCAGAGCTGGTGTCTGGGTGTGTAGCAAAGGATCAGTACAAACCGAAGTGATTAGCAGACAAAGCAAGTTCTGTCAAATCTGTGAAATACAACACTGAGGCAATTCTTTCACGTGGTCTTCCCAGTCGTCTGCCTGCAAATCGATTCTGACTCGTGTTCACGTGTGACTTGGGCTAGAGATATGATATGGCAGTCATGTGACTATATGACCTTGTGACCTTTCCTCAGAACTGGATGAAAAACAGTCTGAGAATATCGAACTCAAATCTGCATGAAGAAGTGTGGGACATCCTCAATGCAGCCACTGATAATGTGAGTTGACTGCACTACTGATACTGTTGTCGCTTGTCAATAGTCTCTGTACAGTTTTTGAGATGATGCACATGAGGTGAGGAAATAACATCAATAGCAAAACTACACTATGCTCCTTTATGAGCTTTTTTTCTGGTTGTAATAAATTCCATTAATAAAAGAAAGACTGAGTTTTAATGTTTTAATGACTTTTCATCACTTGTAACCTCACAGCCTCCTGAGGCCCCACAGCAGTCTGAAGAAGCTAAACAGACCGTATCTGACGTCAAAGCGGATACTAATGGAACAGAAAAGCAGAACAGTCACCCGGAAGATGATGAGAAGAAGAAACTGAACAAACGGGAGCGTAAAGAGGCCCGTCGGCAGAAGAATGGCAAGGTCACTAAAGACCCTGAAAAGACAGTCCCACAGGAACCAGAGGAGGACCAGGCGACTTCAAAGAAAAAAAAGGACAGAAAGAGAAAGCACAGAAGTGAAGAGAACGGGCACAATGAAGATGATGAGACGTCCAGCAAGAAGACGAAGGGTAAGTAGAAACAGCTTAATTTTTTCAACTTATTTTTTCTTCGTACCTTTCTACTGTAATGACTGTAGTCATGCATTTGGGAATGAGAGAGAGAGAGAAAAAGAGACAGAAGGATGCGCTGATCGCAGAATGGGGACCGAACATGATAAGAAGAAAGCAGCACGGATTGATTACACTAGTCAAATTAAATCAACTTTAAGGGGGAACGATAATAATGACTCAGTGTGAGTGCGTCATTAAACATGCATAATGAACCTCGCAATGTCCTTAAAACTATAGCGAACTTTCTAAACTTTTGATATTGCCTCAGTTCAGTACAATCTAAACTTTCAGTCAGACCTTAGTATCAAAAAAGGGGAAAAAAACAGCAAAACCACACCCACTGCTAAGAAATCAG
The DNA here is from genome assembly GCA_030544235.1 of Lepturacanthus savala. NCBI lineage: Eukaryota > Metazoa > Chordata > Actinopteri > Scombriformes > Trichiuridae > Lepturacanthus > Lepturacanthus savala. The sequence continues at coordinate 11,626,807 of CM060463.1, forward strand.
ATGATCTGTCCTTCAGAAGCATCTTCGATACGTCTTAAGCTTCATGGCAAGCATTATTTGGATAAACTGACCACATATTGAGAAATCTGAATCACCATAGACCTGTTTTTTTCTTTTTTTTTTTTCTTCTGTCCCCCCAGTTGGCCAAACAGCAGAGGCTGCTGATATAAGTGTGTCAGAGGAGACTGAGGATCAAGCGGTTCCCAAAGGTAATGTGGTTTGGTACATGTCTGTGATTGACATCTGTCAGTAATTAAATTGTGGTTTTAAATTATGAAGCCACCAGGGGTCAGCGCTGTTCCTGTTGTGAGGAAGTGAGGAAATGAATCTTTGCGAATATTCTCCACACCAACAGCTAATAAGTGTTTCCGATTAACTTCCAGGGAAATTCAACTGGAAAGGAAACATCAAGGCGGTGCTGAAAGACTCGTCTGAACAGGAACTGTCTGTGAAGAAACTCAGGAAGAAGGTGAGGCACAAAGCGTTTTACTTGCTTAGTTGTCATGAAGCTGTAGTTGTACTTGTTGTGTACAGCATCCAAATCGCTTTTTTTGTACCCAGCATGCCGTTCTGATGATCTCATTGAACATACTCCTTTGAAAATGAGTCTTGTATTTTGTTTAACACGATGTTAAGAGCTTGATCCTCTTCCACAGGTTCTGGCAGCATACTACTCATTCACTGGTGATGGAAATTTTAAATCGGAGGAGCAGGTCCAAGCACTTTTCAACAAAAAGATCAACAACAATCCTAAATTTAGAGTTTTGAAAGACAGAGTTAAACTCCTGAACTAAAATGGTCAATCCAACGCTTTGGGCATGAATTGTATGTTATTCCTAGACTTTTAAAATTTCAGAGTAATTCTTGTCTGCCATCTTACCTTGTATGTTTTTATACAGATGACCTAATCTTGCAGATTAAACCATTTTATAACTGATGAATCTCTCCTCTTCCTGTTGAGTAGTTTTTCTGAGGCCAGCAGGCCTTGTCGGCATGTGCTGTACAAATTACTTCAGAAATCGTCGCTGTTTAATGTATAAAATGACAATTGTGAGAGTCGGCTGCACTGTTCCACATTCCAAGCCCACGGTTCGGCTGGGAAATGGCACCTTATCTGTGGGATTGGATGTTGGCGTGGGGGAAGGGAAACGGGAGAGGTACACCTGAGGTGAATTTGACTCTCACACGGGACGAAGCTAATGCACATTCCTCGGCACCCCGAACGGGGTTCACTTGGCCAGGGACACAGAAGCTCCATAGAAGCAAGATGCTTGGTGTCAGCCTCAGGTGAAGTTTTAATGCTGTCTGATTTTTCCACCGCTAGAATGAGCAGCGTCTTTAACCCTGTACGCACACAAACACACACACACACAGCATGGCCACAACAGAGGAGGAGCCACAGAAGGAAATATGCCCATCTTTATGAAGCTAATCCCAGCAGGTTTAACACTGATGTTCATTCATCACACTGCTTACCTGTAATTGTATATTGCATACTTTGGGTATTAGTGAAGCTGTTACTCAGGTTTGCCAGTATTAAAATAGTGTTTTCTAGTCCTTCATGGGATTCAATATTGCTTAATTCAGACCACAGGGGATACTCGGACAGCTGAAACCAAGCCTGTAATTTACTGTTGCAAAACACTAAAGGAACTGATCAACCTTTTATTTCTGCTACTGGATATTACAGGTTGAGCTGTGTGCCTTTGTTTTGCATGGGGCAGTTTCACCACTGATCTTTTGTTGTAGTTCAGATAGATATGGCGGCCATCGTGTTCATCATTCTCTCAATTAAACAAAGACTGTATTTCTGAAAGAAAAAAAAACCTTTAACACAAAATCTCTGTAGTTTTCAGATCCCATTGCTGATTTTATGCTCTTTTCCACTTGTGTGACATTTTGTTTTTAGCAATCTGTAATAGATCAATTAATAAATACACTGTAGACTCATTACAATCATGCTAGTATAGCATTTACTTGGTTTGGGACCAGTTTCTGTCATTATGGTAAGATTTATTGTAAGGCTTTTGTATTAGCCCATAGGTTGTAAAAGGGAAATCATGTATTTCCACTATAATTACATCGATGTGTAATACAATGACAGACTGTGTGACTATCTCGGTCAGAGGTTTCCTACACTTTCTGTAAGAAAACATTAACAAGCCAAAATCCTATCAGATAGCGGATCCTGTGACAAAACCTTATCAGATGGGGTCCGAGGTCTAATATGTGACTGTTAAGGGATCCTAATGTGAACAAGTTTGAGAACCACTGTCTAGTAATTTAACTATCTTTGCTAACGTTGACTGAATAAACGAGCAATTGAGCTTAGACTGATAGGACTGTGCTCCTGGAACTAGGGTATGAGTAATATGTATGAGCTGTAACTAGTGTTCATGTCTCATCAGAGCACGCTCTCTCTCTCTCTCTTTGGCACATTGAAAGGGAAATGGGACAAAGGTATCAGCAGTGTCAGCTTCTTGCCGGCGCTATGTAAAGGTATACATTCAAGATAAACGACTACATTCTGCAGGGTTTATGAGGGGTAACAGAACTACCCCCCCAACACACACCCACACACACTGTCTTCTTTAATGTCTTCTGTGTCAAACATGTCAATGATTGTCCATAAAGCTCCTACATAAAAGATAAGATAACCTGTCCTTTATTTAAATAATCAATCAAACAAACATATTTCCCTATCCTAACACTTGATTCGCCTTGAATACAATGTATGATGTACAAGTTCCGACTTTGTCAATAAACCACAAATGTGAGATTGAATATTGGCCTTAGCTGTCTGGCATGTCTGACCTCTAACCCTAATCATTCCGCCGCCAAAGGTTTACAGTGCTTCAGCAAATCCATTTACTTACTCCTAGAACTTCCACTATTTTAGAACAATCTAATCTTCTAATCTAATAAAACTTTATACTCAAGCATTGATACTCAAACATTGAAATGTAGGAAACACGTTCTATTGTTTAAAGCCATTTATGCTTTTAAATCATATTCGCAATGCTTCATTAACCGATATCGACGATACATTAATGTTATCTATATCTTTGAGATATAGTTATTGCTGATTAAAAAAAAAAACTACAACAGTCGCGTTCAAAGTGCGTCATCCGACGCGCGACGCTACCTACCAGGAAGTGCCTTTGAATCCCGAGTTAGCGTCCGGCCGGAGCTGCTGTCAGTGCCAGGCTGCAGAATGCTGAACGACAGTGAGCTGGCGACGCTGCGGAACAGATTTAAGAGAGATGCGGAGTTTCTGATGCAAACGACGACCTCGGGTGACGAAGAAGAAAAGAGTAAGCGGTCAAACATGTGAAAGCGGCTAACCGGGCTAGCCGACTCCAGCCGGGTGTGTGTGTGTGTGTGTGTGTGTGTGTGTGTGTGTGTGTGTGGGGGGGGGGGTAGTCTGTGGCTGGCAGAGCTAGCTAACAGTTCACGTAATGTCATGGTCTGCATTAAAACATCTGGTTTGCACCGTTTTAGCAGACCTGAGGTCGTTATGTTGGAATAACAGTAACGGTCAGTTTGTATCCCAAGAACCTGCAATCTTCCACTCACAAACAATACGAGATGCTTTCAAATATAGCAGAAACACCATGTTTTTATACGTATTTTACCCTAGTGCAGCAGTTCTTTTTAAATGGGTTTGAGGGCTGGTTGTACAGTGAACAATTGTCTAACTTTGAGGCCCTTATCTGGCAGGAATCCAGCAATTCTTGATTGTTTTGACTGTGTGCAAACACTGTGTCAGCACAGCAACATAATACAGGGAGACTGTACACTGTCCCTAAGCTAAGGGTCATCTCTCTGCCAATGTAAACAGATATGTGTAATACAATCAGCAGACCAAACATTTGTAGAGTGGTCGTCTTTTCTCTTTATGACTCTCTGTGTAGACAGTCTAGTTTACACCAGTTGTCTTCTGGCAGGACAGCTCGCGATCTTCTGCACAAGAAGGATCAGCAGGCATCTCCTCTTCTTCTTCTTCTTCTTCTTGTGTAGTGCATGGAGTTCATTGTGAACCGAGCAGCACGCCGAAGCACTTCAGCAGCCAACAACAGGCTCTGATACGTTTAATCAACCAGTAAATTATAGAGATTAGTTCTCTGAGACGTAACGTTATCTTTTTCTATTTCTTATCGAGAAAGCTATCATTTTTCCGCCTCAAAAGCTCCATCAACCAGAAAGGTGGGGATTTTGCACATTCTGATAAGGCAAGAGAAATCTCAAATTCAGCACATTCAAGTACAATACCACACTGTAACCCTTTCAGTGACTCTTAGTATTCCGAGTTGTGCAATTTGACACTGTATTATCGCTTTGCAGGATATCTATGTGACTAGAGCCAAACATTTGTGCCTTGTACCTTTGGTCCTGGGAAACAATGATCCACATTTTTCACAATTTTCTATCATGCAACTAATCTTGTAAATAATCGTCAGTTTATTTGACATTGAATATAGTTGTTAGTTGCAGCCCTGCAATGCACATCAATTAGATTGAATGGATTTAAATGCATGCTCCTGGTAAAGTTAAATTTTTCCATTATGTTTCAGGTAAAGAGGAAAAAGATGCCAAACCTCTCCCTCGAATTAACAGACACTCGGTTTTCTGGATCGTGGCATCTATAAGTGTGACCTACTACTTGGATTTCCTCCGCAATATCATGGAGAATGATAATATCAAAAGGTATCTGATAAGGATCTAATAATTTTCTTTCTAATCCCAAACATCAGTGATCTGCTGCACAGAAATTCTTGACTGTATATGAAACCCACTTTCAGTCACTCATTCATTACTCCCTACATTATAAAACCTCAAAAGTCAACTCCAATTAAAGCGAGTACACAGGTAGTAAGTGGGTAGTAATTTCAGACACCGCCTTTATGCAGTTATGTCTCGCCTGGTCTCTCCACATTTAAACATCGTAGCCGCGCTTAAAAGAAAACGCCCACGATGTTCTGACCAGTAGTTTTCGTTTTGTTTATGAAAACTATGATGAAATATACTTGGCAGCGACCGTTTTTTTCCATGACTAAGACGAGATGATGAGGAGATTGCACTGTCGTCATGCAACAATAACTAACAATATGAACATGCGTTATCATTGATGAAAAAGCACAAAACAAAATTGTAGTTTACAAAATAAAAAAAAAAATGTTACCAAAATACCCAAAACGAGGGTCAATACCAGCAGGAGGGTTAGGTTCGACAATGGCAGGGAAATTTTAAACCGTTTCACTTGGAACTGCACCATCCTTGACATCACTGTGAAGGGAAATGAGCAAGATCTCCAATGATTTAAGATATAATAATATTACAGCAACGCCAAAGATTTAATGTAACTTTTGCAGCTTAGAGTCACTTTAAACCAGACCAGACACTTTCTGCAACAACACTTTCTTTTTGTTGTCAAAAGCGGATAACCCTTAATCTTAATTGGTTTTGAGTAGAATCCATTGCCTGAAACCTTCAATACAGTCTGATGACTAAAACCGACTGTGAACAGCCGTCATTGACTAAAGTAGTTTCTGTTTTCTTTGTCTAAGATAAAACTGAAATGCTCAGATTTCTGGTTGATTAAAACCTGACTAAACATAAACGACATGAGGTTGACTATATATAGTAAAAGCTAACAAGGATTATTTCACCGTGACTTGCTTGCAGTATCCTATAATGAAAATAGTTTAATATTCTGGTCCTGTATCTTCCTGAAAAGGATTTATTGTCACGAAATGCTTGTTCACAGAAAATATCAAGATACGTTTTATTTTCATTGGCGCTTTAATACCTCTGACACCACTTTGGTATTCTATTATTAGCTTTGTTACTTCGGTAAGTTTTTATAGATTCAATTCACTTTTCTTTTTTTTTTTTGCAGAAATATCGACTTTTCAACTGTTGGTTTTCTTTCTTTTCCCAGTTGGTGGTTCAATGCAGGTCTGGTGCTGCTTGGGATCTGCCTGTCTCTGGCCATGTTTTGTATTATGTACCTGGAGTGGTTCAAAGGCATCCAGCACTACGACCAAGAATACCCCGTCATCCCTCCCATCACCACTGCAGCCTTTATTGCTGCGTCCTGCAGGTAAAATGAGAAAGGACTGTACTCATCCTATTTACATAAATTGTACATGGGGTGCTCTGATGTTTAGTTTTCTCTACATTCTTACTTTTCTAAATCATTTTGACTTTTTATATCCATTGTGTGCTTGGTGCCCAGCAGGTAGGTGTTTTCTGAAATCTTCTCCCTTGATTTGTGGTACTGGCGACCCTTTCAGCTTAATGTGTTGATGCTGAAAATATATAATATAGTTTTGACCTATCCCGTGGTACACTTACACAGGTATTATCATTTAGTTTATCGGCTCAGGCCTTAGATTGTGCAAATCATTGTTGGCACAAATCATTAAAAAAACAACCAGGCAGCCATGTAGATATGCATGGCCTGTAATATTTTAAACTCACTTTAGAAATAATGCAATTTAAACAATCTACTCCTGTGTGTAGCTGCACTACACTGCATAAATTGGACTCTTGACGAGTATTTTATATTGAATTAATTCGTCTCATATGTAGATCAGATACTTATGTATATTTTTTTCTTATTGATGTACATTCGGGCAAATCAGTGCAGCATTTCCTCTGCATATCAATGAAAATCAGGATTGACACATTTAAAGTAATGAAGTTGGTCTGTATCTCAAAACAATACAAGACGGGACCTTTAGCTGCACCTCTTTATTTGATCATTGTCTTATTGTTTATGGTTGACAAGGCAACAATTATCATCATTTAATGGCTTAATTCATCTCATTTAAATTTAAATCTGTACACTTATATGTGAATCATGGCTAATGTTGTTTGATGTCTAACGTCTCAACTGTCAACTATTACATTAATTGATTGGCCCCTATGCATTTTCTTTGTCCGGATGATGAGCGGTTTTATGCCATATACTCATTTCTATCTGTCGGTTGATCGGAGTCACTGATTAGAAGACTAAATATTTAATAAGGATGCTGACAAATGGTGCTTTAATTATTTTACATTTCTTTAATTTTGCACCACTAATGTTAAGGCGTTTATTAGCTTCTCATGTTCTTCCTCTGTATTAACTGTGACATCAATATGACTGTGTAGGAGGCATATGTATTCATATACAATTCAATAACTGATAAAGTCTCAATTTCTCATTGAATTTAAGTTCCAGGTTGTAAGTAAAATGTCTCCTTCTCTTCCAGTTTTAACATAGCACTGTGGCCCGTGTGGTCCTTCTTCACTCCACTCATCCTCTTCACACAGTTCATGGGTGTGGTCATGTTCATCTCTTTGCTCGGATGAATGTGACGGGTGAGGATGATACTTCTTTTTTTCGTATTTCTTTTTGTAAATTTCAATGGTCATTAAATCTCTTTATTGAATGTGTAACATTCTATTTCTTGGACATAAAGGTGTATGAAGTGAATTTTTATCGTTATTATTACATATTTATTATCAATGCTTATACTTGAAGAATCACAACTTTACCGGATCTCTCATTTTTGTTTTACAGCTCCCAGATCACCCAGATTTAATTGGGTGCAACGTTGAATTTCGTATTAAGTTTTGTCATTGCTGTGTTTTCTCAAAGAAAATGTATAAATAACTAATGAGAATTGTTCAGAGAATGTTTTGCACTCGGAGAGAGAAATGTATGTTTTGAGAAAAATGCATTTTCACAGCAGACCCTTTTAAGCACATGGAGTAACAGCGACTCAATTCAAATGTGTGATTAAGCCAGAACGTCGAGCAGCAGGACAGCCATCAATGACTTTATTATTTACACCTGTGCATTTCCTACTGTGGCATGTCAAAATGTCTCCTGTGAAAAAAAGGCTCATCATGCTTATGTTAAAAAAAAATGTGTGTAAACAATGGAGAGAAAAATGTTTCACCATTTCTAATCGTGTTTTGAAACCAACAAAGTTTTACATTTGTTTTTTTTTTTTGTTTTCTCATGTTTGCGCTTAATAATGTGAAGGCTTCTGCTTATATCCTGTAAAAGCTTTTTTTCTTTGATAAAGTTTTATAACTGCTTTTAAATACTGAAGAAAAACCATTGCTTCTTTTCACAATATACAACAGTGAACAAAGCCACCGCTTAAACAAACAAGATTGCAGTTGGACCTGAGATTGCAGCTGAATAACCTTTTTATATACTTTTATATATGAGCAAAGGTGATGCTTGGACAGTTAGCGTCAATTTTAAACTTTGTCTTGTTCTGTTTCATTTATTTTATTTTATTTATCACGCCTACCCTCAGTGATCAGCAAATCAATACCCACTTAGTGAGCATAACTTCCTCACCTTTGTATTCTGTGATTGTGATTAACTTATGCAGCCTTTTACCGCATAGATTAGTTTTTAGACGTTTGATTAAATTAACATAGGACATCTCCACCTCTCAATCTATAGCGCCACTCAGTCTTATTGTTACGTTGACCCGCCCAGGTTCTATATAATGAACCGGAGGTTACTGGCTCACAAGTCACCCACTGTGGTTCTGACCACTGAAATTAGATTTTTTTTTTTGTGTGTAACTTTCAACTTGAAAGCAAAGTTATTTATTTATTATGTTTGCCACCGCTATATCTCAATCGCAGACAAGTGATAAGCAGCTGAGACGGTGACACTTTCTGTCAGGAAGGGTCACTCGCTTCCACCCGGTTAAAAAAAAAAAAAATCGCAGGTTCGTGAAATGTCATCTTCCTTTTCATCTCTCCTCGGCCTGTGCGCTTAACACCCGATAGCCACCCCGAGAGGATTTGGGCAGACTTGGAAAGACTTCCTGGCAGCTGTACTGAGGAGGTGAATTTGGGTGAAGCTCGTTTTTTTTTTTTCTTCTTCTTCTTCTTACTGTTATTGTGGATGATTCCCTGCTTAGCGTTTTTGTTTCCCTAAACGCGGTGAATGGTTGGCACGGCAGCGGCGATTCCTCTGAAACATATGGCAGTTTCAAGGGAGCCGGGATCACCGAAGACCTGAAACGCAATCTCTCCATTTTCACTGACCCCCACGGCGACTAGATATTTCAGTTTCGGGGTTAGGAGATGACAATGGCATCTATCAAGTCCATCCTCGGCGAGGCTGGACATTGAGACTATTGAGACCGGACCGTGAAAGATTGAATGAGCATGTTTGGCACGGTACCGTTCCATCTGAATCCCCACCTTGTAGCAACAGGTTGCGCACCTGGCCTCCCCCGAATGCACTTATAGCGCGCGCGGCTCTGCCTTGACTCTTTCTCTCGGCGTGTTTTTTTTTGTGTTGTTTCCCTTCTTCTTTTCATACGTTTCTCTCCACCATGGTGGAACACAGCGGCCTGGATATAATGTGCCTCAACAAGTACTGTTACAGTTCCTCCTCGTCGTCCAGCTCCGAGCAAGAAAAGTCGATTTTCGCCAAGTTAAAGCTCAACATGACAGCGGACTACCCGAAGAAGAACGCGGAGTTCCTGAGCGGCCAGTACGGGGCCAACCTGCTGCTGGTCGGGGCGGCTCTCATCCTGGCCACCGCGCACCACGGCCCCGCCGTGCAGGAAGAGCATCTGCTGTCCTTCGTCACCGGACTCATGGTCCTGCAGCTGATCTGGATGATGTGGTACATCCTGGTGCGGGACAGGCAGAACGCGCGCACCGAGAGGGACGTCCACGCGACCACATGCTGGATAAGAGGTCAGTTTGTTAAGGATATGGCATTTAAATGCGTAAAAATAGAGAGGGGGTTGTGTTTAAAGGTTACAGACGCAAGGAATTATGAAAAATGTGTGTGTGTGATAGACAATTTAGCTAAAGGAACACATAAAAAAGTGATTTGTTTTTGCTATATTTATTTTTGAATGAGTTTGTTTCATGAATTGATCTTTTTTTTTTTTTTTCTTCCTCCATAGGTGGTTTGACTCTCCTTGCACTCCTCTCACTGATCATGGACGCCTTCCGAATCGGGTATTATGTTGGCTTTCAGTCTTGTGTGTCGGTTGTGCTCGGGGTATATCCTGTCATTCATGCAACTCACACCCTAGCGCAGGTAAGTTTACAACTCCCCCCGCTTTAATTTCAATAAAGTGATAATCTTTCAGCGTTAGACACTGTGTCTTGGGTCTGTGCACCACTTAACCAGGTAGGTCTTTTGAATAATGTGCTCTTTGTTGCACAGGCGAGTACAGAGCTGCTGCAACAATATAATCCTATCATTGTCCATGTTATTTTACTGCAAACAGGGGGAGGGAGGGGACTCCAGTGGTTCTCATGAAGTGTATTATATGAGTTTTTTTTTTTTTTTTGATGGAACGTGTTTTAATATGCTTTTATTTAGCGTAACGTATAGTCAAATTGTTTTAAAGATCTTTCCTTTTGGTTTTGTTTAGGTGCATTTCCTCTGGTTTCACATCAAGGACGTCATCAAGAGTTTCGAAACGTTTGAGAGGTAAGTGGAGTTCAACCTGTGAATCATAGAGAACGCCTCAGAACCCTAACACGCACGCACTCCGCAGGCAAACTCGGTTATCAACACTGACACGTTTTTTTTTTTTCCTCAACCGTTTGTTTTCCAAGGTTCGGCGTGATGCACGCCGTCTTCACCAACCTCCTCCTGTGGTGCAACGGCGTGATGTCAGAGGCCGAGCACTACTTAAACAACCATATGAGGAGGCTCTCTGCCCTGGGACACGCAAACCTCTCCATAGGTAAGGGCCAAGGGGTCGATTGCTGGCTTGTACCTGGGAGGAAAATACAATAGTCCACTTGAGAGCTCACTTCAATGGATAAAAGGGGAAAAAGGAAGGAGAGCAGGGCTGCGAGGGGATGGGAGGTGAGCTCGGCCGCCCAGCTGGTCTTGTTTGTGTCGAGCGTCTCTCTATTAAGTTTCAGGAGACACGCAGTGTTGCTAACGCTGCCCCCCCCCCCACCCCCACCCCATCCCCTCCTAAGCCCTTTCCCCACACTTCAGCCACCAGCACTCCGCTTGGCAACCCCCCGCTTGACCTCAGACGGCTTTGTCCCATGGCTGCTTACTCCCGAGGGTGCTGCAATTACAGTAACTGATACATCTAAGCCCAGGGTTGGGGGGGTTCGGCTGCTCCTCCTCATATCCGGCTGACTGTGAGGCTGGCTGCACCCTGACTGTTGTTCCCTTTTTAATTAAAGGGAGCAGGACCATAGTGGTGGCCTTTGGGGGGGGGGGGGGTGGTAGGAGGGGCTGAGGGTACACGGCAGGGTTTTGTTAAGACGATCTCTAGAGGGCAACGGCATTACGAGCCGTGGCAGGGTTTACAAGGAGTAATAGGCACAAAAAGTGCTTTGTAATCAACACCTGAGATGCTGAGGAGCGCGGATACAAGTTAAAACTTCAAATTAGAGGGGGATATGTCCAATAAATACCCAAGGGGCAAGGTTTCTTATGGCGTAGCCCAAATTCATTAAAAAAAAAAACACACGATCTGAACTGAACTCGGGTTTTATAAGCCACTGCCAGCAAACACATTTAAAGAGGCACAATTAACCTTTACGATTACTACAAATTAATCAAACGATCCAAGACTTCTATCTCCACTCAGCAGTCATAATTATACAGCTCGACTATTAACTTGTGACATGGGAATTGAGCTGTACAAGCTAATGAAAAGCTAATAATAGTTGATAAAAAAAAAGCAATTTGGAAAGTGTGTTCCGCCTCTGTGCAGCTCTCCGCCTCTTGCATGCAACCACCTGCTCAGACGTGATTGGACAATACTACTCAGACTGTTTCTGGTCACTCGATAATTGTCAGGACATTTAGCTGCGAATTTAGTGCGAGGGTAGAAATATATGTATTTTTCCATACTTTTTTGGGGAAATTGGTCACAAATGGTAAACTCACAAGTTGATAGATGGATAATAGATAGTAGTAAGGAGTCACAAGCCAAAAAGTGTAGGGTAACACTGGATTAGGGGATAGATGCTGGAGCACCTCTGAGGTCTGGCGTCTCCCAGAAGAGACTGTGTTAAAAACACTTGAGCCAAATACTCAGCAAAACTAATCTGCATTTTAAAACGATCCTCTTAAAACATTCATAATACGATCACTTTGGTAAGTTATTTGCCTCAAGGCATCAATATGAGTTTAAATATGAGTTTTATTAATTAAGTGTTGACCAAGAACAGTGTGAAAACTGTTCTCATCTCTCATATGTTTGCATCTGTTTTGGGTTTTGTTTTTCCCAGACCACTCAGAGCCGTCCTGTAACTGCACCACCAGCACTTGCTCCATGTTCTCCAGCACCCTCAGCTATCTCTATCCCTTCAACATCGAGTACCACATCTTCGTCTCTGCCGTGCTCTTCGTCATGTGGAAGAACATCGGACGGACCATCGACATCTCCTCGAACCACAAAAGTCACACGACGAAGACCCAGGGTCTGACCTTAGGCCCCATAATGGGTATACTCGCCCTGGCCAGCACCATCGGGATCCTGGTGGTCTACATCACCAACGTGGAGCAGTCCCTCCAAACGCGCCAGTCGGCCATTTCCATGTTCTACATGTACGGCATCGTCATGCTCGTGTTCATGTGCTCCGCCGGTGCTTCGGGTCTGCTCATATACCGGGCGGACCACATGCCGCTGGACACCTCCAAGAATCCGACCAGGCAGCTGGACACGGAGCTGCTGTTCGGCTCCTCCATCGGCTCCTGGTTGATGTCCTGGTGCAGCGTCGTGGCTGCGATGGGCACAAGCAGCAGCCCCCCGTATCGCTGGACCAACCTCATCTACTCTCTGCTTATTGTGTTGGAGAAGTACGTCCAGAACCTCTTCATCACAGAGTCTCTTTACCGCCAGCAGGAGGACGGAGAGCAGGAGGACCCAGAGTTGCCGGCCGCTCCCGAAATCTTTGCGGTGACGTCCTCTTTGGCGCCGCCGTACAACGGCATCATCAATCGGGCCTACGACACTCCAGACAGGACCTGTGTCACCATAGGGGGCGAGCAGGAGGAGAGCGGAGCAGTGTATAGCTGCCCCAGGAAACCTTCTGAGGTGCCTCTGACTGTTCAGAAAAAAGACGGGGAAGCCCCGAACATTAGGAGGCCGATCCTGAAGAACATCGCTGTCTTCCTGATAATGTGCAACATTTCGGTGAGCATATAAAAAAAGGGTTAAAAAAAAGTATTACAGTATAACTGTTAAGTTAAAGCTGGATATTTTTGGAAATACACTGCGAGTTAGATGAGAAGATCAATGACCACTCTTACATCTTTCTGTTAAATGTAAGACTGTAGCCTTTGTAGCCTAGCTTAGCTTAACTAGCTTAGCCTGTTTCTGTTATTGGTTATAATATCCGCCTCCTAGCAGCACCACTATGAATTTTAGTGGCCGTACCAATCTTTTAGTTAACGCCTACATTACTGTTGAAACTTTTGGGGTCACTGTTTTTTCAATGAACCAATTAAACCAATCAAAAATAAACTCTATACATCGCTAACATGATAAATGACTATTCTAGCTGGATATGTCTGGTTTTTGGCGCAGTATCTACATAGGTGTATAGAGGCCCATTTCCTGCAACTATCACTCCAGTGTTCTAATGGTACAATCTGTTTGCTCATTGCATCAGAAGTAAAGTAATACAATTTTTTTTTTTATTCATTTTACAACTCATGGTGGTAAATAAAAGTGTGACTTTTCATGGAAAACACAAAACGGTCAGGGTGACCCCAAACTTTTGAACGGTGTAAATTGACATTTTTACTTTCCATTTTTTAATACAGATCAACACAACAAATAACATGTTAATTAGTTTGCTTTGGAGGTGCTGGTGGTGGATTTTGTTAGCGATTTCCAGTTTTTGTGCTAACCTAAGCTAACCCGATGCTGGCTATAGCTTCATATTTAGCAAAAAGGAAAACTCTCCACCAGAACATGAATAAGACTATTCCACAAAAATGTTGCACTATTGTTTCAATGGAACTCAAATGCTTGTAGCGTTTACAGCTTGATAAAGCTTAATAAAATGCTGTTTCTTTCTCTTCCTTCAGCTATGGATCCTCCCCGCCTTTGGCTGCCGGCCGCAGTACGACAACGGGCTGGAACAGGAGGCGTTTGGCTTCAGCATATGGACGACAGTTCTCAATTTTGCCATCCCTCTGAGCCTCTTCTACCGCATGCACGCCGTCGCGTCCCTCTTCGAGGTGTTCCGCCGCCTCTGACAGAATAGCGGATGACAGACAAATCCAGATAACGTGCACAAGAACACTTGTCACCGCCGACTCCAGAAGGATGGCTCACGGCGCAGGTCAACCGTTCAGGAGGCAGTCTGGGTCACACTCCAACAGACTTGCAGAGCAAAAAGTGGGGGCAACCAAAAAAACGTAGATCCCTGGTTGTGGGATTACTGGGGAAGACAAATCTATTAGCCTGTGTTCCTTGAAGAATTACCTTGTATAATTATAATAATAATAACAATACTACATTTGTACCGCACTTTTCATTAATAGTGAAACTCAAAGTGCTACAGTATTAATAACGTAGAACACATCATAAAGGAACAAGTAATTATAAGCGAGGCTTATTTAACACAGTGATGAAAAGAATCTTTGCTGATAAGAATTTTAAAAAGGGCTCTTTGTACTTTTTGTCCTCTAGTGAGATTTCAGTAGGTTTCCCTGACTGGTGCATTATGTAAAATGTACAGCATATGCTGTATGTGACATGCCCATGTTGTCCTGTTTCATGTTAGCGACTTCAACTATGTAACAGCCACCGAAACACTTGTCTCAAACGTCAAAGAAGGGCACAGTACTGTCTTTCACAGAACCACATGTGCAATGGCGTACCCCTCGATCCACGTTTTTACCTGCGATTGAAACATGCATACTGTATATGGATGAGGTTCTCATTATCTTCTCTTCAAGGAGCAGCGTGCAACACTTGAGCTGCAAAAAAAAAAAAAAAACATAATCCGAGCACAGCACTAAGTTTTGAATAATCTTTGTGTTGGACTATAGTTCTCAGAACTACCGCCTGCCTCTTAATCATTTAAAGTTGGATTTTGCTGGAGTGTGATGTCAGATCACAAACTTACTAACATTTGTTCCCTCTTGCTTTAATGCTGTTAAAATCAGGACCACCATCTGTCATATATATATATATATATATATATATATATATATATATATATATATATATATATATATATATATATATATCCTGTATCAGAATATTTCCAGGATTATTACGCCACTATGAGTATGAAGCATGACTGCAAGTTTACACGTGAAGCATCAGCTTTAGAAGTCGTCCCAGCCTGTGCCATTACACGTTTCTTATTGATATAACACACACATAGATTTGTACTGTACAGTTTTATAGCAAACCTATGTTTCATCTCAGACAGACGTCTAGCAAGTTATGGACCTGGTGCTACCCACTTGTATGTGTTCTCACCGTTCGTGCCAACTTGTAGTCCAATCCCTGTTTGTTTTTAGGTGAAAACTGGAATATTATATTGTATATCATCTATGCAAATACCGTCATGCCGATCAAAATCTTCAGACACTGTGATAACGATTTTGTGAAATCCCGATGAAATGGTGCTCGTATGAAATTATGTGTACAATAGTGATGAAATAAAGAATAGATTTTTCATATAGGAGGATTGCCAAGTGTTTTATTTCTTCTTTTTCTCCTTATATCACCTGCCTCTTCTTTACACTGCTCTTTTCCCACATTTTCTATAACGTTCTGCACATGCAGAAACTGTAGTAGACCCGTGCACCACAGGATGGCGCCACCTATATATGTTATGTTATGTCTGTCAGAGCAGTTTAAAAGCTCCTGACCTGAACTATTGAGCAACGACAGCTTGGATTAATGTTCCTTTATGGCTCTTAATGAACCAATCTTAACAAAAACACGGTTCAATTTAAAGAAACACCAATCAATGCAAGTTATTAAAGCGCATTTGTCAATAAATCGTGACCATATTAATTAATATTGCTCCAGTAACCATCTAGAATATACGCAATGGCACCAGTAAGTTCATGTATGTTGTTACCTGCGTTTATACTTAAATATCAGTATTTTAGGCGCTGTTTTGTTTGTGATTCTGTTATAAACGTTTCTTTTAGGTCTCATACTAGTTTCCCCAAAAACGCAGGTTTCCTCCTGACGCGACGTCCCCGAGATTAGGTTACTCCACAGAATTTGGGCGTTGGGAGATTATTTTGACGTCGTGTCAGAACGATTTGACAGGCACGCAGAGGCGTCTAAAAATATCCGTGACGTTTCCAAACGGCGCTGCTGCTGCTGCTGCACGGACGCGCGACGACGCGGGGCGCGCGTTGTTTCGCGTTCACCTGTCAGGAAACAAGTGGGCGAGCCGCGGCCTCCAAGCCGGCGGTGGCCACATCAGCATTTAGTGATACTCTAGAAATTATTGATTTTCTTTTGCCAATTAAAAAAAAGACCTTCAATGCGACGCGTGTAATACATTTATGCAGCAGTTTTTTTTTATTTTATCAGGCTGAATATTTACGTAAAAGACTATTGGTTGTTTTACCAGGCAATAAAAACAATATAATAAAACCTGGATTTAAGCTTTAAGGCGGTCGAACAGTGTTATTCTCGTAGGGGAGCGTGGGGGTGTAGTCTACATCAGGTTGAATCAAATGATACACAGATATTTTCACGCGAGGAGCTTCTGATTTTGCCAGAGGGAGTTTGGTGTTTCAGCACCACGGACAGCGCTGTGAGTGCTGACGAGTCCACGCGAGGCTCAGACCTCTTCACAATTCTACTGTGGCTTCTCCCCCCCCCCCCCCCCCCCCCAGAAAGAACAGTTCTCACACACTTCTATCACAGCACAACAGCACTTCAGACTGTCAGTGCTTTCACGGCAGGGCTGTGCGACGTCAAACATAGATTTTACGCACCGAGGAGGAGAGAAAACCCACAGAAATGATAGTTGAAAAAAATTACAAATGAACATAAAAACAAATAATATAAGGTGCAGAAGGAGGGGAGTGTAGAAACGGATCAATAAACAGCTATTCTCCTTCAGTGCCTTTAGCACAACAGCCATAGCATTGTTAAAGATGCCGAAACATAAAGCTTGTAATTACGCACTTTGGAGTTTCCATCCAAAGAAAAACCCTCAAAATGTGGAGGGCTTCCTCACACCCCCTTTTTTTTCCAATGCAGTGCAATCGTGTGCGTAACACCACGCACAGAGGAGGCGTGATGGTGTACGCGCCCAGCCCTGGTTAGGTAAGTGTGTTGGCTGCAGGGACGGGACTCCCTCCTCTCCCACACTGCGCTTATCCACCCAGTGCGCTTCTGGACTGAGTAGATTCACAGACAGCCAGGTCAGTCGACCGGGCCAGCAAAGGCTGCAACATGCGCTCCTCTCTGCGTGCTGCGTTCCAGTCCCCCAGCGCGCCTGGCACGTCGCTCCGCTTAATTTTAACGCGCTCTCTTCGCTCTTCCCGTCTGTCTTGCGCTCCGAACCAAGCTGGCAGCCCAGCGAGTCAACGGGGACAATACGGTGAGTTGCTGATGGTGAGTGCGCCCGTCCCCGCGCACGGAGTGATGGACTGGAGTTTCACTTGAAGAAACACATGGAGAACCCAGCCAAGTATCTCTCATCGGTGCAGGAAACTGACTCTGCGCCGGCACCTCTCGGAGAGGCGATGTGGAACGACACCGAAACGGAGGCAACAAGTGACAGGAGGAAGGATATGGTCGTGCGCACGGTGACGGGCTGTCTGCTGTCCCTGCTCATCCTCTGGACCCTGCTGGGGAACATCCTGGTCTGCGCCGCGGTGCTGCGCTTTCGGCACCTGCGGACCAAAGTGACCAACATTTTCATCGTCTCCCTGGCTCTGTCGGATTTATTCGTGGCCATCCTGGTGATGCCGTGGAAAGCCGTGGCGGAGGTGGCGGGATACTGGCCGTTCGGCACTTTCTGCAACGTCTGGGTCGCTTTTGACATTATGTGCTCCACGGCGTCCATCCTCAACCTCTGCATCATCAGCGTGGATAGATACTGGGCCATCTCGAGCCCCTTCCGCTACGAGAGGAAAATGACCCAGCGCGTTGCCTTTGTTATGATTAGCGTCACTTGGACGTTGTCTGTGCTCATTTCATTCATACCGGTCCAGCTAAACTGGCACAAAGCCGGCGGTGACGACATGACAGATGGGACGTACAACTCTTCCGCGAGACAGCAGATGGAGGAGAACTGCGACTCCACCCTGAGCAGAGAGTACGCTATATCGTCATCCCTAATAAGTTTCTATATCCCCGTGGCAATTATGATTGTGACTTACACCAGAATATATCGGATTGCACAAATACAAATCAGACGGATAGCCTCCCTGGAGAGAGCGGCGGAGCACGCGCAAAGTTGCAGGACCAACAGAATAGAGTGCCAACACCACAACACCTTGAAAACCTCCATCAAACGGGAGACCAAAGTGTTCAAAACTCTGTCGGTGATTATGGGCGTGTTTGTGTGCTGCTGGCTGCCGTTCTTCATCCTCAACTGCATGGTCCCGTTCTGCGACAAGCCGGCGACGGACCGGGACGCGGGTCTGCCGTGCGTCAGCGAGACCACCTTCGACGTGTTCGTGTGGTTCGGCTGGACCAACTCCACGCTGAACCCCATCATCTACGCGTTCAACGCCGAGTTCAGGAAGGCCTTCGCGAGCCTCCTGGGCTGCCGCTCCTTCTGCTCCAACACGCCCGTGGAAACCGTGAACATCAGCAACGAGCTGGTCTCATACAACCAGGACACCCTCCACAAGGAGATCGCGAACGCCTACGTCAACATGATCCCCAACGTGGTTGAATGTATCGAGCACGAAGAGACCTTTGACAGGATTTCACAGTTTTCCCACAACAACGAGTGCGCCACCGACTCGGTGTGCGACCTGGAGGACTGCGAGGCGGACATCAGCCTGGACGGGATGTCACCGTTCACACCCAATGGAATACACTGACTCCCTACTCGTGTCTGCTCCTCCATCCCCATCCCCCACCCCACCCCCGCGTAATTGGATGTATTAATAATAATGATGTTATCGTTCATTCAGATCCCTCATCCCCTCCACATGGAGTTCAAAAGGTCAGGGTCCACCGAGCTCCCCAGCAGCACCTTTGGGACCACAGTGACTTGTTTCATGGACGTTCTGAGCAGGGCACGTGTCTCTGCAGCCACTAAACCTCCCCGCCCCCCGCCGCTTCGTGTCATATATGAGATGTGATGTTGTTGTCCTGTTCTGAAACAAAGGTGATGTGTAGGTGTTTTATTTACATGACAAAGTGAAGTCCGTGTTCATATGTTCAAAGGTTCAGTGTAGTTGAAGCTGTCGTTTACTCAAAGGCTTTTCTCGGAGTGTCCGTGTATCATGTCCATCAGCTTGGAGGGTTATTATTTTTTTTGTTTTTTATTTTTTGGTAAAGGCTCACTGAGGGTTTTTTTTTTCTCTTTTTGCTGCTTAATAACCTCATGTGTATCCAGTGCCCGCCTTTCCACTGAGTATGAAAAAAACTGAGGGCAGCCTTACAGACAGCGCAAGCCGAGATAGTTCTACTCAAATGCAGTAATTTCAGCGCCTTATAGCTCATTTGAAGAAGCGTTCTGGAGAC
Source organism: Lepturacanthus savala (assembly GCA_030544235.1). Classification (NCBI taxonomy): domain Eukaryota; kingdom Metazoa; phylum Chordata; class Actinopteri; order Scombriformes; family Trichiuridae; genus Lepturacanthus; species Lepturacanthus savala. The sequence goes on from CM060463.1 coordinate 11,646,483, forward strand.
ATGAGAGGAATGTGTCGTACGGAGTTTAAGTTACACGATGCCAAAATGTAGTATTAAAGTGTTTACCCACTGCACCCACTCCAGTGACTCCTCCCGCACACCTGCTCTCTCTCTCTCTTTCTCTCTCTTTCTCTCTTTCTCTCTCTACCACATGGACTCTTATGCACTTTGATCCAAGCTCAGATGGCTGCAGGCTTAGATGGAGGAAAAAACATGACGTAAAGGCACAAAATCGAATGCTAAATGCTAAATAAAGTGAGCCCAAGTGAAAACATTTTTCGGCAAGGACCAACCGTCATTCCAAACAGTCCAAACATTTTTCTCTTTTCTGTCATTTCTCATTGAGGCCAAAACTACATAAGAAAATGTTTCCGAATTCCTCAGTCTTACTGCAAACAAAAGGGGAGAAAAAAAAGAAAAGAATCATATTTATTTGTTAGCTGTCGTAAATGACCAAAGATTTGAAGGTGTGAATTAATTAGACGTAATAAGGCTACAGTATTGGAACGGAGAAGTTCTAGCATGAGGCCACTGGGCCGACAGGACCGGATGTCGTACATCATCTCGCCACACCTCTCTATCTCTGTACTGTACAGATGACCTGATCTGAATGTATACTACTGTCCTTTATACAGTGAAGTGTGTCATCATTTGTCTAATAAAATGCTGTCATGCTGAGAGGAACAGAGTGCTCTGGTATCTTTCTGACGGTAACATTTTTCTAGGTTCTCAAATGAAAGTTTACGGGTTTGGAGAACTTCCCCCCCTTTAATATAACCTTTATCTTTTACTCTTACGCCGCAGTGGGTTTGCTCTCACGCGTGTCATTTTACTGACCCTGTTTCCCTTTAAGTTTCTCTCCTTTTTTTTTTTTTTTTTTTTGGCATTTCGCCCTGGAAAGTGACAGGAAATATTTGCAGAAAGGGAGAACGAGGGATGAAATGCGCGCCACAGATCCCCAGAGGAATAAAACCGGGGACACTGTGATTACAGTACGTGTTGTGCATATTATAGTCTGCCGCTGCTCCAGGACACTTCCTCGTGTCACCGGATCAGGCAGCTGATATGTCTCCTCCAGCGGAGGCAGACGGGCCTCAGATCCTGCTGATGTGACTGGAAAAGTTGTTCATGTAAAGTAATATATATATATATAAAGGAACAAACACTGAAGCAAAGCACAGCCTGAAGAAACATCTCTGTTTCTTTAGCGGAGTTTATTAAGGTTGAACAAATATCAGTATTTCATATTGAGACTTTGCCTGTATACCAGTACCTAAAGGCAGAGAAAGAACACAGCAGCTATGTGAATCACACTTATGTTGATCTACCAAAAGCATCCGTCAGTTCTTCCTTTTCGCCTGCAAAAAACCCCCCCCAAAAACAACAAAACAACAGTCTGCAAAATCCCACCGCTGCTCCTAGGTTACAGGCTTTAGCATACAGCTGACGAATACAGAATTATGATGCTTTTCACAGATAAATTATTTTAAAAAATGCATAAATCTTAATCATGTTTGCCAACTCATCCCGAGAAACCCATGTTTCTGTCTAGATGCCGGCTTCCCGAGCCTCAGATTCAATGCATTTTTAAAAGTCTTCATCTAATTCTGCTGAGTGACAAATATCTTTTGCAAACTGATGTGGGATTATTGTAGAAATGACAGTGCACATCCTGCCTGAGAGCGAGAACATACATATTGTAGCTGCACTTAATTATAAATAAAGCCATTGTCAATTATCTCATTGTTGGCTGTCTACATCCCTGTCTGCATGCCACCAGGATAGAGCAGGCTTTGTTTCATTGTCACTATAAAGGAATGGTTCATGATTTATCAAATCTGTCTATAAATCATTGAAACTTTCCTTTATATATAGAAAACAGTTGTTCTCCCTCTCTCTCTATCTATGTATCTCTCTATAGATATAGATATATTTATTTATACATATAGATATTTGGGGATCTAAGGACAAAGTTCATAACCATGAACCCCTCCTTTAAAGTCAGGTTAGATCCTGTTAAACTTGTAATGAAAGAATGCAGACAATATGTACAACACCATATTACATAACCCAGAAAATGCAAATCAGTGAGGGAAATCTTGGCAAAGACATGCAAATGAGCCTCGTCTCTAAATTTACGCCGTTGCATTAAAGTCTCTCGGACCGCGCGTTTCCCAGATATCATAAGGTAAAAGGCAGATAAGACAATCTGTTGTTTTCCCCTCATCAGGGGCAAAATTCACACAGCTCCCCGGGGGGAAGTAGATTAAATGACATCAAGGCGAACACTTGTTAACTGAAACCCTGCAGCGGTTCAGCATTGTTCACCTCCAACCCTGTCGCTGATCCCCATGAGATGAAAGACAGGACAACGGGAGGAGATTGAACCGTGGATCGGGTTGTGTCTGTCAGAGCTGATACTTGTCTAGCTGTGATTAAATCCTAAAATCATAGCCACGGGTTGGGGCTATCGTGATCACACCTGAAAGAGGGAGGCACTTTTGCCACTTCTTAAAGTGAAAGGTCTTATTTTTTTAAAAATTTCAGCACAGTTGCTGCTAATCGAACTGAAGCGACACCGGAATTATGTCTTCTTGGTTTCAAATGACGCCGAATATTTTCTTCAATAAATACATCGGTGAGGCTATTTAGTTTTGGCTGCACTACATCGAATAACAATGAAACAGCACCATTCCCCAGAATCCCAGGGGATGAGATATTTACTTGCACTCTGTGTTTTGTCCTTGCAGTGTAGAACAGATATGAAAGGTTGTTTGACCTCGATATTCAGCCGTGACAGGAGGGCTGGAGAGGAAGTGGAGGCAGGCTTAAGGGGGTTACACCATCCGTCAGGACACATTCATCAAAATCACTCTCTTTCCTCCTGCACACACGCTCATGTGCACACGCACACGCATCCACATTTAAAACACAGAAAAGCACTAATGTTACACGAGATCTGCCTCGGATCTTAACTCGGTTTCTCTCTTGCTTCAAATTAATATGTTCTGTTTCCTCTTAATTCTCATCACTCTAAATGATCTTGGTGACTTGAGGAATAGAGGGGACGCAGTGAGCGACGTCCCATCGAGCTTACATGGCTGCGCGAGTGAGTAAAACCCTTAAATCCACCAAATCAGGCCTGACCTGTTTATCAGGTAGTCCACGACGGACCTGGGAATAACCATGGTTATTAATATCTCTCCCCTCCCCTTGCCTCGTAACTACACTTCCATGCAGAAGGCTGAAAGCCCACACGCTGTTTCAACTGCCCAAACGATAATGACTGCATGCTTTACTTCTCATGGTGAAACATCTCGGCAGGGCTCACTCTTAAGTCCTGTGTCAAACGAGATACTTCATTCTGATTTCCAAGCCATAGGGTAGGTCAAAGGAGGTCTCTATTTTGACCTCTCTGTGCCACACCATCTGCTTCCTATCTGGATTGTGGCCTATGGTTTTGAATTACTGTCAGTGAGCTTGAACAGAGAGAAAGAGCGGTGTCTGTTTACCCCCAAGAGCCACTTGTCCATTCTGTATGTTAAACCTGGTCTCTTAAATCTGCATATAAATGGCAGGACTCTACATATTCAAATTACGTGCAATGCATATGGCAAAGTCACATTTTGCTGCAGGTAATATGTCAACCCTTCCCATTAACTTATGTGGAGAGCGGATTCATCCAAATACCATGCATTACCACGATCAGCCCTGACGTCACCAGCGAAGGATCCAACCCAGTATCATGGCAATTAAAAAAAAATGGCTATTTCCTTCATCCTCAATGGAAAATGCAATATTTTAAGACCGCTTCAGCATTCATTTGTATTTTATTTTCATAATCCTCATTCAATGAATGTGTATGAAGATTCCTTCAGGCTGTCTGTGGTTATTATGGATGCCAAATAGTCCTTAATTATCGCAATAATATGACCAGTTTATGTTAATGTCATCACCTTCTTCTGAATCTGAACTGATTCGATTGAAACACGCAGTTGCTCATTTAATTAAATATAAATACTCTCTCTTTAAACATGAGCAAATATTATTGAGCCTCGTCATTCGAGCCCAACATCGTGTGTATATATGTGTGTGGCATCTATAGAGAGAGAAAGCACTTTAATATAAAAGAAGAACACAGTGATCGTAGCATAATTTTGCTCTCATTTCATGTGGGAAAGTTTGCTAAAATGCCTGAAAACATCTTAGTGTTTCTCAATAGCCTTAAATATTCATGATATGCAACCTTCCGGGGTTAAAACTGGGGAAAAAACACAGAGAGGGTGATTAAAATTAAGAGCCTCTGCATTAAAAAATGATAAACAATTATCCTTGTTATGTCGGCATTCACATAGTGCAGGTTTTTACAATCATGAGGATTGTTCAGAAGTGCATTCTGATCTGCAGGAAGATGCTGAAAACAGATACATCCTCCTCATATAAATACAAGGCAGTGGTTTGGTGAATATGAGAGGGAGATTTTACTTCTGTGTGATTGTTTTCTTGTAATTGAGATGTCACACAATTATTCTAATATGCTCAGCAGGAAATAATGAACCAGAAGACATAATTACTAGAGATTGTCTTTAATTAATGCAGTATGTTACAGCCACAGTTCATGTTCACATTAATTACAATGAGATAGGAGGCAATAAAGCAAGAGTTGTAAGTGTTATGTGAAGGATGATAACTTGTACTGCAGGCGGCATAAACTGGTCACTAGGTAGTCATAAAAGTTGTTGTAAATGAATCGTCTGAGGACCCAGATTTTTTTTTTTAGATAATTGAGAAATAAACCTCAATAGATTTAGTTTTACACGTATTTTATCTATTTGATGTTTGCTCCTGCGACGTGATTTGACGAAGCTTCCTGTCAGAAACCGTATCCCCCTTCAGGTTAGCAGCACGAAACCATGACGGCGCTTTACGGAAATGAGACAATAACAAATGTGACAGCAATTACTGCCATGAAGCCCAATGATTCATTATCATAGAAGCTGTTATTCCAGAGCAAACCTGTGTGAAGCTGCTGCCTCTCACTGGTCTGATTACACCCCTGCGATGATGGAATACGATGATTTATGAGGAATCTCACACCCCTGGTCTGACATTCCACTGCTGCTGCTTTGAAGACACAAACTAATAGTTGCTTTGCCGAGTGTGTGAAGTAAGGTGACTCACACAAAAATATGACACTTTCCAAAGTGATTATATCCTTGGCCACATTTTACAGTACAGTCTTTTGGCTAAGTCCAAACGGTGATGGAAACAGCAGGACTCCATAACTGAATTAATACCAATACCACATGCTTATTTTTTATTGTTGTGACATTTTTATGTCTTAAAATGATGAACGGCAGCACATGGAGCACTACAACAGCATATTGGGGGTAAGACATGGATGTTGTATTTGTTTTATGTGGGGAGGCTACTCTGCAGAAAGGAAAGAGGCGGGAAAAAAGGCGCAGGGGAAATCGAAAGCCACATTAAAAACCCCACCTTAAATCAGAGGGATGCGTGAGAGAATTCTCAAAGGGCTAATATCACCACATGACCTCTGTGTTGGGTGAAATATGTGAAGTTTTTTGTGATAGGATTTTTATTTTACAAAATACAGACATGGCAGATTTGCCATTGACATCACAGACAAATCACATGAGGTCCCCAGTTAATCAATCAATCAATATTGAATTTATGGAAACATGAATATATATATAACTGTATATATATATACAGTTGAGAACTGTATATATATATACAGTTCTCAACTCATTTTGCTTTTATCTCTGCTTTTTGTTGTCATGTAATCTTTTAGATGTGGCATTACTCATTTCTGACGGTCCCATGACAAGTTTGACAGAAGTTGTTCCGCATCCTGATGGATGGAGCCCTATGTGAATATTAATTCTGCCGCGGCTGCTTCAAGGAAAACCTTCTTCCCGGATCTATGCGCAGATATGTTCAATGACAAAAGAGTCAAAGTCTAATCTCCTTGGTGCTCCGGACTCTGCTTCAGTTTCATTAGTGAAAATTGAATTTTCTGCTTTGGTATTTCCCTTACATCTAATTCTCCTTTTGAATAAACTTGTTATGTGAGTTAATTATGGATTCACATTACATTTAATTATACATATAATACTTCAGTGCAGGGGTGGGCAGTCCTGGAGGGCCGATGTGGGTGGGGGCTTTTTGTTCCAAGCAGTTACACCCCTGATTTTTCTAATCAACCACTAGAGCCCTTGCTATAGACCTTCATTAATAGAATCAGATGTGTTACTGCAACACAAGCTGCACCAACACCCTCCAGGACCAGGACTGCCCACCCCTGCTTTAGTGACTATCACTATGGAGACCATTTATCAGTATAGTTTATGGCTTATTATGGTATATCGCTGGCAGAGATCCAGTGTCATGCAGACGTTCACTAATTTTTCATACCTTACTGATTCTACATAACAAAGGTTCTTATGAACCTTTGTTCTTATGAACCTTTGTTATTACCTATTCAAACCACAGCTCGAAATGTAAATTACAACCTGAGTTTAAAGTGAAAGTTTATTCTGAGTCACCTCTGCTTTTGTTCAAATCCACTGCCTACTTTATCAGCGAATGGTGCTGAATGCAGCCCCATCGGCCGTGTTTAACATTAGTCATTTTCCACCATACTTCCATGTACCCACATATTCACAATTACATTTATTTTCCCATATTATTCTTCTTGACAGAAACAAGTTGGCCGTGACACTATCAACGCTGTCTGATGTTCTTCATGCATCACAAGGCATTAGCGGCTTATTCGGGACAATACGCTGCGATTGGGTCGCCAGGCTTTCAACTTTGCTTTTGTCAAACCCGCGTCTATAACAAAGAGACTTGTGTATTTGTGCGAGCACAACTCTGATCGCTTCAGAAGGGGACCGACGTCTGCTGGGACTCTGCGCGGTACCCTGAGATGAGTCGAACAGATGCTGCTCTTCATGTTGTCTTTATTCTCTGCATCTGCCAGCCTCACATTCATAACTGAGTCTGCTGGACCTAAGCTGTACAGCTGCTCCACAACATTCATTCATTCATTCATTCATCTTCTCATCTCATCTCATCTTCTATACCCGCTTATTCCTCATTAGAGGGTCTGCTGGAGCCAATCCCAGCACATTACAGGCAAGAGGCAGGGATACACCCAGGGCACACACACTGTTCACTCACACACTCACATCTATGGGCAATTAAGGGTCTCCAATTAACCTCAGCATGTTTTTGAATGCTGGGAGGAAGCCGGAGAACCTACAGAGACACGGGGAGAACATGCAAACTCCAGAAAGGTCCCAGACCAAGGTCTTGAACCTGTGACCTTCATGCTGTGAGGCAACAGTGCGAACCCCTGCTCCAGAACAATCATTGAATAACATTGACACGCCTATGCTCATCCTGCGTCGATGCAAATCATATTTATTACAGGAACAGCCATCATGTCAAAATCCTCTGTTATCGTGTTCTCCAAACTCCGTTCAAGCACTGATTGCTTGGTCGTTCTAAATAAAAGACTGATTACCCTGAAGCTTACGCTGCCTGCATGCATGCAATTATAATCTGGGTTATTTTTCTGCGAGATGCTAATTGCCACTCAGCCCCACAAGACCACTGCTGGTCATTATTCTATCGGATACAGACTCAGCAAACAACAAACAGGCGTGTAGCATACAGATGTACAGAGGTGTGACTCACTGAAAAAAATATTTCCTGATGGAATGACATTTCTATAACAATTGAATTGTTCATTGTTACTCAAACATAGAGAGAGAGAGAGAGACATAGAGAGAGACATAAAATGTAATATCATCCAGCAGCCAAACTAAAATAGTACTGTAAGACGTCCATAATACTAATTTCTCTTTCTTTATCTAGTATATCTAACGTATATGGTGCTGTTCACTGCACTGTATGCTCCTTTATCAAAGTCAGACAAAACAATAGGCTTTTTCCAAATGTCTTTGCTACACCTCCCATAACATGGTCAGCACAGCAGGTAAAAAAAGTATATTTTTCATCAGGCAGGACCGAGTATGAATAATTCATATGATCCTGCAGATGGTGGCAAATTAAGTGTCCGACTGGGAATATGTCGCTGAGATATTATAATATTTCTCTCCCTCTCACCGTGTCAACAGTTAAAGTAGAAGTGGGATGTGGGAGGGGGGAGGGGTGGACTTGGAGAGTAGAAGGTGGCGTAACTGAAGCCACGGTGCTGCGCTGCCTGTTAGTGCTGACCTGTGAAGCCACGGAGTCAGCCATGTTTCATCGGTGGCAGGTAGGTGGGAGGATGCTGGCGATTTGCTGCCTGCTGAAACAAAAGGGATCAGGTTGCAAGCCCTGACAACTGACACAGCAGCGGATATTTATGCAACTCTGTGTGTGTGTGTCTAAGTTTATGTGTGTGTGTCTTTTGTTTGCTCTGTGGCAAATGTGGAAGGTGAGGCAAAAGTAAGGCAGTATTCAGTGCAGCGGCAGAGCAAGAACTCTGCCTGTGGTGCTAACATGCTGCTGGCTTCAGCTCAGGTAACCAAAGACTCTGGTGATTATTTAGCTATGTAATAAAAAAAAAACAGTTTTGAAATGTTAAACCAGGCTCCACTCTCAAAATAATCAGAAGGCATCATCATACTATTTCCTTGTTATATTAATTTAGAGTAATCTTTTACAAAATTTGCTGTCTGGCAGACTATATATATATATACAGTATATATGAATGTCGGAATCTTGCATTATAAAGACGGAACTTAAGCGGTAGTATCATTCCCCAACGTCATGACATCATCAATTCGTGCTTATTGCCAAGTGAGAGACTGAATTAGTGACCAAAAACTACATATTGTACATTTAAGTGAAGCCAAGTTGATGGATTTGGAAAGAGTGTCACTTTAAGGTTAAGAATGCATAAATAATAGATTGCGTAGATACAGCAGAAGAAAAATAATAAGTTGTGGACTTCTCTGAAATAAGATCTGAAAAAAAGATCTGAAGGAACTGTTGCATGTTACGTTTCTCATCTGAGCCACTAAGATTGCATTCTCAGTAGTGCAGAGCATTTCTTTGAGAAATGGGGCTTGAGATTAGTTTTCCACAGTACAATGGCAAAGTATTTGATTAATAAGGGTGGATTTCTTTACTGCCGCATAATTCTAAAGACATGAATTCAAAGACAAAAAAAAATTGCATTTGTTAATATGTTTTATGAGCATGGAGACTGCAGATGTCTGAATTGAAGAGGAAGATTTCTCAGGCCCATAATGTCACCACGTTCATCTCATCCTTAAATAATCGGTGTGTGAAAATTGAATAATTTAATAAATGGTTCCAATTCCAATTATTGGATTTTACAGAAATGGCTTTTCACTGATGGCCTGGACGCGTCAGAGGCAAGTCTCTATAGCGATCGTATGAAACACGGATTGATCGTTCTGAATAAATAACATCCACAAGATTGTGGTGGACTTCAGGAAGACGAATACCCTGTTTTGATCAAAGCAGTTCCAGGGCCGATTCGGATTCAGTGCCTGATTTAGAACCACTTCTTCCTGTTTTGACAGCCAAAGAACTGTATGTCTGCCAGGAAAGCTGGTTCCAAAGTGGCACCAACTTTTTTGCATCACACACACACACACACACACACACACACACACACACACACACACACACACACACGCACACACACACACACACACACACACACACACACACACACACACACAGGACAGTAAAAATAAATGTATAAATAGCAACACCTACAAATTTATGCTCCTCCTTTTTATGTAAAGAAATATATATTTACATGATACATTTACATGATTCATTATATTTAAATTTACAGGAAAGATGAATAAGAAAAAAAGTGAAATTTCAACAACATCTACTGTTGCATTTAAATTCAAAACATTTAGTCACTTCACAAAATTTAGTTTTTAGGCAGCAGGTGAAGTTATCTTCTGTATTACAAACCATTTACAAATCTCATATACCTGCTTATTCCTCATTAGGGTCACAGGGGTCTGCTGGAGCCAATGCCAGCACATTACAGTGAGAGGCAGGGATACACCCCAGATGGTCGCCAACCTATGGGCAATTTAGAGTCACCAATTAACCTCAGCTTTTTGGACTGTGGGAGTAAGTCGGAGTACCTAGTGAAAACCCACGCAGACACGGGGAGAACATGCAAACTCCACACAGAAAGGTCCCAGACCCAGGACCAAGGAGGTCTTGAACCTGCGACCTTCTTGCTGTGAGGCAACAGTGCTAACCCCTGCTCCACCATGTCGCCCCATTTTTAAACCTAAAAAAGTAAATATTTTATCCTTTGAAAGGTTCTTACTGACTTCAGGTTTCTGTCAAGAAACACAAATCGGTCTATATTTTTGTCTCAGTCAAAGACTGGGCTGAATTGGACCCTTTAGCGGGCCGATTCTGGCCCCCGAGCTGCATGTTTGATAACCCTGCTCTCTATGCAATATGCCATACTTGTCTACACTCTCAGTTTTGGTCCGAGAGAATCGTGACTAGAATCATCATTGTATCGTTGCATCATGATTGTGTGATGCGGGGCGTCGTGCTCAAACCTCCAATTTTTGAATAGCCAGGCTACAGTAAGGGTCAGATCAGAGAATCAGAGAATTGAGTTCATCACCCCTTCCACTTCCTCCCTTGCGCCTGTGCCTGTTTGGTACATTGAAGATGACATGATGGCAGTTTCATACGCCGTCTGTATGATAACTAGCTGCGTTGAAGTCGTACTATCTGCTGTGGGAAATGAATTTGGTACCAAATCGTGTAGTGTCATGTGGAGCAGGACGATATCACACAGCCTGAGCAAGCAAGAGTGAAGGAGTCCTGATATTTTTGAATATGACACCATTCCTTCACTCTGGGCCAGTAAATCAGGTTTCAGGGGCTGCACTGCATCTTCGAGCCAGCTTTTATGTGACGGGGGATTGCAGGTGCTCCATTTAAATTCTTTGTTTTGACTGTGAGGAAAGTCTGCTTACAAAGGCAAGAACCAATCCGCCGACTGACAAACATAAATGAAACGAGAAGCAAAAGCTACAAAGGGAACGAACAGACGCACATTATCTGCGTGAAGACTTTAGTACGAAGGAGAATGTACGACAGATGCAAGTGTCACCCTCATTTATCATTTCACTTCATGTGAATGAAAACTGAAACCGCATGTGGGAACTATTGTAAGACTAAGAAAGTTATTCATAAAGATGCCTTGAGGCTTGACGAACAAAAGCTTGAGCTAACACAAGAGGAAGAGAGGTTTCATTCTCAGTTTCTTCAGAGGTCTCACCTACAATATCAAGACTCTAATGTCAACATGTCGGCAACTAAAAAAGCAACCTTAGGTTAGGTTCAACTGGACAGATAAATAAATGTCATATTTTCTACCTCAGGATTTAAGGTCAGGATTTGGAGGTTGTTTCACATGTATTTTATATCTGTATTTCTCAACTACAGGCAAGACAGGTTTATTTATATAGTATATTCCAACAGAGGGCAATGTGCTTCATACAAAACATAAAAAAAATCATAATATAAACATACAAAATACAATTACAAAAAATCATTGAGGAATTAAGAAAAGTCCAAATTTAACATAGAATAGTACAAATACAACGCAAGATTTCCAGAATCTATCTATTCCATCTCTAAATCCGCTCCTCTGCAAGTGATTTCTACTAATGCATCTGCACTTCTCTGACAACATTCATTACTTATAAACGAGTTCTACAAAGGTATTGACTTGACAAGTGGTCAAGTGGTTTTCCCCCTCCTCGTCATTCTTTCATTATCAATTGAAGTAACTGAACATGTCATCGACTGACAATTCCCTGCAGGGCAATTTGGTTAATCAAAAAGGCTATTTCCAATCTTCAGCTGGGTTTGAGGTTGGGTATTGAACTGCTTATCAAAGAGAATCTTTTCTAATCTTTTCTCAAGGGCATATTATGCATTTAGCTGACATCATGGTCCAGAGTGAGCTGCAGGCTGGAGGCTGCTGGGAGGGCGTTGTTCACGGACATGAGGACAGGCTGTTGATGACGTTTCCTCTTGTGCGGGATTGAACTATTTGTTCAGCTATTTATGAAACATCATCTGCTCCACAGATCTACCCTCAAACATTATAAGATTATGGTAAAAATAATCCTAAAATCGGGCTAATGAAAGTCTACTGTTGCTGGATGAAAGGGTCTTGAAATTGTAAATTATAAAATTTAACGATGTGCCCAATTAGCTATGTCATTTATATCGCATTAAATTCATTTTTATCATAGACCTCCTGCTCATATAATTTCCCACTGTCTCGCTGTACAGCGCGTCAGTGTTTCAATGTCATAATGCACGTCTATATTAAGAGATTGTTTCGACATTCTGAAAAACGCTCTCATTTGATTTTTAACCCCTGTATAATACATTTAAAGGGGTATAAGCTGAAGCCATGAGATGACTGAAACAGCTAGCCAGACACAGCTAGTGTTGAATGTAGCGGAGCATTTAGCAGCTAAAGAGCAGGGTACTTTCCTCAGTAATTGTAATTGGCTAAAAGAGAATGAATGTTGGACTAACGTCCATCAGATAGCCAGACCTGAATCTCACACCCAGTTCCCCACCGCACCACTATCCATACATGCAGGATCTATTTCTGCAGACCGGCTGCAGCGACCCCTGCACTTCTACTACCCGTGGCTATGCACAAACCTTTAAATTTACTCCAACAATACCAACAAGCAACAACTTGCCCTTCGTCACGTTGCACAATGGCTGGATGTTCGCAGTAAGTGCTTTTTTATGTTATGCTCATTTCATCAATGCTGCAATTATAGTTCTCTTTGCAAATAATGTTCACTATCACTCCTCATTCATATTTTAAGATGTTTACGACCAAAAGCCCAAAAGCTTTAAGTGATGTCAGAACAGAAGTATGGGGAGTCATTGCTATGGAAACAAGACACCATCTTCTCTAGTCACAGCTGTGTAAACTGACAGGTTTCAGGACGTTGCAAAGTGGTGCATTGCAGGTAGTTGCAAGTTTCATCTCTCATTCTTTCCACTGAATCAGTAAATTGTTACTTATTCTTACTGCTCTGGGATTTTGCACAAGCTTTCAGCTCTGGAACTTGTCTCCCACAAAAGGTAAAGTCTTTGATCCCAAAACAAAAGTGACTATTTTGTCTATGGTTTTGAGTACCTTCAGAAATCGCTTCATAATGCCAGTGGGAAACCCCAATGTTATATTTGCAGAACAGCTGCCTTTTGACAGTTTGAGCTATTCCCAGAATATAATGTCAGTTTGAATCCCATTTGTCCTTTTATGTCTGCCACTTCCAAGCCTTCCATGTTTTAACATTGATCTTCTTACTTTCATGTCAGTTTTTTTTGACATTGCCTGCTTTGAAAATCCTGGCACCTTTGATTCTTTCAAACCCTTTTGGCTTAATTTTCTCTTTGACTTTTCTTCTGAGCACCTTTTTCAATGGCAAACACTTTCTTAAGCTTCACCAGTTTTGTTAGCTTGTTCCACATTCCGCTTTAACAGCAAAATGGTGCAGTTCACATAGCAGCAGATCGATATGTCCCAACAACTAATTAGGGAAACTCCTGCCCTCTAGAGCTATCCCCAAGAGACACATATGGCTGCACGGTGACCCAACATGACACCAATCTCATGTGCATGTGCGAGCTTCAGTTCAAGTTTGACTCATGAGGATGTGTGCACGGATCCATGTGCACATGCACTGTATCTGTAAACACTTAACAGATCCTGTTTCCTGCAGCCTGTAATTAGATGAAGGCTGATCCCCAGTAAAACAGTGACTAATGTTCTCCTGAGCATCATTTGTTGGATTTGTTGGATCTGTGTGTGCAACTATGCTGTCAGGAGTTAAAACACTTTCTTTCTTCATATCTATTTATCTGCGTCTCACAGAGTGAATCCCAGGTATTGTAAAGTGATCTTTTTGATGAGCACAGAGAAAAATTTCCCTCTTCGCCAACCGTGTTTACAAGCTATCTGTGTCCGTCATGGATTCCGGCTTTTATGAGGACGGAGGATTGGACAGTCATTGTTAAGGGTGATTCACGTCTCTTTCGCAGTTCCTAAAGTTAGGGTGACCATACGTCCGTATTTCCCGGGACATGTCCGTATTTCACGTCCTGTCCTGGGTGTCCCGGTTTATTTTTAGAAAATGAGGAAATGTCCCGGTTTTTGTAAAATTACTTTCATTCAGTTCCTTTCCGACACGTCTTTGCTTACATCGGACCAGTAAATCGACAGGCACTAGGACACTGCGCACGATGACGTCAGCCCTGAGCAGAGTCAGTGCAGGCAGCCTTCGTCAACCAGTTAGTAGACACTAGACAGCGTGGTTGTCAGTCTCCACCACCATGCCCAAGCGCAAGTGCACGTTTACAGACGAGTTACAGAAAAAATTCAAAAGTGAAGCACTGTTTGCAAAGCAGGATAAACCAGGAAAGTAAAGAAGATCCATTTATATTTTGGTTAGTTTTTGGTACATTTTTAGTTACTTTCTAAGTTGTTAATATACAAGAGGATTTTTTGTTAGATATTTTATTTTCATTTTTCCAGAAGACAATTGTTAACCTTCTTTTTCAATAGCCTACAACAGACATTGTTGCATTCATGTCTGAAATTGAGGCTGAGTTTCAGTGTTGCTGTTCAGAGTTGTTAACTTGTGGCAGAGAAGTTGATTGAGACATTATTTCTTTCATTCATAAATTGTAAATAATTTGTAATTGAAGTTACAAATTAGTAATTGAATTCCACCCCCCCCCCCCCCCCCCCCCCCCCCCCGCTAAGGTGTCCTGGTTTTCTCCTTTGAGAATATGGTCACCCTACTAAAGTGCTGGTAGGTTTGAAAACGGTAGCTTTACTGCTCGCCACAGTGCTGACGCCACACTTCCTCCAGTGTCTTCCTGCCTATTGTTTACTGCTGCTTGCGGCGGCAGGTGAGGCTGATGAATACCCGCTTCTGAACATGATGACTCAGCAGTGTAGATGACAAGGAACAAGATCCGGCCTTTCCGCTCCCTTACTTTGATGAAAATTGAAGTTTGTTTCTATTTGATGACTTATTCAGGCCTTACTTGATAGATAGTAGAGAGAAACCGTGATACATTCAGATGACTAATGTTCACTCAATGTCTGTCAAACATCCTGAATCATGAAAAGTCAGGGGTCCCAAACATGAGCCTTGCTTTGTTTTGTGCTGTAACTTCATGCAACGTCCCGTTTTGCTCACCGGCTCTGAAGATTCCCCATCCTTTCAAAAACTGTGTACAGTCCAGCCAATCGGGTGCCCAATTTTTTTTTTTGTCTCACGGAAAGTAGGCCAGAGGTTAAAGGAGAGCAAGAAGATCCTGATTGCTCCGTCTGTGATTGTCACTTCATCTCCGCCGCGTGCAGTCGTACAGGGTTACTGCTAACAGGCTGCAGGGGACGCTCCACTCGGATTACACCCAGAAGAAGCATATTACTTCCCGCATGTCCACTGTAAAGATCAGGTGGCATCCGAGGCAAACCGAACAGCTCGAGTAAGTAACGCTGACCCACATAGAAGCCCACGGAGTGATGAGCAAACAATGGGGTTGTGCGGCGGGGTCTGCCGGATGAGATAATAACCACGGGATAACAAGAAGACCCTTCGGCTCAATGGATAGATCAATTCCGCAAAGTTCAAATGAATGACCAGGAGGAGGCAGGGCTGATTGCATGACTCCACTGCAGAACTAGACTTATCATCACAATGATCATTATTCTGAAGCGGTGGGAAGAATCTGACTTGACTGAAAGATATAAATGTGAGAAGCAAAGCAAAGTTTCGGGGCTTTGTATTGACAGAGATAAGAGCTTCTCATCAAATGAAGTGTCTGGAGGGTCACTGAAGTGTCACATCAGTCAGAGGATGTCACTGGGACATTAGACTCAAATATATCAAGAGGCAGCAAACAAACAGCATCACGTTCGGTTGACAAAATATAGTTTGGAAGTGCTCCAAAGCAGATGCATCCACACGGTCAAGTTACAAATGTCCAGCCTCTTCATTTTTCTTCAATTTGTTCAAGTTGTATTATTCTCTTTCCTATTTGCACTTCACACAGGGATTCATTTTCTTTTCCGCGCTTGAACAATGAAATTGTTGTTCCACACTTATCATGAATATTATTTGTTGACTTCACTTCTTAAGTTATAATGCTATTTTTGTTTTTTCTATTATATTAAAAGAAAAAGTGTGAATTTAATATCTCAATTTTTTTTCTTTTCTTAACTCTCATTATTGTTTTGGAGGAAACAGAAACTTTTAATTACCGACTATTACGGTGTAGTCTGAAAATCAAGCTGAAATGCCACTTTATATCACATCGTTGACTCAGCCTGACATGGGATGATTTTTTTGTTTTTCTATTTTTGTTGTTGGTAGAACTTAACTTTCTGTACATTGATTAAAGAAATATATCAATTTAATATTTCTTATTTCTGTAGGTGGATTTACAACCTGTTCAGCTTCTCCAGTATAATCCACGCTGCTATTTCTCTGTCACTATTTCAAACTGCTGTAAGAAGATGATGTCCCCATACTTACCAGTGCCAACCAAGTTAGCTTACAAAATGATCAAGTGAGTTGTTTACTTATTATTATTTTTTTTCATCAATTTCAGTGCACTCTTCTGTTTAACTGCTTTACCGCTCTGTACGAGAGCCGATCCACGCCTCCTGACAGCAGACCAGGGGGCTTCGCACGGCTAAATCTGTAACTTTCTGACATAAACAAGCTGACATTCACATCCATATCACACCGTAATTGGCCAGCTGTGTGGAGGTGAGCGAGATGTCAGGGTTTGAACTTTTCTCTCAAGCTCTCTCTTTTTCATCCCTCACAGATCTTTTGCTTTCCCTTGGGTGAACAACTGAGTGCTGAACAACTCTGTGGCTTCCAGGAGAGACTTTCTGAAAATATGAACCACTGTTCTAGTATTTATACAATATCTTGTCTCCTCCAGTTCCACTCATTGGAGTTAGAGTTTCTGACATTTTTAGAAACAATACGTTCTCATCCCGGAGTGTCAAATATCCCTGTTTGGCCATGTCCCTCTGCTTCTGGTGCTTAACTTATTCATGTAAAAGGTACTATTTAATATCTGCACAAGACACACCAGGCTTTCATCTTACTCCCTTTAAACCCCTCATTAGGTGATGCTTTCATCTTTCTCCATCATTTGTAGATGTTTCCTCTGCATCTGATACCTGCCAAAGTGTTCTTTTTTTAAATTTGTATGAAACACATCAAGCTGCTTCTGCATCAATATTACACTTATTTTATGTTTTATGATGTGCCAAAATGGGCGACACGGTGGCGCAGGGGTTAGCGCTGTTGCCTCACAGCAAGAAGGTCGCAGGTTCAAGACCTCCTTGGTCCGGGGTCTGGGACCTTTCTGTGTGGAGTTTGCATGTTCTCCCCGTGTCTGCGTGGGTTTTCACCGGGTACTCCGGCTTCCTCCCACAGTCCAAAAACATGCTGAGGTTAATTGGCAACTCTAAATTGCCCATAGGTGTGAATGTGTGAGTGAATGGTGTATGTGCCCCACGATTGGCTGGCGACCATCTGGGGTGTATCCCTGCCTCTCGCCGTAACACGCTGGGATAGGCTCCAGCAGACCCCTGCGACCCTAATGAGGAATAAGCAGGTATAGAAAATGACTGACTGACTGACTGATGTGCCAAAATACCCAACATGATGTTAACAGTGCTTGGTTTAAATTTCATTGTGTGTGATCTCGAAAAGTGCTCTCCAGGTTCAGGCTTTTGCATGTAAGACACCTATCACATCCAAACGAGGTCATCTTTCACCTTTAACAACATCATCAACCTCATTGTGTCTATTCTAGATGTTGTGGGACTTTTATAGAAATCTATGGGACTACCCTACGCTTTGACGAATGGCGCTAAGGTGAACCCAATGTGTTAAAAGAATGACACAGAGGGGTTGTAACAAATCAACAATATCTGACTCTCTGGGAATGAGAGAGAGTGCTGCCAGACAACACATCATAACAACCACTACTGATCGAACATAAATCAAGCTTATTTAAACTGCTCTGTTGGTCTCCTTGCGTCATTTTATAGTGTCAAATCCTATACGCTAAATAAAGTTTGTTCTATTGAATAAGAATTAATCTGTCTGTCTTTCTGGGCCAGAGAATGTTCAGGATCCATCCCTGGACTCACACCATGCCAGGGCTGTAGCCGCCATCGGGGACAACGAGGTCATTACCTTTTTTTTTAATTTTTTTTTCCCTTAAGTTTCATTTCGTTTTCATTTTCCCCTTAGGCTACATTTCAGCGAGTAAAAATGTTAAATCAGAAAATCCGTAAAAGCACCCAGTTTTCATGACATCAAGGATTGGACTCGTTAAAAGTGAAAATAAAAACTTTAGAATGAATCAGAGGCTGCAGCGAAAGAAGCTGCAATATCCAATGTTAGCATTTGGTTAGCATGTCCTGTCTGGGTTTTTGTCGTGTGCATTTCCTGTTTTAGTTTGAAGTCCTAACTCTCCTCTCGTTTCAGGTCACTTGCCCTTCCTAATGTGACACCTGTCTGATCGTCTGCCCTGATTCCTGATTGTGTCCACCTGTTCCCAATTTCCCCTCCTTGTGTATTTATAGTCCGCGTTTCCCCTTGTCTCGTGCCAAAGTGTCTTTCTTCTCCACGGTTCATCGCACCCAAGCCAGTCATCGGTCCACAGCCTGTTTGCCTTTTGCATTGCCTCTTTTTGTTCGTAGGTTTTGATAGCCTTTGTTAGAGTTAGATTAGATATTGTTTTATAGCCTTGTCATCCTTCGGGATTGCTTTTGTTTCTGTAGCCTTAGATAGTGCTTTTAGATAATCTTTAGATATTATAGCGTTTTTCCTCCTTCCGTAGCGATTTCCTTTTGTTAACTTTTTCTAGTCAGTCCTTCCCTCTTTTAGGTGAAGTGCTATTTGTTTGAGATTAGTTCTCCTTTTGTTTCCAGAAAGCGCGAGCGTAGTTAGACTCCAGATAGTTAGAGGTTTCCCTGATTTCCGCATTTGAGTCCTTCCTTCCGTTCGGGGCCTGACAATTTCTTCCAGCAAGAAAGGCAGAGGACGACTGGGCAAAGAGGAGGAAAGGTGAACGTTGTAATTTTAAGTGAAGTAGCCTGCAGATGCATCATCAGATAGCCAATAGAGATGCTAACCTGCAACCTGCTGTAAATATAGCCTAGACTATAATGTAAAAATGCAATGAACCCAAGTATTTAAAGGTTGTGTTCAGATGTTTGGATGGATATAAGTAGTAAATAATGTGACTAAACACTGCACTAACATATTAGGGCATATATATCATTTATTTATATACAGAGAATGTTGACTTCGGTATTTGAAAAACCCTGCTACCTCAGACTATTCAGCCAGAGCTTGGTGTGAGTAGCGATGTATCCATGCTGCTATCTAGGCCCATGTTAGCGGTGCAAAGCTAGAGGAGAAGGAAGCGAAAGACGAGGAGGAAGAGGGTTAGGTGTGTATTTAATGAATGGTACACCCTAATTAATGTTGAGGTGTGGTTCTGCTCCTGAAGTGCCGCTGTACATCTTCAATTACTTTATGCAGAATCTCATACGGACAGAAGGGCAAGGACTTGTTGAAATGTTTTCCCAGAGTTAATCAGTCAGCCTGCAGAGCTAAATTTCTGTTTGCCAAATATTAATGGGGAAGATATTTCTGAGTCTATGCTGCGTGAAGGCAGGTAGCTATAAAAAAAAAAAAAATACACTGCTCAAACAAACAGGGCAGGCAGAGGAAGTTAGCCCGGTGGAGAAAACTTTGCAAGGAGAACAGCACAACCGTGATAACGTGATAACTGTGTTAACATGTTCCCGATGCTACTCTGCAGTGATTGTCTTGGTAGCTTGTTGTGCCCTAATCCATCCCGCTGAGGTTCGAGCTGCGAATCGCGCCCATGTCTCTTTGACCTTGTTTAAAAATCCCCAGAATGTGAACGCGAATGTTAATGGTAAGTGTCCGTGTGCCCACCTTGACAGCCACGCGTCGCGTCTTGGTCTATAAAAGAATGTTAATATTCCTCCCATCTGGAGCAACTGAATGATAGGGAGAAATGATATACTTCAGTGCACTGAAAGGTTTATTATTGAGACTGATGGAGATGGAGTATCCATTCTACATGCAAATAACTTTTTTTTATTTTCCTATCGGTTTTATCACTGCAGTCATGTCTGGCTACAATGCTGTGAGCGACTGAGGTGCTGTGAAAAGCCAACAGCAAACCCAAAGGCAAAACATTAACGTGGGGCTCCAGTTTGGATCAGTTTATTCTGATTGTCATGTCCTTCACGGTGGTGTATCTTGACCCTGTGGTGGACGTTTGTATTTCAAATCCGTGTGTCTAGTGGCTATGACCAAACTCGGGTTTTTTGTGCAGGGTTCAAACAGCTCACCGCCAAAGGGATGCTGGATGATGGAAAAGATTTTCAGGAGGCATTTAGCTCCGGGCTTTTGCTAATCTCTTCATATATACCAGTGGGTCGATGGGGGGGGGGGGGGGGGGAGTGTCAACATGTTTACATGTTTGGGGCAACACACAAAGAGGATTTAGTTTTTCAGCTTATCAGGCTAGTAGAATACAAAAAAGCATGCTGGGCCATTGAGGCGTTCAATTAATTTTGGCAAAGAATAATGTTTGTGGATTCACAGTTTGATTATGGATTAGGTCATTATGGGAGCACACATACTTTTTATTCTTTGTTCCCTCTGTTGTATTGTAATGTCTTGACTACTGATGCAATTTCCCCACAAGCTAAGCTTCCCTTAGCTAACTGTTTGACGCCAGTCGAACATTCAGATCAGATTAGGTGGCTTATTAGCTGCGCGACCAGTGGCCAGTGGAATTTGTTTTGGGGACAGTATTAAATACAGTCCAAAACCATGCAGTAATGGTCCTGGTGGCTGATGGAGCCACTGAAATCCTCGTCTTATAGATATAATCAATACCAAACTTAAAAACAAAGGATCACAAAAAAGACCAAACATCTATAATACTGAATACTGAAATAATCAACCCTGCAGGTATCATTAGCATTATGCTAAAACAGTCAAACAATTTACTGTTCTTGTGAATGAGTCTAAATTTGGGTTGTATGCCAGGGAGCAAACTGACAGCAGTCAGAAGCAAATCCCTTCACATGCTGCCACACAGCATCTCTATACAGGCCCAGATAGATTTAATGGCAGGATTTATAGCTGCAGATTTACAGTTCGCCGTGTTCTTCAAAAAGAGTCTGCTAAGTGTTTATCCTGCCTCTCTAAGTAAGTCAAAGATTTACTCTAGAAACTGTGACGGGAGAAGTCTGCAGCAGTCAGCACAAAGCTTACTATTTTTAGGGACAGACAGGGTTATTTGGCTTTTTAGGCTGATATGTCGGAAGGGAGATTTCCTCCCCAGTCACATGAGCACTTATTTCTGTGCTAATATTTTAAAACACCCGACTGTGTTTTAGACAGACAGGTGGCTTTTAGGTATAACCTAGAAAACCGTGGCCTAAATCCCTGGCTTATCATCTTCCAGGGATGCACGGACTCACACGTGCACACGCATACGCGCGCACAGCGCGCAAGCGCACACAGTTCAGATAACAGCAGCTCAGTAACACAGCTCACAAGATCAAAAGGGCTGTATCTGATACCTTTGGTGGAAGTTTCCACATGAAAAAATAGGACTCTCCTGTGATTGCTTAAAAGGAACCCTTTACTTTTTTTTTGGTTGGTTTTTCACCTCAGTGCCGGGAAACTGGAAGGGACCAGGGAATTGTGTGCTCTGAACACTTTGTCTGAGGGTACTGCATCAATGTGACAGCTCCTTGGGAAGCTGGAGGCAAGTTTGTGTCCTCTTTCTACACACTGTAAACCTTTTGAAAAACCTTTGGCCCATCATGGTGGAATGTCTCACCATAACCGTCCATCCCTCCTGATCCACTCACTTGATGCTCCGTCTGGCAAACTAACTAAGTCCCTATTTCACACTGCAGAAGCGGCCATTAAATTATTCATGGTTATTCTGTTCAGTCACATGCACCTGTAAATGGGTCTGAAATACAGATTAGCCTTTTAAAAGATTCCTTTATTTAAGCATCCAAATAACACCTAAACACCGAATGATAAACCTTCAGCCTGGCTTGTGGTTTAAATGGATTCATCAGTCTCCTGGCTCTGATCTCCATGTGTATATGAACTGAAAGGGGGAAAATCATTGGATAAGCAAACATTAATAAGGCGTTGGATTTTCCAACCATCCAGAATGGATCCAATGCCCCCCCTATTTTGATCTCCTGTTGAGCTTGTATATTTTTGTAATATCTCTAAAAGGTTCTGCCCTATGTGTTTTGGAAGAGATATAATAGCCAGTCATTTTCTATACCCACTTATTCCTCATTAGGGTCGCAGGGGCCTGCTGGAGCCAATCCCAGCCAATTACAGGCAGGGATAGACCCCAGACAGCTCGGCAGCCTATCGTGGGGCACACACACCATTCGCAAAACTCCACACAGAAAGGTCCCAGACCAAGGTCTTGAACCTGTGACCTCCTTGCTGTGAGGCAACAGCGCTAACCACCGCTCCACCGCAGAGATATAACAGCCGCTTAAATTATGTTCACTGCAATAAGTGCTCTATAACTCTTCGCCCACACACAAATGGTAGGTAGGTGGTCAGGGTGGATGGCAGCTGTAAAGATCAGGGTTTGTGTGTCTGGGTTTAGGCAACTAAACACTTTGAGGTGAGGTAAAGATTGTGCCTTGAGAAAGTAAACATGGGCTATCTGATGTCATAGTAATTCTCAATAGACCTTTTTTTATGGCAGCTATAAGGACATGAAATACTAGGTAAACACAGGTGTTAGCAATGATACTCATTAAGGTTCCATTTAGTGTAGCAGAGCCTTTCTATTGACCCAACATGAACAATAGCAGCAGCCTGACTCTGTTTGACTTCATGGTTATATAAATGTGTGTGTTGCGTCGTCTGCATAATTGTGGTAACATTTTTAGTTGTTTTCCATAATCTGAGCTAGTGGGAGCATGGGTGGTGACCTAGATATTATCTGCTCCTGTAGGTCCATAAACTAGACTTTAAGATGTCAAGATTCAAATATCAAAAGGAATGTTCTGGATTTTAATAGTTATTATTAGCATACCTTATCATAGAGGATTCAGTCAATACGAGAAATGAGTTTATTAATCTATTCAAGGTATTTTCAATAAATCCACTACCCGAACCTATACCTCTGAAATGCTGTATCACGTTTTCTTTTATCCATACACAAGCGGTAGCATAAGTAGTCTTACTCCTTCATATGAGTGATCAGTCTCATTCATTGACTGACTGACGATTGACAATTTTCACACTTTCTTGTGCCACGTCTATTTCCTCTTGCAGTGAAAATGATTTCTTCACTTTCTTTGTTTTTTTTTGGTACAGAAAGAGGACACTTCTTCTGGTAATCATTTTCTGTACTCATCCATCTAATCATGCACTATTCTTGATGCATTCTTAGTTTTCATAACACTCTCGTTCTAACTAATCTACGTCAGTGCAGGTGGCTGTTTCTTGAATCAATCCAAGGAAATAGATGGTGTAGAATTGCACTGCAATTTATTTTCTGGGGGAAGATCCCAAGCCAATAATACATCTTTCCACATTTTCTCCTTGAATCTTAACACATAACCAGGCCCTCATTAGGAGAATAGATCTTTCTTGTCCTATGTTTTGAAGAAAAAATGGTCAGGTAGGTGAACACGAATACTACTTGTATTATTACGAATTAATTGATCGTTCTTCTTCTTTCTCAGTTTTGTACCAGTCATCAGTGTATATGTAGAAGTAATTAAACCCCTGCCCTCATGGGATAAATCTCACTAAAGTCACACTAAAGTCAAAACTTGGCAGCTATGTTCCCACCAAACACCAAATGACCTGTAAGTGTTTTTTTTGTGCCCTCCACCAACAAATCTCTTCTCTGCCTGCCAGCAAAAAGCCTTCAAGCGCTGCAAACTGTTCCCATTGGTGCAAATTCTTCCCGACTGTATATCTCCCCCTTGTACTCAAAGGACTTAATCGAGATCAAGGTGTTTGAGCAACTTCAAACAGGTTCTCAGGTCTCACTCTGTGCCTTAGGCCTGATTGTAAATGAGCTCTCAATGAGACCCAGTGAGACAGGAGTGGGAAAGTGGACCCCGATTAGTCTGGATTGCCTGTGGGAGGCAATCCTGTAGTAAAACGGCCTACATATCAGCTTTTTCTGCTTATTTATAGATGCCCTGTTAATTCATTGAGCCGGGAGACAACCGAGGAAGGTAAACAGACATCACATGTTGCAGACAAACTGTCTAATTTCGAAGTGGCTTCTACTTCTACCCTAATGAAGAACGAACGAACAAATGAAGAGAAAAGTGTAATCAAACGCTCTTCTCTCTGAATCTTATCACAGCACCAGTGGTCGACAAGATTTTTCCACCATTACTTTAGGACGTCATTCCCTCTGAGGAACGCTGTCCTTTTCCTAATATGAATTCTTCCGATCTGAGTTTAAGCTAAGGGAAAATGTTTGTGCAGGTTTAATCAGTAAGGTATTTCATTCATGAAAAGGATGGTCCCTGCACCTCTTGCTGCGCCATTACTCGCCTACCTCATTGATTTAAAGACAAACTGGGCTTATCATTCAGAAGTAGATCAATGGCATTGCTCATTTGTCATTTGTTGTCCATCTTATCACTGGGGAGTTTACTGTGTGCTCTAATCAATGGATGGTTATTTATTTATTACAGGGACTCTCTATCAGTGCTTGATGAGATAAACAACTCATAAGCAGAGCTTGAAACAGATTTCCTCTTTATTCTTCTTTATTTAATCTTCTTTATTTTTCAAGTTTCAAGTTTTCAACTTTATTTGTGCAACCATAACTAGTGGTGATTTGCTCTATTACTAGTTTTGTTTTTAGGGAATTCCAACATATTTTCAGCACATTTTAAAAAAACTTAAAAAAAAAATTAGTGTAACTGCACAGTTATGTCGCTCTGCCCCTGCACAGTACTCTACTGCGATTGGCCAATCTGGCAACCCTGTGTCTGGCAACCGTGCATCAAAATGAGGCTTGTGACCAGCTCACTTATCAGCTCCATCTCTTCTGATTGGTCGCCACGTTGACGCAACTGCTTGCTGCCAGAGTTGTGTAGGGTTCTGCTGTTTGCTCTAGTCGTTAGCTGCTAATAATGTCTGGATTTGCGAAGCAGCACCCCGGGGGCGGCGCTGAATATTTGCAAGATGAGCAGGTATGAATTTAAAGCCACAGCCTTTTGAAATGAAGAGGTCAAAATTGAACTTTGTAGGGGAAAACACTGCTCAAAGCTAAACGAATACAGCCCCAACATTTGCTAACAGGGTAATATCAGGTTGCCTCTTCTCTGCCCTCCACTGAAAAGACAGGTGTAATTGCAGCCATCTGTCAATTAGAACAAAGCATGAAATGCAACTCATCTATAATTCACTTCTATTGACTCAAGAGGAAATCTTGCGCACTTTAATCCAACAATTTGCACCTGGGGAATTCAAGCAAACACAATATAAATTCTTAGGAATCCTCCCAGACATATGCAGATTCATCCATCCTGTTTTTGCCATGACCATTTACTGTGTTGTCATTTCAGAACTTGCCATGCACACCTTTTCCTGCATGTCACACACATTTGTGGCTTGTTTCCCCATTTAGTCTCAATACTTACACTAGTCAGCTCAACAGTTTGTCTGTACGCTTAGATTTTCTGGTCCTGCAAGTTTCCTGGATTTTTGCCTTATGATTTTGCACCTGGGACACATGGTGGTGCAGGGGTTAGCGCTGTTGCCTCACAGCAAGAAGGTCGCAGGTTCAAGACCTCCTTGGTCCTGCGTCTGGGACCTTTCTGTGTGGAGTTTGCATGTTGTCTGTGTGGGTTTTCACCAGGTACTCCGGCTTCCTCCCACAGTCCAAAAACATGCTGAGGTTAATTGGCCACTCTATCTAACTTATTTCTGGATTTGGTCTTTTGATGGTTTCTGAATTGGGGGAAAAAAGCCAATAATCACAATTTGGAGTTAAAAGAGTCCCAGGAAGGCTCAAGAGTTAAGCGTAAAAGCACTTCTCATTATAGCTGTGCCAGTGAGGCAGAAGTAACTCAGAGAATGTCTTTAAATGGGTCATTTATCCTGCAGCGCTGCCGTGTACACCACTATCCATCACCTTTGAAATCAGAACACAATATACAACATTACTGTGTTGCTGCAGCCACGATCCACAAAAGGTGCAGGTAGTTTTAATGAGGGTCGCGATACCTGTAATGAGTCTCTCCACAGCCACCACAGTCTCTACAGGCTGGGGCTGAAAATGCATTTTGACATCAAATACGGTGCCTCCATTTCAGCACAATTGCTGGAACGTAGCAGCCCAAATTGACCCCTCTTGATGAGTTTTTGGAAAATTAAATCTGTTTGAAGGCCCGGCGACTGGCCAGAGCACGCAGAAACTTTTTTTCTTTTTGATTTTTTTTTTTTTTTATCAGCTTTCCACATGTTGATATATCCTTGGGCAAAATACTTAACCCCAAATTGCTCCCGTGGCTGTGCCCACCAGTGTGTGAATGATTAGCTAACATTGTGATGTGCTGTATGGCAGCTTCCATCAGTGTGTGAATGTAGTGTAAAGCACTTTGACCTCAGTCCATAATTAGAGGAAGAAGTAGTAGCACTGCAACAAGCCACTGGCAGCAATCACAGAGCTGTAAATTCCACTGTAGGATTGTCAATATGTTACAAGTTTAATATTTTTCAATGTATTTTTTTAGGCAAGACAGCAACTCTTACAATTTTCTGGTCAGTTTATCCAAATAAATCCTGTTTTATTTTCAATTATTAACTGATAATTAACACCCACAGTCTTTTTTTGTTTGCTTCTCACTTTTTAAGTTTAAAGCATTAACTTGTAACAAAATACATATCTATATAAGTTTGTTTGTGGCGATTAATCATCTAAATTAAACTTCTTAATCCTTCACTATTTGAGGAGAATTGTTGATAATAGCATCAACATTGTTGCAATCTTTTGTTGTTGCTGGTGTTCAAGACCATAACTTTTTTACTAACGTAACACACTTGTCTTGTTCTTGTTCTTTTTTTTTTCTATATTCACTCTCAGCCCATGATGAGTGTCATTTCAACATCTTGCTGTTGCACCATTTGCAATAACTAAGCCTGTTGACACAGTGGACAGTCTGGCCATTGTATCTTCTCTGGTAAAAATGCTCCCCTTACCTGCAGGCTAAGGGGAGCATTTGATATCATGAAAGGCAATCAGAAGAGAGGAGAAAAGCAATCTTGGTGATGTAATGCCTTGAAAGGAACCCAGTGAAATGATCCTTGGGGCTAGAACTGTTTTCAAAAATATTTTGTGTTATTACTTAGGAGAATCATGGCTCCAGAGAGCCTCAGAACCAAATCTGAATTACTGATGATCTGAGTGACAGTAATAACAGATACAAGATGCCACCAGCTCATCAGGAAACTCATACACATTCACACAATGATGACGCAGCCATTGGGAGCGATCCGGGCTTGAGTATTTAGCCCAATGATGCATCAACATGCAGCCCAGAGGAGCTAGGAATCAAACTGCCAGTCTTCCAACCAGTGAACACCTGCTCTGAACCACAATCACCTTATGAATGTTTAATGTGTTCCCAACTATTTAAAAAAAAAAGTTCCCTTTGAGTTATTCCTACCACATGGCCTCTTATATATGTCTTACTGAGAGGTCATTGCATGTCTTTTAATTATTCAGCTAATGCAGCGACATCTTGACAATGCAAAACTATTTTGAAGGTCAAAACCGGTAACCCCCAACCCCTGTGAGGGGGGGAAGTGTATATGTCGTGCTAGTAGTAACGAGGCTGTTGCTACTCAGATAAAAATATTAAAGATGAGTCGGAGCAGCCCATGATGACTTTTCTAAGAAGTATCAAAGATCTTGAGTATGTGTGACTTGAATCTTACTATCAGTGGTATATTACAAAGTGCAAAAAAATTCCGTTTGAAAAGCTTGTTGTCTAGACTATTATTTTATGCCTTCGGGGTTATTCTAGGTATGCCTTCTGTTTCCTTCTGTTTTAGTTGTATGTGTATATCGGTGCCATGAGTATGTTCTTTTAATCAACACCAAATGAATAGGTCTCTGATGCTTTTGTACTCCTCTCTCTATAAAGCTGTTGACATGTTCTCATATCATCAATCCTGCAGCACTTCTCTTATCACGTGGCTACGTTTATTCCCCGTCTTTCAGGCATGTTTCCATATCATCTGTCTGTCATCACTGATACCAGATGTTGAGCCGCCAGTTAGCATTTCCAACTCTGATGTGGATTCCATCGTTGCTGGAAATAGCTTTTTCAAAAGAATAATTGTCCTGGTCTGGCTGTCAAAATATAATAAATAAAAAAAAAATAACCATCTGCCGAAATCCCCTCTTGATCCTAATGTAAAACACCAACATAAAATATGTAATCTTGGACTCCATTAAACTACTCTATAATTCATTTCAAAGCCAGCCTAACAATCAAAGAAAGCAGCCCTTGATTCCCACAGCCTAATCATCATGAACTGTTTTCTATTTCACAATCACCTGTCAGTGAAATTGTGTATTTCAATGGTAAATTGTCAGGAAACTACCAAAATAATAAAAACTGAAAAAATAAGAATAAAAGTAGAGAATCTTATCTACCCTGTGGAAATGATTCTATCACATCAAATACGGGTGTAGAACAGGGGTGACCAATCCTGCTCAAACATCTTTGATGTTTGATGTTTGACTCTCACTCTTCTAATTATTAATTCGTTATCAAGCCCTTGACAAGCTTCAGACATGCTTCAAACATGTTAAATGTTTGAGTGTGGAGATTCTTAAAAAAAAAAACCCTGATGGAGAAGGAGCATCCTGGCGTTTTCTAGTTTTCTCCCCTCTATTACGTATTTCCTGTACAAATGCTTACGTGTCTCCGTTTTACTGACCCATCTTAAAGCATGTGCCATTGATTTTTCCATTTCCTTCCATATCGAGCTTTTCTCTCCTGATTGCCTTTTTCTGCCCTGGCAGTCTTTTTATTCCTCATTATTCCCATATGCGCTGGAACCCACATGTATCTAAACATTTTTCCTTTACTGCTTTTCCTTTCATTTGCAAATAATATCTCATATATCTCGATGCTGGTGCTTGCTCTTAGTGTCATGTTTGATAAAGCTGCCACTGACTCACTACATACAGTTATCATCCTTTCCACTTCACACCTTCTGCCCACTCCACTGCTAATGGGATTGTTACTAGTTCTACAGTACAATATTCTTCAGTGATCTTCAACCACCACCCTCGCTCCCGATGCCCCTGTGATTGGTTCCTTTGACCTGACTGTGTAACTCTGAACACGCCCACTCTACTGATATTCATTATAGTTATGAAAGTCCTGGACTAGATTCAGTATATTATTACATCAGTTCCAGTTCTATAATGTCCACAATGTACTGTAGTCCAGGGTAGCAGAATATGCTAAACTGTTCTTTTGGGTGGTGAAAACACTGTGCTAACATGCTAACATCTGTTTGGCAGGACACACAAATGCCTTAGAGCAATGTTGTTATGTATTAAAGTGTATATTACTCTATAGTCATGTTATATTCAGGTGATAAATGCTGTACACAACCAGTTAGTTTCCATTTAGTTTAAATACTAAACAAAATAATAGTAATTTCAGTCATGTCGCATGTTGCAGGGATTTAATGTGTAGACAAAGGCTAATCCAGTGTAATTATTCTGAGAGCTCTCAGTCAGATGGTGCTCCAGCAGGCGAGTAATGCTGATACAATTAGGGACCTTTAAATCAAGATTTTTTTTTTCATATTGGACAATTTTTGATCGCGCTTAAACATCATTCAAAACCTTGGCTATAAACACACGTTCTCGAAAAATGTTTGCAAGTGTAATTTGCCTGGATGATAATGAGAAGGCATCTGGAGAGGGGAATGTGAGTGAAAGACTGAACATCAGCCAGTCTATTTGTGGACCTGGAAGGAAAGATTTGGCCTAGTTCCACATTAACCTTCTGTTTTTGTAGGATCGTGCAATCAGCAGCTGTACAGATGGTGTACTGGCACATTGTCATTTGAAACTTTTTCAAGAGATGAGCGGTATTTTCCATTATACTAGCCCGACCCATGCGGTGACCTACATGCATTTGTCTGAGCATAGAATTATAATTAGTGAGTTTGTGCGTGACAATGATTCAAAAAGATGTTATTTTAGTGAATATTCCTGATTTGACAGTGTTTCATATGAAGTAGCATCTATAAATTTGTAAGCCGTCACTTGGATTCCAAATGCCTGTTTTAATGGGCATCATGGCAGCATTTCAGTAGAGCAGTAGAAACATTGTCTCCCAGCCACTACTTTATTGCATTTAAAATAGTCTGACTCACCAACAGTGCATTGCCTCAAATGCTGCAGTACTCTTCATTCAAATTATTAATTTGACTGTGGAGCACTGTTGACATGAAATTAGGTTCTGCTCTCAGACTTATTGCTTTTGGTTATCCTTACAGAGGAATGTTAGAAATAGCTCACAATGCCCAAAGACCATTCCCTTGTGCAAAAGTTATAATGAAATTTTGTATTTGCCCTTCCCTGAACAACGGCAGGAAAATTAAATTGGTCGGACAACGTTGACTAGACAAAGGTGACTTTGTTCGTCTAATGTCCGGATTATTGTCTTGATGGTCTTATAACAGAACAATCAAATAATTCTAATTGTGCATGATGTGCACAAAAGCATGTAAAAAAATTAGACCACTGGGGTACTTCATACACACCACACAACCTTGCACCTTGTAAAAGCTAATACACCATGAGGACACAGTGTTTCTAATGTTTCTTGACTGAAATAACTTTGAGTCAGAAGATGGTAGTTCTTGTCATTCTTGTAGTTCTAGGGTGGCCCTGGGGAATAAACCACTTCAACATTTCAGAAAACACAACATGTCTTATCAACCATAGCAGACAACTGAAATGATGACAAGTCAGCCTTTAGAGATGAGGTCAAAGACCTGGTTCAGTGGTGCCAGGTAAATAACCTCAGTCTCAATGTGGATGAAACTAAACATCTGACTGTGGATTCCAGGAAGCAGTAAAGAGGGCATGCTGCCTTTGGCATCAATGGGCCGATTCTAATTGTGACTAAATTATGGAATTACCAATATGGCGTCTGTTATGTGATGCACATGTAATCACAGGAAAGGAGGCAGCTGTAAATTCTTCTGAGCATAACAACCCCCATAACCCCCTTCTTTTCACAAAATCAAATCAAATCAATCGCCCAAATCATTTTAACTGTATTCAAGTTAGCTGTTGGGCTAAACCAGAACAGATTCTCTGGTGCCCATGCTCTATGGAAACCCGTAAATCAAAATATTATGGCTTCATGTATCACTGAGCAGCCCTCATAGAAAGAAATGGGACCCCTGCCTCCAATGTTGCCACAGACCCTTCCAAATGCTGCTATTTGGCAAATAGTAGCACAGCATCAAAGCTCTCACCAACAGACTAACAGACAGTTTTACCCTCAGGCCATCGAGCTCTTCAATAAATAACCCACCACCTCATATATATATAACACACAGTCCTTCACAATACATTTGGAGCAATTGTTGTATTTCACTGTATCATTCCTTCATTTTCCAACTTTACTCTTATTGATACTTATTTATGCTTGTGGATCATGCTATTTACATTCTTTTACTATGTTGATTTTATTGCAACGCCATGGAGCTCACAACCTAAGCCTTTTACTTCATTGTACTTGTATGTTGGATATGACAATAAAACTCTTGTACATTATGATAATCCCATCGCATGCTACCTGGCCAGGACAAAATTTAGAGAATTAGCAGCTTGGAAAAAATGTCATTTTTTCCAGTAGAAATTGAAAATCTTACAGGTGAAAAGCTTTGGAATTCAGGTGATGGTAGCCATGGCAAACATATTTTTAGGTGTAGGACAACAAACTGTGATGTTCTATTTCAGTGCACATCTGAGCTATGTCTGTGTAATCCTCTTCTTACAGTGTCATGCATCTCCGGACTGCATGAGCAGCCTTTTCCTGCAGCTATGATCCACCTGCTCTGCTGCACAAACTCTGAAAGTATGAAGTCTGAATCACTTCCAGAGCTTAAAAATATCGAGTCCCTAACGTGCCCCAACATTTTGGGGTCTGACTCATAACTAAAGCGGATCTTAGTTATAGAATAACTAAAGCGAATCTGTTAAACAACATGTAATTTCAGGTTCGGATCTATGTGACTTGTTGATTCTTAACTGTTTTTGTAGCGCAATGACATGATGCCACAATAAACATGAATCAGGACAGCATGTTTGCATGTCAAAACATTGAAAATAAAGGATGCAAATATAAAGATATGTGAATTAAAATTGAAAATAAAACTGAACACAGCATAAAATTAATGTACCATTTAAATAATGATTAATATAAAATTGGTTTAATGATAAAAACTGTATCTTAAGCCTGCATGTTGTCACATTGTCCAACATTTATCTTCTGCATATAATCATCTAGAGTGATGAAATGATCAAAGTTGATTTATAATAATAACAATTATTATTAATATTATTATATTTAACCTTGATGGAATTTATCTGATCTCTTATCTATCTGACGTATGATGAACATACAAGTCAATGGAATAAAAGCCTCTATAAGGCGCACTCTGCTGAGCACACTCGTATGTCTTTGTCATTCCACTGCAGCGTTTGTGGGCTGCTTCCTCATGCAATCATTTGCCTCAAGGTGTGGATGAACTAAAACACTCAGAGCCATTGCTCACAGATTCATATCAGTGTCAGAATGTGATGTGAAAACCCTTAAGTAATATTTGAAAAAAAAAAAAAAATCACAGAAATATTCTGCACATAGTGGCTTTCACAATTCCCGCTGTGTTCAGAGTTTATTACTCTATGACCGACTATTCTCCAGTGAATCCTCTTATCTCTGGATTAGTAATAATAATGATAATACATCAGATTTATATAGCGCTTTTCCCAGTGCTCAAAGACGCTTAAGTACAAGCATTTTATGGGTCTCATAGTCTAGACATACTTCCTTCATTATCTGTGTTTTAATTCGCCCCGAGGTAAAACATCTGTGAACAAAAGCCTGATGCCAAAAATTTGAGAGCATAAAAAACTATATATATTGCACTCTCTGTGATCATGACGAGCTTGTTTGCAAAAAAGAACATGACAATCCTTCAAACTAAAAAAAAAGATGAATAAAAAGCAAACCACAATAAACTCAGCTTTGCAGTCCTGCAGTGAAATGACATTGTCTGACCTTTTCCATGTCACAGATGCCAAATCAATCACAACAGAGCCAAACATGAGTTACACCTCATGGCGCCCTGCAGACAGTGGACGTGTTTTGTTGCCTTCTAACACACTTTTAGCCACACCTGGGTGTGGGTGCAGCCATTGTGAAAAGCAGAACGCCACCAATTTTTGCAGATCGCTCATGTGCAACCGCTGAAGTAAACTCGGTGTTGTCACCATATGTCATTATATGACTGTGTGTCCTTTTTTTGATGATGAAACCTCACAACGTGAGTGAACCTCTCACCGTGTGAGTGTTACTGAGAGCTGTTATTGGCTTCAAGATTGACAAGAAGATCAAGAATGCTCCTTTCTGTTCTCTACGTTGTCAACGTGTTTTTTTTTTTTTTTTTATTAAGAGGTGACATCTGTAAAGGTTATCAGTCCAATCCCCATCAGAAATTAACTACTCTGTCCCACAAATCATCCATATGAATCGGGCAATAAATTAACTCAGCCACAGTTTTGCGGCTTTGAGACAGCACTGGAATGGAGATGTAACCTACTTATAACAAGTGGCAGATGGCACAAAGTTGTAAGATAGCAGTGAAAGGTGGAAGGTTCAGACATCCAAAGTTGATGTTCAGTCCTTAGAGGAAATTAGCAAACATGAAGGCTCCTCGAGAAATTCATTCCTGTCACAATCTTGTCTCTTATCGAGAAGCCGTCAGGAGTCATCTCAAACGATTACACTGTGGTCTTTCCTGAACGAGCTGTCAAAACCATGTTTTTCCATGATTGCAGGATAGCTATTTTGTGAGCAACCAGAGAAGTCACAAATTCCCTTGAGTGCAGCCCAACAGCTTAATGTTACACTGCCAAGAATGATGGTGTACAGATAGTTCTGAAATCTGATCATGTTCTGGTATTTGATATCGCAGTTTGTTCTAGGTAAGAAGCTGTAGCTTGTTATGCTTTTATTGTCATGGTTTCTTGCGATTCCAGTTATTAGTTACAGCTCAGTTTGTATGCATCCAAGAATCTCTGCTGTTTTTTTTAAATCACAACGATCATTAAGTTTTATATGAGAGAGGGAGCTAGCTGTCATTGTAGCAGTGTGTAGACAAACACACTTACAGTGCATCCTCCTGCAGCTTTACTCATATTTAATAACCACCAATGTCAAACCTCTTCACAGAGGTTGGTAAAACACATTTGTTTGCCCTGCATGAAATAAATTGAAATACAAATTGATCAATTTAGTTGAAACGTGATTTCATTGACATTTTGGCTCACTGAACTAAACAATCAAACAATAACAATTAACACTTGGCTTTAGGGTTGGCAGTCTCAGTCGACCCATTTCTTCGTTCCAAACAGAAATATGTAATAATTAGTAGTTGAATTGGCATGGAATTCGGCAGCTAACCATGTTGCCCAGGGCTGATCCCCTACAGTAACGTCTTCAAGTACAAATTGCAGCTTTATATTTATAGATTTAATTGAAAGTCTGGACGACTAATAGACTCACATTACTGTTCGCCATCACCAGCTCAAACGTTTAAGATGTGATTCCATTTTGGAATGATTAATGGTTCCCAACAGCCTCTCTCAGCTTTGTGTTTAGTGCTATTTTAGTTACACTAATACAGTTTAGTAATACACTAAACAAAGATGTTGAACATACATCAGCATGTTAATATTGTCTAACAAGTACTGCTGCTCCTAATACACAGCCTAATGTGCCTGTGGAGTTTAATCTGGTTAGTCCTTTGCCTGTTTTTCGTGTTTTAAATGTCATTTTCCTCATTTTGTGTCAGTTTAAGCAACATAATTACCCTGCCCTTTGGCCACGGTTCTCTCAAAATCTTTTTTATCAACCTCAAGAGAACTCAATAAATAAAAAAAATACATTTTAGCTCATTATAGGCATACCCATAATGTGCACAGGGTATAAACACCATGTGCATACTTTCAGTTGATAGGCTGAAAGTTTCCTAATATATTATATATTAAGAAACATCTTTTTGGCATAGAGTTGCAGTGAAATAATGATAGGGCCTGTGTGTAATGGAATATATACAGTGGCATATTTCATTTAATTGAGCAAAAAAACAAATTGTACTGTTATTGTTGTTATTGTTGTCTGCCAACATTAGCATGACCGGCTCCGTAGCACGGTGACCCGCTTGTGCTACTGCTGCAGTGGTGGTGTATTGCTGCCTGATTGAGTTCACTGAAAGTCAATCAGGCTTGAACTGAAACAGTGGATTCCACCTCTCTGCCTCAGGTTATGGGTCCTTGAATGGTGAGCGTTGCCATGGTGACTAATGCATACATGTTCAATTATGTGTCAGGGCCATTTAAGCCCGTAAGTGTGAAACAGTTCATTGCTGTGCTATAAACCTGGTTCTATAAGTAGAAAACAATTTTATGTATGTATTTCCGCTGGTCCCTTTCAAAGTATTTTCATTGATATATATATATATATATATATATATATATATATATATATATGAATGTAGGGTATACTGATTTGACCTTATATTGCTTTATATATGCAGTTTTACATTTATATGCCCGTTTTCATATTTATGTGTTTGTGTTTGTAGGCTTTGCCTTTTTATGTTTTATCATCGATTGTTTATTACCCATTTTATTATGTACTTGAGTGATGATAAAACTTTTGAATCTTGTCATTATGTCCAGAGACCACCCTGCATTTCTTCCTGGATTTTTTTCACTGTGGCAAATTGTCAATCTCTTTCACTGTAACAAATCTTCAATTTTAGTTTCACCAGGCTGTAGCAGGCATTCGCTACCTGGCGGTAAATAACTACACACTACTCCAGTACTACCAATCGCCTCTGGGCAGTTTTGGGTCCCCTGTCATACGGAGGCTGTTTAAACAGAGCGAATGAATCACCGCTGTTTCACTTGTACAGCTGTACCAACTCACCCATACCTGTCACCATTTTGTGACCCTGCGTCTTACACAATTTTGGCAGATTTTTTTTACAAAGTTCTGATAAGTTGACTGTTTCTCCAAACAGCAATAAATGGCCAGAACACCAGATGTATTTGAGCTGATAAACCAATCCAAGATGTACGGTAGGCAGCCCTTCAGATGTCTGGAAACAGGCTAGCTATTTAAAGGTAACATATTATTCACATTTCCTGGGATTTATTTGAAGATTTTATATTCTTAAAAAAGAATATTTGGGGATTTAAGTGGTTTATAGTGTATCACCATTGTTTCTTCTTGAGAGTAGATGGCAGTGTGCAGCTCTTTTGGTTTATCTGCAACTTTTGGATAAGGCATTTAATAAGATCATTTTGTAAGCTGAGGTTGGTTTTGAAAATCACTTCCAAATATTTATCAGTCTAAATAATTGGGCTGAAGAATTGAGTCACTTATTTCTACTGTACGATACTGTACAATGTGAAGTGATAAAAGGAATTACACAGTGCCGGAGCTGTCGCTCCATGACAATAAAGCAGTTTTATCTAAAGAGAATTAACAAATTGTTATATTATTATTAGCTTTTTTTTTATGAACACTGATATTTAAAAGCTCCAGATTTGTAAAGGAATGTTTCTCTTCACAACTATTGATAAAAAAAATTATATTTTTGCAAGTCATGTTGCATTTATTCTGGTTTCTGGATGACTATTAAAGCTAGGCATTTTAAACACTGTTATATTACTGGATAAAAGAGAACAATTTTTCCCCATTTTTTTTCTGTTTAAAATATTAACTTTGTATTAGATGGCATTATTACAAATAGAGAGGGAGCAGTGAGCGATTATGACAAAACATGGAATATATTAAAGCCAAGTTTAGAAGAATGATGATAATGATGATTATGATTTATTTTGTTTACCCTTTGGTTATGCTCTGCGTATTTGTGATGTTTTTTTTGTGGTTTTTAAATAGTGTCCTTGTCTGAGGGTGTCTGAAGTACTCAAGCTCACTTGTGGTAAACTAGCATCACTGAGAATGAAGGAGAAAGCAGATGCTCCAGGCACAGTAGACTTCTAATGGAGCTGCCAGTAGAAGGGCCCTTTAGCCAAATTGTTTTATTAAGTGCAAATGTCAAGAAATGTCTTGAAGCTACAGCCACAACAACAAAGCTTAAATTCGCACGATATCACAAACACCCCCAAACCTCCCCTCTGGTCCACATGGTTCATATGATCAACTTTCAGGTCATTCTGCGAAAAAAGATCAGAAGACAAATACACAGAGCGAGCAGGAAAACGCCTCCAGACCGAGGTGTGGGAGGCTGGGATGCAACAGGTCAAGGTCACTTCGCAGCAAGAGTTGTCTGTAGTATTAATTACAAGTAAAACACTGTATCACGCTGCGGCGAAATTAAAGATCTGACACCGGTAATTCGGAGGATAAACTGATCATTGCCTATCGCTTTTGTCGTTCACTGGTGATCAGATGGCGAAGCCAAATCCATTAGAGAGTGGTAAATGCTGCACGCAGGCACAACCAAAGTGGGTTAATCCTCCGGCTGGAATTCACTCAGTGCAGGGATGACCGAGAGTGGCAGGGAGTCCAATACATGGCTGCACACACACACACAGACGATCAGGAATCTAGACAATTTTAGAACCATGTATGCAGGGGATAAGTGGCCAGTTTGTTCAGAGTAAACATCAGATTCCGAATATGATCAAAATTTGCAGTCGAAGCTGATATATTTCTTTCTATGCAGTCACAGAGGGTGAATATGGTAAACATGTATAATATGTATTAATCACGCTGCATCCTGCTGGCTGCATGATGAAATGCTTTTAGCTTGAGACTCAGGTAGGTAACATAATGAAGCGTATAAATAATAAATATGATCACGTTTTTTTCTGTTGCAGGAAAAGGGACAGAAAATTAGATCATCTGCATGTTTATACAATTTGCTCTACTTTGCACAAACAGCGTGTGATCTACTCATCGGCAGCTTGTCACATCATGAAGAGAGAAAACGCGCCCGTTAGGTCGTCACAGTTCCAGTGCGGAGGCAGACAACTTAGAGCATGAAAAATAAAAAAAAAAAAACAGAACAAAATGGTTTATTTATCACTGAAGTGACAGTGAAGTGAGGAGCACAGACTCCATAAGAAAGCAAACACAACCACAGGCATGCAGGTCACATGTCACCTCCAAAAAAGTATTGTTTGACTGATCACAATTTTAACCATCAGCTCCGGTAAACTATAGGAGGAGGAAGTTGACGGTACACTACTAGTTTGTCTTGTTGTTTTGTTTTAAACTCAAGTGGCCTACTTTTTACTTTATTCACAGCATCCCAATTGGATAAACATGCTGCTGGAATCAGGCCAACAGAGACACTGGGCAGAGTTCATCAAAAGGGCTGTTTACACACTACTAAAGTTAGTAGTCTTGGTTGGGAATGGAGGAAAGAAATCAAATCTGCTATGGGTTGTGATTTTCATGTTCTTACACAAGGACAACTGAGGCGTGAAATACGAATATCCACCTTCTTAACCTTTTGATAACTTGTGAGCAGGAGAGTCCCTCCAGTAAGCCTTCCTCATGCAGGGTGCATGCAGCGCACCCCGCTGCGCCCACTTCCTAGTTTGCCTGATGAGAAGTTAATTACAACACATCTAATTACCTGGATAGCAATTTATCAACCATAGCATTCCTATACAGTGCATCTTATTAAAGATAATAGTACTGATGGCTTTTGCAGCTATGAGGTAACATAATTAATCTGCCACCAGCAATCACCACAGAACCTTTCTGTCAATTACCCGCTAACTTTTTGCTGCTGAACTCGTTGAGAGTAACATGCTGGAACCGAGCCATGAGGGGCAAAAGTTCCAAGCTTCCACGCTTTATCGCAGCATTACACAGATACCTTTTTATCTGTGTGTATGTGTGTGGACGGTGGGCTTTAACACCCCAGGCAGTAGACTTGGAAATGTTGAGTACACCCTACTGTGGAGCAAACTGACTGCTATCCAATGCCACGCTTGTCTGCCTCTGTTCAGATCACTTCCTCCGCTGGCTCCCGCCATCTGGTGGGAAGTAGCCCTGACTCCAGAAAAAAAAAAACAGCCCCCATCAGCTTTACAATTCAGCCAGAATAAGCAGCTTCCAGTTGTCCAGACACGCCTCTGTCTGGCCTTTAAAACAGGGAAATTGAATTAAAGCTGCTATAATCAATATTCTTAAATCAGCAAGGGATCGAGTGACTAGGTGTATGTGACAGGGATCGCTCCGCTATCTGACCATAGCGTTCTCCTCAGCTCCATGGCGCTCTTGGGTGTCTATCGGCTCCTTGTTTTGGTTTCCCAGCCTGAATATTTAATGGTTTTGGTTTACGATCACAGCATAATTCTCAGCCACAACACGTAGGTGATTTCAGCAACAAAATACCTGCTGTATATCATCCGCCCGGCATCAATGGTCGATGGACAAAGTAGACAGATATTTCCCCCGGGAGACGGGCGGAGAAAGTGAATATCGGACTCACAATGATCAGATGGCCAGAAATACGACCCCAATACAGTGGCAGCTGGTGCCAATTGGTTGGGGAGGGGCAATTGTGGAGATGATGGCTAAGGTGACTGATTCTATTAGTAAATTAACCAAAGTAAGGCAATACTGATGTTGTCACATGCAAACCAATCAAACAAAGTGCA
Source organism: Lepturacanthus savala (assembly GCA_030544235.1). Lineage (NCBI taxonomy): Eukaryota > Metazoa > Chordata > Actinopteri > Scombriformes > Trichiuridae > Lepturacanthus > Lepturacanthus savala. The sequence continues at coordinate 11,686,704 of CM060463.1, forward strand.
GTCACATAACTATTAACATTACATTGAGGACTGCGCACTGTGAATTATAAAAAGCCCTTAGGGGTATTCTGACTTGTTTTTATGTAACAGTTATGTTGTTTTCTGGGCCAGGGTGGCTCCTTGAATGCCAGGAGCTCAATTTAAATGAATTATTTATACTGGAAGGGTGTAGTTAGTGATGTAATTCTGTTAATTTCGCAGGTGCTGACAGGAATGTTAGCTATTTGTGAACCAGAATGGGAAAGTCAATCAGCATTTAATGTCTCATGTGAACATCAGGAAAAAAAAACAAAAAAACTTCCAGCTGTTCAATTTCTTATTTAAACATAAAATAACAAACTATCACAAAGTAATTTTAAAACTTAACAAATAACATTCTCTTCCCAATCGTATCTAACCCATAATTAACTAGATTATCCAGATATTGCAGAGCATTAAAAACACATCACTTAAAGGCAACAGTCTCGGGGTGTGGTTGCCATGGTATTGGGTGAAACCACTGGATGCAGAGTGTCATGCAAAAGCATGGTGATGGAGTGATTTCACCCATGGACACACCATGTAACTCTGAGGAGGAGAATGTTTATTATTATTATTATTAAAAAATAAAAAATAAAATAAAAAAGCTGTGGCTCAGGGTGGGCGTCGCCATATCGTTAGCTACCCGCGTTAGCATTAACAAATAGACTATCTGCTGACAACATGGATACTATGGATAGACTTTTTTAATGAGACATAAACATTATTGTAAAAACACCATACATACAGCAATATTCCTAAAAGAATCCAGTCATACAAAACATATACAAAGCACATTTAAAGCGTAATTTTTCATTTCACCAATCGCAGTCACTAAATAAATATGTACAAACAAGAACTTCCAGTTCATGTTCTAACCCTGCTTATCCATAATTAATGTAGCTTGTTTGCTTAGAGGGAACTCTCCATCTTCGAGATATCTTCGATTTTTCCGTTCACGCCAGGCTTAATGCACAGAACCGGCTCCATTTCGCTGCTGGGGGAGGGGACAGGGATTTTGTTGATCTTGGCAAAACTCTGGCTGATGTCCATAAACGTTTTATTTTTGGTTTCAGGGAGGACGACGTAGAGGTAGATAGATCCCAGGATACAGACCACCACAAACACCAGGAAGACGAACGACTGCAGAGTCTCCTGCACAAACAGAAAACACGTACAGGAGTTATAGACAGATCCAATTATATTTATTCACCATTTCTGACAGAATTAAAAAAAAAAAGACAGAATTTAATTAAGATCACTAGAGGACACAGTTAGTTATTACTGAGCCAAATATAAAAGGTGATCATTATTATTTTTCGTCTTCATATTTCAGATTCTGATTGCTCGCTGATCGATCAGAGCATCCCTACTAATAGAGATTAGTGAGAGATTAAAAAAGACACACTGACTGATTACACAGAGGGAGATTTAGAGATAGTGTGTGTGTGTGTATATGTATGTGTTTGTGTGTGTGCATGTGTGTGTGTGCGTGCGCAATGTGGGTGTGAGAGAGGAAATAGACAGAGAGATTTTGCGTGGCCCAGAGTAACTTGACTGACCCTCAGCAACATGTCACTGAGCTATAATCTCGTGCTCATGAGGGGACAGAACTCAAATGCAGCGCTTTGTACCTGGTATGCAGTGTCCAAACAACCATGACCTCAATGAGGAACTACTTACTGCTTTGGTTTCAGCGGTTATATCACCACGGCTGTTAGCCGCTGACACCGTTTTCCGATGTTGAGTGTATTTCATAATAGCACAAAAAAAAAATGGAAACCGTGCAAAAGGCCTGACCCAGTTTCCGTGCCGTCTCGGTGACATAATGCTCATCTGCAAAGTTAGCAAGTTCCTTGAAAAACACTGCCCTCTCTCCACAGTTGTCATGACTCCATGACTCATGGTACAAACGGGACATTTCTGTGTCCCTTCCGTCTGTCATTAATTGAATTTTCGCAAGCCCCGTGGATTGAGGGGAATGAGACGCTCCCGTCTTTGACACAGGGATAAGCCTTTGATCTGCTGCACTGGCTCAGCTGGATTCCATTTGACGCACACACAAACAAATAGGCACACACACACACACGCACACAAAAATACCCAGCAGTGGCTGCAGACACATTCACGCGAGCACATAGAGGCAGATTCACACATTAATCATATACTCCTGTTTCCTTCAAACACATGTTGCATAGTGTCAAAGGGACGAGTCGGCACTTGCAGTCAACAGCGTAGGATGGGACAGGACAGAACCTCGCGAGTCTGGACAGGACAGGACTGGACAGGATGGGAGCAGTTGGGCAGAACAATATAAGACAGGACAGTCCAGGACAGATCAGTGCAATAAGGGACGGGATGGGATTAGACAGGACAGGGCAGAACAGCACAAAACGGTACAGTCTAGATTTGAAGAGGACGGGTGGGGATAGGACAGAATAGGACAGGGCAAAACAGGACAGGAATAAGATAGAGAAGAAGGTTTAACCACCCGACGTGGACAGGAAAGTGTGGAAGACATCGAACAAAAATATCCCGGGTCCAGAATGTGTTTAATGATGAAAAATACTGTAACGGTCACTGCTTTCTGTGCCAATAGTTATAGGCACAATATCGATTCTTTACCCTCCCTCTCTGTGTCGCCCCTGCCCTGACCCCAGGGTGATACATCCAGTCCAGTTGGTGGCAGCAATGTGCCTGAATTGTGGCTGTGTTTCTTTAGCCATTTCCATGGTGTCTGCCAACTCGCGAATGATTTAATACTTTAAAACTTTGGTAAGGACATCCGTAGCATCTGTCTCTAATCTTTTTCATACCTGTGGTGCTTAAAGGGAGATATTAGATATATAGATGTTTCAGAATATGCATCATGATGACATAAATGACCTTTTTTGGAGGGACTCTATGTTACAATCATATCTGTCAGCAGTCTAACGTAGACTCAGTTATTGTGGTCAGCGTCGTCAGCCTTGCCGATAGGTGATAGGTGCGTGGCTGGAAGTAATGGGTGACTATTGAGACCAGGAGCCTGACTGACGAGACGTGCTGTGAATTTTTTGCTCGACTGACAGCCACTGGCGATTAGCATAAGTTGCATGACCTTTTCAATGATTGACACTCCCGCCTGCAGACCAAGACGATCCCTGTATAGAATCAACCTTCCTAATAAACCGCAATATCCAAGCAACATCCTAAAACTGGCTGACCTGCAAAGCTGCAAGGGACAGATGTCCAGTCCGAGGAGCGGCCTGCTGTCAGTGTCCAGGTCAGTGTGTAGCTGCCGTAGAGGGCTATCCAAAGGAGGTAAGGCTGCACATTCTATTCCATTAGCTAGTGCTCGTACAGAAAGACTGATTAGTTTTGGACTATGTTTGTGGCTATGTGGCAGGCAGCAGACACACAAGCATTGATAGTATTGTAAATGACCATAACAGTATTAATTATTAAGAATCTGCCCTGAAGTGAATCTACCATTAGACATCAGCTATATCTTAAAGACGAATAGCAGCAGGTTTGCCTGCCTAGTTTTCTTAATGTAATTCATAGACCGTGCACAATAGTCCTCCATTATTTCCAGCCTATTTCTCCTTAATGTGGATTTATGCCCCAAGAAACAAAAGATTTAGATAAAAGCAAGAAAAAAGGATAAAAAAGGTAGGCCGAAAGGAAAGAGAGTTGTATAAATAAGGTCATCAAGCCAACAGCCACATGCTGCAGACAGTGTGTCATCCGAAAATGAACTGAAGTTGCTTGATATTCAATGAAGTGCTATGACATCAGAAACCGCCTCAGCTGTGGTTAAAAGAGGTCAGCTGCTGTTGAATAATGAGAAAAATGTGAGAGGTTAGTGTGCCAAGAAACTCTAATGTCTAGCGCACTGATTATCCACTTTCATTTTATTGAGAGTTTAAATTGACCATTTCATAATCCTACGGAGATTAATGTGGGCTCGCTTCATCTTTGATTCATTTTAATTTGGTTATCTGAATAGGTCATTTGTCTTTTCTTTAGTGTGACAGGCAGAGATTTCCATTCAACCCCTGTGCGTACTGTAACAATGACCAGCACTGACTGGGTAGAAAGATAAAGAAGTCACATAAAGCTTCAGCGCGGGAGACAATAAATCACTTAATCAGCTTGAGTTCAATTTAAATTATTGATGCCAGGGGGCCAAGTGACACCTCAGCGGGAGTTTTCTCGGAGGTAAAGGGATCAGAGTTGGTTTCAGGTGCCAGTCAACCACCAGGGACTCACTGCTGTGATTTAGATGCCTGGTGTGTGCTTGGGAATAAGCATGTCCAACACAGGCCTGGCCAACAAAACCAACACTGCAGTATTTGTGGCATTAGATAAAAATAACCCCCTGTCACTTTCTGCCTCTCACGCATATCCACTCCTCTTCCTCACCTTGTTCAGCCTTATCGTCCCGTGCCTTCTCTCTTTTGCCTCCAGATCCATTCGATTCAATCAATTCTATAGGTCCCCCGTGGCATCAATACCTCTTTGTTGTATGTCCGGATTATCTGTCTAATTACAAATTTAGCTCTACTTCTACCCGCCCTTCCATTGACTGATATCTAATGCGTCAATCTTGTTGCACATCGATCAAATTGAAGGAGACATCAATTGTATCATCACATTACATCCCCCCTCTCTGTCGATGACACAGGCAGGCAAATTTGGAAAGATATGTTTGGTTGATCATATCGATGTTATCACTGTAGCATTGTATCTTTTATAATCAGAAAGCATATCCCTTTACATATTGGTACTTTGGAACCGTAGAACTGTTTGCAGCATCTCCATACTTCGTGTCACGGTTTATTACAGGACCCCAGAGTGGGCGCGGAATGGCGGTAAAAAGATATTTTATTTGACACAGGTGGAGGTGAAAGAAAGGCGCAAGGAGGCGAGGCGGGTTCCGTGCAGGGCGAGGGAAAGGGAGCCGAAGTGTTGGGTCGGGTTGGTAGACGCAGGACAGCAGCCGTTGGAGCGGAGAGAGGAAAAGGCAGGTTACTAGAGGCGTCAAAAAACAAGGCACCATGGAGAACACAGGGACAAAGGTTAAGTACTACCGGGAGTTAAGTACTGCAGCTGTTGAGTGATTGTGAACAGGTGTGCCAGGACTTCACCACTGTACCCTTCCCTACCTGAGAGAAAAAAAACACAGCGAGGGGAGGGGCACACACAAGGAGGAGACAGACGGACAGGGAAAACTCAGGGAGTCACAGCTGGGGCTGTGACACTTTGACCCTGTCATCCAACATTGTCGGCGTTAGCAACATCGACAATGTTGCCAACACCAGTGCAAACATGTCTGACACCGAAAGGCCTCCTGGCAGGTTTATGAGCTCGGAGATAGGTTGTTTGCTGTCTGTTCTCGATCTGTCATAACCTCCTGCAAACTTAATTGTTTGCAAATCTCCGGAAGATAGACTATGGCTCCTAGGAGATGTAAGTGGGAACTGGTCTTTTCGGGGCGTTGTATTCTTGCGTTTTTTTTCCTCGTCATCCGTTAAACAGAACTTCAGTCTTTAGCTGCAGGCCTTCATTTTGGAGACAATACGGGAGCTTACTCTAAACAATGCTGCAATTTTCTTCTGAGAAAAACAAGCTGCACAAACCTTATCCAGATATGAGATTCGTGGAGCAGACACCAAACGATCCCTTTGTAGAGCAGAGTTTTGATCAAGTGTGTAGGGAGGTTTGCTCATGGGATTTCATTTGTGCACATTTGAGTAGTAAAGCTCTCTTAAAATGATGGGTTTCTGCTCACAGATGTTTTATGTGCCTGAATCACATGCAAGCGCCTGTTTTTTGTACTCGAGATGTCAGCGTGCATTTTTGTTTGTCCCGTTTTAACACGTAGTAATGACACCGTAGATCTGTTCCTCCTTCAAACAAAGGAAACGTAATCAGCGTGAATGAAAGTAACCGTATGTGATGCCTTGGATGATCTGATCTGTTATGTTACTTTTACTTATTTAATCAAATAACAGAAATAATAATTTCTGTTGTGTTTCATTTTTAAATCGATAAGACAAAGATGATTCTCCACCTTCAATAAAGCACTTTCTGATAGTTTGATATGCCCTTTTCAGCTATTTCAGTTCATCCTTTGCCTCCAACTGATGACACACTGGTACAGAAGACTGAAAGGACAAAATTAGGTTTATCTGCAGGGGCTGCAGAGAAAACTGGCAGAAAACATTTGACAGAAGGTCAACCCGACGTCACTTCAATGTCCGGCATGCTGCAAGCAAACTTTCACTCTGATCTGAAATTTTGGAGCTGAATTTTGTCTAACTTTTTTCCGTTTCTCTCTATGAATATGTCCTTCAGGTTCCAGTATCAAGTTCATCTTTGACTGGAATTTTGCACAACAAATTAATAATTCACCAAACTGCAAAACTGCAAAAGGTGTAGACCTATATTACTATAGCTAAGGTTCCTGTGTTTCTTACTTCCCTGTACCATGTTCACTGACAATTATACTGTTTATTTACATGTGTAATTTACTAGTTGTATCAGCTAAAGAGCTGGTGATATGAACAATATACAACACACAATATTTTCAACCAAATACTGTACCTTGATATCAATATTGTGATAATATTTTATTTATGTATATGTATGTATATTGATTATCGGTGTGTTTGCAAAAATAGTGACACAAATAGAGTTTTATAAATAGTATCGTTAGTAATGTGGATATTATGTATAAGTGGGGAAAATACAAATAATAGAACAGCTACTAAGGCACCAGATACTCTATGTCATATCATGATCATGAATTTAGATATTACAATATTCAAAATCTAAGTTGATAGCTGGTCTAATATCATGTCATCGATATAATATAGATATACTCTACAGCCCAACCTTACACCATGGGTGATGGTGGATGGCAGAGTTGAGCTGAGCAGAACAGGTGAACAAGAGAGAGAGAGCGTGGCTGGCTGAGATAAGCTTGGGGGCTTAGTAAGCGAGCAGGTGAGGCAGAGAGGTATCGGCTCAGTGGCTGAGAGCAAGAGACAACCACTGTAGTTGAAACAATGTTCTGGTGATGATTGGGTTAGAAAACCGGAGGATATCTTCTGCTAAGCTGATGAGTCAATGGAAGGCAGATATGCAGGCTGGGCGGGTGAGGTGAATGAGCCGCAAACAAGAGGGAGCTGGAGAGTCAAGGAAGGAAGTCTACCACACACACACACACACAGAGAGAGAGAGAGGAAACACATGGAAACACAAGGGAAATAACTAGCGGCACGTCCAGAGCTGTGACATACTTTATATATAATTCAGCAGGGCCATGCCATTGATTGGCACAAGCTGTAATGAAGAAGCTGTATATGTGCACTTGTGCATGAACAGAAATGAGACATATTGTTCACCCCGTGAAGTCATGCTGTAATGGAGATAGGTGTATGCTATTTTTTCCATGCACTTCTGTCACATTAGGTTTATTGCTGGATACAGCGTAGTAGTATGTTAATGAATTTCTGAGTCCCCGTTCCTGTATTTCCGAACCCAACACGGTTTCGCCCGAAACATCCTGTGCTCACGTCGTCTGTGCTCATCCTCAGCAGAACGACTATAACGGAATCCTGCTTTCAAATAAACCTGATGAATGCCCGAGGCTAAATGCCTGCATCCAACTGCATTGACTAGAGGTCAGAGTCATTCCCGAGTTACTCGCGCGATGTGTATTTCTAGGCACAAGGAAGTGTTTGTGAAATTTAATACCGGAATACAAAAAACAATCTTTTTTTTTCCTTTAATGTATTTTTTGTGACATCTGAGTATTTATAAAACTGCCTTATAAATAAAACATATTATAATTGTTATTACTATTATTAAATAGTGATACCCTCTGCAGTCTCTAGAATAAATAAACACATTTTCAGCAGTAAGAATTAATATTGATATAGTTGCACAAAGCATGTAGTATGGGTGCTCAATACAGACTATGCATTTAATTAAATACAATAACTGAAAGTGTGCATATATATATATATATATATATATATATATATATATATATATATATATATATATATATATATATATATATATATATATACATTTACCATAATTAACTGTCTGAACTCTCTGAACTTAGAATTAATTTTGATGTTTTTCTGCATTCAGTTTATTTATCCAATGTTTCAGAGGCATATTCCCGGAAAATAGCTTTTTAACAAAGCAATCTACTCTGCGTGTGTCCAAGATTTCAAATTATAATAAGTCATGTAATTAATACGTTTTTTTTTCTTTCCCTATCTTTATTCAAGAGCGTTGTCTTTCCATTTGAGGGCATGATTTATTGATTCGCACTCAGATATGTTGTTGGTTGTACTCCTGTGTTCCATCTCAAACACAGAAGCAGCCTCGGTGCGAGGAGGGAAACGTTTCAGCTGGAACTTAGGAAATCTGTGCAAGCAACAATATGTGAGTGCAGGCAAACAGCTTGTGCAGAAGCGGAGAAAATCGAAGTGTAAGCAGGAGGTTTTGTGAATAAAAGGGCACAACTTGAGGGAAAAAGTTACAAAACCTGAAAATCCATGAAATCAATCAATCATGGTCTCAGATTGAAAAAGCACCCTTGAATAAAGACAAAAAAATCCATATTAGGAAACATGAGGTATGTTTCCTAAGTTTCCTTACATAGTAAGTAATTTGTGTGGCTTGAGTCTTCTTTCAGCCAGAATTTTAATATTGTAGATTTTTCCTTTGCTGTGGCATGCAAAACAATATTAAATATCACAGACTGTGAAATAATATCTCCCTTTACCTAAATCACTCTATGACAAATGAAATCCTTGGGCAAAAGTTGTTCCCCTCAACCAAGTGTTGCAATTGATTATAGTTTGTAAAAAAAAAAAAAAAAAAAAAAAAAAAAAGAAAATGAAAAGACAAGCCTCCTGGCTTTTTCTGCAAATGAAGACCAGAATGGAAAAGTGAAAAGTTGTAAGTTTTAAGAGGACATGAACTTTATTATATATCCATATTTTTTCAACACTCAAAGATTGAAATGTCAAATGTCATTACAGTCTAATGAGGGACAAGTGGGACATTATGACCGAGGGGAACATTCTGCCTCTATAAAAAAACTGAGCTGAACTATGTTCTTGGCACAGAGGGCAATTAAAAGGCAGACAGTGGGACTTTCCTTTTTTATAAAACATTTAATATGTAAAACTCAAACCATCCTATAAATGCTATGTATATGTATATATGTATACATTCTGTATTAAAACATTTAAAAATGACTAGACCTTAAATATTTTTGATGGAGTTGTGTACTTTTATTACCCCAAATTTTCAAATAGAAATCCACAATTTTAACGTTAAATTGAACCTAGACACTTCATGGATGCTTTCATGGATAGCTGGCAGGGAGACAGATTGCCTCTCATTAAATACTCCCGACATACTTCGATGTGACCTTGGGAAATTAGTGTGTTAGAAAGAGAGTGGTGAAGATAAAGGACGAGGACACAAATGCACAATGGTTGCTAGAATATGTAAAAGAGGTCAGAGCAGATGAAGTAGCATCTGTGAATCTTTTAGCTAAAGTCCTTGGGAAAGAGATGTGAGTGCACTGCAGCGGAATAGAAAAGATGAAGATATGACACTTTGGGGGGAAAAAAAGGAATGTAGGAAGGAGCAGAAGGCTGGGGCACAAGTATGTGGGTAGTTCATATGAGCATTTCAAACTGAAGAATCTCATTGATTATATGCCAGTGTATGGTACGTGGAATGCATTTGTATAGCACTTTTCTTCTGACCACTGAAAGCAAGCGTGTGTTTATATTTTATTTTCATATAATGATGGTGGTGGCTCGTTTGCAAGGTGTAAACATATATAAGGAGAAATTTGCTGTCAAGTATCTTGCCCAAGGACACTTCAAAACATGAACCGGAGGATCTGGGAATTGCCGCCACTCTTCTGATTAGTCTGCTCTCCCTCCTGATTCACAGCCGCTCTCAAGTACTCTTTTTATAAACAGGCAGAGCTGATGTATGCTATAGGTCAAGGTAGCCATGCAAATATCACTTTGGGTGTGTGTGATTATTCATGTCATCGTTGACAGATCGTCTTTTCGACCTGCATTCACCATTTGACACAGAGAGTAAATTGATCAGATCTGTGAAAGATGATTAATGGAGCTTCCAGGTACATGATGTTTACCATTAATGCTGTGCATGAAGCTCCCAGAGGCCAAGTAATATTTACGCCCTTTTTGAGCAACAAAATAAGTCCTGTTCAAGACAACGTTGCCTAACTGGACCTGTTTATCCTTGATCACCAGCCTCTGTGAACCTGAACCTGCAAAGAATCGTGCCTGGTTGATGAAGCAGTCGGCAGTAAAATGTCAGACAGTCCAATCCTCTGGGAATAAATCATAAAAATAGACATAAGCCCCTGTTAGTTGTTCCCAGGATTCTTCTCATTTTGCAGCGTCTCCTTTGACATTTGTCTTGTAGATGCTAACTTTAGCTCGCCAGATGAAAGTCGTGACTTTTCCTTGTAAGAAAAACCATGGGTGTGCAATGGAAGCAGGGGGCCGTGCTCGGAGCTTCTGCAGGTGGTGCGTTCTCCTAAGTACAAGTGAGACGTTTTATTTTGAAACTTCGCAATCCAGGCTGTGCATTTTTTTTTTATATTCGAGACAGCTTCCATACAAGCCCTAGTCTTTATATAGCATGAAAAAAAGCCATGAACAAGGCTATTTTTTATATCTTTATTGATAGTAGGTGGATAGAGGGAATGACATGCAGGAAAGGGACAACCAATGCAGGATTCTAACCAGGGCTGACTGCTAAAGACTACAGCCTCTCTACCAGAATGGCACCTTTAAAGGCTACAAAACATCAAACCCAAAGGAGAGAGGTGGACTGAATGGTGTCCTTTGTTTTTCCATCAAAATGAACCAGCCGGTCTAATGCAAACATCCATTAATGAGCACATCCACATAATCAAGCTGATTGTCTTTTCTTCTCATCCTCACTCCAGATCAGATGAATCCTCCAGACTGCTTGTTGTTAATAATGTTCTTTCTTTTCTTTGTTTGCCTTTGCTTAAGTCTTTAGAATAGCTTGATAAAAAGAACAATTATGTCAGTTTGTTTCACAAAGCAGCACTTAATCATTCGTGTCCCTCAGTAGTTCTTAGTAATAAATGATATATTGACAAATTATATTTGACAAGCAACATGTATTAATCTGAGAAAATAAGATGTTAATATTAATTAAAGGACAGTACTTTTATGGTAAAGTAAAAATGCTGTATACTATGTGTGATATTGCAATACAGCATGAGGGACTTATGAGATTTGTAATATACATCATAATATATAATATGAAGCAATAAAGCAAATTTTGTAAGTCTGCATTTGTCTTATTTGACAAACTTTGAATATGTTTAACATGTTAACATATAATATAATATAAACATGACAGAAAATCAGAAAAGGCATGTTAATGTCCCCCCAACATGCAGAGGTTGTTTCTGTTCAGGGGTCGTGTGCGATGAGCACAGCTCAGAGCAGAGAAAGAAGGAAAATACAAATGACCTGCTTATTATACGGCAGACTCTCTAAGTAATTTAAGGAACAAAAAACTTGAAATCTTTGTTCTGTAAATTGCTTTTTGAAATTATATTCTTGCTCAAAGCTGTGCAACTTTAATTGGATTGTTACACGTTTTAATTCAAATTTCAACAGTTTCGGGTTCACGACATGTTCGGTCACTCGTGCAACCTGAGTCCCAAGAGCCATGGACACGTGAAGACCTGCTATTCACGGATATAGCTCTGAACCCACAGGCTGTCAACCACGCTACAATATAATTTGGCCACTGTAGGTCTCAATCAATCAATCAATCATCTTTATTTGTCACAAAAGAATGCCCATCCACTGACTGCATGACCCCCCAGTCAGCCTGACCCCCAGCCACCACCTGGAGTATACGAATCTGTCAATAATTATATTGGAGCCAGTCCAGCTCCTGGCAGCAGACCCATGGATGCTCCTGTTGCATACACGCTTTTATTCATTGCCCAAAAGAGCAATTTCACATTCTCAATCAGAACAATTATTCTTCTAGGACTGACCCATGAGACGCTGCCCTCCAGCATAATGAAAACCGTTCAAAGAGGAAAATAAAATAATCAGCACTCACTAATACATTTCTAGCAGGCAGCATGTTTTTTTTTTGTCAGTCTTTCATTAACTGCTTTCAGAAGGCCCTCCGGTAAAATGCAGTCGAGCACCTTCCCCGGGGGATTCCTCGGGAATCTTAACAATGATGCCATTTCTTCAATCTGACAGGACTTTCCTTCCCTCCCAGGTAGCCTGAGGTGGTGAAGCATTCTGATGCAGGTTTTGGTGCCTGCTTTGCATAGTGATGGGTATACCATTTTTTTCCCACAATCACTAGAATCAATTCATTAAAAAAGAACTTTCAAAAGATTTGTTGCAGTCAGTGCCTGACTGAAGATGAAGTAGACCAGCTGACTCGCTCTCAGAAAGACGCATTACTTTGAACCTTGAATATAAAGGGCTTTAACTGGTGAGTGTGCCATGATATCTCTCCTCTTGTTAATGATTGCTCCGCTATAAATAGCACCGTGTGATGCGCTGCGCCTTAGACAACCCCTCGGCCAGTCTCAGGCTCTTGACCACGCCTGGAACGCTCCTTCTGGCGGGGGGCAACTCTTGGTGCAGCTGTCACTGCAGAGTTTGTGCTGGTGGGAAACCAGCAAGTACAGCTGCGTTTCTGTGCTTCAGCTGTTTTTTGGGTCGTAGCAGTCGTCTCGATGGAGCCCTAAGTCAGTTTAACATGGAACTTGGGGAACCAACAGGGAACTTGAAGATGTACTTTTGCGTTAACTGTTGTGTACTGTCATTATCCCAAATGTTTGCAACAATTTTGATATTAATTGATCATCATTTCTTCTTTTTAGAATTTATTTAAGCTAATTTAGGTAAAGTAAGGGACATGCTATCAATATCCTATGTCCAAGAATTTTATTCATAGACGTCTGGATCTTGGGTTATCAGCACTGTTATGTAAAGTCAGGCTTCCTGAACCTTCAAATATGTGATTCAAATTTTCAACCACATGAAACAACCACTCTTCTCAATCAAATACTATGACCCAAGTTGTATACAGCTGTTTTTCCTCTCGTTCTCGTTCACTTCTGCTGTCAAACACACACTTTGCAGCCTGCTGTACAGTGTTGTATTTAATAAAAATGAAGATAAAATGTAAGGATAAAATCATGAGCTTCAGTTCCACCTAAATCCATGTGCACTGGTCCTACAGATTCTTTCAGTTTCTGTCAGCTTGGATATTATTTTGAAAGGCTAAACTAACCCCAGAAATATCGCAGCAGAGTGTTTTGTCGTGAATGTATTTCGTTTGATGTAAATTTGGACTTAAACCAGATTAACCGTGGCAGGTTGGCACACAATCGAGTTGCATGGATCTCTCTTAATTGGGTGACACACTCCTTCAGCTGCAGAGGATCTCTGGATATAACTACAAACCGCGGATTACGACGAGTCAGATTTATTCAGACATTTCCAACATCTTTAAATTCTTGGGCGGGTTTCTGCTCTGTCCTGTTGTGCAGGGTGAACACGTATTGTGCTTTTGTCTGTCAGCCACTTAAATAGAGCAATGAGTCCTAAACAGTCCTCAAGTTATCATTGTGCTATTAATGAGCCAGACCCTGCCTACAACAAGCCCACTGGCAGAAAAATAAGCGTGCACACCAGGCATGAAATTAACTCTTGTGGCAGTGAAAACTAGCAATTACAGTTGGGTTTCAGCACTATGACCATCTTTGCTCGATCTAAATAGAGCCCAGTGTGCTTTTGTTGCTTTAGTTTAGAAACATGTGCCTTGATTATTTATGAGCTCAAACTCCAGCACCAACCAAGACACTGACCCCATTTTTTAAACCTAAACGCATTTTAGAAATGTACCATATAATCATTATTTGACTATACATTCAGCATCAGCAGTTGACTTATATGCGGATTTTAGTTTTCACGAGGTTATTGCCACGAAGTGACGTACACACCTACACATGTATATGTACAGGAGGATAACTCACTTGCATGAATGGGAACAGGAGGCCAACGGCAAAGTTGGACAGCCAGTTTACGATGCCAGCAATCATGAAGGCGGCGGGCCTGTAGGACTGTTCGAAGAGCTCCCCTGTCAGTATGAACGGAACGCCGCCTGACAAAAAGGAAAAAAGAAAAGGAAAAGGAAAAAAACTGAAAATCAGTGATTCATTGCTTGATCAAAAAAAAGGCACAATGATTACACAGAAATAAAAGAATCACACACAGAGATATAATCTGTTCAAATCTGTATTTAATATCTCTGTTTTTTCTCTCTCCTTACCAGATGGTAATGGATTGGCTCCCTTGTGAATCAGTGCGTGTCTGACACAACTGTTCTATTACATTACTATCCTCCTGCTCAGTTTAAAACACACAATCTATTTTTTTATGAGACTAATTCTTGCTTATATCACTGTTTCGTGGTCACTCGATTTTATCTGGCAGAATTGAAATTTTGGGAGTCTGAATAGTCAAACTTTCTTATGTCGTTAACAATTATAAATGTTCTTCACTACAGAACAAAACAAATCATACACATGAATTTCAGTCAGTCATCTTCTATACCCGCTTATTCCTCACTAGGGAGCCAATCCCAGCACATTGCAGGCAAAAGTACACATGAATATGTCGCAATTAAATGTAAAATGTATGCTAAGCTATCACACACAAGCCTTGTTAACAGAGGACTTGTGAGGGAGGAGTGTAAATATCATGTAATAGTTTAGAATAAGTGATGTGACTATGTTTTACTTAGGGCTGTCACAATTTAATCCATTTGAAATGGGGGGGGGGGGGGGGACCTCTAGTCTATGTGCAGCCAACATTTCTGAACCTCCAGGCGCAGATGTTGACATTTGGATGCTTTGAAGGGTGATGACGTCAAACTAGACAGCAGATATCGAAACATTTGGCCCACTGAGTTCAAATGTAAAAGGTAGTAATTCATCCTGACAGATTATTGTTAACTCAAGGGCAGCACTGGAGAATGATGCAAAACACTCAATCCAATAGTATAATTGAAAATTAAATTATACTGCAATATTCATTCAGTTTAACACATTCAGTTCTACACATTTAAACAGCCTGTTGTCGCGCTCAGTAACAAATACTCTCACCATGATTGCTTATCCCAAAAGAACCTGTATTTAGAATTATTTATACTTGAATACTGTCTCACTGCATCCTATGAATCTGAGTGGAGCGAGACAGAGTTCTCCAACATCACAATCTAACTTTTGCATAACATAATTTACTGAAATGTCAAAATGCAGCTATTAATGTGACTGGCAGGTCTGAAACATGTCAGACTACATGTCTGAATCTTCCAAAAAAAAATGTTGTTCAGGTGTTACTGAATGTATCCAGGCCACATGTTATGTGACTGACTTTACTCGCTGGCACTCAGCTCCTAGTAGGCCAGTAGGTTGCTTAGATTTGATGCCAAATCTCTCTTTTATGTCCAACTAAAACTAAAAGGTGATGGAGCCTTTGCAGCTGCTGCTGCTGCTACCACGATTGTGGAAGCAGTTGGTAGATATTAGATGTGCTCCCTCTATCTTTGTTTTAAATCTAGGCTAAAGACACATTTTTATTCTCTGGCTTTTCTGGTCCACTAATCTTTCAATCTGTTGTCATGTCTATAATTCTGTATTTGTACCTTGTTTAATTGTTTTTCGTTAGTATGTTTTTCCTCCTGTTTTTTTTTTTTGTTTTTTAACTCCCACTCCATATTTTAATGTCATTTGTACAGCACTTTGTTCAGCATAATCCTTAATTAAATGTGCTTTTGAAATAAAGTGTACTCACTTAATTACTACATACTTTATTTTTAGTTGGACACAATTATACATTATGTGATTTGCTTTTATGGACATTCTAGTTTAACTGTTATTAAATGTTTGAATCGATTGATAGCCCTAGTTAAAATGAATACTACATTTCACGTCCTGGAGACAAAAACTTTTCCAACAGTAACACAGGTATACGCATTTTCTAAACCCACAAATACACCAGATTTCAACATTTCTTGGACCACTCCATCATGTTTGTAGGAGGCCACTGTTCAAAATGCATTGGAACAACATTTCATCAGAAAATATACCCTTCCGGCATCCTTATTTGCAACCCTGCTGCAACGATAATGCAAAAAAAAAAAAAACGACTACATTGTAGAATCATGGCTCTGCACAAAACAGATAAAGTGATAGAAGAGAGAGACAGAGGAAAGTAAACAATGATTCACAGCCTATACACCACAAGTTATGTCTTATCTGCACTTTGTGTTGTGTAAAGTTATCGTCTTGAATAAGCTGCAGCCTGTCAGAATATTGGTATTTACTGTAGGTGGAGATATTGAGAGTAGTACAAGGTATGCTGTGAAACTGAATATGAATAAGAAACAATTTTAGGGAAGCTGGCCTCTTATCTCATCTTAGCCACTTATCTCACAGTTTTTCTGTTCCTTTATTAAACTGAGATATATCATACTGGCCTGGTTGCTCCTCTTTATATATAGGCCTTCTGTGACATTAAGTACTGTAAATGTGGCTGCAGACTGAACAAAACCACCCTTTGAAGTTACATGAATACTTAATATATGCTTACTATACGAACACTGCAACTGCTGAATTTGCATTTTATCTTCATAGCAGGTTATTAGTATTCACATATTGCCTTTGAGAAGATGGCTAATAAGCTAAAAACCACAGGCGTTTTTCATTTGATCCTAATAAAGATTAAATGACTTGTGATACTAAACTACCCTATTATATAAATAAAAGTGGTTTGCTGTTTAACAAATGTGACCAGCTGATAAAAAGTGACCGCTTGTGTGTGTGTGTGTTTTCACGCACACAGAGTCCGGCTTATTTTACACAGCAATCATTTATATATTAAAAGGCCAATCACCTACCAAAGTGTTTAAATCATTAACACAGCAGTCACTAACAAGAAGTGGTTCCCCTGAGAGAACATCCACACTGATGTGGATGAATGAAATAAAAACAGCACTTATGTGAAAAGGACTTGTGTCCAGAATAGCACTTCAATCCCTCTTTAAAGGTAATGTTGCTGTAAGTGCGGCGAATCTATCAGTACCACTTTAACACTAATAACACGAGCAGAACAAGCAACAGGAAACATTAGAAAGAGACCTACTATTTTTTTTTCTGCTTGCAGCCACAACACTGATCTCAGTTCTTCCCGCGAAGGACAAATCTGCTTTCACCCGATGCACGTGTGTGTGTGTGTGTGTGTGAGTGCGTCTGTGTGCGTGCATATGTGTGTGAGCTCATGTGTGTGTTTACGTGCATGCATATGTGTGATGTGTGCATGCAGATCTGTTCCACGATAATCCGCTCAGGACAAAATTGTGGTTTTCATGGAATTTTTCACCTATGACCTGTGCGTGTGTGTGCCTGTGTGTGAGATGCCTGTTGTACCTTGTATTTGCATGTAAATCATTTGCCGGGTTTGGTTGGAAGAGATATATATATTTTTGGTAAAGCACTGCAATTTTGTTAGCTGCATTTGTCATATTTTGGACACATTATGAGCATTAACATTGTACGGGTATTTTCAGCTTGTTGCTGCAGCACGCTCCATGACAAACCAAATTGAACGCTGTAGCCCTTGAATCACAATTGTAGCCACAGGTCTGAACACCAATTAGGCCAGCATATGTTTGTGAACGCCCTCAGAGGAGACAGCATGTGTTGAATCATGTGGGATGAAAGTAGAAGGTCTCCCCTCCAGCCAAACACCACTGCAGCTCACTGATTAATGAACATTCAAGGAGAGTATAAATGACTCATTAAACAAATAACCCGCTTTGTTCAAAAATCCATATTGAATCAATGACCTCTAATTTCCTCTATGCAGGAAATTTACCTTTTTTGATCACTTTTTGTCACCATTCATCCTTACATGTTTAAAATAGTTTTGCTGTGATGGCCTGTTTCTATACGAAGAATCATATCCACCAATTTACACTGAAAAAAAATTATGTGTTTTTACATCTGGAGAATATTTATGTATTTTATCAAAGTCAAATTGGCTAATGCAACATCCAATAAAACAGCTGGAACATTTTGATGAACATTTTTGATGAAAATCCTGTGTCCATACTGTGTGGTAAACTGAGCAGATGGGCAATGCATGCATAAATCCCTATAATCTGACACACACACAGACACACACACACACACACACACACACGCACGCACGCACGCACGCACACACAATTGTTAAGTTAATGGCAGTCCAGACACACAAATGGTGCTTTACTGATACAAAGTTCCAACATTCACATCAATATTCGGAATTGGGAGATGCTTCAGTCATCAGTTCAATGCAAAGAGTGATTGATGATTGACAGGACGTAAATAGATAAAATACATAAATAACTTGATGAAATGTTTCAGTTAGTCATTTCTATAATTGTTTAAATAATAAAGAATGCATTTCCAAAAAACAATTTGCCTTTTTAGTAGCATAATGAGAGACTGGAATTAAGAATTTGAAGTTATAATTTAATCATTTAATTACTGTAGGAAAGCAGTGGTGTGCTTCCCTCTGAGTACACATGTGAATGCATGAACATGCTGAAATGTTCTTCTTTTTCACTATGTTTTAAACACAGAGGATGAGACGTGTGGAAGCTTTTAAGTTGGTTGAATAAATTATCTTTAATGAAGCAGATGGCTGGGTAATGAAAGTAAAATAAGAAATTGTTTGCATCTACGGTGTAATATAAGGTAATTACTTTTACTGAGTAATTAGTAAAGTAATATAATTACTAGGTAACTTCAGGTAATTTCAGTAACTTGAAAAACACAGATTCCTGGAAAAGAGATTAAAATCACAAAGAAATCACAAAAGATCTCATCCACAACAGCAGCCCAAAATGACATATTAACGCATATTAACGTATTAAAGTTGATCAGACAGAAATTAAGCAGCGGTTCCTTTTTCGGTTGGGATTTGAGACCAGAGCTGGTGTGATGCCTTCTGTTTCAGCTTGACCTCCTCTGATACGTCACATTTTGAGGGGGGCGGCCACACTCTACCAGTGCCAGGGCCTTGATCTGTTGTGCCTCAGGCACAGAGCCACAGATGACAGGACAGCGGTGAGAAGGCAGAACTAGAGGACACAGTTTTGTTTTTTTCCACTCGCAATTGGTTGTGACAGGTTTTAACCAGCTCATCTGTATATTATCAGTGAAGCAAGAATCCCACTTGATGAGAGTAGGCGCTAGGGTTAGAAACTACTCCTTAAACACTGTGCGTAGCGGCCGTAAATACAAAGCATTAAAATATAAATAAATATTATAATGAATCAACTCTGTTAAAATGTCAAACCTGTCTCTAGAGAAAGAGCAGTACTACTATTCATATTCTTTTTCTCAATGTGGAGGATCTTCTTGTTGTCCACGGGGCTTGTGATATTATCTAATTTATTTATAGTACGCAATCTATAAATAAAGACTAATTATATAACAGCATGTCACATGAGCGATTACACTCCCCTCCTACATAAACATATGCAGGCAATCAAATAAAACAGTGTGAAGAGTGACATACACCTGGACATGCATGCAGGAACACACACAAGGCAACAAGGCAGAGTTGTATGTGTTTCAAATGGAATTCTTCACACAGACCAAGGTTATTAATATCAGGAAGCAAACTATGAGTTATAATATCTGACACTTACACGTAAAGTAAAACAACTCATCTCCACCAGAGTGACGTGAACATTTAGGAGTTGTAATTCATGCCATTAGTGAATCAAAATATATCAGTGTATTTGTATTTAAAACCAATCCACAGATCACCTACAGGGATAAACACATTGGTCTGATGATGTGACAAAATGCGAAAGGGGATAAATCTACAAAAACGACGAGGATGGGGAATATAGAGATGAGAAACGAGAAACTCTGCCTGTAACCCAGGTTAGTGTGAAATATTAGCGTCGTTCTCTGCAGTTCATTCCGGCAAATAAATAACGTCATCATATCTGATGAACCGCTATTGAACCGGAGATGTATGTTAACAGAGAGATCATCTTCATATAAATAACAAAGCTGCAGAAATGTTCAGCCATCTGAGGGATGAATCATGTAGTTGCTGTAGGGAAAAAAGCACCGCGTGCTATTACTGAATTGAAATCTCAAATCAAGTCGTGCTGATAGTAAATGAAAAAAATGTTCTGTTTACAACGACAACGCCTTCTTTGTGTGATTGTGTCTGTTTATGAAGTCTTTAAACTGCCTGGTGAATGACGCATTATTACAGATGCATCAAATTCAAATGTGACGGCACATATACTGTACTGTAAGGGTGGGGATGACTGAATGTCTATGTGTATTCTGAATGAATTGTCTGGTGTTTGTTCATGTTTATCCCATAAAGGCCAGTTTTATAAAAATGCACCTTGATGGTTTAATTCAAACTTTTTCCTCTGTACACACACCAAAATAACATGCTTGTTACTACCCCATGCTAATTTAATTAACCTAAAGTTCAATACATAAAGTATTGAATTGTACTATATAACTGAGAGGAAAATGCCACACTGATAGACCTCTGACCTTCCTTCATTAACCCGACACCCCTGATGTACCCTGGCAGAAATACAAAGTGGAAGTGCCCTTTCCAAAGCCTACAGCACTTGACAAACTCCTAACGTCACCCTCTTATCTCTGAGGCCTGTCTGACACAGGAGGCAAAAAGGCCTCTGGCTGGGGACTGCAGAAAGTTCAGCTCACATTCTACCCACAAAAACAACAGGGCCTGTATAGAAATACTGCAGCAAAGTCTCATTTGCATCCTGTTTGGACTATAGATTCCTGATGGACAAACAAAGGAGAGAGTCCTGATATAAACTGGTGGGCTTGATTAGAAACATGTCAGTCTACAGAGACAAAAAACTTTTGGGCCGAAACCGTCACACAGTGGTGAGGTTGTCTCATCTTGGGTTATTGTCTTGTCTCTTCCTGTTTTATTTTGAAGGATTAACTCTCCTCTCGTTTCAGGTCACTTGCCCTTCCTCCTGTGCCAGTCGGATTGTCTGCCCCGCCCTGATGGTTTCCACCTGTTCCCTATTTCCCTCATGTATTTTATAGTCCACCTCTCACCTTGTCATGTGCTGAAGTGTTTCGTCTTTGTCCGATCACCAAAGTCACTGTGCGATCTTGTAAGCCTTTTTTGTACCTTGTCAAGAGGTTTTTAAAGTTTTTTTTAGTATAGCCTTGAGTTTAGCTTGTTTCTGCCTGCCTCCCTGTGAGTGATTTTCAATTCTTTTTTTTCCTGTAGCTTAGAACCCCTTATAGCGTATTCAGGTAACGTTTTGTAGCCTTTTGATTTTCCTCCTTAGAGTGATTTTAAATTCTTTGTAATTTTTATAGATCTCTATATTGGATTCCTTTTTTGTTGATTTCCTCTGTCTAACCTAGCCTTCTTTAGCTAAGGTTTTATAGCCTGGTTTCCACTCTGTTGAAGAGGCTTTCACAAAAAAAAGACTTACTGACAGATCTGCGCCTGACAAAAACAGCCTGAAAAGTCAGTTGGCAACCACCATGATAGTGGTGCAACTGTGGTGGAAGGAGGGCCCAAATTTAAACCCTGAGACGATAAGGTCACGGTTGTCTGGAGACGGGCACAGCAGGTCAAGAGGTGCCGTTTCGAGGATTTATGTTGAGCACGTGTGGAGCTTGCAGTCACAAAGTAATGAGAGTCCTCCGCTATAAATGGAGGTATAGGTTCAGGGTTGTTCAGCAACGGCGCAATGATAAAAATGAACTTTAATTTTCGAAATTGTCTGGTCAGCCTTTCCACCAACGAAACAGCAGCAAGCTTTTATTGTGAAGCAGGCAAGGGCACGGATCTCATTATAACTTAGGGGTGGAGAGCAAGCATGGAATGTTTTTTTTTCTTTTCCTGGTTGCCAGGTTGTCTCAGACATCAATAACGTCACCAACAGAGGCTGTGATTATCTGCTGAGAGATGCAGCCACTTATAGTAATAAATCACTTTTAGGCCATCACTTTAAATATTTGCAGATTTTACGGACTCTGGCACACCATTTGCTTGTTAGCTTTCCAGCAGCGAGCTGCTAATGATGGATTGTGACTTTGTGTCGGGGTTTAGCAGACACCCGTCACTACACTGAACAGGATACACAGAGGGCGATACAAAAAAAAATAATTCAAAAGGTGTTTATGTGTGAATTAGCTTCTATCAGTGAGTCATCTTCTATTAGCTACTTAAACCCCAGGCCTATTTTTCAGTTTAAAATATGGAATATCCCTACACCCACAAAGGTTATGTATTTAAATCTAAAACAATCAGCACCAATTTATGTTGCTGTTACAAATATAGCCATCCTGCACTTTGCTACAGATAAAAATATTAAAAACATAAGAAAGTTCATTGATTAATAAGATAAGATATCTTATTAATCAATGAACAAGGATTATTTGTCTATAAAATCATAAAAATCACAATGAGGATCATTACAGAACATTATTAATATATTGTTTAAATAGGGAGATTAAAGGACCTAATTAAATAACCACAACTACCTCAAATCTAAATAAATACCAAAACTGTCATTAGTTGCAGCCCTACCACTGATATTATATTAAACTATTTTCTTATTGTATTAATAATGTGGATATTGACAATATATTGATACTGTAACGTTGACATTGTGTTTTACTACAGATAAAAATACTTTATATGGTTGTAGCTGAGCTTTTCTCAGGCGATACATGCATAAACCTTGGTGCTGCACTTGTATCAGGAGGTTTTGGATTTTAACAGGATAAATAGCGATTTTTAATTTCCACATCAGTTGGCAGAGTTTTCTCAACTCTGCCTGCCCAATCCCAGCTTGAAAAGGCTGTGTAAAAGATGCCACCGTTTTTATTCCCTTCTTAAATATACAAGATTGCCAGCTGCTCCTAAAGTGCAGTCAGTTGAATAGAGGCACTAAAGAGATGTTTATACGGTGAGTAGGTTTCCTGACTGCTGTGTTACAGAAAGGCCAGTAGTCACAGAGTGCCGTCACAGAGCTCTCCTCCTTTATCTCCAACAAAACTGAAAAGAACTACTCCAGCAGGAGAGCCGGTGATGTAGAGCGAGAGACGAATCCGGGAAAGTGAGGATGTCTTATGTGCGCTCTTCCATAGCTGATGCTTAAGGACCCCGAGGAGAATGCATCGTTTCCCGAAGAGGGCAGGTCTCTGGTAGAAGCTAAATGTCACAGTCATGCATGGTTTATGTGAAGAAATATGTTTACTGCTCTTTTAGAAAACTCCACTCAAGAATATGCGTACACAGAGGTAAATATTGCTTCAGTCTCACAAAGAGAAATCAACCTTGAGATTCTGAGCAATATGTAGGAGAAATTACATACGAATCAACAGCAAGCAGGGTTCTGTTGCTCTGGAAAACCCATTTATACGTAGGATGTAATCAAACAACCGAGAATTCCAGGTAATTATGGAAATGTATGTTTTCATGGCGAAAGTAACCGTGGCAAAATAGTTGCTTGAGCTCACGTCGTGCGGTAACACAGGGATCTTAAAAATAAGCGATCGCACGTCTATAAAGATGAATGCGATAACCAAATGAGGAGATAAACAGAAAGATGATTAAACATGCATACACACCCACGCACAGTGCAATTTCTTTCAAACTCATAATCAAGCAGCCTTCATTTGATTTTCTTTTTGCTTTTCTAATTAAAGCTCGTCCTAATACTGGCTGCCACACATCATTAAGTTTCACCTTGGCTTGAGTTCACTCCAGAGTCTCCTCTCATTACTTGTGTCCTTTTGCTCGTGGCTCCTTAAAAGCAGCAGATGCCACTCTCATCAGAGTGTTCACATCACACCCACTCTTCCAACAGCATGTGTGGTTGCTCTAAGTGTTTTTTTTTCCACCTTCCCAGGTGAAAGGCCCACTATCAATTATTCAATCAATCAATCAATGCGTCATCATTTGTCACATGTGATCGCAGCGTAATCACGGTGAACTGGCCTATCTATGACCTAACTGGCAGCACTTTGTTAATATCTATAACATCTATAACAAGTAAAACCATGATGGGACCACAGATAAACTAATCTATACATTTCCAGCAGAACGGTTAATAGAAAATAAACATGTAATTTAAAACATCTATTGTTGAATAAACTCACAGGGTAACCTACAACCTTTCAGGTTTAAACCACATGTATCACCTTATTGGAAATCTGTTCTTATAGAGGGATGCATATTTGATCCAACTATTAGTTTTAGGGTTGAATTAAAACTTAATTGAAAACTTTTATAACACCTACAACATTGATTATTTGGCATCTGTGACTTTATGCTTATCGGCCACCAAAGTATATTAAATGGTTTCCACCACCATGATTAGAAAAAACATTTAGCACCTGGTGTGATGTGGTGAATGACTGTAGTCAAAACCTGCTCCAAGGGATGAACATTTTTATTCCTAGTTTCACTGTGAGATCATTACATATGAGTCATGTGTTGATATTTGCTAATAACTGTAATTAATAATTAGTATTGTAGATTTACAAATGAATGAAATATTGAAATTACTTAACCAGTTCGGAGTTTGTCATTATGGTTTTGAGACCCCAGATAAAAATTGCATTGTGTTGTTGTTATTATTGTATGACATATGTCTATGTAAAACTACATGAAAATAGGATGCATGATTCCTGATGTATCTGTTTTGTTTTTTTTTGTGTGAATTTCTCCTGTTTTTTTCATTTGTTTGCTTTCTGTTCTTTTGTAAATAGGAAAAAAGAAACAGTCATAGTGTATATTACTGTTTTTTTATTTAATTAATTTATTTATTACTGATACTGATATTATGGATCCTAACACACCTGCCAAAACCAAACATTTTGGCAGTGATGGCCATGTTATAAGCAGCGTGTACTGTGTTTCATCTTGGCATGAATCCCTACAGATGTATTGTTTGTTTAGAGAGTGAGTATCAAGGCCTCCTCCAGTTTCTGTCATATAGTGGTATTCTGCCAAAAAATGCTTATACAGCTTAAGAGCTTAGGTGATTGAGAGGCAGCAGCTTCAGCTGCTTCTTGAATTGTCCAAAAAATATCATTTAAATGTCAGAACCGATTAAGTGCTTTATTATTGGTGCATTCATCATTTATTTGAATCCTGGGACCAAATATTTTGTAAAATGTATTCAAGAAAAGCTAAACCAAAACAAAGGCAGGGGAGCGTTTGTTACTTGTGATCCGCCTGGAATAATGAGCCATTTTCCTCTATTTGTTGCAGGATTTACATGAGGACAATGAGGGGTTCAATGTGATTTTGAGAGGGAACAACAATTACTCCCCTATTATCACTAAACAATGTGTATCTATAGTTACTGGGCCAGTTGCTTTTCCATATTCAACCCCAGGCAGCTTCTCAGTATAGTTCACAAAAGAATTTCATTTGCATGTTATCTCACGGATACATTTCAGAAACATCAGGTGAGCTTATTTGTTGTTACTGAACTGAGTAAATGGTTGTTTGAGTTCTAACCTGCAACAGGAAGGAAAAACACTGAGACACATCATGTTGATCTTGAAGTAATCCTGTACCACCTCACCCACACTGCACAAGAAGACTAAAGGCTTCACAGGAAGTCTCCCTCCACTCAAAAAAAAATCCTCTTGTTCCTTCAGTTGGATGTTTGAGCGACACCATGCAGAAAGATGAATGTGCACTAGAAGGCTGTTTTCACATTCATCTGCTGAATGTGGAAAGTTTCTCCGGGCTCATTGAAAAATACCCCTTTAAGGGCCGGGTCTATGAGCATGGTTTCGAGCATTACAAATAGTTTGGAAGAAATCGTGGTCCGTTGGTTTAAACCACAAACATATCTTGTTAGGGGTATCAAAATTTCAAATAAAACATGATATGTGACCTTTTTGACTAAACTGAAACATGAGCTGTCTCATTCTCTGGAAAAGACGTCTTTCTTCTTTAATGGCAGGAATTTTCTTTTGTTCAGGAACCCAATCTCGCCAAGACAGGCGAGTTAATGAGCATGACCGTGGTGACACGTCTGCATGTCTGTACTTGAGTGGAATGACAGTGTCACTAATGGCGAGACATTCAGCTGACATCGGTGTTAACAGGAAGCTCAAGTTCCGTACTGGAGGTCTGCCTGGGTGAGATGCCTCTGACAGTTAGCCATTACCAAAATCTGCTGAGATGTCTGGTTTCACTTTTTCCTGAACCAACCGGGTTATGAACTGCTCTATTCGGCTGCCATTATCCTCTCCGCTTCTTGAGATGCTATCAACATCTTTATCTTTCTTCCCTGCACTGTAAGTGGAACTAAAAAGTTAAAAAAAAAAGTTGTCAAGATATCTGCCTGGTATCTGCCTGGTTGTTGTCATTTACCACTGTAAACTTTGAAATAATATCAATGACTGTCAGGTCTAGGAGGAGCGAGCGAATGCAAAATAACAACAAAATGGGAAGAAGTCAGATCAAACGTTTGACTGACGTGTCTGATCTCAAGGGATGTGCAAAAGCAATGTGTGCTGTAAACAGCTCTGTTTCTGATTATATAATAAATAAAGATTTGTTTTCCTGAAAATTGTCATTTGAATGTCATGTGCAAGAAAATAGTAAGATTTTGTAGAAGGAAGGAAGAAAGGATTCACAACAGATGAGAATCAAATATGGTAGGGAAACTAGAAAGACTGTCAAAAAAGAAAGAAATGGTGTGTGTGTGTGTGTGTGTGTGTGTGTGTGTGTGTGTGTGTGTGTGTGTGTGTGTGTGAGAGAGAGAGAGAGAGAGAGAGGCCATTCAAAGTGCTTTACATGAAACATTAAAAGCATTAAGGCAATGTGCAAAAGACACATTCTACAGGCTCAAAATTTACAAATGCCATTTAAAAGATGGGTGTGCAAAGGAGCAAAATGTCCATGTCCTTTAGTCTTATATAATAACAATGTGATTGATTTAGACTCTTTATGTGCATATATGTAATTATATTTTGGATTTATTGGAAAAAGTAAAATAAAAAGTGATTAAAAAGTGGAAACTGGAGTCAGACCCAAGACATGACAGCAAAGTGATGACCAGGACAACATGATGGGGGGTACAAACTAAACAATGTCTTCTGCTCTCACGTTCACACATTCTCCTCCCTGCCTCAGCCGCATATTAGAGACGCCGACTTCCAACACCTGCTATCTATGTTGACATTGATCGCTCCCCCTGCCTATACCCGGAGATCCCGGTGCAGGGCCAGATGGCTGCAGCGGGACTTGACGCGCCAGACCAGCCGTCTGTTCCGGCTCCATATCAGCAGAGCGCGGACAAAGCTGCTTCTGTCTCCGCCCCGCCGGGCAGCCTCGGGTCTGACACGTCCAGTCGCAGAGCCAAGACGACGGGATCGGAGGACGTCCAGCTCTCCCGATGATTGAGCCGAACCCGAGAGCAGAAGGAAACGCGGTGATTCATGCCTTCAGAGGCCGGACACCAGATGAGAGGTGCTCAGTGGCCGACGGATTGACAGAAATCGCTACACGAGGACAGACGGGCGCTGAGGGTTGTGGGCATGTGAAGCGACTCCCTGACAGATTTAAAGCAACTTTCACCAACCAACCAATCGGCATGAGCAATTAAAAGACTGCAAACAATGGCCCGGTGAAACAGAGGCCGATTTTCTGATCTCTTTGTGGAAAACGGCGTTAATGCACTCAACGAGCTCTGAGAAGAAGATCATCCACTGTCGAGGTCCTGGTCAAGAGACTGTACCAAACTGAGGTGAAAACGGAGACCCCTGGACGCTCATGCAGTGGGACTATCACTCATCTGAGAGGCAACAGAGAGGCTGAGGCTGCAAAAGTGACTCCAGAGTCTGGTGATTGCACCCCTAACACTGCACACACACATACGCCACACACACCGACACACACACAAAGAATTGCTTGATGTGACAAAGATAGTGGTGTAGAGGTTTAATCTGAAATGGCTCCTTTCTGGTTGATTCTGGGGCTACTACTTCTGTTGCTAAGCAAAACAAACGTTCAGCTTCTTCAAAACTGAGTTGTACTGTAAGTGTATTCATATTGCAGGACAGGCACCATAATAACATGATCATACACTGTTTGTAGTGACAAAAAGATGAAACAATGACCTTCTTCTTTTTATAAATGCTGGTGAACAGTCGACACAGGAGCTTTGCTGCAATATCATGCAGACCAGTCTGTCTAAACTGTAGTTTTTACAGTAACTGTTGTAATGTAACTTTCCTTGGTGATGCAATATCCAAATCATTTAGCCATCGGAAGAAACAATATCATTTACTGGAATGACAGGCTACTGTAGATGGGTAACATCTGCGGTTATTCATCCCTGGAGCCTCCACTCCGCTGCTTACTATGCACAGCCATGGACCGAAACCATTACGATGTTAAATGGACAGAAGACACAGCATTCATTCAACTGAAACAGACTGACTGCCACACCTACGCTGGGACAGCCAGGCCCAAACAGACCATTTACACAGGACTGTACATAGATGAAAAGGGAGGTTTTATGACGTCTGTGCTGCAACTACACAACAACTGCATCAGGTCTGACGGTCTGTGTGAGAGCAGTAGCTGCAGCGTCAGACACATTTTCAGTGTCACATTTTGTACGTTCCATTTTACGAAAATGAAAAAAATGCTCCTTTGTGTCACACGCTGGCTGAAATACAGTAACATTCTTTTATCTTATTGCCTAATGTCAAGGTCAAAGATTACGCAGAACTACTGCTACATCTCTGCACAAGCACCGGAACTGTATGACTCAACCAGAGCTTGCATCTTAGCAGAAAGAAAAACTATTAGCTGTTTTGCAGCAAAAACCAACAATACTCCTCTGGCCTCGCTAACAGCTACAGCCGCTATAAGCAGCGTGGAAAAGGGCTGGAGGTACATATGTGAACAACATATGGCAGCGTGCGAACAGACGACTCTGCCTTTTAATGCAAAATTGTCACATGGGAATGGATGGTGACAACATTAAACAGACACTGGTTCACTACGCGCTTTACAGATTACTCCAAAAACTGTTCAAAATGAATCATTTGGTTGATAAACATCACAGGGCGGGACGCACAGGATTTTGTTGCTTCACTCCCAAATGGATTTCTTTGATAACATGAGTCAACGCCGTTTGAGGGAGAGAAATATTGTCTTGTGATCTGCATGTTTTCTAAATGGGTGGAAGTCCACATATGCTCAGCAGTGATAGCGGAAGTCATTTTGCCATGAATCAACTATCAGTGTTTCAAGTTATCTGTCTGAAACCGCAGTTTGTGCCCTTCACATGCAGAGCAGTGAGCTGAACAAGAACAGGAATATAGAACATTTAGGAACAAGTTGCTGTTATAATTAACCACACATTAATACCCTCATTACTTGGGCCTCATAAATCAAAGGCTTACACTCGGGACTTAAAATGAAAGGGGCCAGGAAGCGGCCATTTGGCTGCAGACAGGTACTTGCTGCCCAATGCCGCATTATTTGAAGTAAGGACATAAGGAAACAATAAAAACATGTAACAAAGCAAAAAGAGGATTCTCTGGATGACAGCTCAAAGTATGGTCTCAAGTTCATTATTAATTACAAATGCTCAACGGACACTTCTGACACTATCACTCCTTTTATAGAACGTTATTAGCAGGAATTTTTCAAAGTGCACTCTGTCAGCTGCTTGAACTGAAAAAAAGTTTGGTGTCACAACACTTGCTTAAGATGTGAGAACCGTTCAATTATAGCTTCAAACAATTCCCACGCTGAGGAAAAGAAAGGCTCAACTTGCTTTTTTGCCCCCAAATTGCATCCGTAGGGGCATCACTGAGGCAAAGACGTCAAAAAGAGCGAGACAAGAGGAAACAAAGACAAAAGATCGGCACCATAGACTGTGTAAGTAATGGACGTAGATGCCTCAGCGTCACATGTTGGTTTGTGGACTCACGTTTGGAATTTTTTTTTTCCAGTTATCTTGTGTCATGTTTCTGGGCTAGATGCTTTCTGCTGAGATTCTGCAGCATTGACGCTGCGCTTGTGGTTGTCTAGTTCGGTTTGACATGAAGGAATATATATATATATAGGTGAAATAATAACTGAAAACATGTTTTATATTCTAGTTTCTTCAAAATAGCCACCCTTTGCTCTGACTGCTTTGCACACTCTTGGCATTCTCTTGATGAACTACCATTTCAGATAGTCACCTGAAATAGTTTTCACTTCATAGGTGTGCCTTATCAGCATTAATTAGCGGAATTTCTTGCTTTATCAATTAGAACAAAGGGGTTGGGTTATCCATAGGAAACACAGTTTGCTCTAAAAGTTATATGGATTATTGGAAGTTCTCATTATACACAAATCCAACAGGATTACAACACAGAGGTTTAGGTGCTGAAATTGGTGGGTGGCAACTGGTGTGTGAAATATTTATTCTTTCATCCGAGGGAATCGTTTAATGCTATACGTGAGCCACTGGAATTAATCAATATAATTTTTCATCTGTGAAATGAGCACACACACACCAGTTATACGTGATAGATATCTTGCAAAACGAGGGCCAGCATGTTAAATGTGTTTGTCGTGTCTGACAGATTTCAACACTAGATTTCCGCTGTTAAGATAAAGACAGATTCAAATCCACATCTGTGGAAAATGTAGAGAATCTGAATTATTTTGATGGAACAGAACGCCAGTAAATGGAACTATTAGTCACGTCAATTGTATTTGTATAGCACCCGTCATATTCAAGATTTGGACTCTTTTGCAACTACAACTACTATGTCTATACCCTGAAACGTCACAGTATGATCGATCGGCATACCTTCTGTTCAGCTGTCTCTATGGTGACAGACGAACAAATAGCCAGCTCCAGGAACCTATACAGTGAGTCCTAGTAACAGCTTCCAGCAATGAAAGGATTCAATTAACCCAGACTAGATATATCTGCACCATTGTCGAGGTTGATGGCCGCCCACCCAGAGCCGGCTTCTGTTCTAGGATTTTTTCCCATTACAAGGCAGTTCTTCCCATGGGGGAATGTTGAGTCTCTGTAAATTAATGAGTACTGGACCTGCTTTAAACAAAAAATCAGTAAGGTTGCTTCCTTTAAGGATAAATATGACATAATTTGACAGACCAGAGCTGATATTGTCATTAAGGCTCTTAGTTAAAATGATATGTATAGTTAATATAATATAGCATTCCAAATTTATAGCAACTACATTTCACACATATCCGTAGGACTCCTGTGTATAGTCACATAAAAGGAGGGAAATATACACTTTTTGCCTATACTAAGTAAATGTTACATGCGTGACAACTTTACCAATCTAATTAACTACAAACAAATTCCATGACCTATGAAGATGTTCAGAGAAGTGAGTCATTCATATGAGTGAAATATGAACCATATCCTTCATCACATGCGGGATTATATTGAGAGAGCGGGTAAGCAAAGAGAATAAATAAGCAGAGCAGGTATTCAGACGTGCAAATATTTTAATCAGCATGCGTTCAGACTTTGATATCAAGAAGAAGACCTGCCAAAATGTGTCAATTTTCATAGGATTCTCAGGTGTTCTGTGGCTGTTCGCACTGCATCTCACACATTTTCAAGAGTATTTACCGCAGGACTGGGAAATTGCGTAGACTTCTCGATCACAAGCAACAGCAGAGTTTTCAGAATATTAAAGGGCTATATTTGACTATCATAAATTCCTTCTCATTAATAATGCCCTTGGTGGTGGCTTTTAAATGAGGTGCTGTCAGTATCCTGTTGTTTGTGAGCAGTGGCATGAGAATATTGCAGTTGACATGTTCTGACTCCTTACGTGTCTCATAATAACACAGCTCTCTTAAGTCACATTTAACACCATGCTTCAGTAAAGTTTGTCCCTCCCCTGCTGCTGTAAGCTCGCACATACACTCACATACAGAGTAAACACACAGAGGCTCCTGCTGTCCTGTGGCCGGATGAAGCTAAAACTGCTCAACCCACAAAAAAATACATGTATTAACTACCTGCACAGCTAACTCATCACTCTTTTTTACCAACACATGTCAACATGCTGGTAATTAAAATGTTATTACATCTTTAGACTACCATCAGAAGAAATAAAAGTGGGT
This sequence comes from Lepturacanthus savala, assembly GCA_030544235.1. Taxonomy (NCBI): domain Eukaryota; kingdom Metazoa; phylum Chordata; class Actinopteri; order Scombriformes; family Trichiuridae; genus Lepturacanthus; species Lepturacanthus savala. The sequence continues at coordinate 11,719,067 of CM060463.1, forward strand.
AAACTATGTTCTGCTATAGTTTGGAGCTTGTTTTCTCCGTGTGTATGGGTGTTTGCGTGGTTGGGAGTGGATGACTCATCATGAAATGTGTGGAAATATTGTTTTCCAAACTAGTTGTGGTGTCTCTAATCAAAGGCTCACCCCATAAAATCATGTTTTCAATTAACACAGAGAAACTTTCTGGATGTGAAAACAGCCTTCTAGTGTCAAACTCTGTGGCTTCACCATTCTGCAAAGTAATGTTCTAAACAATCAATTGTACCAACAAGAAGTGAAAAGTAAAAAATAAGTGTTGGGGGTGCTGATTCATCTGTGCAACCTACATAATCCTTGCTGTAGACCTCTTACTGCTACAGACAAAAGCGACTCACAAAAAGAAATCACGTAATTCAGCTTTTAATCTAAGTTATTTCACTCTTATATTCATTTCAGGAGGTGATGAAGCTGCAAGTCACAGGTTCAAAGAACTCTGGCAAGCTTGAAAATCCTGTGCTTGAGGAAAAAAAACCCATTAATCATCAGTAACACCTCACACACGCTGGATACGTCTCACCCATACACCTGGTATTTGTCAATTTGAATAGCCTGTAAATAACTAATACCCACATTTAGCCAAATGATTTGCTGACAAATTCTAATTGGTCTTCTTTCTTTTATTCAGGTGTGTTGCGCCATCAAGACCATGCAAATAAGCACACTGCTGTACACATACAGTAATGAAGCTGCTTTAATAGAGCCACAAAATCGTTAGGTTTTCCATGAAGTATCTGGGCTACTGTCTCTGCTCTGAAATGTCTTCAGAGCAATTGTGGCTCCTCGTTTATCACCTCGAAAGCTCAAAGCGCTACTGAGGTCATCCCTCATGTGAATTTTCGTGCTTTCCCCTTCCCAGTCATTTAGCATTGCTAAGCAGTGCAGGGGCTTCATTTGTTTCAATAGGCCATAAATCATTGTGGCTCTGTAGTGGAAATAATTGCGAAAGGATCTCTCCTCCCACAACAATTACCTAAGCGGTGCACCTGAGAAAGGCACTGAACAATAAAAAGGTTAAGCAGACATGTAAAACAATAACAGGGGACAGTGTGTGTGCGTGTGTGTTTGTGGACGGTTGTGAGAGTGAAATGTGTATTTTTCAGTATTCGGTATGTACTTTGAAGAGCTTTTTCACACCAGTCACTGTTCTCATCTTATCCTGACATACTGAGGCGCAACTCTCCCCAGAGACTTTATTATTCAAAAGGAATGTATATGTGTGTCAACATCCAACCAAAACCCACTATGAAGTAAAACTGTTGTTATACAGTACTTTGCATATATATATACACACACACATATATACACATATATACCATATATACCTATATATACCTGACCAAGGGATATCAGGTGTGCCTTATCAGGGTTAATTAGTGGAATTTCTTGCTTTATCAATCAGAGCAAAGGGTGGATATTTAGAAGAAACTAGAACATAAAACATGTTCAGTTATTTCCTTTATTTTGTTAAGTACATAGCACCATAAACATGTGTTAGTCCATAGTTTTGATGCCTTCAGTGAGAATCTACAATGTAAATAGTCATGAAAATAAAGAAAACACATTGAATGAGAAGGTATGTCCAAATCTTTGGCCTGTACTGTACGTCATCAATACAGCTTCAGCTGCTGGTAAAGATAACGAGAGAGAGAAAACTATAATGTCATGTAGGTGTCTTTCAGTTACCATTAAAAAGTTTGGCGTCACTTAGAAATGTCCTTATTTTTGAAAGAAAAGCACTGTTTTTTTCCAATGAAGATAACTTTAAACTAATCAGTAATACACTCTATATATTTCTAATGTGGTAAATGACTATTCCAGCTGCAAAGGTCTGGTTTTTGGTGCAATATCTACATAGGTGTATAGAGGAACCATTTCTAGCAACTATCACTCCAGTGTTCCAGTGTTTGCTCATTGCATCAGAAGGCTAATGGATGATTAGAAAACCCTTGTGCAATCACGTTAGCACAGATGAAAACAGTTTAGCTGGTTAGAGAAGCTATAAAACTGACCTTCCTTTGACAAAAGCAAAGTTTGAAGGAAAGAATTGTTCAAAATACAAATCATTATTTCTCCTTGTCAATGTCTTGACAATATTTTCAACTCATGGTAGTAAATAAGTGTGACTTTTCATGGAAAACACATAATTGTCTGGGTAACCCCACTCTTTTGAACTGTAGTGTATATCTTTCTAGTCATGAATTTTCACTACAAAGTGTGACTTTGCAGATTTGCAAAATTACTTTTTAATAGACAAACATTTAAAATGTGGTTCCTGCCACAATTCAAACAGGATAAAGTTGTCTCTCGCCATGGACAACCATACATAATTTGTCCGAAATAGCGTCCTATAGAATAACTGGGTCAGGATCTAATTAATGTTCTGTGTTATTCCACACATTCAAAACATAAGCTGTTACACACACAGACCATTCATACAGTAAATCTCTTTGTAGTAAAGCAGCTGTGTGAGAGGAGGAGGAGCAAAAGGCCGATGATCTCCTGTGTTTCTCCTTACACAGGACAGTAGCTGATGAAAAGTCAGATAACAGTTGTTTTTCATACACCAACAAGGCTAAAACCCACAGAGCGCAGACGTTATGTTGAACATGATACAAGATTTGATACATGGGGTAATGGGGAGAGATTAGTGAATGCGTACATGCGTCATCCTGAAATCACCCCCTGTAATCTTTATGGTAAATCTGCTTCAAAAGTTACTGTAAAAAAAAAACAAAAAAAAAAACAATTTCTAAAATTCACAACATATTTTTTTTACCAAACTAAATTCTCAATACCCAATACTTGAAGATTTGCCTTTACATAAATATGTGATATGTGTCATAAAAGTGTGGGAGCGAGTTGTGATAGAAGTGTTGTTTCAAATCCGTTAAATTGGGGATTTTAGAGCAGTTTGAATGGATGAAGATCTGCAGCTGAATTATCACCGAAATGTTACTGGCTCTGACCATTAGGCTACTAATGGATGATGATTATGGGATGGAGATTATTCTTTTGTCAAATCAAGAAGACAAATTGCATCATTGGGTCAGTGTTTGAGACCACTTCTGTGTCACATAGCAACACAATCAAGGAGAACAATAGATCAGCTACTATTGATTCAGACAGTGTCAGTGTGATACGAGTGACTCAATTTAGAAATGAAGAAGCTCACTCAAAAATGTGAAGAATTGGAGGGTCACTCAAAACGACACAACTTTATAATTGGAATACCAGAGGGGGGGGGGGGGGGGGGGGGGGGAATGGCCTGAACCGAGAAACTTTATGGCTCAGCTGCTGCAGGAAGTGCTCTCCATGGAAGGGAAGCCACTTATCGATAGAGCCCACAGGACCCTTCCACAGTGGCCTGATCTCCTAAACCACCTACGCCTGTCATCCTACGGCTGCACTATTACCACAGAGTGGAGCACAGAATAAAGAGTGGAAGGATTGTAGAACAGAAAAATAAAAAAATAATATCAGCCCACAATGTAGGTCAGTGGTTTTACCTGGGCCAGAGCAAAAAGATGCAATCACAGCCAGAAGGCAGATGTAACTGAGGTAGGGCATCCACGATAGATTGGCCTGTGATGAGAGAGGGATGAAGATGATATTTTGCAATTAACTGGATAGTTATGTTGAGGGAAAGTCTCTAAAACCCCAACTCCCTGCTCTGAGCAAGATTAAAGAAGTATTGATAATTGTGAATGACAGACAAGATGAGGTTCAACATTCTCATCATCATATGCAATCGTGCATTTGCGTTGTATTTCTGTAAATAGTTTTGCAGAGATAATGCATAATAACCTGGTTTCTTTACAACAGGAATCACCATGGTCGTTTGTTCACAGTGTAATTGGACCACAGTAGTGAGCGCCTCTGTGCATTGTGACAGCTCTTCATTTACAGTGTGACTAGAATGAGGTCAGTGTGGCTCACCTGGAGATTGAGGAACACTGTGAGCAAGCTGAAGAACACGGCCATGGCGACGAAACCAAATATGAGAAGGGGTTTCCTCCCGATTCGTTCTATCACTAAACCCTGGGGACAGGATAAAGAAGCATAATATTAAAAGCCTTTCAAGGATAAGTAGATCACTGAGACATGATTACAGTCCTATTTTCACACCTATTTAAAATTCCCTTTCCCCACATTTTTTAAGACGTATATAAAAGAATCCACTTCGAAAAATTACATTTCCTGCTTCTTCTACTCATCAGACCAATAAAATGGGTAGTATTACCCAGTACAGTATTAGCACTGCTACACTTGCTGAGTAGGAGGATATAATGGAAAAGCTCATGGTTTTGGTAAAAATAACCACTTCAAAATGTCTCATATAATTTTCAATTGAAAACGAGTGAATTGCATGACATGACGGGACAAACGATTGAAATGTCCAGTTAACAGTGGTGTTGAAGAGTCATCATCTGCAATAAAAGCCTAAGGAAAAAAATAAAACTTAAAAGGAACATCATCATGTCCCCTGGTCAGAATTACTACAGCCATTAGAGGGTGTTGCTTACCAATGGATGACAACAGCCTTTGATTACCAATAAATGATAACACCTTTTTTGTTGTATCGGCAGGGGAAGCAGGCCTATATATAACCCATATCTATGAGGGTGATAACCGCTGATTCGCATGCATATTCATTTGAGTTATAGCCTGACAAGTGAAACGCTGGACACAATGTTTCCAAATTCACTTGTGCACCGGAGGCTTCACTGGTGTAAGTCAGAGGAGCTTAATGTGAAAACAGCCTTTTAGAGTCAAATTCTGCACAGGCATGCTTCTGATTATTCAAGCTCAAACATCCAACTGTAGGAACAAGAAGAAAAAACTAAAACACGCACAAAAAACACTAAAACTCTAAAAAAAATAATGAATGTCCGCTGTGGAAAATGTATTATTCATAATGCATATGGAACACATGGGATTTGCTCATACACAAAGCTGCGTGTGGCTCATTAATAACTTTCGCTCACTCTTCACTTGGGTCATGGATCGCAGCGTAAAAATGGAGATCGGACTCGTCCACAAGCCCAATCAAAGCTGCAGGCTGCAGGCAAGCTGTGCGACATTAAAGTATTCATGGTGCCGCTCGCATGGTATTTTATGAGGTTTTGGAAAAGGCGAGTGGTATTTGTACAGTACTGTTTGTATTCTGCAGCAAGAAGCTCCTGAGTTTAGACAGGCTGGAAAAAATAACTCAAGGTTTTTTCGATGCGTGTGTGTGGAGATGGAGTTGTGAGCATAGGGGAAATGATGGGCTACCTCATTACTAGAAACTATCATTTACCATTGTTTTTCCACTATTATTTGCTTAAAGTGGAAAAGTGGAAGTAGGCAACCTTGTCGAAGTCACTTCCCCCCTGTTGAAATGCTTCCCCTTAACCTAACCTGCACCAAACCTCACCTTAACCCCAACCAGTTAATTACATGTTTTGGGGAAGAGGGAGTAGAAATGTTAGAAGCAAATATTAGAAGAAAAAGATAAATGGAGCCTTCAGTTTCCTCGGAGACTGCACCAGTTGGCAGATGTGCTGAGTGAAAAGCGAGACTCATAGGGAACTAATCTAAACACTGATGGTGTCATTATAGTTATTAGACTTTGCAGTCAACATTTACTTTTTAATTATAAGTTAAAGAAAAAATGTTATCTACTTCAACTTTAATTGTTTTCCACTGGCAGCAGTGTGTGTGTGTGTGTGGATCTCCACACATCCCACTAGTCCCTGAAGGCATACTGTAGGACATTTCTCTCCCAGACACTACCCACGCTGCAACCACCCACCCACACTCACACACGCACACATGCAAACACACACACACACAGGCACAAACTACCAGCAAAGCCGCAGCTCATTAGAATCTCTGAAGGTGGAAGAGGATGAATATATATGAAGCTGCGTTTGTGTATGTGTGAGTCTTAATAATTTTGTTCACATAACATAACGTAATGAAGTGCCGAACTAAATTAGAATTTTCAAACAAAGTTTGATAACAGCCTGCTTCTTGGCAGACACAACAGAGGTCAGGATGTCGACTTCAGCCCCTCACGGTTGGCAGGACTAAAATGTCTGGTCATTATTCATCACATCAAGAGGCAGATGAGCCATTAAAGACAACTGGCCACAGCTTAAGGCGCCACTGGCCCTTCACATGTGCCACAATTTCGGCACCTTTTCTAAAAACCCTTGGGAGAGGCGCTGAATGAGGAAATCTGTCGCATAAACACACGTTGTCACTGGAGCTTTGATTGTTTTCCCTCTGATGACAATCAACCAGCAAATTAACATGTCAGACAATGATGTTAAAGGACAAAACTGATACGTTTGTGCCAGCCATGTACTATATAGGCCGCTTATTATCTGCAGTTGGTCTGCATAGTTGATCATTTGCAGATAATCATATTTGTACATGATGGAAAAACTGTTTCCACAGACTAGAAATTCCATTATCTTCCTATATTTTCAATGGGCCTGAGTTAATTAAAGATAATAGAAAATTATCAGAATTTGATTCAAATTCACAAAAGCATAGTAAAATAAATGCACAGGCAGCCCTAAATTGACTATACTTATAAGTAACACCAAGGTTTTCTTTTGAAATGGTTCCTTTCTGCCAAAGGGTCTGTTTTTGTTCATTTGTTGATAATTTGTTTGTGTTTCAGACTTCATTTTGCCAAAGGGCTACAGAGTGTGACGACACGGCCGGATATGTGAGATTTAATGTGGGCTGGCACACACTCCACCATTCTTGTGTGTTAGCGAGCCGTATAGTGACAAGTGTGCTGCAGTGAAAGGGCGATGGCCCAGTGGGGCACTAGAAAAGGAAGCGGGAGGTCACTGGATTGCATTTTGCATTAAGTAATCAGATATTGTGCTTATTTTTTATATGTTTCACAAGTTCTAATAAGTGCGTTAGGATCAGAGAACACTGAATAGTGAAATATACTTTTTACAAAATGCTTCAGTGATGAAAGGCAGACTAAATTAATCTTTGATGTCATCGTTAAATACAGTCATAGTTAATGAGACGCTAAAATCAAAGGCAGCATGAATGCATACAAAGCCAATGGGACAGATGCAAATGGACATAAGCAGATAAATATTGGCTCCAGGCAGTGTGGATTGTAGTGAAGATTCCTAACTTGAAAACATGTTTACACTGAGGGGAATTCATGGGGGGGAAAATAAAAGATAAATCAGTCTTAGGCTGTCACACTCGAACACGGGCGATTAGAAAACATTCATTTACAGGCCATTACAACACGGTGATGAAATTGTCACAAAGGAAGAAGACATTTGCTTTGTGGTGGGTCCGTGTGCAACTCCACAGCTCAGTCAATATTAAACAAGGAGGCAGATTATTCCAAAGGCTCAGTCCTTGTCTTGTACCAAGGGATTACAAGGGACCACCTGTCATGGTGCTGTCTGGTTTTATTGTGTTTTCTGGGTTTTTGTTTTCTGTTTGTACTCTTTCCCTCCGGTGTCCCTGTGCTACTTCCCAGCTTGATTTCTCTTCTACACCTGCCCGGCATCGACCCTGTTCCCAGTGTTTTCCCCAGCCAAGCCCGTTCTCCTGTTTTTATCACAACATCCATATCCTCCCTTTCTTCACTTGTTCCTCATTATGTCAGTTTAGTTTGTAGTAAAGTCCAGCTTTCTGTTCGCTATTTGTCGAGTCGTTCGTGTCAGTTTCTGTTCATTTCCAATAGTTCTGCTTTCCGTTTTCTGTATTCACGTCCACCTGCTTCGCTTCACCAGATAAGGAAAAAAAAGAAGTTACCCTGCTTATGCAAAGCCCTGAAGGTAATGTAATATCACGGTCAATCTTCAAGGGGTGTGAGATGTCAGGTTTTCTTGGTATTGACAGGTGTGACATGCGTACAAAAAATACTGAAAAAAAAAATTCCTGACTTTTTAAAAATGATTTTATGGCTTTTTTTAACCATTCGGAGTTGACAGTAGAGACTGACAAAAAATACAACACTGACATGCAAATAGCATCTCCAGGTTTGCATGGAGATACATGATAATATGTGCTTTAGACCACTGGGCTACACACTGAAATCCATTTTTTTCTGCAACCTAACTGGGTTAGGGTTACTATGACAGTCATAAGGACAAAACTCGGGCAAGAGCAGGGTGTTAAGACAATTATCACCCTACTTTCAGCATATGTTAGAAAAAACGGTCACCTTCCTTTACTCTTTCCAGCACTGCATCTAAAAAATAGACATTATATGGGTATTTCAAACACATTATTGCAATGGCCCAGTTACAAATCCTGAAATCCAGCGAGTATGGTAACCAATCTGGACCCTGTGGCACACTAGGGGAATGCAAATAGAAGGAATACATTATCAGTAAATTTTGTCATTGACTAATTATTGAGACTAGTTTTTCCCCTAAAACAAATTCCTGAGCACCATACTGCTCTGATAATTTCTCTTCACCCAACAAGAAATGAATGTCTCTTAAGTGAAATGTGGCCACAAGCAACTATGAGATTCCTTTAATACACTGCTGAAGAGAGAAGGTGTTAAATTAGCTTGAGAGGAGATAACACATTTGGATGTTCTGGTCCAAGGACAACCATTGCCTGTACAATTATTTCAATGATGTTACACTTCCATGTAGGCAATTAAATGGTAAAATTACACCAATGTTTGCATAAATCAATTATCTACAGTTTCTTTGCATTAGTCATACAATACCATGACCTCTCATGATCTGTGATCATGCATAATGAGAGATCTTGATGGTATAGGTGTTGAATAAAGACGCTGTCAGTCAGTAAGTCATTTTCTATACCTGCTTATTCCTCATTAGGGTCGCAGGGGTCTGCTGGAGCCTATCCCAGCGTGTTACGGCGAGAGGCAGGGATACACCCCAGATGGTCGCCAGCCAATCGTGGGGCACACACACCATTCACTCACACCTACGGGCAATTTAGAGTCTCCAATTAACCTGAGCATGTTTTTGGACTGTGGGAGGAAGCGGGAGTACCCGGTGAAAACCCACGCAGACACGGGGAGAACATGCAAACTCCACACAGAAAGGTCCCAGACCCCGGACCAAGGAGGTCTTGAACCTGCGACCTTCTTGCTGTGAGGCAACAGCGCTAACCCCTGCTCCACCGTGTCGCCCTAAAGACGCTGTCCATATATATATTTTTTCCATTTCCTTTCCATGGTTTCAAAATAGAAAATCTGCCAATCGCATAGAAGAGCTATACAACATGCCATCTATTTGTAAAATGGTTTATTTATGCATGACTTGGTAAAGCCACAAATCTGTTTGTCTATTGTCTACTTTTGACATGCAAATGAATTTACAACTCCTGTTATAGTTGACACACAGGAGAGATTTTGAGCTCATGTTTGTGTTTATTTGAGGATTAGGCTACTTCCATGTATTTTGATTCTAACATTCAGTTGTAATTTTGCTTTGTGTGTTCGATTTACTTTATTGCCCACGCCTGAGCTGGTGGCCAATCAGCCCATCGGGCATCTGGGGAGAGGAAAGGAAGAGTGTACGGACCATCTACCAGAGGCAGGTAGGAGACGATTCTTATTCACAGCTTCTTTTTTGATCCAAAGCCAAGATGCCAAACAATTTATTCAGACAGCGTTTTGATTGTAAATAGATCTTTGTCCAAAACGACAGCGTTGGCGGGGAAGCTTGTAGTTCTGGCCATGGTTCTGTGAGGATCAGATGGGGCAATTCTTGTGTATAATTTGGACATTTCTCATCTCTCTCTCTCTCTCTCTCTCTCTCTCTCTAGGTGTACTGTGGAGGAACCACAGGGGAAGAGAAATGTCAATTAGTTGCCCCACCATGGTTGCCAGTAGCCATAGGGGGGGGGTGAGCATTGGTCACCTCCGAGAGGAAGCTACCAGAAAGTAAAAAGGGAAGAACAAATGTTTAGAGTGAAGGAGGAGTGACCTAGAGTGACCCTAGAGGCAGCTACCGGAAAAGAGAAGGGAATTTCAAGTGACCCAGAGTGACCCAGAGTGACCTAAAGTGACGCAGAATGACCCAGAATGACCCAGAATGACGAGACCAAACCACCTTACATCGACAGGCCAGTTTGATGTGGATAGGAGGGTCTGGAGCCTCTGCTCCCTGCTCTGAATTTGAGTCAAAGTGTTGGTGGATGCCCAGTGGAGTTAACATAGCAGTGGACTATTTTGTCATTGTGCATTATGCACAATGTCTGTTCTCTGCTTAAACTGTGTACAGTACCTAGACACAACAAACAGCCTATTGGAGTTGGCTTGAAGCACTGGAAAATGCAGAATTTCTTGTTTCGTTTATCGGAACTGTTTTCAATACTTTTTCCTGAGCTATTTCACCCTTGTAATTGTTCAAGTAAATAGTTAAATCGTTTAGCTTCTTTGTCGTTGGATTTTTACCAAGCACTGCTCACAGTAAACCATATTTCACACTCAATTGAATACAAAGTCAGCAAAATACAAAGTACAGTCACTTTGCTACCACGAATCAAAGGGATTTTATAACTAGCATGGCAGCGTGGCTAATATAACACTATGCTCCATTATAGCAGGTCAGCTCCTGATTTGTTTTGATATGATTTTTGTGGGGTGCTTGTTTTTTTTCTTGTATGCACTTTAAGTGAAATCTTTTGCTATTGTCATCTATTGCCAAGAAAATGTGTATTACGAGAGCTTCCTGAATAATTCAAAGAATACATTTTAAAAAGTACTAAATCTGCTACAGTCATTGTGAATCACATGTATCATAGTTACAGTTGAAGTTAACATGTCCACTTATCTCAAATAAATAATAGAGAATTAGTCTCTTTTGATGTAAATTAATGAATTGATTCCTTGCTTTCAAATGTCACATGATGTTTTTAGCACACAAATCGACAGCCTTCTTCTGTTGTGTCCATAATCATAGAGAAAATCTTAATTTCCCCAGAGGAATACCCTAAAAGAGGGTGTCATCTAGGTATCCTTAAATATCGTCAGTGTAGGAATGAATTTTATTTAGTTCAGTTGAGAAGAAGTTAGTCTAATGAATGTGTTTAATTTGAAACACTTCAAACTACTTTATGTGCCTCTGGCTGCAGTTTGAAGAAAGCTGTTGAGAGTTAAGGAGGTGTAGCCTGGCTAACACCAGACCTCAGATTCAGTCTGGGTACCATCCATTTATTTGTTTGTATTGGAGGCGTGGTTTATGAAAGCCCAGAGCCATTTATTGGGTCCTACAAATGTCTAACAAATGCCTCTGAATGTAGCTTATAGCTAATCAAATTTACCCAATGATGTTATTGGTAGTGATAAAGAAATATTAGTTTAGCACTAAAAGTTGCAAATTTTTTAAAATAAACTCACGGCCTAAATTACTTAGTAATTACTTAGCCTTACTTTGTAAGGCTGCAAAAGTAAAACACCATCTGCCGCCATGTTGGATCACCAATTATGAACAAAGTCGCTTCTGTGTTTCGTCACTGTCTTGCTGCACCCTCCCCTATTCTGTAATTGGGTCCTTGGTGTCCAGACTGAATGCAGAGCGAAGTGAATTGACGTGTAAGAAAGGATGGGTATACCCAGATAAAAGGGGTTGTGGGATGAGAGGGAAAACTATGGGAATAGAATCATGTCATGAATCATGCAAGCAAAGAACTTTCGAGAACTTTCAAACCATTTGCAAGCGACACTGTATCCTGCGTCTCTGCTTCTTTGAGCAATAATTTTACCTGTGAGGAGAGAAAAATCCTTGAGCTCACACAGAATCCGCTCGCAAACCGTTCACCTGCTCAGGTGTGACCGGATTTTCATGCTCATAAAACTTTCTGAAAGGTAATTGCTGTTTGAGGTCGGTAGCTGAGTCACTGAGTGCGGTCTTGTCACTGCCGTAAATCAAAGATCAGCCTAATGTCCCTGCTGAGGGGAATAACAGAACAATCCAAACAGGGAGTTAACACACTAATTAAATAATGATAGATGACAGAGTACATTTCCCACTGCATGCTCTTGTTTGCACAACCTAGACCTAAATCTACAGTTTGGTTTCTGGAAACTCACTTCTGGAGGTAATTAATAATTTGCTCGAGTGTTTTCATTTCCACTGCATCTCTGGGATACAGAGTATTAAGAAAATGAAATCAATAACAAAACATGGTGTTGTTCTGTGGGGAGGCAATAAACAATGTAAGAAAAACAAGGCTCCTCTTTAAAAAGCAGCAACAATAAAAACGTGTTCATGTTCATTTCATGATCAAAAATTACTTATGTAACACATGAATCACTGACCAAATGAAGTAAAGTTATGTTTTTCACTCGCTTGGTAATTTTGAATAGGATTTTCGGTAAAAAGTCAATTAAATGTCAGAGAAATAAAGGACATTTCCTAATGATGCAGTCTGAGTGGTAGAGTAGATTTCCAGCATGATTTCCATGAAGACCAGCTGTTAAATGAGATTAAGCGCTGTTGGATATTTGCTGTTTAACCCCGGACTGTGGACCTGTCAAATTAAACAGTCTCCTTTTAAAATGTTTGTTTATTAACATGTAATACATGTCTAGCTATAGGTTAGCTTCTGGGTTTGATTGCAGTTTTGCTTTGTAACCTTGTTAAGAAAGTGCTATATAAAATTATTATTATTATTATTATTAGTAGTAGTAGTAGTAGTAGTAGTAGTAGTAGTAGTAGTATTATCATTATACAGTGCAAACCCAGGGAAAGTTTGCAGGGGCATTTTTGGGAGAAGCCCATAAACTAACCTGGATTCCTGAAGTCAAAAAGTAGGAAATGGTTTCGAGATGAATTCCTGCACTTTGTTTGGTCTTATTTAAAACTGAATATCATGGGCTGAGCATTATTGACCAACGTATTGATTGGCTTGAATAGCATGGCCTGCAAAGTTCAACCGTGTACAGTGTAATATCAGTCTGCCATCAGTAGGTCAGCGAATCTACAGCAACACTTGATCAGCCCTAGATTCAGAATATGGCAAACTATCAAATCAATTTCTCTGAAAAAAAAACTCTGCTGTCAAAACTGTAATAAACAATAGTCTCACACCGCTCTTCCTCTCAGGAGAACAAATCATACGCTGCCATTCTTCACCTATGTGATCAAGTAAACAGTGAATAAGATCTTATCTCTTGGGTCTATGACGCGTGCTCTGTGTCAGAATGTGATGTATATGTGTTAAGTTCCCTGAGCTCCAGGTTTTCCTGTTCGTCTCTCTCCTCCCCTTGTTCTCACTCCCTTGTGTGTGAGTGTGCTTCCTTCCCAGGCTGATGTGGAGCGTCTTCAATCAGCTCATTATCCGGTGTATATATACCTAGCTCACCTTAGCCACTTGACGTCAGATTGAACAGTATCACAACTATCTCGAGTTTCAAGTGTAACAGAGGGGCTGTGAATCTAATGTGGTCGACCCAGGTCATTTCCACCCAAATTGCCCCAGTCTATTAAGCTCCAGTCTATACTCAGGTGAGCCTAGACTGACCCAAGTAGTAGTTAGGTCACAGTCACTGTCACTGCATTCCTGCTCCAGCTTACCAGCCGGGTCAGATGGTTTGGCTGGTTCGGTCCATTCCCCATTGTTTAGATAATCCATGGATGGTCACCTGGCCTTCTCAGTCAGCCAGATACTGAATGTCCAGGGCTGGGGGTTGGCAGCTCATTATCAATTTCATATCTACCCAGCTCTCCAGCCACTCAACACCAGATTGTTTTACCTGCCACACAGTATCACCAGGCCAAATCCCTTATCCAGAGCATATCTCTGTTTCTCAACGTTTGTTCTCCTCCAGTAATATCATTTCTACTTTCCAGTTCGCCTCCTCCACTGCCGCCACTGTGCCTCTGCCAACCCAGTTCAGATCCTTCAGATCTGTGAGGGGCTGTGCATTTACTCCGGTCAACCCTTCATTTCTGCCAAAATTGCCCCAGTCTCTTAAAAGCCTATAGGCTCACCACCTCCTGACTATGCTTCCTGTCGTTTTCTGGCTCTCATACTCCCATACCAGACCCTGCCTCACCGTCCTGCTCCCAGCAGACATCCCCCTGACTTCCCTAAATCTTTATTGACTGCCGAACTGTGTCCAGGTCTCTGTATCCACTTAGGAGTCCAGCCTGTAGTTATATTGATGTGTTGGTTACAGCAAACGTTGCAAGTACAGTATATCATCACATAATGCTCAGGAGTGGAATATGTATCTGATGGACAAGCTGCCAACAGTTTAGTAAGTGCTCCCTGCTCAGCTATTTAGCAACAGATCTGTTGCCAGAGTGGGACTACTCCTTCTGGGCAGTTGTGCTTTCCCATCACCTCACAATTCCTACAGTAAACATCAGCAACACACTGAACGCTGCAGATAGACAGTCAAATAAATATATAATGCAGTGCCCAGCTGCAGGTGGTACAGAGTTACTTTCCTGTGCTGTTCTTACTTCTTGCCTCTATGTACATGGATATTGCTGAACTTGATCTTTCATTATTTTAAAGTACAGAAATAATATTTTTTAAATCAAATGTGACTCAGAATAAGAAAGTAGCTCAATAAGAACAATACGAGAGCATTAAATGCAATTTCTGTTTTTTATACAGCATTATTAAATCTTTTTCTTAACATTCTGACTGTGACCACTCACAGTCAGAGCAGACTTGAATCAGAGATTTGTTGATTTAAAGTAGCAGTACTCACTGAGATGATGGCAGCCAAAGTCTCTATAGCCCCTGTGCTCAGGGTTATGTAGGGGAGAAGGTTATTAGCAAAGCCGGCTTCCCGTAGGATCCCATTGGTGTAGTACCAGATCTATATAAAATTAAAAAAGAAGAAAAAAAATATGTCAGACATACAGCTTAGTGTTTTGTGTTATTTTTAAATAGATGGAGACCTGATTCATCATAAATTAATCCTAATTGAAGTTTGTTATATTAGTCTTTTGTCTCTGCATTGTCCCCTCTAGCCTTTCTTCTGGTAACAATCACAATAAAGGACAGGTATGAGTTCTGAAACCCAGAAGCATTTCCAGTTCCCTTGTCTCAGAATCAATGGTCTTTCTTGAAAGGGCTTTATGGTTAAATACCTTAAATCAGGTCTGTACCAGAACCCCGCTTCTGATGCTGTATCTAGATATTATTATAGATCCTATAATGCTATTTTTATAAATATGCTATGTGCTGCTCATCTTGGTTTAAAAGAAAACCAAATTTTGGAGGAGTTAACATGATTATGCAAAGTCACATTACATTGGTATCACAATCTGGAGGGATAAATACAACATATATTGTTACTGTTATTTGATTGTCTAGTGTCCCAACAGGAAAAGTTATCACAGAGTAACTTACTTTGCTGGTCCCCACAGGAAAAGGGGACACAAACCTGCCAGTCTTTTTAAGCGGGTCCTACATAGCAACGGTAACTAAGGAGGGCAGGATTTAGAAGGGGGTTAATTAACATAAATCATTAGTTTTGAAAACTGAAGCACCGATACAGTGACACTACTTCCAGGAATAATCCTAAATCGTTACATAATCAGCACTCATCTTCACACCAAGTAGTTTTTAGATTGTAATATTTACTGAAATCATTTGATGGGTCTGATGGTGCTGGGGTAGTGAATACGGCAATCAAAATAAAAAAAATATATATTTAGAGTGGGCCAAATTGCATTCCTCTTCTCTTGAAATGAAATATATGTAAATTAAGTCTTCATAATTCAGATATGATTCATAGCTTCGCTACTAGAGAGTCCATCAATCTCTCAGATATGAAAATTGAGCACAAATATTATGATGTGACAAGGTAACAGTCATTTACATTTACATGCACTGCATGAAGCCCGCTACATTAAGTCTGTAAAAGATCATGGTCTGACAACAATTCTGAAAGTTTCACTTTAAACTTATAATCCTTTATTCACATTTGAGTATTTGCCATGTTTAGGATGGTGTCATTAACATTATTCCACATGGTGATGGACATTAAATAACCTGAAGTCAGTTTTTACTATCATTCTCTTCATATTAGTTCAGGATGGCAGCAATAAGCAGCTTCTCTTTCCCTCACGCTGGATTAATCTTGACATCTGTACTTCCAAAACAGGGAGGGTAGGTCCCTTAATTGGACAACAGTCATAAGCACCTCTTGAGTTTTTCACAACACAGCAGGTGGAAGATGTACGCAGGACAGGAGTGACTCACGGTGACTTCTCCGTGCCCACAGGGGTGCACGACCTGGCCGAGAAACCCTTGACTGCTACTGTAATTCTATGCTGTATATTTTTGCAGTTTTATAAAAAAACATATATGTTCAAAGGAAAAAAGACACTACACATATATATGAAATCACACCTGTGCACACACAGACCCAAGGGGATGTAAGGGCTTCCACACCTGATCCACTGAAGAATACGACTGTGACGGCATAGGTTATTTTTGTCATTGAGACGACAGCATACTCCAGCAGTTAACTGGCAGTCCTGTCATTTTGTGTCAAAGTGAGAGATTTAGAAATAATTTTATTTAATATTGTAATATTTAAAACCTAGGACCCAAATATCCAAGTCTTTATATAAACCTGTTTTAATGCACAGGGCATTAGCAGTCACATGTTGCAGTTTCTCAGCTGATTTCTCAATAAAAGTATTATACATTATTTTAGATTTTGAAAAAGTATAGTTTCAATGAGTTAGTGCTGGTAAAGGATGGAATAAATGACTGCTTGTAATGTAAGAGGATCCACTCAAAGTGACAAACCCACAGGAAATGCCTAACATCTTTCAGTTCATTACAACCCTCAACTTTACATTTTTGGTTCACAGCCACTGCTCTAACCACCATCATATCCAGCAGCAGCCAGAAGCTGTTTCTATCAAAAAAGCTCCAAACCCACAGAATGCTGCAATATAAATACTGTTTTCTCAGTTTTTTTTTTTTTTTTTTTTGAATTGCCCCCAAGTGGCAAAAGCAATGCGGTAAATTGCATTGTTTTCCTGAGAGCACTTCCTATGTTGTGCAGTAAGAAGGGAGCAGATGGCTCTCGACTAGAAGAGGGAACACGTTTCACCTTCCTGCCATCACACTTGTGTAAATCTGTCAACTCTGGGCTGAAAACTGGTTTGCAAGGAGAGGTGTAACTAGAGGTGTGACTGGTGGTGTGACAAGCATCTTCAAGCCTCTGCCTGATACAGAATGTTTGCGCTGCGTTGCAAAGAAGTATTTTTAAAACAGATATTTACCCATGTTTTGACATCTGAATGTTTTCATTTTTTTATTTAAATACATATATAATTAATTCCAGGTTCTGGAAACTGCACTAGAACCTGCACTAAAGATAAGACTTAAGTGAAATAAGAGCTGCAACTTACAGCATTGAGGCCACAGAGCTGATAACAGGTCATGGTGATGATGATAGTGATGAGCTGCCAGCGAACAGCCGGGGTCTTCAGCAGCTGCAACACAGAGACTGTTTGTAGGTTTTCCTGAGCTCGAGTCTCTGCGTAGACCTCTTCCAGCTCTTGGGACACATCCTTCTTCCCTAAAAATCTCTGAAAGGCTGAAACACACACAAACACATGAACAGAAGGTTTAAGAATCTGTGGAAAGCATCATGCTGACATCAAACAAACTGATAATTAATTTCATAGCAAATGAAACTGAAGCGCCCACTGAGACTCATGAAAAATTCAAAGCTAACATGATTTCTGAAGCTTTGTCTAGCTTCCAAACCAGTGACAGGCTCCACATCTGTGTCTTTGAGAAATCGATATTCAAAGCGAATTGCACCTATTTTTTTAAGCTTTTCGGCCTCCCCAACACACACTCCTGCTGATGATTTTATGCTATTCCATTCATTGCAGTAATAACCCGAGACGTGAAGCAATACCAACAACAAACAGAAAGAGACTGCCAGCTTTGCAAATGTGGTGTAAGATTGGTAGCTAGCCTTGGGCGAGCTGTTGCCTATTTTCCCTTTTTCCATTCTGTTGCAGCTATCATGCTTTTGCAGGCTTAATAAATAAAGATATTCTGTGCCACAACCAAGTTCAGTATAAAGTTCCATGAACATTTACGGGTACAAATGATTGCCATGTGTCACTGATTCTCATTTAACATACTCATACATTCTTATAACATAGATTTGGCCTCAAGGAAGATAAAACATTCTATGGCCCCATTAATGTTGCTTGTATAAACTACCTAGTGAAGCAAAGTCATTACAGTATATTGACATTTCTAAAAAATGATGTTATCAAAGTTTTTCCTCACCTTTCTGTAAAATATGTTGGGTTTCATGTTTTAGGAATTAATGATACTTAATCCCCCATTTTGGCAGTTCGATATGTGAAGCCATCTAAAGCCTGACCTTTCTTGCCTTCCTCGATGCAAAGAAATCTTCCCATCAAGTGCAAGGTTAACACTGGTGACAGCCGGGCCAGAAACACATTTATATCTCACTGATCGCAAGAAAAAGGAATGTTTGGGCAGTGATAAATGTAGCGATCCAATTTGTGTCAGAAAATGTCAGCTCTGGGATACAATATTACATTTTGCTGCAGTACCGAAGACCCATCTCTGTAAACTCATTTCTGTTATCTGTGAACTGCAGAAAATGAACATGTTAAGAAGCTAGAATGTCTAAGAATGTTATAATGTCTGACTCACATGGGGATTTTGGAATCTAATCTGCAACAAGTAATGGAGTAGATATATTTTGCATCAGTAATGATTATTATAGTTTTTTTTGTTTTTTTTTTAATATCCACCTCTCACTGGGGCTTTAAACCAGAATTAGGTGCACGTTATATCTGTGTGAGACACAGAATGGCAACCAGTAGCTGACCCAGTTTCTGTCCTTTGAATGTGATAGACTAGAGGCAAAAAAGGTGAGCGTCAAGACAGTTCTTTCCTCACAATAATCCCTTTTCCTGTAAAGGTGATTCCCTGAGGCTATGGAAACTCAAGGAGGGAACAGGTTAAGGACACGACCCAGAATAGCAAATCTCTACACACAGACAAGGAATAAAAGCAGGTCATTAAGATGTGAGAGATGGATGCATGCTGTGTGGACACAGCCTGTTCCAGGACCTCCATTGCATGAAAATTGAGAGTGTACGAGTGTGACAGAGAAAGAGAGAGAGAGAAGAGAGAGAGGGAGAGAGAGAGAGAGAGAGAGAATCGATATTCTTATCTACCTATGCACAGTACCACATCGGCTTTAGTCAGAGCAACGCTTCCCTGCTTCACTGAAACAGATTCTGGTGAGAGCACTGTTGGCGAATATGTCCAAAGCATGAAATCGAGTCATTAAAAACGACACGATGGAACACATACTGGCACTGTGCCCAGTCCTGCCAGCCTGGCTTCATGGTTACATCACAGGGAGGAGACGAAGAGTAGTGTCAATGGTGTTTACAGCTGCTGGACCAAAGTAACACCTGGGGTGCCACAAGGGGGAGGTGTGTCCCCCATACCTCTTTCTCTATTTGGCCACTTGTGATGCTGTGTGTTCAATCAGACGCTTAACGAGGGCTATGGAGATGACATTGGGCTGCCAAGGGTAATCTCTCCAAATCACATCATGAAAAATACATCAACGTGCCAGGAGCCCAAAATGCTGGAAGATTAAAAAAAGATATGTATGTTTTGCAAGGGATGCACCACAACCCCTCTTCTTGCTTACAACAAGTATGAATTGATAAAAAGAGAGAGAGAAAACAAATAGAGAGAGAGTCCTGCTTATAGTAACATAACTGCAGTTACAGTAAAGGCAAATTTTACATGAGTGTGAAATGGCATCAAACTGAATGTCTGGGACAATTTCTACTGTCTAAATATACTGAAATAGAAGACAGGAAATCTAACATCATGGTAAAATGAAGACAGAAGAATCCACACCCATAATGTTGGAATGATTCTGTCACCCCAGTAAGTCACCCGCCATGACATCTAATTATTATCTGGATTAGCTCATGTAAATGAGTTTGCTTTCGCGTCTCCCTGCTGATAGACAATATGGAAACCCACTTTAATCCAGAATCATACTGGGGCTGTCACTGTCTGTGGCATGATATGTCATGATATTGATGCCTATAGGGCGACATGGAACAGTGGCACTGTCCCAACAGTAGCAACCTATTTTATGTTTCCCAGCAGAAGGGACAGGGAGGCTCTGCTTCACGTCACCAGATCCCCACCAGTGTGCCCAGAGCCCCCACAGTGCCACAAGATGGAGGAGGAACACAGCTCGACAACGAAATCATTAAAGGACCAGACAGACACAATACTTGAGAGAGGAGCCTGCAAGGTCACAGTGGGAATTAAGAACAAACAATATTGAGTTCATTATTCAAAGAAGTTGAGAAAGCGATGAGGATGTGGAAGAATTTTTTTTGCTTTAATTAAAAGACTAATGCTAGTAGTATCTTCTACCCTCCTATATGTCCTTGTCAACAAATCCCATGAAAAGATGAAAGCAAACACTGGTCTAGTCCGTCTCTCTAGTCCCTACCCTGCCTGTGGCTCTCAGCCCCAAGATCATCCATTGCTGCTCAAGATGCCAATCTTTGAAAAATACTGTACATAGTTTCCTGTAATCCAAGCATTCAAGCCTTCAGTACACAAAATAATCTCATCTCAGACCTCTGAAACCTCTAAATGGAGGGCAGGACCACAGCTGATATACAACATGTCAAAGGATGAGATGGATTGCAAGGGAACATGCTGTTCCTCCGTGACAACGTATGACGATAATAGGAGACTACAGGGCCGCCCCTCAAGATTTCTTCTACTGACAATCCCCCCCCCCAAACCGCAGCGCCGTAACACAAGCCAACAACATGGATCCTAGCTGCTGTTCACACTATTGCCAGCAATGTTGACTGCCAAAAGTAGGGAAGACATGAGGAAAGTCTTTTCTCCAACCACTCGTCGCTTCCTCAAGGACTAATTCTGGCGGCCAATGATTGTCACCGGCTGACGAATGCTCAGATGAAGGTGGGAGGATCACATTTTTCCTCTGAACAACAAAGTGACAGCGAAAGACATTCAGAATGCATGAAGTTTAAAGTTAAATGGACAGATTTAGAAACTCCCACCATGTTGACAGAACAGTTTTGATATATTTGTTCAACACAATGGATTATAAAGACATCCATTTGCTCAGTTTTACTTTGGTCTTTTATGTCTATAACAAGGAGGGGAAAAGCGTGTATTCCAATTCAATGAAAAGACTCAAGGTTGGAATTATTTATTTGGTGAGAGCAGCTATAAACAAAGACAGATGGCAAAAAGAGAGCGAGCTAAAAATGAAAGCGCTTCATTAAAATAAGTAAGTAATAGGCACTGTCCTTGAATCCCATCAATGTTTGAAGATGAATTGTGATGCACAAGGTGAAAGATTTTAATAGAAAAACAGATACAAATCAAAACAGGCAACAACCTATCTAATATGAATAACAATGGCATGTATGAACACAGACGTGTTCAGACATACCACCTTCATTAGATCTATGACTACAGGAAGGAGTGAGGTGAGCCGTTAACCTCAGTTAAGGTATCAAAACCAGCTGTATGTACATGAATGAATGCTTCATTTACAGTGTACACAGAAAGATCTTCAATACATTTCATGCAATATGCACTTTATTCTGTTTGCATTGCATTACGTTGGTTATGCCCATCAGACCTATTCATTACTAAAATGAACATAGACAAATAAAGGGTGCTCATTTCTTTTGATGACTTTTTAAAAAATTGCTGTTTTAATCAATTTGCACATTTTGGAGGAAAGCTTTAATTTTGATCCTGTTTGTTATGTTTTGCAAATTCCATTTATTTTATGTAAATATGCATATTGTAGATGCAGATTGAGGGGATATGCCCAGTATGTTCATATGTTAGTTTTGTGAATAACTGTAAACTAAACTATCTTCTCTTTTACAGAATGACTGGTTCTAGCTTTTAGGTAGTTTGGACCAAATGTGCTTTTTCGTTTGCTTCTTGAAGATACACGAGCTTTGATCCAGCAAAGTTTTTGCGTATAGCTCTGACTTTTGGTCCAATTTCCTGCCGCACAGATATAAACCACTACAGACATTGGCCTTAAGCAATTCTCTATGAAATCCATTTTTCCATTCATTAGTTCTATTTCAATATCTGATGCCTGTGGTGTACGCGCCATGTATTATTCGTGGTATCTTATTATGCTTCCATCGGATATTGTTAATAGATTATTCTCTTCAAGCGAATGAGACAGGTGAACAGATGCCACCAAGATACAATAGTGTCGCACACACAGTGCCGTACACAGTAATGACAATTTCAGCAACAATATTAAATATAGTCAGATATCCCCGTTTCATTCTCTGCATTTCTCTCTATATTACATGGATATTGTGTTTCAGATGCATTTGAAGCATTTTTTTTTTGGTGGTGGTGGTGGTGGGGGGGGGGGGGGGGGGGGGGGGGGGGGGGGGGGAACATCTTGTGTCTAGCAGTTACACTTTTGTAAATAAATCTATGTGCACACTCAGAATTTGTAATGGAGGGGGAAGGATTAGATAAGTAAATCATTATATCGAGTAATCAAGTATTTTTATATGTCTTACACGTGGAAGGCAACTGATATATCAGCTGAAGTCTTAACAAGTAAAAATATCCTTTTTTAGTACAAATTTGAATATTGACTAGAATTTTTCTACTGGCAGATAATTTATCTTATTTCATTGTTTTCCTGATTTGGGTAATTTTTGTTTATTGTTTTAAGAAATCAAGACAATACATTTTCTTTAAAAAATTTAAATTGACTAAAATCAAGAAAAAAATAACTTGAAATAAGATAAATTATCTGCTGGGGGATGAAGATAATTCTCCTCATTATTCGATTTGGTTTTTTACCAGACAGGATTTCAGAGTCTATCCAGAATCTATCCAATTGCACAGCAACGCACCTCCATTGATAGTCTATTATCTTTTTGCTGCTTTTAATGGTTTCTCTTCCTCTGCTTTAGTGTGTACATGTCATTGCAGATCTATCCCCTTAATCTAGAGTCTAAGCAACAAAGACTTTCTGTCTATTTACTGCTACATCATTTCTCCTGCTGGGTCCAATTTATTAGTGTTACTACACAGATCATTCACTCATGACTGCACAGCTTTGTATCTGAAAACTGAAAGGTTAAAGGGTGTCAGAAACACAAAATATGGGTCATGGGTCAGCATCAGGAAACTAATGAATGAGTCACTGTTCTTGATCAATAAATCTATCACCCTATACATGTGGTAATTTGTGCAGTGGTACATTGACAGTGTTACTGATTTAAAGAGTAGAAGCTTATACACATTGACATTACAATGTGCATATGAGCTTGTGCATTACAGTCTCTATGGTTTCTGCAGTAGTTCAGTGAGAGAGCGAGAGTGACGGTTTGCACTGTTAGTATTTGTGATACCTTTTTCTGCTGCAGCCTCATCCCTCTTCTCCATCAGCAGGTAGCGAGGACTGTCTGGGAGGAAGGGCAACACACACAGCTGCAGTATTGCTGGCAAAGCCAGGAAGGAAAACAAGTGGTTCCACCTGGATTCCTGCAATCAGAACATCAACAAAATAAACAACTTTAAAACTTCAGACATGAAAGAGCCACAAAGTTGGACAAAACAGATGTATTTTACAGCTGCCATGTAAGTGGATGCTCATTATTCTCTCATTAAGATTCCCTGCAAGCAGTCATCAATTAAAGGCATGATATCACTGAGTGACTGTGCTTGTAGAAAAAAAAGGGCATATGCTCAAGGCAATGCTCAGAATGAGTTTTCAGAAATCAAATCAAAACTTAGTTTTCAACTTATAACCAAACCAAGCCAACTTATCACTGTTGTGTGTGGCATCCCCTTTTGGCAGTGACTTTGGACAAGGGTGTTCCTGTTTGAAGAGCTCTGATGAACTCAAAAAGAATGACATTTTCCCAATCAGTGCCATAACAGAGAAGGGACTAAATCATCAGCTCATTAGTATTCCAATGTAGTAAAATTTATGAGACACTAACATCCATGCTGCAGAGAAGACAAACAGCCGAACACAAGTGGATTCATGAGGATGACATTGGCCATTTAGAACGTCTCGAGTCCATTATGCAGTGATTTCGTCACAAAAGGCTTTTATCCATGATTTATGGAAGCCGATATAAAAAATGTTTTGTTTCTTTTTTTTCCCAATTGACCACTTTTCAGAACATGCCAACAACAGCAAAGAGCATTTGAGTCATGCGAGATGACTTTGCATTTAAAATCAATGATGAATTCATCATCGTTTTTTTGCTAAAACAGTCAGATTAAATTAAAGATGTATATCAAAGCATTATTATTTGTAAGTTACCTATTGGAGAGCAATTATGGGATGTGAAGTTATAAACACAATTGATGTTAATGTGTTAGTCATAAGCTTCCTAAACACAGATATTGAGCAAAATTTAGTTGGGATCCTGAATAAGGTTGTTGCCTATAATGGCCTCCCCCTCCTACTCCGGTTATTTCACTATACACATTTATTGTTTTGTTTTTAATCATGACTAATTAATCATCATTACTATTTCATTGCACAATTAAAGGAAGTGATAAGTACACATTTGGAATGTGATAAATGATTGATTAACTGATTGATCGATCAAATGATTGAAATCCTTCACAGGCTGTAGAGGGATTGCAGAGCCTAATCTATGATAATTCTCAGTGGGTATAAGCATAGCTGTAACAGCAAGGCCATTTCAAGATATTTCATTAAATATGAAAAAAAAAATATATCTGAAGTACTGTATGTCTTTTATTTTACTGTGACTGATAAAGGAGGTTGATCTTTACTGGTAACAGTCCAACACTCATCTTTGATCCTATGTGCACTTAATCCTGGGTAAGCTGTGTCAATGTAAGAGTGTTGCACAAAGCCCAGGACTCCCTGATGCTGAGCCGCGGGGGGTCTTAACCCAGCTGAAGATGAGCGTGAGCACCTTTGGAGGCTGCTCTGACAAAGCACAGCAAAATAATAAAAGTAATCTAATTCATGTTCTAAAAGCACTGATTTATTTGCTTCTATGTTGCCTCTATAATATATGTAAATGCAAATATAAAAATAGACCAACAGTGGCAAGAGTCAAGGCATCACACCGCCATCCACATATTGTACAACAGTGGCAGCACTGTTTACAGTGTGACGCAAATGGACATGTTACGGTGTTGCAGGATAAGCTGGTCGAGCCAGGCTGTCTTCCTCTTGGGCCTTGATCCCATCATCCCTAGTGATAAAACAAATCACAGCTCAGAAAGCCCAGCTATGACCTGGACTGATACTGGTTTACAGTCAACAAAAGAAAGCGGATGAATGGTGTATTTTGTATTCTGTGCTTCATTTTTTCCTTGCAATGAATTTCTGTATGAAAGATGCAGAGGCCGGAGGGTTTGCGTGTGTTATCCTGTGACTGAATGAAAGCAAAGGATGACACATATGACACATATTTGTTGCCTGGACACAAGAGGACCCATTTCATGTTAGCAGCCCACAACTGCTACTGCAGGAAGACCACCACAACAACCACATAGTAGTGAGGTTAGCTACACTCAAACAGCTGATTAGACCAGGTCCAGATGCAAACTGAGTGACAAATGAACAACAAAATCTCTATATTATTTCCTCAATGAAAACAAATTAAATGCAATAAGTCATATTTTTGATTGCTTTGGCCATTATTGAATATGAAAAGCGAAAAAGAAAATTCTGACTGTATGGAGAATAAAATAAATGCTGACCTTTAAAGTTTATAAAGTCTATTTATTCACATATCTACTAAAATTCATTTGAATTGAAATATTAAATGCCTCTCATGGAAATACTAGGAAATTAATTAGATTGCAAAGCACGTAATTAATTAGATACATTAAATATTCTTGACAGCACTATTACTATATAATATTATCTGTGTAAGGTCATTTTTAATTACTTTAGCTAGCCAAACCTTTCCTCGAGTGTGAAATGAGCCTGCACCTTGATAGCCCCACAAAAGTCAGTCTCTAAACGCTTCGCTCACCTACAGACTGAAGACAATCTCCAAGCTTTAAGCTTTTGCTGAAACTGGGAAGAATTTAGATGTTTCTAAAAACAATCTGCATTGCAGAATCAATCCAAATTCTTTAAATTTAGAGACTAACCCATGATGTATTACTGGGTGCATTTCAAGAAGGCACCTAAGGATTATTTTATATTTATACAAATCTTCCTAGTACATAAATATAGTTAGAGCATATTTCTTAATCAATCCAGTGACTTATACAGCATGCCAAGTGATATACAACTTAAATGTATGAAAATGGCTTTTAACCACCATACTATACTGTAGGTGAAGATCGGTCTAGACGAAACGCCCACCGGCCCTCTGCCTGTAGCTGTCACATTCTCTATGATCCTATTTCCTGATGCTCTGTTAGAAAAGTATATTGGTAGTTGGCCGTTGCAGATGTGTGTGGTACCATTCTTAAAATATTAAAGCAGTCATTCTTACAGTCTGGGGAATAAGCATTCCCCTGGGACTTGTATCTTACAGGAAATACTAATATGGAATGATAACTTATTTAAAAGATCCAAGAATAAAAAAAGCACATCCAAGCACATCTTTAATAATACTGTCATTCAAGTAGAGCAGCACTTATATATAGATATCAGTTACAGGACTACAGCTATGGAATAGTAACTTTAACTTTCCAATGCTTCAATGTTTTCACCTACAGGATCTTGCCCTCATCAGAGTGGTGTCTGAATTTTTTTCCAGTTTCCTGATGAAATATATATATATATATATATATATATATATATATATATATATATATATATATATATATATATATATATATATATATATGCAGAAGAGTTGTTCGTTATGCTTTTAATTCTGATTGCGGAATGTTGTCCACAGAAATAATTACATTTTCATCACTAATTAATTAAACGAGTCATTCTAACTTGTCTTTAAAGGTGGGTATTGCAGATGCAGGGTTTAGCCTTTGCCTCTCCCTTTCCTTGTGTTCTGCTTTCCCTTCCTAGAGTGTCATGTTTGGCTCAGTCTGTCTGTTTGTCTTAGGCTCTGTTTCTGGGCATGGTCTTTGGTTTCCTCCTCCTGCCTTGGTGTTGTTCCTTCTGCCTGCCCATCTGATCACCTGCAGCGCATCTCCAATCAAGCCGCTGCAGCATTTAACCAAGGCATCCAGACACTACCAGATCTTTCAATCTCCCTGTGGTACAGACATCCAAGCCTCTTCCCTGAGCGGATTCTTAATTGTTGTAGTTTTTAAGAGTTTTTTTTCCCCCTGGACATCTGTTTACCTGTTTTTCTCTGTGCTGCAGAGACTACTAGCTGCCACCTGCCTTGCCTCTGTCTTCAGCCGCCTGTCTGATTCACTCATCTTCCTCACCTTTGCCTGCCCTGCTCAGCAGTTCCTGTCCTCCTCTGCCAGACCCCTCCAACCAAGCCCACTTATCTTTCACCACAATGAACGGTTATTGAAACTGTTCTCTGACTCCTGGCTGTGTCTGCATTTGGGTCCAAATATTCAACCATCTTAACATTAACAAAGTCATGATGGTATGATAATTGACCTTAATCCCACTGGTCATCTCTTATGTGTTTATGTATAGTTATGGCAACCAAGAGCTAAATGCAGCTATGGCAC
This sequence comes from Lepturacanthus savala, assembly GCA_030544235.1. Taxonomy (NCBI): domain Eukaryota; kingdom Metazoa; phylum Chordata; class Actinopteri; order Scombriformes; family Trichiuridae; genus Lepturacanthus; species Lepturacanthus savala. The sequence goes on from CM060463.1 coordinate 11,746,811, forward strand.
CAATAGGAAGATCAGTAGTTTAGAAGATGTGATGATGTTTAACACCCTGTGTAACAACCACAGCCTGCCACCTGAAAGAAAATGTACTAGAGTAGCCATTGTTTTTCTGAGTATGTCATTCATTTGGGTTTATATTTAAAGTTTTCATGTAATTTGAGTTGTTATAATTATGCTTTGCATTTTTTTCCTTCATTGTATTTGCATGTGCATGTTAACTCCCTATAATTATCCCCAATTACACCCGAGCTTGATAGCCAATCTGGCAGCTGGGGAGGCAAAAAAGAAATGTGCCAGCCAGAGGAAGTAAGCGAGAGCTGAAGTCCAGGAGACAACAGGAGTGGAGAGCACCAGAGGGGAATGACAGAGCTGAGGGGCAGCTTGTAGCCCTGCCTGTGGTTTGGGTAAGGATCATGTTGGGGGAATTCTTGTGTATGGTTGGGCATTTCTCTCTCTTGCAACACACCTGGAGGCGTACTGTGGAGGAACCACAGGGGAAGAAGGGAGAATGGAATGTCAATGGGCTGCCCGCACCATGGATACCAATAGCCACGGGTGGGGTGACGCTCTCCAGTCTCCCCAGAGGCATTCCCTTCCGAGTGGCAGCCTCCAGAAAGGAGAGCACCAGAACAAACATTTGGAGCGCGAGTGAAGGTGAAGCAGCCCAGAGTGACCCACAAAGATGAGAGAACCCAGCATATGTTGACAGGTGTATGGACGTGGATACAAGGGACTGGAGCCTGTGCTTATTGTGCACAATAAGTGGAGGAATAAGACTGGAGGTGGCTGCTGGCAGAGAAAATGGTTGTAATTGAAGATATAAATTAGTATCGATGAGACTCCATTAAGGCCACTGCATCTAACCGTAGTAATGGAATGAGTTCAGTGTCTATGGGGCATTCAGTGACAGATTGGCTAAAAGCCTGCCCCCATTGTAGGCTAATGCTGGAATAAACATGTTTTCCCACAAGGAGAAGGTCAGTATCTAAGCATGAAGGTTATAGAGTAATTATCATTTGTCAAGCTTATCACCATTTGGCATCCCACAACAACTGACGTCTTAGACTGAATCCTATTAAGAAAATCTCCCACTGTGAGGAAACATGTTTGAGTTTCAACGGCAAAGGCCAGCAAACATCACGGTGGCATTATCATCTTCTGTCTGTCATGCCCTTTTGAAACAGGCTCTTAAGCCGCTGATGTATTATGAATACATAAGTGTGGCCACATGAAGACACACAACTCCATATATTTATGAAGGTAGTCTTCAAATTGAAATGATGGATGGGACAGACCAATACTTATAAATAAAAAATGATGGACTCTACACCCATGTGTAAATGTCAGCACCAGGGATACTGGAAAATAAGATTAGGTGAAACCTTGTATACGGCTGGACACTTAGACAATGTGTTAAACGAGTTTGTAAATTTGTAACGGGGACAGTTAGCGATGTTTGTAGCCTATCATGAAATTTAACATTTTAAATTCATCTGGTATTGTCTGGATTGTCCCAGTTTGGGGACACTTGGGGATTGTTGATGAATTATACATAGTATTTTAGCCTACATGACATTGTGAAGATATTTATTGCCTAGTAAGGGTGTGTGATTGATCAGCCAGTGATTATAATTGGTTGATATGGGCTCAAAGATATAAGAAGTATTGAGGTGCAAAGGCGCTTCGTATAGAACCAGTGAGTGAAGATGTTGATAGCTGTTGCAGTGGGACTCTCTCTGTGAACGAGAGGGAAGGGATAAGCCGTGCGAGCTGCAGGCTCACTGGTCAATTAAAGTCAACTTTACAATCAAATTGTTCTCACGGAGTTTAAGCATGTGGTGAATAAAAGTCCATTGTGTCAAGCCAAAAATAGAAGATGAGAATGTTCACTCATATCCTTTGAAAACAACCCAGAATGAGTGGATTCGCAGTTCAAGATACATATCGAAATCTGAATAATATTAACTTTCTTTCCTTCTTTCTTTCTTCACTTTAATTGAACTGGAAAGTGAGACAGATTGATTAAGGAAAGAAAAATCTTCATGCCCATTCAAGGGGTCAGACATCAAAGTGGCTTAAAAGGTGAGAGTCATGTTTAATCTAAAATAGCATGACAGAAACACTGTATGCTTCTATTCCTTTCCTTTTAGGTCAAAATAAAATCATATTTCTTTCTGATTGGTCTTGGGATTTGAGGAAATGGAAGAGAGAAGACTGTTTCACAGTTTCATCCAAAATGAGACATTCACTGGATTAGAAATAGGACTCATTGAATATACAGTTGCCTGTACTGCATCTGTGCTGTGGTGTCATCAAGATATCACAATTCTACAAAGATTAGAGCCAGAGATTTCCACACAGATCAGACCATTTGGCACAAAATAAACTGACCACATATAGGGAATCTAAATAGTTACTTCCTTACCTGACTAATGTTACAACTTAATAAAGTGACAAACTGAAAATAATGGCAGATTTTATTTTTTATTGGGGCAGCACCACTTTTTCTTTCTCTCAAAAGCAACTGGACTTCTTAGCTTGTTTGAAGACATTTCACCTCTCATCCAAGAAGCTTTTTCAGTTCGACACTAATGCAAGAAACCCACATATTTAAAATCCAGAGAGGGTGTGAAATCAAAGTCGCACCCCCAAAACTGGGGGGTGGTCATGTGAATAGGTCTCACATGCTCCTAAGTGTGACTAGGTATCACATGGTTTAAACTTCCTGGGAAAAGCTCTCAAGACACCATTGTAGGTGGCAGATAGATTGTGTCTTAGGCCACCACCTTTGATTAGATAAGGTTTCTCTACATGGACATAGATGGCTTCTTTCATCCTTTCTCAAACCATCTGTCTTCCCTGTCCAAAACAAGGACATTGGAGTCCTCAAAAGATTGACCTTCATCCATCAGATGCAGTCATGTACAGCTGAGTCTTGACCTGATGAAGCGGCTCTTCTATGTTGTGCCATGTATCAGTGGGTTTCACCTATGTAGAGGTCTGTGCACTCCTTGCCGCATTAGATTGCATACAAAACAAGTTTTTGCCTGTTTTGTCCTTGGGGTGGACCAGTCTCTCTCTTAGGGTCTGGCCCAGTTTGAAATCGATCTGGATATTGTGCTTGTGAAAGATTCTCCTGAATTTCTCAGATAAATCTGCCATGTATAGAATGACAATATTCTTTCTATTTTCTTTTTCTGTTGCTTTTTTTTCTACAACTCTACAAGAATAAGATGACCTGAAACTATGTTTTGATCAATATAAAATATGAAGCTACAATGAACATGTTCTGGTATTGTTAAGACTGATTAACTGGCACTGGCTCTTTAAACCATGGACTTCATACACTGATTGTTGTGTTATATGCATAACAGTAAACATGACTCTTTCTCTGCATTATATGTACATCTGCTGACTGAAAGGGGTATAACAGTGTACAAACATGCTGGTGGCTCTGCTTGAGCTGAATGCTCACATTGACCAGCTAACATAGTCTCTATGACAATCTGGATGTTGTAAAGACAAGCTGTTGAATGTTCAACATATTTGTATCGGGCTCATATTTGCTAATTACTATGAAAATTCAATGTGCAGCTGTCAAAAAGTCTTTAGAATCCATCCTCAGGGCCCTATGAATTTCTATGGAAAAAGTCTATGATTGCCTATGCACAACTGCCTATTCATGGGGCAGTCATCCTTCAAACAGTTCCCCAGATATTTCCATCTGGATGAAGTTGGTGATGAGTAAACCAAAAGACATTGCCATCTACAGAGCTTTTCCACTAGCTTGGCTAAAAATGTATCCTTGCATCTCGCTAACTAGAGCAAAAGAGATACAGAGCAGTCTTTTTCACACTTTTTCTCCAGATGAATGCATGTTGCTTGTGGTTTTAAAGCTTACATTTTAGTGACCCCAGTGGCTTATCTCTACACTAATGATGCTAAAACTATGACCTCTCTTGGCCGGATATCTCTTAGCCTATTTTAGGTTGGAAAATACCACAATCTTTATGGTAAGTAATGGTAATATAAGTATCTGTTTCCTTGTCTACAGTACTTTTCGTCGACAAACATCTTTAAATTCCAAAAAAGTAAAGAAAGAAAGTAAGTAAATGGCTCAGTATAGTTTCCCTCTCCCCTTTTGGTTTTAGCATCTGCTGCCATTTGTGTTGAAATTGAGCAGCTAAAAGGTAGGTCTCTAAATGACCAGCAATCTAATTTAATTAAACAATTATATACATTTAAACACAAACAACAATCACACATTTATGCTGAAGTTTTTACGATTTTCTTTTATGGTCAACGTGTGTCTTTGGTTGTTTGTGTTTTAATGCATAACTAGCTTGCTAGCCAGCTAATTACCTGTATCGCAGTAGTACCAGTCATTGTCTCTTGTGTGTTATTCTCTTATCCTTAGTGTATGGATTACATTCAGCCTGGACCTTAACAGCAATCACCTTTTATGGTCTTAAAGGTGATTTCAAAGGGTGAATTGTGGTTAAAGGGTGAATGTGACTTTTTGTCTCATATATATATATATATATATATATATATATATATATATATATATATATATATATATATATATATATATATATACCTTTTATGGATTAGTGTGATTGTATTTTTGCAGTGTTAACAGCAACTCTATCAACTCTATTTAATTTCTTGGTTAAATTTGACATTTTTTAAATTGTCATTTTATTCTTTATTACATCATGTTATTTTATCACGTTAATGATTTTTACATTTATTATTCATTGTAATGTACTTAGCAATGTACTGTATGTTTCAATAAGGTTACTCATTCACCATTCACTACCTTTCTAATATTTAATGCATGAGCAATCACTGCTAATGACAGTTGACAGGAATATATTTTATGAAGTATTGATGTGTATATTACATTTGGTCACAGCCATGTGAAATGGCTGCACTTAAAGGGAGGGTTTGCATTTTCGTTTTACCTCTATAAGGATATCACCTAAAAGGACATGGTTTGGAAGTAAGGAAATTGAGGAGACCTTGCTGTCTGACAGTGGAACATATTCTAAAATCTGCCGTATATTTAAACTGATATTGGACCTTTTTTTACAACAAACAATTTTTGTTGCTGGCTCCAGCCACAGCATTATATGGCTTAGCTTCTGTGCCACCTACCTGCTTCTCTAAACTGAGAGTGTGCTGACCCAAATCTACTGCAGGTAATGCACTGACTATGAATATATCCCTCATCCATACCCACTTGAAAAAAGGCAAGCTATCCCTTTAAGGGCAGTTTTTCGTTGACGGTATGTAATCAATGCTTTGAGTCAATACAAATCAATGCTGTCTCTGAAGCAAACTTAGACTGCTGTAAATTCATGGACATACACAGTCAATCAATCTTGTGGATGAAAAATGCAGTGGTTGCTACGACAGTTGACCCTTGTTTGCTCCACTCGGTTATTCCAGTTTTAATTTGGCTAACTCCAGTAATAGAAAACGAACACAAACAGCCTTCAAACATCCTCTAGTGCTACTATAAGCATGACATGGCATATATTATGACCTACAGTCTACAATTTCCAACAATACTGACCTTGCCCAGCAGCTCAGGCAGTCCCAGCACCTGCCCAATGAACACTCCCAAGCAGATCAGGACGGAGTTGAACTGGCCAATGAAACCTCTGATATGTCTCGGGGAAATTTCTCCCAGATACATGGGGAGGGCACTGAGCGCTATACCTGTTAGAAAACAAATATAAATATTCCAGATTCATATTTAACATGGTACATGACTGATCATTCTGAAGTCTGGTTTAGAAATCTAAAACAAGTGATCATGCTCTGCAGTGAATCTGTATAATCTTTTTTTGCTGGTAACATACATCTAATAGACATTTATGTTTATAAGACACTTTACAAGTCCAAAGAAATATGTGATATTTTCCAGTTTAAACAATCTTCTAATGAAGTCATTACCAACACAGAATACACTATCATCATACATATTATATCTACAGCTGAATTTTCTGCCAGTAGCTGGTTTATGTCAGGCTACTGCCTGACAGTTTGCCTTCACTACAATTTGGGGACACGCTGCAGGCAACACAGCCGACCATGTCAGGGATGAACGAGCACTGATCTTCTGTTCGTCCTCTCTGATTGTACATGTGTAATCAGAAGTCAAAGTTAGACCTGTAATCAATGCATTGTCGAGTACATCCAAAGCTTAATCAATCTAAAAAAAAAATGCACTTTTGTAATTTTTTAGATAAATAAAATGCGTTTTTGAGGATGTAGTAACTTCGTGTGCATCTTTTTGGTGATGACTCAGCCTATAGAGATGAGGTCAAAGAAGTGGCACAGTGGAGCCTGGAAATAAACCTCAGTCTCAACACAGATAAAACAAAAGAGCTGACGGCGGAGAAGAACACCAGAAATAAACAGTTACACACAAGCAAGTACTTTGCTGCACGCTGAGATATGAGTCATTTGTTTTGTTTTCGCTTCTCCAGCCTAGTAAAAGGAACACTTACCAGAGTCTACTCCGATAATAAACCGGCCAATGATGAGCATCTCAAAAGATCCTGCCCGCTCGCCCAGAGACAGCAACAAAGCAGCTGTCACAGCAAAGCCGTTATTCAGCAGCAACGTTCCCTTCCTAAAGTTAAGAAGAGAAATTGTTTAGAAAGCAACTATGATCCTGCACACATTTGAAGCCTAAATCCTAATCCCTGTATATATATATATATATATATATATATATATATATATATATATATATATATATATATATATATATATATCATACTGGCAAAATGATACGGTTAGTTATCTAACTTCTGAATGATTTCAACATGATGTTTTGCATGCCATTTTAATAAAAGACACTAAAAAGAACAGGTTGCACGTTGGGTTAGGGTTAATTTTCCTCCAGCTCGAAAATTTCTGACCGCATAGTTTTACTGTCCTGGCAGCCAAAACACAAAAGAAATGTCTTGAATAAATATTCATTGTATACATAACACAGACAACAGTGCATTATTGTGCTTCAGAATGGAAACGTCATGAAACAAACAGGAAATAATGTTTTAATTTCTCTCATGCTTAGGCCGCCACTAGCTCAGATGACCTGAAGGTCCGGCAGCTGAGTGGGAGTCTTCTCCCCTAATGTGATGACTCACAAAGGCTAAAACTAGTAGTCACCCACTCATGACATCAAACATTTCCAGGTGTAACAAGGATGATGTCCTCAAATGACCGACAGTGTGTAAATACGACAACAGAATGGAAACAGGGGCAAATTCCATGATTCACGTAACAGACTTGACTTTCCAATCAACCCGTCTCTATTTGTCTTATGTGATCTCAGTGTGACCGCCGTGAAATACTCTATAAATGGCAAACAGTGAACCAGGTTGATGGTAAATATATCAGTCAAGTTCCCCACATGCCCTTCACTTCACACTTAGTTCAATGCTTTCAAATCTGTCTCTTCTAGTAAATATTTACAAGCTTTCTTACCATTTTCTCTCCAGAGAAAGACTTAAACTGCCCTGTGAAATCTCACATGGGTATGAAATCCAACTTCTTGTCGAATGAAAATTCCTTTAAGCATAGAGGTAATTCCAAAATGATCACAAACAATTCATTCCATCCCCCTCCCCCCACCACCACAACCAACATCACCACCTGTTTACTGGGGGATATGAGAAAGAGGAGTCTGCAAGAAGAATGAGCTATCAAATGGGATTGGATAGGAATGGGTCCAAATGTTGCTAAAAAGCTTATTTGCTTTCTAGCTAAGCATTAGATAAGAAAATCAATACCCTTCCATGTATGTATGGTAAATAGAAATGAAAAAGGTTTACTCTGTCTAAACAAAATCTGCCTGCCAGCACCTCGAAAGCTCAATAATTAACATGCTATTAATTCCAAAATGTTGAGCTCTTACTTTAAAGTTATAACCGTTTGTGTGGCAGTCTGTGTGTTTCTGGGTGTGCACATATTTAATGTTGCCCAATATTCTCTCTGTGGGTTTAATTTTCTTAGGATTATAAAGTTTAGTGCAGAAGGGGGGGGGGGATTTGTGAATTGTCTGTCTGCATAAATCTGGAAAGGTTCAGCATGTGTCCTGGGGAACAAAAAGCTTACTGTCTTTCATTATCTGTTGGTAATGATGTGCTACTCCTATCCCCGTGAGCAATAAACTTCACTGTTACTTCACTGTTTGCTTGAAGACCATGGTTCTCAGAGGGAAAGGAACCTGGAGCGTGGTAGGATGTGACCGATCCCTCCCAAACTTAGGAATCACAGAAACACGCTTTTCTGTTAATTGCATTCTGCTGCAGAGAGGTTGGTGTGATCAGTTTCCTCTTGACACTCATCTGTACACACTTGAGATGGTCTCAAAAGCAGTCTGGTCTGAATTGATAGCATATTTTCTTAGCCATGATTAAGACGGCACTTTTAGATATTTATTTCAAAGCTACTTCAAACCACAGCAGCACTCTAAATCACATTTGTCTTCTTTTTCATAGAGATGAATGAGTATCTTTATTAGGACCCTGTTGTATCTGTGTTGATTCTTTTTCTTTCTTTCTTTCTTTCTTTCTTTTTTCTCTCAAAACTGTTGCAGACGCAGAGTAAGACAGGATGTCTCAGGTGTGAACGTCGCTCCAGGGGGCAGAGACAGCTGTCATGCAGCGGACAGGGAGTGTCGGGGGACAGTCTGATTAAAGAGCTTTTGTTTGATTCCTGCGTGGGACAATCTTAGCTATAAATGTATTTTTGAAACTATCCTCTAGGATACTAGGAACTATCCTCGTTCTCCACCTAGACTCGCCTTAGTGCAAACTGAACTTTCTTTGCAAAGAAATAAACCGTTGGCTACATGTGTATACTCTTTTCTTTTTTTTCCACTCGAAGCAGAAAAATTCCCACGACAACCATTACGGAAATTGCCATTTACAGGCATCGTACTGTAACAAACTCCTCCTACAGAAGCAACCACTTCAGAGTTTTCTCTGCCATCTACAGACCTTTGTGATGAAAACTAAGTGCAGTGCCGTTAGGAAGTTTGTATTCCTACAGAAAAGTGGAAGCAGATTTCTCATGTTTGGCAGACTAATGTAAACTCTGTACTTTCTCCTGTATACTGTAACAACCAAACAACTTGATAGTAAAATAGGGATATTTCATATAAAAAGGCACACACAGTCCAAAAGTAATCCACAGCAATAGGTGAATGGTGATGGAGTGGGCAGGCAAGGTAGCTGAGTCCAAGGGAGTGGAGAATTGTAATGAGAATGAATCCATGGAAGACAAAACTGGGAAGCGGGGCAAGGCAGACAAAGGGGAAAAAACAGGATGATTAAACAGAGGCCAAGGACAAACTGGCAATGAATGGAGATCTGAATCTTTTATTACAGTAAGGAGAGTAGTGGTTGATTGCCTGATTGTTCCCGAGTGGGTTGATTGCAGGAACAGCAAGTAGGAGAGGTCCGCCCAGCACCAGACACACAAACACAGAGAGAGACACACACAAACCAGACACAAGAGGGATGGGCAGCTAAGGAAAACATGAGGAAGACAGACTACTTTCCTAACAACTGTATTAGTTTGAGCCAAGATTCTGTTCTGCAAGACGATAGTGTTGGGATTTCCTAAGGGTCTCTGTGTGTCGAGTGTGGTCCTCCTCTGAAAGAAGAGAAGATGGCAGCGCTCATGAACTTTTTTTACTGTGTTTGTTGTCTCTGGGTGGCTATGGCCCACAGTAGCCTGTGGTGTTAGGAATAAAGTCACAGCTAAACCAGCTAACGGCTTTGAACTGTAACAAAAGTGCTGGGAAGCAATATGAGTAGGAGCACTATGATATGGAGCTTTACACTGTAACGGAAGCGCTGTTGCAGGAAAGCGCTGTGATGTATACGTTTATGGGATTTTAACTTTGAATGATAATAATGGTGTTTTGTTTTCTGTCAATAAAGAAATCTTTACAAAAAAGGTGCACACCATCGTGCAATGTGCAAGTTATATCTGAAAGCTGAGGTTGATTTGACAAACAGTCAGTAAGATATGAGAGCCACAGACACAGACATTCATTGCTTTATAGATGAGTGGACCTCTTAAACACACCTGCACAACCACATGGACGGAGCGTCATAGTGCCCCCTACAGGGAACAGGAAGTAATTGTAATGTGCACACATCATCCAGTGTCATCCGATGTGTAATCTACACATCATATGCAGCAAAATAGTATATAATCTGCCAATGTTCTACCAACAAATTTTGAATTTCACCAATGTGGGACAATAAAGGAAATCTTATCTTAGCTTATCACCTATCACCAGCCAACACAGCAAGTGACCCCTACACTTGTGAAAATTCATGGCTGCATCAGATAGTCGGCTTCTAGCGACTGGGCAGCAGCCACACACGCTGAGTTGTGAGGGTCCATCTATCACTGCTTGAATCTGAAAATAATATATATATATATATATTATTTACGCTGGCAAACTTCTGTGAAGTAATTTTCTTTGAGACTATCCTCATCTGCTGATAAAAATTCAGCTCTTCCTCCTGACATCTAAATTCCAACCTTTAGTTCTTCTAGCAGCGAATGTGGCGCGAGAATAAATAATACGGTTCAACCTAATCTACATTGTGAGGATCATGACCTGAGAAATCCAAGGTGAATCTTAAGTGCTTCAATTTCTGAAATGACTCGAGTGCTTTATAAGTTTTCTCCTGCTCTGAGAGAGACATCCTCATTGTTAATGGATAAAGCCCTTTGAACGTATTATTTCAGAGCACTGAGGTGACATTGTCGGTGCCAGAGTCTGGCCCTGGGGGATTAGTTTATTTAAGTAGACCCTCTTTTGTAGAAATAGAATATTTGAATATTAAGCATGAATCAAAAGGCATGCAGAAAAAAATAATTATAGCCAATTTCTAACCATACCAAGGCCATCAAACAAGTTACTGAGTTATTTAGATATATAATATTTGCACATTTATTATTAATTTAACTCTAATCCTCTTTACTTGCATATTAAATGCAATCGCTTAAAAAAATATATGTTGGAGTGTCAGAGTGTCAAATCTCTATGAGAATTTCAACACTGCAAGATTCACAGCTTTTGTTTGCAGAACAGTTGTATTGAGTCATAGCTGGTAGGGGCCGCCGGCAGTTGCTGAGAGAAAATAAAATCCATGAAAGTAATTCTACAATGCCCCTAAGGTACATATAACCCCAGCAGGAATCCCATGAATGACGCCACTCTGCTTCTCCCTGCGCTTGGTAAACGCTGATATATATTCATAACCCCTGCATTTCCTACACCAAGTTGACCGCAGAAAGAGGTTTTGAGAGACTGACGGAGGGAGGAGAAGGATGAGCTATGGAGCGAAAAATTGAAGAAGGTGGGAGCTGGGAGCCTGAAAGAAAAAGGAGCAACAAGGGAGTAGATACTCCAGCATTGTCTCTACCACTTCAAAGAGACGCCGCTAAGTTCCTGCCAAAGTAATGAAAAATGCATGTATCTTCTGTTATAAGTTGGGATAAAGGTTAATATTGCATTTGAACCAAAACGGGAAGAGCAAATGAAAAAAGTGCAAAGATTTCACTCAGGTTTGGCGGTGAATTATATAACATGTTCAGGTTTTGCTGGAAAATGAAGGCCAATTTGGGTCTTGGAGCTATATCTAAGCGGAGCAAACTAATTCAATGATTTGGAAACATATTAATTTATTTGAACTGATTTTCTGCTTCTGAATCTAGAGATGAAAACTATCAGATGAATTAATATGCAACAGTAAATACCATTAGTAATAACTTCGACACGCTTCCTGCATAAGGAATACAGCAGTGATGACATGAAACTCACCTCCCGAATACTTTGATGAGAAAAGAGGCAAACAGTGCTCCCAGAAGACCTCCGATAGCAAATATGGACACTGTGATAGACCAGAGGAGGGTGGCTGTCTCTGCTCCGAGAGGCTCCCCATATCTCTCAATCCAGGTCTTATTGTAAAAAGCTTTGATGTACTGCAACAGAAGTGAGAAAGATTTGCCTGTAAAACTAATACTACCACTAATAAAAGGTTCATTCTACAGAAGAGAGACGCACAATGCACAGTGCAGTTATCAACAGACGTTCCCATTGAGGACCTGTTGTGTTCAGGGACATTATATTGTTTAGTGGAATTGTATTATTTTGTTTATGGTTTTATTTTTATTATTATTATTTTTTATTTTCATTTTAATAATGTTTACTTTCAATGAGTATATAGTGGCGAATATAATGAAGCCCTTGGTTTCATGTTGAATTTCGAAGAATAGGCATTATAAGCTTTGGCTTCACTTTTTTCGATCATATTATGTTAGGTGGAGTGGAGCAGGTGGAACTAAATGGAGAGAGACTGCCATATATATATATATATATATACACCTCCCAACCATGACAAAGGACTGGCAGGCAGACAACTCAACCTAACACTGAACTGAACACAGGAACCTGTTCCATAAAGAGTAGTTACCACACTCTGAGCCTGAGTTGTGAGGTGATGAACCCTGACATGGGAAGCTGAGGTGTTCAATCTACTCTAGAGATTTTAATGCATGGACGGGTTGAGCTCATTGTAAAAACAAACAATAAAAAGATCCTCAGTCACAATACATTTGTATTTAATGTCATCCATTGATTCATCACTTACTGTAGTGAATGAGAATCTGACTGCAGCAGACTAGCCTGACTCCACCCTCTTTATCTTAATCTTTACCTGTCCAATCAGATCAAAAGAGGGCACCGCTCGGAACTGTACTGGTTTGAGCTGTAGTCGGTCTATGGTTGTACAATACACCAGTAAATAAGCGGAATCTTGGTTCCAACCCAATCCCTGGACCTTAATCCCATTAAAAACTTTTGGGATGACATCAAAAACGCTGTTTCTGATGCAAAACCAAGAAATTCAGAGGGATTGTGAGGCTGAAATACCCATTTATAGGTGCCAGAAGTTGGCTGACTCCATGCAACACAGATGTGAAGCAGTTCTCAGAAACCATGGTTATACAACTAAACGTTACTTTAGCACTGAGACATTCCTATTTTTTTTAACGGCCTAATATTTATTTTTATTCATTCATTCATTTTATATATAGCCGCTTATTCCCCTTTAGGATCGCAGGGGAGCCAATCCCAGCACATTACAGACATGAGGCAGGGCACTTCTTGCTGTGAGGCAACAGGGCTAACCCCTGCGCAACCGTGTTGACATTTATTTTTATTAATTTTCTGTAAAATAATTTAAAAATTAACACATTTTTCTCCACATTTTGATTTTTATTTGACTCAGGATATGAAATGCACTGTTCCCAATGCACTGAAATAAAAATGATTATAAGGATTTTGGCTTTACTCACGTTTTTAAACACACTGCTAATATATTGAACACAACTGTATATATATGGTTCAAATGGAGGATCTGCCTTTTGTTTACTTTTTGCCATCGTGACTCAGCGTATCGGAGCTTTACAACAGCTTTTTCATTCACCATGCACAGGCTTATCTCAGAGTTGACTGAACTAACCCATATCTGCTGTTTTGTTGTTGAACCCTCTTTCTGGAACGGGGCCCTGAGAGCAAACTCTCCAGGATACTTTGAAAGAATGTGTACTAAAGCTATCGAATGTGTAGTGTGTGTGTTTGTGTGTGTGTGTGTGTGTGTGTGTGTGTGTGTGTGTGTGTGTGTGTGTGTGTGTGTGTGTGTGTGTGTGTGTGTGTGTGTGTGTGTGGTCCCCTTCACATGACCCCTGACACTTGCTTAGGGTTAAGGTTAGTCTCTGAGCGGATCGATTTCATTACATAAATATCAGAGATACTATGCCTCGTTTTTTGAAGATCAATTCCACAGTGTATAGAATCAATACCAGTTTCAGTTTCATTCTTCTACATTTCATCAAATTCTACAACTGTCTCTGCATGCACTATTTGCTTTGTATTATGTGCCGGCACTGATCTGACACATGCTACAGTAATGGCTGAACAGAAGAGAAGCGTCGTGTGGAGTTATATGAACTGCAATTTAAGTACATAATTGTACAATTAACCTTTGGCATTTAGTTGTCATTGATCAGATTAAGCCTACTGATGATGCAATCACTTCATAAACCAGGACACAATATCCTCCCCAAACCATGGGGGCCATGAACCTTTAGACAGATTTGAATTATTTTGAATACATTAGGAGGTAATTAGCTCTTGGATCTGTATTATCTATCTTTCACTTACTACTGGTAATGGGTTGAGTATAATCAGTAGGGATTTGGAGGTTATGATTACATAAATTGTACGGTGTTATAATCTTTTGCATCACATATATACCGTATAGGGCAGCATCAGAGCAACCCTAAGGCTGAAGCTCACAGGATTACCAGAGCTGGCAGGTTTCCTCATTTTCATGTAAATTAACTTTTTTTCATGTATTGTTTTTACTGTTTCATTTTACTCATCTGGCAGTATCATGAATGATAGTATCAATAAAAGCTTCAGACCAAAGCAATGACATAAATAAAGCTCTAAGTAAAAAAATAAATAAGTAAGAAAACTAATATCTGCTTTCTGCATTTTCTGTAACATCCACGGCCGTTGTAGTGGTTGTAATGGTTGATTTCTAATTAAATGTCCCGTGGGGCATCGATTTACCAATAAATAAGTGCAAGGCCAGAGTGAAAATTGTGGCCTCTGAACAGGCTGTTTCTCATCCAAAACCACAACTCAACCATACCAATAAATACAAAGTGAAATATCATTTTCAGTAAACAAAGAAGATTTACAGGCCATAAATATATCTACCGATAGTAAGTACACGTAATTGTCTTTCTACTGATGTCTTTCTTGTCTCTTTACAAAATGTCCTGCACTACCAATGTACACCCAGTGAACAAACTCATTTTCTAAATGGGATCACAATAAAAATTAGAATCAATCAAACCCTGTCAGGTATTGTAATCTACTCGATTTGAAATTAAAGGTCAAGTACTGACCTGACTGCATGTAATTAATGGGTGAGTTATTTCATTTTTATCTGACACGACCAAATGACGGATACTGTGTCCCTATATCATACAAACATATAGTGTCCAGTAATTAAATGCCAAGCATTTAAGTAAGTTACTGTAAAAGCAATACAGTAAAACAATTTGATAAAAAAAAAAAAAAATCAATAAAATAGTGAAAAGCTTTGAACTGGGCTTTACTATAACATGACATTGTCCTGAAAATTGGATTCTTGCCTTTTGGACAATCAAAGTATCCGTCACCACTACATTACTATTCAGGCTTAACCAGTAGGTTATGCAGTAGGGGGATGCTGCCCCCTCTTGTTTTAAAATGAGGAAAATACATTCTTGTTACGATCCCATCTCCATCTCCATGCCCTTGTAGTTGAGAATGAAGAGGCAGGGTGTCTTTTCAGTTGAATACTCTGCCTGACCCATTAATCCTTTATCTGACTGAGGTTGGTACAAGATAGAAATATCAGCAGCCTAACTGTGCTGTGTATTGATGAATCCATGGAGCTGACTGTAGAGCGGAGATAGCAGATGGATTCGTAATTGCGTCATTTTCTCTCAGTATTTCTGTCAGTTTTGTTTTCAATCTTTAATGTTCTCTAAACTATAAATATTGAATTCTAAACCATATTTTTTGCTATTTATATAAATAGTGTCACCTTCCTCTTCAAAGTGACAAATAGTGAGGTGTCCTCCCCGAGAAGTGGGAGGAGAGACACTGCTGCCAGTATAGAAGAACAGTGACGGTTTTGTCTTAGTAAAAGAGGTTTTAAAATTCTGATCGACTGATTCAGATTTATGGTTATGGTATGGGAATTTTTAATTTACATTGATAGTACAGAAAGTATCCATATTGTAAAGCTATGTATGATTTTTATTTGTAGTATTTGTAATATCTAGTTTATTGTGTCCTCAGCTTTAGGACTGATTTCTTGGTACAGCCACAATATATAATGGACCTATATATAAGCTAATGGACCTACATCCTTCTTTAAAGATAGGTCAGAGACTGCAGAGACTGTCAGCGTCATTTCTGCACAATGCATCGGAGTAAATTTCACAAACTAAGTCGTGAAATTTCACAAATTAACCACTAGGGATAACTTTATTGGAACATAGCTGTAGGGCATCATCTGAATAAATGTAATTGATTTCTAGTGGTGTTAACAGACAGAAAAAGCATTATAAGTCAATTGTGGTTCTCCACGAGAAGGTTTACAAGACGATGTGTCTCACCAGAGCAGGCGCGTTGACCACAGAGAGGTTATATCCATAAACGAAAGATGACCCCAGGGCACCGAAGAAAGCTGCGTTCAATAGACAGGGTGTGATTGGCTGTTAATGAGAGAGAGCACACATATGAACACAGATATTTGTATTAGTCATAGAACACATATTAGAGAAAGGAAGCAGCAGAACGTCTGATCTTTGGAGAATGAAGAAATATGATGGAAATATGAGCTCATAATATATGTCTTAGTAATGCCCCAGTAGCTTTCTTTCTCCCATACTTGTATAATTAATGCATAAGCAGGCTGATGTAACAGCATCTCCTTCACTACTATGTTCTGCATGACATTGGATTCAAGGGAGTCAGATTTGGAAAAAGAATGATTGTGTGCGTAAGAATGTTCAAGCAGCACCAAGATTATTGTGCTATTATACCTGTCTTAAATGCAGAATGACTCATAGCTCACTATGGCTTAGGTAATAAAAAAAGTGTTTGCCACTCAATACAGTTACAAAACCACACAAAGCACTACTCTCTAGCTTATAGTGTAACAGCCGTTCAATGCCCTGGCAGGGAACCCCTTCCTCTTTTTAATGGTCATATGCATTGTAGGAAAAAAATGATGTGGAAATATGTGCACACTGATTGCTACACCACAGTGCACGTACACTCAGTCCACCATGCAGAATTGTGGACGAAGTGTGCAGTTATGAAATCCCTACAAAATACAGAGGTTTCACAACAACCAGTTAAACAGAGTCTAACACAGACACTAGACAGTTCCTTTTGATTATTCATACACATAGCATTTGGCATTACAATCCTCTGGGACTGTACTTCATCCTCACACTATCAACAGTTCTATAGTATAAGTCATAGTTCAACCTTGAACTGTGACTTATATTAGTTTCGAGCAAGAAGAAGTCTGATGTGAAAACATGAGGCCTCCAGTATATTGAGGATGGTCGAATTTTCAGTGAAGCAGAAGACATCTCGCATTAATCTGTTAAATCTTGGAAATTCCTAATATATACATATTTATAGATTATGGATTTTTAAATGTGGGAGACAGAGGAGATGTCGTTTTTAAGAATTTCCGACTCTGTGTTTGCTGTGGGAAAGACACATGAGACACAAATTATTATTCATAGCGGAATGCTGTTACATGTCTGGAGGGGGTCTTTAAGCAATCCGCACCCATGGATTTCATAAAATCATTTTATCCTGCTATCGTGTGAACCAGAGGAAAGGTCCATACCAGCCAAGAGAGGAGAAGTTACTTTAGGGCACCAGGCACAGCAGGACATGCTATTTAAAACAACATATCTGGTACTAAACGGAAGTGACACACAGTTTACCTTTGAAAAAATTTCATCAGTCAGTCAGTCATTTTCTATACCCACTTATTCCACATTAGGGTCGCAGGGGTCTGCTGGAGCCTATCCCAGCACGTTACGGCGAGAGGCAGGGATGGTCGCCAGCCAATCATGGGGCACACACACCATTCACTCATACACTCACACCTATGGGCAATTTAGAGTCACCAATTAACCTGTGGGAGGAAGCCGAAGTACCCGGTGAAAACCCACGCAGACACGGGGAGAACATGCAAACTCCACACCTATGTAGATATTGCATATATATATATATATATATATATATATATATATATATATATATATATGCAATATCTACATAGGTGTATAGAGGCCCATATCCAGCAACTATCACTCCAGTGTTGGTACAATGTGCTTATTTCATCAGAAGGCTAATGTAATACAATTTTTCTAATTATTTTACAATTCATAGTAGTAAACTGTAGTATATACAGTACATATATGTTTGGAGATAAGGGGGACATTATTTCTGCTATCAATTTATCAGTAAAATATTTACCTCACTGTCTTGTTTATTCATGTATTGAATCATAATTTTCACTCACTGGAAAGCTTCATTTGGCATTTGCTACTCCTGAGGCTCCTGAAGGGAGAGTAAATATTTTCCCCTGGATAGAGAATATAAACCGGTTTTATAATGTTTGTTGGCTTTGATTTACACCTACATCAACAATAATACTTTGTTGTTGCTGAGTCTGTCCAATTGTGTGACGGAAGAGAGAAGCAGTTACTAAATAGATGGAGCTATAAGAAAATATCACCACTAGAACTTTGCTATGCCGGCACAACTGAAACCTGTAATCCAGTTTGTACTTTGTAAGATTAGAAACCCACTGCGTTATCTTTAAGGAGTGGTTTTACTGTTGAGTCGGAGGGAGCTGTCAATAAAAAAGGCCCCACCTGGGTGGCTGTAACACAGTTGGTTGTGAGGGAAAGAGATTAAGAAAATCATCATTAATAAATATTCTATAATAAGTAATAAACATGTTTTATGGAAGTGATTTTCTCTAACAACAGTGTATATGACCTTTATTATATATTTCAGGGTAGTAACAAGAATTTACTCAACCTCTGAACTAATTGGAACATACCTATCACTTTCACTTTTTTAATATTTATCCTTTTACTTGAATCCATTTCTGGTGTGATTATAGCTGTTAGCTATCAGGGAGCCTCTGTTTCAGCAGCTGTCAAATTTTGGATAACAGAACAGATGTTGGTGTCATGTGTAAATCGCAAAGGTCATGCACATATTTGCTGAAGTGCATTATCTTAACAAATACGATCCTGTCCAAACCTATATCAACTGAATGAGTAAATGTATGACATAATAGACAAATAGCATGAAACGTCAAAAAAAAACTGTGACCTACATCTGACCAGTGAAAATTTAACAAAATATAACACAGTTTAATGCAGGTGAGGGCAGAAAAATAATAACACTAACCGTTCTAGAGGTTTTCCTGGAGTCTTTCATCTTGAGGTCAGCCATCTTCATGTGTCAGCAACCTTAAATGAGAAGGTGTTATGTAGCATTAACCATACCCATGGAACTCTGTGTGAGCTGGATGTAAAGACACATTTCACAACATAGAAGGGGGAAGTGGAATTTATTTTAGAAACTACTGAGTGAGACATTTGCTTAAAAAGGAAATGACAATACCTCTATATGCTGGCAGGCAATACGGACGCCAGTACAATAACACACAGGATTACAGAACCCAGTCACAAGTTTAGGATTTACTCATAAGAAATGGAACAATGTCAAATCAGTTTCCAACTTGCAAAAACTTGGCCTTCCATGAAAAACTACCAGCAGAAGAACCTTGGCTAAAGTTATAAGCATTGGATTTCAGCCCAGTAATTCAGAAATTCAGAAATATGTTACATTTTGAGCACCACAGCATTGAATTATTAAAGTGTGCCAGATAAAAAATGGAAAGACTAGGTCTGCCACCTAGTGCTCATAAAAACGTAGACCCGAGTGTGATATTCCGTAATTCATTAAATGGGCAGTTTTCCTTTAGAAAAAGATGTATGTATATACTATCAGCAGAATTTGTACTAAACCCTGTCAGTGCACTGGATAGTAAGATTTTATGAATTTCATTTTTTCTTTAGTGACAAACAGAACCCAACATCAGTCAGTGTCCTAGTACAGCAAATTCACCCTCCTACCGCACAGTTAATTACCTTTAATAGTGTTCGTTCAGCTTCTGGAATGTAAATCAGTTCCTGATTGGATGACTACAATGAAAACCAACAGGACTCTGAGTCCTGCGGAGCAGGATTAAGAGCCACAAGTTGTGTAGGGAATTCATAAAATAACTGAAGCTGCAGGATATTTGTTTAAGAAAAACTTTGCTTAATTAAAACCATATGATTAAACAACTTCTTATAATTTGACGATCAGTAGAACTCCCATCACTAACTGAAATCTGTGTTCACTACACTTTATTCTGGTTATACTCTGATTGGATCTTTTATTTATTTTAGGGTGTGTATCCAAAGTGTTCAGGGATTTTTTCCAGCCTTAATTGCTGTAAGACCACAGCGCAACCACACAACTGTGAAAATACTTGCAAGATTCCAATTTACTTTACCAAATAAAATCAATATGGATAACGTGTGTGGCTGAGCAAACTGCAAATTGTGTTTGTCAAACATACAGTATATATCTGCACATCAAGGTATAGCTTGCATCATGGTTGTATATGTCTGTATGAGAGGAAGAAAATGCTCATTCAATACATCAAAAGAATTAGTTTGTCTTAATGTCTACCCAATATACTGAAAAAATCTGTTTTGGTTATCAGGAGCCATGTCATTGAGCTTAGGATACTTCCCTCCATATGTGATGAGACCATGAACCTGGGCCATAGCATGCTAGAGGTCATGTTGCTGACTCATTCAATCAATCAATCAATCAAGTATTTGTCATAATAAGTCACGTACAATCACAGTGAAACGTGACAATCTCTCAACTGCAAAAATAATTTAAATCCTTTGACTGACCTCTCCATTAATCACAGAGCAAATAACACATATTTATTACCTTTCTGTTTTATCTTGTTTAGTTCCTAGTGTATGGAAATCTGCTTGTAATTTTTCCATTGATTCCAAGATAAAAGTAATGTCAATAATTGTCAAATTACCATAATAATTACAAAGAGAAAATCACCAGCACAGCTATTACTTTAGTTATAAATGGTAGTGTAGGAGCAAACACTGTGTTGCTGTTTTTCATTTAAAACAGTCAATAATTCATTATTATTACATTGGTATTGACTCAAAAGCTTGTGGGTGGTTTCAAAATAATCTGGGAGGCATGGATATGTAAAAATTGGGAATATCCGATCTGCATTTATAATGAAAGGTGTGCCACAAGGCTCCATCTTGGGTCAAATATTGTTTTCTATTTATAATAATGACATAACCTTATCCTTAACTGGCTGTGATGTCCACCTTTACACAGACAACAAAGACTCTTTTCAATCAAATATTACAATCCTGCAGATGTTATTTAATGCTCTTCAAGGTAGAATGCACACAAGACTTTCCTTTTTGTAGAGCAACTGACACTCAAGAGTAACCGACATATCCCCTCTATAGATTTATTCAGAATTGAGAGACTCCTAGAACATAAATATCTTGGCATCCGGCCAGATGCATATCTTACATTTAAATATCATCTAGACATCTTGCAATTACTTTTTGTTATTTGTTAAAAATTGTAGGAATTTTTAGATTGTTTGTTCATGAATATTTACATTTATATTCCATTTTGTTTACACATCAGGTATTTCTTAAAATTTAGGTTTCTATCTCAATGGGATTCATCATAATAAATAAATGTTATATTAATAACATTAATATACAATAATAATAATAATAATAAAGCACCAAACAACTAAATCTAAGTTATTATATAGATCATGCTTCACTACCTAATGAAAAATGTGGAGTATAATCTTCCAACCAGTTTACTGCATGAGTTCTATATAATAACTGCAACATAAGAACATAACAATCCTATTGTATGTATAGGAACATGTAACAATATTTATATTTTATATTAATACCAGACTTACTCACCTATGCACAAGCTGCGTATCTAATTCTTAGTAATCCACTGACCCAACATTACTGAGACGTGACTGTGATAATAACAGTGACAAATGATTAACATTGATAAGTCCCGCCTTCCCTCTCACTATCTCTCAGTTATGTCATCATGACCATTTGAAGTCAGGATGAAAGAGAAAGATCAACTACACGTTATATTTTGATAGAATTGCTCCCCTGAGAGAAATCACTGTGTTGCTTTAAGAAGGGGCACCTGTTCTGTCTACTTTCAGAATCAAATTTAACATAAAAAAAATAATAAAAATAATAATAATAATAAAATAAATTACATAGTCCTGGCGGTGGAAGAGAAGTGACTGACTTTAAATGAATTAAATTAATAGCTGACTTTATTTTAATGAACTCATTCCAGCAGTCGGGATTCATTTACACATTTAATGACCTCATATAACACACAGTGTTCAGCTGAGTGGACTTTACACCAACTTAGCTTCAATTTATTTTATAACTAACGCTCACATAAGTACATTGTATTTAAGAAAGAAAGAAAGAAAGAAAGAAAGAAAGAAAGAAAGAAAGAAAGAAAGAAAGAAAGAAAGAAAGAAAGAAAGAAAGTGAGTAGCATATTAATATTTCACCCACTTTTTCCTAAACAATACTGAAGTGAACACTGCTTTACCAAGTAATGAAAATAATTAAACCCCTCTTCAAACAAAGCAGAGTAAATGCATGAGTCATAGAATGTGTGAGTCACAGGGCAGAGGAGGCCCACCTGCAGGGAACTGAACATCTCCTCTCCACCTCAAAAACATGATATTGAAATTCTTGTAAAAGCAGCTCTGTACGCTCAGATGACAAGCTTATTATAACCATGAACTAAGACCGGTTTGATAATGGATCATTATCAGGTGATAGAAAAGAAATTCTAACGCTTACCTTGAATAGTGCATATGATGCACATTATGTCACTGAGGAGTTGAAATTGTAAAGATTTAAATCACCAAAGTATTAATGTCATGCTGACATAATGAAGAGTTCCCTTCAAGCTGTTGATGCTTCAGTCTTCTGCTCTGTTCCTTGACCACAAGCAGGGGAAACGCCCCTTTCACCAACACGACTGGCCAAAGTCAAGATAGTCCTGGATTCTACTATCTTGTTTAATGATTAGGAAAAGACCATTTCTGCTACTGGTGAACACACAGTAGTTTGTTCTAGAAATTTGGTTCCCAATCCCCACATGAACCTTTTCCTTAGGCAGATTTTTAACTTATCAGTGACTGCTTTATTTTCCCTTGGCTTCACAATAATACTTTTATTGATTCTGCTGCACATAACTGGTGGATTGGGCAATTTTGTGAACTCTGCTGAAGAAATATTTGGCTCAGGAGCTGCCATGAGGAAAAGATATGGCCAACTAATGAAACTCAGCATGTAAGGTGAAGAACCCCTTTATGGCAGCCTTTCTCAGCCCTGGAGTCAAGGTAACAGGACTATTAGGTTTCCCAGGGTGTTGACCTCTCTGTTGGGAAAAGAGCAGGCTATGCAAAACTGTTGAAAGTAGTTAAAATGATTAAAAAAAAAATGCTGTATTTACAGCACATTATCCAACCTAAGGAACTAAAAAGACTTTATTCTACACAGCATAAAATCCTCATGACATCAGCTTGCATTAATTCAGCTACTGTATCTTATGCAGGGTGACAGATTATGAAAACCCTCTATATTCAAGTTGATTATATGTTCAGATCCTTAAAATTAAATAAGTTATATAAGTCTGGTTGCCTTCCCTCCACTCCCGTAGTAGGCAGCTAAGCCAACAGTTGACCCCTGTCATTGTGAAGTTGGGAAATGTTCTAAAAAGGTGCCAGCTCAAGATAAACAAGTTAAGTCAACAAGTTGTCAACAAGTTTTTTTCCATTGATTCATCACAGAGAACACTTTCTTTCACTATGTTACACAGCAGCTGTGTTAAATATCGACTTTCCCACTGGGTCAGTGACTCGGTGTCACCTAAATAATACTTGTACTGTTGTTAACAGGCAGGCTATTCATTGTTGTATTAAAAGTACAATATTACATGTTATCTGAATGGCTAACTCAATTCACTGAGATTGATTATGAACCAAGACTGGTGCCACTGCTAAAGGAGGATACTTTCTCATTAGTGAATTATTAATTATTTTAATTAAAATTAAATGTCACAAAAATCATTATTTCCACTTGGCCTTTGTTGAAATAGAGCGATCATATTGTATGTAAAAAATGTTTTTCATTGCTGTAATCTGGGCCAATGACCCCATATATACCTTAACTTAACTAAACATAAAGCTTGTCTTAAATGTAGTAATTATACTTTGCATACATTGCAATGTCGTTGCGCTCTCATTTTTAAAATAGAGTACAGAAAGGGATATCTAAATAGTTGACAATGGCACAGAGAATGGCCTTATCGCTCGTAGGAGGTACGGCTGAAATGGGAAGGATTTTCTTATTGCTGAACTAGAACATCAAACAAAATGTTAAATATTACTCAGGACTAGATTATTGTGCATAAGACACTTACCTCTTTTCTTGCAGGTTGCTCCAAGAAACCTTGTCCGTTAACACAAAGGACTGCGTGCTGATGGCAGATGTGTATTTTCTGCTTTTATGATTCACCTACAGAATCTTTCTAGTGTGAAGTTAGTTAGCCATTAGGCTGAACAATGTTTGACCAACTAACCTATAGTCCAGGACGGGAGGAATGAATCTTCTGTATTCCCTGGTAAACTGTGCATAAAACACTATGAGAGAAAAAAGACCCCGCTAATATATATATATTTTTTATGTTTTTGTTAGATATTTCATCCACCTCTGTATTCCCGGGAGCAGCAGGAGTGGAAAGACACTGGTCTTGAGAATATACTCCTTTTGACCGTTCCTACTGTGACTGTTTGGTGTTAAATGTCATTTATGTTGGCAGCTTTCCTTAGATTTAATTTAGAACATAAATTAATGTTCGTATACTTTTGATTTCCTTTGTCCTTAAAGTCTCCTGCTTTCCTAACGAGACTCCTGAGTCAGCTATCTAAAGAAGGTGCTGACATAGGTTCACCAGGGGCCTGTCCATCAGGGTGTGGAAAGAACTTTGGAGCTACTTCAGCAGCCAGGTACACTATGTCCTCTGAGAGATGCAGACCTGTGAGAGGTGCCTAGTTGCCAAGCAGACCCTTATCCAGAAAGAACACAGCTGATGGTCAGGGTGGGCAGTGCCCCCTAGTGCCCACCTTTGAACACAGGTCTGTTGCCAAGGATACCAACCCAGCAACTCATAGTTTCATGGGGCATCAGCTTACTTCTCAGTCTAATGAGATTGTTTCCATTGAACATGTACAAAGTACACACATCCCCATCTGTGACCATTGAGCCTCCACCGTGGCTCAGGTTTTGGTGGCTGAGTGGTTCCTTAAAGGTCCCATATCATGCACTTTTCTGGCTTTTTTATTTTGTATACCCCTAACATTATATATGTTTAATTTTATTTCAATGCAATTTCATGCAGGATGCATTTCTGCACTTTCGATCCCCAGAGAAAGTTACGGCCCTGGTTTACAGCGCTGATTAGGCAGCATCTGCTACCAAACTTGGGGAGGGAGAAAAGAGAATGCAGAGCATGACAAGCTTCTTCTACAGCGATCTAAAACAAATGAGCCTTTTACGCCACATACAGTGTCATAGAATTACAGTGCAATGAAAAGAGAAAGACTTACTGGCAGTGACCCACAAGTGGTTCACTTCAGAGGAGAATAGTACCTGCATGAGGGGACCTACAAAAAACCTATGACTATGGTAATACAAATGATAAGCAGTTGCACAAACAACATAGCCAAAGCTACATACATGTGGGGATACAGGAAGCGAGGTGACTAGGAAACAGGGGGGTGAGATGACTGCCTTTCAATATGGCATCACACTATCAGAGATGGTCTGAGCAGCCAAAGAGCAAATAGAGGCTGGCATGCATTAAGCCATTCATTCAGTCATGTCATTCTGCTATAAATTGGACAGTGTTTATATAACCCATAGACCTTATCTGGATAGCTGACTGTTTGCCCGATATGGGACCTTTAAGTTTAGTGTCACTGCCTGTATACACAGACCAGGCTGAAACATTCAGAGCTCTCTAATCCACAACATCTATATGTTTTGTTTTCCAAACAATATATCAATCATTGATTTTACCACATTTTTTGGACCATTTGTAAATAGCAGTATGTTCTTGTATAGAAATATCTAAGACCACTGGAGTAAAATATATTACCTACACATCCTACAGCCTGAGAGAATGCCTTCTAATCAACATGTCAAAACTGGAACAATTCAATCATCAGTTTTCTGTGCTTTTTATCACTGCGATACAACCACTTTGGGGTGACACAGTGGAGCAGGGGTTAGCGCTGTTGCCTCACAGCAAGAAGGTCGCAGGTTCAAGACCTCCTTGGTCCTGGGTCTGGGACCTTTCTGTTTGCATGTTCTCCCCATGTCTGTGTGGGTTTTCACTGGGTACTCTGGCTTCCTCCCACAGTCCAAAAACATGCTGAGGTTGATTGGTGAATCTAAATTGCCTGTGCGTGTGTGAGTGAATGGTGTGTGTGCCCCACGATTGGCTGGCAACCATCTGGGGTGTATCCCTGCCTCTCGCAGGCTGGGACGTGCTGGGATAGGCTCCAGCAGACCCCTGCGACCCTAATGAGGAATAAGCAGGTATAGAAAATGACTTACTGACAACCACTTTGACATTTAAAAGGTAAAAGAAATTAAATTTGATCATCATATAAAAAATGTTTCTTCTTTGCAGATACCAGAAGTCTATTAAGAGGAGAAATGTCAATATAACTGTAGAATTTTTTATGAGATTGCTAAAGATGGCACTTTCGAATTTCCAGCATACAGACTTCATAGATAGTGCCTAAAGTAAATTATATTAATCTTATATTACATTGATTGTGTCACAGGGTGTGTGTGTGTGTGTGTGTGTGTATGAATGCATGCAAATTAGTTTCCTGTCTCCCCTTCACTCTTGCAGCGTTGGAGGGAAGAGCAGCGGGAGATAGGAGGCCACCAGAGATCCTCCTTCCAGTTAAGTACTTCTCTGTAACTACATGAATCCAATGGTAGTTCTTTCTTCTTTTTTATGCTGTGGACATTTGGTGCATTTTGCAAAAACACACCAATTGTAGCAAAAAGAAATACTGGAAAGGGCAACTGCAGGAAATTACTTCTTTGATCAGTTTCATGTCTGTCATTGACGTCAATAGATGTCTTTGGTATGCTTTTGCTGATTATAGCTTTTATTTCTGTGTCCATCACTGGTGTGCACTGGTGTTTATGCTATGCACAGCTATGGTTTGTTTGCCCATCCTCATCAAAATGTATAAGTGTGAGCCAGGGGTTTCCTCATCAAGGCCAGACCCGACTCAACAACAAACAAAGAAGCTGTTTAAATCGTTAGCCATCTCTCCCCAGTTATCCTCCCTCTTATTGTTTACAATAAAGTGGTAAGGGTAGTCTAGCCATGTACCTCTGCCTCAAATTCACCGCAGTATCAATCTGAGATTAACTGCTCAGAAAAGAGGAATAAGAAGAGTCAGAGTACGTAAAGCAACAAGAACAGGAGGACACATTTTAACAAATAAAAGTATGATGATGCAGCTAATGATGAAATCACTTTAAATGGAGCTGGTTAGGGGAGTTATGGTTAGTTTTTGTTGAAAGTTCAAATATGATGTCACTTTCAGTGTGTGGTTTACTGTCCTTGGCCACTCACACCCCCATAAGTTGCATTTTGTGTTTTAATTCTGCTAGGTCATGTGATTAATGGCTGCATGCCAATCATGTACATACTATTGATGAATTGCTCAGTGCAATGTTGTTTTTGTTGATTCAGTGAGTCAATAGTTAAGTTGCCACACAAAAAAACAAATGAACCTGTGCTGGAGAGAATGTCCTGTACATTCCCTGAACTCTTCTAATTTTGAATATGGTGCTTTGTAGATACAAAACACTTATTCTGGCACCCATAGATGTTATACCCTACCAAAAAAGAACAAAAAAATACATTAAAAGCATCTTTTGTTCATATTCTGTGTTCCAAACAATGTATGCAAATGAAAATGTGTTGTGTGTGATAAAACACCATCTCAAAGAACAAACAAACTTGGTGACCATATCAGCATTAAATGCCCTGACAATCACCATTGTGCTTTATTGATGCCCATTCATGCGTTTGCCCGTTTGCAATTATAGCAGCCTAATGGCCCACTTTGGTGCATACTTTGCATCCATATGAATGATCTTGTAGTCTCACTGGCTGCATTACCCCTCCAACCTTGGCAGATTGTTGGATGGTGCTGAAAAGAAAAAAATAGTTTAAATAGTTTACTCAGTTGCACAAACAGTACAGGCTGTGCAAGGCAGTTGACAGGCACCCAAGTCCTAATCTGCAGAAATGAATGTGACTGGAATGCTTTGGTTGCATGTTTCTTTTATCACACAATCTTAGGCCATCATTCGTTTTTTCAGACCTCTGTAATTTGATCATTCTATTACCTATCTTAAATTATATTCCATTGGATTTGACAAATAAGTACAGATCATAGCTGCAAACACACTGGCTATGTTTAAAGATGAGAAGCTTAAAGGCTTGACTTCCACTCTGCACAATTGGAGCAAATTACCCCCTATGTTTCAGTCAATGGGAAAACTCCAAGAAGCTAATGATAAGGTCTGCACTACGAGGTCAAACAAAACCCCCGATGACTTTAAATGTCTTTGGCTCCCTCAACACACTGCAATTTGATATAGTGATATAAAAATAGATATTTTTATACAGGTTTCTGATACCTGGTCAAACTGAAGCACAACCACTTTTAAACATACAGCCATTATACAGCCTATACTATCATTATACTATATTCTATAACATCAATAGGTTTTTGGCTTTTTATGGAGGTAAAATGTCACAATTGCTTAGTGAATTTCATTCTGATTGGCTAACAGAATAAGATAATGTAGAGATAATGTAATTATGTGTTAATCCTTATTAGTTTTCTCCCTAATCCTAAACATTGAGAATGTTGCTCAGTTGTGACTGAGGTGTACATGAACTTAAAACAACCTGCTTCTCTCCCATAATACAAAGTCATCTTAGCCTTTTCTTTTAAACTTTAACTGGAGCAAGAGCTTAAATGTTTCCCCTTTTTTCAACAGCAATGATTTTTCAAAGCCGTTAATCTTCAGTTGTATCCCAGACACAGCAATATTTCAAAGATTACTCTTTCAAAGACCACTTTTTGCCCCAATCATTTTCCTTTATTAGACAGTTTATAATGAAGCCTAACAGAAAGGAAAACTTTTTTGTAACAAGGGGAGGAGTCATCCAGGTAAACCAATTACACGATGTAAACGTATTATTTGCAGGGAATCTTGAAAACAATACTTCATTGGAAAGGCTTTCGCACCTGTTCCTCTCAGTCTTGTCTCAACTGGTAACACCTACAGCTTATTACAATATTTTGTAATTAGCGTTCAACTGAATGCTGTGAAATTATTTTAAAGATTGCAACTGAACAATTTCCACATGAGTGGTTGACAAGAATAAAGAGTGCAAATCAGCATGAACGGGAAAATGAATAAAAAGTGTTTATTATTATTAATGAGTCACTTCCACTTTGGAAGCTGATGCATGTAGACATTAACAAAAGTGAGACAAGCTTAGTGGGCCCCAACGAAAAAAAAAAAAAAAAAAAAAAAAAAAAAACAGCAATACAGGACCTTCAACTGAATTGACAGCATGTTGATTGTGTTTATTTTAATTCCTATCATTTCGCCCCCAGTTCAACAAGAAGTGCTGAGTCACAAAAAGTAGACCTAAAAAGCAAAAAAAAAAAAAAACACCCACCCTCTTAAAACCTTAAATAAAAAGTGACAGGCAACTGCAGCTCGGACCAGTTAATTCTCATTATAGGAATGTAACCAAAAGATTTCATTTCTTTTAAACACAATTTTGTTGAGTTAAAAAAACAACACACTTTTGGCTCATCCGTTAGGTTAGAATGCACAGAGCCCAACCACAGACAAGGATTTTATTTTAAAGGCTATTACCTATGGAATGTTGTATGGGTCCATAACGCTCCGAGAGATGTAAAAGCACTCATGGTTACATTGTATACGTCAACATTTTGTCTCTGTGTAGGTTGAGGTTATTTGCATCAAAGAGACGAATCTTGGATATTTTTTTTATGGGAGCTTTTCGCAGCCATGATCATTTACAATTCAGATGTTTACAGACAAGATAGAACACCATTTAGATAGTGAAAATACAGTAAAAAAAAAAAAAGAAGAAAGGAAAGAAAGAAAGATCAAAGTCTACAGTAGTCCTTGTCCCTGGAGATGTGGATGTTCGTCTGCGTGCAGCTCAGTCTGTAATAGTCCACTGCTTGACGCTGGCATCGTGGGAGGTGGTGACTAGAGTGTGCTCATCTATCCAGGCCAGACCGCTGACATGGTGCAACCTGTGGGTGTCTGCAGAGATCAAAGTATGAAATGATGTTACAAAGACTTAACACCGAGTGGTCCTGAAATCACATTTTTTTCCATCATGAAATCCTACATAAACAACTCTGTTCATTTGTATTTTTACCATTTCAGTAGTGAATTTTAAAGACACAGCTGTCACAATTCAGCTCACAATATCTCATCACCTTTATAGATTTATTGTACATTAGGAAAACCCAGTCAAGTGAATGTACATGTGCACCTAGTGTATGTATGGCCTACCTGGGAGCTTAACCCTCTTGTCTGCATCACCGACTGTCCAGACAAACACCATCATGTCCATCCCACCAGTTGCAAAGCGCTCGTTATCGGGTGACCAGGCCAAGGTCACTGGTTTTGCATGGTGTCCATAAAACTCGTTTTTGACCTGGAAAAATAAAAGTGTGACATAAAAAAGGAGCAATGACTCTTATATTCCATTCTACAGTAAAGGCACGGGATATAAAATAACCAATAAAAAGGATGAATAGGAGAGACAAGTTCTTACCGAGTAGCCATCTGCCACATTAAAGGCTGTGGCAACTTTCATGACGTCTAGGACAGCCAGATAGGCTCCATCATTAGAGTAAGCCATGTCTGTGATCGCCCCTTTAACCTCCATGGTTTTACCCTCATCCTTCAGAGTGTTACCCTGAATTGAGTACAGACGGATTATCCCATCCTATCGCAGACAAAAAAAGGAGAGGAAAGAATTAATCTCAAACCTACTGACGCCGGGGTCTTCCGAGTGTTCAGCCCTGGGACTTGTCTGATTACTTAAAATAGATCATTATTACACATCAAGCCGTGCTGATGATACTCTACATTTGAACTCAAAAGCCGTTTTTGAGCTCAAAGATAAAAAAAGAAATCTAGGTTCTGCAGGATAATCTCTGCTCTTAGATGTCAACACTTACTGCTCCCCCCACTACAGCAGTGGTGCCCCCGGGGTGGATGGCTCCAACCTCTGGTTCATAGCCCAGATTATCCAATGTGAAGACTTTCTTCTTATCCTTCAGCAAGACAATCTGAGGAAAAGCAAAAAGATGTGAAATTATCATCAAAAGAACAAAACATTTGCCAGTGAAAACGTTACGAACGTTAAAATATGTTCAAAGGGGAGATCTCACCCAGAGATAACATGAGCAAAGATTACCTGCCCAATGCACACAGCCAGCGACAGCCCTCCTGCTGCAACTGACACACTTTTAGGCTGGAAATCCATCTTCACCACATCAGACGCACTGAAAACCAACAATTTGGATTATTGACGTGCTAAAAATAACATGCGGTGCTGGACAAATATGATTTCTAAAGCCAATATTCAGTTTGAAGAAAATAAAACATTTCAAGTACAAGTTTCTCCGATTTATCTTGCATGTAATGACTGTATGGGATATTGGGTAGGAGGCCCCTGCTAGCAACAGCTTCGTGCCACTTGTAAAAGAAGTCTACAGTTAAGGATATAATTATTTATACAAGGAGGCTTAAACCCACTCTGCAAACGTGCCATGAACACTTCTGCACAGATCTTTAATAGCAAAATAAAGAAATACTTCTACAGATTTTGTACATGTCAGTACATTAAGTGTACATCCACACATTAACTGTCTAACCAGACTAAATACAGATCATTGTAATCAAATTGCCCTGTAGCTATATTTACAGCAACATAAAGATGCCTACCTGTACTCCTTCTTGCCGATGTTGATGTAGCGCAGAGTATCGTCCATGCTGCACGTCACCAGCTCGCCAGCTTCGTTGGTCACCATTTTGCTCACCTGGTTGCTGTGGCCCTTCCCCGAGAAGGCATCATTCTCTCCAGTTTCCGCATCCCAGTAATGTGAGGCAAAGGTTAAGGAAAAAGAAAAACATTGTATACATAGATTCTTAATACAGTAAAGATCATAGTGAAGCAGCAATTATATCCACCAACTCACAAGAGGTGATAATAAGTTATCTGAACTACCTGTACACTTTAAGGCATTAAAAAAAAAAATCCAAATGCAGAGATTAGGGCTCCAAAAACTGATCATCTCTCTATGATCAAACAATGCTCCAATTCCAGGTTATTAACAAGTACTATAGACTATACCATTAAGGCCTCACATGGTAAATACAAGAAAAAAATCATTTAAAAAAGTTAATTACTCTACTAACCCAATAATACCAATGTTCACCAATTTATTTATATTTGGGAAAATGATTGGATTCAGCTCTCCCCCTGCTTCCCCGAGATAAACTACCCATTTCATTTTCAATACTATTCTGTCCTTATTTCAACCTTTCAGAGAGCTACTGTGGCAGTCTGTTGTTAGAAGATGGTTCAGTTACCCTTGAAAAAGCCAAATTCAGAGCCAGATCAATGGAGCCATTTAAGAACCGTTTTCAAAACTGTGCTTCCTTTCTGAATCCTCTCTGAATGTACTTTTTCAGAGAACTGTGTTGGTCTTCAAGCTGTTCCATATCACAGAGAGTGCATGGATTTGTGTGTGAAAAGCCTGACATCTAGCTGCCAACGATGATAACACCCCCCCCAGCTCTTAGACCACTGTGTTCAATTGTGTTGACCCCATTCTGCTACAACAACCTAGTATCACAATGCAATCTGATACACTTGTATGTAGAGATACGTTGTATAAAGAAAAGACAAATTTCTTGTTGAGCAAAACAAAACAAAAGACAATATAATTGACATCCAGTACAAAGGACACTTTGTTGACTTGTGGGTTATACAGAGTGACCTTTGTAGTCACCACTTCAGCAGTGAAAGGATATTGATGTGTCCATCGTGACTCCCCGAGTAGATGTAGGTTCGCCCATCATTTTTGTGAACCGTCAGACACTGGATGGATTTGCTGTGACCCTGTAGGATGAACAAGCACATGTTTTGTAGAATATCAACACACATTTCAGACATTTCACTCGAGAGATTTTGGCAGCACATTAGTTCCGCTAAATGACTTTTTAGATGCGTTTGCAAGAACTTGATGTGTAGTGACTGAAATTTCATGTCCTACTGCCTTTTGCCTGGCGGTGACAAATGATATATGTCAGTACATCATATCCAGTCTCGTGGCTGGGTCAGTTTGCTGCAAGCTGACATTTTGAGAGGAGCTTCGAAGAAGAATACTAATGTAATTTTACACCATCCGCCCCCTCACCACCAAATGTGTTTGCCAGAAGCTTCTAGTCTCTTCTCTGGTGAAAGCTTGCTTTATCTACCAAAGCCATAAACCATAGTTGTTTTAACAAACACACTTAAAGAGCTTTATACAAGATAACAAAATGTACAGGTTTTTTTTCCCCTTCTTATGGGTGTATATTGTAATATAGAAAATGACATAATTCATTCAGAATTTCTGAATACTTACAAATAATGTAAATGTGTACATTTGTGCTATAGTTTGTATACAAATATAATAAACATTATAGAACATGTATCCATATTTTAAAATGTTATAACTGGCAAATGTTGCACATTTACAAATGGGGTATAAATCTGAGAGCACAAAATTAACATAGAGGAAAAAAAACCTCAAAGATAGACGCTAATGTGAATGTCTTCATGCAACCTGTTTACTACACATTTACGGATCTTTTCAGACATTTTGGAACATATTTAGAAACCTCTGTATGCACTTAAGACAAATTATGAGTGTTTACAAAATTGAAAAGCCATACACACAATCACTAGAAAATCAATCAGAGCACAGATTGTGACTCCCACACACACACACACAACATTGTTGTCCAATATTAATTGAATATATGCACTATCGTGGAATAAAAAGTAGACATAGTCAACGTCCTATCTTGTGCAATGAAAACAAACTATGCAGGTGCAACATGTCACCACCAGGTGGCTCCAAACGATGGAGCATGTTTGAAAGTCCATTTGCTGTAATGTTACCAAACAAAAAATTCTAAGTGATCCAGAAACCAGGATTACCAAAAACGTAGTCATACATTAATATTACCACTTCCAACATTTGCTGAAAATCAGGCAAAATCTTTTGAGGTATTTTTTACAACAGAAGGACAGACACCAGCTAAAACAGGAATATAAACATAAATCAAAGCACGGACATAAAACGTGACCTCCTCGGCAAAGGTAACAAGAAGCTACCGATAATATCCAAGAATTGCATCCTAAAACTCTTATGAGTCTGACCTTGATGGTGCGGATGGGCCGGTCAGGGTTGTTCTTGTCCAGGTAGTTAATGTATCCTGACAGGGAGATGCTGAGGAGGTGATCGTTCTGCCACAGGCAGCCCAGCTGCTGGTCTGTCACATCAGCGCCCATGTTGAAGGTGGTGACGGCCGTACCTGCACCAACATCCCAGAGCTTAACGGTCTTGTCCCCTGAGGCAGTGATCAGTTGGGAGCTGTCAGGGCTCCAGCTGATCTGGGAATGAAAAAAAAAAAGATATTAATATGCATATAATATAAAGTTTTACTTAAAAATCAGAAAGTCCGGTGTTATGTAGGGAAAATAAACAAAAGGATGCCTTTTTCAGCATCCGCATTAGGGAAAGAAGCAATTTTGTATTCGCTTACTGTGGCCTGACTCTATGCAGAGTGTTTTTATAGCTTCTAAAAGAAACCCAAATCTAAGCAGCGAACCAAGTTACTGGGCCGGAAAATGACCATGAGCATTGTAGTAACGATTTATTACGTGACGACATAAACTGCTTACACTCTGCACCTGCACTCATTGCAGGTCCAATAAATCAGATGATTTTGGAGGCCTGCAATGTGCAAGCTGTTTGTACATTTTATGATGCGCTCGCTTTCAGCTCAGCAGCTGCCTTCTGTGGTTT
This sequence comes from Lepturacanthus savala, assembly GCA_030544235.1. Lineage (NCBI taxonomy): Eukaryota > Metazoa > Chordata > Actinopteri > Scombriformes > Trichiuridae > Lepturacanthus > Lepturacanthus savala. The sequence goes on from CM060463.1 coordinate 11,781,979, forward strand.
GAATGCATACTCGTATGCTAAATAAAAAAAATAAAAAATATATACTGAACGCAGTATCAATTTTTGACATGAAAGCTCAAGACCCTACTTACAGCATAGATTCCTCCTTTGTGGGCCTTCTCTCCACCCAGTGAGCAAACGCTCTCCCCATTCGTTCCATCATATAGAAAAATCTGAGGAAATGACATTTGTTAATAAAATTTGTACACAAAACTTTTTATGTGAATTTGTTCTATATAAAACTACCACTTCAAAAAAAGGACCAGTGTGTAAGGTTTAGAGGGATCTAATGGTAGAAATTAGATATGCGTTTTCAGTAAAGTATTATAACCTGAAAATAAGAACTGTTGTATTTGTTAGCTTTCTACATCTGTAGAACATAGCTATGTTCTCCAGAACAGAAAAAAATGCTTGTAAGGGGAAGCTGACCCCTTCAACCTCACCAATAGAAGTCACACTGGCCCATTAAGTTGAGACATCCCTAGATTTGTGATAAATGTCATGGTAGCATACATAAAGACTGTTTTAGTCCAGGTAACCTTAATAAAACATTTTTAAGAGCACATGCTCACGCCATTTAGTCTCAACACTCACCTGGCCATCAGCACCTGCTGTAGCAAACCGACTTCCGTCGGGAGAGAAACGGACACAGTTGACAAATTGGCTGTGGTCCTTTAGTAGGGGGAGAGAGAGAGAGAGGGGAGGAAAATTATCTATACAGAAATTTCTTTACAATAATATAAACAGCGTAAGAGTATTTTATCTGAGAGACTCCCTCTCAGCCTTTCACTACGGTTTATAACATATTAATCATGCTGGACACACTGAACAATTATAGAGTATTTTTCTCTGCCATAGGAAAGTTTGTTGCTGAGGTCCTGAAACAATGTGCCTGATGAGAAAATTTCATAAAGGGGGCTCTAGTCTGGAATAATCTATTTGGACAGCTGCACAAACCGACCAGTACAGCTTCTCTACTATCCATCTGAGGAGCTGTTTGACGAGTGTTCATGTGCATGAAGACAATGAGATGTGGGTTCATGAGTGCACATGCTGCTCTGAACACTTCTCAAAAGCAAATATAGGCTGTAATTCAATCCAAAAATTGCTAAATGAAATATCCAACCATTTGACTTTAAGCTGTAAGAGCATTTGGAACTCGTATATATATCTACTGTATGGTATTTTTCTATGACATTATTACAAGCCCAGTCAGCATTAAAGAAAGCCATCTACACTTTTATACCTGAGAAATCAATTTCAGACTAAAAAGTCCTTTAAAAAAAAAAAGGAGGTTTAAGATTTAGACAAATAAAGGTTTACTGCTCACAACTGTTGAGGGAAGGCCTTCTATTAGGGATCTAGCTCACACATTCTTCAAGAATTTAAGTGGGAAGTGGGTTATGTAACATTCAAACAGGCCATACTGTCAGAAACCACCAGGGTGTGTCAGACTTAAAATGACCAACGGGCATAAAAATAAGATGGCAGGTTTAAAGTCATGGATGAATTCTACTAGAATGTGTGTATTTGCCAATGGAACGCCAATATTATTAATAAGACTCCAAGTGGAAGATGAAATTTAGCCTTTAGATGGTTCAGTGTGTTTTATTTCAAACAGCAAAACCTTTCCTTTTTCCCCTCCAGACAGCAAAATCTACTCACACGTAATGTGAACTTGAACTTGAAGGGAGGGCCCTCGAAGAATGAACCACAGGTGTCGTCACTGGCGGTAGCAAGACGGTAAGGGCGTTTCTGCCGTATGTCTACACTGTTGATTAATTTGGAGTGGCCAGAAACCTCTCCGACTGAGGAGCCAGAATCCCACAGGAACACTGCCCCAAACCTAGGGAAAGATATCAGCAGACACAAGTTTGTACGCGTGCAATTTAAGAGACGAATAGAATTAACACCTTTTTTTCCCTGAAAAAGCATGCCTGAAAGCCTCCCAGGATTAAACTGAAAACTGAACATAGACCAGATGCTGTTTGTTATATTTATAGATAGTTGCCTTATACAGAGATTAAACAGCCTTAGCTGCTCAACAGTGAAATGCAGTAGGAATTATTCACATAGTGCACAGCACTTTCGATCAAGACCTTGCATGTCAAACACAACTCTTTTAAGCAAATAACGGTGTGCGAGGAGGTCTTCTTTACGCTGAGCTCATGGTGGTCAGAGTTACACAAGGTTAACTTCTTTCATTTCTTGAACATCGTTTCAGTTAGTCTAGTATGAAAACCCCCAAATACTCACTTCTCTCGTCCATCCCCAACAACAGCAATCCTCTTGCTGTCCTCTGTCCATGCAATATCCTTGACCTTGCCTGAAATAGGGGTGTACTCGTACTTGAGCAGATGCTCCTTTTGGGTGGTGTCCCAGATACGGATCTTTCCTGATACATCTAAGGAGTTTGGGGGGAAAAAAATTATATAATATATTATTTAACTTATAGTATAACCATCATTCTATTAAACAACTACAGTAAGTATGCATTAGTTGACATGTTCTTATGTGGCTTGTCTACCTCCAGATGCAATGTAGAATCCGCTGGGGGCATACTTGGCAACAGTGACCTGATGGGCATGTTCGGTGTAAATGTCAGCTATAGCTGGGTTCTGTAAAGACAGGAAGCATGAGGCATCAGCAGGTGTGACTGACGAATGCTAAACAAGGTGGTGTCTTTCTACAGCAGTACACAGAAAAAAAATGTTTTCATGAAACCTGGGCCTTATTTTCATTGTTCTGTTCCTTAAATCCTTTTACTCATTAGGTCAGTTAAGAAGGGGTTAAGAAATGTAGCATCCAGCAATCCAATAAGCACAAGTAAAACCTTGATGAACTGAGGACATGGATAAGGATGAAGAACAAGCCTTTAGTCACAGGGCAATTAGGGGGAAAATGAGAAACGACAACAAAATCCGTCTTGTACTCGAGCTAACGGAATCCAGGGACCAGCTGATGAGAAGCACAGAGTTACATCCGCATGGTGGAAAACACAGAGATGGACCAAGCTGCAGCACAAAGTCCTGGGAAGAGTGCAGGACAGATTTGCAAGACTGGGTTGGGAGTGGAGTTCTGGTCCAAAGCCACAATGGAAGAGAGAAAGACCATGATCATAGAGGAGGTCACATGAGTAGAACAGCCAGCGCTACATCACTGTAGTGTCCCAGGGCCAAAAAAAGAGCATGGACATGATAGGGCCACAGCACATCCTGTTAGGGTGCAAGGTTGCACTGGTGCAGGGGTACTACAGGCAGCGGCACAACTAGGTGCTGAGGAGGCTGGCAGCAGACGGCAATAAGGCTGTCAGCAGGGGCTTTGAGGGCAAATCATGAGTCAAACTTCTCCGAGCAGCTGGTACGACCCGAGCGAACCTACAGAGGGGCTGCAAAGAAATGGCAGAGGATGCTTTGAAGCCAAGCTACATGCTGGGACTACAGAGGAGAGATAGTTTTGGAGGCTCAACACCCCAATAGGGGTGGGTAGGGGTCAAAACAGCAGTGGCTCCAGCTGACGACCCTGCAGCTGACCCAGTGTCTCCACTGGCAGAAATGCTGCAAAGCAGGCAGAACACAACCTGTACAAGGTTAAAACCTTTTAGCCAAATTGTCAGTTCAAAAATATCTATTACATTTTGCAGGAGTGCATGCTGGTTCCAGGGAAACTTAATACCAGGTAAAAACTTGTTTTGCTGACTGCCTGTTTTTTAACATCTCATCTTTCTGCTCTTCTCAGATGTCAGCGTTCAATACACTGACACGGAGGCTGCTTACCAATTGGCTGTGCCAGTGTGCCATGTGTTATTTAGTGAAAAGCGTTAATGGAGTGCAGATGAAGATGTTGTTACGCTTATAAAAAGGTATGTTTTAAATGTGTTAAAAAAAATGTATGCCACTTATGCATCTATCATTGGAGGCAAATTTTGATTTCATCTCTGGACAACTCTGCATTGGCAGAGAAAGTACATTTGATGTTGGATATAGCATAACAAGAGTGTGTGTGTTTATTATTCTTCAATGTTTTTCCATTTTGTTGGGGCACATGATATTTTGTTTAACTGCCACACACAAGCTATCAAATCAGGACAAAATGTACCAACATCACCTATAAGCGGCAAGGCAGTGATGTGCCAGTCAGGTTTCAAAGTTCACCTTTGACCAAACCCATCACAGGTTTCAGGTGTGGCCAGAAGTGCAACAAACAATACTTTCAAAGAAGCACTCAGTAAACTTATTAGTTGGCGTTAAGTTATAACCAAATTTAGTGTAATCAAAGCAATATACTGAATAAAATGGAATCATGCCCAATAGGAATAATGGCTGAAACAATAAAAATAAGACCCATATCGTAAAAACTATTTTTAAGTATGGTTTTTTTAAACAGCTTTAGAAAATTACTTCGATGTTCCTGATGATGACACACTTCCCATTGGTATAGAGGAAGTTTTTGCCTTTGGGATCGCCACCGATGACTTTTGCAACTCCCCTCTCCATCTGCGGGAGACTGGCAAATACATGTTCTGAAAGGAGACATGACAAGAGAGACGACAGGTAGACAGATTAATTTTGAAGCGTTGAACAGGCAACTATAATGTGTAAATACAGAAAATGGTTGACAATGTAATAGGGCAACACAATCATTTATAACATGTTAATGCCTGAGCTAATACCTTAGACATCTTATCTATAGACAACAGTTTTCTCATATATATATATATATATATATATATATATATATATATATATATATATATATACACACATACACACACATACATATAAATAAATAAAGTTTTTTTTTCCTCTGTACTTCCTTAAACATGACAGGAGGGCGGATTTTACTTCCTTTAATTTCCTTCCTTTAGTACAAATATACATAAATATAGTACAAATACTTTCAAAATAAGACTATTATTACTTCCTTACAGTAATCATTGCTGTGGGCATTAAGTAACGCAGTTTTAGATCACCATAATAAACCTAGGAATTTTAAATCAGATGCATGATCTTATCTTTACTGCCTCGACTTTAAAACAGCAACCAAAACTCTTCACTTGGAGCTTGTTCCGCAGCCGCTCTCCGTTTCCTTCAGCTGTTTCCATCCAGTCCGACAGACTGTCTGGACATGTCACAACAAGGCGACGTGAGCATAACTATTTCCTCTCTCTGACGTTAGCTCGCCTGCAGCTAACAGCTAACAGCGACCTGAAGCCTTTCGCGAACAGCTTCCAGAGCCGCAGTCACACGGACCGAGGCTCATCCACGCGTCCATCTCTGAATCTGACAGCAACGACGCCAACAACGCAGGGGATTCCGCCTTTCACGTGCGCGGGATAAAATGTCAAAGATGAACGCAGCGATGGGCGAGGCTAGCTAGCTCCTTGCTAGCTGGGTGACTAGCTCCCTCTGTTCAATCATATCTCCAGAAATGAACACATTCGCGGCTTTTTTCGCTCAGCCGTCGCCGCCACGGATACTTACTCGGTTCGAGCGGCATTTTCCCTGCTGGTCACTTGCTAAACGTTCCTCTTCCAAATGAATGAGACAGTGAAGCTCCCGGTGAACTCCTGAGCACACAAACACGGAAGCGAGAGGAGCTCTCTTTCTGCCTGGCTTTGCCCATATATAGTAAACTCAGATACTACGCTGCGGCTGTCAGCCACTAGCCATGCACTGCTGCTCTTGGGAGCGCTTCCCCCTGAACGCCGCCTCTCAGGCTCCGGGCCGCTCGCCCACCCCTCCTCTCTGCACCAATCGGGTGCTGCTGTTTGTGGAGGAAGCCCATGAATAGAGGTCGTGGCCCCACCCCGATTTGTGACTTCAGCACTCCATCCATTACTCTGTGATTTATTCATGTAGCATGACTAAATCACAGAGTGATGGGGCCACTTGATAGAAAATGCTCAACACACCTAACCATAGGTGGAAATCCCAGGGGGGACACCCCCAGCCAAAAAAGTCATCTTTGTAAAGACAAATAAATAAGTTTGAATATTAAAGAAATGTGGATTTAAAAAAAAAATGCAATTCAATGCAAATTCAATTGTTGCTAAATGTAAAACAACACGTATCAATTGTTGAAAAATTATGACCCTCCCCCCATTCCACAAAGTGGTTTGATCCAGATGCTGGGGGCCAGTGGGCGGGGCCAGTGACTAAGCGGCTAATTTTGACAGTAAGCTAGTAGCTAGCTAATGGAAGAAACCACTCAAACTATTGTATAGAAGCCAGTAAATCATTTATCACACCACTTGTTCAACATTTGTCCAAAATCTGCCTCTAGTTTTAATAGTTTAATATTTTTTCATGTCCCCTCTAGAAATTATTTTATGAAAATTTAGTGTTTAGTGGATCACAGGCTGGTTTGGCTCCTGTTTTAAGTATTTTAATAATGCATGAGATTTAATATTTTACTACTTAAATACTTTTAAATCAGTGTTTTCCAGCAATTTATCTCTCAGAAAAACAGATAATTTAGCTTTTTGATTAAATATAAAGGCCATCCATGGACTACTGCAGGGTCAGGGAGCCTGGCTAAGGAGGTGGACAGCCTGGAAGGCAAAACTCAGGGCAAAATCCCTATGGAAAAAAACTAAATGCGCCACTTCATCCCAAAGAAGAAAATATGCTGGCATGAATAAACAAAATTGATCGCCCAACAAGGTAAAAGATGCGGTTTAACAAGTGACTGTCTCCCTTTGCTCTTCAGTTCCATGATGGTGATTTGACATTGTCCTGTGTCCCAGCAGACAGCATCACCGGCCTGGAATAGGACTGGGAATCCCCTGACCTATATAGGATGGACCCATTTCAAAGAATGGGTCACTGCCCACTGCAGCAGCAAATATAATGTTACAACAATGCGGCTTTCTAAAGACGATATTATAAGCAGTCACACTGACAAAGCGTCATGATTGAGTGTGAACGTGACAAAAATGTGCATCCTGGGCACATTTTTGGGGTCCCCCGAGGTCAGCCCTGACACAATTAATAACTGTAATCCCTGGCATGTTCCAGGGGCCCTGCTCAGCTCTGGACCCACTGAATTATACAAATTTAAGTGAACATGAAAGCTTCACAAAGATAATATTTACTGCAACATTACTGGATTGGATTGCTTATTGTTACGCATAATGCTTCCTATTTTGTCCATCCGGCTCTAAATTATTCACCTTATTTGCCATCATATACCAAATTTTAAGCCCGAAAATCTAATATGCTTTAATAAATATAATATTTGTCATTAAAAATGGGTGATAAGAAAGAGTGAAAGATTATATTTGTTTATGTAAAAAAAATATTCAGTCACAATCAGAGTTTCTGTTGCTCCTGCCTATTGCTTCTGTTTTTAATTTTATTTTTACCCTTAATAAAGTGTTTTTTAAATGTATACCTTTGTTCTTGTTTTTTTTATTCCATTTTTTTTTATTTTTAATCTTATTTAATTTGTATTATTTTTCTAGTTTTTCATTTTGATCTAATTCAGTTGATTGAAAGGGTAAAAATATATATATATATATATATATATATTATTTATTATTTAATATATATATTAAATTATAGGGAAATTTCCCTTTCCCTATAATTTAATTTAAAAAGATTCGAAGAACTGGATAACTGCACGATGCAGTGATGAATACCCCCAGATGATGGCGGTACTACAGCACTATGAATGAGAAACTACCATGAAACACCAAAGAAGAAGAAGAAAGCGCATTACCTGCTTTGTCCACTTGAGGCCACGAGTGAGGCATTAGTGACGTGTTACTACAGCAACGCAGCGCCGCAGAAGAAGACGTCCAGAGAGCACGCATAAAGTGACAATGGCGGCCGCCTTGAGAGGAAGCTTGGTAACATTGGTCAAGGTGAGTTTATTTACAAGCGTAGTTTATAAAAACGTTCCTTAGAGAGATGTGGTTGTACGACAATAGTATTTTGGTAAAGTCAAACTCCGTGTTACTATTAGAAAGCGTCAGCGTGGCTCACTGACTTTGAGCCTCCTTCACTGACACGTCGCTAGGCTAGAACCCGTCATACTGAGAAGAAGGAGTGATTCATTTATTTTTTTCTAAGCCGGTCTACAAAGGAAAACAATCCTCATTAATCTTGGTATATCGGTAGTTGACTTTACTTGTCAGACAACGGTAGCTTCAGGAAGTAGCTAGTTAGGGTCCTGTAGCATGACAACCTCCAGGTGCTGGTCTGGAATCAGCCATTAGACACCAAGTCTGATGACTGATTCCAGGACAGCACCAGACTGTCTTTAAAACCGCAGAATACTAGGTTTGTTTCCATCTTCTTCCACACGTACAGTATAATTAGGTGCCAGTGGAAGTGCCAGTTCCTGTGAAATTGTAGGTGTCTTTCTCTGTTGTCATTTTGCCAGATGACACGTTGGCATTTTTCTTGAATTTTATTTTTATCACTTGCTTTCCTGTAGCAGCCAGTTTGCCCCTGGTATTAAACCATGGTTCATGATCATTCAGCAGCTTCTTGATACAAATAACAGGCAACAACTCACGTCCAGCTTCTGACCTCAGTATTGTGTCAACAAGCAATTTATCTTTTATGACTTCACCACGATATATGTAATCCAACATTATTTCAACTTACAGTACCAGTGGAAAGGTTGGACACACATCTCCATTCACTTGGATGAGAAAGTGTCCATATTTTTGACTGTAACTGTATATTGGGGAACATTTTCTAGGAACTATTTATGAATATAAATCATCAGAAACTACATTTCATTTTTCTCTAAAAATACTTATCAAACATTGAAGCAATATAATACAATGTTATCATAATATGGTGTTGCTCTTGGATTTGTAACATTGCCTACAAAAGGCCTAATACATCCAGAGATAATAATGACTGATATAATGATATATAATATATGATATAAATATATGTTTACATTTGTTTAGAAACTGTGTCAACATTAGTGATGGGGGAGCAAGGTTTTGTAAATCATTGAATAAATATGATGCAATTGCATTGAAAATGGATCATTATTTCAAAGAATTTGATACTGAGATGAAACATTAATTACATTAATGGTGAGTTTTAAGTTATGTGTTTACTTAATAAGTTTATACATGTTTAATTTAGTTAGTAGTAGAAACCTATTGACAATCAATAAGCTGACAATCAAAGAAAAAAATGTTAGTATTGTCCTCCATTATCAGTCATTCCATGTCATATAATGGATAATAGATTCATATCTATTATGGTATAGTTGATATGAACCAATGCAATAGATCATCAGATTCATAACCGTTTATTTTTTTATATGGGTTTCTAATACTGAGTCCACCTACCTTAATAAGAATGGGTGAAGCTCGGTGCACCTAATAAACTGTTAACAAACTGTATATTAACTCTTTGCACATATTCTAATATTGCCCAACTGACCCTATTTGTGTTTCTGTCCACTTTTCTGTCCTCAGGGCCTGAGTGGTCCTCGGTGGCAGCAGTTGGCCGCCCGACCACTGAGTCTTTCTGCTGGTCTCTGTGGGCCAGAGGCCCCGCCTGCTCGTGCAGATTCAACCTTTAAGGTCACGATGGTTCCAGGGGATGGAGTGGGACCTGAGCTGATGACCGCTGTCAAGGAAGTGTTTAAGGTATATGTTGTAGCTGGAATCCATCACTGCTTTTTGTCCTAAATATTTGGAAATTGCACAAAAGTAGAGGCATAAAGCATCTACACTGGAGAGAATTTTGACAATGCATTAAGCCACTTTTGTTATTTACTGTGCACTATAAATGCCAGACAATTTCTTAATGATGTAATAAGCATCGTTTTGGATATTTTCCAACGTGCCTGTATACAAGGTAAATTGCAATTGTAGAGCAAAAGGTTTACAATATAAATTCTATTAAATTAAAACATGAACTGGTTCGTCTTGTAGTTGACTTCTTCTTTTTTATCCGTCTATAGGCAGGCGATGTCCCTGTAGAGTTTGAGGAGTTTCACCTGAGTGAAGTACAGAACATGGCCAGTGAAGAGAAACTGGAGCAAGTGTTGACCTCTATGAAGACCAACAGAGTGGCCATGAAAGGTAACTTCACCTGGTCTTTCATAGTCCAAAATTATTATAAAATTATATAAGATGTGTTATGAAAACTGAGGGGCTCCTTACATGAATCAAAATAATCTACAGCTTTACTTTGAAAATCTTTGCTTCTAAAAAATAAAGTGCAGTATATTAGTTAAAAAAAATGGATCTAACATGTATGTTCTTGGCATGTTTGGTTTTCCAGGAAAGATTCACACACCCATGGAGTTCAAAGGGGAGCTGGCTTCATATGAGATGAGGCTGAGGTAAAACCAGACGACCGGTTTCCATATTTGTGCATGTCATTTCATTATGTTTAAAATGAAATATAAATTTACCCTTCTTGTTTATTCCATAGGCGTAAACTGGACCTGTTTGCTAATGTGGTTCATGTGAACAGCCTGCCGGGCTACAGCACTCGCCACAACAACCTGGACCTGGTCATTATCCGTGAACAGACTGAGGGGGAGTACAGCTCTTTGGAGCATGAGGTAAACAAGACTCCTCCTCACACTGCATTCGAGGGATGAACAGCGGTTTAAAACCCACATGAAAAGGACAGACTTCCCATAAACACCATTAAATGTGCACCAAAGCAAGGATGAATCGCTCCGGTGGAGGTGCTGAAACGATTTGGGTTTTTTTTAGCTACATTTCTCTTTACTGCTTGTTCCAAACGAGGCCTGTTGAGAATCTTTCAGTACCTAGAGAGAACAGTACCTGTCCCCTACTCGCATCACCTGCAGGCTACTGCCTTAAAGGTCGGAGAACCGAGCTTGTGACCCAAAGGTCTTGCCGAACTAGCAGGATAAATCTGGGAGCAGTTTCACTACCACAAGAACTATACCACTAGGAATTCTCCTCCCTTACTGCTAACTGCGTGTTGCTGCCTCTGTCACTACGTGAAACAAGAGCAACAGCCTTTGAGCAAACAATCTAATCACTGAAAATAGCAAGTTGTTTTTTTATCAGTAAAAGTCATACAGCATAATTGATATGCATTTTTTTTGTCACCATACCGACTGCCACCAATTGGAGGGTTCATTGGTCTGATACGCTCTTGCCTTTGTTCTGTGAGTTTCCTGCCAATCCAGCACCGTAAAGGCTGGAGATAGCTGCAACGTTAAAATGGAAACTCTTAGTCAACATGTAATAATTTCAGATAGTTTATATGTTATAACGATCTGAATACTCCCGCTCGATACATAACTTATTCAGGTCCTCAGCAATTCACCCCACCAAGTGTGAAGTGGATCAGTTGAATGGTTCTCAAGATATGCGAAGGACAAACCCACGGACAGATGGACGCCATACGGCCGGGCAGAAACAAGTGTTCATTTAAGGATTCCTCAGCTGTCCTTCAGACTCAGTTTATTGCCATCGATGTGAAACTAACTATTCTATCCAATTGATGTTAGATTTTTTAAATATTTTTTTAAGTTTTGAAACTACATATATACATATATTCAAACATAATATTTTTTTTTACATAATTTCTTTTTTTTTTTATTGAAATTGATCCATGAGACTTAAGATGGACGACTGATAAGATAGATAAGATGCAATACATTTTTTGATTCTCTCACACTGTGGATTAGTTAATGTTCCTATAAAAATGTCCATGTTGAAATACAAGTACCCCTCTCCTTCCTCTTCAGAGTGTGACCGGAGTGATCGAATGCCTGAAAATCATCACCAGAGAAAAGTCACGGCGCATTGCAAAGTTTGCCTTTGATTATGCCACCAAGAAAGGGCGAAGCAAGGTCACTGCCGTCCACAAGGCCAACATCATGTGAGAAAGTGGAAAAGCTCCCTCTCTGCTTCCTTTATCTCGTCATATTCTTCCATTAACGCTGATATTTGTGTTAATTTGCAATAATTCTCTTATCTAATTCCAGGAAATTAGGTGACGGCCTTTTTCTGCAGAGCTGTGCAGAGGTGGCACAACTGTACCCCAAAATCAAATATGAGAACATAATCATTGATAACTGTTGCATGCAGGTATAGACAGCTTTTCATTCTCCATAACTTTATTATAAATGACTTACAAAATGCATATTAATTTACACTAATAGTCCTGTATTCATTTTCCTTGTTTACTGACTTTCTAAACACAAGTGATTTAAATTTTAGGTTCACTCTTCCATTTCTGCGTATATATTTATGTGTCTGTGTTACTTTGCTGCAGCTGGTTCAGAACCCTTACCAGTTCGACGTGCTGGTGATGCCGAACCTGTATGGTAACATAATCGATAACCTGGCGGCAGGGCTGGTGGGAGGAGCAGGCGTTGTTCCCGGGGAAAGCTACAGTGCAGAGTATGCTGTCTTTGAAACCGTAAGTTTCCACTGACCTTATCCACCATGTTTGTTTGTTTTAAAGCCAACCAGTTTGTTATACAGTATGTGCTTTAGAACATGATAACGGCGCACTGCGTAAAACAGTAATATCTTTTAACGAATTGTTGATTGCTAAAACCCTGTCTGATTCCTGATTATACTGAGGACTTGCACAACCGCAGCGGTGTTGTTCTCACTCCTCCATCCCTTCTCTTCTCCAGGGGGCTCGCCATCCCTTTGCACAAGCTGTAGGAAGGAACATTGCTAACCCCACAGCCATGCTGCTCAGTTCCGCTAACATGCTCAGGCACCTCAAGTGAGTCAACCTCCTCAGGCCTTGTAGTAAGAAGTACACAGTGTATATTAAATCTGGCCCACCCCTCAAGCATCACAGAACTGCCCTAACCGGCTGTTTTGCCTGTGTTACAGCCTGGAATATCACTCCCAAATGGTGTCAGATGCTGTCAAGAGAGTCATCAAACAGGGCAAGGTAAGTGTGTGTGCGGTGTGTTATTTGTTAGCTTTTTTCCTATTGTATGCCCAGTTACGCATTCCTCTTATCAAAGCAGAAACAGATAACAGCACAGTACTAACAGTATTAACACCAAGAAGAAGATTTGTATCTGATGATGCAAGTAGAGCCAAATAAAATCAGTGTTTCTGCAGAATGACGATATGTGAAAGCAACAGTCCACACATTCCCTAATGCAGTCAGCTCGTGCTGCTAAACTAACTCTGTTCATTGATTTTGTGGGTCAGTGTCTGCAACCTCACAGGTGCTAAGTATCAAAATGCTGCAGGCATTTTTGAAAATGAAACCGTACACGCTTGTGTGTATGTGTTCGTCCCTGGGTATTAACCACTCTTGACCCACAAATGCCTTGATCTAACATCTGGATAACTTCACTTCAGTGGATTTGATCACCATCAATTACTTTTCAGTACTCTTCCTCAATGTATTGTGTTTTGGCTATAATTGTGCATGTTCTATCTGTTTCCTGAGAAATTGTTTTTTGTTTTGTTTTTCCCCCCCCTGACTTTTGCACTTGATCCCCGTTGACACTAACATAAACTGGTCCACATAGTAGCATGAATCAGTCAGGCTTGATCCCCCGAATTGCTGTTGAAATGCATGGCTAATTCAGCTCTATAGGTTGCATTTCAGCAACAGAAGATCTTGAGAGATCTTGTTTTCCTTTCATCGTTTTCTTTAAGCATTGACAAAGGTCGAAGCATGCAGGGGCAAACGTGTGAATTGGGAAATCCAATTTTTATGAAATGCGTAATTGAAAGTGGAATTTGCCTGCTAGTTGTGCCTTTCCTCACTCTTCCCCTTTCCTGTAATACCCTCCTCTCCTCCCCTCCATTACCCTGTGTTTGTTTGTGTGTGTGTTTGCGTGTGTCTGTGCACGTCCCAGGTACGGACACGAGACCTCGGCGGGTACATGACCACTTCCGATTTTGTGCTCGCTGTTGTGGAAAACCTCCGTCACCGACCCACTTACTAAGATGTTTGCGCCCCAGACAGATTCCTCCCTGACATGTCCCTTAATCTGGACATTGATCTTAACATGAACTGGACGCATGTTAAGGCTCATCTCCCCTCACAGCCAGTTGTGCCACACAGTTTTATACCAACGCCTTCAATTGCATTTATTGTTTGTACTGGGTTTGCTTATAAATTCAATTGAACCAACAGTGCCTTGTGCAGCGTATAAAGCTGTCAAGGATTTACATGTCGAAGATTGTTGCTCCTCTTCATGCAAACTCCTTTTCTCCAAAGTTACTGTGCATCTGTGTTGTTAAAGCTAACCTCTTGTTCCCTACATTCACATTCCCAGTCTGGTTTTGGCCATCTTTTTTTTCCTAAGTTTAGATGCCTTTTAAGTATTATAACTTATTATCTGTGACCTTTTCCCATTTCAGAAATTATTTTACATCTGCATGTTTTCATGTCTTTTTGCTTGGTAATCTAAAGATTCCAGCCATGTTGGCCATACAGATTACTTTGCTATCACACATCATTAGAAATCAGCTAGTCTCATTTTTGCCTCACAGTCAACTACCAACTTTCTCCTACCACCTAAAAACTGGCCGCTACCTTATCTTATTATATAACATTCTTACATCTTGACCCACTAATACCATAACATTTGCGACCTACAGATGTTGTCAGTCAGACACTTCTACTGTGAACTTTCTTAAAATCTGTTTTGTTTTGCTGTGAAATACTGTAAGGCAAAGATAATGTTGTCTGAATGCAAAATGCATGTTTTTTTATTGGGATATTAATAAAATGTAATATTTTAGAATATACAAGTGACAAATCTTTTATCAAGAAACCCAGAAATTTTGTAATGGCATCAAGATACTGTATATATAGTTACTCTTTATTCTGACTATTTTCCCTATTTTTTACAAAACTTTAGAATCTTATGTTTCTTAATATCTATAAAGAATCTGCTACAGTGATGGTCACAGTGTCTATAAAGTGAGTTATTGGTACATCATAAATGGAGCAATGTACACAGTTTACACTTGTTAGATTATAGAAAACAGCGCATTTTGAATAAGGATACTGTAGATTACAGGTTAAATTCCCAGTTTACTGGTGACTATCACAACCTTATTTTATAAGTAAGTTGTATCTGATGGTCCTGCTGCATCTCACAGAACTGTTCAAGCCTCTGATACTGTACGAGCTAAGACTGCTTTCTTCACCTGTCATGTCTCAATTTAAATTATTTTGTGTGGTCACCCTTATCCCAAATAAAACATGAAAATAAAGTAATATATTACTAACTATACTTGGATGGTCCTTTGACATGAAAAAATTTAAATCCTGATGTGGAGATTGTATACAACCAACAACGTAACCATGTCATGTCTCTCTTTTTTTTGTATATGTTGGTTTAATTTTTCTTTTTTTTGTATTAACCATACTTTGCTTTCCCTTTGTTCACAATAAATCCTGTATCAACATTTCATACTTGCAAATTAAAGCTGGTCACAAGTGTGATGTGGTATTAAATGAGTAATATGCTGTCTTTTCTTCATAGTGCCTGACCTTTTAAAACTTAAATTATGATGCTATGGTTAAGTATTGAAATGACTTAGGAACTGCTTGTGAGAGTAGTGTGTGTGTGTTTTCAGCTCCTAGCGACGCTTTACTTGACTGGTATTTTTTATTACCAGCCTCAAGAAATATTGGAAATTAAAGTTAATATTAGAAAATGAAGATAATATAACTTAAAAAAACTGATGTTTTCTAATGAACACACCTCACTGATCCCACTATTAGTGCAGTACTCAAAAGACTCTAACATGCTGGTGGTGATACTGTATGTGGACATGTGTTGCTGCAGCTGTGCATATAGTAACACACTGTCCTTATGTTTGCAACAGGTGCGCACTGGAGACCTGGGGGGTTACGCCACAAGCGACGAGTTCACCCGAGCTGTCATTGCTAACCTGGCAGTCTAAGTATTGTATTTACAAATCTGTCAGCTACTAAGAGAAACACAGGCTTTTTTTAATGTATTTTCCTCCTGACTTTCAGCTGTACAATAAATTCTAGCAGTTTACGCACACTTTTCCAACCAGTTAAAAGCAGATGAAACGCACAATAACATTCAAAAGGCCTGTTGTTGCAGTTGAGCATAACATGAAATATGACTCCAAAACAAAGAAGAAGAACTTGTGTTATGCGAAGTCTTACAAATGACACGAAACATGTTTTCATGCTGTATTACATCAACATTCACACTCGCTGTTTCTGTAATTCCACTTAAAATATAATGTCTGGACATTAACCAGCAGTCACATGATGTATGTATTATTTATTAAGTTAAAGTTGTAGCTACATTTTCATTTATTATGAGTCATGAATAATAAATATTAAATGAGAAATTTCATCTGTGCTGAATCCTTGTGTGAATGTTAATAGAAGACTGGAGCAATATCTAGTGATGATCATTTCTGATGATGGCTGAGTCAGCAGAACTCAAAACCCAGCCAAGATACTGGGTCTAAACATGCTAGTCAGGTGGGCTGAAAAAAATCTGTAAAAAAAAAAAAAGTATGAATGAGAATCTGGTCATGTCAGTCATATGATCAACCCCTGGCTGCATTGTGTAATTACCACAGGACATAAAAGATAGTAAAAAAAAAAACTTTAATTTTGTACACAGTGCTAGATACAGCTCTGGAAAAAATTAAGAGACCACTGCAAAATTATCAGTTTTTCTGATTTTACTGTTTATAAGTATAAGTTTGTGTTTGAGTCTATGAAATACTGACTACATTTCCCCCAAATTACAAATAAAAATATTCTTGTTTAGAGCATTTATTTGCAGAAAATGACCAAAATGGTCCAAATTAAAAAAAACAAAAAAACAATCCAAAGAAACAAGATTAAATTCATTTTAAAACAATGTAATACTAATGTTTACTCTTAAGAAGAGTTCAGAAATTTATATTTGGTGCAGTAACCCTTATTTTTAATATTTTAAATGAGCTTTCATGCATCTTGGAACACTCTCACTCTCCAGAAGTCTTTCGCATTGTTCTTGGGTGACTTTATTCCAATCCTAGTACATCTTTAAGCAGAATGAGGTGTGTATGTGTTGGAATTAATCAGAATTTGCTCTGATTACTGCTTCGCACACTCTTGGCATTCTCTGTTTATTTTTTGTGATGTGGAACACTGAGAGTAAACTTCATGATTCTCAGAATCATGAATTCATCTTACATACTGCTTTTACTAACAACATTTATTTGTACTAATATCATAATGGTTTTGATACTTGAGTGCAATAAATATCAGAAGTTTTACGACTTTTAATCATCATTTCTGGTAAAGTATCTTTTACTGAAGTGTGGCGTTCAGGTACGTCACACACACACACATGCAGCACTCTGGTGCAGTGACCCGCTCGGCCAGCAGGTGTCGCTGCGGGCTGCGCACAAACCGAGTGGAGAAGAGACGGGGCCTGGCCTGGGAATTTGCAGCTCGCTTCCCATTCTTCCTATGCAGACAGACACACAACATGGCGGACTAGAATAGTCGGCCGACGCGCCCGGATACAGCGGATAAACCGTGGGATTTACCATCCAGGAAGGCCGAGAAAGTCCACCCCGAAGGACCGGTACGTTCGGGCGGCTTGAGGATTGTCCGGGGGCCGCCGTTACTCGCTGGATTTATCGGATAAAGTCACAGAAGTGTTGGCCGTGTGTCCCAGACCGTGCTTCCCTCCTCTGCTATCACCCAGGTCCCCCCACCCCGCTCGCACTCTCGGTTCCAGGGGTGTGGAGACCAGGGGCCGGGGTCGAACATCGTGGAAGAGAAAGAGGGGCTCAAATTCGGCCGTGGCTTGAGGCTTTGACTCTCTTTTTTTTTTCGCCCTGTCGGGGTTTCCTCTGGGCGCTACAGGAGTTGTGGTGAGTTTTCTTGTTTTTGTTGAGTCCGAATCACACTTGTTAACGACGTCGCTGTACGAGCGTGTTTCCTCCTGCTGTAACACCCACAAAACACTTTGTCCCCCACATTCAGCCTCGCGGGGTTCATTACTACATGATACCTTTACAGCAGGAGGTGTCAGCAGCAGCAGCAGGAGGAGGAGGGTTGTTTGCAGGAGTTGTGAACCTCTTTGTAACGCTCGGAACATTTCAGAAGTAGCTCGGAGGCAGGGAGGGAAATTTCAGGCGAAGGGGGTTCTCAAGAAAAGGGGGCTTGGAAAAAAAAAAAAAAACGATGAGCGCGACAACAGCGGTTTCGAACTCGGGGTTTGTTGTGCCAGAACACATGCTGCTGCTGAACAAAGAGGGGGTCCAGGTCTGTCCTGCCTCACTGGAAAGTACACTTTATTGATCAATGCTTTGTTATTACACGTTCAGGAGGGTGGGGAGCTGGCTGGTTGGGTGGAGGGGGGGAGGAGGGGGAGGAGGAGGAGGAGGGTGGGGGGCTTCATGCGACCCACAACAGGAATTAGGTCGCTCCAACATGGCTAGCTCTAACCTGTGTGATCTGTCAAATCACTGCTTTGTCTCTTCTGCTCTCTGACATGAAGTCTCTTGAGTGTGAATTCCCCTCTACAAACTCTCCCAAAGTTTTTTTTTTTTTTTTTTTTTTTTTTTTTGCGTGTGTTGGTTGTAATGATTAATACTCACCACCCCCTCACACACACACACACACACTCTGAATGTTGGGTGTAACCGAGCATACCATTTCAACTTTTGTGGGTGTTTTAAATGTTTTACTTGAGCCTGGAAGCTATTAGAACATGGACTATTCCCCAATGGGACTTGTCATAAGGAATAGGGGTGAATAAGATAAAGGGTATTAGTAAGTAGCTCCACTGTGTTACTATTTTAGACAATAATAAGCTACAAGAAGCTCCGGGGAGTTTTGGGTGTTTTTTTTTTTAAAGTGAGAGCAGAGAGAAGCATCCTTTCAGGCTGAGGACGGCCGTATCTGAAAAGAGCCTCTGCTGTGTCTGCCCAGAGCTTGACTCATCACGTCTGGACCAATTCACTGAGCTGAAGCGCACATCCAGCATAAGTCACTCTGGTTTCCACTTCACCGAGGTTGTCATGTCATGTCGGGACCATCCAAGTGCAAGAACTTGCCCTGCTTCAAACCCGCGAGACTCCTCTCGGGCCTATCTTGACCTCTGTTCTCTGTCAGGCCAGGACACGTCCACCTCAGACCGCCAGGCAGACCTGTCAAGCAGCTCCATCTCTTGAAATGTCTCACTGTGTCTTTAAAACAAGAAAAAAAAAGAAGAAATTTGCTTTGGCTGTACGACTGATGAGTTATCTTCTCGCTCGTTCTGTCCATATCTCCGTTCTCGAGCCTATTTTAAGAAAAAAGGAGTTATTTCCGTCTTGGGATTCTGAAAGGAGAATGGAGTGATCCTCACACCGCATTTTTTTATGATTGGCCTAGATTCTATAAATAATGAAGTGTAGCTTGAAATTGCCCTGTGCGCGTGAAGTTTTGATGGGCGGATCTTTGAAATTACCTCCATGCCATGAAATTTCACAATTTCAGGTTGCTGCTGCTGACACAGTGTTATGACTTGGCTGTCTGGGTGCGGCAGGAGGTATATTTTTGTTTCCACCTGTAGGCCTACGTATTTTGCTCTGGAGGGGCACTGTAATTCAGCCTCTGACAGGATACACACTGCATTTAGAGGATTACGAGGCATTATGGGGCCTGATGTCAGCTACATCTGATATGTCACTCGACTGTAATGACATTTATTTTGCACTACAGGAAATGAACCTGTGTGATGACTAAACGGTTCACAAATCAAATAACCTGTCTGACCGGGAAGACTTCACAGAACCACCCAGCTTTGTATTCCCTATGTGGAGTAGCAATTATACAATCCTTTTCAAATGATTGAGTAAATCTTTGTTTTACGTCCCTGTGATGTGGGCTGATTGATGTTTCTGGTTCACCACGAATGGGATGGATATGGAGGATGGACTTCAAAGACTCGGTGGGATTTAGCGTTTAAGTAGAACTTTAGAAATGTGAGATCTTGGAAGTTTCTTGTGATTTTTTTTTTTTTTTTTTTTTAGCTCACCTGTGGTCCAGGTCCTCCTCATCCCTTGATTAGAGTTTACATTAGTGTCACACTGTTTTCCTGTAGGCTTCCATAGGGTGGGATAATGGTGCTAAATGTCAGAGTGGTGGATGGAAGGCAGGTAGGTTTTGTAGAAGTGGTCCATTAACACTCCTCCACATAAAGGAGTGCACTAGACTGCACTTCTTGACCATAACTAGAGGCACATAAATTCTTAGATTGTTATACAGTATGTCTTGGTAAATGAGATAAATCTGTTAAAACTGGCACATTTCAGTGTTTCATGGGCTTTAAAATCCAACGAAAAGCCAGAAATCATGAGCACAAATGTCACGTTAAGGCTTTTAAAACAATAGGTCTTGCGCTCGCAGTCGAGGTCAAACTTAGTTCAATTCAAAACCAGTTGAGAGCCAGAGTTATAAATATTTATATTTGCCCTTGGCATCGGCTTTGGAGCTGACAGGACCTTTCTTGCCCCACTGTGGGGGGAAAAAATGTCCAAAGAACATGTTAGCAAGCCTGAGTAGTCTCTCAGCAACATGTAAGAGTGGACGAGCACTGTCATTACACTGCTGTTAAGTCTCAGATGATTGTCTCTTTATCTAATCTTTTGGAGGAAGAGGAGGGGACGAGTGCAGTTGGATGGTCACTTCAGATATGGGAACCTTCGGTTTGGGTTTCCATTGTTACAGAACTCAAAACGACCAAAGCAAAGATGAAACAATGTGGTCGGGAAGTTGGGCAGTGCTGCCCGCCGTCCATGCTGGATATCATTTGAGACTTATGTATATTAATGCCTATATATACCTATACCTTGGTTCTCCTAGCAAAATGTCTTTTCTTAGTTTGCTGATTCCCCCCCCCCCATTCCAAAAACACATATTTCCTCTTAATAAAGGGAGCCAAATTCTCGATATGAAATGTCTAAGCACATGCAGCCTGTCAAGAGCTTTATCTAAATAAACTACTTCTGAAGTTGGTGAAATTCTGCTTTAATTCGAGTCTAAACCAAGAATAAGTCAACAAGAATACCGCAAATCTAACCAGATCTTCAGCACCAATGGCAATGGTTATGGCAGTTTTCGATGCTTCAAAGTCTGATTGGCTAAGTTTGAAATGACATAAGGTAATAGGGAGTCTGGTTTGGTCGTGGCCTTTCAGCCGGCCGTTTGGCCCCACACCACGCTTCAAGGTCACAGTGGCTTCTGTGGGGAGGCCATGCTTTGCGCCTCCACATCCTCTCTGTGTCCAATGTGGGAAAGCTTGAGAGGCCCCTGGCATGCTCTGTGAGAAACCCCACAATGAAGCAACCGTAGAGGAGAGCCTCACTGACTCACCACTTTCACTCATTGAAACAAGTGCGTTTTCTTGATCCTTCATGCCCGACGGAACCAAATCATCATTACGGGCTTAATAACAGACACAGCGGTCACCCATGCCTGTATGATTAGCCGGAATAGTAATCCTCTGCTTCTCTTCGTCTTTTCATCAACTCACCAGCTTCATGAATGAAGCCAACAGGAACACAAACCACACCAGCAGGGAGTAGTATCCCTCAGAAAGGGAAGTCCAGAGGATTGTGGCTGTTGTATGTGGCACTGGGGACGTATAATCTGTGGTCTGTTTCATAGCGAGAGTCCTAGCGGCCCTGGGTTAGGCCTACTTCAGTCTCCCGTGAAGAGAAGCATTCACAGTATTCCTGTTGCCCCGGTCTCTCTCCCTCCTCCTCTCAAGGCATAGAAACAGTATTAATATGCCATGAATGGAGACAGACAGACAACCATTATCTAGCGCTGCAGCCACTAGTGAAGCACAGGATGCCTTGTAGGAAGCCAGAGGGAAATATTTCTCTGCATGAATGGTGAAGTCCCCTTGACCACCACGACCGGTGTCATGTCAGCTGCAGGGTTTCAGTCTGCTTGCAGCTCGCTCCCTTGCCTTGGGAGATCATCTGGGAATTATGAACAAGATTTGTCGGTGTTTGGAATCAATGCCGAAGATTCCTGCAGCTGCATCTCAATAAATCTCGTATCGAGCAACACATAATCAACTAAAGAAATAGCAGTAAATGTGAAGGGCTCTTGTCTCGTGGTGATATATTTCCTTCTCCTCGGAGGTCATTTTTGAAAAGTCTGTCTCTCGTTATCTTCAGCTATCCTTGAATATGAATTCATGTCTGCGCTGTTGGAAACATTACCCGTGGCCTTCCCCTTAAGGTCACGGGTAGTAAAGCATCACTGAAATCCAGAGGGTTGAGTGGGAACTCTCCATATTAAATAACTACCTTGCATTGATCCTACGTCTTAGCCTTTGGTTGTCATGGAGATATAATTGGACCTCCTTTATATTCTACCTATAAGTGTTCCTTTCACTCTGTGAATGAAATGGCATGGGAACAGCCCAGCCCTTTCACTACTGTGTGATTGCACTCCTATGGGGTCTGCAGTTGGCCACAGGCAGAGAGGCAACTGTCTTCATTAGTTGGTCGTGGTCGGCCTCACCACTTTCCTGCACACTGAGCATTGAGTTCTGCACAATAGAGCGGACTTTGACACAGAAAATAAGAGCTTTTCAGGTCCTGTGTGTTGTCTTACATAACTGAATATTAAGGATGCAGCAGGTCACAAAACTCACAGTTTGGATCGTAACCGTGGGTTTGAGTCACGAATTGACTCGAGGGGTTTTTGGATGAGCCATAAACCTGTTTTCCATAACTGAGTATGGCCTCATGTCTGCAGCGATAAATATCCCCATAGATTTGGTAATAGCCTCAGCCCTGTCTAATCGTGCACCAAAAGACCGCCCAAATGCCATAGTGAGAAGTTGTTATTGAGGCACCAGGGTGACGTCGCATCAAACGTGTGGCCATGCCCGACGTAATGCCACTCTCATCTGGTTTTCTCATGGAGCAATGCCTACACACCGTACCGTTTTCATCCATCACCCTTCGCCCTTCATCATTTTATGTTAAAGGGAAACCAGAGTGCTCCATCACATATGACTTAAATGACACAGGACTGCAGGACGAGTTCTTCCGCTGACCCTGTGCTTTTTCAAACGAGCGAGCATCCAAATTGATTTGTTGAGATGAGCTCCCTTTACGTTACTACACATCTTATTTTTTCATTTGATTTGTAAAATCAGACCTGATTTAATAAATCCATCTCCCGTTGAGTGCATGATCTGTTTTTCAAAAAAACACCTCAAGCGAATGTAAATGTTTTTTAGTGACACTTCAAAATGCACATAGCAATAACGAAACATAGCTATAGAGGACCAAAGAAAACAGAACATATTTGCATAGTTGGTATGATGACTAGATGAATAAACCTGATTTATTGAACAGTGACTTGCCTGTTCACCTAAACTATGTTTGAGATGTCCTGAAATATAATTTGACTGGATGGCTGCCAGCCAATCAGAAAACAGTATTATCCATGACCACAGGATAACAGGATTTGGTTAATTCCTCATATATGGAGTTTGACATCCAATAAATTAAAATGCTCCATGATAATGAATGCATCAGTATTGAATGAAAGAAGAAATGTGGTCTAAAATTGGGAAAGAGAGTAAGTAAGCAGGCGTAAGAATCTGTTGAAGACATCTTTTGGTGTTACTCAACAGGTACTAAGGTTTAACACCCAGCCCTGCTCACAATCGTTGCAGCCAGTGCCGTAATTATGATACTGCAAGTAAGCATATGATGATAATATTATGGAGAAGTAAAGGGTGGAGAAGCACAAAATCATAGTAATTTATATTTCCGTCAAAAGCAAGTAAGCTGCCACATTTTTACCGCTGTGTGTTTCGTTCTCCCTCCAGTTGAACTATTGATTTTTATTTTTATTTTTTTTGTTTGGCTTGTCATGAGTCTTAAGAAAGCTGTGGGTGTTTTGTGCTTGGCCGCGGGTCAGCTCATCCCAGCGGTGACTGTACAGAGCTTCCTCTAAGTGCTCTGCCTCGTCAGAAAAAAATATTCACATGGTTGCACAACACAAGCCCAAAGTCAGGAGAGCAAGAGCTGCATGACTACCTTTTGAGTACATTCATTCACTAATAGATGGGCATGTACATGTTTCCTCCGCAGGGGATAGCTTGACGAAACTATTGGAAAGATGTTTATATTCTCCCTTTTTAAAAAAAAAAAAAAAAAAATTGGCCGTGTCACTACTCGGTGGAGGAGAAAACAGACCCAAGACGAAAAGTGCTCCATCAATTAAATCTATTTATGAAACGGGAAGAAATCAGTTAACATGGGTAGTAAGTTGTTTCTTTGTTCTGTCAAGAAGAAGGGTGTGGAGAAGTTTCTCAACCAGTGTAGAAACATTATTCAGGACACTAAAGTGATTTACCTGAAGTTTCACAATTCACAATAATCTTATTAGACAAATTAACAAATAATTGGGCAGCAGTACGCCAACCTCTTACCAATAGCACCGTTTTAATAGAGAGCACTCACTGTACAAAACCTAAAAGTGGCACAAATAGAGACACTTACAATACCTCTTAAATTAAAGATGTTCTCTACAAACACACAGGCCTACGGCTCCTGTGGGGGGAAAAAAAGGATTGCATGAACACACACACAGGTCTACAGTCCCTAGATAAAAACCTGCAGCATCTTAGGTTGTGAAGGTTAGCAGCAAGGCCGGCTTATATCACTTTCACCATCACAGCAACACATCATGCTGCCTCGCCACAGAAAACAATGAGTCATGCTTCATTAAGAAAGATTACGAAAAAAAAAAAGGCTTGTTGTTGTGAACACGCCCGGAAATGACCTCAGTCCATCACATCCAATTTAACCTGACACGCTGAGAAAGAGGCCTTATAGCTCTCATTCACAGTAAATAGTACCGAATCACTGCCGTTCCAGCAGAGTCACTCACTTAATGAGCGCTGAAGGGGAGGACGGTAGAGGTAGGGGTTAAGGGTTGTGATGTGTTTTTTGGGTTAGTGAGGGTTTTTGTGTGTGTGTGTGTCTATAATATATGACCAGACAGCAGAGGAAGGAAGCAACATGCACTTTGATTTATGACTTAACTAAAGTCTGAACTCCCTGCATGTTTTCTTTGCTCACAGCTGTTGCTCATTCGCAGAGTTGAGACATTTGATAGCGTAGGAATATTAAACACTATTAACGATGAGGATATCAGTGCATCTGCATCTCATTAGAGACTCGTGACTCTGTGTTTCCTTTTTAAAAAAAGGGGGGGGGGATTTTTATATATATATATAAAATATATCTTTTTATTTTCCTGGCTCACATTTTCATGTTTTTATAATTTTACAATCTCAGACCTAAGGGCATGAAGAACTTTTGAAAACCCGACATTTGCTGGGTAAATGGATGCATGGATGGGTGACAGTGATCGGGAGAGCAACAATTGCATTTGTAGGTTAATAGCATCCTCATTGACCACGTAACTTGCTCATCATGCCCCATTTCAGGCTCCAGTCAAAGCGAAGCATCGCTGCTGTGCTCAAATCCAAGAGTAAGCACCGCAATGACTGAGGAGGAGATCCAGGAGATTGGCAACTAGCACTTTTAGTCCGTTTAGTGCCCAATTTATCCTCTGCCCATTGATGCAATAATCCCTGATGTAAACCACCAGTTTGTGGGCGGCAGCGCTGCAATGTTTGGCTTGGTGCAGTGCCGGAGTATCTCTGTAAACAAGCAGACGGGCTGGATTATTACCAGGTCAGGGCCATGGGATTAGGCCCAGGGATTATCACGGCTCAGTCAGGGAGACACCGGCCTTGTTGGCCTCTGGGATTATACAAAACACTGAGTCGGCCACACTAACCATCCAGGCTTCATCATGCTTTCTTCCGATGTGTATTTTCTGAACTCCACTCACTCTTCCTCACATCAGGGGGGTAGAAGTGTCTCAAATGCCGATTTAATCTTGTTGCAGGAATTTAAATGTGAGGTTAATTCTGCTTCGGTTGTCATTCGGTTGATGAACGTTGAATATCAAATAAATACTATTTCAAAGAGTTGCACATAAAAGCTGTAGTGATGTGGTTGAAATCAATAGAAGCATATAAATAAGAATGTGTTTCAGAAATTACGATATGGCAAATAATCAGTGTAATGGACTTGGAATGGAAGCTTCTCAAAAGTGTAAAACACTTAGTTTTAATGACAATTGCCAAAAGTTTTGCATCACCAAATTTTGTAAAACAGTAGAATGATCTTGTAGGAGCAAGTTGAAAAGAGAACAAAAGTTTCTTTAAACGAATATATGAATTTGCCATATATGTGATGTGAATGGCAGGAAGATACTGAGACCTTCTGAGTAATGCGGTGTCCTTTTTCCTTTCCAGAACCACACTGTGCGAATGAGTGATTAATTCCAACTTCGCTTCTTCAGGTAAACAGCATTTAACACGCACACACAAAAAAAACATTGTGCAAGTATTTATTTTCATTTAATGGACAATATTGAGCATGCGGGTTTAGGGGAGATTTTAAAAATATTGTGACTCATACAACACATAAACCCTGAATTTCCTGGTCTTTATAAAGTTGAGGCTCTTTTGTTTTTCTTTTTTCTCAATAAGGTTTTTGGGTGTTTGACTAAAACCCTCTTGTCCCTTTGGTTGTGTGTTCTCCCTGTAGGGCAGAATGGGTGTGTGTCCCCTGCTCCTGCTGCTCGGTCTAGCCCTCGGGGCTTCAGCCCAGGATCATGTACCTGTCACAAGTAAGAACCGTGCCCGCTGAAGTCAAACGTCTTTACCTTGCTCACCTTTTGTAAGTGAAAAGAATCACAGTGAAAGAACGCACAACACTTTGCTCCTTCACCTTTTCCAGGTCCTCCAAATATCACTTCCCAACCCACAGACCCCCCCGTCGCACCCTCCCTTAACGTCACAGCCGCGCACACGCCTCCGCCGGTCCCAACGGGCCCACCCACAACACTCGCAGTCGTCCCGGTGACAACAACAGCAGCCACCACCACCACCACAGCAGGCCAAGCTGATGAGGCGGAGATACAACCGGTGCGTCCCAATGTCACCCTAAGGTTGGCACCGATCTCTCCTCCCATACCTCCGGCTCCAACCGATGTCCCTCAGGCGCCGCCGAGCGCAGCGCCGCCGCCTCCCCCCACCCCGGCAGAAGAAGGGAACTGGACCACGGCCTCGGTTCCAGACACCCGGTTATCAGACAACTATGAAGACGAGGAATACTTCACAGACATGGAGACCACCACAGAACCTGGCATGGAATTGACCTCTGACAGCACCCCAAAAGGTGAGTGTCAGCGCTTGTATTACGATTGTATCCCAGAAGTAAATGCTCACAGGGGTACGGAAAGTGATTTTTGAATCCCGTCCAGGGCAGTCTTTTCAAATGGCGGGAAATATCTAATAGCTTTGTGTTACATGACCAATATCCAGTTACTTGGGTAAATACTCACAAAGTTCAAATCTGTAACTGGAATTATGACTTGCTAATGGGGAAAAATGTTTACACTGAGTTTTAATCCCTGTTCTTGATTCGAACTGTATGTATTTGTACCTATATAATGCATATTTTATTGTCAGTATTATCAAAATCAACAACAATCCATGACGGGAGCCATACGTTTGGATTATACAAAATCCATGAAGGTGGCTATCTGCATATATATGGGATCTTGTTTTTCCCAGAGCCCGGTTAATTTCAGAACCAGCTAATGACTAAAAAGAAGTCTGATGGCTGAGAATCAGGGTAAGTCAAATTATCATGCTAGTTTTAAACAAACCATCAAACATATTTGTATGTTAAAATAAAGGGGAATGGAAAGCTGATTACTGATTTCATTACACATTATAAGCAAAAAAATCCAGGTTTTACTCTTAATTGCTCATGGTTTTTGAACCTTTAACTTCAACTGAACTTTATGAGGGTAAAAACTACAAAAAGACCACACTGTCCTATTTCCATAATGTGCCACCTTCCAACACTCCTCCACCAACAGTAGCAGAAGACCATAATGCCATGAACATGTTCATTCGTGATTTAAAGGGGAAGTGACTCATTTTTTTTTTAAATCTCCAGTGGAAAATTGCTACATACCATGCCATGCGCTTTTCTTTTACTCTTACTTTTAGGCCTGTTTAAAGCTACTTTCATCACAGACACATTTTAAAGGTCAGATCTGTCTTAAAATAATCAGTCACGTGGGATCCATATAAATATTGAAACCGATTTTTCTTCCTTGAATTGCTCCTCATGTTCATTCTGATCATTACAGATCCCTTTCTATTGCACTTCCAGTGTGATGTGGGATAAAATGAATGTTTGCCTGAAGGGTATATGGGGCTTCAACTCTCTGATTTACTCAAGTTAAGTGGTAATCTTCCCACTTTAGTCTTTTTTTTGTACCCTACAAAATGGAAGATGAACAAAATATAACAGGAAAAAGTGAATATTATACTTAAAAGACAAAACCTTTGAAGAAATTTACTCAATTTGACTAAATCTAATTATTGAAGCCTCATATTCAGATAAACTTTGGAATACATTTAGTCACCTACGCTTTTGTCTCCCTCTACACAGATACACTGTAATTCACTTCACTGTGCGTTAGCCTTGTAGGCTGGTGAAGCAATAGCATCAGCTCGATAGAATAAGCGTGTGAGCTTTTCTGGTCAAGAGTCGACCTTTAATATTTTAGGTAGCTGAACATTTTTCTGCTTTTAGACCCCATTGTAGCGGTGCCAGAAATATCCTGATGTGACATACGTGCATTTGACTAGTCATCCACAAGAATCTGAATACCACCAAACTGGAAGACCGAGACCTTGTCAAGAGCTGCTACTTAAAAAAAAAAAAAAAAAGAAAGAAAGAAAATGTTGAGGATTTGGCTTTTCCAGTTAAGGAAACATTGTAAAATGTGCAATAGTTTGCATATATATAGATATTTAATTAAACATTGTTCATTTCTAACACATTAAATATACAATTTCAAGTGTTTTTCAGCTTTATCTTTTTAAGCAATTTTGAATGTTCATGCCAACGGTCTTAGGAATATCTCTCTAAGTGAAACATGATTCCCCCCACCCTTTGACATTAATTATTCATTTGCATGTTTATAGAGAAATGCACACATCACTATCAAATGTCACTGATTGATTTGCAAAGATGGCTTTTACTATGAAGAATAATAGTAGCAGGAATGGATGGAATCATCCTGCATTAGGTAAAACATTAATTCTCTTCGAGAAAGTGACTTTGTCGAGGTTTAAAGGGGCATTGACCACTCCCCAGTCAATGTAAATGCAGCAGATGCCTCTGCACCGCGCTATATGGTGTTTTATTATATAACATAATCACTTCGGGTTCATAGGTGTTATGTAATTGCTCCATTGTCTCCCTCCGGCTGTCTGTGGGCCTTGTGTGGAGAGCTGTGAGCAGTTTGAGATGGCATCAAATCTGTCTAGGCTGTGTCAGTTCCACATGACATCCACGGCCCCGTTGTGCTTTCGCTCCCTTCAATGTACACATTGTCCGAGGGAAAACACTGAGAAGTCCTGGGAATTGTGCATGAAAATCATGGCGTTCCGAACCACTTCCCCCCCCAGAAAGAGCGTATGGAGCATGAAGTCAAATGATGCATTCTTTGTTGCATATTTTGTGCGTGACGGTAAGAGTTTTCTTGAATTTTGAGTCGACCCGTGGAACAGCTGATTTAGTTGTTGCATTGTCACCCACCGCCGTGCATTTTTTTCTAGAGGAATCTCTTCTTTTGTTGCGGCCTAATGTGTCTTGCAGGCCAGTCATCAGCACACAAATGGCAGCCAGTGTTTTCTTTTACACCAAACTCCTGTTGTTGTTCAGGCAAAAAACTCATGTCTTTTGTGCTAACTGCAGCAGTGAAAGGTCACAGGGAAGACCATAGGATTGCAGTTACTCACGCACATGATGGAAACGTATACAAATTGGTCAGCCATTGTAATCTAGAGGACGCGCCACAAAGAATGGGTAACTGGCTCTATGTAATGTCTAATCTGTAATGCTGACAATGTATGACAACAATCCTCGAGCCTTTTTCACCAGACAACTCTTAACAAAGGAAAATGCATCACAGGAGGTCCTCATGCGTTCTGGTTTGTGACATGTAGAAATGAAACATTTACACTCATGAATTCATACAGAATTCACAGCAAACATAAATGTTTCAGTATTTTCTACAGTCATCCTCCTGTTTGCTGTCATCGTGGGTATAACCAGTTATAGAAGCAGATGGTTGACCCCTCTCGGTTAAACTGTGATTTATCTGCTCTAAGGGACAACCCTCTCTCTACATCTCCATTTGATTTTTTTTTTTCCCCCCTTCAGAAAGCCAATGAAATATTAACATGGACAACCATTATGGAAATGAAAGATACAGGCTGGTGTTGAAAGAGGCAGAGGTCACGTTACAGCCTTCAGATTGTTTTAGGTTGTTTTTTTTTGTATCTGCATCTGCCTGACATGTTGAAAAACTAAAAAAAAACAACTTCAAGTGTAGCAATATTATATCCATATCGTTATATGAGATGAGATATCGTATTTTCTTGGTTTTAAAGGCTGCATTACAGTAAACTGATGCAATGTTCTAGCTGTTCAACTACTTCAGTTTACTCAGTTTTTTATATTTACATTACTGATGATTATATATTGAAAATCTCACTGTGTAAATATTTATTGTGACAATACAACAATATTGTCAATATCAAGATATTTGATCAAAATTATCTTGATGTGACATTGCAATTTAATTAAGAGTTATATGTCAGCTTTTACACTAGACTAACTGGCTGCTGGCTTTAGTTTCTCATTCGTCTCAGAAACATGATCCGTCTTCTCACTTAACTCCGCCTAAAATTTCAAATATATTCTCTTCTGTCTTCTATGGTCACACAATATTTGCTTCGTGTATGTGAAGTGGCACGATTGGGGAAATGATTTGGTAATAGATCTTTGCCTCAAACCACATCACTGACTCACCTCAAGTGTTGAGACACCTTTTTCATTTAAATTTCTCTAAGATGTTGTGCTCTCTTTCGCAATACTCATCCTCTTTTTTTCCGTTTCTCTCTCCGACCAAGACAACGACCCACCTGACGAGATGCCAATCATAGCAGTGATGGTGGCCCTGTCCTCCCTGCTGGTCATCATCTTCATCATTATCATCCTCTACATGCTCAGGTTGGTGGAACGCTATACGCACTATTGAGGTCTGTTGTTGCCACGGTGACAACCGGTGGCATTCTGCTGTGACACTTAAGCAATTTTGTGTTCATTTTGTCTGTGTATCATCTGTGTATTAATAATGCTTTTTTTGATCTTTGTTGATTGACAGGTTTAAAAAGTACAAGCAGGCAGGAAGCCATTCCAACTCCTTCAGACTGACCAACGGTAGATCAGACGACACAGGTAAAAACCCTGACATGTGCTTGCCGAGTGTTTGCGTTTGCTGCGTGCGCGTCGGGCAGATGTGAGCGCACACTTACTGGGCACTCACGTGTTTGTTTTGAGCCATAAGAGCAAATATGTACAGCCGACTTGACCAAACTCGCTACTCCAAGTTGTTTCTGATAAGACTTGATTGATCTTGCTTCCCGAACCGATAACATTTCGGGAGACTGACTGTTGGCAGAAGGCTTTTGTTCACTGTGATTACCTAATCCTCATGTATGAAAGCGTTGAGTCACATCGCCCTCTGGTGGGCATCTTAGGAAAAGACAGCAACCGACTGATGAAGTCAGTGTTACTTAATGTAAGACAGTCCCATTCATTTTCCTACCCCGTCTCCCATGACTTTTATCTCCACCTGTCTCACCCCTCCCGTTCCTTCCCTTCCCTCCTCCCCTCACGCCTGCCTCCTCCCTTCCTGCCCGCCGGCATAGAGCTCCAGAGCGTGCCGCTATTGGCCCGTTCGCCCAGCACAAACAGGAAGTACCCGCCCCTTCCCGTCGACAAGCTCGAGGAAGAAATGAATCGTCGCATGGCTGATGACAACAAGCTCTTCAGGGAGGAGTTTAATGTACGGCACACTCGACAGCACACTGAGTCTGAGATTCACCTCTCACCTGCATCTCTGTCGCCCAAGGGGACAGAAAGACTATTTAAAGTTTTAAGTGCAACTCATTTTTAATATGTCCACACATTTATGGTTATGTAGCAAATAAACATAAACAGCAATAGATATAATCTTTACTAAATGTATTGTCACAATAACCAGATGGATACCAGCTACCACGCCTTCAACCAACCTGAGTCAGTTATTAGTTTTCTAAAAGTAATAAATAATTATAATGTGTGCATAAATGGATAAACTACTTCATAATGAAAAGTAATCAAGAATCCAATCTTCCCATCAACACATCAGTATTGATTCCAAGACATTATTAGACATGTGTTTAGAGTCTAGAAAGAAGTCACAAAGAAGGTTTCCAAAAGTGATGCACATCGTCAGTTATTTGATTTGTTTTTATGCGTCTAGGCTCTGCCGGTCTGCCCTATCCAGGCATCGTGTGACGCCGCTTCCAAGGAAGAGAATAAAGAAAAGAACAGATACGTCAACATCCTGCCATGTGAGCAACAACTGAAACCTGACACTGAGACTAGTTGACATTATTAGAGCACAATTCATGAATTCAAGCTTTTAGAACAGTCCATCAGTATAAGAATACTAAACATCAGACATTTGACACACCGAGACAGTTTACAAAGTGATTTACTAGGTTGTAATTTAGTGGTGGGATGCAAATAACTGGGATGGAAAATTGTGATGTACCATGTGTAATTAAAGTTCCCTCTCCTCCTCCTCCTTATTTGCTTTTTCTCTTCATGTTTCCTCTCCCTCTCCCTCAGATGATCACTCTAGGGTGCATCTCTCATCTCTGGAAGGAGTCCCTGACTCTGACTTCATCAACGCCTCCTTTATAAATGTTTGTATTAGCACAGCGCAGTCAAAACAAAAACAATTGTGCTCAAATTTTTAAAATCACAGGATCTAATTTTGTCTCATCTGTGCTGCTCCTCTTTGTCATTAACAGGGTTACCAAGAGAAGAATAAGTTCATTGCAGCTCAAGGTAGCGTTTGTGGCCACAACAGAAACAACTGTGCTGTGGTTTGTTTAATGAATAAACCTCCTGATTTTTAGCTCATTGGTATCCGTTTCTGTTCTGGTCTCTCAGGGCCGAAGGAGGAAACTGTAAATGATTACTGGCGGATGATCTGGGAGCAGAACACAGCCACCATCGTCATGGTGACTAATCTGAAGGAGAGAAAAGAGGTAGGAGA
Organism: Lepturacanthus savala; assembly: GCA_030544235.1. Lineage (NCBI taxonomy): Eukaryota > Metazoa > Chordata > Actinopteri > Scombriformes > Trichiuridae > Lepturacanthus > Lepturacanthus savala. The sequence goes on from CM060463.1 coordinate 11,815,254, forward strand.
GATAAGATGTCAAAGGAAGGACGATGAGACTTGTGCTTAAATACTGTGGCAAGATCTCAGAACATAAACTTAAAGAAAGGAAAAAAAACTGTTTAAAAGCATGAGGGAGGAAAAAATCTGTCTCAACGCATTAGTGTGGCGGTTTTGTGTTTAATATGTCTTTTGTAATGTTAATTTTTTATCTTAAGTTAGCCGAAGGGTGCACAAACCACGGTGAACCCTTACGTAAGAGCTGGCACATGCAGGGGTCATAGACCAGGACACTAGTCTTCTGCAGCATACATAGATGGTTGTTACTTTGGATAACCCAATTTATTATCTTGCTCATTTTCCAAAAATTGAATAAAGATGAGGTTGTTATTCCCTCATGTTTACAGTTTTGTGTGTGTGTGTGTGCGCTCAGTGTTAAATCGCTCTGTGTTTCAGTGTAAGTGTGCTCAGTACTGGCCGGACCAGGGCTGTTGGACATACGGGAACATCCGTGTCTCTGTGGAAGACCAGATGGTTCTAGTGGACTACACCATCCGCAAGTTCTGCATCCAACAGGTGACGTTTCATGAGTGACGATTAAATAGTTTTACTCAGACGTGAGGAAGGTCATCGATGCCTCGACACTGACCGTTGGCTCGCTGTCTGACCGGGTTTTATTGTGTTTCAGGTGGGAGATGTGTCTGGGAAGAAGCCTCAGAGACTCGTCACCCAGTTCCACTTCACCAGCTGGCCAGACTTCGGGGTCCCCTTCACCCCCATTGGCATGCTCAAGTTCCTCAAGAAAGTGAAGAACTGCAACCCACAGTATGCAGGGCCCATCGTGGTCCACTGCAGGTAAGTTTAGTGGATGTTTCTCCATTTCTCGTTAGGCCCCAAAGAGAAACCCAAACACACCAGTAAAGGAGCATCATCTCGGTTCCTGACCAAAAAACATAACGTTCTGGAGCGGCCAACCCAATACCCGAACCTTAATCCTATTGAAAACTCGAAGAGTGACATCAAAAATGCTGTTTCTGAGGCAAAACCAAGAAATGTAGAGGAATTGTGAAGCTGAAACACCTGTTCATAGGTACCAGACATCGGTTGACTCCATGCAACACAGATGTGAAGCAGTTCTCTGAAAATGTGGTTATGCAACTAAATATTACTTTAAATATTTATCCAAGGAATGCTAAATACTGAAGATTTTTCAGTGTATAATTCCTTTGAACAGCCCAATATTAATTTTTCTTAATTTCCTTTAAAGTAATTAAAAAAGATAGAATAGAAGATAAGATATAATGTAGGGTATGGGATATAATGTAGATGGGGTGTGATGTGTTTTGACTGTTAATTAGGCACCGCATGTTTTTTATTGTCAACTCACAAGAGGCCGCTGTCTTTGTTCCTCTCTGGTAGTGCGGGAGTGGGAAGGACCGGTACCTTCATAGTGATCGACGCCATGTTGGACATGATGAATGCCGAGAGGAAGGTGGACGTGTTCGGCTTCGTCACCAGGATCAGAGCCCAGCGCTGTCAGATGGTCCAGACCGACGTAAGTCTCCCATTGACATCCCAGAAAATACACTGCGGTATTCGTAAATGGAAACATTCCAACCGTTCCGCATGAATCTTTGGTCACTGCTGCTCGGTGAAATCCTTTTACTTCACCATTGCTGTCTCTTCCCTCTTTTCCTACAGATGCAGTATGTGTTTATATTCCAAGCGTTGTTAGAGCACTACCTGTACGGAGACACAGAACTGGAGGTGACCTCTCTGGAGTCCCACCTGGCCAAACTCTACGCCCCCGAACCTGGAGCTGGCTGCAGTGGTCTGGAGGCTGAATTCAAGGTCAGTTTGTGTATTTTTACTTCCTTCCAAAAAAAACAGGTGTTCTCTTTGACCCCCCCCCCCCCCCCCCCTTAACTGTTAATATCCTAACAAAAAAATCATTTGTGATATCATGACTTCCAGAAACTGACATCCATCAAGATCCAGAATGACAAAATGAGAACAGGCAACCTGCCTGCCAACATGAAGAAAAACAGGGTCCTACAGATCATTCCATGTGAGTCATGCTGTTGTTATACGATTTATTGTAACGTGGTTTTCTACATAATGAAACTGCAGATGAAAGGTTTCTTTTCTGTATTAAAGAAAGGCTGCATGTTTGTTCCTCCTCCTGATAGACGAGTTCAACAGAGTAATCGTTCCAGTCAAACGAGGAGAAGAGAACACGGACTACGTCAATGCCTCTTTCATTGACGTGAGTGGAAACCCGCCCAAATAAGAGTGGATCGTTTCATTTCATTAATGCAGTCAATCAATCAGGTGTTTTAAAGCGTCCTTTCTCCCTTCCTGCGCTGTATCTTAACATCATCCTTTCCTTTTGGACATTCGCCCCTCCTCCTGGTTTCAGGGCTACCGTCAGAAGGACTCATACATGGCCAGCCAGGGCCCCCTGCAGCACACCATAGAGGACTTCTGGAGGATGATCTGGGAGTGGAGGAGCTGCTCTATAGTCATGCTCACTGAGCTGGAGGAGAGAGGGCAGGTGCGTGAGATGTGCGGTATTAGATATCAGGTCAATAACTGGCTAAAATAGAACACTGACAATCAATAATTTACTCCGCGCTAACTGGATGCTACTGGTTTTATATAACATGTTAATAATATAAGCAAAGTAACTTCACCTTCACTGGTTGTGTAACATATTTTATCTTGATGTCAAACCTCTAATTAAATATATATATTATAAGAATTTAATATATATTTAAATAATTTTCTGTCCAGTTGCTATTGAGTAAAAGCGCATATATTGTTACTCCCATCCAACATTGTTGTTCGATACTTATCGAATATATGCACTGTACAAGATATCACCACCACATGGCACAAGGTCCAAACAACAAAAAAGGTATCCAGAAACCAGGATTTCTTCTGGGTCATTGTCAAAATTAAATCATCTTCTCCATGGTACTATTCCCAACATTTGCTGCCAATTGGACAAAAATCCGGCCAAAACGTTTTGAGATATTTTGCTAACGAACACAAATACCAGCTAAAGCATATCATTTATCATATCACATTAAATTTAATATTCTCGCACACAATAAAAAACATCACCTGGAGCTGTAGATGACATTTCTACAAAATGTGAATTTGTCTCCATCTCCGTTGTGCCTCCTGCAGGAAAAGTGCGCTCAGTATTGGCCCAGCGATGGAGCAGTGGTCCATGGAGACATCTCCATCGAGATAAAAAGGGAGGAGGAGAGCGAGAGCTACACGGTGCGCGACCTCCTGGTCACCAACAACAGGGTGAGAAAGGATTCAATGAAACTGGCAGATTGTTCCACATAAAGACGCGCTGCAGGTTCAGCAGTTGACTCGTTATCTAACGTTCCCGTGTAAACATCCTAATCTCTTTCCCTTCTCACCCTCGTCCTGTCTCTCCCCAGGAGAACAAGGCTCGAGCGGTGCGTCAATTCCATTTCCACGGCTGGCCAGAGGTGGGCATCCCCACCGACGGCAAAGGCATGATCAACATAATCGCGGCAGTGCAGAAACAGCAGCAGCAGTCTGGCAACCACCCCATTACTGTACATTGCAGGTAAGACACACACACACACGGGTGAGTGATGTCTGGGAAACCGTTGCAGCTATTAAACCACAGGAAAAAACAGCTCAGAGGAATTGTTCTCGTCTTCCTTGTGACATTTTAACGGCTCTCACAAATGTTCCTATGCTTCACCTCAGTGTTTGTTGTTCATGCATTCTGCAGCGGGTCTGTTGAGGCTTATATGTTTTCCCGTGTGTGTGTTCGCAGTGCTGGTGCTGGCCGGACAGGGACTTTCTGTGCATTGAGCACAGTCCTGGAGAGGGTGAAGGCAGAAGGCATCCTGGATGTTTTCCAGACGGTCAAGAGCCTCAGACTGCAGAGACCCCACATGGTGCAGACACTGGTGAGCTGCCCGTTGCACCTGAATTTGAGATTACTTTTGATTATTCAACCCCATTTTTATTTGTCATAGGGCTCTAGAGGCAAATATAAGGAGCCAACGGAAGTTTGAATCCAAATCCTTAAAGCATTTTTATGGGGCCAAAAAATTATAAATCAGTTTTCAAAATAACAATGACTTGTATATAATTCTGAAATTGGCTGCTTTTTCTCCCTTATTGATTAATCAAACTGATTAATCTATTAATATTCAACTATTTCAAATTTAAATGTTTAACTGTTGGGTATACCTCAATGTTTTTTATTTATTTCAATTTTTCAGATTTCTTCTAGTTGGTAACGGGACTGACTTAGTCCTTGTTTTCATAAATCATCAACCTCACCCTATTTTATTTAATTTTTTATTTAGATTATTATGATTTTCAACCCTGACATGTATATATTTATTTAACAATTCAAGCCCCCAAAAAGAATTTTGTACATTGGATAAATTGATTTTTATTAGCACATATTTGTGCAGGCTGCAACTACAATGGTCATTAAAATGCTATTTTCTGCAAAGAAACAAGTACAAAATTGGAAAAAAGGTACATAACATGACTGTTAGTGACTCAACTGATAAAATTAGTTTTTTTTTGTCTTTTCAATTATAAGGTTTCTATCCCATGTGAATATTCTCAATCCACAGAGAAATGCCAACTCCCTATTTTTATTTTATTTATTTTAACTTTTTATTTTATTGTTTATTTAGTAGGGACGCGCGACACATTTATTGCCTATTGAGCGCTCATTTTCATCTGTCCCCAGGCTGAGGCAACTAATGACGCACAGGTTACATTGATTAAAAAATCAATTGTAGAAAATCAATATCTTACACTTTGTAAAACAGACAGAGTAGAACGCTATTCACAGCCAATCTAATCAACCAATCAGAGGAGAGGCTCATTAATTTTAATGAGAGAGACACAAAAACGACCTGTAGTTTCTGGAGCCCCAGAGAGAAATTTGAGAGCGGAAATGTGAAACTATACTAAGATGATTTTCACTACTTAAAACCACAAATATATTTTGTTAGTGATATCAAAACTTCAAAAACAAAAAAAATGCAGGAAAAGCATATGACACAGGACCTTTAAACTAAATTGTAAGGTGAAAACAGCCTCATACTACATACAGCATCAAAATGCACAGTGATGCTCAAACACTGTGGGGGAAAAAAAAAGTGGAGGAGGAATTTAACAATAATTATAATGTCCTAATGTTTTTAATGTAATTGTTTGTAATTGTTGTGACGTTTATCATTCCATTTCCCATCTGACACGGGCGTTTCTCCTCTGCCTTTCCTTCTCAGGAGCAGTATGAGTTCTGCTACAAAGTGGTCCAGGAGTATATCGATGCCTTTTCCGACTACGCCAACTTCAAGTAGGGACCTGCCATGGATGGATGTCCGCATACACTTCATACGAGCATATGCACGCACCCGAACACACACACACATCATGCAGAAAGCTGCGTATTCCCATCTGATGGATTAAATAAAAAAACAAAAAAAAAACAAAAGACTCATCACAACTTGATCTTTGGATGGGATGAACTGCCCGGAGGAAAAGGGAACAGAGGTCTCAGCCCAGAGGACAGGGCAGTGCAGTTGGACAGAGAAATTAACTGAGATGCCTTCTTGAATATTTTGTAATATTGGTCTTGTTAATACAGCCCTTCAACCCTATTCCCCCTCTCCCTCCCTATATGTATATATACTTACTGTGTTGCATCTTATTACTTTGGTTTCAGACACAGTTTTGAGTTTGGCTGCATTTTCGGGTGGCACCTGTAATGTATTTTATTGGTATATATATATAAATATATAAATATATATGAATATAAATCTAATGCTTTTGAGGCTAATGTAAAAAAAAATCCAGAATCAAAGTATTGATGTTTGGATTTTCTTTTTGTTTTATTTTTTACTTTTTAGGGACAGAGACTTTAAAAAGTTTTCGGCTTTGCCAGAAGGCACGCTGTAGCGACGTGTGCGGTGGCAGAAGACAAAGCCTGGGCTGTTTTTTTTTTCCATTCTTGATATGTTGATACAGTGCAAATTCACACAGATACACAATAAGGGCCTTTTTCCCCCCTCCACACTGAATTAGTTCCATCTACCTGGCATAGGCGTTCTTACAGTTTCTCCCCTTTTTTAAGTTTCAGGCACCAGGGATTTAAAGGTGATTCGCGATTGGAGATGAGAATCTCTAGCTCATGGTCTCAGGTTGAAATAGACAGAAAACACCAGGAGCCATTTGGTTATTTTTGGGGTTTATTTTTAGAATAAAGAGTTTGAACCTGTGAGCTGAGGAGGACACGTGGTCCATTCATTCGGTTACGCAGCTCTGCTAACCACATTCGTAAAAACAACACTGCTTTTTACTATGACCAACATGCCTGGACTATGACATGAAATTTGAAAAGTATAAGATTATTTTTTTCATCCCATATTGTAAAAAAAAAAAAAAATTATAAATATATATATAAAATAATAGGATTGGCCAGGTTTTTATTGTTGAATTTTTAAAGGTCTGTTACGGCGTTAACAGCAGTCCTGATCATGTGGACGAGCCAAAACACAAACGACACAATCGCAACAAGCAGCGTCATCACTGCATCATCAGAAATCAACATGTCCGTTACCCAGCATAGTTCTTCTCTTGTTTACAGACACGTCAGTATTTTCTTGTAGATTGTATTTCTGTATGGGTTTCCTTTGCGTCTGCCTGATTTATTGTTTTTTTTCTCTTTTCTTTTTTATATATCGGCTACACATGATCACTACGCTGTAATGTCACACTTTGAAAGAATGATTCCACTTTTTTCCCCCCTTTTTTTTTTTTGTTTCCCACCATGAACACTGATGCAGAAGAATGTTGCTTTTTATTCGAATGCTGTTGCTAATACTTTCCTCAAAAATGGATCTAATGTTACTTTAATAGTGGAAGTGTGCCATGCAATGTTTGCGCTGATTCTTCTTCTTTTTTTTAATGGCTGTCCTATGAGGACACTTGGACTTGAACTACAGTTGGATTTTTTTTTTTTTTTATATCAAGAGGTCACAATTGAGGCCATGCCCTTTATGATTGTAATGAAAGATGAATGATGTCAGTGAACCGCAGGAGTTTAGGTCAGTCCCAATTTCCACCCAATCAGCTCAGGAAATGACTGATGCCAGGATTTGATTGAATTTACAAACCGAACAAATTCGCTTGTGTTCATCTCCACAGCTGATTTGCCGAAACAAAGGATGAAACTGGTAGAGGTAACGCTTGACTTTGATTTCATCGAACAGCTTTTTGAGCAGATTTGAATCCTTCCACACAAGAACTTTTACGTTTCTTTTAGGAGTTTTCAAGCTCTTTTTAATACAGATTCAACAGCCCGAAACGTGTCACGCTGATTCAAAATTACACCAAGCGGTCCTGTATTTAATTACTTTTCTTAAAGAAAGGAGCACAATCAATCTTAACTTATTTATAGTGGACAAATCAGAAGTACTTGCTGAATTTTCAGAAAGGGTGGTTTCCGTCAGTGTTGTCTGAACTGTCATGCACTATTTGCACCAAAAGCGAAGCCCTTAAAAGTACAGAACCAAATGAGAGAAGAGAGATTGACGTTGAAATATATTTTTCTTTGAACTCTTGAGGTTTCAGGTCTCATAGCCTTCTTTTAGCACCTCCCCCCTCTCGGGACTTAAAGTAGCAAATATTAAAGTTGACCAATCACTGAAATTGTTGCCCGTTGTCGTCATCGTCGTCATCAGATTTCGGTTCCAAAGCATCTCAAGTGCCCGCGTTATTAGTCAGCTGCCGTTATGATGTTCTTTTATTTACTTTGTCACTTATCGGGTCTTTCATAAGTAGAAGAGGGAGATGCTTATTTGTTTGGCTGTTCTGTCCGTTGGCTTATGCTTAAATTTCATGGGTTTATTGTGTGTGTTTGGATCATGTTGTAACATTGTCCCACTGCAGTTTGAAGGCAAAACATGACACTGTGCCAACCCTGGAGACCTGCTATTTTATTATTATAGTGAACTATATAAAAAAAATAAATAAAAAAAGTGCCTCACTGGTAGTTTTTAAAAAAAACACATTTTCCTAACTTCCCCTTCAATATGTGGTGGATCCATCATCACCCTGCAGACTGATGACAAATCCCTTTTTGTATGAGTGGAGAGGGCCAACACCAGGAACATTCCCTCTAGTTGACATATTTAGTACATTAAATTCGTTAGATTTGTTTATGCAGATCAAACTACATTAAGGTAACTTAAAAAAAAAGAATTCTCATCTTGTTTGAATGGCTTCATTTCATTCCATATCGCTTAAATGTGGGATCCATGATAATTAATCCGTTGTGGGTACCCACATGTTCAACAAAAAAGAACATGAATCCATTTTTTTTTGTTTTTTTTGCATTCTCACCAAGGGAAACCATGCATCCATGATTCACTCCTCTTTATTTCAGCCTAATTTCCTGATAGTTGGGCTAGATTCATACTACCCTCTTCTTCTCTTCACCTTTTCCCTTTTATGTCTCCCATCCAACTCCATTTATTGCTGTCCACTTATTCCCTCCTTTTCCTCTTTGACCTTTCACTTAGGACTATGTTTCCCCAGTGGTCACTGCCCACTCCCTTTTGTACATAATGTAAGGTTATTTATATTTCATTCCTGTCTGCTGCCTTGCTTGTTTTATTTTCTTCTCCCTGCCCTCCTTCTTCTTCTTCTTTTTTTTTAGAAAAAAAAGATGTATATTGAACTGTATCGGGACCATTTTGAAATGTATTGAAGATGTTTTGGCCATTTTTAATTTGGTATAATTGTCTTAAGCAAATCCTTTTTTTTTTTTTAAATTTGCCTCTGTTTCTAGTGTTTTGTTATTCAACGTTTGAATATATGTATATATAATTATATATATGATAAAATTATATATAATTATATAATGCCAAATGGCCTTTCTAAGCAAGATACTGTTCAAACCTAATAAAGTGCTTGAGATTTTATTTTGTCTGTATTCATTACGTCCTTTAAATATAATGTAAAAAAAAAAACAACTAAAACATAACTTAAAATGTAAAAAATTCCAAAATTCATAAACACTGATTAAAGGCACAACTGTATTATATAGCCATACTGGTAATTAGCTGTAATTAGCTATACAGATATTTAGAAGATCCAGCGATTTCCAGCGCAACTTAAATTATAAATTATTTCCCTAAATATTCAGAAATAAATCAAATGTCTATGGGCCGTACCTTTTTATTATGATTTTGAAATGTATAGGCCACAGATCACATTTATAGCTGTGGAGTGTGGAAGCAGGGATCGTGGTCTCATCAGTCTCGCGTCTTGGGAAGCATCCTGACTATGTCCGACCTTGAAGGTCAACAGAGTCAACAGGTCACTGTTCAATCGCTTCCTGAGCAGGAACCGCTTCTGCGCCTAAAAAACTCCGGAAAGGAAATCCCTGCCCTCCTCTAATTGAGGGGGACGTCATCTGTGGCCTGGTCAGGAATCCGCAGTGTTTGTTCCCCTGCCATCAGAGATCGAAGGTCAACGGGGTCAGAGTGAAGAAGGGTGATGGGTCATTGGGCTCCAAACTGGTCCAGGAAGTGGGAGCAGCTGAGTTTACCGACCGACAGGGACATACTGTAGTTGTAATTACAGGCAACGTACAAAGGTCAGAAATTGAGATACTGATTTTGTGTTTGAATCCAATCCTTTGGGAATGTAACAAACATTTGATAATACTATGTATGCTATACATATTTTCCACCTTTAAGATATTTTCTTAAACCCAGGCACTATGTTTCAGAAAAGAATATGCATGAATGACACTGGACGTCATGCGTATTTGTTGAATTTAATGCTTGTTCAATCAGAGGACCAGGGTTTGGAAGGTGATGAATGTGAGCAGATCAGCATTCCGAGGGGGTGTCAGTACTGTTTGCAGGTGATAATTGGAACCGGCCAGGTCTCCTGCACAGCTTGTCCCCAAAGACGTTCATTTCACCGGGAGGAGCAGAGGGGTCAGAGGGGTCAGAGATGGGCAGGGCACATAGGGAATGATAATGGTAATGAGCATTGGGAGGGGGCTTTTTAGACTGGTGCATATACTATATTAAGGTGGAGGAAGAGAGTCTCTACAGTAAAACACCTGTGAAAGAAACCGGACAACTGGAACGGCAAGAGTGGAGACTAAGGTAAGAACACTGGCTTGTTTTCCTTTTGTGTTACTGTCTGTCTATGACATAAATATGGTCAAATATTGGCACTTAAGCACATTTACACTTTAATTCTTCTGGTTTATCATAAATGTTTTCTAAATGTCTTCATAATGCATGACGCTGTCCCATTTTTCATTGTTGTCTGTGTCCAGATGTTCATCTAGAATTTTGTCTCTTTGATTTTACATGTAAATGTTTATTTATATGCCTGATCCATATTTTTTAAATAATATTCTTAATTTACATACACTACAGGCCAAAAGTTTGGACACACCTTCTCATTCAATGTGTTTTCTTTATTTTCATGACTATTTACATTGTAGATTCTCACTGAAGGCATCAAAACTAGGAATGAACACATGTTTATGGTGCTATGTACTTAACAAAAAAAGGTGAAATAACTGAAAACATGTTTTATATTCTAGTTTCTTCAAAATAGCCACCCTTTGCTCTGATCACTGCTTTGCACACTCTTGGCATTTTCTTGACAAACTACCATTTCAGGTAGTCACCTGAAATGGTTTTCACTTCATAGTTGTATAGTAATTAACCCCTTATCAGGGTTAATTCGTGGAATTTCTTGCTTTATCAATTAGTGCTATTTTGAAGAAATTAGAATATAAAACATATTTTCAATTATTTCACCATTTTTTGTTAAGTACATAACTCCACATATGTTCATGTAGTTTTGATTCCTTCAGTGAGAATCTACAATGTAAATAGTCATGACAATAAAATAAACACATTAAATGAGAAGGTGTGTCCAAACTTTTGGCCTGTACTGTGTGTGTGTGTGTGTGTATGTGTGTGTGTATATATATATATATATATATATATATATATATATATATATATATATATATATATATATATATATATATAATAGAAGGGTGCTGTTGACATTTTCAGATCAGTATTACTCAGTAGTTTTACATTAGCCTATGTAAATTTAAAAAGCTATGTAGTTTTGTTCAAATGTTTGTGTTATAGCCAAACACCAGAGACCTTATTTGATAACCTTCTCTGTTACCGTACATTTTGATCACAAACTTCCTTTTTTTAATTTGAATATTACAATTCAATATCCCTGATACACTGGTCACACAAGTTTGATGCCAAAGGATCGACGATTATTGCTTCTGTTATATGCTTCGAATGAGCAGGTGCCAAATAAAGGAAGCTTATCGGCCTATAGGTAAAGAAGAAATACCATGAGTGTATCTCGGCTGGTTTTGCTGCTGGGGCTGCTTCTGTGTGCGGGGGCTCAGCTGTCCAACGCACAGCACTGGTCCCACGGTTGGTATCCCGGAGGCAAGAGGGAGCTGGACTCGTTCGGCATGTCAGAGGTGGGCCCCAGCGTCGGCGTGTGCCAGCGTGCGGTCGTTTCTGAATGGAGATGTGTGTAACCCCTTTAACTGCCTCACCTCTCTCTGTTTCTCAGATTTCAGAGGAGATCAAACTCTGTGAGGCAGGGGAATGCAGCTACTTGAGACCCCAGAGGAGGAGTATTCTGAGAAGCATTCTTGTAAGAAAAGGGACTAACGTTACCCCTGTTCAATGTCGGTTAAACCTGATCCAAACAGCAGCTGTCTAACGCCTCAGTAACTGCTCAGTGTATCCAGTTATGCTGATAAGATAACGAATTGATCTTGTAATGGCTTATTTAGCAAAACAAATCTGTTGATATAAAAAAAAAATCAGCTGCAGATGCCATTATAATGACATAATAGCTCATGTATCCAATGGCTGGAAATGAAAAGAAAATGTTATAGTAAAGCAGAGAGGATACGGCTGCTGTATTGAGGACTGTGTGTGACAGATTCTCATGTTATACTAACTGTGTTTACAGCTGGACGCCTTAACCAGAGAGCTCCAGAAGAGGAAGTGACAGCTTTCCACCCTTCGCTGCTTTTCTACTGAGTGACCTGACTCTCCTCTTCGATGTCTTTAACAGCTTTATGTTGATAATGTGATCCAGTCTTCTCCACCAATCTGTCATATTTGTTATATTTGTCAGTAAATTTGTATTTCATCGTTACTCGTGTCCCGACGGAAATCAAATGTTGACCAAATGTCCCATAATAAAGTAGACTATTTTGATATTAACGGATTTCTTTCTTAATCTTTGGTCTCTGAAAAATTGTTTTGCGGCATACGGCGTGAATATATTTTCAAGGAGCAAAATGTTGTAGAAGGTAGAAATAGCAAAAATATATATATATATATATATATAATATATATATATATATATATATATACTATACTGACTCTGATTGATTTGGGTTATCGTAAGTATTGTGTGGATGCTTTAGACTTTATTGATTGATTGATTAGTTTTGGGGAGAGTGATTGAATGATTGCGTAGGAGACTGTGAGAAAGATCAAGCGTGTCTTCTGTGCAAAGGGAATAATGAAGGCACAAATAATCAGGGTTAGATGTAAGAAGTCACTTAAACATGAGTAAATAGTTAAGAAATGTTAAGATGTGATGAAACAAGAAGCTATTGCAGGACAAACCACTCAGTAAGAATGCTGAATTTAGCTTTTGTGAGGATCAGGTGAAGTGTTTTTGGGGGGGTAAATGTAGGACTAATTAACATATATATAACCTATATATAAACTTTATTTAGTATTTAGTGACAGTAGTATTGATTTAATAATTGGATATGTCAGTTACATCCAGCAGATGGCGCTAATGCAACAGCCAACCGACACTGAAACCAATCAGAAGAAGATGGCCCTCACTGCGCATGCTCTGAGCAGATAGGGAAAACGATGGGCGACACAAGCGTCTGTACTCCGCATCTTGCGGAGTCAGACGCTCTAAATAACACTACCAGTTCCCCTGTTGCGGCTTCTGCCACAGATGCTGACAAAGTAATAAACACTAAAATAGATAGTACCCAGGTTGAAGGTGAGTTTTGTGTAGAGAGTGAAATTTGAGCCGTAACGTCACGGCTTTCTAATCTAACGATAGCTGCCTAGCTAACTGGTTAGCCACCTCAGGTCGCGAGCTCCTTAGCTAAAGACGCTAACGTCAACTGTTACGATAGGAGTTTCGTAACATTTAGACCGTCCGTACGCACAGGACTCAACAACACCCTGTTACTCCTTAGAACAGACTAGGAAACATGCAGGAAGGAGGCAAAGGTTGCTAGTTATCCAGGCCTGGGAGTGGTTGATGGGGGCTAGTGATGTTAGAGCTAGTGAAAGTCCAGCAGTAGCAGCCGGAGCAGCGTAGACCTAGATAATGTCTGCCAAGTAACTTACTGACTAAATGTTAGCTTCTCTCGTAGCCATTAGGTTATATAACGTTACCGAACCAGCGCAATGAACTAGAATAAAAAGCAAAGCTGGCTCAATCTGGTCTCTAAAATGTAAAGAAAAAAAAGTTCCTCAGGTTAAGTTTGAAGGATCACAGACTTCATCAGCTTCATTCAGCCCAAAAACATTCACCATCAAAAATATACTGTCCATCTGTCCCTCACTGGCCTGGTTTACCCGTAGAATAAAACTTGTTACCAAGACAAGGGTGTGGATATAAAACATTTCCTCTTATTCTACATCTGTACACATACTTTTCTTGTTAACTGCTACTGTGATAATCATTTGGTAAGTACACTATTTGAAATGTATCCGCAGATATGGACATATTTCAACCAGCATCAAAGTGTAGGCTATATATTTATTTTACATATAGCAGATTAGATTAAATGGGTAGAGTGGATTATTTGAGCTATAGATTATATTTTACTAAGAAACATTTGCTGTATTTTAGTGTATAATTGCATTGCATCATATAGTAGAGGTTCTGCCAGCCCACCATGCTGTTAATATTTCATACTCTATTTCCAGGGCAGTATTTTCCTTTAGTTACTTTTCTTTTCCCATTAGTTACTTTGTGGGTAAATTGTTAATCATTTATTTACGTTGTAAAAAATAACAGTAACGATAGATAATTTTAAATTATCCAATCAATGATTTTCTCATGATTGCTCTTTATTTTCACGACCAAAAAAATATAACTATTAATTTTTCAATTATTCCATACATATGGTCAAATATCAAATGTGCCTTTGCTGGTAAGACATTGTAAATGCAAATATTTCTGTTAATTAATCAATTATTTGATAATTAAAATTCTGAAAAGTTGTTAAATATTTCTTTTTGTTGGCAGGCTGACTGATTAATCGACACAGCATTTCAGCTCATTGTGAATTTTTCCATTAAAGCATGTTTATTAGTCCTGTCCTATGGTCGGCGTCATAGACGTATTGACATGAAATGGCAGGTAAACACAGGTGTTACCAATGATCCTAATTAAGGTTCCCTTCAGTTCAAGCAGAGACAGATGCTGCTGCTGTTCAGATTAGCTCACTGGAGGCCCTGCTACACTGAATGGAACTTTAATTAGTATCATTAGTAACACCTGTGTTACCTACTGTTTTATTTCAATATGGTGCAGAGAAAAAAAAAGTCTGTACAGGATACAGTCTCGAACCGTACACCGCACCATGTCATTGTTCATAAATTTAGATTTTTGTAATAATTAATTTTTAAACAATTTTTAAATATTTAAAAATAATCTCAAAAATATAAAAGACACTTCACACTAACTGTATTTTCATAACTTTGTGAAAAAGAGCAGAAAAACAGCTCTAACTAAATATATGCTCAGCAATGAGTTTCAGATAATCAAGACCACCATGTTTTTCTTAGTAATCCATTGAATATGTATGGTAACAAATGTCAATATTACTGTCAAGTCGTGCAGAGTACTGAACATAAATTAGCTTATTAAAAAAAATAATAACATACGGCATCACTTTGGTTCATTCATTAAACTTGTTCTCACCATGTAATTCGTCCAGTGTTAAAACATATTTGTGTACTCTGGATTGAGCCGTATCCAGTTACATGTGCACAGTTTCATATAATTGGATTTGCTTATAATTGTAATTAAGTAAAATTACACAACGTAAAAATAACAAAGTAATAGAGAAAAGAGAAAAAAGGCAATTAAAAATGTAATATTAGCATTAATGAAAATCATTAATAACTGTCACCTCAATGACATCCATACGCCTGTTTTTAAATATATCAATTTGAATAACATCTCAAATTCCACCATGTTTGGCTAACTTGTCATGTTTGTGTCATGCGAAGGCTCTAAAATGTTTGTCTTTTCATGTTGGATTTGGACATTTTAGTAGCCCAGTGCATGTTTCAAGTGATCCTGAACAGAGCGCTGTAGTCTCCATCGATGCAGTTAGACCTCCCTCTGCCTTGAAATGATGGTGCTGACATAGTAAAACATGAATGTGCATCAGTCTCTGGACAAGCATTATGACTGAAGTCAAGCATGAAGTCACAATTTTATGACACTTAAAGAGGTTAGCGTTGAGTGGGAACGATTCAATTAGTGATTATTTTTATGTGATTTAATAAAATCTTATAATAGAAGAATGCCATGTTTGCTGTCATCCTAAACAGTCATTTAGATTGTTCATATACAATATTTTCCAATGGTTAATATATCTGTTTAAATGTGGTCAAATAGGAGCGAGTGATTTTTGTATGAGTTCGTGTGGACTTTACCTAAATCTACATTTCTGATTTTGAGATTACTGCATTTTCAAAGTACAGGAAGTTGTCTTTAAAGCATGTAAATGAGAAGAAGTTGTTGTTGCAACCATATCATCTTTTTAATATTAGATGAGATCTTTGTCACATCCAGACATTGAAAACTGTATTTTATTCATTTGTTTTGCAGTTTCAAGTTTTTGGGTGCAAAATTCTCCTGATAAAAACTTAGATCAGAAACTTCCAATGTGACTTGGACAGAGTTTTAGTTCTGTATTATCTGATGTAAATTTGCATTATCTGGAAATGATTGAATTTTTAACATTTTTTTTTCTGTGTGGAGAAAATATTAGTTCCTTTATATTAGAATATTTCTAATTAATGTAACACAATGACACAACCTTTCACTTTATTCACTGTGGTTTAATAAACATTATGTCACACAGGAGGCCAGAGTGAGGAGGAGCTACTGAAGGGTCTCTTAACTGATGACTACTGCCATGTGTGTGAGGCTCAGCTGCTTTTTGAATCTCAGCGCCTTTCCCACTATGAGGTTTGTGCAGTTTACCAGTCACCACTCATGGAACTATAGTGTGTTTTTATTGACCTTACAAGCTTGGAGCCTTTTTAATAACATCTGTATCCCTCTGACTGCAGGGAAGGAAACATGCCCAGAAGCTCAGGGTGTACCTGCAGGCCAAGAAAGATGAAAAGATAAGCAAAGAGACTCTCGGACCCCAGGTTAGCACTTATATGAAGATTTTAACTTTTTACGTATTTAAGATGGCATCCTTATCTGTCAAACCAAAAGAGACAGGCACATACGAGAAATCTAAAAACTAGGGAAAGGAGAAGAATCGTCTTCAGACATCTTTATTATTTACCATGATTTTATGTTAGAAAGCTTAAATGTGTCTCTTGCCAAGCCAGCCTTGTGCCTGATTTTTGCAGCGGACCATGACAGCCGATAAAGACCGTTTCTGTGAGCTGTGCAACATGGTGTTCAGTGCTCCCATTGTGGCAAAATCACACTACGAAGGCAAAATCCACACCAGGAATCTTCGAAAGCAAGGTCTTCTCTCCTCAGGCAAGTGTAGATGGAAAAGGATTAGTAACCAGATTTCCATGTTTACCAATTAACAATACATTTAAAATACACTACAAATTAGTGTGAGATAACAATTTCTCAATGCATTAACAGACAAGTACACAGAGGCATGTACGCCAACTCTGACTCAGGATCCTGGCTGTGCTGAACAGCAGTCTGCCCCAGAGGGTGATACAGAACGTCTTTTGGACCCAACGCCCACCACAGCCAACACAGAGGTGGATCTGAAAGACTCTAACAAGTACTGTGCCCTGTGTGCCGCTTCCTTCAATAATCCCCAAGTAGCTTTGCAGCACTACAACGGACGCAAACACCAGAGGAACGAGGCTAGACAGGAGCTGCTCAAAGAGCTCGGAGACAATGTTCAACAAGGTAACACAGACACAGCCCTGCCTTCTAACAGAGCAGGAGAATACATCACAACCCGCAAGTTTATCAGTGGCACACAGTTTGCACTGGGTGTATTTTAAACAGTAATATCAGTGTGAAGGAAAACATTTATTGAGACGAAATATTACTTTTTTAGACATACTATGTCAGAAAGATGCAAGGTGGTAAAAATTCTGTGCTGATACCAGCACAGAGGCGATCAACGTGAAAAAGACATAACAGAAGCACGATAAACAGAGGATTTTTCTTCCGAGCTCCCTAAAAGGACAGAATGAAGATGAAGATGTTTTTATGCCGTCAGAAGTAGCAGGAGTAGGTAGGAGATTAGTAGGTAGGTGTGGGTTTGATAGCCTACTGACGATATGCTGGTGTTCATCAGAGGCAGCTAGTCTAATTGTAGAGTTAAATAATAATATGTTTAAATTAATGCCGGCTAGCAGTCATTACACAGTAAAATAATATTTGAATATGATGCATTTCTCTTTTTATGTGTGCATTTACAGTGCCGTAATTAAATGAAAAACATAAAATACACTTTGTACATATGTATTTTGGTCTTCGCAATATTTTTTGTTGTCCCATGAACTTCCGAGCTACATTAGTGACTCACGAGAGACAAACTAAAATAAAAGTAAAGCAAATGTAGCAGTACTGTGTACCTGAGACCTTATAATTGATTATTTTATATTTTACTGCTCCTTTACCTCCTCACACACTATTTGTTTGCCTGCAGCCAACTCCCTGCTGTGTCAGATGTGTAGTGTGCAGTTTAACTCTGTGGAGATGTACCAGGCCCATATGCAGGGAAACAAGCACCAGATTAGGTAAGTTTTTTTTTATTTCATGATCAACACAAGTCAAATATTATATTTACACTTTTAATCTCTGCTACACTGCGCATCAACAATGACAACATTAAATCTGTCATTTTTGATACTATAATGGATCAATTTATTATCACCACTTCAACAATGCAGCTGTATGTAGCATTTCTGTATGTTTATTCTGCTCTCTTAATGTGGTTTTCATTAACATTCATTGCCTGTACTGAATAAACACATGTCAACATATTCTTGCAACAGAGAGAAGAAGGTCATTGACCTGTGCAAATCCCAGCAAAAAGCCCACAGCACATTTGCAGATGAACTGGCAGATTACATTCAGGTCCAGAAGGCTCGAGGAATCACCTACAAGACCAGCCATGTTCTTGAAAAGGAGGATGAGGAAGATGAACAAGAGGAGTTAAACAAGGGGGATTTCACACAGATGAACAAACCCATGTCCAACCTTCCTCCAACCTCTAACCCTCCTCATCACTCCCAGCCTAGTTGTTTCTACCCAGCTGAAGGGTGGCGTCCTCCATATCAGGGCCAACCATGGCCTTCCTGGGGCTGGGACTCCAACTGCCCTCCTCCAGTCTTCCCAGGCTCAAATTCTCTACAGTTCACTAGTCGGCCCACAAGGAGAAAGAGACAGAGAAAGCAGCCGAGTTCTTCTTCATATAGCACCTCATCGTCCGACTCCTCCTCCTCATATTCTTCCTCCTATAGCAGTAGTATGAGTGACAGTGACAACAAAGAACACAGGCGAAGAGAAAGGAGGAGGATTAGAAGATCCAGGAGGGAGAGAGGCAGGAGGGCAAGAGATGAGGACTCGGACAAAGAGGAGAGGAGGGGGAAGCAACGGAGGAGAGTAAGAGAAAATGACTCGGAGGAGAGAAGGAGAGAAGAATACGGAGAGTCCGAAGAAGAGAGGAGGAAAAAAAGGCGAAAACACCACGGCAAGCGGAGAAGACGGGAAAAGAAATCCCGGGATGAGGACTTTGAGGAGGAGGGAGGGGAAAGGGTGACGGACAATTTACAGCCAGACGATGTGATAGAAAAGACAAAAGAGACTGAAGTGCACATTCAGGCTGAAATTAATGTTGATCATCGGGAAGGTGGTCAGGATGAACTGGCCAAACCCAAATACAGGAGAGAAAAGAAGAAAGCAAAAGAGAAAACAGACACTAGGACGGAGGAGGAGAAGCTCTGGGATGTCTCTATTCTGGGCTGTTGAACTAAAGATGCTCACTTTAAGTCTTTTTTTTCCTAAACTGCTGACATTTAGGCACAATATTTAAGTTATGATAAGCATGACATTGAAATTCTCAAAAACTTTATTAAACATAATCATAATAGCAGTTAAAAAAGCAGTTTTGAATATATGACTCAATAGCCCAACAGTGTTGTTCATGGGTGAGCCAGTGTGTATGAAGGAGTTTCTCATACATAACCACAACTACAGTATTTCAGCTTTATTTTCCACTTATTTGATAATGTCTCATGTGCACAGTTATTCATTGTTAGCTGTAAAATGTTTTTTCTTTTTTTTTAAGATTTTATTTTCTTGCTTATCACTTTAAATGATCAGGAATTTCTCTTGACATATTATGGCATCACTAATTTAAATTATGTGTGATTGTGTAGCCTATTTGCACCTGTCAATATTGCCAGGTGTTGATACCGTGATTGGCCTGCGGTTGGCGCTGTTGAGCTTCAGTATTTGTAAAGAAAATAAAAAGCCCATAATTGTTAGAAGCTCAGTCATCGAATTTCCTTTTGAAGGTCTTTGTGCTTTCACTCAGCCAGATGGGCCTGTAGGTGCAAGAGGGCTTTTAGAAATGTAGAAAGCTCAGCGAATGTCAGATATAGAGGAATGATAAAATATAACTGCAGGACAAATTCGCTGTAGTACATATTTAACATTATTGTTTAAACACATCCTGTGTTAAACAGGAATGCTCAGACTATCTACAATGCTGTGTCTGTATGTTGATGTATTTGCACACAAAAACAGCACATTGGGGTCAGACAGGTGCAAGTTCAAATGAGGATAGCGTTTCACGCTCTTCCAACATCCTTCATCAGATGTAGCCAGTGATGAATTAAACACATGCAGTTAAGGATTCTTAAAGAGACAGTTCTTTGTGATCAAAGGGTGACACTGACAGACATGTTAAAATACAAAAGTAGTAGGAAATAGATGTATTTATTAATTCCAGGCATTCTCCCGGTTCATCGGGATTTGCTGTAAACAAAATGGTAATAAATAATTAATAAGCAGTTCAAATACTAAGGGAGACCAAAATTTGTGCAAAAAGTGTTTTAGTCTTTGTTAAAATAGAAATTTCTCAAGAAAAGTGTGAGCTAATTTCAGGTACGATGGACTTGTGAGAACAGACTAAAAGTGGGGATCTAATACTTTACTGCTCTTGATGCAACTACCATAAAGAACATATGACACATACTCGAATAGGGAGGTTTTAAGGTTGAGGTGATGGACTATGATCGGGCTTTTTCTGCCATTATGATCCTGGGAGCAGAATGGTGGCATATTTTGTGACTTGTTGGAAATAATGAGAATGTGCATCAAAGCCAAGGGTAAATGGATCAGAAGTCCTTTTCTGGAATCATGTTAATACCAGGTGTAAATGGGCCAACACTGGATTCAAGGAAAAACTACATGTATAAAACCAACTGTTGGTGTTTTAAATTCAGTAGATGAGCTTTAAGAAAAAAAAATAACCTGTGAGAACATTCTTGATACTGACATGGCTGAAAACAATACGAACACGGGTTACGAGAGCTGTAGAGAAATGAAACAAGAGGCAAACAACTTCTCAGCATTTGACTAAAGCGTTGGAGCAGCGACCAACAAAGACTTTACAGCCTAGCGATGTGTAGCGAACAGCTCTGAAGCCCCCTGAGATCTCCTGTTTTCAAAGAATCCTGTGGTCTCGCTCCTTGTCTCGCTCGAATCTTCGACCCCCATAGTGCTATATGGTGCCCACATCCTTTCCCTTTAAGACCCCCCACCAGACCTTTCTACACCCTAACCTTTTATATACTCAAAACAATCCACAGACACCACTCTGATGATTTTAAGCAATCTTCAGTTTTATTGAGGAATTCTGAGTTTTGACTAATCAGTCTTTTGTTGTTGCTGCAGTAAAAGTTGACAAAAAAGTTGGACATAAATGCCAATCAGTGAGACATATTCCGTTAACGTGGAGAACATACAAACAAATTAGTGTTTTTAACTAAGATATCAACCACAAAGTAATCTCAAGTGCCTCTGGTAATTTCCAAATGCAGTGAACCAGCATAGGTCATTGCATGGTGATGTCTCTCAGACTGTTGATGTAATTTTGCTCTGATGGATAGATATCAGTGTAGCTTAAGATTTCTGCAATATCCACTGAGTGCAACAAATCAAATCTGTTTATTGTAAATGTAGAAGAGAGTTTTGACAAAATAAATCAGCATTTTTGATAATATTTATCATACGAAATAATCAAACACTCTCTGGTTCCACCTTCACATCATCTTTGTAAATGAAATGGCTTTTGGATTCTAGACTTAAACAATTAATTGGCAAATGAATCAATAATAAAAGAACTAGCCACCCTTACTTATTCCAAACTCACAAAAAACTGAACCTTTGCTGTTGTGTTTTCATGCGACATGTCGGTAAATGGTTGATTTGATTCAACTTACATGCCACTCAGACCTTCCCCCCTGCATTTTTACATGAAGGAGAATGAAGACAACTCTACTTTTATAGCTGGATGATCTCATTTTGATTTGTGCATTAAGGATATTCAGAGTCATTGAGTAATTTTGATTAATGATCTAAGCATTCATATGACAAGAAAGACTGGGTGGAAGTGCATTATGAACTGGAGCAATTCAGAAAGGAGTTTCTTTAAAATACACATTGAATTGAACATCGTAATAATGTTAAATAACTCAACAAATTTGGCCTCATGAAATAATAGAGAATTAATGATTTCACCATTAGACAAATTTTATTCTATTCTTACATATTTAATTGAAATAAAATTACCTTATTACAAACCGCAAATAGGCTGACTTCATCTGATTGAGTTAAAACTTCTGCGTGTCAATGTTCCATCCTTTCTCCCTCCTGATTTTTTAATGTACGCTTTATGTCTTTATACTCTACATCAAACTCAGATTAGTTCATGGGCCACATTCAGCACAATTTGATCTTAAGTGGGAACACCAGTAAGAATTTATATATAGATAACTACAAATTTATATCCTCCTTTGTATGTAGAGAAATAGATTATATATATTGACAGTTCTTTATTAAGCTTCAATTTACAAAACAGGAGAGATGACAGGTGAAAAGTGCAATTTTAATAATATGACATCTCAGTTATTGTGAAAATAAGTGAAATTAGTCCAATATTGAGTAGAATTATTGTGAAATATCTAATTCCATTGGCAGACGATTTTGCTTGAATTAGGTCAGTTTACCGATAGTCTTGTTTTCTTACTCATACTTTGGACTTTTATCTCATAATTTTGACTTTTTTTTTTTTTGAATAAAGTTTTTTTTGATAACGTTATCTCCTGTCTTACAAACCATTTACACATGCAAACTGTAGATATTTTATCCCGTGAGTCCTGAAAGATTCTCGCTGACTTTATATTTCTGTGAAGAAACAAGAAAAGGTCAGTTTTTCGTCACAGTTTATACAGTCATCCAGTGGGGCCAGATCGGACCCTTCAGTGGCTCTGTTCTGGCCCCTAGGCCGCATGTTTGAAACCCTTGCTCTACACCATATTTAATGCAAAGTTAGTGTTATTCCAATGCCGTGCTCTGCAGGGAGGCATGAAGCTGTGTATGTAGAACTCTGCTGATCTCTAGGTCATGCACCTGGGCAGAGACCACAGCACTGCAAACTGCTGCTCTGTGAACATGCAACTTTTTTTATTGCCTGATTTGTGGCAGCATTGTCAGCTCTGATCAAACATCACTTTCAAACATCTTTTCAGCTGTTTGTCGTGAGCTCAAGTTATAACACATGACGTTTTGTACATTGAACTGTGTTTTTCTACTTTTAACAATCTGCATCTCTCTAATTGAAACATAATTTTGGATTCCCGGTTGCTTTCTTTTTGTGCGTTACATGATTCCCCTTTTATTTCATTGTGTGTGTTATATGTTCCTTGGCTGATGTTTGGCCATTTCTGATAGGCCCTGTGTTTGTGTCACGTTGGGGTGTTTCCTTGACGACTCAGGGCCCTGTCAGCTCAGTTCCTCCCATCATCTCTGACAGATAGATATCAGGAAAAGAAAGTATCAGCAGCGTCCGTCAGCCACCTCTCAAGATGCACACACATGCGAACAAACGCTGGCGACCTGGCAAAATGTTCTCTCTGCCCCTAGTATGGACACTGCTGACAGTGTCCCTGTGGACATCAGGTGAGTACATTTCTTTCATCTTGTTTTTTTTTATTAGCCCCCAGCGTTCTCGATATCCTACCTCACTCAGGGGCCTGTAGCGAGGGATGTGTTGTTGTCTACTCATACTGAGGCTTGTCTGATGTTTAACTTAATGCATGTCTACATTAATCAAATACAGTCTTAACCATATTTTGTGCTAAAAGGATTAATTAGCTTTTGGCAGGTCAATGAGATTTGCACTACGACGCAGCCTTTAGTTCGTTTGTAAAACGTAATGGTGAAATTGTCATGAAATTAATGAAATTATTGTAATTTTTGAATTGTACTGTAATACCGATATAGGTTGTTTATACTCATAAATGTAATCTGTACGTTGTGGGTGGAAGCTATAATGATGATAAAATATTAGGGTTAGAACACACAACCTGTACTCGACGGTGTGTCCGTAAAATTGTCACTTATGTATTTACTTATTTATTTATGTTTTTATATATTGTAACTATCTAATCATCAAAATGATTCCTATTTGAACCATATTATGTTTTATAGCAACACTCAGTAGATTAAGATTGAATCGATTTGGTGCATGTTTTTTTAACGTCACACAATTTGTACATTTCATAAATGTTGGCAAGGGCAAAAAAACTTAATCAAAGTCAAGGGTGACTTTGACTTAAACCTCATTGAGCTTTAACCTTTCACAGACAGGCGGGCTTTGAATTGCTGCTTTGGGTATTTCATGAGACTAGTGTTTGCAACAGTTATATGTCTCAATACACAAAACAGGCATTGGACCTGATTCCAAAATTAGATGAAACAGCTTTTACATAGCATAAATTCCAAATCAGTCTCACCATGAAGCAGTCTGAAAATGTCATCTTCATGGAGTTTTGAAATTTATACAAGAAGTTTCTTCATAGTTCAACTTCATTTCCATTCTTGCAACACTTTCGGCACTTTCGGGGGTAATGGCCTTAGTGCTTCTATACCATATTGGCGGTTACGATTGCACTTTCTTTTGCCTTGCGTGAGGCATGAATACTTGTATGTCTGTTTATTTCACGATTAGAAGTAGAAATTGAACACACATTTCCTCAAACCTTTCTAAAGACCAGCTGATGGACGAATCGGCTTAGAAGGTAAAAACAAGAGTAGCCTGATATAGAAAAACGCAATTCTTTGAAGGTTGGCCTCAAGTTTGTAGTTGTGTTATATTCTCAAATGATGAAGGTGTAGGATCCATAGCTGCTGAGCTCTGTTGGAGTTGTTCAATGTTCTACAAGCTTGTGTCCCTCTATTTCCGCTTATAGGTTCCTGCCAGAAACTGCATCACGATGCCCTCAAAGTTCTTTATCCTAAGATCCTGGATACAGAGCATATTGAATGTGCTTGTGAGCCGAACATCTGTGACACTGTCTACTGGTTCCGCAGCTTTTCCAATCACAAGAAAGTAGAGTACATTGGCAGACTTAACAACGCTGACCAGACTGACTATGGAGACAGCGAGAAAAGAAACCGGTTCAGGTTCAGCAAATCGGGATTATCCTTTAAGATGCGCATCATCAATGTGACAGAAAAGGACACAGGGATCTATTCGTGTATCATCAAGGACAGGCAACAGCAAGAATTGTGGAAAAATGGGACTCTTCTTCTACCGGGAGGTTTGTATCCTGAAATCTCAAATGCTTGATTTATAGTAATAAGCTTTAAATGTGAAGCACTCCTCTGAATTCACAGTTGGAAAAGTAAATGTTTTAAGGTGGATGTGAACCAAGCCTCTGCATTATATGACATTCGGCACAACATAGCAACACAGAATATACAGTCAAGATCTGAACTGACGACCCCAGTTCGAGTTTATCCAGGCACCTTTGTCTCATGTCTCCCTCTCTTATGCATTCTGCAGTCCTAGAAATTGAAAAATCAATACGATTTAATAATTTCTAATTTCTTTTAGCTTTTTAGACCCCATGTTTTCTGTCTCTTTCTCCTGGGTCCTGACCAGAAATTAAATTGCTAATTGTTTGTCTCGCTCATCTGCTACGGCCGTCTAATACAAGCACAGAGACTCTCCAAACAAAATCAGTAGCATTTAACACAGTTGTTGCTTTTTTTGAGAGACGTATGTAACAGGTATGTATGATGATTATAATTCAAATATTTCATTGGGCTGGTTGAACGCCTCAAAATGAATGGTAAAAGGTATCCAGATCACGGATACACAGAAAACGACGTACAGGAGATGCAAAAAGAGAGCGCTCCCTGTTTATCTTGATACGTGTGTAGTTTGTTCATCGATACATGAATGTTGGGGGAACCTAATGTCCGCAGAGTTAGGGCTCACCCCACATAGGAAAACATGCCCTGAACAGAGAGTCCCCACTTCAACTCTCGGCTGGCCGGACCCTTCCTGCGTGTCATTTACTCTCTCTCTTTCCCCCTTTTCTGTCTATCCACTTTCAACTATAATAAAGGCAAAAATGCCCCCAAAAAAATTATCTTAAAAAAATATATGAATGTCTTTGCACTAAAAAAGAAAAAAAAGTGACGAAAAACAGTCTGCTCGCATGATCTATTAATCTGTATGTTATAATCTGTTGCTAAGATCTTATTCTATCAGAATAGGATCTTATGCTATCTAATGTGCACAGCGAATTGGGTAAACTCATCACCGAACATGATAGGTATACTCTATACTTGTTTGTTTTGTCTAATCTCTCTTTTGTCCCTGCATTATTATTATTATTTTTTTTTTTTATGTAACATGTTCTTGTGCGTCTTTCATGTACAATAACAATAATACTATTTCCCACTCCAGGAGCCAATAAAGTTCTATTCTGTTTTAATGATTGGCAAAAAGAAAATTAGCAGACACTACTTTAATTTCACTTAAAAAGATTCTCAACATGCATATTTAACTGCTTCTGTTTATGGCTTGTTGGCCTTTATCTGACAGTGACCCCTCCAATATTACCGCCTAAGCCGAAGACGATACCTAAAATCCCTGTGAGGTCCGGCTGTAGCTGCACAAAGAAGACTTCACAGAGTAAGTTATAGAGGAGATTTTATTAAAGGAAAAAGAGCACTTATATGTATGTTTGTATAGCATGCGGCTCTGTGACTATATGCATTATAACAGGGTATAAATCTTGTGTACTGTATTATATCGCAATGATGTAAACGCTATAGAAGTAGTTTCCTACAGCCAGTGTAAAAACAAATAGTACCAAAGGTATAAACTATCTAATGTTTGAATAAATAATTGTGACTACACTGCAACAATTAAACTATGCATTGTTTATTTGCTCCAGAAGGCTGCGGCTCACTGGTTCTGTGGTCGTTGGTTGGACTAATTGTGGGCCTGGCTCTAGCTGTCATCTGCACACTGTACTACTTCAGCCGTAAGTAGTCCTCAGATTGAATCCAATAAATCATATAGGGAAAGGCACACTGTTCACAGAGATTCATTCCAAGCAAAGTATGAAATTATGCTCACAAACGGTTGTCAAACACAGCATGTATCGTGTCTAAAGTTTTTTTTTTCTTTTTGTTTGTTCACATCTTTGTTTACAGGGCTGCCCAAAAAGTGTCGGCACCATTTTGCGAAGTGAGTAGATTAGATGTGGAAAACGGCAGCTACATTTTCTCTATAATCCCCCCAAATTGTCCCTGAATTCTTTAACTTTTCTCCTGCAATTATGTGTGCTGTAATTGACTCATCGATTAATCTGTTATTTTTTTCATTAAGGAAGAGGTCGAACACCTAAAGCCCTCCACCAACGGCTTGTATCTGACTCACAGTATGTACCTTATGAGCTTCATTTAATATGTTTATATATACATATGTATCAACAATATTCTTGTATATTGTAGTATTTTGGGGTTTAACAAAAATTACTAAAGAATTTGCACATGTTGTGTAATTATATGAGATCTTTCAGAACCTCTAACACTCGCTTCTGTGATTGCAGTGGTGGAGATGTTTGACTTGGACGTCCAGTAGAGCTTAAAGAACACGATTTACCCTGAAGATCTACTCTGTTCACACCATGTCATGTTTATTTACAATGAGATGTTTGCGCAACCAGAGAAGAGTTTGATGTTTTCAACAGCAGAAGCCAAAATACCGTAATAATTTGAGTTTTTACTACAAATATTACAACACAAACAATGCCACCAAGTTCAATTCTGAATTTTGTGCTGTAACGAGTCTTCGGTAATATTTAAGATTTATCATGAAACTATGTTTTTTTGTCAATATGTGAATTAAATCATCATCAGGTGTTGTATTCAACTCAACAGTTTCTGTAGCTTTGGCTTTCAAACAGGGAAATATGATCTGTCTATATACATTCATAAAGCAGGCAGGTACTTTGCTTTATTCTGTTATAATTTGTTCTTGCAGTACTTTTATGCATTCTGTTCACGTATTTGTTATGTTGTTGATTTTACTAATCTGCATAATACTTTTAAATAAATAAACTTGTAAATTTCCAACTACAGTCACGGTGGCAGCTGACTTCTTTTGATGAGTTCATTTTCTGTTAATAGAAGCACCCAGAATCAAATGTGTAAGAATCAGTGCAGACGATATACAAGCAGACAACTTATCTGCAGATTAAGGTGTTCCGTTTGACCCTTGCTCAAGGGCATTCATGCGACAGCAGGAATACTACAGGTAACCTCAAGACCAATCACTGTGTGTGGCTCTAATGACAGTTACGACTTATGCGCAGATGATCAAATGATTGGGTTTTGTTGCGTGTTACGTCTAATATGTCTGAGCATGTCTATGAAAGAGGATAGAAAGAGAGGTTTGGAAGTGGGTGTTGTACTTCCATTGTCAATATTATGTTCAGCGGAAGTTGAGTAGGAGAGTGACAGAGTTTGGTTTCTTGCTTTACTTTTGATGTGTAAGCTTGCATCACATGCAGTTTCTGTTAAATTACCTTCAGAATAAGCCAGCAGGCTTAGAATAAGCCAGCAGGCAGCACTTTTTGGATCTTAAATTACAGGCTATAAAGTATTTTTTTTGTGTATATTGTGTGCATTCTCTCTCACACACACACAGATTACCACACAAGCTACACACATGCACACCTGTTCGAATGAGATGTAAAGAAACAGCCTAGTAGGTGGTTGTTCGGGTCCCAGGGAGTGTTCGCAACCCTTTCCTGTGTGCAGGAGAGAGAGGAGAGACGTCGCTGTGTGCACCGAGATGCTATCGCTTTGCTTTTGAATTCTTCATCTAGTCTCTGAAACAAAAAGACCACAAAAAATACCACAGACCGAACCGCAAGCACTGACAGAGAGAGAGAAAGACAGAAAGAGCATTGCCATTTTGAAATGGGAATACAGTCAGAAAAATGAAAACTCTAGAACTTTGTTTCAGTTGTTTTTATTGTGTATAATACAAGACAGTATACTGCAAATTCCAAAGGCATTTAAACACAGTGTAAATGAGTATATTTATTCAGCAAATGACTTCAGCGTAAGTTCAGGGACACACACTAGACTAAAAATGGTTGATTGTCTATAGACTGTGCAATTGTGGGAAAAAAAAGATATGTCCCCATGTGGTAAAATACAGAATTTAGGTGAATGTTAAGTTTAGGGGTAGATGTAGGGAAGTAATCATTAAGGTTAGGTATGAATAAATCTCCAGGAAATGAAATGAACGTGTGTGTGTGTGTATGTGCTCGCATGACTGTATGTGTGTGTGTGTGTGTGTGTGTGTGTGTGTGTGTGTGTGTGTGTGTGTGTGTGTGTGTGTGTGTGTTGGGGGCTTAATTTTATATAAATCAGCAAATATTATCATAGTAAACCAAATGATTAAATCATTTGTACAAAGTAATTAAATCAATGATTTCAACAGTTAACACTGGTTATGTGAAAATAATAACTTAAAACAAATGCTGTATCAACACTGTTTTCACATTTTTAAAAACGTCCTTCATGTTGTACAACATACATACAAAAACAAACTAAGTGCAGCTATCCTTATTGCTATGAATCGGTTGAACAATATCACTTAGAAACATCTCTGTATAGTGAAGTACAGGTTCAACAGCTCCACGGACTCCAGTCTCCATAACGAATGCTAAATCAACATATTACTCCCTTCAACACAAAAGTGAGCATTTTAACCTTCATGAAGCTATAGTTTCTTTTCAGGATGTATTAGATGGCATTAGTTATGCAGGTAGCAGCAGTAGTTTCTGCTGTTAAATCAACAAGACAGTATAAAATTAAATACACACACACACACACACACACACATATATATATATATATATATATATATATGATATACTATAATATAATATACATGTAAACTATACACAGTATATTTTACCGTTTGGTGTGTGTATAATTTTTAGCTGACACTACCTACAGCATGTTTTAGTATTATTAAAGTTAAATTAAATTATCTGTTAATCTGTAAGGGTAATTCTAACATATAGCCATCTTAGTGTTTGAAAGTTTGTGATAATTGATCATTTTATCATAATTTAATTTTTAATATGTGTCCGACTCCAATTAGAGTTCTCGTTGATGTTAACTAAATTTAACATGAAGGAGAAAAGGTTTCACAGATATATAAATATATTATTTAACTACATTACTATAAAAACAATACTTGATATATATTACATTCTGTTTGCCTTACTAAAAGATATATACATAATATAAAGTAAATTATTTCATATGATATCACATAAGCGATAATAGACAGTTTACATGTGAAATGTGGGACTTCATATTTAAAACTTCATATATTTGAAACCCCTGGTTTCTTTTTATTTTTTTTGCCAGCAATAATATCCGCATGTTCATGAGACCAATTTTTACATATTTTTCTAAACGATTCTAAACAGCATATCAGTTCTGTAGCGTCTTACTTTTAAACCAATTACATTTAAATTATTTAAGAGGAAAACAAACCAGCTTAGTATTAAGACAGTTATTACTGGTAAAAACAAATTGATTTCAAATATGTGAATGTAAAGCATCACGTTTAGCCATAAAATTATATAACACTGGGTTATTTGTGATGAAATCTTGCAGAAAATATATTGTGTGATATGTCAGATAATGCTTTCTGTTTCACAGGAGTGATACGGTAGTAACTTTTAGGTCAGATTTGCTACGTTATCTAATGTAACAATCAAACAACAATCACAAACTGAACCAGAGCGGGTCCACTGGCTCAGTTCCCTATATACAGTATAATCACATATGGAACAGCAAGTTACAGTAAATTCACCTGTTTCACGTTTAAACTTTAATGTTAAACTTTATTTTTTCTAGCTTTCTTGCTAAAAGAAAGCTAGAAAAAAGCCAATTCAAGTCAAATCTTAATGGAGAAATTATTTCACCTAAACACAGACATCTATAGAGTCCTAACAGGAAGTCTACTTACATGCTCTCGGTTTCCTTTTCATAACGTCAAGTCCTATGATGCCTGAAACTGCCAGTTTAGCAACACAGCAGAGACAGGTGAGCTGATCTGGGGAATGAGCAACTATCAACGTTGATTCATTTACTAGTATTAAACCAAACTATTTTCAGAATGTTTTAATGTCAAATTATTCAGTGTTACTGTATAGGGCTCTTTTTTTCTCACTGGCTTCCCCTGGTCACCCACTACACGCATACACACTCACACACCAACACACTAATGTAAGTTTCAGGTTGGAGAACCCCTGTATGACTAAGATAGGGAAGCCTATGCAGGTGTGTTTATAAGTGACTCAAGTCTGAAACAGAGGGATGGAAAGGAGAAGTGGGCTAACTGAGCGTTTTGACTGGGTCTCCTGTCTATCAAAGAAGCATCAACAGAATCCCCTGCTTACTGAAAATGGCATGGTTTCCATTGTGGTTTCACTTAAATTAAATGTCAATTAAAATATATATATATATATATATATATAAAAAACATACAACAAGGTGAAGTCAATAATCAGCATCTGAATTTTGAGGTAATAACGTGACAGATTAGAGAACACGCTGAGCGGCACAGGTTAATAAGACTCAATATTGTCTCTGTCTTTCTTTTAGTTTCTCTCCTCCCACCCATGGAACAAACTAAACCCCCACAGCAGAACAAAATGTCAGCATTTGTTGCCCATCTACCAAACCGATGCGTTTACTTCCCATCACTGAACAGGAAACAGGACAGGCTTGAATTTGCCACAGCTGCTTTAGCTCTCCTCATTGAACCGAATAGAGATTTACTAAGTATTAGAGCAAATTTTCAATTAGAATCATAAAGTCTGCCTGAAGTGAAACATTTCTTTTAGATTAAAGGAAATGAGGGGAACACATTTCACTGTGATCACACTGATCACATGAGACAAATAAAGATGATCACTTGATTGATATTTGCCCCCATTTTTTATATTAATATTAGATCAATATTCACATTTTCTTCCAGTAAAATAACAAATGACTTGTCACCTTTCTCAGAGCAATTTCAACCAGTAATATCATTACATCCGCCTGTCAATCAAGGTGGGTGGTGCTCCACGATAAGCTGAACATTAGCCGCTGCCTGTCCTGCACATGCTAGTATATGTCCACTTTTAAATGATCCAATGAAATTCCTCCTAATGATTTCAAAATCAAAATGAAATGAATTGAAACCAATAAATCATACTCTCAGACTGAAAGATCACACTTTCTGTATAATAAAGAGATATAAATAGTGCAATGAAAAGAAGTTTAGCAAACACATGAAGACTGTGACTGAAACGTCTGTACATTTAAGCTTCTAAAAGAAAGAAGCTGTGATGTGAGCTGTTGTCTCCATTTTCACAATCAATGACGTTCTGCATTACCAGGAGTTGTGTCGCATAACTTTTGCTTTGACTGTTGCTCATTACTCAATTACATTGATTACGTCATTGCATTGTACCAGCCTCTTCTGCCAAGCTCTCAACTGTTTTTACATCGAATTCATGAATACATTTGGATAGACACCAGACTTGTTATCCAATCTTATTCATATCTATCAATTCACCAATTTACCACACAGCCTGTGAAGACAGTCTAAACATGATTTCTCCTTTATTGCTCTGGAGGCAACGTTTCTGAGAAAACATCCCTGGTGAGGTCATCAGAATACATAGTTTCCACTTCACTTTATTTGGCCAGAATCATCACACTAAACAGAGAAGAGCAGCAGTTTGGTGACTCATCATCAATCAGTGACGCACTGGTTTCAACAATGACAGAAGCTATGAATCCTGTTTTTGCCGCCATCTAGTGGTCAAAATTTATATTTTGCTGCAGGAATGTAAGACTATATAACAAACTGTTACACTGTGTATTGAGTGTGGTTAGCTGTGCAAAACAGATTGAACTATCAATTTAATATATGATTTCCATGCTTTAAACCATTCTACTGCCGCAGCAACAGGTTTATTTCAGTGATGATAATAATCAGCATAGCTAATTAACACACATTTACATTTGACATCGACATTTACGTTCTGTGCAGCCAAATATTTTGAGCACACCTATGAAGTGAAAACCATTTCAGGTGACTACCTCTTGAAGCTCATCAAGAGAATGCGAAGAGTGTGCAAAGCATTAATCAGAACAAAGGGTGGCTATTTTGAAGAAACTAGAATATAAAACATGTTTTCAGTTATTTTGCCTCTTTTTGTTAAGTACATAACACAATAAACATGTGTTCATTCATAGTTTTGATGCCTTCAGTGAGAATCTACAATGTAAATAGTCATGAAAATAAGGAAAACACATTGAATGAGGGGCGACATGGTGGCGCAGGGGTTAGCGCTGTTGCCTCACAGCAAGAAGATCGCAGGTTCAAGACCTCCTTGGCCCTGGGACCTTTCTGTGTGGAGTTTGCATGTTCTCCCCGTGTCTGTGTGGGTTTTCACCAGGTACTCCGGCTTCCTCCCACAGTCCAAAAACATGCTGAGGTTAATTGGCAACTCTAAATTGCCCATAGGTGTGAGTGAATGGTCTGTGTGCCCCATGATTGGCTGGCGACCATCTGGGGTGTATCCCTGCCTCTCGCTGTAATGCGCTGGGATAGGCTCCAGCAGACTAGTAATAGTCTGAGTAATAGAATTGTAGCCAACTAGAACCCAACCTTTGCATAATATGAGATTTCGGCTTTGGTTTCAGTGTATTGGTTTCAGCTCGGGAGTCTGAAGGCAGATTTCGAGACTTTTGGCCTTTAGCTCATCGTATGAGGCCTTCTCAGAGAGGACAGGTCAGGCCTTCTCTAGGGTTCATGAGGCCTTCTGTTTTCACCTTTGAGGTCCTTTTTTCTGGCCTTTACGACAAGACAAAAAGTAGGTTCAAGTTATTCCTGATGCCCTAAACCCCACTGTTCCCCTTGTGTCCAGAACCAAGAAACCAAACTACAGCAACAGCAGGCACCTTATACTGTTCATGTCTGTCTGTAGCTTATACAAGATCAGCTCAGTTTATATACTTCCTATACCTATTCCTTCCTGTACTTCCTTCCTATTCCTCCTCTTCTTATTGAAGGATGAATGTGGGACATTTATGAGACATGAACTGAGCTTGCTGCTGATACTCATCCAGAAGTTGCACATGGACGTGTGAAACTTTCCCCAAAGAATCTTCTCCATTCGCTGTTGAACTGTGAAGTCACTTGGTGAATCGTCTTTGTTTCAGCCTCTTTCTCAACAACTCATCAACGGAGCAACGGCTCCGTTCACTGGGCAGCAGAAGCCTTCGAAACTGAGATTTCCCCCCTTTAAAGTGCGGCCTCCAGAAGCAGCCAGCGGCTTCTTGTCAGCGTTACAAGAACGTGTTTGAGAGTAAAATTCAAGGACTTCCCGCGCGCGCCTCTGACTTCAGCAGCACAACTGACTCCTCTGCGACACAAAGAGCTGGAAGCAACTCTCTCTTCACTAAGTGAAGCGGAACTACACAGCTTTTTCCATGGACTGGTGATACAACTGGGCAGATATTAGCATTAGCATTTTAACTTCTGTGGCTCTGCATTGACTCAGATTACTGTTTTTCACTGTGTTTTAGTTGCTAACAGTTGGGGGTTTTAAGGGTGTTATGGACTGTATTCTCCACACCTACGCATGCTAACCTCTGTTTTAACACAGCAACCTTTGAGCACACAAAAATGAACACCCACACATGCACAGAAGTTGAGATGTACATCGGTTCAGTGATCTAAGATAGTGCTAAAACCTCACAGGGGTCTCAGCAGTTCCTGTGTGAATCTCAACCACTTGACTTGAACCCTCATGTGCCCAGTCACATGAAGGTTACATCCATGGCATATACTCACATTCTCACATGCACACACACATACATACACACACACACTTAGAGTACCATTTAGTTTGCATATTGTTTTAAGCTCTAGTTTGCGAAGAACCTAAAGTCAACCTTTAGGCCTACTAGCTAAGGCCTGAGAGCCTCTACTAAATTACACTACATACTCTGCACTGCTGCTTTTTTGATGTCTTGGTATATTTTTTTTATAATACTAGGTCACGTTGTTCAATGTTTGAGAGGAGCAGATGCAGCGGAGGAGTGCTGTGCAGATCGGTGGGCTCAACTTCAAACATGTTGCAGACCTGCTGCAGGAGGTCTCTGCAACACTCTGCTGCAATGATCCCATTCGACACAGGGGGAGAAGAAAGAAGAAGGTTACAGCTGGGGCGTGGTTTGCTATGATCTGATAGCAGTTTCCATCAAACACCACGACACGTTTAGCAGCTTCTGGCGTGTGCATGGTTTTAAAATGGACAAAAAGTGGATTCATGTTCTGGTGATTCTGGTGTTTTGTCACAGTAAGTTCACCGTACACGTGTGTGTGAAGTATATTAAGTGTCTTGTGGCAGCTTCTAATTGTTTGTTGGTAGTCCGGTCTAAGGACAGAGAGGTGAATAACCTTTTGTCACAACTTTCAGAAATGATCTCAGCCGAAACAAACATTCAGGATCTTCCGGAAGGAAAGAGCGTTGAGATTAAGTGTGCTCCTAAGGATGGCAGCATGGTCATCTGGTGGCGTGTGCTGGACACCTCTGCAATGGAATTCATTGGCTCTTTTTCCCCCAGCAGCGGTATGCCGAAGACAGCCCTCAGTAATGACTTCAGCACCTCAAAATTGACTCAGAATATCTTAATTCTGAATTCATTCAGGAAAGGCCGTGACAGTGGCGCTTACTTCTGTGCGTCTCTTAAACACAACGCATTGCAATTTGGCGACATGACCCGTCTGTCCGGAGGTGAGTTTTATCATATAAATTTGTGCAAATTGTCATTTTCAGATACATTAACACTTGAATTCAAATCTTTCTTATTAGCCTTAACTGTGGAAAAAGCAAAGACGACCGCCAGCATCGAAGTGGTTCGACCCCCGACCCCCGCACCGTGCAATTGTGAAGACGGAAAAAAGCCAGGTAAATGCTCCTGTGCATTAAAACCATCGCTCCGACTCTCAGCCGTCACAGCGGGGAGAAACTGGTGACAGCCCAATTTGTTTTTGCGGGTTTTGCAGGGAAAACCAGCGTTTCCACCATGGTGTGCGCTCCAATCATATTAGGCCCGCTGGCTGGCAGCTGTGGCCTCCTTCTTCTGCTCCTCATCATCATCAGCGTGCACTGCAACAGTAAGTGTATAGTGTATAAGTAAGACATTTAATATGCTGTCATTGAAATGTTTGTTTTTTAGTGATTGAACAGAAATTTACGGTCAATTTTTCTTTTTTTTTTTTCTTGATGTAAACTGGGACGTTTTTGCTGTCATATGATGCTTTTTTTTTCTTACCTCTGATGTAGAAATAAGGACACGCAGATGCCCACACCATTACAAAAAAAAGTAAGTTTTAGCATCTTGTTTTATTTAACATTTAAGAACATACACAGAATTTTAGAAATAGCGAGGTTCTTAATCCCCACAAGCCTTCACCCCTCTCACCTAATATAATTTCATCTAATCTAATCTAATCTAATCTAATATAATATAATATAATATAATAGAAATGTTTTGTAATTATTCTTTTTTTTTCAAAATTATGTAGAGTAAGATGTGTATGTTTTAATTAAATAATGTCTCTTTCCTCTAAAGGAAATGAATTTCTTGTAAACTAGTTAACTTTTAAACTGGAATTTAAACAGTCAGATAATTTTCCCTCTATTCCCTCCGTAATTAGCATCATATTAAATAATTCCTTCTAAGTACTCTTTCTAGAAAATTAAGGAGGAAATTCCATGGCCATAAAATGAAATTTTACATGATACAGATGTGAACAGACTGTGGCAATGAACTGAGTCGCTCACTGTTAATTAATATTATTTATTAAAATACTTTTGCTTGTTTATCTCATATAGGCCCCGAGCACAGCCTCCTGGAAAACAAGTGATGGCCAACAGACACGTTTAATGTAAATGGCGTAATTTCTCTGAACATCACTGTTTTACAGCGTTTGTTTTATTGTTGCAGAAATCATTTTTTGTTAATCTTTTTTACAGTTCGATGACAAATTCATGGTAAATCATTTCTCATCACAACGTGTTTGGGAAACATAAAAAGCATTTAAACTGGTTCAAGTCTTCAAATATAATAAATATTTTTTAAAGTTCTTTAGTGTCAGCATCCAGTTATAACTCATTGTGTTATTATGGCTGACAGTACTGTGCTTTTTATTCTGTTAACTTTAAACCATGAAGTTTAATAAGAGAAACCACTTATGTCCTGAGAATATTTGAATTCAGAATCTGGATTTAAGGAAAATTAAATTAATGCATGAATTGCACTTCGTCATTTTATTTTTGTAAGTCTTCATTTTTATACATTTTTTTAAGCTCAGATCTTTTGCTGTTTATTTTTAATGTAATTATATGATATGAAAATGATCCAATCTCCAAGAAGGTTGATAACAGAAACCACTTCTGTCCTGAGAACATTTGAATTCAGAACCTGAATTTATGTAAATTTACTTAATGAAGTTAATGCATAAATTGCACTTCAAGTCATTTTACGTTTGTGTAGATCTCATTTTCATTTATTTTTTTAAGACCTGATTTTTCACGGGGTTTAATTTTTTTACGCATGCGGCCTACTCTGAAGGCTGAAGATGGAAATGTAATTTTTTTCTGGCCATTCAAAGCTTGTGTTTGAACTAAAAAAAACAACAATTATCAACCATCATTTTTTAAAATACATGTACAGTATTTTAATTCATCCACTGTCTGTTGTATTGAAATGTCGCATAAAATAAAATATCACTCAGACCATTATTCTTGTTTGACTGAATTGTATTTGTCTTTATTTATGTTCCTTATTTTATTTTATATAACACATGAAACCCATTTATTTGCAAACCCATCAGTCCTTCAGGGTCTTGGCACAAAGTTATACATTATATCTGAGCAAAAGACATTTGTTTTGCTGTAAACCCTTGAGTCAAAAGGAAGTGGGCTGTTGAGTGAAAAACCACTCAGTCAGCTAAAAAAGCAGTTCATGTTCTTGCTACTATTTCCCTGAACCCAAAAAAAAGTGTGTATATTGATTGTTTTCTTTCGTTTCTGCAAATTAAAGTTCATGTTAGTATTTGTTTCTTATTTTAGGAACTGATATTAGAAACCAGACTCTACATACAACAGAGCAAATACAACAGTCTTCTTTTATTTAATTAATATTCCCACATTAAAAATATCTCTCATATCTTTTTGTGTCACACGCACACAAAACCATCGACATGAAAAAAAAAGAAACTTGGCAAAAGTATTTGTGATTTCTGACTTTACAGTCGAAAGCAACAGCCCTTTGTAAATTATACAGTGTTGTCTGATATAGAGCGAACATCCTATTTTTTTTCTTTTTTTTTTACAGTATACAAACAAAGGCAGTAACCACCTCGGTTCACTAAGTGCACTTCTGTAGTATTTTCTTCCTGCAAGGCCAAATACATACAAAAGATCAGATATTTCTCTACACAAACTAAAATGGCATTTGCGAGAAGCTCTTGGATAAAGAATTTAGCAGTACACCTCCTAGAAATACTCCACATAATGAATCATGTAAACTACGAGTTGTCCAAAATATAAGCAAACTAAGCTGTACACTAGTGTCTTAATGGCCTGTGACCACATCACGGTAGAAAACTTGGCTTCTCTGTGTACATCAAGATTGCACAAACATCCCAATACTATACACCCGCTCCCGCACGAGCTGACAGTCGCCACCGCCCCAGCTATACGGCGACGTCACAACTCCATCAGGCTGAGAGGACTGGTGCGTTGTGACACTGGTGCATCGATAGAGCAACAGAAACTGAGATGCACGTGCGGGAGTCTGACAGGCAACGACTTCCTTCCCTCAGCTCGCGCAACACACCAAACAAAAGCGATTATCACTGGTCTTAAACTTTTCTGTCTTCCCACCTTTTCCCTCTTTTTTTTGTCTGTTCACTTTTTTCTTTCTTTCTTTCTTTCTTTCTTTCTTTCTTTCTTTCATTCTCTCTAAATAAGAAACCAAAAGTTCCTTATCCTTGACTACATGTCAAACCCAAGCGAGTAAGGTGCTGAACACAGAGCTGTGTGTATGCGTGTGTGTGTATGTGTATGTATGTGTGTGTGTGTGTGTGTGTGTGTGTGTGAGATGAGCAAATGGTGTGTGTCTAGGTTTGTCTTTCATCCAGTCAGTATACATTCTTTACAATTTAGAAAAAATAGAATCATTATCCAGAGAGCAGCTCCCTCACTGATGCTTCCCTGCGGCCTCTGGACAACAAATTGCACGGTCGACCTGGAACACGAGACACGATCAGCTGTCAGTGAGAAGTTGCGGCCGTTTGATGCATTTTTTTTTTTTTTAATTGGGTAAATTTGCGCGAAACATGACCGAATCTTTACCGGTGGTCTAGCTCTTCCCTCCCTTCTTCGTAGATGTTGGCACGACGTCTGAGCTTAGCTGAGCAGACAGTTGATCAGCAGCAGACGGCTCATCTGCATGATGGTGTTTCTGTAACACAAGGTTAAAGTAAAACATGTTATATATATGTTTAGATTAAAGTAAAAATTCATGCAGGTTGTGTGGGAATTGACATTAGGCAGAGCAGAAAGAGAGAAGAGTCACATGCAGCTCTGTTTTGGCACCAGGAGCAGACAGACCTCCAATGAATTGTTTTGGGTTCGGTTTCAGTTATAACCACACTGGTTCATTTTGCCCACTATAATGCACAGCCAATATGAATACAGTCTTCATGCAGCAGGTTGCTTACTTTAGACTTTGACTTTGACTTGCTCTTGCCCTGTAACAAAGTCGACACCTGGGTTAGGTCAACTCCACTGAGGTAAAACCAAAGGAAATAAACTACAGGGGGCGCCCACGTAACAGCGAATGCAAAATGTGCAACGTGTGAGCAACCGTACATATGAACCGCCATTAATACGTCACACGCAGATACATCAATCTCCTCGTCCTTTACCTTTGGTTTGTCTGCCTTAGGTTTGAACTCAGGGGCGTCTGGGAGCAAGGTGTCGGACAGGGAGGTCAGGACGGGACCGGGCATTGGCTGACGAAGAAAATATAAATTAATAAATGCTAAACAAATTTATCAGACATTATCAGCTCATTACACTCAGATTCAGAAACTCTTGCACCCCCTTCTTCCACCAGACTCCTCAACTTACCTACCTTATACAAATGTGCCAAAAACATGCAGCTTATTTTTGACTTTTGCACTATTCATATTCATTTCATCTTGCACATTACTTGTAAATATATGTACATAATCTGCCTACTTATAGTATATTTATTTAATTGATATGGCATTCATGTGGACAGCAAGTGAGAATTACATTGTACAGAGAAACGTGTTTCTACACTGTGCACATGACAATAAATGCTTTGAATCTTGAACCATTATCTACATGCAATGGGGGCATGTAAAACCTTCCAATGAAACTAAATATGCGAGGCCTTTTCTTGCTATATATGCAGTGTGGAACTCATCAATCAGTTTTCTTTTTTAATTTTTAAAGAAAAAATCATCGGCTGCATGGGAAATTTAAATGTTTCTATTGAACCCTTCACTTCCATTAACTTCTGGCTGCATTTGAATGTTTATCTACCATCTGGAGCAAATATACTGAAGCTGAACGGCCTTGTCACAAGCCGCTATTTATAGTAAATGTTTTAATAGAAAATAGTCATTTTTAGGTTACACCTGTGCCTTAGTGGTTACCACATGTCGTTAAAGCTGTAGTGCAGTGGATTAATTTCTATAGTGTCAAACAACCCTCACAACACAACTGAAGGTTTCACTTTTAGAATTTCAGGCAGTAGAAAGTGTCTCCAGACACAACATTAAAAAACTCAATGTACAAAGATGAAAGACCTGCTGGCAAAATCCTTAATTTGTGTGAACTGAATGGATGTGACCTTCATTTTTCTGTAAAAAGTTCCTCGCTACAGTTTTAAAGTTATCTTTTGCTACCTTCAGGGGCTCAGAGTCCAGCACGGGAGGTTCCAGCTTGGCTGCAGATGATACCGCTGGTGCTGCAGGCTTTGGATGATCGGCGAAATCACTGGACAGCAGGTCCAAAGCAGCGTTATCATCCATAGTCTTCTACAGGACAGAGGAAGACAGGAGGCCAAACTCAGTCTGCATGTCGTATCTTCTCTATGTTTCACCGCATCGTGACTATTGTGCGAAAGACTCACCTCCTTCGGTGCTGCAGGGGCTTTGGCTTTTTCTTCTGCCATTTTCTGAAAAATGAAACCGGCGTACATTAGACACACACACTAAAGGAACTTCATACTATTACATATTGTTATGACGAAGCATGTCCTACTGAAACACCAACACACCCACTCTACTTTAGCCCAGCACAGCCCCTGCATATCCTTATTTACAGGCAGACACTATTTCCCTTTAATTCCTAACATTTTGCATTTGACAGGTTGAAAATATCATATCAGCATTCTAAAAAAACTCACTCTAAACTAGATTTATTATTATATTCTTGCGATCACCAGCACTATGACTAAAGCTCACAGCAGTTGCTCCAAACCTCAAATCCTCCATTAAAACTGTTTTTATTGCATTACTCCTAATTTACTTACTGTATTTAAATATGTAACTATTTAAATATATTCACAGAAGGTCTGTAAGCGTTTATTCCAAGTACGTAATCGTGTTACCTTGCGATCCTCCTCCGTGGGTCTGTACTCTGGAGGCAGTGAGTCGTCTCTCTCTCCCATTTTAATCAGCCTCTCTTCAACTATCTTCTTCTCCTGCAGCAAACACACACACACACACACACACACACACACACACCGGGTCAGTGGATTCTTTTTTTCATGGCCACTCTTTTCTTTCTTGGCCACTCTTTTCTTTCTTTTTTTTTCACGAACAGGCTGGCTACCTTGACGACATCTTTGGCAGCAACAGGGGCGGGCTTATCGCCGGATTTGGCAGACATCAAGGTGTCTGACAGAGCATCCAGGGCGTCATCCGAGCCTGCTGCCAGCTGAACGCAAACACACATACACACACACACACAGACAAAGTTTCAGCAGGATTATAGAGTTTCTGTCACTAAAAAAAAAGGCTTGGGCTGTCAGTGTGTCTTCACCTGCGGGGCGGTCGCCGTGGGAACGCAGGCAGCAGACTTCACTGTCGGGGCAGCGGCGGAGGCGACAAAATCTCCTGCCAAGGAATCCAGAGCAAAGTCTGCAGAGGGCTGAGGGAGTGACACGGTGAAATGTAGCAGCATCTTCACCTCCATTATTCCTGCTTCTGTTCTATTGCAAATTGATGCATGTTCTATTTCAGCTGCAGCGGCCGTTAACAGACTAACAGTGTACCTGTGCAGGAGGAGCTGAAGGTTTGACAACTGGAGCCTGGGCAGCAGGAGCCGGAGCAGCAGGAGCCGATGAAGAGAAATCAAAGTCTCCAGATAAAATATCCAGAGCTTCACTATCGCCCATGGTGGGCTGCAGGCAGAGAGGAGGAGAGAAAATGATACTCTGATAGGAATTAAACAGGTAATATAGAAAATATCATTTCTTATTAAACCTTAATTACTACACCAGATAACCATCCATTTTACAATCATATCAAAATCATATAAAAACAATCATATTCTGATGGTTTAAAGCATCTAATGCCTATTTTAAAAAAATCATGTGGACTTTGTATTTTACATCTCTCTAAAGTGGGACCTCACCTCAGGTTTAGGAGCGGGCAGTTTTTTGAGTTCGTCCTCTTTAAACCTGTACTCTGGAGGAAGCGAGTCCTCCCTCTCTCCTACGAGAACACCCTTCTTCTTCTTGAGTTTGTCCTCCTATAAAAAGGAAAGTAAAAAAAAAAAGGTATTACTTTGTGGGAACGTTATTTACTACAAAGTGCACACTAGCCTTTTCTGACTCCAGCCTGCCCTTGTGAACACAGACTCCATAATAATTTCATATGATTTTTTTCTTTTTTTTAAAATATTGATGGTGATGTATTTTATTTATATGGATTGTTGATTTTTTTTTTTTGCCCCATGATAAAATGCGTGACAGTGTATGAGTGAACCATACGGAGACAACGTCCTCAGGTCTGAGTTTAGGGGGTTCAGGTTTTGGTTCTGATGCTGGCA
This sequence comes from Lepturacanthus savala, assembly GCA_030544235.1. NCBI lineage: Eukaryota > Metazoa > Chordata > Actinopteri > Scombriformes > Trichiuridae > Lepturacanthus > Lepturacanthus savala. Next base: position 11,858,420 of record CM060463.1, read on the forward strand.
ACAGGTCTCCGAGAGCACCGAGAGCATCCAGAGACATAGAATCACCCTGAGGAGAGAAGAAGAAAACATTTAGCTGTGATAGGTTTAGCTGCAGGTAGTCTTTAAAATAGGTCAAATGAGATATAAGACAGGAGAGTATAAAGTATATAAAACACATTATAACATACAATTATACACAAACACCTCACCTATGTAACGCTGGATTTCTTAAAAGGCACTATATAATTTTCAATTATTATTACTGCAAACATCAATATTTACACTAAGGAACATTTAAGAAAAAAAGAACATCTTTTCGTATCTACACAGATATCTCATTGAATAGAAGGACAAAATGTTTCGCAGATCTGAAAACTCTTTACCTCTGGTGTCTTCTTGGTAGGAGGAGGAGCAGGAGCCTGAACTCCAGATGCTTTAGTTGGAGCCACAAACTCGGAGGTTGCTGGAGGAGCCGAGGGCTGGACAGCAGGAGCCTTGACAACAGGAGCCTTGACAACAGGAGCTGCTGAGGACAAACTGAAGTCGCCACACAAAATGTCCAGAGCATCGCCATCATCCATGGTGGGCTGCAGGAGAGGAGGACAGAAATATATTTTAAACTAGAAAAGCACTCTGAGAGACTCCCACCCAACGGTTTTGTCCTAGACAGAGTTAAAGTCCTCTCTTAGTCCTCTCTCTTCTGTCTCTGGCATGTGTGCAAAGAAGACAAGCTATGCAGGTGCAAGATATCACCACCAGGTGGCCCCAAGTGATGTTTGAGGTCCATTTACCACAATGTTACCAAACAACAAAAAATTTAAATTGATCCAGAAACCGTGATTCTTTCTGGATCATTACCAAAATGTAATAATGTGTTCATGGTACCGTTCCCAACATTTGCTGAAGTTCTGGCAAAAATCTGGCCAAAACCTTTTGAGGACAGACAGACACCGGCTAAAATATAACCTCCTTGGAGGATGTAATCAACATCTTGCAGATATTGTGTGTTTCTATCACAGATTCTCACAGTGATCCTGTCCCAGTCTCACCTCCGGTTTTGGAGCAGGAAGTTTTTTCAGTTCATCCTCTTTAAACCTGTACTCTGGAGGAATTGAGTCCTCCCTCTCTCCTACGAGAACACCCTTCTCCTTCTTGTGTTTGTCCTCCTGTGAAAAGTAAAGGAGGAGCAAATAAAGAATTGTTTGGTGAGAAAGTTTACTGCGTTGTCTACTGGAAAAGTCACCGACAAAGCCAGCGTGACCATCCGAGCTCTTACCGAGACAACGTCCTCAGGTCTGAGTTTGGGGGGTTCCGGTTTCGGCTCCGGTGCTGCCAGCATGTCGCCAAGAGCACCGAGAGCGTCCAGAGACATAGGGCCACCCTGAGGGGTGAGGAAGAAAGATGTCTATAATGAAAGTATATCGTTTGACCACTGGAATAAAATGTTTCCCACATGGAAAAGATCATCACAAGACAACCTAACGAAAGACAGGCGGGAATCTGAAAAATCGCCTATATCACACCTGATCAGTCTTGGGTTTGGTTTCAGTTTTCTCTACTGGGCGAGCAGGACACACAGCCACAGGGGGAACTCCAGAGGATTCAACTTTCTGCACAAGACAACAGAGGTGACATTACAGGTCTGTAGATTCATCACATAACTCATTCGCTACCTGCTGTTTATGTTATTGGTGCAGGTGCAGGTGCTGTCAGCCAAGAGACCCCTGCATGAAAGGAGGTGTGAGCTTGCTGTACCTTGGCAGTAGCTGAGGAAATGCCGGCCTCCAGGGAGAAAGCATCGGCTTTTTTATCAGCAGGAGGAGCAGGACACACGACCGGAGGTAGAGTCGCAGCAGGAGCTGCAGCTTTCTACAACCACCGACACAGACAACGTTAGAGGAGAACATACATAAATACCGGTTAGAATGTTTTGTCTGATGTTAGCACTGATAGATCTACAGTGTACAGTTCTTCACTATAATAGCAGTGTGTTTAAAAACACGAGTAAAGCCAAAATACGTATAATATTTTTTCATTTCAGCGCATTGGAAAGACTGCATTTTATAGCCGAAATCATATCAAACTCAAAATGTGAAGAACCATGTCAATTTTTGAATTATTTTACAGAAAATGAAGAAAGATGAATATCACTTTGCCTATATCAAAATACAGGTCATGTTGCCTTATGTCAGTCAGTCAGTCAGTCATTTTCTATACCTGCTTATTCCTCATTAGGGTCGCAGGGGTCTGCTGGAGCCTATCCCAGCGCGTTACGGCGAGAGGCAGGGATACACCCCAGATGGTCGCCAGCCAATCGTGGGGCACACACACCATTCACTCACACACTCACACCTATGGGCAATTTAGAGTCTCCAATTAACCTGAGCATGTTTTTGGACTGTGGGAGGAAGCCGGAGTACCCGGTGAAAACCCACGCAGACACAGGGAGAACATGCAAACTCCACACAGAAAGGTCCCAGACCCAGGACCAAGGAGGTCTTGAACCTGCGACCTTCTTGCTGTGAGGCAACAGCGCTAACCCCTGCGCCACCGTGTCGCCCATGTTGCCTTATGCTGAAGACAAAATACCCTTGAAATGTGTGCATCTTGGTTCCAGACCAATAAAATTAAAGTTCCAGAGTGGCCAACCCAAGGCCTGTGGGCTGACATCAAAAGTGATGTTTCTGGGGCAAAAACAAGAAATGCAGAGCAATTATGAGGCTGAAACACCTGTTCATAGGTGCCAGAAGTTGGTCGACTCCATGCAACACAGATGTGAAGCAGTTCTCAGAAACCGTGGTTATACAACTAAATATTACTATAGCGATTCACAGGAATGCTAAATCAGATTTTTCAGTTTCAGCAGACACTGCTATTTAATTGAACGCCAACAATTATTTTTTCATTATTTTCTGTCAAGTAGTTAAAAAATTGACACGTTTTTCTTCACATTTTGCTTTAGGATAGAAAATGCAGTGTTCTCAGTGCGTCAAATTAAAAATTATTATAAGGACTTTGGCTTTATTTGCGTTTTTAAACACACTGGTGTTATACTGAACACAACTGTACCTGTGTGGGAGCTGCTGAGGACAAATTAAAGTCTCCAGACAAAATGTCCAAAGCATCGCTATCATCCATGGTGGGCTGCAGGAGAAAGGGAGGAGGGGCGTGGAGGAGAGAAAGAGAAATATATTGTGAATCAACATCCTGCAGTTACTGTGCGTTTTTTAATCACAGATCCTCACAGTGTCTCTGTCCCAGTCTCACCTCAGGTTTAGGAGCAGGTAGTTTTTTGAGTTCATCCTCTTTAAACCTGTACTCTGGAGGAATTGAGTCCTCCCTCTCTCCTACGAGAACACCCTTCTCCTTCTTGTGTTTGTCCTCCTGTGAAACGGTGGGGAAGTTTACTGCGTTGTCTACTGGAAAAGTCACCGGCTGTGAGAAAATGTGAGGACAAGCCAGTGTGACTGTGCTCTTACAGAGACAACATCCTCAGGTCTGAGTTTGGGGGGTTCTGGTTTTGGTTCCGGTGCAGCCAACGTGTCGCTTAGAGCGCCGAGAGCATCCAGAGACATAGAGCCACCCTGAGGAGAGAACAGGAGGGGAACAATATATAATCTACTGATCTCTCATACGTTGGTTAACATTATTTCTCATATTTGCCAAAACATTGTTTCTTACCTCATTAGTCGTGTGCTTGATGTCCATCTTTGCTTTTTTATCAGCAGGAGGAGCAGGACACACAGCCACAGCCGGGGGGACGGCTTTCTACAACAGCCAGCAGAAATGATATTTCACTTTCTTTATTTTTACATCACAGATGCATGAATAACAATGCTGCCATTAAATGAGTATAATGTTAACTGAGGCATGAACACTTACTGTACCTTCACAGGAGGTGGTGCAAAGTTAGTGAGACCAGCAGACGAGGCAGCGACACTGTCGACATGGCCCTTTTTCAAAAAGAAATATCATGTTTGGAAGATAAATTCAAGATATGAATATGTATGCAAGAATTGGAGTGTACGTATAGGACTGGATATGACGTGGGACACTTATATAGACATGGTTAAGAAGGTAGAAGGGACCTAAAGGTGGAGGATGAACTAGCAGCTAAGTGCTACATGCTGTACATGTTTGAGTGCATGTGCCGAGTGTCTAACCTCTTGCTTCTTGGGTGCAGCCGAAGACATGAAGCCAGCTGACAGAGATTCCAGGGCGTCGTCCGTGCTCAGTGGTTTCTGAGATGAACGACAGAGCACCCATCACCACCGGAAGATCAGAGATGGAAAACGCATGCTCAGTATATTCAGAAAAAGCCTAAAACAATCTTAGACGACTGATTAAAACAACCTGGATTACTCCACGTTGTGCTCTATTACAGCCGCATAATTCTCCACTAGAGGGCATGGCTGACCAAGTCAAAAAACATACAAAAGGGTAAAATAATGCAACAAGAACAGGCACACCCTCTACATTCCTTGGCGATTAAAAAAAAAAAACTTTCCAAAAACAGACATGTTTGGCACACAAATCTTCTTTGATGTTCACGAACACATTACAAACATCACAACTAAAAGTACAAAACTCACACGGGGGTGAAGTATTTGTGTGGAAAGAGAGACTCCGAGCCAAAGAACCTTCTTTCAAGACACTTTGACAAAGAGGGAACAGGCTATGTTGAAAGTGGGTGTGTTGAGGGTGAGTAAATACTGTAGTTACCTACATACAGCTGTATCAGTGTGTCAGTGTGTGTCCATCCGGCCGCGAACGTGTGTTTAGGTTTTCAGACAAGAGCCAACGAGCACTAACACGGAAGGTGGATCCTGTGCGGTGTTAGGCTGAGACAACACCCACCAGTGCAATGCAACATTCCCTGCTCTAGAGGAACCAGCACATCATACTGTGTGTGTATGTGTGTGTTTGTGTGTAATATCCAAAGTGTGAGCTCATTTGCTTATACATGTGATAGAAAGAAAACACAAAGAACAAGCGCAAGTCTTTGCCTGAACTGCATCTGTAGCAAAGTTTCACTTACAGGAACGTCCTTGGGTTTAACATCTGCAGGAACTGGAGGCTGGAAAATACAAATTCAATAGTTAATTCAATAGTGTTAAGAAAGAAAATCAAATGCTGATATAATATGCTGGGTAAATAATGCATTTCTTAAAGGCTCAGTTCAACACAGTTACAAAACATGTTTTCAAATTATTCCACTAATGGTATTAATGATGCAGATATGTCCAGATGTCTGTCTTGAGAGCTGAGTATCTGAATTGTTTTCATATTAGTGATAACTAAGTTGCAAGAATGGTTCCAGAATGATTAGTTTAATGTTTTCCAAACACAAGCAGCAATACAAGAACTTTGCCTTATTAAGTAGTTATGAATCTGGCAACATATTGATTCATATTAGGAAATATCCTGATTGGAAGATGAATCTGGCCGGACATTCGATGCCAGTTTTTATGGCCACTACTTCCTAATGAAGAAATAGGATTACCTTAAACCTGCTGACAAATAACACTGCTAGCACTGTGACGAAGCTAAGAAGTGGAATCCCTGGAAGTGAGAGAATGAAGGAGCCCGGAGGAAACTGACCATATCTTTAAATCTGTAGCCTGGAGGCAGCGTGTCGTCTCTCTCGCCACACTTTTGACCTTTCATGGAAGTGACGACATGCTGGGACACATGCAGCACACGGTTACTCGAAGCAGAGCCATGCTGCAGCTCAGCACATTCACACACCTGCTCGGTTTAATGTGTAAAGACTTCCTACTATATACATTCACGCAGCAGTTATAATGTACCTCTTTGACCTCCGGCCCGGTGTATACAGGCTGGGGTTGTGCGACGGATTCAGCTGCTGGTAATATGCTGGCCAGGGCATCAAAAGGATCCACCTCAGCTTCCTGCACATGCAACACAACTCAGCACAACGGGGCAAGCAACAAGCCGGCATGCTTTTCAAACCCAGAGTGAGTCTTTACCTGTTTGTGTCCTGCAGCTGCAACGGGAGGAACCTCAGAATGCACCTGTAACCCAGAACCACAATCAGGACACAGACTTCTACAACAGGAAACAACTTTTTTTTCGCTTGTCATCCACTATCTATCTACTATCATTTTAAAACCATCACCCAATAAAAAAAACTCCCTGCTGGATCTGAAGGCCTCTCATGAGCACAGTTCAATCCAGACAAGTGAGGAGAGCACCGTAGAGATATTTCAATGCACCACATGGCACCCATTAATCTGAGAGTCCACATTACACGGACAGGAAGTACAGAGGACAGGAAGTGTCAGACAAGCCTCCACCCTTGTTGCTTTAGGGATCATCTACCTTTGTTTGTGCTGATTTAGTTGCTTCTTTCTTTCCCGGTACAGACACATTTCCAGCCGCGGTCGGCATTGGTGTTTTGCCTGGAGCAACTTTCGGTGCACCAGCTTTAACATTTGTGGTGGCAGTGGCACTCTAAAATACAATGAATTTGTTATACTGTAGGCCGAATGCACGTCAGAGATGGAGCATAATTTAAATCACAGTTCCACTGTACTCAAGGCAAATGAAAACAAAAGAAAGAATTAAAAAGATAAGTTAGCAAGGAATGGAGTTCAGCAGAAGAAGGCCTCCACCAACCAACTTGATGACAGTGATTAGTTTGTCACCGGGTGTTGTGTAATGAAACAAGCGCGAGAAGAAAAGCCCACAAACTGTGCGTCTCTTTGCATCTGTTCCCTGGTGGCTGACTCAGATTTCTGACATGTGTGGCTCTTTCAAGGAGGCAGGTGTGCACCATTTGCAAATACAGGTCTAGGCATGCTAGGTAAAGAACACAAAGTCTTTTATTCTTCTAGTCCTCACAGTTGGTAAAGTAGAAAAAGGAAAGAACACTGTGCCTTGTTTTTAAAGTAACTCTCGAAACAATCCATTGCCAAAGCAAGAATCTTGAGGGCTCGCAGTTAAGGACAGTAACAAAACCTTGTAAGACTCTGTGACGCAAAGGTGTTGCAGAAAGAAAGAAAGAAAGAAAGAAAGGAATGGCTGAAGTGAGGCTTGAAACATTAGCCTTGAGGAAATCATGGAGGCACTGAAGTGAGAGTGCTTGTAGAAGTTGAGTCTACCTTGGTCGTGTCTTTGGGTGACTCTTTAGCTTTGGTCATGGCAGCATTGTCTGCCGCTGCAGGCGCTGTAGCTGAGGCTTTGACTTGGGAGACAGGTGCCGTCTACAAACATGTAGCCAAATGGTTACTCCACTACATAAGGATGAAAGACTTACAGCATGTCTAAAGCCAGTAAAGCCGTATTGTCAAGAGAAGTGGCAAAGACTTCATGGTATTAGTGGAAAAATAAAAACAGAGCAGGAAAAAAAATGAGCAGTGACCTCTGGTTAGAACTGCTACTTGTAGTACCGCTAATGCAAAAACATGTTTCAAATGTGCTAAGTTCAGGCTCTGAGACTTCTGACCCTTGATCAGTGTAAATGCTGGTGCTTTTGTTTCTTGCTTCATCTCATTTCGACAAATTCTATATACACTACCGTTCAAAAGTTTGGGGTCACCCAGACAATTTTGTGTTTTCCATGAAAAGTCACACTTGATATTGACAAGGTTTTATAGACAAGTCTTATAGCTTCTCTAACCAGCTAAACCATTTTCAGCTGTGCTAACCTGATAGCACAATGGTTTTCTAATCATCCATTAGCCTTCTGAAGCAATGAACAAAAACATTGTACCATTAGAACACTGGAGTGATAGTTGCTGGAAATGGGCCTCTATACACCTATGTAGATATTGTACCAAAAACCAGACATTTGCAGCTAGAATAGTCATTTACCACATTAGCAATGTATAGAATGTATTTCTGATTAGTTTAAAGTTATCTTCATTGAAAAAAGCAATGCTTTTAATTCAAAAAATAAGTAAATTTCCAAGTGACCCCAAACTTTTGAATGGTAGTGTCCTGACACACAGGTTATGAAATGTATATCAAAGTTTTACAAATGTATCTGAGATAAGGAACAGGAAAGGGAAATGCAGCAAGCACGTACTTAGGAGTCATCTGCTGAGAGAAGTTGTAGGTCAGAAGGTCAAAGCCATAATGACTATCATCGATGTGTAAAAGGAGCATCATCAGTGTTGTGAAAAGGATCATGTGAATTTGCTAGTTCATTTAAAAGGCTGCTAATGACACAAATTCTGGTACTTCCTTTGGTACTTTCCCATCAAGCACACAATGTTGGAAGACTTTTAGCAGTATCTGAAAATTGCCTGGTTGTTTTCCTGTGCCTGTAATTTATCTTATCTCAGCTTTGTCTCCAGACCTGCTGCTTCATCTGTCTTGTACTGGCTCAGCTCCCTGCTCGCTGGAACTCTCCCTCAGTCCCCCTCAGGACGCTTGGCCCTGCTCCCTGTCTAAACCCCAGCTCCAGTTTCCCAGCTACCAGCCCAGCTCCTCTCCAGCCACTACACTGACTCTGAATCTTACTCCTGTCACAGTGACTTGCACTTGGATTCACTAGACTAGCCTTAACAAGAACAGAATTTATGATATAAAGACATTTGGGTTAAAGGGACAAAAAGCATTGACCAGCATTGCAGTCACGATGACACCATTACCTTGGACATCTCTTTAGGACCGCCCCTCGCCCCAGCTGATGCCAAATCCACAGCCCCAGCAGATGACATGTCAATAACAGTAGCACCTGCTGCCGTAGTGTTAGTCTACAAACCAAGGAGCATGTGTTTAAAGAAAGATATTTATTAGGTAAGACCACAAAACAGATTGTGAAGCGCATTCAGCGTGATGTTAGGAGGAAGGCTCTTAAACGTGAAACAGCAAAAGTTCAGCTTCTGATGCAAGTGAAAGGTCAACACGTCTGTAGATGGTGGAGCCATAGTGGTGAGAATCTTTGAGGGGACCATGGTGAAGCCAATGGAGAAGAGAAGCGGGCGGCCTCATGTTGAGGCCAGAAGACAAAAGCAGTGATTCATGTTATGTCACACCAGACAGCCAAAAGCCCCGCCATTTGTATTTAAGGATCCAGTGTCCGTCTACCTCTGGTTTGGCTTTAGGTGCCTCTTTTCCTGCTGGGCCAACCGAAGCACTTCCTGCGGCCCCGCCTCTTCCTGTGGCGACCCCCCCAGGCTTTGTAGCCATGGTGGATCCCGATGGTTCCGTCTGAAATGCACCAGGTGTGGAGAAGTCCATCACCTGCCTTTATTACCAGGTCAATGGATGATTACGTTGCTTATGTTTGCTCACAGCAGCTCCCGATGTATCGATTGTCTCATAATCAAATTGATACTCAAAGGCCAGATTAATCAATTAGTCATCTATAAAACATCAGAAAATGGTCTGTTACTGTTTTCGAAAGTCCAGGTTGTAACCTCAAAACATATTGTTCTGTCCTGACGACGCCAAACATGTTCTCTTTTTTCTTTTTTCATTAAGGACTAAAAAAAAAAAAAGGACAATATCCATTTTTAAGAAGCTGGAACGACTTGCCGTTTTCTTCTTTAAAAAATTATATGAGCATCAAAAATGAGCGATTGAGGTGATTTTTATTTTTCTTATTCTGTTGTTTGCATTATGGGAAATATAGGATCCAGTGCTTTTTGAAGTTTGATTCATAGGGATTAAAGGTCGAGGTATCTCAGATTCTGCTGCTTCAGTTTTAACTATGCATATATACAATGCAACAGTAATGCTCCATGTGTTTATTAAACCACAGAAATACTGTGATACGCTGCGCTGCTCATGCACACAGATACTGAAACATGAGAAGCTGTGTCCCACTATAGCAAAAAGAGAGCAAGAGGTATTAAAGGGCCAATAAGGTCAGCTGTTAACAAGAGTCACTTACAGCTGAGGGTTAATGACTGTGTAATACAAGCTTAGTCTATAAATAACTAGGTTCAAAACGGGACATTCTCTCACATTATGATTCATTTCTATTTCAAATACTGTTTCACCCATTTTCAGCACACAACCAGTTTGAAAGTGAGAGCAAATATGCAACCAAAGCCTTTCTCTACGAACTAGGCACCCAAATAGGAAGCACTTAAATCCTAGTAATGACGGCCAAGAAAAAACACATTTGTCTTGTCCAAACACTGTCTGGCCTGATAACGGAGTGCCCTTTACAGGTCAAAGACAATCCTGAAACAACGGTCAGACATTAGACTTCCTGTGTCCTGGAGTCAAAATGAGAAGTGCAATGGAAAAACTAGTTACTGAGGGACTTTCACTAGTTCCAATAATAATAATAAAAACATATATCATGCTAAAATGTGAATAGGCAGAATTCTGCATTTTTCAACCTCTACCCTAGTTTCCAATATTTTAGTTTTTTGGAGTGATCTGAGCAGAAGTTTCTCAGGTTACGTCCAATAGTAACAACTTCATCAACCTGCTATAATGCAGGTGGGTGGGGCATGCATGCCCTGCTGTGTTTGTCCCCTATTAGCAATATTTTTCAGCTTTGCCAGGTTTACATTGTTATCATAATGAGAGGGGTGACAGTGGAAGCCTCCCAAAAATCTCATAAAGGTTTTGCAGGAAGTTACCTCTCAGCAGAAACGTGAGCTGCTGTGCGCCGGCCAGCTCTGAAGGAAAGAGCCGGGGGAACAGAGCCAGATACTGCTGCCATTAACTCCTGGAGCACTTAACACATCAGATCATCAAACCGGCCACACTGGATAACAAGTTTTGGTATTAAAGCATTTATTTATCTCTACTTTTGTTTGTCAGACAGTGGAGCAGCACGGGTCACAGGTCACCAGTGTACCCAGTAGGAAGAAGAGCGAATCTCCTCATATTACTAGTCACGCAGTAGTGAGTAGTGCAAGGCGAATATTTTTGTATGATCACTTTTCAGTGTGATGAAACATCACGATAACACTCTGAGCCCGACAGAGGGGATGATAGTGCATATAATATATGCCGCACTCCCTCCATTATAGCACACGGGTTGTGTTATGGCTAGACTAAATTGAGAAATATCTGCTCACATCACTCTAATAGACACTAAAAGATGAATAAAAACTAGGTTCCATGCCAGAAAAGTGCCCAAATTCTCCTTGAACAAAAACAAGATCCTAACAATAAATATGCAAAACTGACATTCATTTATCGCACAGTGTGTTTGCTTTAGCGTGTCCACTTCCTGAAGTTCTGCTGAACAAACATTCTGAAACTATCTTAAGATCAGTTCGATCTGAGGGCCATGGTTTGAGACCAGCTTTCAGGGTTAAGCTGTTTCCCACCGCGAAAAATAAAGTTTTCCCATCTGCATGCGACTGTTCAAGATGGCAACAACGTCAACTCAGTCGACTTAAAGCAGTTGCAACCATTAAAACCATAAAGTGCTGGAACAGGAAAGGAGGGAACAATACTGTACTTTACTACACAGAGTCCAGTTAATATCAGGGTCAGAGACAATAGTCAGACAACAATCCACTGTTCTGGCAGAGGAAGTTCACAAACAGAGGGGGGTAAGGAAGGAAAGAGGTTAAAGGGCATTGAAGAGGAATGTTTGATAGATACCTCAAACTGTGCAGGCTTCACGGTGGAGACCTGAGCTGCGGGTTTGGGTGTGGCCTGGCTAGGCTGCGACTGGAGAGAGAAAGACACACACAAACAAACAAAGAGAGAGAGAAAGAGAGAAAAGTTACGCGTGAAAAATCCAACAAGAATTTGGTCCATTATAATCACTTCGAGAGTCACGAAGAGCAATATTTCGGGTTCACAATGTACAAAGCATTCCATGCAACTTATTTCCAAATAAAGGGGAAACTATGCTGAAACTGTTTGCTACCACTAAGGGAAATTGTATTTTTTTGAGGCAGCAACAAAGAGAGAGAGGTGGAAAAAAAAAAAGGAACGTCATGCAAAGGAGTGGCCCAGAATGTCAAATATATTCATCACACAGCAGTCAGGTCGGTGATGGAAGTACTACATTCCAGACGGAAGGGTGTGACTGTTTGACCGCAGCGAGTCAGAGTATTATTGTGGCCCGCGGTCGCCGTAGCAACTGACAACAGTAAGAATGAATGGCCAATACACAAGTTGCTCTCCAGCTGACGTCACAAGGTTTGAAATAAAAGCTGAGATAATTCACATTCGCCTACAAAGAGACCAATCGAGGTCGGACTTTTGGATGGTTGGACACACACAAACTATCAATCAGATGGTGTCAGTGGCACTGTGGTCTTTTGTCTCATTAATTCTCAGTCCTTCTTGGGGAATCTAAAGTACTGTTTCTGTGCGATACCTGTAAAATCAGAAGCTTTCCTTCATTAAACGCTGTGTTACTATTATACACATTCATTTATACAGACAGTTAAACTCAGCGTCCGACTGTGAGTTGCCAGTGTTAACCGATGCACCGCCACAACATGTCCCTGCAACCTGCCAAAAAATATAAATATGCAGTGGTTCCATTTGAAATGAACAGCACAAGCCCAAACATACTATTTACTCACTCTCTGCTCAAGTGTACTTATATGGAAGAATACCTACGAGGAGTGTATTTTTACTTTCACTGAAGTACGGCATCGATGTACAAATTCAAGGGCAGTGGTGCTTGCAGCCCAGAGCCCAGTAAGCTGCAGAGCCCAGCCCAGTTCTTTCAGGTTGTGAGGATAAAGAGCAGAATTCCTCCACCCTGCTGGCACCAGGTGATGTTTACCACGATTAGTTTCACATCCAGCTCAATGCATTGTGTGATGTATCACTGGACCTGACCCAGCAAGTTAGAGAACATTACTCTGTTCTATGTGTTTCTGACTCATTGCAGAATGTCGTGTTTTGTTTTGTTAATCACTGCAATGGGAAACATACTGTGCTGTGTGTTTTTGGTTGTGTTGTGTGTTTATTGTAAATTTCAAAGTAGACAAACCCCACATGTCAAAATTATCATTATCTCAAGTACCTGAGGGTCTGAGTGAGTTAACCTGTCAAGCCAGCTGTGCATGTTAAACTGAGCCGGCTTGATGGATGTATGCAAGTGAATGGAAACAGAGAACTGCACAATGGGAGAGTCACAGAGGTGGCTTTGTGAATTACACCACTCTGAGTCATCTGCAACATAAGACAAGTGATTTAGAAATCATTGCAGCTCAGCTCAGGTGATTGCCTCATTCATTGCTGTTACCTTTAACATAAATGAGGCCACGATCCTGCTCCGGCCCATAATAATGCATACAGTGCTTTTTCCAGCTTTACTTCATCTGTAGGGTGATTGTGAGGCTCAAAATATCCCTCAAACTTCCCACAAGAGGGAAAAGTGAGAAGACTAGTGAAATAAAATTAAGTACCATTCTAACAGACTTCTCTTATGTTACTTCCTTTTTCCTCCTGTGACATATTACTCTGTTCAAAACTAATGTAAATGTTGACTGTAAGTTCAGCGGTTTGGTGTTATTCAGAGACAGCGTAAGGAGGAAGTGGCACAGAGGAAGTGAGGTCACAAGCAGGCAGGCAGGGCAACCCCCACCACCACAGGGGAAGTCATATTACTCCTTTTCCTGCAGTAAATTAATGGTTGCCAAGATACCACAAAAAAAATAAAATAAATAAAAAATCAATAATGCAAATGATTCTGCACGCTTGGTGATGGTGCATGACATGTCAAATGTATTGTACGGATTGAATTTGCAGGTAAAAACAATCTGTCAGCGAAGATAAATTCATTTCGAAATTATGATGCATGTCATTTTCTGGATTGTGCTAAAGTTTTAAAGTCCCACACTGGAACATTATTGATCAAACTAGACCTGGGTATTGCCTATGAAAACTAAAGAAAACTAATTTTCCAAAACGTCTGTCTTGTTGTCCTATTACCATCATATATAAAGGAAATTTCCTTCCTAGATGATCTGATTTAGGAAAACTAATGCAGTGCAAAGTGGAAGCTTAAGTGGATTTTTCATGTTTGGCTAAGTGAGGGCGTGTCGGCCTGTTACATAGCTTAAATAGACAAACTGTGCATTGGGCAAAACACAGGAATACACAGAGTTAAGGAGGAACATGCAAATACAGTTGTTTTGAAAAAAAGGTTCCAATTTATGTTTAAAATTGGGATGTCAATCTACATATCAGTTTTGAAATTGTGTTAATAGGCCATTTAAATCTGGATAAATGTCTTACTTCATATTTTTTCCTGTAGACTAACAACCTGGGCATGTTAGATATACATTTGTTTCTAAATAAATGAGATTAGGCCCAGATTATGTTCTGTTAGGTGACAGTGCTGGGATTTCCTGAGGGTCTGTGAAAGCATCTTGGAGTAAGATGGCTAACAGTAGCCTCTGTTAGCGTGACGAATAAAATAGCAGCTAAACCGGCTAACGTCTTGGCATGTGGTTTTTTGAGAGACGTTACAATACTTTCGTTATGTTGGCTGCATGATCGGTGCAGGAAGAAACTGGACAACGGAGCCTGGAACTGTCACTGTGAGGCAACAGCAGGAGGAGCCCTGATACACTAGCAGGAGACACGCTACTGCAGGATAGCGCTATAGCGCTGTGATACGTAAGTTTATGGGATTTTAACTTTTTTTTTCCTTTTTTTTGGAAAAGAATTTTTGTGAAATAGATGGTTCTATGATGCAATAACCAGATAGGAAGTAATGGGAGAGAGCGCGGAGGGAGACATGCAGCAAAGTAATGCTTCAGCTAGGACTCGAAACCAGGTCTGTTGCTTAAGCGGCTAGGGCTCTACCCCTACACCACCACCATAGCACACCTACCTACATTTTAATGATAATAAAGATAATAATGATGTTTTGAATATATATCCAAAAAGATTCCACATAAAAGGATACGCACCTTTGTGCCATGTGCAAGCTATATCCAAAAGTTTAGGCTCAAATTGATAATTTGATAAAAGAATAAATAACCCTGACAAATGTGACCATGCTTTCAATTACAGTCAGTCAGTCATTTTCTATACCTGCTTATTCCTCATTAGGGTCGCAGGGGTCTGCTGGAGCCTATCCCAGCGCATTATGGCGAGAGGCAGGGATACACCCCAGATGGTCGCCAGCCAATCGTGGGGCACACACACCATTCACTCACACCAACGGCCAATTTAGAGTCGCCAATTAACCTCAGCATGTTTTTGGACTGTGGGAGGAAGCGGTGAGAGTACCCGGTGAAAACCCACGCAGACACGGGGAGAACATGCAAACTCCACACAGAAAGGTCCCAGACCCAGGACCAAGGAGGTCTTGAACCTGTGACCTTCATGCTGTGAGGCAACAGCGCTAACCCCTGCACCACCGTGTTGCCCCTTTCAATTACATTTTACAAAAAAAACAAAAAAAACTATTACTGGACACATCCAGTTTTGGTAAAAACACAGACAAAGAACCACTGTGAGAGAAAGAAACTCAGCCTTAATTCAATTTAATCAAAGCAATGGTGGTCACTGCAGTTTCCTCAAAAAACAAACAATCCATGTCTCAGTGACAAAATCACAGCAAGGAATAAACGACAATATCAATATATTGCTCTTCTGTTAGAGGTCAGAGTGCAAGTATTATTTTATACAGAGGTCCATGCATAGAATAGTGCCACGATGAGCCTGGATACATCAATTGCAAACAAATGAAAACTGCATAAACAAGCAATCACATGCATTTGAATTGCCTTCAGTGAGGAAAACTGTTTTGAAGCCATACTTCAACACCCTACACAGACAAAAATCTGCCTTCGAGGCGCTGTCTGACATTAAAGCCATTGCACAAGGTGTTGTAACATGTGTGTGTGTTTTGTGTGCGACAGATTCTTGTTAACAAACAGCAGGTCAGGAAGCACACACCATGAACAATCCAGATATAACAGGCAAACAAACAGGCTGCGTATTTCATCCACTGTCTATTAAGGGAAACAATACACAGTGTAACATAAAGGATTAAACAGCTAAATACATCAGTGTGTTATCCAGTACCGGATAATCAACAGTAGGTAAATATGCTAAAGAGTGCAGCAAAAATGGAATGTTCCCTGTTCAGCATCTTGAAAAAATAAGTCAGTAAAGCTACTATTTGGCATTTATACTGATTATTAATGTAGTTGCCAATTCATTTTCTGTCGATTGATTAAGCACCTATTTTTTCAGCTAAAAAGCAAAAGTATTATTCTGTAACTCACTGTAGACACAAATCCTGTTGATATAGCTGAGTTTTAGTTCAGAACTATCTCCTAGTCTCAGAGTTTCAGGAGAACGTCTGAAGCTAAAGCAGATCTTTGTCACCTGTCTCACCAGCCTTGTCATTTCTACATTCCTCACACCCTCCTGTACAGCATGTCTGTGTGAACGGCACATTCCGCGTGATTTAAAAAGCAGATTTCTCACACATGATGACATTTTTTAGATTATTTCTAAGGAGAATTAAAACTTAGAATTAAAGCTTCTGTTCTCTTACATAATTCTACATTGAGAGCTTTTGTTTGATGTCATTCCAGAGCCTTCTACCCATATCCCGTGGTAAATGATGTCTAAGCTGCTACTGTGCTACATGGTAAATTATGTACTGTAATTTAGCAAATGCAGCTCACTTGTGTAAAGGCAAAGAAAGTCAAATAAAACAAAAATCAGCAGTATAAATTGTTAAATACTTGTACCAATACATTGCCTACTTTCAATGCTCAAATACAGACACATTTAGGTCAGTATCTAAAAAGGTACTGACATTTAAATGTGATAGGTTTGCATTGAAAATGTCATTGTGTGTGTAGTTGGTAAAAGCTTATTTCAGATTTTGCTTGCAAATACAGAAACACACACTGAGTGACCAGAAAATCCAGAAAAGTCATCACTAAAAACAACAACAAAGAGAGATAGTGTGTAAAACCACATAGAGGAACCAAAGCTAAACTTATTATGGGATTTTTTACAGGACTTTTCTCATGCAGCCACACATGGGGAGGACAAAGTAGCTGGAACAACGTACACTTGCTACCGTGGTAGTTCAATGTTTTAAAAAAGGTCATTTTTGAGGTTAAATTTCCTGATTTTAATTTGATTATGTCGTAAGGTGTTCCTGTTATTTTGTCCAGTCCGTGACACAAAGTAGAAGTGGTGCAGTTGGTAGACATTTCACCCGGCTGTACCTGGTTGAAATTTTGTCTGGGCAGGGGAAGGGGCCGATAGTTGCCATGTATCTGTTTCATCGGGGAAATATTAAGACTGTTAAACAGAAGTTCACAGCTGATGGATGGACACAGATCCTGTGAACCAGCACTTATATAGTGTGAAAAACAGTACAGGTACATATAAACACAATTGAATTGAATAAAGGCAACACAAAAACAAGCAGACAGCAGTCATCTCCCATCTTCTAAAACAATAAATAATATTGTACAAAATAGTACAACTCGAGCTGGACTTAGATTTTTTCCTCTTAATTTTTTTGATTGTGACAAAGACATTTGACATTTGATATTGAAATCTATTGTCCATATATATATATATATATATATATATATATATATATATATATAAGATCTAAGTGACCTGTATGAGTATGAGCGTCTTTGTTTAGATTATGTGTTAGTATAAAATCAAATTACTGGTTGATATCACTAGATTTCCAGGGTATTTAGGTGCTTGTAGGTACCTGATCTGTGCTGCTGCCTGAACCGTTCTGCACGCGGTTAGGGTGCATGTGCAATAACGCATCGGGTGGCCGGCATGGATCAGGTACAGATGATGCTTCAACTATAACACTGACGTATACAGTAATCTAGATTCAGTAAAACGCTGACGATGAGAGGAATTCTTTCAAAGCAGCAGCAAATGTTCATCAAAAGATGAGAGGTCAAGCAGGCAGACGAAATCTGTTGGAGGCCACGTTAGCTTTGCACGCACACACACACACACACACACACACACACACACACACAATGCAAGCAGAGAGCTTTAGCCTAAGCAGTAACCAGTGACCAATGGATGATTAAAAGACACTAGATTATCACCTAAAGATAAACAGGAGTCAGGCATTCCTCGTCTAGAGGGGAAACTTCTATCTTCTATCTTTTGTTCGCATTGTTCTGACCATGATTCTGACTGATAACAACTTCCCTCAGAAGTATCTTTATATCTCGACCTATAGATGTCTGCAAGCAAGTATTGCAACTAAATTAAATTTAGATTATTTATACATTTAATAGCATCCACATGTTTTACAAATAACTATTCAGTCTCTCCCTATAACCTGTAATACCTATAATATTTATTCTATAATAATTTGATGTTTTATTACTAACTATGCTATTAGTATTTCCTTTGGTCCCGTCTAGAGTCATTGTGTGGTTTGTCCATTCTGAGTTACTATAGAAACATGACATTGCAACATGGCGGGCCCTGTGGAGGGAGTCAATCTAAAAGACACTAGATTATCACCCAAGGATAAACAAAATATCTAAATTAAATTGCATTTATATTATTTATACATTTAACAGCATCCACATGTTTTACAAATAACTATTAATAATAACTATAGACCAGTGACACACACATTGACTGGCATGGCAGAAAACAAAGCCTCGATCAACATCAGTTATTCTGGGAGACCTGAGCCACCACTGGCCGAAGCCCAAGTGAGGGAGGTGAAAACAGAAGGTTTTAGTGCTAAAGTGTCTCTATCATGATTTCACAATGCATCCGTCTGGCAGAAGTGACGGAACAACAACAGCGATTCAAGAAGTAGCTTTGGTCTGTTTTTTTAAAAAAAACTGATGACTAATCCTGGGCCCCACCCGACACACCACAGACACTCACATGTGAATACGGCTGGAACTTTAAAATAGCGCTGGCAGTACATGTTCCGTGGCGATAACGTGGATCACCTCAGCTCACAGGTGGAAAAAGACAGTTGTGGTCAGTGTTACAACGCTGTGGAGCAGAAGTTATCAGAGTGCTGAAAGAAGGCACATATTGTTATGTAAGGGCAGATTTCAAGAGCAAATAGACCAGTGGGTTAGAGTCAAGAGTGAAGCCATTATTCAAACCTACCATGGTATCTGTGCTAATATTGATAGTCGCAGTCAATGTGCTTTATTGTCATTTTAAAGACTGTGCTGGTTTCATATTTTAGTTTATCACGCTGTCCTCATGAGATGATTACTCCTACGCCAGGAGATGCAAAGATGAATCCAGAATACCACAAAGCTAGTTGGCTCTGAACCTATATTTCTTGGTGCATTGTGACGCATGCACTTTTTTGAAAAAAACAAAAAACAAAAAAAATAAGCAAAAGACTTAGAGAAGAACTAGTTTAAAGATGATTTATTTTAAATCCACATCAAGAGTAAGTTGTCAAACTCTGGTGACATTATGCTGCATATTAATAGAACACGAGCATACAGACACAGTTGATTGTTTGTTGTTTATTTGGATCCCCTTTCACCGTTACCTTGGCAACGGCTCTCGGGGTCCGTACAAGTAACAATTAAAGTAGCACTCCTTATTAGTCCTTTGCCAACTTTCCATTATGTGACGCACATGAAGGAAGCGAACGGGATCCGAACGCCACATCATCTGTTAAAATGCTGACACACTGCAAAAAAAACAACTAAAAACCCCTCTAACAGCTGTTCTCAAAGGCATCAAATTCAAGAATTGACAGGTCAGTCAATCGGGAAGCTCTACACACACACACACGTACAAACACACGCAAAGATGTTTACCAAAGAGCGAGCAGGAAGGGAAATACTGCTCAGATACATACCATAAGTTTGATTGTGGGTGTATATCCTCTATATACTGTATGTTGCTGTATATAATACCAAGATGTACTCTTCAGGCTGTTTTCACCTCAGATCCCCGCTGTGGAAATACTTCAGCCTACACTCAAGCACACACACACACGCATGTACACACACATGTAAACACACTCTACAGACAGCAAGGGGGGGAAAAAATGTGCTACTCCGCCTCTTGGAAGCTGCAACACAAGCCTGTGCTGCCTCAGGCACCTCCTCCTCAAGCCACAAGCCAGCAGAGCAGGATCAGTCAGATTGGACAGTCGGACACGCAAAGACCCGCCCACTGCTCACCGCCTGCCAAGAAAATAAGTCAGCTTCAGGGAAACTTTGGGCTGGGCCTGTTTTTTTCTTTTGAGAAGGGATGTTGCAGTTCGATAACACTCGTAACCCAGACGTTTGCAGGAAAGAGCTGCGCCGCGCAAAGAGTTGGAGGACGAAGAAGTGGGGATTACAAGCGGGTAGAAGTGGATTCACTGCTGCAGCGTTTATTTGGCAGAGTCTGGGTGTGTCTGATGCTGTCGACTCACTGCTTAGGAATCTGGGCTGCAGAGCCACACACACAGAGAGAGAGAGAGAGAGAGAACGTGTGCGTTTGGAAAAGAAAAGAAGAGAGGGCGGGGAGGAATCACAGTACATGTAATCCAAACCACACCCGAATACAGACCAAGGGGACAGAGAGGGTGAAAAAACTAGAAAGCAAAGATGGTTGTCGGGAAGAACAGAGCACGGAACAAGGCAGCTACAGTGACAAGTTGAGGTGTGTTCTGTCCGGCCTTCGCCGACCATCAGAGCGCGTAGAAGTAGCCCCTGATAGAGAGGAAAAGACAGGAAACACAGAGGCTGGATGCAGTCAGATGTTATGTAAGAATGTTACACAAACATAATAGTTTACACCTCCCCCCCCTGCACACACACACACACACACACAAACTATTGACTCTCACACTACTGATGGTTCAATACCTGATAAAAGTGAATCCAGAAACCTCTGACTACTGGTTAAAGCACTCCACCAAACATTTCTGCAAACCAAACATGCTGAAAAAACAAAAACAAAATGGATGTGTTCAGAAAACAGCGCCCCCTGGTGTCCAATAAAACGCACAGCACTTTAGTGAAAATGAATGGAGGATTGTGTCTGTCGGTGCATGTATTGGTTTGTTGTTGTATTCTGCATGATAAATAAGGCTGCAGTAATGTGGCTCTTGTTGTTTTTCACTGCACAGATGACAGTCGGTTAAATGACAGAATACAGCAACGCCATTGTGCTTTGAATATTGTTTTTCACTATGCAGTGATCAACATACAGTACATATAAATGTATCTATGGAGGTATATATAAAAGGAGAACAAGCTTCAGTTTTGTTTTGCTTTTAAGCAAGGAAACTCTGCAGCCTTTTCTTTTCTCTTTAGTCTTTGGGACTTTCCCTTTTATATGACCCCTCAATGAACTCCAAACAACATTTCAACTGTGACGCAAACTTGTTTCAACATCATCCGAAGCAAGCTGATGATTAAAAGACGCTAGATTATCACCCTAAGGATAAACAGGACTCAGGCATTCCTCTTCTAGAGGGGAATGTTCTATCTCCTGTCCGCATTGTTCTGACCATGCCTCACTTTCTCTGTATATAAAGTATCTTTATAAAGGCAACAGGAAGACCCATGGCCTCCTCGGCTTGTTGCACAATCCTTTGCCCTGGCCGCTCCCTGGTAGAAATATTTGAGTCTCCTTTTGGAGTTTTCCCAAAATAAATCTTCTTTAACAGCCTTACCCCGAGTAGCCCCCAAAAACACAACAAAGCCTTGTTCTCTGCTTTTGAGCGGCTGACTGCCAGCTTACGTGTGTGTGAAAGAGCGTTGCTCACACTGGCTGCAGATGCCTTACATTTTAATCCTTGGTAACACTTATCTGTGTTGACAACCAGACCATGGACACACCCACCCAGAGGGGAAATCACCAATCACAACTCCACAGCTGGAAATGGGAGGTTCCTATTAGGTTCCTGTACCTTTTCACGTGGAACTGACAATTCAGTCAAAACACTTGACAATCAGGCAAATACTGTTTTGTGATGTGGAATAAATGGACATTCACTGGAATGAGTTCAATGAACTGCCAGTTAATGAGTCAATGCTGGTCTGGTCTGTGTCTGATGTGTCATTTACTAAGAAGTGCTGAGAGGTTACACAAAAAACAGACACAGTGGTTGGGAATTTTATCAAATCATCTAAGGCAATCCCACACACACACACATAATGGAAGACAGAGGTCACTGGTACTTGGGTGAGGTGATATGCTCACAGCTGCTGCAGCAATTACCTTATCAGTGGACACACCTTCATTAAAGGTCTAGCACTGAACTGCACCCGTTTATCAATCCACAATGCCAATAAAAAAGATAAATTGTACTTGCATATCTTGACCCATAGATGTCTGCACGCAAGTAATGTAACTGGATTATATTACATTTATATTATTTATACATTTAATAGCATGTTTTACAAATAACTATTCAGTCTCTTCCTATAACCTGTAATGCCTATAATATTTATTCTATAATAATTTGATGTTTTATTACCAACTATGCTATTAGTATTTTCTTTAGGGCCATTGTGTATTTTGTCCATTCTTGGCTACTGTAGAAACATGGCAATGCAATATTCTGGGCCCTGTGGAAGGAGTCCCACTCCCCATGGATAAGTCCCACCCGTCAAAATTAGAAATGACACCCCAAACTATCATATAACATTCTTAAATCAGACTGAAAATATCAGATTAGCTCTAGATTTTCAGAGATTTTCAATTTTCAATCAGCGTGAGCTTTAATTTGTCTGGATAAAATAAACATCCATCATCCTCAGTTGTACTTTTCCAGCCTCTGCTGTAAGGCTCAGCTTGACATCGGACCGTTGACATGTTAACATTTGGATGTGACCTCCTTTGACCTGCTGCTGGCATGAGATGACACATTTGATGATCACCTATTGATTCATCATTTGTTGGTATTAAGTTTCATGGAAATTCAGAACTTTTTTTAAATCAGCGTTCTCAGGATCCTGGGTTTTTATCCTGGTGACTGCTCAACTTTTCTTTGTACCAATATTCTATTCCACTGTAATTAATTAATTGAAATACATTATGAACATTTTAAATGCATAAACAAGACAATTATACCAACTCTTCTATCTGCATCATCTTGCAGCTTGCTTTTCATCACTTTACTCGAATATTAAAACTTCTGTTTCTAAATCCAAGTGGTATCGTACATGGTAATGCGTATTAAAGTCCAGGGTTACAGGGTTACAACCATCGTTGCCTTGTTCATGAGATGCTTGGAAAATCTGACACGATAACCTACAATCAAACCAAACCCAGAAAACACACATGGCCATGATAACATGTAAGCTTTAGATTTGACATTCATCAAAAGTCTTGTTCGGCAGATAGCTGTAATTGTTTTTTAATCACCATGACAGCAAATTATACAAATATCTAAAACAACAAGAGTTAGGGCTGTACAATATATTGATATTATGTTGATATCATAAAATGAGACTAGATGTCAGTGTTGTCCTTTCCACGTTTTAAAAGCTGCAACAGAGTAAAGTGATAAGTGACTCACCAGTTCTACCAGGTAAACTGATACCCATACAAGAAAGAAGGTAAGCAAAAGTAATATGATCTGTTTATAAAATATAATTCAATATATGTGTATAAAAGTGATATTTATCTATATTATTTTGAATCATTGCTTTTACCCATGTAATGATTTTATCAACATTATTTATCTCATTAATATTCATTTCTAAAATATTGCCGCAATATAGATATTGAGGTATTAGGCAAAAATGTTTGTGATATTTTATTTATTATTTTGTCCATAGCGGCCGGTCCTAACAAAAAACAACAATTATTGACTCTCTGGTTCCATCCTATGCATCAATGTCCCCCACAACTGTCAATGTCTTTATCTCTGCTATGTATCCACCTACTATCCTTATTTAACATGGCACTTTCCCTCTAGTTTGTTGACTTGTGTTCCACCCACACCAGAAATGTGCTGCAATTATTTTTAATTACCTTTCTACTGTCAGTGTGTTTTGTCTAAGACCAGTTATGGACAACAGAGTAAATACCCGAGGCTCAAACTGTTTATCATTCATTGCAGGACAGCAAAGCATTGATCATTGATCTCTGAAGCACAAGAACCCATCAATATAAAGTCAGGACTTTATCAAATTAGCTCATACTAATCACAAGGTCGCTTACGTGTCATCACCAACTTTAGCTTGCTACGGTCACGTGTTTATTTGCAGTCTAATACCAAGAATCTCAGTCATTATATCACATTACGGTTTCCAGTAAGTGTGGGGTCTTGGTTACCTATCCTCAAAAACATCATGTGGCTACGAGCACCGGCTCTCCTTCAAGGATGGCAGGTGTAAACACGCGGGAGGACGAACGTGCGAAAAAGTGATGGTTCTGAAGAAAGAGCACATTCTCAAACGAGTTGCAGAGACTCTCTGATTTTATGTAACCAACGTGACAAAAGCAGAATTTAGATTACCGGTCACTCTCAGGACAAACTGACAGTGAAGCGAGAAATCTGACAGCACAAGTCCTCATGAGTGCCGGGTAAGAACGCACTGCACAGGCGTTCATAAGCACATTTAACAGGAAATTGTAATGGTATGGTTTTGTGGTGAAGGATATGTGTCAACAAAAATATTTACGCTCATATGTACACAACGTGCTCTCGCTTTCTGGCACAAACACACACACACACACAGCCTGAGGACTTATTACTGTGTTCCATGTGCTGAAACATCTTGTCAATACAGCTGACCTCCTATTACATTCATTTCACTTTACACGTACTGTCGCTGGCTTCAAACAGCAGCGGAAGGTAAATGACTCAAAATCCAGACGCCTTGCGACATGACGTCAGTAAACTGCACACAAAGCTACTCATGCTAAAAACAGCAGGTCTGTGCTGGTTTGAAGCACAAAAGGTAATAGAATGAGGTCATTTCCTGACATGCTGGACATCAGACTTTCCTTTTAGCAAATGAATCAGCAGAGTCTCAATCAAAGGGGATGGAACGTTGTTTCGTACGCAAGTTTCACTTTGTGATAAAATTGAGGTTGAATCATCGTTGCTGTTTCATCAGGAAAAAGTGTTTAAGTCATTTTGTTTAGCTCCTCTCTTTCAGTACAGTGCTATTATTATACACTAACGTATCGCACCAGAAAACGGACATTTGCAGCTAGAATAGTCACCACATTAACAATGTTGAGCGTATTACTGATTAGTTCAAAGTTATCTTCTTTAAAAAAAATTGGATTTGCTTTTGTTAAAAAATAAAGACCCCAAATTTTTAAACGGTAGTCTATACTATTTTTATTATGAAATAAATTACTAAATAATATTCTAACTGCACAACTTCTCCTTGTAACTCTCACTGCCAGCATCAATATGTACAAAAAAAATAAATTAAAATAAAGGAAACACATGAAACCTGTGCTTAACCAGTGCTCCTGTTATATATAATATGTGATGTTTACTTCACACAAATATAAATATTGTTTTCAGTAGGCTTTGAACGACTAAGAGCATCGTACGACCGCGAATCGTATCACAGGATACAAGCACACGTGTCAAATGTCTGTACATCATCCCGTCTTGTAATGGATGAGCGTGTCTGGCAGGGAGGAAGGATATTAGATATGTATGTGATTGTTTACTATAATCTTTCTGTCATTCTTAGAGTTATTACACTGACACTTGCGAATGTGGCAACAAGATGTGTTTTCCCAGTGGCCGTTTCCTGTAACTCTAACGGTCTAATGCCAGATGAGCGGTGGGAGAGGCAGACCTCGGCCCTGGGCTGGGAATGTTTGGACCGAACCTCCCACGGCAAAATCTGAAGGCTATCTGTGGGCATTTGCATTTTGTCTTTAACCTTTCACACATAAAAAGTGACTCAGAGCAAACACGGCCCTGATACCGAAGCACTGACATCAGAATAGTCAATGTCTGCCTGTCACATATCACCACACGGTCATATTCTCTGCCAGACGTGTGAAAGTTCTCAAGATGATTAGTGTCACTAGGTGTAATTAAACTAGTATTAAGACTCCATTTTGCAGTTTACAGTTTGACCCCTTTAACCAACCCTTCCCTCTCTGTGTCATACAGGAGGTTCTGCACTGACAGCTCAGCTGACAGGTGTCCACTGTCAAAAACTGGGGAACAGTCTGTGCTGGATTAACAAGTTTTAAGACAATGTCTGCGTAAAAATGTAGTTTTACAAGTTTACATTTCATTGCATTTGTTTGCTTGTGACTGAGCATTTGTTAATGTGTAAGAGAGCTTGTGTTGCATTCCCTTGAGGGCAGCTTTGCCATGGTTCAACTTCTACCAGTGTGAAGTAAGTGGTAACTTCTAAAACTGCTTTCAGAGTAGCTTCCTCAACGCTGTGTACAAATTAGAAAAAAAAGAAGAACTTTTAAACTCATTCCAGCTACACACCCTTTCAGATTGCTCCATCTGTGCACATTATCACAGGCGAATGCTATGTGGGCGAGACAGAAAGACCCAGAACCCTGACCCTGCTTTTCTTTAAAAAAAGATAAAAGCAACATATACTCAGCTCGCTCGACACACAAACACAGACTCTTCTCCCTCCACTGACAGAGAATTAGCATTTTTTTTCCTGTGGCTGTGTATTCTTAGCAACTGGTAGCAAACAACACAGGCCTTGTCCCAGCCTTGGTTTAATATCTCACTTCTACACACACTAATGCACTCGCTGTACTCAGTGAGGTTGACCGGGAGCTTCACATTCCAGCAGACTGAGACAGACAGAGAGAGAGAGAGAGAGAGAGAGGGAAAGGGAGAGGGAGGTCTGATTTGGATTGGAGCCAAGGCAGTTTTCCTCCTCCTGTAAATTTCCCCTCTAAGTCCTAAAACAAACCAAGTTAAAGAGAACAACTGCAAGCGGAGCGTTTTAAACACATGTAGATTCAGGTTTGCTTCATCGTCTGCCTGGACTTACATAACAAAACAAAACACACGTGCATTCATGGATTAGTTGCTCAGCACACACCAAAGCACACACACACAAGCGCGCGCACACACACATTTGCACAAACCTGCCCTTCCACTGACACATCCTGAAGCACCGGGGTGTCCCGAGGGCCACGGATCCAGCTCAGTATCTGGCCCATGTTGGCTGAAAGTGCCTCTGAGTGTGTGTGTGTTTATCTGTCAGCCTCTGCCTAGTCTGGTGGCTTGCAGCATGTTTCCAACAAGCAGGGGAAGGGAAAAGAGAGAGAGCAGGAGGGAGGGAGGGAGGGAGGGAGGAAGGGGGCGTGGTTGAGGGGAGTAGAGGGGGCAGGGAGAAGGCTCAGATGTGTAATTCACAGGAGGCCAGGCCATCACTTTCTGGGCTATAAAGGGAAGTGAGCTGACCATGGACTGACACCCACCTGATGAGGGGACACATCTGAGCTGCTTATCAGAGAAACCAATACTGCGCCCAGTACACACACACACACTTGGTGGCACACACGGGTAAAAATAAATATACTTTTTACAGTGTTTTGTGTCTAGAATACCCTCATTTTTTCATCTGCGACAATGACTGGGCTACTTATTAACAGGCATACGCCCATATTTGCAGTGATATATTGCCTTGAGCACACACACACACACACACAGCATGAGGATACACATGCTTCTGTACACACTTGTTAGATACAAGCAGCAATAAACCAGAGTTTGTGTAACCATCCTGGATGCCTAATTATGAGAATGTAGGGAGAGGCTAGGCTCTTGTAGCTTTATATTACAGCTGCATCAAATGATCTGCCAATAATGATAAGGTTAGGCTGTTGTTTAACAGTGACATGGTCCCTTGAGAATAAAAAGGAATATAATACTGATTAGATTTCAACATTAGGTCACATGGTCGAAATGTCAATGAGTATCCACTGAGGAGGTTTAAGAAGCAACAATTTAGGGCGTGTTTCTGCGCACACATGTTCATGCACATGCTTTCTGAACTTTCACCTACCTCCTTATTCGTGAGAAGTTTCACGTTATTTGAACAACATGTTCTGCAAACTACACATGTGGAAAGACAGGAACATGTTCATACAGCAGCTAAAACACACACAAACAGTGTGGGGGGAAAAGAAAAGGCTGATTGTTTTTTATTTTATAAGGAGGATAAGGAGCAATTCCATATCTCTGGTTTTACCTCACCTATGAATTAGGTGTGTGCGTGCCATTGGGCCGTTCTTGGGTGGAGCGTGTGCAAGACAATGCGGTCTTTGAGTGAGTCACTGTGCTGGAAACAATATGTGATCTGACAGCCAAGCCTAACACTTAAGATTAGCCCTTTTTTAAGAGAGCACACTTTAGCACAATGTGGAAATAATGTCCTGTTCTGTGTTACTAATGAGTTTTAACAAGGTGGACATGAAACTCCTGTTTGTGCAGCAGGCAGGTCTCTGTGGTCCTGCTAAATGCTAAAAGTCCCGATTTAAATTGCACCTTGACGTTTCTCCCAAACTATATGGAACAGTTTACAGATGCCAAATATAAATGCCTGGCATTGCAACCTGTAACATCATAGTAGGTGCAACATGACCCTCAAACTGAGCAGTAGTCTTGCACATGCGAGTTGGACATCTTTAACGCTGCATTATGAATTCATAGTAATAACCAGGCTATTGAAACATATATTCTATATGATGTCTTTCAAACTAGAATTCAATATAATAAGATAGAATATAGATAAACCTTTGACTGAATGTACAGAACATTTTGTTCTATTATGTCTTATAGGTTCCACTGTTTCTGTATCAGCCAGTGTGATTAAATAGTGGTAAGAAATCAAATAAATCTGCTTTTTTATCCTTTTTTCACACCTTGAGAACAAAAATACTGTAGAGCACAGATATATTTTATATAAGGCCCAACAATATGATCACATACATGTTGCAATAGACATGTACAGCAGTAATGTAAGTAAATATTCATGCTTGGTCATGCATGTACACATGCACACACAGGCTGTTTCACACAACCAAGAGGATTGTGCAAGTTCCATGTTAAGCAGAAACACAATTGACCCTGTGCCAACTTACCCAGCCTTTAAACTAGCTGGTGCACCGTGGGAAACGGCAGATTCCTTGCCCGATTTGTGTGATATGCGGTGCTGTTGTAAATTCTGTTTTGCATTTTTTTTTTTTACCTACGACTTAAGATTATCAGCACACACGAAACACAATTCTTTCTGGTGACATGAATGTGACGTTATCCTGCGATAAGCTCGTTCTTTAAGATAGAGGAATGACATAAGTAGAGGAAGCTATAAAATCCATTATTATAAGTGGAAATAGAATACAAAACATTGGCCTGAAGGTGTTTGTGTTTGCCTGTGTCACACACATGTGTGCATGTGTAACGGGACTCCCTTGCCAAAATGGAAGCTCATCTTTATATTTAGATCTATACGGTCACAACTACGGTGTCTCAGTGCTTCAGACATCTACAATCTGTGCCTGGTGCCACTTCACGCACCAGGTAACCCCTGTGCGTATGTTAGCATGGATAGACATGCAGTGCTCCATATGTGCATGATTGACAAAATGCAAATTGTAGAAGTTTGCAAAAGATATAACTGTAAACTTAAAAAGATGCCATAAACGAACCATTATGGGTTGACTAAGAGTTGTTCCTTGCAGGAAATTATGAAAATAACCTTTAAAAAAATGGCATTCAGACTTTTTAAAAGAAGAAAAAAATAGATTATTAATTCCTAGAAATAATAGAAGGGATTTCTAATATAGAAGTGTAAGTGTTGAACATCTGTAGAGAACAAAGCACTGACTTTAGGGAGCTTAGGAACTTTTTGGTGGACAAACTAAACTAAACTAAAAATCAGACTAAGGAGAAATAATAATACTATTAATAAGAAGAAGTACAGTATGTTAACAAAAGGCAACTC
The DNA here is from genome assembly GCA_030544235.1 of Lepturacanthus savala. Taxonomy (NCBI): domain Eukaryota; kingdom Metazoa; phylum Chordata; class Actinopteri; order Scombriformes; family Trichiuridae; genus Lepturacanthus; species Lepturacanthus savala. The sequence goes on from CM060463.1 coordinate 11,888,197, forward strand.
ATTAGATTGTGCCACTTAACTTTATCAGATGTGAGCTCTTGCTTTTCCACTTAATCAGTAACACCCAATCAATAAAATGACAAGCATTTTGGTATTTGGCTTCGGGAAGAAGGACACACCTATCCATCAACATACAAACAACTCTTATTCAGCAGATTCACAGACAAGCAGCTTTCATCTGAGAAGTCAACAGAGGGAGACAAACACAAATATTTCCTTCCTGTCTACAGCCTGCGATCCAGAACAGGGGTTTTTGCTTTAGAACAAATATACAACTACCATTTACGGTAATGGCTGTGAGTCACAGTGGCCTCAGATCCTAAAATTAGCACATTTAGGCCACGGCAAACTCCAAAATCTGCAACTTTCAGGAAACAAAGCGCTGTCTTCTTAGCATCTAGAAGACAGCGGGAGGAGATGAAGTCAGTACCTTGGATAGGTAGGAGCCTGCAGTAGGATAGAAGGCTGAGGACCTGCTGCTATGAAAGCCTGGGGGAGAATCTGCTGCTCCATTCTATAAAAACACACACACAGTTGTTACTGTAAAGCCTGAAAGCTTTAGAAAATGAGTCTTGGGCAATAAATACATTGGAACCCGAGCAGGACGCAGTGATTCTAGCCTATTGTCTCATCTGGCAATGAAAATAATAGTTTCATTTTATTTCATGTCCTAAAAGTATTTTATATTGCATGTGTGAGCAATAATAACAGCATGCAGTTAGGAAATACATTCCAATCTTAGAAAACGTTCAGTTTTCTAAGTTGAAACACTACTGCAGCTTTCATATCTGGCACAATCTCTTTTCACAACAGAAAGGAGCGTGCGTGCTGAAGCCTATCTCCGTTTAAACGCTCACACACCCTCTGATATTATTACTGTGCCTGGCAGAATATGGGCAAAGCCCTTAAACAATATATTTATATTCAAAGGCGATCTTGATATGAAAAGGAATTATAATAACTCATGAACATGCGTTCTTTCAATGAGTTTATGCCAAGTTTTAAGGAGAAATCGCCTACAGGTTAGTAGATTCTGACCTGTCGTGCTGGTTCTTTCGCAATAAAAGCACAAATGAAATTTACGCTTGTGCCAAACTTTAAATGAGGGGTGGGGGGGGAGCTGAAAGCAGCAGATGTACTCACAAGCCTCATCCAGTACGCCGCGTACGCCATGGGGGATCGAGGAGGAGAAAGACAGGTTTGAGTAAAAAAAAAAAAGAAAAGAAAAGAAAAGTTCGTTCTCCTGTCCTCACCGCAGGCACTTTCTCATGCCTTCCTCCTCCTCCTTCTTCTCCTCCTGCAGCAGCAGCTGTGCCACTCCCTGCAAACTCCTGATACTTATCGAGCCGCTGCTGCAGCCCTGCTGGGATGACACCTTATTAATTGTTTCCCATCAGCCTCAGCTGCTCCTCCGCATAACCAAACGTCTATTCCAAGGACTTACTGACCTGTGCGGTTCATATCATCTACCACCCACTCGCTTCCGTCACACACACACACCAAAGAAAAGGGAAGGAACTTGACAGATTGCTGTTGAGATTGTTCCCGGATTGTCGGCTGGTGGGTGTTGTCCAAAACCCCCTGATGATTCTCTAGTTGCGGGAAACTTTTCATCCATGCGCAAACTTGTGTATAAGACGCAGAGTTACGGAGAAACAATGCACTGACTTGATCATGTCCTCCTAATGAAAAAAAGTGGAAAATGTGTCTCCCTCATCTTTTTTTTTTAACTTCATATGCGCCACAAACGGGATGTCTTACCTCGTTCTCCTCCTTTGTTTTTTTGTGATGGTGCGCATGGCTTCTTTTCTTGTGCGGCATCTTCTCTCGTGGAGTTTCCCTGTCAGGTTCCTGCTCGGTTCTCTGTTGGAAATCACAACCTTGCGAACGGTCTGCCCTTCTGGGAGAAATAACTCAGCCCCTCCCGCAGAGAAAACTTTCGTGTTCGATGAAGGAACAAAGTTGCCATGAGCAAAAAAAAAAAAAAAAAAAAGCAGGGAGGGAGAGATTTTAGGAGGGGGTTAGACTAATACACTGGTATTTATCAGGGAGAGATCATGTATAATAACAGAGGACAGAGTTGGACATTCCATATGCAACCCAGGTTATGTATGTTTGTTATTGTATGTATGTGCTTGAACACGACATGAAACGCTCCATTTCTGCAGGAAGAACTCTGATTGTTTGGAAAATGATGGGACACGCCTCACTGCAGGGAAGAGTTGACTCACCCACCGCTGATTAGAACTTTTTTCCTCTGGCTGAGCTGGAGGCTTGATGTTATCCTCTGCTGCCCCCTAGTGGGCGAAAATAGATTTGTAGCAGAGTGTCATTCTGAGCTATGGCAGATGAGTCTAAAGCAGGGGTGTGTGTCAAACTCACTTTCATCCTGGGCCATACCAGGGTTCTGGTTTCCCTCAAAGGGCCAAATGTAAAGATCATATATGTCTATCTATGTATTATTATTATTATATTAGATAATTGCGTCTCCACTGATAATAGTGCTGGTGATAATTTGTTATCAGTCAGTCAGTCATTTTCTATATCTGCTTATTCCTCATTAGGGTCGCAGGGGTCTGCTGGAGCCTATCCTAACGTGTTACGGCGAGAGGCAGGGATACACCCCAGATGGTTGCCACCCAATCGTGGGGCACACACACACCATTCACTCACACACTCACACCTAAGGGCAATTTAGAGTCTCCAATTAACCTCAGCATGTTTTGGACTGTGGGAGGAAGCCGGAGTACCTGGTGAAAACCCACGCAGACACAGGGAGAACATGCAAACTCCACACAGAAAGGTCCCAGACCCAGGACCAAGGAGGTCTTGAACCTGTGACCTTCTTGCTGTGAGGCAACAGCGCCTCACAGCAAGAAGCGCCCCTGCGCCACCATGTCACCCAGAAAGAATGTTATATTGTTGTTTAATTATTAATTTCTAATGATTAAAATGCTGCAGCAACACATTGAAAATCAGGCTCATTCAATAATATGCTGAAAACCACTATAAACAATTTGAATGGATCCATTTATTGGATGGATTTTTCAAAGCAGGAAGTAATGACAGATGTACTTTCACAAAGGAAAATGAGGAAAAACTGAAATGTTCCTGTTTTCAAACAACCTTCGTGGCCAATTGAGAAAAGATTTAACGAAGTTTAACGTTGGAGTTAACGAAGCCGTACAAAGACGACGGCTGTGCAAGCTCTTGAGGGGCCACAGAAAACGAGGTGCTGGGCCAGATTTGGCCCCCGGGCCTTGGGTTTGACACATATGCTTCAAGAGCCACATAGTGACGTATAAATAACACCTACAAATGTCTCCCCTCCCTTTTTGTGTAAATGAATACATTCTAAATATTCCCAATATCATTTCACATCAAAAAGCAATTTCACCAATATATTCACCATATTTATACATTGCAATTAAAAAATATTTACTAACTGAACAATTTTTAGTTTTTTTAAGTTGCAGGTGAGGTTATCTCCTAACTCCCAGACCATTTACAAAATAAAACCTGTAATATTTTATGCCTTTAGCCCTAAAAGATGCTTCACTGACTTCACTTTTCTGTCAAGAAACAGGAACTGGTGCATTTTTTTTGTCTCAATTTGTACCAGTGGGCTGGACCGGACCCTTTATGCTGCTTCATGACACCTCTGGTCTAGTGAAATACACAACATCACAGTAAAATCATGTTGCATTTTTTTAAAATTCAATTATTGCTATTTATAAAATTCAAATAGGGGAGAGTAACTTTTTCCATATGCATTATATGTACAAAATAGAAGGAACAATATATAGTTATATATTTCTATATTACAATGCAGATGATAGAAGGAACTGAAAACAATCAAAAACATTTCCACACATGCATTTAATATTCTATATAAGTAAAACTACACACAGAAGAGAAAGCATGCAAAACGGAATGAATCCAGTAATGAGATGCACTTCCTGTCTGATCTGCCTGCTGTGATTGCATAGACGTTTTTCCATTTTCATTTATCTCTGTGTGTTTTTCAGCACAGGCGGCTCTGATGGCAGTGACGTCAGGCCGATGCCCTTCGGAGACGGAGCCTCCCTGACCTTCACGCTTCTCCTCGCTCAACAGCCTGAGCCCCGTCACGTCCCGACGCGAACAAACACTTCCCTCGGTCTATCACCGGAAAAGTGGTGACGGTCTGGATGGCACAGGATGACATTTTCGCAGCATCTTCTGATAACAGGTGACACTTGGTTGACCTTTAGAGACATGAGCGCATGAATGAGTCCCTTTTTTGAATCGAGTATTATACATATTTGTGACAACTGAAACAATAACACAGTGAATAATCCTCCAAGAATTCACACATTTTCTGCTGTTTCTCCAATATGACTGAATCCCCTGGGACAAGTCATCTACTTCTAGAAGTGAAACTATCAGTGGCTTTTAGTGGATATACCTCAAATTGTGTGAGTTATTGTGTTTGCTGAATTAAAATAAGAACCTGTTGTCAGGAGAGTTTATAAGATGTAATTCTCAGGTTCTGTACTTTCCTATACATTCCTATACAAGATTTTACTTGTGCATTCACTGCATGGAGCCTTCTGTTTGTTGGAGGGTCTGGTGGCACCTGGAAGCTCTAATGGATCCTGTCACCTCATCCTCCACATACGTCAATCAATAGATTTCTGTTATTCTAATTAATGTCATACTCAACTCTTTTCCTGTCCTGAATGTATTGTATTCCATCTTGTGCACAAATTATCTATTGCATGCCTTTCCATCATGGAAGAGGGATCCTCTGCTACTCTTTATGAGGTTTCTTTCTTCCTCTTTTCCCACCAAATTTTTAGGGAGTTTTTCCTTTTAAGATGTGGGGGTCTAAGGACAAAGAATGTTGTGTTGCTGAAGTACAAACTATCTAATCACAATTATTATAATGTGTGCATACTATATATATATATATATATATATATATATATATATATAGTGAGCAAATGTGTTATTATTACTCCATCCATATTTGAACCTTGACTTTAGTCTTGAATTTTCCTTTAAATGTATTTGAAATTAGAAAAATGGTTCTGTTGTCTTTGAGGATGAAACTTATAATATGAGTGTGTGTGCATGTCTGTGTGGGGGTGTGTGTGTATGTGCGCGCGCGTGTGTGTGTATGATTGATTAAAGCTATATGATTATGATGCTTGGAATTTAGTGAGCATTTTTTATGTTTAATGACATTCAATCAAAATTCTTATCATTTTGCTCATAATTCTATTTATCAATTTCAGCCCAAATATATTACACTGATATTTCCTATCAGTGTAGACTGACGTGTGTTGGTTTGATCAGTGCTGGTCTGCACCAAAAGTAAAAATATCCCATTTCATATATTTAAACTAAACAAGATCCTGTTTTCTTCACAACTATTCAGACGTGCAAATGGGATTTGCACTTCGATGGCCACATTGACAGTAAAGACGACAAACGGAGGGTGTTGGCATGGCAACCGTGTGTCCTTGTTGAGTGTCACAGCCAGCAGATTTCACAGACAGTCACATGTTGGTGAGCGGCATGAGAGGAGCACTGCATATCGATCCCATTCACTGCTGTTATGTCTTTTTTACTTAATAATCATAGTAGACATTTTATGTCTCTTATTATCAAAATATTCTACTATTTTGATATTCGATTCTACTATAAAACTATATCTGATCTGCACATGAAATCAGACAATATATCTCTAAACAACTCTGTAACAATGTGAAAATTGAGATACTGTTACTGAACCAACAATGTGCTCTGAGATCAGCAGGAAGTGCGGTTGAAGTCTTCATATCTATTAGCTCCACCTAATTGATTCTGGCTGAATAGCTGCCTGTTGAGCAGTCACTGCGGCTTCATCTGCGTCATCCTTCAGCTAAAAGCAAGCGCTTTCCTTCATCATCGGGAACTGGGAATGTAATTAGCTGACGACACATGCCGACGACCTCTGACCTCATTTGGTGAGGTCGATTTGCGCGTGGGGTTGATGCGTCAATTGTCACAGTGGAATAGGGAAGGCTTGTGATTTTCGGGACAAGCAATGCAGCGGCAGATATAAAGGGTTCAGCGCTCTGTAATGAAACCATAATCTGATGCAAACAACTGTTCATTTTTTTCCTTTTTTCTCCCTGTGACTGTTCAGCTGTGTGTGTCCCTCCTGCCTGAGTGAGTGAGTGCCTTTGTCAAAGCAAACAGGTGTTGCTAGGTAAAGGTGGATTATATTGCCGATCTGGCGCAGACCTGTTTGCACACAGCCAGACGACCAAAGGTATTACTCAGCACGAGTTTAATTCGCGGTGACTAATGAGGTCATCTTAGCTTTAAATTAACAACTCTCCATGAAAGTTGTACGTTGGAATTAAAATAGATGAGTCCTTCTGTGCTGGTGTTGTGCTTGTTTGCTCTTGATTATACAGTTTGTCTGACATGAACTGCACCTCCACAACCTCCATTGTGTGAGAGAGGGGAGGAAAGAACACGCAGTCTTACACCAGCTTTATCTCCGTATCATTACACATCTATAATTAGAGCACACTGACCCTCTGTTTCCATCAGCAAACAACTTGAATAGCATCTGAGGTTTGCAGTAATACTGTCATAAAAGGCTTCAAATAGCAGCCTAGCGGCTTAGTATTATAATTTAAATAAGTGCAATTTTGAGGTGCCTGTACTTTATTTCTAATATGATTCTTCGAACTTCATAGAGGGAAACGTTAGTTGGTAAAAATTGACGTTCTGTTATTATTAAAATGATCCCATGTGATTAGGTTTTACAACATAAAACTGCCCTTCATATGACCTTCAGCGCCCCTTCATAATGTTTCCATACTAAACTTCTGAACCTTCTGAGCATCTTATCGCTCATTGGTATTGATCTGGTGCTGTGTTCTGTTGGTTTTACACATTTTTTGCCTGTGGAGACAAACATTCACACTTTCTTTTTTCATGCTAACTACAAAATGAGAACTCAAACAGGAGTGATATTAAAGAATCTAACTTGAAACACTATATTTGTTCAACAGTGTGTTTTCGTGCTTCTAAACCTCACACAGTCAGGATTTTTTAATTATTATTACTTGTATTGTAAATAATTGTTCTACTGCTTTAACCTGTTAAAATCCCAAACGCATATATTGCATGAAAAAAAGCATTGAACATTAAACAAAGTATTTTTTAATCTGTCCTAAAACACAATGTTACTGTTATAGCATCAATTTATATCTTCAATGTCCACATTCCCAGTATATTAAGAATGATATGATGATGAATGATATTGAAAATGAATGAGAATTCGAATAGCAGGGCTGCATATCCGCTATTTTGATTTATTATTTTATTTGATTCTTTCCCCCTGCTGTGGTTCAGTCTGGTGTTGTTTTAGGTTTTAATTTAAGTACTTTTTACCTTTAGTAAAATACATTTTTAGATTTATATATTTTTGCAATATTCTAACACTTCTGCAGGCACCTCAGAGATTTCTTTTGACACTAGGTTTAAGTACATGACCCCTGTGGTTATAGAGGTTTCCCATATTTATTATCATCCATAGCAGAAAAACTGGGAAAAAAAATAGGCCTGGGGCTTAAGCTGTTACAATTTAACCATTTACACTCATTATTTAATTTATTAATCATTTATTAATCATTATTTGAAATTACCATTTCAAATTGTAAGACTTGTTTGTGACCCAGTATTAACATCACCACAATTTGCACAACACGTCGGTTCTTTTACTCCAGTAACATGTAGGACGCATCTTCACTGTTACTGCTGCTTTGCCCTACAGTTTCTGATCTCACGGCGTCAATCAGCTGAAATACCGTTCAGCGAGTTACATTTGAACCAGCGATGAGCATCTGCAGTTTTATTGTGCCGCGTTTTTGTCTTCGGCTGCGGCTCAGCGCTGCGGAACAGGAGCTGTCTGCGGTGCTGAAAGCTGCCGGTGACGCGCGTTTCGCCCGAGGACAGACACGCGCCTCCGGTGTCATCGATTGGCTCTGATCGGTTTCTTATCCATTGGCTTCGTCCGCATTTCCAGCACACACACACACACACACACACACACACACACACACACACACACACACACACACACACACACACACACACACACACAAAAAACAAAAAAAAAACAGGCAAAGAACAGTCAGTTCGCTGCTGCAGGTGTTGACACAGTCTGGGTTTGTCTCATGGAGATTTGCACAATGTTTGGTGAGAAAGACGCTTAATGATTTAAAATAAACGTATCTATAAGTAATCTGAACACGTTGGTGTATCGCATTTGTTGTATTTCTTCCTTACGTCGCCTCCCCTCCCTCATCCTCCAGGAATAAGCTATGGGATATTTTTAGCCCCCCTCCCCCCCCCCCTCTTGTTTAGACTTTCTCCCAAAGGGAATCGAACTCATATCTTACCGAAGGTATACGCCAAATTGACGTCAGAGCATCCGTAATTCAACCGCGCGGGCGCGAGCGCACGCACACACAAACCAGCCCTCCTCCTTTTCCTCGGCGGACCAACAACGCACAGTTTCACGTTCCCTCCATCTCGGCCAGCGGTTTCTTGAGGAATACGCGACAGAAACGGGGAAAAGGAGGAGATTATCAATCCGAAAAAAAGAAGAAGAAGAAGAAGACGAAGCTTTTATAATCTGAGTTTTATTTGGGAGGGTGTAGGCTGATCTTATTTTATTTTTCTTCCTCTGGTTGAATTGCCTCGGAGATGGAAGTGAGATGTCGTCCGGCGGTGATGTGCTGTGTTTTTTCCGTCCTCCTTTGCTGCTGCTGCTCCGCGGGGAACTCCTACAGGGACCGGCAGTACCTCAACGAGTGGGCGGTGGAGATCCCGGGCGGACTGGACGCTGCGGAGGCGATCGCCAGGGAGCTGGACTACGACTTTGTCCGACAGGTACACACCAGCAACCTGGACACCCCCCCCCCCCCCCAAAAAAAGCAACAATTTAGACTTTTGCAAAAAAAAAATAGGGAAAAAATCTTGGCATCGAAACAATCCTGATAAACCATCCAACACCGCTTCATTTTAATATCAAACACCTGATTGAACAGAATCAACAGCAGCAAAATGAATCATGAAATGTTAATTGGGTCCGTTTACTGTGTTGTAACAGCAGAGCAGATGACAGCAGCATATGATAATCATAATATATAATAATTGATCAGTTACTCTGCTTTGCCTGATAAGGCCAATGGAGCTGGAAGCACATTGCTCAAAAGAACACTTTGCATCCATCACCCTGCTGAAATTAAAGGAGGAGGGTGGGGGGTGGGGGGGTGGGGGGGGGGATTTAATCAATCTATGACTCACTCTTTACACATTTCTGATAAACCACACTCTGGGGTTTGCGTTTCTTTTCCCAGTGTTGCTGTCTGACTCATGTGTCCACACCGTCCACCTTAATGGAACCTGTAGCTCTGAGCGGCAGAGTCAATGATTAACGGAGCTCACAGGTGTCAGGGACACTGAGATGGTTGTCATCAGTCTGAACTCACTTTTGACACTGTATGATATTCAATCAGAAAAAAAAAAAAAACATGCGTCCGAAGCGAATGGCAATAAGCACATTCATCCTCACCATTATATCCTGGAATGGACATTTCGCTGCTTAAGTCGGGACTTACTGTTACAGCATCAACCTGAGGCATTAATGCAGCTATAATGTGCTATAATGTGTATATAATGTGTATTTTATTTCTTCTTCTGCCTCTAGATAGTTATATTTTCTTATAAAACTGTTATTTTCTATCTTGCTTCTTTGTGTCTGAGCTGTGGTAACGCACAAATTTCCCCCGAGGTGGGATCAATAAAGTTTCTAATCTAATTTAAAGAGTTAAACACACACACACACACACACACACACACACATCTGTAGGCTCCGTATGTCCTGCTTTTGTTTTCAATATCAATAAAACCTAATAGTCTCAATCATCGAAGAGTAGGTCTGTTGTGATGTAAATCACCATCCACTTAATTGAAACGATGACTTTTGTCATCTGAAAACCAGTGGTGGTTGCAAGTGGAATAGAAATTCAATTTCAGACATGATGTTATATAGACGCTATAAATAATTCTCTCTCTGAATGAACAGGCCGTTGCGTGTTTGTTTGCGCTCTCTAAACCGAATTCCTGAGGCCTTTTGTTCGAAATAATGAGGTTTTCCAGACCTGCACGGCAGGCCTCGGTGACCAGATGGCTGCTGTAACGTCATTTCCCGTCAATCACTCGGCCTCTCTGGCGTCCTCCTCCTCTTCCTCCTCCTCTCTGCAGATCGGGGCCCTGGAAGACCATTTCTTGTTCAAACATCGCAAGCATCCTAGCAGAATGAAACGAAGTGCCGACCACATCACCAAGCAGCTGTCTGAGGACGACCGGGTGAGCGGCGTCTTTTGAATCCCGTCAGTTCATATCTGGTCCTGGAGAGCTACTGTGGGTGCAGGTTTTTGTTTCAACCAAGCAGGAACACATCTGATTCTACTAATCAACCATTAGGGCCCTTGCTGTGGAGCTTCATTAGTAGAATCAGGTGTGTTACCGCTTGTTTGGAACAAAAACCTGCAGCCACAGTGGCTCTCCAGGGCCAGGGTTGCTGATATAAGACACTAACGTCCTGCCTGCTCTGTGTGTAGGTGCTGTGGGCAGAGCAGCAGTACGAGAAACGTCGGAGCAAGCGAGCGTCCCTCAGGGAGTGCAGGGACTGCCCGGTGGACAAGCTGTTTGATGACCCCATGTGGAACCAGCAGTGGTACCTGGTGAGTCTCCTCCAAAGATCCAGGATCATCACAACGAACGTCGATTTAAAGCAGTAAAAAGCTCGAAAAACTCAGCAAAAGCACCTGGATTTAAAATCTAGTTTGTGGAAGCATGTTATCAAGCAGTTCTAGCCAAAAGAGCCATTTGTTTAATTGGTAAAACAGTCTGTGTTGAGATGAGAGGGGTGGAGAGACGATAATCCAGCAGGATGGAGTAGAGTAGAGCACCGTGCTTTCAGTCCAAAATTGACCCTGAATGGGATGTTTTAGCCCATTGAGGCTAGAAGTAGTAGCAGAGAACAGTAGCTTGCCACAGCTGTGCACGCCTGTCCAGATCTATTACTAACCTGACCCTGTCAGTGACATCTTTACTGATATTAATCCATAAACTTAAACTATTATTATTATTAAATCCCAAAAAAATGAAATTAAACCTCAACTGATTTGAGATTTCAAGAAAAAATATCAAAATTCATGAAGCTTTGTTCTTGGCAGGAGAAAGAAATCACAAAATGTTGTTTACACCCGTGATCTACAAATTCATTACGAAACCTTACTCATCAAGACTAGAAACGGGTAAATCACATCAGCCTTGATTGGATATTAAATCATCCTCAGCTTCGTCACTTTGCCCGTGCTTTACCGGCAGAAAAAGACGCGTGTGTACAAATGGGTTGCATCAGCGTTTACTGTACATTTGTGTGTATTTGGGATCCTCTCAGCTTTCACTTCTCCACACCTGCGCTAACAGGATATGAGTCACACACTTGTGGAGCATCAGAAAACGATGAGGGATGATGACACTAATGGAATTGACCCTAAAGTGCCACTTAGTCTATTTCCACATCCGCCCCATGTCTCTGTCACCACAAGAGCCACGTTGCAGGTCATCTAGATCATTGTGATCCGCTCGATCACTCACAAAGGGAAAATCTAGGTAGAAATAGCCATTTTTAAGTGAGGAATTTGTACCATTATATTAAATCGATGCAAACAGAGACACGTATTCTATTGCATAAAGACTAAATGTGTGTGTTAGAAGATGGTGACGTTGTCAGACCTGATGATCACTGACATAAAGGAGGGTGGAGCTGTGTGACGGGGGAAGAGGCCAGTGGCTGAGCGATGTAATGGATGAGATCCTTGATCTATCACGAGTGGGTGAATCAGGGAGTGACTCATACTTGTAAATTGAAATTCTTCCTATCTGCATGGCATGTGTGTGTGTGTGCACGCGCGTGTGCGCGCATGCGCAAGTGTCAGTCTGTGTTAATTGTGCATCGAGGGATAGGTTTGTGCTCTGGTGTGTGTCCATGCACTCGTTTCATATGCGCCCACTCTGGAGACTTGCGAAAGCTGTTGTGTTTTGCTGTGTGCCATTAAAACCTAGGCTATGCATGGCGGCTCACTGAGAGCCCCTCAGCTGCTACGCCGCCATCAACAAGTGAGTCATTTAGTGTAACAACAAATCAAGGAAACTGTAGTCTTAGATATGAGCTGGTTGGGGGAGTAAAAGCTAATATGGCAAATTGCTACTGGGCCACATTGTGCCGTGTGTTTCGCACTGAATGTCTGCAGGAGCTGATGTTGTCGAGAATGAAAGAGATGTAGCCTAACCTACCATAAAGGAATCCCTTTGCAAAGGAAGATGAGGTGAAGGAAGAGAATGGGATGAGTCACATCGAGAGGTGGTGTTCTGCAGTGTCTGTGCATAATGCGCAAAGAGCAAAGAGAGTTCTTTTTTTAGTCTTAGCTGTCTCCAGCTCTGAATCATACTCTTTCTCGGGCAGGCGAGCAGGCAGGCAACGGCCCCGTATGCTCCCCATCCCTCCCTGCTGATTTTCCGTTTAAAACAAGCTTGGCTCCCTCCCAACACCACCACCACCACTCCTTGCATGTAATATTAGATAGAGAAGGATTTCTAAATAATCTGACAGTGGGTGGGGTGGGATTGAATGCGAGTCAAGCCAGAAGATTGGTTAGTTTTGAAACACAGCGAATCTCTAGGCGTTGCAAGGCATCTTTGGGTTAAACTAATCATGGGAGTTAATGTATTGGGCAGCTCACAAAGCCTGTAGAATATCATCACAAGTGGCCTCAGGAGTGGCCTCAAGTCCTGACAAAAGAAAAGCCGACGATCCAGTAATTAATTTCAGTAAAGGTCGGTGGGAGAACTGGCAGGCTGAAGGAGGACTTTTGCTGACCTTTTCACCGCGCGGTGTATAACACTTAAAGAGTCTGTTGAGATGAAATGCCCGAATATAAACATCATTTAGTTTTTACGGATTTGTCACTTTGTCCTTCGCCTCCGCAGCAAGACACACGGACCTCGTCGTCTCTGCCGAAGCTGGACCTGCACGTGATCCCAGTTTGGCAGAAGGGCATCACAGGAAAAGGGGTGGTCATCACCGTGCTGGATGACGGGCTGGAGTGGAACCACACAGACATCTACTCCAACTACGTAAGACACCGTTTCCATGGAGACAGCCTAGCGGTCTGAGCCTGCCGTTGCCATAGCAACGTCGCTGGTGACACCTTACAAGGCGATTCATAAATCTTCTATATGATAATGTCTGCCTCAGAGAAGCCGTTTGCTTTTTAATTCCCACATGCAGATCAGGCATGATGGCGGTTCAGCCGTGAGTGACTACCTGTTATCCTCACGTTTAGGGATGCAGAATGTGAAAAATATTTGAATTCCTCCAATAAAGTTTTTTTTTTTTTGACGGTCTGCACGGAGATAATACGGATAATTATGTGCTGATGAAAGAGAGCACGGCTGAATGGGAGCTCAAAGAGGTTTCATTCTGGCGTCGATCCTCCTGTAGAGAGGAACTCTAAAAGCTCTCTTAAAAACCTCTCAGTGGCTCTCAGGAGCCACAACGAAAGAGAAGGAGAGGGACCGAGCGAGGTAGAGAAGGAAATAATCAATGATGACAGAGCTCACGGAAACGACTCGCAATGAAATTAAGATAACGTTCATTAATCAAAGAGGCTCAATCAGCCGAGACACTCATCCTTAACAATCAAGGCATATGAGCAGCATGCATTTGCATCGCTTAAACCAGTGGGCTAATTTTAAAATAGGATCTGTTTTTAATACGCCATTAAAGCTGTTTTATTGTCATCCAATAACTGAACGGGAGCTTTCCTCCACTTTTGACTAATCAATTAAATTTTCTTTTCATAAGAATACAGTTAGAACATTTTATATTTGCTCATGCAAGCAAATAATGGGACGGCAGATATACAGTTGTGTTTATATTATATATATATATATATATATATTAGGAACATTACATCCTTAATCAAAATGTGAAGAAAATGTGTCATTTTTTACTTTTTTTACTTTACAGAAAATGAAGAAAAATTAATGTTAGGCTGTTCAATAAAATAACAGTGCCTGCATTTTTCTCTATAAACTGAAAAATGTACTCTTTGGGATTTAGCATTCCTGTGAATCCCGAAAATAATATTTATTTGTTATGAGCACGGTTTCTGAGAATTGCTAAACATGTTCTGTCTATGTTGTCTTTAAAGGACGCAGAAGCCAGCTTCGATTTCAACGACAACGACCCGGACCCTTTCCCCAGATATGACTCCACCAATGAAAACAAGTAAGATGACAAGTGCAGGCAAACTCTAACCTGAGCTTTAGATTGAATGAAAATTGGAACAAATCTACCACCGCTTTATCAATAACAGTGTGCATTCCAATGTAATAATAAGGCATGGATTCCCTAACAGCCACAGAAATGTTTGCTATGTTTTCTATTTTTTAATTCCAAACAAAATTCCACCAAACAATTCTCACTTGAAAAATAAGGATGTGACTGTCATTGAGTGTATATGACACAATACATATTAATGTGTTATTTGGCCATAGGCATGGGACCAGGTGTGCCGGGGAGATCGCTATGCAGGCAGACAACAATAAATGTGGTGTTGGAGTAGCATACAACTCCAAAGTTGGAGGTAAGAGATTTTTTTTTTCTTAAATACGTATATACGTGTTTTAAAAAGTCACATAACACCACAAAAGCTTTGTCACGGTGCCTATATGTAAAATAAAGCCTTGACTGAGAATGATTTGTGCAAGTCTGCTTGGCATTGCTGCCACTTTCCTGTTGTGGGATTTAAATTAAATCAGCAGCAGAAATGATAAACCATAGATGTGTCTGAAAGCCTTGATTAGTGGATGCTCGTGCAACTATGCCTGTTAAATAGGGTCCAAAATAGGGACCAAAATTGTAGAATTCATTGATGTGAGTGTCTTTTTGCCTTTAGATAGCCTGGCTTTAGATTTCCTGATGGAGACCTATTTTTTTTTTTACACCAGATGGTTGCATAATGTCACTCTGCAAAATTACTGAGCTCCAATCCACCTAAACAATGGTTTCCATATTAGGGCTGCAACATTTGAAGGGCCACAGCGACCAGCTGGTTCTTAGTGCTCCAGCAGCTCCTGTACTTTCTATAAATAAACTATTATATTCATATCCTTTAAATTGAGGGGTTTTAGGGATTTTTAGATTTTTTGTATTATTTTTCTCTTCATTTATTGTAACAAGGGAGTAAATTGCATATGTTGATAATCTTAACTTCCTTCCTAAGGAGAGTCCCTATTGTCGTACCAGTAAATGATGAATAATCAAAAGGATAACTGTTCATTCTGTTATAATATCCCTGTCTCTCTCTGCTTAGGGATCCGTATGTTGGATGGGATTGTCACGGATGCCATCGAGGCCAGCTCTATTGGGTTCAATCCAGACCATGTGGACATCTACAGCGCCAGCTGGGGACCCAACGATGACGGCAAGACAGTGGAAGGCCCGGGTCGGCTGGCTCAGAAGGCCTTCGAGTATGGTATCCAGAAGGTAAACTATGAGAAAGGCGTAGTCTCAGGCTGAGGATGATTTAGATAGAACGGAATCAATAACTGCCAGGAATAATGCCTCTAATGATCAAGCGGTCGCAGTTGTTAGGAAAGGTTTCACATCGGTTTATTTCAATCAGAATTTCAGTCAAAACATTAAAAAAAACACTGAAACTATATGCTTTATTGCAAAAATTATCCTGAAGCCGTTTAAATTATTGCTCTATGACAGCATTATTATGTATTATACACATTGCACGTGTTTTGAGCGAAAGCATTAAGTCAGAATTTGATACAGCACTTGTAGCATTTCGTGCTTCAGCTCTCTCCATCATGCCTTCTGCAGGGCCGTGGTGGGAAAGGCTCTATCTTTGTTTGGGCCTCGGGTAATGGAGGCCGCCAGGGCGATAACTGTGACTGTGACGGCTACACAGACAGCATCTACACCATCTCAATTAGCAGTGCCTCCCAGCAGGGCCTGTCCCCGTGGTACGCTGAGAAGTGCTCCTCCACTCTGGCTACAGCGTACAGCAGCGGAGACTACACCGACCAGCGCATAGTAAGTAGCTACGCTTGTTTTTTGTCACATTATGTTATATTTTATGCTGCACCGTGTCGTGTTATAATATGCCATGTCATGTTCAAAGGAGATCTTAATCCGTCAATATGTTTTTCTTGCCTGGTTGCTTTCAGACGAGTGCCGATCTGCACAATGAGTGCACTCAGACACACACTGGAACGTCGGCCTCTGCCCCACTGGCTGCTGGGATATTCGCCCTGGCACTGGAACAAAAGTATGCAAACAAAAGATTTGTCCACATATGTGAACCCCCTGCTTGCATGCCATGCAAATACAGGTCTTAGGGGGTTAAAAATACACTTAGAATTGATTTAATACCCTTTATCTTTATCGATCTAAATATCATACTGACAATTCTCCCTCAGTCCACATCTTACCTGGAGAGACCTGCAGCACATAGTGGTCTGGACCTCAGAGTTTGATCCTTTGGCCAATAACCCGGGCTGGAAGAGGAACGGAGCAGGGCTGATGGTCAACAGCCGATTCGGCTTCGGCCTTCTCAACGCCAAAGCCCTGGTGGACCTCGCAGATCCGGCCACCTGGAAGCATGTACCAGAGAAGAAGCAGTGTATCGTCAGGGACGACTCATTCCAACCCAGGTTGGCTGTGATCTTTTACCTGGTTTTGTTTAGAGTGATGCAGTATCTAATGCAAGAGGGAGCGAAAAAGGGAAAGAGAATTGTGTTTTGTCCTGACATTTTGGATTCAACAAAGCAGCAGATAAAACCATCTGTGTCATTAAAGACACATCTGTTGCTCTTCGAGCGAAGTCATGACAATGACAATAAGTCTTTAGCCGGGGATTCCATGAGGAAGGTTTTTTTTTTCTTTTTTAGAAATGAAGACAGCTGTGATCACTTAATTTTTGAGCTCAATCATCAGCCACATGTACTCGTTGATAGATGTTAATTGCTAAACAACAGGATTACATGTCCAAACTGCAAATCTGCCAAGCTCAGACAGAAACTCAGAGGAGGCATTTCCCCTTCTGCTCACCAAACGTTCTGTTTGCAATGCTTTTCGGATTAATGACCCATGAAAATCAAGGGAAAAGGGGGCAACCTTGATTTTCTTTTTTTTGCAGTGGTCACCACTAATAAGCAGCAGCTTTGGTCAGCTGTAGCAGACAGCTTTGTGCTCCTTTAAGTGTCCACTTTGCAATTTGCTTTGGATTATGAGACTCAATGGCACCGACACCCGGTTTCCCCATTACCTTGCTACATCCCTGTTTAATCCAGGGGATTTAACTCTACATTTCCGTCAATGCTTAGCGGTCTACAACCCCCTCTAGCTTTATGCCAGCTTGAACACGGAAATCCTTTTCATTCATGTCTGGGAAAGTTAGGGATTAACTGTTTTTTTTTTGCAAATGAATGACCAAAAGCATTCAAATATGCCAAATATTCAAATATTCAAATGTGCTGAATATGTGTTTTGCCATCCTTCCTGTTAGCAAACCTACATAGCATATATGATAGATTGCTGTCACCATGGAGAGAGCTTTGTGTGTCTCATTCCCTGCTATTTTAATGCATCCCATAGGGAGCTGAAGGCAGCCGGGGAGATCACTATAGAGATTCCAACCAAAGCCTGTGCGGGGCAGGAGAACGCAGTCCGCTCGTTGGAGCATGTGCAGGTGGAGGCCAGCATTGAATACACCAGGAGAGGGGACCTTCACATCACACTCACCTCCCCAGCAGGTTAGAGATGTGCATGTGCATGAAAACGTGAAACGTGAGTGAAACAAGAAAAAATCTCTTAAATCGGCCTTTTCCTTTTACTGTTTTCCTCAGGCACCAGTACAGTGCTGCTGGCTGAGCGAGAGAGGGACACATCCGCTAACGGCTTCAGAAACTGGGACTTTATGTCGGTCCATACGTGGGGAGAAGACCCTGCTGGTACATGGACCCTGAAGATCACTGACACTGTGAGTCACGCACATATATCCTTTATGCAATTCGTTACTCATATATTTTTAGGTAACACAGTTTTAGAACCAATTGTCCCTATCAAATACAAAAAAGCAGTTAGGAATAATAATGGCTGATTTGAGCTTCTCTCCCTCCCTACTGAGACTGAACCATCATTATTTTCTTTCACAGTCGGGGCGCATGGAGAACGAGGGCCGGATTCTCAACTGGAAGTTGATTCTCCATGGAACTTCAGAGAAGCCAGATCACATGACGAAACCTCGAGTGTACATACCCTATAACGCTGTGCAGAATGATCGCCGTGGTGTGGAACACATGGATGACATGATGGAGGTGAGAATAACAGAAGTACAACTGTGAACCTCCCCATGGCATGATGCAAATCTCAAATAAAAATGCTGTAGAGATTATTAATACAGAAAGTTCTTTTAATACGATCCTAAATAAGTATAATATAACATTATATGTCACAGCCACTCGTAGTGAAACTTCAATAAAACATCAATATTAAGATCTGGACAGTAAAATAGATGGTAGGGCATCAGTAATCTAAACATCTTTCATTGGTACAAGAAATATCCAACCAAATTCATTCTAATGCCAGCCGACATAGCACATGAGCTCTACTCCATTCTGTGATCCTCAGTGGTAAAGGATTTTACATCCCAGCTGCTGGAAACAAGACTTTTGACACAAATCATTATATATATAACATATATATATAGTGTAGTGTATTTGTGTGTGAAATATTGTGTATTTCTTTGTTGTTGTTCTTCAGCACATTGGATTTGAAATTAAATAATGACTATAAGGTTAACGTAAGTAAAATTTAGTAATTAAGTTAAATCCACACACAGTTTAGTAATGAAATCCTGTTTTATACCCTGCGCAATTAGCTCTGTACAAGAAGACATAAAGAAAATTTAATTCCACATCTACATCTCATGCATGTATATATCATGAAACTTAAATGGTACATGATTTAACCGAATAAAATAGGTCATTTTTTGAATGTAGATCCACATTCTAATGTCTCTGTCTGTCTGGTGTTACAGCAGCCCACTCAGGCCCACCCACCTCAGAAACCTGAGACTGCACAAACCTCCCCTCCTTCCAACCCAGAGAAAGAACCCCAAAGTCCAGAAAATCCACCGTACTCCCCCACGCTGGCTCTGCTGTACCTTCTGCAGACGGCCTTCAACAGGCAAGCCACGGCCCTGCGGCCCCCGCAGTCCATAAACAGGCCCGCCTCCGCCTGGAGGAAGCAGCAGCCGGGCCGGAGCCTTGCTCTTCCTGCGACGAAACTCCCCCCACAGAAGCTGTACCAGGCTCTGGACCTGATCAACAAGCACCGCGGCCCGGAGGACAGTGTCTACAGCGACTACAGCGACGGCTTCTACAGCAGCAAGCCGTACAGGCACAGAGATGACCGACTGCTGCAGGCCCTGTTTGAGATGTTAGATGATGATCAGAAGTGAAGAGGCGAGAGGAGAGGAAACACGGAAGAGGGGAAGCGTGGTTACATGTTGGTTGGGGAGCAGAGGAACAAGGCAACAGGAAGAGAGAAAGCAGAGAGGAGATGAGGAGAAAAGAAGAGGAAACGCAAGAAAGAGAACTCTTCCACTCAGTGTGTGTAACTGTTTTGTTCCCCAAAATGCTGCATATCTGATCTCCTTATCTTCATTTGTCAAACACCACTGATAATTTATACAATTCATTCATTCAAGTCAGTCGTGCAAAATTTTAGATACTTCATTCCACGAGTCCACAAGTAATTCGAAAGACGGGCTCCCTGCTAAAAAAACGCATCTCCACATAGTAAAGTGAAAGCATTTAAACCATAAAAAAGGAGGGATAGGCCTTGTCTCTCTTCTCTTCATTGCCTGCTCAAGCATGCCACCTTTAGGATATACGTTTTGTAATAGTATCTATATATTATCTATATATTATACAAAGACAAAGATTGTAATACGGTTTCAAAACCACATTCACATCAAAACAGACCTTCACTTTCTGGAAATCTTCTTACTGTTCATATTTTGTTATTTTTCACATGTCCTCCGAAGCTTCTTTCAGTGTGTTTCACACTTTAACAGGACCCTAACTCATTTCTATTCATTTGGAGGAGACAAATTAATCTTAAAACAAAGGACATGAATCATTTATTTGTCAATTAGTCATTCAAAACGGGACAAAAATTTAGAATGCCCAGATATTTGAAAAAAAAAAATTGAACTGTGTTGACAGATGAATTATTCTCAGGGTGTCCATAAAGCTCAAGTGAGTTGCAGAATTGTCTTCTGCACTCTTCCAAGTATTAAGAGAAATATACAAAGTGTGAAAGATTGCATACTATAAACATATGCAGATAATAGACTATATATTATTAAAAGAAAAACCTTGACCAACCTCCACTATAGCGAAAATGTATGACAGAAAGGGAAGACTTTCAGTTGGAGTAGCTATACATTTAAAGTGAGAAAAAAAAAACACTATCAGATGATTCTTCTTCTTGTTTAATTTTGTATAAGTACAATGCTGCATTAAATGAAATATTTTTCTAAGGATCCTCATAGTTTATGGAAATAATATATACAGTATCAAAACCCTGAAACAGTTTATTTTCTTGTGGTGTAGTTCACTCGATTACTTGGGAAGTCTGTGTAGTTCTAACTACCAATGAACACTGCCAAATTCTTTGCTGTCAAGCTTCCGTGCATTTCAGTGAATGTGCAAATGGTTAATATGTTGTTTGTTGATCATCTGTAATATGCCCACTATAAAGAAAAGAGTTCAAAGAATCCTTGCGTTGACATTTGCAACGGAATCACTTTTCGGGTATTATTTGGTATTAAATGTGACTTATCACACTTTAGAAGCTGACCAGAAGATCTGCAGAATAGGGGCTCTGCACCGCAACCTTTCAAGCACATTCATCTTGAATGCCTTAATATATGCTGTAATAAATGTGCTTACTCATCTCCACATGGTGTAGATCAATTTACAGATGCTAGTGTAAGTGTTTATGACATAATTACATAATTACGAAGCCTCTATGCAGAGTCTCTATCCTCCAGAGTGGAACTGCCTGCCCCGCTTCTCTGCCAACAAGGTGACAGAAAAAAAAAAAGGTTATGTTTGTGAAAATGCTTTCATGTGCGCCCTGTAATTTATCCATTCTTTAACGTAGTCTGTGCTGTTTTTCTTCATGCTTTTCTTTGTGACTGATGCTTCGGTCCAAACGTTGTTTACACAAACTCATATTACGTTGGGATTTCTGTTTGGATGTACAAAAATAAGAGATTTATCGTAATAAACTGCAAAGTGACCTCTTGAGTCTGTTTGATTAGCAGCTTGGAGTTTCGGCAGCTGACAGGCTAAACTGAGACTAAATTAGATTATAGGGCTGCAAATAACATTAAATCAAATTCATTAACCGCAATATCTGCGTTCTAAAATATGCAAAATGTCGATATTATGAACAAGTTATCAAATTACAAAATTGGGGTTTTAATAGCACACAATCACTCAAATGCATTTGAAATCATCATGTTGACTTCAGGAACTATGACACAAATCCTTTTGAGGGCTTTTTATTCATTTTAAATGATTATCTTTCACAATATATATTTCAAGCATAGTCTTTCAATATCCTTTTTAAAAGTAACAATAACCACAATAATAGGAATTACATTCTCTTAAAAGTGTATTTATCCCTTTATGGCTACTGTTGACATGGAATAGCTTTTTTCTTTGTATTTTCTATTGAATGGCACCACCTTGTGGACAGAAAAATTACAACATCCTGCTGACGTGAACTGAAGTCTGGTTCATACAGTAGTAGTTCTGTCTCTCTGCGTCCTACTTATTCTCTTATTCTTCTTTGCACAGCATCATGCAATGTACAAAATGGCATTTCTCTGTGAGGTCAGTTGCTGCTTAGGAATAAAGATGAGCTTTTATTGGGAATTTTACGAGTTTTTGAGCAAGTTTTTGTAAGAGTACAAAACAAAACAGCATCTACTTCCCCCTCACTGTGTAGCCTATATAACATTACCTTTTAATGTCTTTTTTTCTTTTGTTTATGTCTGCTCTCTCTATTCAACTCCTCCCATTTTCCGAGAATCCCAACACATCTGGTTGCTTTGGTTTTACTCCAAAACAGAATACTGCCTGAGGGGAAATGGAGGAGGGGGGGTAGGCTACGTGAAGAAGAGGGAGTGGAAAAATTTTAAGAAGCCAGAAGAAGAGAGAAAAAGAGAGGTCAAGGTATTAAAAGAAAAAAAAATCAAGGGTGGAAAACAGTGCGTTAAACAGTCCATTTCCAGGAAGAGACAGAGTGAGCAGTAGAGACAGAGGGAGAAAGCGAGACAGGGAGAGAGAGAGAGACAGAGATTTTTTTGGGGGCAAAAATAGTGACCTTAGACGTAGGCTTGTGTGTTTATTCGGCAGCAGGTCACAGCATGGCGCTGTTCCCATTCTGCAAGACGCCCGCAGGTCAGTACAACCTCAACCACTGCTCCACCTCTTCTACTCGTGTCATATCGGGTTGTTTTCCCTCAGTTGTCATTGATGTGTGACTGCTGTAGCCCTCTTGTGCATGCTCAGTTAAAGCAGCTGCTTCGAAGACCAGGACACAGGAGTGCAGAAGTACAAACGCCAACGCTTTTCAAAGCTTCTCCTCAGAATTCTTCAATGACAACATGTCCACGAAGGCAATCCGAGCATTCGAAACCGATTCAAAAACCTTCTGTGCGTTCATCGTGACTTCCCTGGCCGGTGATGCGCATTAGGGGAGCATGTGTAGAGGAAATGATAAAAATCTACTCTCATTCACTTGTGCTTCGGCTCACGTTCTATCTCATGCAACCATGTGAAACCTTTGGCTGTATTTCAAGCTATCTCCTTAAATCTCCTAACACTCATCAGCCCCGTCTGCCTTCCGCTTGTTATTTTTACTCATGCAGCATCACATGCACAGTTGTAGATGACATGGCAGCTTGTTTAGTGGTATCAATAGTATCACTCGCTTCATTATGTTGACTTTATATCAAACTTCCTCAAAATAGAACATGACTGGGAAGTGTTGTTTGCTGTGCACTCTTATTACCTCACTGTATATCAATGGTTAGTACAATTTAGTACATACATGAAAACTCTGTCCCACACTTTCCTGTCGGGTGTTTACATTGTAAAAACTACTGTCTGCTACATTTGAATCCAGCGTACACAGCATTTAGCCTACATGCCTATCAAATTATATTATGCAGTTTATACTCTATACATATTACATAGGCTATAGTCTAAATCACATTATTTGCATACGCCTTTACTTTTGATTACATTGTTGGTGCAAGCACAGGTTGCCACATTTTCTGAGGAAGATATTTCTTCAGCAGCACATTCTTTTCATTCCAATGAGCTCGGGTCTTTCTGCCTGTTAATGGAACATTTATAAGTAGTGAAGTTGATCCAAGTGCACAGCAGCCATTGCTAGTTTCATTAAATTTGCTTTTATGTGCAGCCACTTTTGTGTAAATTTCGAACGCATACGTTCAGCATGCCAACAATCAAGATAGCAGCGTCTCTGTTATTTCAGTTATCTCATGTGTGCGTATCTGCGTGTGTTCATCCATGTGTGCTTGTTCTCCAAACAGGAGCAGTCAGAGTGACCAGAATACAGCTTGTCCTTTACTGCTTTCTATTGTTTCTTATTATATGTAAGTGTACAGAAGAATTTGTTCTACCCTAACACATTGCAGATGCGGTTTTTACTGTCACCTCAGCTAAACTCAATTTCTTTTATTTTTATTATTAAAAACATGCAGCATGTATGGTGAAAATATATTTCTGTGAAAATGGTGTAAAGACAAAGAAAAATGTTTTATGGTGTTGAACAAGTAAAAAAAGTGCCATTCTGCCTCCTCAGACTTCCTCCATGGACGTAAGGTCGGCGTCAGTGTGAAGTCTCCTCATCCTAATTTTCAAGTTGTTGAAATGGCCAGGGAAGGGGAAAAAAAGACAGACATGGCTGCTGCCAGGGTAGCACCAGCGCAACTATCCCTAGAGACACCTTGGGGTGCTCCTTTAGTGTGGGGTGATGCCCGCAACTCAGCGTTGCGTCGGGCTAAATTTGCGCAACAGGAAATCCGCATAGGTCTGTTCACCCTGGTGGTGGGAACCTACGCCCACTTCATCCGAAGTTTCCTCTCCTCAGCGGAAACGCACTTTCTCCCCGGTCAGATGGTCACCTACTACATCCTCACGGACAACCCGCGTACTTTGGATCCTCCGCCCGAGCTGGGGCCCGAGCGACAGCTGAAGGTGATTCCCATCGCAGAAGTGCCCGGGTGGGAGAAGTTGTCCCAGCGTCGCATGTCCCTGCTGGCCGATGCCATCAGAGACCCGATCAGCAGCGAGGTGGAATACGTTTTCTGTGCCGACATCGACCAGGAGTTTACGGCCCCCGTGGGCGAGGAAATCCTCGGGGACCTGGTGGCCACGTTGCATCCGGAGCTCTACGGGATGCCGCGGAACGCGTTCCCTTACGAAGTCGAAGAAGTCTCGTCGGCTTGCGTCGAGGAGGACGAAGGAGACTACTACTACACCTCGGAGCTGTACGGAGGGCTGGTTTCTGAAATGTACAAACTGGCCCGTGCCTGTTCTTTGCTCATCCTGCAGGACCAGGCTAACGGGCTGATGGCCCGGGGCCTTGAGGAGAGCTACCTGAACCGCTACCTGATCACCCACAGGCCGACCTGTGTGCTGTCACCAGAGTACAGCTGGTGGGACTCGGGCCTCGCTGTTGGTGTACCTGAACATAGGCTGATCTCCTTAGGGAGGCAATGCGAGGCTTTCGATATGAAAGCAAGAGAAGAGCACAAATGCTGAATTGACACGTAATGAAGGACTTCTGCTCAGTGCTCAATTTCTTTGGAGAGAATCTTCCACTCAAACACAAATTAACATCGTCTTCACTCAATTCGCACTTCCTAATTATGTTTCTGTTTCATTTTCTGTTCCATTCGCTAATACAATGCTAATACAATACAACGCCTGCAATAACACAAGAGCAAACGGCTCAATCTACTCTCAATTAAAGATCCATTTGTGTGAACAGCGTCTGTGCATGCTCACTATCTCCCCCACACCAGACAAATACAAAATTGACCTGTCTCTTTAAACCAAGCACTGTCGTCTCCATTAATGTCAGCCTCAGAGATACTGCTCCAGTGGCTTTGTGGTCAGCAGCGATAAGAGTCAACAGTCTAAGTGCACACTTTCCCCACAGTGGCCAATCATTAACTGCAAGAGCTGCTGTTTCAAGGTCTTTAAATACCAGGTGGGGGGGAAAAATGGATACAACATGATGCTGGTTGTCGAGGCTACATATGTGTACGAGCAACCTGACAAAAAAAAAGTAAAATAAATGTTTTCAAACTGGTTCAGGACATACAGGAGACATTTTCCACCAAAAAAACAACAAAAAAAACCAAAGTATTTTTCCCCTATGAGGTGAAGTCAAAGGTAAACTTGAATGACTTCATGTACGTGGTTGTTATGTTGTCTGTGTGTCTGCCGCTCTCTCCCTCCCACACAGTCGCACATAAACACACAAACACGCTCCCACATTCACACACAGTTTTTTTCATCCCTGTGTGCTGTGTTTTAATGGGAGGGTTAAACAGCAGCAGATGGCTGTTTCTCGCTGCCAACAGAATCTGTCCTTAGGGCCAGATCGCCACGTGGAGTTAACATTGGAGGTGAACTTCACGTTATCCCATGAGACACATTTACAATTGTTTTTCACTAAAAAAAAAAAAAATCAAGATGACCACTGCTGTCCACACACGCACATTTTTATTTTTACACAGGATACCTGCCCTATCCATGCCGAGTGCCCCTTTTTACTCCATAATGCAAAGCAGTTTAAAGAATTATTGGCTTTAATCCCTGTCATGTGGTTTACTGGTGGTCAACAGGCCTATTGGCAGCAGCTTCAAGCAGAGGAAGAGGCCGTATAGGAATCCTTAACATAACACAGGACATCCGTATACCCTTGTTTTCCAGATTAACATTAACTTGGTTAAGTGATAACAGATAGAAATCAAAGAGGACAAATAGGCCTATATATCTGCACGGAGGGGATCATAGGAAAATTATCATAATGTAAAACCTCTTGAAAAATAAGCTGTCCTATCTAGAAGCTGTCTGACACTTGTTGGATTTCTTTGCTGTTGTATTGTTAGTAGTCAGTCATACCTACAACGACAATGGCCAAAATTACATTAATAAGCCATTGCGTACAGAACAAGTAACTTTCCTACAACATGCTATCAGTCACCAGTGTAGTGTGCGTTTGTTAGTTTACAATCTGCTCAAACGTGATTAAAAAAATCAAGTTAAGATGAGACTAAATGTAATTCCTTTGAGCTGTGAATCAGTTCTGTATATTTTAAGACCATTAACATGAGAGCAATTTGGCAATATGGAGTCATCTGTTCTACATGTGGGCAACACAGTGGCGCAGTGGGTAGCGCTGTTGCCTCACAGCAAGAAGGTCACGGGTTAAAGACCTTGGGCTGAGACCTTTCTGTGTAGAGTCCCGCATAGACTCTGTGTCTATGTGGGTTTTCTCTGGGTTCTCCAACTTCCTCCAAAAACATGCTGAGGTTAATCTGAGACTCTAAATTGCCTATAGATGTGAGTATGTGAGCGAACAGTGTTTGTGCCACATGATAGACTGGTGACCTGTCCGACCTGTAACACACTGGGATTGGATCTGGTAGACCCTCATGACCCTAACGAGGAATAAGCGGATATGTAGAACTGTAGAACTACATGTGTTTGTGCTGAAGGAGGATGCCGGAGCATCTGGACAAAATACAACCCAGGATGTTGCTGTGAAGCAACAGTGTGAGGTAACGGGCCACTGTGCCACCATCGTGCCATGCCACCATTAGCCTTAGTTACAAACCAAACACACTAACCTGCTGGAGGCGTCTTTAGTGCAATTACTCATTACTATTTGCATATCATGCAAATAGACACTTTATTGTTTTGTTTTGTTTTTACTGGGGCTCATTTGTACTCCTGTCATACAGTAGCTCCCAGTAGAGGTTCCCAGTACGACCCGCCTGTCACCATCATCACACACACAAAAATGAATATTAATGAGAAAAAACAAAAATAACCTGCGTTTTCTGGAGCTCACAAATACACCATGTTAGGGATGTCAAAACATCAAATAAAAAGTGCATAACATGAACCCTTTAATTGTGTTGTGTAGTGAATTACAACATTGTTACTTAAATAACGAGCCAATACATGTCCTGTATCTAGTTTTTTCAGTCCTGCTTTCATTTTTCTCGTCTTCAAAGATGCCAGGACAAATCATACAGTAACATTTCAGTAAGAATCTCACTTCAACCCAGCTCCATGAGGATGATCTAGTTTTGAACTTGTGTGTAAATGTATTCAATGTAAAAGTAACTGCTCAAATAAACTCTAGTTTCAACAAATGATTCAACTGGCAATGTAGATGAGAATCTAATTCAATCATTAACTATGTTAGGAAGAAACAAATTTGATGTTTATCAGAGAATCGTTTCATTCAGTCTCAAGTGTAAAGAACCAATGAATATTCACACAGATGATTCAATCTAGGCTCACATTTCTCAGAATTCAGCAGCTGTGGGTAACATTACTTACTGGATTCCCTTCATTAGCAGAATAGTTAGAGGTCACGCGGGAAAGAGAAATCAGACTCAAATCAGAAAGAAAACTGCTAATGTATGGAAATGGAAAAGTAGCATTTTTACTCATTTTCGTCTTCTGGCTCTAATGAATGAGGATGCGAGTTGCATTACCCCTATGTTAAACTAATTTAACCACATTTGAAAAACAAACAAAAAAAATAGACAATGTTCTTTATTCATGGCAAATGAGTAACACAATTAAACAAGATCTTTACAGTTAGTTATCCATAATCTTCATGGATTTAATGTTTAGCCTTAAACAAAGAGTGTGTAATTTTAACTCATTCTTCACACTGTGCTCTTAAGCTTCGATCAGGTGACACCTTCTGGGCTCTTGTGAACACAAAAGCTCTAAATCAATTTGCCTATCCACCCTAAAGCCTTTATTTAATTGTTTGCACAGCAGGTGACTTACAAGACAAACCAGAGCACCAATGGAATTAAACAGTATTCAAAATGACCACAGACAATAGAGAGCACAGTACAAGAAATGTAATACTTTAGGCAAAGTTGTGACCTCAGTCATTTATAATTATTGTAATTGTTGTTGAGTAGATTAAGGTGTTTTTTTTTTAGATTTTACACTACCCTTATGTATGTATATTAAATTGGCTTTATTAACTTCAGACAATGCTTGTGAGTACGTGTGTTGGGAACATCTGTGAAGAAGTGTGTTTGTGTGTGTGTGTGTGTGTGTGTGTGTGTGTGTGTGTGTGTGTGTGTGTGTGTGTGTGTGTGTGTGTGTGTGTGTGTGTGTGTGTGTGTGTGTGTGAGAGACTCGTAAGGGGGATGGGTGGGGTGAACAGCTATGGTAATCTGCTGGATTCACACGAGCCTTTCCCCACCCTGCCTGAAGCCATGCCACACCAAAACCAGCTGCCCTAATCACCAGGTCAAGGGAACTGGCACTGGAAGATAATGGAGGTGCAACTCACTGTGGGACATACTTGTGCCCATTGTGCTGATGTCACATTATATCCCAGGCCATTAAAAGAACCACATCAAAGAGGATTATAAGGCAATTATGGCTCTGAAAAAGTGGTCCATGGTAACTGCCACATTATAAGAACTGAACTGTCGTGTGGGAGGCTGCTCCAAAAGCAGCTGAAATATAGGATTGAATGCATTACTCCTTGGCAAATCTACAGAGGGCCATTGATTATTTTATTAACCTCACCAAGTGCTTGTGCATGTTTGTATTGGCAGTTTATGTTGAGAAATTGGAAGGATGAATTTATTAACTGCTTAATATGCAAAAAGTCTTGTACATAACAGACCAACATAGAATAAACGTAAAGTAACTCCCTATCTCACAGTACATATATTTAGGTTATGCCTATATTCATTACAATGCCTGCTAAACTGTCTTTAGCCAAGAGTGATTTGACACTATACACTAGGCCTGCAAGCCTTTAGTCTACAAAAGCTACCTTTAACAGCTTCAGTAGGCTAGAATTAGTTCTACCATGTCAGCAGAATCAGCAGGCAGAGGCAGTTTTGCCAAGAGGTAAGTACATGTGTGTGTTTGAGAGAGAGCCTTTGGGCTTATAACCTGATGCGCTAGATCTAGGAAGTCGCCTCTGTTTGGAAAAGACTCAAAAATACCATCTATCATTGGATAACTTCAACCACTAACAGACCAATGGACCATATGATATAGGAGGGCGCCGGAGAGGAACCACATCAACAAGTTGTATCTAGTGGCAGTCGTTTGGCATCTAGTGGCACTCCTGTGGTGGCACCTCGTTGCACTTCTGTGACCTCTAGTGGCACTTCCGTGGTGGCATGTAGTGGCACTTCTCTGGCATCTAGTGGCACTTCTCTGGCATGTAGTGGCACATCTGTGGTGGCATGTAGTGGCACTTCTCTGGCATCTAGTGTCACTTCTGTGGTGGCATGTAGTGGCACTTCTCTGGCAACTAGTGGCACATCTGTGGTGGCATGTAGTGGCACTTCTCTGGCAACTAGTGGCACTTCTCTGGCATGTAGTGGCACTTCTCTGGTAACTAGTGGCACATCTGTGGTGGCATGTAGTGGCACTTCTCTGGCAACTAGTGGCACTTCTCTGGCATGTAGTGGCACTTCTCTGGTAACTAGTGGCACATCTGTGGTGGCATGTAGTGGCACTTCTCTGGCAACTAGTGGCACTTTAGTGGCGGCATGTAGTGGCACGTCTGTGGTATCTAGTACTCCCATGGTGGCATCTCGTGGTGGCATCTTTTGGCACTCCTAGGGCAGAATGTAGTGGCACTCCTGTGGTGGCATCCATCGGCATTCCTGTGGCATCTAGTGGCACTCTTGTGGTATTTAGTGGCACCCGGGGTGGTTTCCTGTGGTGGCATCTAGTGGCACTTCTGTGGTGGCGTCTATTGCCACTGAGCTGCCGGTTCCTATATATTTAGTTTCTTTTTCTTATAATTCTTTAAATGACTAACAGCCTCCAGCTTTGGTTACATGGGCTAAATGCACACACAATCATCTCAATTTTAGAAATATATCAAAGCAAATAATGTTGCACTTATTCACAATCATATATGTTAAAAGCGAAAAAGCATATATGAGGGGGTCCCCAGAAATGCTTAATAATTTCATGTTAATTTCACCCTTATTTAGACTAGATGTTAGCCCAGTGACAGGCTGTATACAAATGCTCACTGTGACCTGCAGTATAGACAGTTATAGAATAACTAACTCCCTGATCAGTTAAGGGTTCCTTGACACCAAAAAGGCTGAGTACCACTGTGTGAAAGCACAGTAATATATGGCATATCGGGGGATCTACTGTGAAAGTGTGGCTGGAAAGTGAGAAACTAACAAGTTAACAAGTGAAGACCAATCCTGTGTAACCAGCCGTGTAGGCAGCAGCTGTAGTCCCTCCCCGGGCCGGCCACAGCTCAGGGGAAGCCGGGCTGTAAATGTTCCAGCCTCAGAGGGACGATGGTGGAGGGCTGGTAAAGATGGCGGCGCTCTCCGAGGATGGGAGGTACGGATTAAATTGTGGCCAACAGAGCGCAGATAGAGTCACCGTTTTACACGTCAAATTGACCGAGACAGCACTGAGAGCGATAGAGAGCTACCAAAACTGCACGGTGAGTGAAACCACCATTTGTGAGAGTAAAAAGAGTCAGGCTGACACGGCTCAGCTGGGACTGCCACGCACAGCTAAAGCTACCAACTTAGCTCGCTGTTGGCAGAGCGACTTTCTGTTGGCTTTTTTCCATCCTATACTGTCATGTTTCTTCATATTTATAATCTGGAGGAGATAAAAGAGGCCATGGCCTTATGTTCTGGTCGGGTTTGACGAGCTGACAAGTGTTTATTACCCTTTAATCGCTCTTGGGGAAGTCAGACACTAGTTAGCCGACGCTAGCTGTCGAGAGTCTGAGCCGCTGTCCATTTTTTTTTTCTTCTCCACAAACTAACATTACTTTGACCAAATTAGGAAAGTGGTGATTTCATATCGAGGAAAACACTCGTCAGCGGAGTTCATATGATTAAACTAAGAAGCTGACACGTCTCGTCAACCCGAGAATTTAACGCAAACACTTTAGTTCACAAACATGAACTTTAATTCGACGGGGTTGCGTTTGTGGCAACGATACGGACGCGTTAATGTAACTTCATTAACGCCACAAAGTTACAGGCGTTTTCAAGCGTGTCTCTTGTGTGGCAGGATTACCATATGGTTGGAGGTTCTAGCTAGCGTTAGTCAGAAAAAACTCACAAAACCCGAGCAGGATGTGAGACTCATGGCTACTAACTTTGTTATTTTATAGCATGTTGCAGCCTAACAAGCTGCTACCTTGATGGTGGATGATGTTACGACTTATTTAACCAGGTGCCTTTAAGGGTTTACACGTACAAATGTCTGCCATATTTATTTGTGCAAATCTATCCTCTAATGTCAAGAGAAGTGAGACATGTCACAACCCCTGCTCATAAAAATATGTGGATTCTTGCTCTTGCTGTCTGTTCCCCTTCTTCAAATGTAATTCTGTCCTCTTTTTTTTTTCTTTAAGCTTTCAACAAACTACTTCGTCATGTACTGCATTTCACCCCTGAGCTTTGACACTGCCAGCCATTGAGAAGCTTTTCAAAACTGAGTGTGCTCTTAGGGTGCCGCATATATATGTGGAGATTAAATATAACTTGTTAATCTTGGAACTGTACAAATGCTGTAATCTTGTAGAGGTGCTACACAGGTGAGCTAATCTGCAGTCTGAGGTGCAGAGGCCCGAAGCCAAGTTACCTGACCTTAACTCTGCCAACAACAACGCCATTATATAACACTGACTGGGCCTAGGTCTCCTCCCTGGGCTGATGCACCGTAGCGAGCATGGGATGTAGTGTTCACAGGTCTCTCGCTGCTTTTTTAATGGCACGTGTATGTATTTTGCACACGATTCATGCCCCTGCATGTGAAACTTTTGCTCGCTGTCAGCCATATATAAAGCAGAGATTGCCTGTAGAGAAATTCATGGTAAAATGTGTATGTATGAAGTACAATATAAAATTAATATTTAGTCTGAATCTGCCAACTGGGAAACAGTCATCAGAAGGAATTCTTTTGTCACAAGCCATGCTACGACCTTATTGGATGTGGTAATGTTGGTCTATACGCTGCATTGAACGGCAGCCTGCCATCTCTTGCTGACTGAGCAGCCAAAACTGCCTGCTTTTTGTTTCTGTCCCTCTCAGTAATGTGTGTTGTAGCTGTACCAGTCATCGAACTATGGAAGCTGGCTATCTTTGTCTTTCTGTGGTGATGTGAAATGTGATCAGAAGTGAGTGTGTGTGTGAGAGAGTGTGTCTGTGTGTGATGGTGGGGGAGGGAGTCAGTCTTAGCTAGGGAGTAGCATAGCTTTAACAACCATGACATGGTTCTTTCAGTCTGATTTAAAAAAAAGAAAATGTGCATTTTATCTTTGTTTGCCTCCACCTTGCTTCGTATGGCAATTATATTTTAATGCCCATGGATGTAGAAGAAGCTGTTATTAAAATTAAATGCACATTCTGCTCAAACCCGATTTACAGTGACATTTTAGAAGTCTATGATTTAGCCAACTGGTTCTTCTTTTGGCTTCAGCTGTGTGAAGACGCAGGGAGTTGCTACGTTTCCTTATTCTGACTTGCACTGCAGCAGAGAAGCCTCTGCATATTTGTGGCTCTCAGCTCCATTTCAAGTAGCCACCAACACAAACCTGCAAGCCTACACAAAGCAGCGATGTTTCAGAAATAACCCCTTCAAAATATACAGTGTATTTGAGAGTTGTCCTGGGTCCAACCACTTGTGTTCAGACGTCTAACGATCAGTTTTACCTGTTATCCACTTAAAACGGAGAAATGAACATGATTTCTCTCTGAATGCTGATACTTGGAGACACTGGACCGAAAATTGGCTGCTGGTGGCCTGTGGTCAAGTATTAACAGTAGTGTTTTTTTTTTATAGCAACACTGGCACTAGGCAGCCCTTGCTCGTGTGCATTTATCCCATTGAGGATAATAAATCATGGCAGTAAGGCTTATTTTTGTCTTCAAGTGAGCTAACATCAGAACAAAGTTAACAAAGTCACATAAAATATTATTGTGGGCTTGATTTTAAAGTTTTGGATGATGCACAAGCTTCAGAAATATGTCTTGTTAATTGTTAGTGATTCAGTATGCAAATTACTGAGTCTACTTCATGCGTCAAACCCCTAAGGCTCTTTAACCAAATGTTTGAGTCCCAAAGTGTCAGTCAAATAGCTTAACATGTCTTACTGGTTCTAGATTATATCTTTTTTTTTTTTTTTTTTTAAGCAGCAACCTAACCAATCTGCACAGTCTCTCCTGAAGATCCTTTTACATCTGTGTTTCAAACTCTTATTTCCCTTCACTTTCAGAATGTACCTTCTCCACGGCCAACAATACAATTCAAGGGACTCCAAGGGGTAAGCTCTTTTTTCCTTTTATTATGATAGAAGGCAGATGAGCAATCACATTCCAATTTGCAAATTTCTAAAATGGAATAAAAATGCCATGTGCTGAGTTGTAGTCATTATTTATTGAGATGCCAAGCGTCGTCGATTTATACATGGTTCCGTTTTGGGATGTTGTCATTACACATTAGTTTTTTGATGTGGTAATTAATTTAGGATTTGCAAGATAATCTGTGTCCTGTATGTAAACGCAAACTAATTTCAGACTCTTCTGAAGTCTGTAAACACTGTTATGCACGTCTATGACACACATGACACACATACAGCTTCCCCTTAGCTGCTGAGACCTCAGAAACCTTCCTGTCTCATGCTAGCTTCCATGTTGTTTACATCAAACTCACTAGCTCACATGTACACATTGCATTTGAACTGCATGCACATACACATGCGTTTAATTATGTAATAAGTTAAGGAGTTTGGCCACATGGTAGGGTTTAGTATATGGTAGAAAAACCATGAATTGTAAACAAAAAGAAGGTTGATTCTTTTTTTTTTTTAATCTCCTCTTGTGTGGAATTTCTTTTTCTTTTTTTTTTTTTACAGCGCATTAAAATTCCCAAGACAGATTCCTCCTCAGACAACTCCCACAATTTTGATTTCTACCTGTCTAATGTGGGCAAGGACAACCCTCAGGGAAGCTTTGAGTGCATCCATCAATATGTGTCAAGGTAACGGTAATAATCGGTCAGCTGAATCAACAGTTACTATCTTACTACACATTGCTAGAACATAATCCTCATTTGCCTCACATTTCTTTTTCATACTCCCTCTTTGTCTGCAGCTCAGGGGCCTCACACCTGGCATTGTTGGCGACAGTACAGGACAAGGTCACAGTGTGTGCCACTAATGACTCCTACCAGGTGACCCGGGAGCGCATGACCCAGGCTGTGGAGGACACACGTGAACGTGGGACCAAAGTCATCAAGCCTGGG
Source organism: Lepturacanthus savala (assembly GCA_030544235.1). NCBI lineage: Eukaryota > Metazoa > Chordata > Actinopteri > Scombriformes > Trichiuridae > Lepturacanthus > Lepturacanthus savala. The sequence continues at coordinate 11,923,051 of CM060463.1, forward strand.
GGCCAGTACAGAGGCAAGATCCTCAATTTGCTTCCTGTCTAAAACCATCAAAGCTCTGACTGGCAACTCCCACATTCAGATACCATGTTGAATCCCCGCTCACCAGCATGGTTTTTAATCCTATCAACACCTCCAGTCTTTTCAAGCTCAGTGCCTTTTGAGGGACTGAATAGGTGAAAATTGACAGCCTGGTTCCATTGAAAGCCAATATTGCTACTGACTAAGCCATTCTGCCATCTCAGTTGTTTTTAGATTACCAGTGTGACTGATAAGGGCCAAAGGTTGAATTATTTATTTTTTTTTTTTATTGGCACAGACCTTGCCATAATGACATAGATAGGGCAGATGTCTATCCAGGTGCAGTCCATGCACTAAGTGCTGCCTGTGTTTGAAATGTTTAGCTCAAAGATTTTTCTCTCTCTATATAATTCCAGGATTCTCTCTTTCTGTACTTTTGTATTTTCTTCGCTTATCTCCACAAGTTGATCCAATCAATTTCAGAATTGGGGAGCCAAGTTAATTCAGTGTAGAATTTGGTGCAATTTGGATACATGTATTATTAATAAAGAATAACACAAAAGATTAGGGAGGCATTTTTTATATTCTCAAGGTGGCATTTTCAAAAATCCTAATTTTGTG